>CM059583.1:165990000-168490000 GCA_030407085.1 Trichopria drosophilae
TTTTCTCGACAGGTTCCAACTACGAATAGTAAATGATTATGTCGATAAACCAGGGTATTTTATTGTTTCGTGATTTATAATCTGTATTAGTGGATGTCAATAAGAAATCTTTTCTGCTGATGTAAATATGGGGCCAAATTTCTCAAGTAGGGGAGAGTCGGGTAGACTGTCACACGGGGCACACTGTTACGATCAAGATTTCTCGAAACCTGATGTGCACCGAAAAAATCCAATATTTTTGTATAATATTAAGGTTAACACTGCCAATAAAAAAAAGTGAAAATAACGGGGTTCGTAAGGGTGGTGGTGAGTAATCGATAAATATGGGTTTCGAGGTATCTAAAGTCACCTTTTTGTCTCTATTTCCTTTTGTCATAAATTTACATATATTTTGTTTGTATCTTTAGTAAGGCATAAACTGAATAATAGAATAATCAATTATAGTAATCGAATTACAAAATTAGCCTAAAAATATTTAATTTCTTAAAATTTAATGAAAATTATAAAAATCATCATGTGGGTTTCATTGTGACACAGAATTGAGGGGCAGTTTGTGACATAACCTGCAGATTGTATTATATAACAAAATATTGTTTTTAACACTTGTAGATTGGAGATTGGAATTAAATACAAAATGTAACAAAAATATTCGCTGTGATAAAAACTGAATTTGTAACGAATAAGTAAGTATACAAGATAAAAATTTCGTTATTATTATTTTGGTAAAGATTTTATAAATATAAAATTAATAATAATATATAATTGTAAAAATCATTATAATAACATCATAATGTATTAAAAAAAAATGATTTTCCTGCCTTACATCATATGTCACAATGTACCCCACAGTATAAATTACTACCTGTTACACCTGAACCCACAGCTATGCACAACCCCACGTATGGAACAGACTGGGACAAAACCAAATTTAAAAAAAAATGAATATTTTTATTGACATACGTTATTTTTTTTGTATATCTGTGATATTTTATCAACTTATGTAAACACACTATCGATTAGTGTTATCAAAATGTCTGTTTACAGGTTATATTATTCTTTAAATTGTCTTTGAAAAAGTGTCACAGTTTGTCCACTCTCCCCTACCTCGATATAACAAATCATCTTTTCGGATGAAGCTGAGAAGCTGAAGCTGAATCTGACTTGGTTTAAAGTGGAAAAATTGTTGCTCTAACAAATAGTTATCAATGGTATACATTTTATTTCCCTCCGATCGATATTCGCTGAAGTGGAAAGAGATGAAATTTTTGTGTACCGGCGTGAACCTCTGTGTTTAAGCTAATACACATTTTTTCGTACTACTTGACGCAAAATTTTACACTGGAACTTTTTGTTTATTTTCAAAATAAGGCCCCCGTTTTTGCAAAATAGGAGTAAAATTTTATTTATTCACAATTACTCGTTTTTCTCATTTTTTTTCATATAGTTAACCTAAAATTTGAATCATCAATTTTGAGATCTGATTTGTACCTTACTATTTAATCTTTTTGCAGTGATCGAAGTACTTATCGATCGACGATGGTGCTACCTATTTTGTAAATGTATTTTATAACTTATATATATTTTTAATTATGTTGCAAATACATTTTTCTACATAATGATATTAAATAGGAATTTATACATGAAAGATAGAAATTAGTCAGTATAATATTCAATTTAATCGTAAAAATTTCTACAAAAACTTGAGATAGACTTTGGTAATATTAAGCACATCTGCTAAAAAAGGCCTACGATTAATTTCAATGACGAATTAGATATTATATACAGTCATTACTTAAATATTATCATACGCATATACGAATAAATCCCAGAAAATAAAAACTCTTTTAAATATCAACATTAGCGTCTTCTCATATAATATTCTCTGACAAAAACTTACCACTGATTCAGATTTAGAAAGTAAATCTAATTTCATTTCAAAATACAAAACATGAGAAAAATAACCATATAATTCAGCCGAAATATCATACCGAATCGAAATTGTA
The DNA here is from genome assembly GCA_030407085.1 of Trichopria drosophilae. Taxonomy (NCBI): domain Eukaryota; kingdom Metazoa; phylum Arthropoda; class Insecta; order Hymenoptera; family Diapriidae; genus Trichopria; species Trichopria drosophilae. The sequence continues at coordinate 165,992,004 of CM059583.1, forward strand.
ACGATACTCTGATTTCTCATTACAGGTTCGAGCGTCAATACTTGATTCAGGTTCCAGGTCAGTAAGATTGACAGACCTCCTTGGAAATACTCGTTACCTAATATGTGTTCTTGGCCTTGGCAATTGGCCGAATCGCAACGAGCATAAGACGAATTCTGTCACCCTGCCAGTCAACGCCACAAAAGCTAATATATACACAGCAGCAGCATTGCCGAAAGAATTAGTCGACTCGGCTACCAGTCGATGCACCGAAGTAACGACCTTGGAAGTTCCCGATGCAGTTGCCAGTAGTGATGGATCATCATTGACCGAACCCGCTGACACCTCATCCAGCATTCTCACCAGACGTTTGGGTTTGATTGTTGGATGTTGCATGGGTTTCGTCGTCTTTGTTCTGTTGGTGTCGATCCTCGGCTATCTAAAGGTTAAAAAACAACGGGAAGCGGTCAAGAGGGACCAACAGCCAATACCGCCAGAGTACATCTCATACCGGCACTTTAGCATCCAGAGCGGCGAGGCCGGACACGCTGCCCGGACAGCCATCCAGGATGGCCAACATCCCAGCTTCATCACGAACGTCGGTAACTCTAATAGTTTGAATGTATAGCCCACGACCTACGTGTAAGGCCGATCGATAAAGGGGCCTTACCGTATACCAATCCCTACGGAGGATTTTGATAGGACTATGAACTTTAACAAATTTGCGTGTAGGCGACGATGTGGAGCGATTCGGGTTAATTCTCACGCTTCCTAACGCGACGAGCGTAATATTTAATGGGGAGGTGGAGGCGGAGTGAGGCTCGACGATTCGTGGACGTAATTATTAAACGACGTTCGTATTTTATTTCCAACTCAATTTATTCCTAATGCGTGTTCTACTAGATTACCACGCTGAAGTATTTTGGGTTAATGGAATATCAAGTTTTATGTGTTTTGTTAACAGAAACTCCCGAGACAATACGTTTTTTAGCCGTAGTACTTAAGGAATTAACGGAGACTTTCTTGCAATATTCATCTGGATAATGTAAATATATTTCGCGAATCGCTTAAAAGAGACATTCCAGCTCCTTTCCTCACGAACCTAACCTCCCGAGCGAAACCGCGAAACGATTATCGCGAGTGTGCGTTTGTGCCGGTAAAAAGGGGGACTCGCAAGGACAACGGTTGAGTAAATTGACAAAAAAACTTTTAGAGATTACGAGCTGAACCTCGTTAACCCCAGCGAGTAAATATTTCGTAAAGACAGTTTGTATGAGTGATTTTCTACGAGCTTTTAACCTTGGAAGTGCGTGACCGCGCGAAGTGGACAATACGAACGAAGCCGAGGCATCGATTTTCGAAGGGCCTGGAGTCTGCTGGAAGAACGGAGATTTTCTTAAACAGTGTAACGCATTTGCCTGCAATTAGCGTTAAATGCCGCGCTATTATATTCTCTTGCTCCATTTGCGGCAACGGCGGGTGTGCATTGTATTTTCTTAATGGCTCCACCGCAGACTGCTGTGCATTTCGAGTCCGTATCTCACGGAAACGATACGTCGTTTCCGGGAAAAGGCACACAACAGATGAAATTTCGCATCGAGAAACGAGGAAAGTTCGTTGTCGTTATCGTCGTATCCGGTTAGAATTCGCCGGCGAAAAAAGTTTGGCGGAATAATAAAGTAGAATGGCGAACAAACGACGCGACAGTGACAACGGAAAATGTGCAAATGAAAAAAAGAAGGAATCGATAGAATACTGTCTTACCGAAAACTTGCGCGAAAGGTCTCAATTTATAGTTCGAGAGAGGAAGCTAAGAGTTGTGAATTGATATTTTTCTTATTAGATTTAGTAGCGAAAATGACGTTATGATCGACGACGGAAGTAAACTGAAAAATGTATGACTCTTTGGCGAACGTGTAAATAATTTTCGTGCATCACCTGGAAACGAGAACGCGCGAGGATCAACGAAAAAAAACGAGTAATTAGAAACGTCTTCAAGCAAATTCCGCGATAATTATCGTCGGTACATCGTGGAATGGCCAAAATTCAATGCGATTTTTCGACGTCGTACCTGGGTCGATTTCCCTAGAGACCTCCTTGAAAAAGGAGCGCTGGCGAAGACAGAAGGTTCCTACTTTCGCCCTTTTGTCCGCGACATTTTCGGTACGATTGCGTCACGTGATCGTGAGCATCACAGTCTGTTCATGTAAATTAGAACATTATTCGTTCTTTTTATAAGACAATCTAATTTTAAAAAAATTTGAGATGAAACGGCATGTAATATCTTACGTAGAATACTTTTTAAGTCCCACCGCAAATTTTCAAATGAAATTATGTTTGAGTAGAATAGTTGAAGTACCCATAAAGTTATCTTTCTGGAACAAGTAGAGTTTTATTCAAGAGACGATCTCTTTAGTTCTACTTTTTTTACATCAAGGTTTGTATATAAGATCATCGTGGATACCTCTGTGGTAGGTTACGTAATTTTCAATAACATCATTTTTTTCAACGATGTTGGATTATTGCATGTTGGAAACTTCATATAACTAAATGAAAATTCTTCTCAAGTATTTCACTTTCTTATCGGCTTTTACTTTATAGACAATGAAATATGATAATATTTGTTGAACGTACACATTTTATTTCACAATCGTAATAACGAATTCGGTGCTCTATGATCATGTGTAATACATGTATATGGAAATAAAGCAAACATCAAATAGCATTCAATTAAATTTGTATTGAATGAAATACTGCTTTTCGCGTATGCATTATTCGTCATTTCTAATAGTCAAAATGATATCCTTTTATTTCTATTTAGTGAAGATTAAGAATACGCCATATATAACAGGCACGACATATATTTTCCGAGACAATGCAACAAATTCAAATTTGTATTGATTAAACTTATCAATAAAATTTAAATGAATTTAAAAGCTTGAACGAATACGATATTATGACAGTTCGAGATAAGTCTTTTTGTTAAGTACCGAAAAGAAGATTTTAATTCTTTAGAACATTACATTCCATTGGGTTTAATACCAATAAAATAATAGCAGTTTAACCTTCGCCGGGCATACCTCCTAAAAATGCTAAGAACGACACACAGGGTCTACCATACCGCAATCCTTAAAATCGTTCCTGTACGAGAAGAGTAAGCCGTAGCAGGTTACAAAAATTCTGAAACGTTGTTCAACCATCCCAGATTATGACCCCATTGTTCGATTTGCATAAGTTTGCATCTAACATAGCAAAATTACAAATAAAAGAAAGTGCAAAAAATGACTTTATTTACTTAAAAAATCATAACTTATTATATTTATAATATTTTTTAATGAAATTTCCTGGACGTACTTTGCAGATTGCGGTCTTGTAGAAAAAAATAGTCTATTGATGTACAATTTAAAAAAGGTATTTATTTAGATAAATGAAGTTATTACTAATTAGGGAGCGGAACCGTTCAAACGAAACTACGCGTTGTTGTTAAATAATATGAGTTTATTATAAACTTTAAGGTAGCGGAGAGGCGACGATGTTATTCGGTCGGATTTTCGTCGAGTACTAAACTAACCTACTCGAGGTTGATGATGACCACTGTCCTTTTGTTTTACAAACAAAAACGAATTGTTTATATAAAGACGTTGTATAGAAACGCATTCATATTTTTTCTAATTCGAATTTCGCGCATATTTTCGTTCTGTCACCTACATTACCGACCGATTCAACTTAAGTTATTCGAATAATCATAGTATAGACATTCGACACAAAACTATTATTTTCAACACCCCTTCCATGGTATTTTAAATAGGAAAGGTGCAAAATACAAGAGTTCCTGTACGAAACGTCCCAGACGACTAAGAAACTTCGAGGATCGATGGATTCAAATTTCATTCGAAGTCGCCAACGATACCTCTTAGTTTGAGATTATTTATTTCGCTTTATTTCGACTCGGAGTCAACATGATCTTTCATGCATCCGATATAATTCCCGCATTCCGAACCTTTAAACTTCTTATTCGCCTACATTCCACACTGAGTCGTAGATCGGAGTTTCCGCCATATGATTTCCGTTAAATCAATGGATCCGATCCCTAGTGTTTGGAACGAACGGGTTACTGTTAGTTTAAAGGGGAATCGCATGGGCGTGATCGTGTTCGTGTTCGTGTTCGTGTTCGTGCTCGTGTTCGTGCTCGTGCTCGTGCTCGCATCGTCATTACTATATATATATTCCAATAACAGAACGAGGAATCGGCTCGGATTCGGTAAATGTTAACTTATCAAAACAGTAAAACAATTAACATCGTCGCCAATTCTAGGACCTTTACAATATAAACCTACCAGGTCCCCGCTTTCGGCTTCAGCCGATCTTTAGAGAGGTACCCCCATTCGGGTGTGCAATGGCGTGGGGAAAACCACAATGTGGGAAAAAACCACAATGTGGGAAAAACCCACGCCAGGTACCGCAGAGCTTGAAACATCGATTCTAAACGCAACAGAAGTGCATAATCTTTAAAAAATAAAATACATAATTTTTACCTACATACTTTGTTTATTTATACATAATTTTGAAATATAAGATATATAACTGAACAAATAAAATAATTTACATTCGGATAATCGAAAATTTCTGAAGCACCCATCTCCACCAATAGTTTCATCTTCCTCAGTCTCTTCTAATTATTGCTTACGAATATTACGAACTCTTAAATTGTAAGTCGTCTCTAAAACTATAAATAATATATGTCTCGTAATATTATTGACAGTAAATAATAGATGTACAATACGCATTATATACCGTATTCTTACGACTATTTATACTACATGAATCATGATTTTATTTTCTTCAAATTATACACCGTAGTCACACTGGGGTCCGTTGGACTCCGCCACGAAATCGACTAACTTTTGTATCGTACCACGAGTATACTGACGTTCGTCAGACTACGGTATTATCAGAAATTTATTGGTAGTACTTTAAATTACCGATTGGTGTTGCAACATTTCCAATTTAAAACTAATAAAACGAATTAGTTACCTTTAAATTCATCGTGGGGTTGGCTGGACCCCCAGTGACCGGCGAAGGTTAATGTTATACTATAAAATAAATTTCATCTAACATTCATGTACAGCATATGACACGTATTGCGTTATGGATTTCTGGCACGGTTGCAGATCGAACATCTTGTAAAACATATTTTTTTATGTCTGCCAATTTGAAATATCAAAGGTAACAATTCATTATTTACACTTCAAAAGACGAGTTCCGAATCTGCAATGAAATTTGTTTAATGTACATGAAACTTTCAATTTCAGAGTTCCTGTGATCGCTGGTTACAAAAATTATGTTTTCTAAATTTAAAATGGCACTTATAATACAAGGGGCGGAAATCTGAAAACCAATCGAGTTTTATTTAAATTATCCTTTTTCTATTCAGAGGAAGAACTCCGTTTCTTAGAAAGAGTTATATTTTTATGATATTTGTTAATCAGATTACGATATTGTAAATGACTAATTGAGTATAGTAAACTCTGGTTCAGATCATAAGGAATAAAATCGACCTGATTAAATTTACTTTTAAACACACAATTTTAATCATCTACCTTTTTCTTATACTTTTTGCTTCATAGTCGATTGTTTCTATTTCGAAATCTCTTATGGGAATAGGTATTAATTAATGATTATATATATTTCTCATGTTTGCACACACGTTTTTTTCTAGTTAACTTAAAAAAAATATTCTACGCAAAGTCTGCTGCTTTTGAAGACAATGAAGAAAACAATATTTAAAGTACAAGATTCTTTACCAAAACTATTAGATTAATCGCGATCGTACTCAATATTTATCTTTACAAAATCTTAAAAATCTCGGAGGAACAAGTTTCAAGAACATTCGACGGAATCATATTTTTCTATATGACACGTTGAATTGGCCATTTTTTAAATGTTTAATATGTGTTTAATATCTGTCGGACTCAAACTCCAGTTCCATAGATATAGAGTATAATTAAATATTTGTTAGAATTTTATAGCAGAACGTAATGTTAAAAAAATGCCGAATGGCACTTCATGTCCGCAACTAAGAAAGTTACGTGTCAGATCCAAACCTGAGCAAACTCGGTAAATATTGCAGTTTACCGACAGATCCTGCTTGAGTAAAGAGGTTGAATGTATTCTGGATTTCTCCTGTGCATATATGTATATATACGTAGAATCCCTAGGCTTTTGAGTCTATTTAAAAATTGGATGAATAGAAAAATACATTTTATCGAAAGCATATGCTTCAAACTAATTTCTATTTTTTAAATCAATTTTTAGGAAACTGGAAAAAACTTCCTCGTGACAACTTTTTGTTTTAATTTACTGCATAAGTATTCTAGCATAATTTTTTAAGAACACAGTTAATTTACCGTTTTTTAAGAATGATTATCTGTGACGTATTTTCTGCAATAAATTATTTATATCGATAACGGAAGAACGATGGGTGAATATACGTTTGCAATCAATCTTTAAAAAATTGATGATTTGTTATATAGGTTTATTAGTTAAATAAATGAATAACATAATTTAAATATATTTGATTTGATTAATGTTGTATGATTAATCCGTCATATATCAAATCAATATTTGTCAATTACGATTTTTATAAATGCATGGATATATTTCAAAAGCTTTCATAAAAGTTTGAAATAAACTGGTATAGAGTGATAATTTAATCGCGAGATGCTTTTGATGTTGGCTTACCAAACGTCAGCATATTATTTTTCCAATAAATCACATAGTATACATTTATATCTTAGCCTTCGAAATTTGTAACACATATTTCTTTTACATTGATATGTATGTTTTTTTAATAACAGACCATTTTTTATTGGCTTTTCGTGCAGTCGGATAGTAATACACATCCAACTTTGGCTGTTTTAACAGAATAAAATTTATATAAAGTATTAAACATTATCTTGAACACATATTTACGGAACACTTCATTTTGAGGATTATTTCATTGAAATAAAAAATATTATATGATTATTTAAATATTTACTTTACTGGCTAACAATATTTATTTATTATGTAAGCTTGAATATTGACATTTCGTCAAAATTGCTCAATACAGAAAAACTGTAGCCGCTCAATACTAAATACAGTGCTGAGTATAGTTTTTCTTATGTGGGTAACAACGTAAAATATATATCCAGATCTGCTTTAAAATATAGTTCAATGAATTAGTTCAAAGTTAATTTCAAAACATAAATAAAAAGAAAAGATTATTTTCATTGAGTATGATTGAAGACGAATATATTCGTCGTAGTATAATTTCAATATGTAAATGAATCGATATTATCTCCTTATTTTGCAGTGGAAGAAAATTGCTTATTGTGATATGATATACGATTCAAATGAAAAAAATTTAGTATCACTCATGACATCTTAAATAAAGAAATTTCCTGGAAATCAATGAATAAGATAGATTGTTTTATGTTATTCTCATTTCCATACATTAGCATTCATTGAGCTGACGCCGGTGACCGACTTTATGCTCTGAAGTAAGTTGATTTAGGACATTAATAAGAGTTTTGAATTTAATGAATAATAACAAACCATTTCTCATGAGACGATACATTATTTATGAGGAATTCTCTTCTTTGTTTCTATCATAGAATATAATATCGATCGATGTATCCGAATATTTGACCTGTCATTTTCTAACATGAAAAAACGAAACATTTTGAGGAAATTCACGAGGTTTTGTTATTTCAGTATTAAATGATTTAAAAAATGTACATATCATTAAATTCTATGCTTAATTTTGAAATTATTACACTGAACCATTGTGTACGAGCTTGATATTGGATCGTCTACTGGATGAAGTTAAATATTGACCATAGAAACCCGATAAGATTAGTTGAAGCTTATATTATGAATATAAACGAAATTTAAGCAGAAATGGTGCCTCTTAGAATTTATGCTCTCTTATTAAATTTAAATTTTCTTGCCACATTACTTAGTATCAAACCTTAAAATACAATGACACTTTAAAATGGCCGTCAGTAAACAAATCTCCATTTTACAAGATTTCGAATACAGAGAATTACAAAATCCACATTTTGAAAGTAATTTGTTTGAAGGCTTATTCTGTAAAATACAATGGAGATGGACAGATTAAGCTTTTTTATTTGAGAAACTTTTCAACTGGAACCTGGGATGAGCCAATTAAACGTACGTGCATGTCGAATGACTGGATGTCCGTGGATTATTCAAATTCAATTTCAAACATTTTGTCGTCAGAATCACATTAAAATCTAAAACACGACCTTAAGCAGTGATCGATAAAAATGAACCATCTAAACCCATAGAACTTTGCTGAAATTGATAACAATAATATATAGATACATGAATTTATAATATTCAGTCATTAAAAAAAAACGAGAAAGAGAGACTTCCAAGTAAAGATATACCTTCTAAATTCGGTTATGATTCGAAGCAGATAATTTTACGATTGCTATTGGTGTACGTTCAAAGCCAGTTGATGTAATGCGATCAATTTAGATTAAACTTGATATTATATGCTTGTAGCACTTCTAAGTAGTTCTCGGTGAAGTCGGTCGAAATCCAATTAGTTTCGAATTACTTCCATCTATCTGAAATGATGTTATATCTGCTTTACAATTTATTCAAACTAAATTTATCTGACTGGAAAAGTGCAGGATGACAAGTGATTGAAATCTTAAATAATTTAAAAATTATTTTTTAAAACGAAAGCCGACGTAAATCCTCAAAAGGGAAAATTAGTTTTGAAAGTTTTGATAATCGTTGAAAATTTCTCAACTCTCATGTTTCTGTGGTACTCACAAAAATAAATATAAACATATTTTTATATGTTTTTGAAAATTGCAGAAAGCATTACCACATCCACAATAGATTAAATGCTTATGTTCAATTGTTCTGTGATAACTTATGGGAATACTTATCGACCAGTGTAACGTCGTCGAAAAAACGTTTAAAATGCATCTATATGGACAGAAAGAAGAAAAGCGATTCTCGTCAAAACGGATCTCGTCGAGGCCCGAGCTGGATGAGAATTTCAGAAGCCTTGACTGGAAAATTTGTCGTTTTCGGGTATGATCGTAAATACGCGTTGTATCGATGTCGAATTGTAAGTCCGGTTCTAGGGCGTTGGTGATATCGAATCGCGCGTTCGCGCTGTGCCATGTACTGTAATATACTACGATGCACACGACACTGTAATAAAAATGCAATTTTTTCCTAACTGCCTCTCTTCATTCCTGCGGCCGGTTTTTCCAAATGCATCGAACGTTCCTGCCGCTTCGTGCCTGATCGTTTCATTGCAGCTAGATGACTTCAAATTGCATTCCGTGGATGTAAAAGTTGGTTTTTCATTTTGATGAAATGTGGTTTGAAACATTTTATTTCCATACCTTAAAAATATATTGATGTCGTCTATTCATTTTTCATCATTCACTTGTTAATTTAATATTTATTTTATGTTATTTCCACGATGAAATCCGCCAGATTACAATATTGCACTTTTATGAAAATACTAGTAGCGGGTTTTAATTTCTTTTATTTCAGAATACTGTTGTAAGGTAAGTACATAAATGTAGTCATTGCTGATTATGTATTATTTTAGAAATAATTTTAGTGTATATTGGTTTTTACTATCTCATAAATTGACAGGGAACTTGAGATTTTTATTTATCTTTAAATAACTTTCAAAATATAAATAAAACTTATTGGTTCGAATTTTAATTAACATGTAGCACTTAAAATAATAGAGGATGAAATACAAACCGTTACCATATTTTTTACACAAGAACTTCTCTCGTAAACGACCATCAATTACTGACGTTTTTAATTAAGAACAATTTCAATTTTAATTTTTTTTTTAAGCCCTGAATTTAAAAATGTCCGATTTAAGTCATAACTGGCAGACATTATTTCAAGCTAGCCGTTCAATGTGAATATTAGATCAATGATATTTCGAGAAAACACTTTTCATAAAATCGTGCCGGAACACCTTTTCCAAGTATTCGTGCTATAAATTGTGAACGGAATACAGATTTGTCAGAGATGCAGATTCCGCTGGTGCAATTGGAATTTTCTTTAGCTAGTACATTCAACATTCACGAAGTGTTCGGTTAAGCTCGGGAAAATAAATGTGAAAAAGACATAACGTTGCATTTTCGTCGAACATGGCCTACTTTAAACATCAATAATGTAAACTTAGTAAATGCATTTTTAAAAATTTTAGAAATGTTCATGGGTACATAAATAATTGTGATGTAAGTTTAGATTCTACATTAAAAACCAAATTTTTATACACAATTTTTTACTTCTAATAAAAAGCAGTCATTTATTAAAACAAATGTTTGTGTATTATGTTGTGTCGTTTAGAAACATTTTTGTTTAAAATACAGTATAAATGTAACAAATAAGTAATTTCAATGATAAATTGACAAATGAACAATAAATGTTACATCAGCACTGTATAACTTATATTTTTATTTATTAATTTTCGGAACTTCAATATGAAGTTATTTTATTTTGACTCCTGACTAGATCAATCCTAACATTTAAATACTGTTTTAGTTAAATCCTCATATAAGGTAAGTAATAATCTGGAAGAAATATAAAGAAAACGTAATTTTAAATTCCTTATTATTAAAGTAATGTGTATTCTTCAAATAATTAACTTATCTTTTCTAGAACGCGTTATCAGTAAAATTCTTCATTATTTAATATATAAAAGTCTACGAAATTACATTATAAATGTAGGGCTCGTTTAAAGTTGAATTGTGAATTTATAAATTCTTTTTGTTGATTCATAAAATGTTCCAGAAAACTATCCTTTAAGAATACTCTTATATGAATTTTCGATTTTGAAAGTTAAAAAACGATCCCAGATGTTAATAAAGAAATAGACTTATAATAATAATGGAGTTATTGTACATTTTTACATCACATAGTAAATTATCTAAATCAATGTTTCTCCATACATTCATTATTTCCCACGCGTATTCCCGATGCATTTCATGTTTTTGAGATATCCGTATTCCACACTGTATCTGTATTTGTTAGGTATATAAATGGTGAGCAGACCGCTTTTTCACAATCCATATGCTCCGATCTCGTAGCTATAGCCCCTACTCTGAGAGAAGTTTAAGACTTCAGACGTGCTTGTAGAGACACCTTGGTGCAAAACGTGAGATAGCTGCAGTCCGTCGATTAAGATGGTGGCTGCCTTAGCTTTATTTAATTTTATTATAAATATAGTTTCTAATATATAATCGTTCGACAAAAATCCTGATATAAAAATATTCCTGGGACAGTCTTAAAAGGATAGCTGTAGAGTTTTATGAGACTGACCCTTGTAAACTAGAAGACTTGGATGATGAAACACTATACGTTTAAGTTTATCATAAATCAAATATTAGTAATTCAGTATTCTTGGCAGTGATTAACGAATTCAAACCTTTAAGATTATTGTGCTTAATATTTGGAAAATTAAAAAAATGCAAATAACCATTATGCGGTAACAATATTTAAAACACTAGATAGCGAAAGAATGTGTTTTAGGCGCGAAATCAATGAAACGTATTGTTGCCGAAAGTACCGACGCATAAAATACTAAAGTAAAAATAAAACTCTTGAACTGAACAGTCTGATTTATCCACTATGGATGTAGAAAACTACACTGTTGGGTATTCTGGATCTCTAAAAAATAAATTTTTCTGTGAATATTGTCCGTGAGACTATAGCCAAATAGGTGTCTTAACATACGAACAGCGAATATTTGGTTAGTTTAACAAAATCTCATTGATAAATTTTCTTTTGTTTTCGTTAGCTTTGAAAATAATAATTCGTATATTTTTTCGTGCCGTGTTCAAGAAAGGTAATTGTATATTTCTAACACAATAATCGTACAAAGAAATAATCGTCGAATTAAGACGCAATTTAGTAATTACTTACTTAACTCAATGAGTTTATTTTAATGATTATAACTGGTAAAGAGCGTGTAAAACATTATATGAAGTTTTACTCGGGAAGTAAAAATCTCGGGCAAATATTTATTATAAAAAATTGCAACGAATATAACTGTTACGAAGGAGAATTTAAGATGACCTCATGTACCGATATCATTGAAACATTTTCAAGAACTTTCCCGAGGACCGAAGAAATCATGAAACGTACCAAATGTATCGACTTGAAGTTTAAAACTTCCTCTCGTAAGGTATTAAGATAATCTTAGAGCGTTCTAAAGCAATATCACTAATAGGAAAACTTTCTCGGGGCAATTTTTACTGAATTTTGTGTATGTAATAAAAATTGATTTTTAAAGTATTTACCCTTTGAATAGTTTTAATGAACTTACTCGTTAATATGGTATTATAACTTCACTTAAGAAAGTCGTTTATAAACATTTGATTCAAATGAGATAAGTTGCAAAATTAACAATTTGGCATTTATTCCCACACCATCCTCGAATATTTTAATTATTAAGTTTCTCCTCCTAATTTCTTTTTTGAGCATGCTGGACTAATAGAGTAATAACAAAATCAGTATATTTTATATTTAAATTAAATAAGTCATAATAAAGTAAATGGGTTGAGGATACTTCTTATTCAAATAAGAACTGTATCCTCAAAAATGTTCAGTACTCAAACTGAATTTTTTCCCTCATATTACAATGAAAATTAACTGAAGTTTCTTAAATTTTGCATTCTGATCTTATTGCTAAAAGATTACAAAATTAATAAGATGTATAAATTTGTACTTGATAAGTTTGATAAAAGTTTTACTTAAGAAGCTCCCTTCAAGATTATATTACCAAAAAGTGTACAGAACTAAATAGTTTAAGATAATTTAAAATTTTCCTCGGGTGTTACTAACTCCTTTAGTCAGAATTCTATTAAAGAGTATCTTTTAATTATACAGGAAAATCTATCGAACGCGCCTCTAAAATTTCTTAATAAATTTATACTTTATATTATTGTAAATGTAAGTAATTTTGAAAATGTAAATGGATCCATCTCATATGTATACCAGAGAAAATGAATTATAAAGCTTCATCGTATAATTATGATATCTCTGAAACATTTAACTTTTGCATTGTTACAAGATTTAAGACATTTTAAGGTAAATATTCTGTAGGCTTTCTAATCAATTCCATGTCCATTATATGCGATACTTCGGATAACCGAAAATGAAAAACAAATTTCAGGTACCACATTCTTAGTAGTCGTACTCTATATATCTCCAGTAGCCGACAAGTGTAGTTTCATTAACCACAAACTACATTGTGTGATTTGCACACTCGTAGAAAAAAATGACTGTAAGGAGCTGTTATTTATTTTTAATAACTAAATTTATGAATACGACCACAGTATATATATATATATATATATATGTAAACAATTCCTTTTCTAAATGTTATGTTTGTAAATAATTATATTGTTAGGTGTATGTTGCATGTAATTAATCATTTATTTTCAAATATCATCATTTTCATTATCCTACATTCGCGAAGATTTAACATATATTTCCACAGTATTCACGCCATTTTTGTCGCATGTCAAATTAATGATCATTAATCATCGCATCAATATCGCATAAAATAAATTCATATATCATTTCATTCCATTAGGTTTTCTTACGCTTTTCATTACAAAATTAAAGATAAACAAAATTAACATTATAATCGTAAAATCATTCTCTACCAATGTTCATTTTTGTAATAATTATATAAACGCAGTCATGAATCCAAAAGAAAAGAAGTTCATCCGTTAAATAGAATCCCCACGATCCACTTCGTATTTTCTCAAAGAAAAAACTCCCTTATTTTCTCCAGAGCATGGTCAAATTAGAATTTAAATACCTGTGCACAGGAAATATTTGATGAACATAGAAATACTTTCGTCCATCGGTGAAGGCCGTCCAGTTGCAATTAGTTGAACCCAACACGCTGTGTCCTGATATAACTGAAATCTCCTTCCTGGTAGGCTGCAGATTATCCTACGAATTCCGGGATTCTGACCCTTGGATATGAGAAATCAGGAACACGATGATATAGATGGGTTTCTCCATTTTCTTTCAATTGGATTTTGCAAAGAAACTGGACTAGTTTGCCTCGAATCTAATTTTTGATACTGGTAAACTATTTTGAATATATATATATATATTGGAGCTCCCAACTCTCAGACAACCAAAACGGATCTGGCTTCTACGCCCCGCACCAACTTCGCCGTTCGCAACTTTCTTCTCCTCACTTCCCTTTCCACCATCTATTTTCACGATTTTTAAAAACGGACTCCCGGGCAATTCGAATATATCGCGAATTCACAATCAACGAAGGCTCTCCCCTATCTCTCGCACAAACTCGACAATCCGCGTGCTTTTGAACATCTTTCGGAACACGCTTTCAAATTGCTCGTTGCAATTGAATGTATTTATACGTATAGTCATAATTCAAATCATGACTGAATGGGATTAAACTGCCCTTAATCTCGAAAAATAAACGTAAAAAAAAAACAATATTCATTGAAATAGTTGTAACGAAGGTCCTCCTTATTGTCATGTTTTTTAAATTAAATTTAATACATTATAGTACTTCATTTTTAAGTATTACTGAGTGCTTTAATATGTTAAATTAAAATTGGATTAACATTTACAATTAAAATTTTGTAATACCTTATAAGCGTTAAATAATTTATCATTCCAGCTACAAATATTTATATTTTTTTACAATTTCTCTATGTCATAAAAATATTTTTTATATCACAAATTTTCATTTTTTTTCTTCTACTTATCATGAAATTGTTTATAACACGTTTTCGATAATTAATTTAAATTTACTTTTAAGACCACACTCACGGCCAAATATATCTAATAATTACACGTTTACATTAAGGAAATCCATGTTTGTTAGCACAATCCTGCAAATTATGGGGTCATGTCAGTTGATGGGAAGTGAAGGGTCATTTTCGATGTAAGGTTTAGCATAAAATCTGTAAAAGCCGTAGTACTATATGCTCCATCTAACAGAAAATCCCTAAGAATATTGCGTTTTCTATACATACCGTCAATGGTATTCAAAAATGGCATTTTTTGGGTACATAACCTCGAAAATCCCTAATTCTTGGTGTAATGGAGCATGACCCAGATTCGAATTATATTCCAAACAATACTTCGAAAATGACCGTTTACTTTGGAACCACAAAACCATAGTTGGCCTGTGTTATCCGATGAAAGTGTTAAGAAAATAGTAACTATTTACCGTTATAGATAATATTGAAAAATTGTGATTTTTAAACTACTTTTACAACTAATATTCGAAGTGTTTCTAGTACTTTATTCGTTGATATGATTTTTGTTAGGCCAGTTTATTATTTAATAATAGTAATATTAACTGTAACTTTTTAATTTGCTATTTACTAGTGATTAGGTAGGAAAGTAAATGATTGGATCCATTTAAAAACCTGCAGGCGCTCCTGGTACATTAAAAATTGACTTAATGATAATGATATTTTGGTTGAAATATAATTGTTATTGTTGAAATAAAGTTTTTAGGTAAGTTTTCTATTAATAATCTGAATGTATAAACGATCCTAGAAGTTTCATTAGGAATTTTTGTATTCCTTGCAGTAGAAACAAAATAATAAACTCCAAGAATTGTAAGATTTCAAGTTCCTTCTGCGTTTTCTTAAATGTTTAACAGTATTTTTGGATATATTGTGAAAAATAAAGAGCGCCAACAATTATATAGGGGAAAGCGGGGCGAGGCGGCGAGAATTTTTTCCGTGTATCATATCTCTCCTTGAATTTCGTATTTAGGATGATGCAGAGTATCATTAGATAGGTAATTTCATAATCAATATTTACATGCATGTTACTTATGGTATATGTTTTACAGGTGGCCAGCTATGGCCAATTTAAAAACCTTAAAAAACACGGGGCGAACCGGCGATATTGCGGTGAAGTGGCGAATCCTTATTTTTAGAGGTCTCTGAGACAACTATCATAAAATTAAGTGCAAGACATAACCTTTTAAGTTATTATTGCTTGGTTTCATAAAAATAAAATTCCACTTTGGTAGAAAGAACCTCTTCAGATATAACAAAGTTTCCAACAACAGCAAAAGAAGAAATTGCATCCTCAGAAGCTTTGAATACTCGTATTATATCAGGATCACATATTTAACTTCATCTTTAGTTACTCAATGCATTCATTAAGAGGGAATTCTAAATTTAAAAATAATCGCGGAATAGAGACATCCGGGAAAAAATTCTGCCACTTCACCCCAAAGTACCATTTGGACTTCCAGGTACGATATCTCATTATAAACACACAAAAAAAGCATCAATTCAATTTTTATAATTAAGTCCAAAAAATGTACTTTTAGAATAAATATATAAATAGTGATTATTAAACTGTCAAAATGAAAATACTGACCAATCTGAGAACAAAGTACAGGAAAATGACTCATCTCACTCCCAAATGTTGATAAGAGGACAAAAAATGAAATATCATGCCTCAAAATGTGAAAAATGGTGTAAACAAAGAAACCACATATGGTATATTACAATCAGTATGATCACAATGGAAATATTTGGGATTCGTCACTTCGCCCCGTCTTCCCATATATATAAATCAATTTATTGAGTCTAGATCATAAGATCAGGAGTAACTTTTGACAGTATTGAAATTAATTGCGAGCACACGGAATCATGGTTCTCAATGCATACCGAACAAAAATTTCAAATTTTCAAAAAATATTTAATTAATCCCCCACCCTCATCCCTGTAATTGCAGTTTGTATTCTCGTTAAATCCTTGCATTCGAATGGAGCGACCAACCTAGATGCAGCCATATATATAGGCGACATACCTTCAGACCCCGAGTTTACTTTTTCACCTCTAGACCGAGCATAAATTTTCGTGTCTCGCCGAAACGTTTCTCACACGCTTTATCGCATTTCCCTGCAATTATCCCCTACCCTGCCGCCCCGTGACAGAATCAGAAAAGGGGGAAGCCCCGGTCTTGCAAGAAGGTCTGGCGAAGAAGCAGGAGCCGTAAGAAAGCTGCATTGCATATTTCATCCCTTTTCAGAGCGAAAGTCGCTTTCAGGCAAGGGCGGCAACTATAGCGCCCCGTAAATTGAAATCCCATGGTGGAGCGCCCGTCCATGCTTACTGAAGAAGGAGGAATCCGCGAAAAAAAGCAAGGAAACGACGAGACTACGAGGAAATTCATGAAAACTGGGTAGAAGGGAATAATTCTCCCTGCCCCTTAATTACGCCTTGCAGATACCCGCTAAAATGGCTGGGTTTGGGACGTAATTAACGCGGCCTAATTACGCGGTGATCCACCCCACGTATGTGACACATGCGTGTACGCATGATTTGAAATGAGCACGCACGTCCACCCGAAAGTACGCGGACCTCGATGAATGCTCGTTGACACGATGTTGAGAGATATGATTGTTGAATTAGCTAGTGGCTAGTCCTCGCTAACGAGGAATGGAAATGAGATCGTTTGCCATACATACCTAAGTGGTAAGCAAAGACTACAAAAAAAGAGTAGAAAGAGGGTAATATACGCAAATTTAAATGGGTTTACTCCTTAGCGACTTCGTCAAGTTGACATAAAAACGAGAAAATACAAAACCAATTAAGTCGGAGGACGAAGAGAGGATGCTAAAAGATCAAGAGCAAATGTTCCCTGACCTGGGACGATTTTGAAACAGAAGTACTTATTACTGAAACTTTAGCTTGGTCGTTAGAAGCAATTTTCCTATCGTCAAGACTCTTTTCTTTACGAAGATACGTATACTGGCTTTTTACGATAATCCCAGGAAATTCTCTAGCACGGACCTGGGAAGAAGTAAATTAGAGATTTTACGAGCGCTTGAAGTTGTAAATATTTATTGGTCTATTAAGGTTTTCTCGTTCATGGTGAATATTTAGGATTTGACTTGTTTACATTTATTTTCGAACAAACGCAAACATAAAATTCAGAGTTTTCCTTTTTTGGTGCCAGCGGATTACCGCAATCGAATAAATCCATTAAGGAAAGAAAAACATCCGCATTTCGTAGCCATATCGGACAGGTCAATTTTAACGACTGCGTATAATGTCGAATTTTGTTCTGGGATATGTTTTTGAATACTATTTAAAATATGGGGATGAAACGCGTATAATAAAAAAAAGCTGAGCCAATGTTTCTTATTGTTCGCTCTGCATTTTACAAAATATGCTATATCATCTTTTAAGCAGCAAATAATAGACGTGGTTTTATTATCAGTGAAAAAGCGCTAATTCGCGGTGATTTTCGCTGATTCAAATTCAGAGAATACAGAGCATTCAATTGTCTGCCTTGTTTAGAAGTTATAGCCTTTGTTAAACGCGTGATTTTCAAGATGTGTGCGAAAACCTCAGTAAATATGTTTTTCATGAGTATATTTAAGACAGCAGAATCAATGAATTCAGTCAAGAAACTATATTGCAGCATTCGTAATCAGCAACCACTAAGCAATCAAAAACATATATACTTTATTTTTGGCGCCAGTCCGTTTATTTACAATTTTACTTTGATTTCCTTTATTACTGTAAATTTTCAAAATGTTATAATCAAAATGTAAACTCGAGTGATTTTGGTTTGTTTTGCGTATATGACCTATTTAGACTGCATATTTTATATTTTAATATTGCATATTTTAAAATAATTTTAATTGGTTCGCACCACCGTGAAATTCACAAAATTTTGACAAATAACTTTTAATTTACACTAAGGTCATTTAATTACGTTCTAGCAGCATTTGTGAAATATACATATAATCAATCCTGCAAACAAACTATTACTAAGGCAACATCTTTAAAAACTGATCTTAGCGCAATATAAGCACATGATATGTTTTTCCTTGCAAGAATTCATTGGCTTCATTCTAGGAGTTAGAAAAAGCCCTGATCGTTTCTGTTTTTCAAACAAAATGATATTCGTAACTTTTTTTTATATAGGTTTCACATCTTGAAGTTTATTTAGGTCATTCGTCATGCTAGTTAATCAAATCTACTTTTGGCAAATGTCATATTTCAAGTGTATTTATATAAATGTTGACTGACATTTTATAAATTATATCCTTCCTCTTAGACCATTGGCAATGTTATACCGCATTTCTACGGTCTCATATTCATATATCATATTATGAATAATCTAAATCCATTGGAAACGTTTTAATTGCTTCTATATTTATGTATATTTATATATATTTTTCCGAATGTATTATTTCAAATTCCTAATGTACGTCTGATTCTATATAACATATATGGGCAACTCCGCGAAACCTTTGAATTTTGAGTCTGAAAATCAAAAAAGTTTTATGTGTTAAGCACATTATTGGAATTTTTATATGTTGTCATATAGATTAACAGGTAACAAATGACGCAGTGTGCTTTATTTTTTAAGCAACGCTGAAGAGTGAAAATTATCATCTGAGAATTTTTATGTTAGTGATCTAAACTCTTAAAATTTAGAGGAGACGTTCGCCATTTTGTAGCTGCTATTTTGAAGCCGCCATATTGAATTTCGAAAATCTGAACACTAACTGAACTGCACATCAAGAAAGTCCTTTTATTTAAGAAATTGCTATATGCCATTATCAATTTGAATGTAAAATTTATAATTAAAAAGTAGTGAAATGACACAATCTTTGCATTAGTATGCATTCAGATATATGTTGGTTTGAGAATTATATACGTTGAATAAAATACAACAAATATCATGCTTTTAGATAGAAATTTATTACATAATTACATTTTAGTACATTTCCGGGCTGGACGAGTTTTAAAAATTATAGGAGTTTTTTTTATTACAGGTAGGTTTAGACTTTTTCTTTATTGCTTTAGACATGTGCAAACTTTTTGCATCTTCTGGTAATCAGAGACCCCGAAAACCTTGCCAATAATGAATTTCTTCGAAAAACCCCGAATTTTTTCATATTTTTTTATTTGTACTTCCTAAACAATAAACAATAATGCATTCTTAGCCATTTATATATGTTATTTTATCACTAAACTTACAGAAAAGTGAATGCGTTAACTGGAATTTTAATAATAAAAAATCAAAGAAAACGTTATTTACCATCGTGATACAAAGGTTTAAAAACATTATTGGATGTTAGCGTATTGATGTTACCTCTATTTTGCGCTTTTCAAAGGATCACACATGTTGCAAATAATGTTCTTTTTCAATTGACGGTGTGCCATTGAAAAATGACCAGTATTTTAACCAGCTACTCAAATGCTTTTTAACTTCAAGCATATATTTTTTTGAAGTCTCTTGTGAGCACTTTCTTAAATGACGGCTGAATTTCCTCCTTTTCCTGTGTACAAAATTATTACTTTTGACTCGTAACGATTAAAGATATGCTGCACGTGCAATCGGTGAAAAATGAACTAAAATTGTTTTTTTTTTAACGAGGGGCACATTTTAAAGGTACTCTTTTCAGCCTTTTTGAAAAGGGCACATAGCTCTATAAGGATGCAAATTCTTTGTTTTTTTGTCTATTAGTGCGTGTAAAAAATCCAGACAGATTAAAGAAACGCTGAAATCGCTACAGGACCAAACGTAAATAAAAATTACTGTAGGGACACTATTTTAGGCGTTTTTGACATATTTTTTAGTTGCAAAGGTATGAATTTCGTAGTTTTATCTCATCAATGATGCATTACATTTTGCTCAAAAATACACCGTGACGCGAAATTTAAAGGTTTCGCAGATTTGCCCATATACTTAAACTTTCGCAAAATATTTTAAAAAATGAAGGATTGCAGCTTATTAAGTTTTTAATTATCACTTCATTCACATTCATTTATTATAAGTTAAAGTGAAAAGTTTATTAGATATTACAGCTTTATTCTAACATATGTAGGAACAAATGTAACATTTATGCTTCTGCGGAGTAGATTTCATAATTTTATGATATGTGTTTTCACTTCGTTAGTTTAATGTAATTCTACACAACATGAACTTTCGAATACCGTGCGCAACGTCAAATTCGTTCTCACTATAGTAAATAGAACTATTCTGCAACAAACTGCTCTGACCTCCTAACAAGTTTAAACTCTAATTTACTGATTTTTAGAATGCGTTACTATTGCAGGCGGTTCGTGATATACCTTCGTGAATATATACATTCACAATATCAACAACACAATTTAACTGAGTATCGCTATGTTAGTTGTAAATTTTCTTTATTCGTCTTCCAAACTTATTATTTTCAATATATTTTAATTAGTTGCGATATTTAATCCTTCATTTTATGTAAAACACTTTGAAATCTGTATTACTATTGCGTTTAATAGCAATTCACATTTACTTATTTCCTTTGAATAATAATATGCATTCTTCAAATAAATTAAAATTATAATATTATATAATTACTAGCATAAAATTGACTACATTCGAATCACTGTAGAATATTTAAAAATAAGAAATGAAACATTTGTAATCATATTCTTTTAGTATAGCTATGTTCCTAACACCTAACATTTTTTATATTGGAACAATTGATATAAAAAAGCAATATATTAACATATAATATGTACGCTATGCTAAAGAAAATGATCTAATGCTCTAAGTAGGAAAATTATTCCCTTTCCTCTCGCAAGCTATGTGATATTTTTTCAATGAATGTAAGGGTACTTAGGAAAAAAGTAGGATTATGAAGCGTTAAGACACGTGGCGCAAGATGGTAATCAATAGGCATCAGCTCTCAAAGCACTACCGACCCTAGGTGTTAAAGAAGCAGCCCAAACAGCAAAAAGACATCTTAAAGAGCTCTTTAAGAAGTCTTAAAAATCATAAGATAGTTTAAATACTTATCAGGAAGAGCTCTTAAAGTAATCTTTAAGAAGGCTTATGAATCGATTTTAAGAGCTCTATAAGACCTCTCAAATATGAGGTCTCAGAAAAGAGGACTTATTTGAGAGCTTTGACATATAAAATAAATAATATAAATGAAAAGTAAATTTCTGAAAATTATGGATTCTATTTTTGTTCCTTAATTATTAATTTATATACTTTTCACCTGAGTTCCTTTTTACTGTTTGTATATTTGTATATTGGATGGTGATTACATTCAATAGAATAGGATCATGCAATAATAATGCAAAACTGTCATAATACTGGCTAAATATCGTAAAGGCACTTATTTGGTAAGGGCGGCGTATAACACTGGTCGACAAAATTCGGTCATAAGAAAATTTGGAGATGAAAGTAGCTAATCTTTGTCAAATTTGGTTCGCTGAATCCGAACCCCATAATAAAAATTTTCGATTGGATCTCGTTTCCAAGAATTATGGCGTCAAACATGCAAAAAGCGTCGTTTTTTGGCATTATTTGAGGAGGTATATCTTTTGACAGAGACGAGAAGAAGGATTCAGCAATGGCTTAAAATAACGCTTATACCATACACTTTACGATAAGAAATAGAAAATAACAAAAAAAATCGCTTGCAGTGGTCATTTTTTTTAACGCGTCTAAAACCTGGCTGACCCTGACAGGTCTGTAACTACTGCGCGCTATGTGCCCTAGACCGCAACATTGGGCGAGCGGGATAACCGATGTAAATCAAGTATTACAAACATAAAGATGTATTTTCATTTAATATAACATCTCTATAATATGTTTTAGAGCTTGCAGATTACCATTCCTTTATTAAAATGTAGATTCGGCTATTTTAAGCTACTGATGAACCCTTCATCTCGTCTCTGTGAAAAGATATACCTCCTCAAATATTACCAAAAACGACGCTTTTCTCAACTTTGACGCCATAATTCTTCGAAACCAGAGCCAATCGAACATTTTTATTATCGGATTCGGATTCAGCGACCGAAAATTGACAAAGATTAGCTACTTTCATCTCCGAAGTTTTTTATGACCTAATTTTGTCGACCAGTAAATCTATCGTTCTGCATAGAATCATTTTTGGATTCAATCGCCACCTAGTGTCTCTAAAAGGAACACAGGCATCAACAATGGGAGACCCTTTAAAATAAAAGAGATGGTCCAAAACGAGATAGATTTAAGACCTCAAACACAAGACCTCTTCGAGATTATGATTTTAAGCAGCCCTAAGTAAGACATCTTTAAGAGCTGGTTTTATAGATTATCATAATTAATACCTCTTCAGTAGGTCTTTTTGGAGATATCTTTGAACTGAGCTGTGGACGACCTCTTTAAGAGATATGTGCTGTATGGGAGGGGACGGGTACTTGATCAGTCTCGAAGGCCCCAAAATAAGTAGGTGTGAAGCGTAACTCACTCATTAGAGAGGATAAATGCAAAAAGATACTGTAGGAGAGAGATATACATTCCTGAGTAGGGGTAAGGAATATGGAGTCATCATGTATCGATTAAACCCTTTCGGTCAATAGGGGAGTAAAAGATGGAACTAGACTAGGGAACGTCAGTTTTATCAGCGATGGCATTCTCTCCATCTCGGACAGGATGAGCTAGGGCGTTGGGTAGGCCAGTATACCCTCGCGGCAATACATAGCCGTAAACAATGCCTGCATCCACAGCAATCGTACCTCGGACAATATGAGCTACCTGAGACTCATCGTTGTGTCCACTTCTGGATTGAATTCGAAGATACGGTTATTTTCATAAGAATAACAAATTGTATTTCGTATTCTATTTACGAAATAATTGGCCTCCGAATTCATAACTGAATTACCTGTATAATATTAATATTAATATATTGACATTTATTGCCCCTGTACCAACCTGGTACTTGACGTCAGTATTGTAATACTGCACTGAGGGAAAGGATTGTTTACTAAAAATAAGGCTTCTTAATAGTTAAGAAATCGTATATTTGCATACGGCGAATCAAATAATTTTTTAAGTATGAAATAATGATTCATTTCATATAAAGCTAACAATTTTTCAGTGCAAACAACGCATTTTATATCTTAAGAAATATCTATTAAATGCAACCAAACATTTCTCAATAGCTAAGAAAAAGGTTGTATAATATGCGTTTGTATCAATAAAATAATGATTTCTTAATAGTTACAAAATGTAATGGTTGGGGTCAATAGGCATCGTAACATAACCTCAAATAACAATACGGATGTTTTGTTTGGTTTGTTAAGAACGATTGAGTGACATTGCAATTCGGTGGTTGTTATTGTGAAAAGAAATAAATTAAAGATATTTATACCTCGTCTTAAATATGCTCATTTTATAAACAAACACATCGTATACGACACATATTCGATGTCTTATTTGTGAATTTGCGCCTAGTTCAAATTATACATTTCTTAACTAATAAGAAATGGTCAATTCTTATGTAAGAAATAAAATGCTAATATTAAATGAATTGCCTTTAATATTACAATGCCATCTTTACGTTGAAAAAACGATTTTAGCTTTTCAATAGAATGATATTTCTTTACTACAAACAATCGTCTTTCTCAATGTGGACGCCGATACTATATCAGTAACACGCCGTACCGATTGCAACTTCCTATCTGGAGTATTTCATACAGCTATATATTTTATTATAATAATGTTCATTACAATTTGATTACTGGCTTTAATTAATTGATTAAATTAAATTGTGATCGAGATGTAGTTTTGAGGTGAGTTATGTTGAATTCAGTTTTATTGATATTCTTTATACTGACGATATAATAACTGTACATTTGTTTATTTTTGTTCGTATTAAAAAGTTTCCTTTAATAAATATGTGTAATGTTCAGAACTATTTTTAATTAACAAATACGAGTAACCGCTCGTTAGACATTTTAGAGTTAACATTTTTACTGTCAGGTGTCTCACATTGAAAAAAGGACAAAAGTAGTCAATAAGCGGATTGCAAATGAATCGGTCGTGTAAGGCTTTTGCTCTCTAATTATGGCAGCGTGTCGCCAGATGAATGTGACCATTGGTCCAGGTGAATACACGACGCATATGACTGACCGCAGTTGCCAAGCTTCTACGTAGGGGGAGACATAGTTACGTATAATTACGCTTTGGCGCCTTCCCTCACATTTGATTAAAGCGATAATTCCTTGATGGTACGCAAATAGCATACGTCGCACTCGCTTCATGAATTCCGTTATCTATGGATGAACGTGTCAATTAACCAAATCCTCTGATTATCCATGGAGACACGCAGACTAATTATTATTGATTGCCATCTTATGATACACCTAGATAATCGCTGCTTCATTTATGAACTCCTTGATTTCGGTTGTTACACTGGATCTTCATTTCCTGTAATTGAGCAATTCAATTACGTAAATCAATAGTTTCGTTCATTAGACCACATTATACAGAAGAGCACGTATACCGGGAGTCACTATATACCAACTCAATTTTTGGTTATATATAGATCATACGCCGAAAATCAGTGTCCTGGTTTTAATACCTACAATTTATGGCCAATGCCCTACGTTTCATACCTGACATTCTATTCAAAGTTTCAAATTCAATTCTGATATTACTTATCCAATGATTAGGTAACATTAATCCTTGCACGGAGAGAAGGGTGTAGATCATACTTATACGACAGTAGAGTCGACTAAACAGAATCATAGATTTTCGACGAATGAGTCATTACGTGAAATTACAGTCAATTAAAAAATTTCTTATACCCCTGGTGCTAGTCACAGAATCGTCAATGTTGCTCAACAAAAGCATTTTCTACTACGCCGTTTAGTACAAGCAATAAAACAAAACTAAACGATATTTCGTAAATGTAACATAATATCTAGTTACAATTACGAAAAACCATGCTACTAAACACGTTTAGTAGGATATACTCCATCTCTTCTCTCTGTGTGTGCCAAATTAAGCCTTAACAATTTAAATCATAAGCTTCGCAATAAATAATTATTTCTTAAAATAAGTCTTCTTATGAAATGTACGTAAATTGTGATTGTGAAACAAAGTTTTAAACTTTTTTTTGTATGTATATAAATTAATGCAGAGGTAAAACAGAATATACTTCAATATAAGACAGAAATAATATTAATTATTTCATAGGTACCTTCTCATTTATCATTTGTTACTACAAATTGTATAATTAAAAATAAGTACACTCATTAAATTACACAACGATAATAAAGAAGCTTTTGCCAGTACGTAAACTTGAAAAGGGGCCCCTGCAAGCTTCACGTATATCATAGAGATCTTGCAATTAGGTTATGGGAATGTAAGCTTAAACTCATCTGGCAATAGATCCTATATTTCACTTCTGATCATTCTTAATACGACTGTAGACAGAGCGTTAATCAAACGTCTTTACGATACTCGCGGGAAAAACATGTAATGGGGAATAAAATTAATGCCTCTACAACATAAAAGTGTTTCCCTTTTTAACCATTTCAACTTTCACGATCTAGTATATGTTTTATGTACATTACAATGTATCAAAGTCAGTTTAAGGATCAACTGAAACTACACAATGTAAATGTTCTATAGAAAATCAATATTTTTAATGAACATCTTCTCTATTGGAAGGATTTTTCCTTTGCTCTCAATGTGAAAATGATACGGTTAAAACACATACCGTAAAAATAATTATTCATTTTCACTTTTAGACTATATCAAAAGTTGTAATGTACACGCAACCGCTAATTAATTAGTAATATGCGGCACATAATTATATGTTTATACAGAAACAAATGAATGTGATGTAACACTAACATTGAGTAAACAAGACTATTTGATTAAATTACCTGCAATTCAATAAATCACATAGATTGTGATTTTAAAACCGAAAAAGTTTAACCAAACTGGTGCAAATGAACGTACTTTGAATACACAGCTAAGTCTGTGGTTGTAAGATTCGACACAGCGCAGTTGTTTTTGATACGCGAGTTTCATTATCACAACAAAACGATTTAATTTTGAATCAACACAGTGTAGTTATCAGGACGAAGTATTTATGTTATAGTTATTATATTGTCACTATGTTCTCGCTCAATATTTAATTCATTTTTACTGCTTCTAAAATAATTAATGTAGTCGAATATACACTAAATGCATATGGAAATGTATTTCGTGCATTATATATAGCAAGAAAGTAAAATAGCAATAAACAAATCAATAAGAAAGTAATACTGATTCGATCTTAAATATCAAATATGTTTTAATAGAAAACACACAATTAATCTAGATGTAGACCGGGTTAATTAATAATTCTTGTATTTCTTTCTTACTCCCCAATGATTAGTTACACATAGGTTGGTATTGCACACGTTTGATTTGTTACCCACACCTTCACTTATTTCCAGTCACGTAGAAATAATAAACAGCGATCACGTTCTACGATAGCCTAACAATCGTCTCGTGGGCGTGAATCCAGCAGAAAAGTGATATAAAAGAAGTACTAAAATAAACGTAAGCATTAACAAATAGTTATTTATGAAGCTTCCATTTGTAGTTTCACATTAAAACTTTTGCAGACACTTAGAATAATCAAGAAATGGAAAATAAATTATTTAAATGATATTTAATTGTTAGTCCTGTTTTATTGAATCGTATCATATAACTAAGAAAAGTAATTTTTTCTGCGTCATTCCTTTAAATATTGGATATGATATCAAAATATCAAATCAGAATATAGCCAGGTATTCATATAAGCTTCCATAAACATAATTAATAAAATACTATGATATTGCCGGTAAAATATATTTTAGCACAAATGTTCCTACACTATATAATACCTATATGTTATAATACTTTATAAGTTAATTGCTTTT
Organism: Trichopria drosophilae; assembly: GCA_030407085.1. NCBI lineage: Eukaryota > Metazoa > Arthropoda > Insecta > Hymenoptera > Diapriidae > Trichopria > Trichopria drosophilae. The sequence continues at coordinate 166,019,771 of CM059583.1, forward strand.
ATATAATATTAATATAAGGCGCCTTAGTGAGGCATGCGCAGCTTTTTATAGAACGCTATTTCTCCGAAACTTCAATTTTCAGCACTTCAAGGTGCAATATGCGCATGAAAATGACTGAGGCGTCTAACAGCCCAGAAATCTCGACTTTCGCAAAGATATAACGTTATAACGACAATATAAAAGGTGCATCGTCTTCGCAGAAAAATACTGGAGAAATTACTGAAAATAAGGAAACATAATTAAATTATTAAATTAATGTTGTTAGAAATATGATAAATAAGTAAATTTTAATCAATAATTTTTTTTTATTTAACTTGGGTCACATATATATTTATGTGTTTAAATAAACTCGCTCAGAAACGTCTACCATGTGGCGCATTGGCTATTCCTTAAAACTCGTTTGTTTACCAACAGCTTTCAGTATTTATTTATTGACTGAAACAAAAAAGAAGGAGGGGATTCGAACGTAGTTATATCCAAGGAGTTTTGATAGATATATTGTAACAATAGTGTGTTTCCTAGATGTATAAAAATTGAAAATGATGTACACCTATGCCTGGGTCGAAGTAAATTTGAGCATTTTCGAACGTCGACCCCTACCACAAGCGAATCTAAGTATTAATAAATAATATTTGTAAAACAATTACATCACGCACTTGTATTGTAATGTAGGTACTATCCGATGTATCGATACATGTAGTGAAATACGACATTGTCCTAAGTATTTTGACCATTTACTCATTGTCTTCGATCAAAAAATGTACGGAGAAATGCAATCCGTAGAGAATATTTTGTAATTGTTAAATTATTTATAAAAATGTTTCCTAAGGTTTTTTTTTAAATATAGAGGATATTGCGAATTATGTCTAAAATCTAATCAGAGTCAAGCTGAAAAAAAAGTTCAACTTGTAACTGAGTCGATCTATTCGTGAGATACAGCGCACGCAATCAAATGACATAAATTTTTTTATTGCATTTTTGGGTCGACATTGGATGAAAAACCATAGTGTAATTATTTCTTTCCAAAGTTCCAGGCCTATGGACTCGGTCGCAGTAATTATTAGTATTTATAATTTATATATTATATTTTGTGCTAGTGAGTGATAATATATTTTGGGTTATCACTGCAAAAACGGGTGTCTTGGTTTAAGACACTTTTGTCCTCACTTTAAGACGTGTTTGGGTGTCTTATAGAAAGAAGTTATAGATGACTTTTTTTGAGACACTAGAAGTGTCTTCAATCGCAGCCTGAATGTACTGCTCGATATTTGATACATAACCTAAAATTGTTTGATTTTTATGTGAAAAATGGATGAACATTCGTGTTCTGTTTGCAATTTTCGGGCAAATTGCTTTGAGGTCTTGATCAAACATGTCATTAGATACCACAAGAACGAACCAAATTTTAAAATAAAATGTAAGTTTCGTGGCTGCGGTGCTACCTTCACAAAATGGAGGTCATTTACGAAACATGTGTCGAGAAATCTTTCATTCATGCAACAGTACACAATTTTTTCACCCATATCGGATTTATGAACACAATAATCAACCCTTGGAATCACATCAACCGAACAACCGCGCATCAACAGAATAGGTTATGTAGCTTTTATCGAGACGTCGCTTCGAGTCGACAGTTGCCGAATATTCACGAAGATACCCGGATCGACAATGTGTTTTCGATTTACAAGTGTCTCAACACGGAAATGTCTTAAATTAGCTAAAACGACTTAAATGTAGACACTTTTACCGTCTTCTTTATATGTCTCAGATTATAAGACACGAAATGTCTTATTTACGATCGATAGACGCAAATAATATCTCAAATTTTGAGACACTTTGCATCGAAGACACATATATTAAGACGTTTATTTTGAAGCGTCTAATGTCTTCAAATAAGACATTTAGAAGACACGAGTTTTTGCAGTGTAGTGAATGATACTTATGAGTGCAGTAAAACCTTACACAAAACAGACAATCAGTTCAAGATTAACACGCATTCTCATATTTTGGTGCATTGAATCCTAGTAGATATTTATGATCATGTGCTGATTTCTAGTAAAAAATTCAAAAATGTTTCAATACGATTCTTTTTGGAAATGAAAATGAGATATACACTAGCTACAAAGAAACACAAATTCCAAAGACTTAAAAAAAAATCTTATTTTGTCTTAGAAAATGTAATTTCTATATTCTTTTAATTTTCAACATCTATGGAATATATAGGTACCATATTCTGCATTGTCATTTTATCATTTGCCTTTTAATAAACTAAGATTTTGTCCCTGATACTTTCCCTTTAAATATCAGGTTGGATGCTAACGTTAGATAAAAATCTTGATACATTTATCCTTTCAGCAGACGGTAGTCCTTGAAGTAGAGTACATTATGTTGTATTGTACCCAGTTATATAGTTATTGTAAACTGTGTAATGCTGTCTTCTAAAAATAGAGATAGAAGTACGTTAATTATCTCATACTATCTGTGCATGTATATAATAATTATTTATGGAGCAAGGAACCTCACTTCACATTTTATTCCATCCATATTCCCGAAACATTCCAAAGTAATATTCCACCCATATTCCAGGAACATTGAAGTATTCTGCATCATAAATATTATTAATCATTACAGATTGAACATTTTGTTCGCATATTTTAAAAACTCTATCAATTAATGTAGAATAAATAATAATGAAAAATAAATGAATATTATTTTCATCTATGCTGATTTCAGAACATTTCATTGAGGTGTCACAATTTTTAAATGAATTCACGCCGGTGAGTAAAAAAAAAAGATAGTAAGAATATGATCAAATTTGACCTGATTTTTGAGACTTTTTCGGGTATACTTGGATCTATTATAATCAACTAAGATGAACTTTGATGCGACAAAAATATAAAACCTTATTTAAATCTAAATTTAAATAATTTGGTCAATAATGATTATAATAAACTGCATTAATTTAGATAAGATTTAAATCGTATTTCATATTTTTAATAGATCAAATTAAGTTGATTAAAGTCAATTAAGGTTGAATCGAAATAATGAATGAAATAAAATTTAATCTCGAGATTAAATTTAATAATTGTGACCCCTCAATTAAATATTCTGAAATCAGCTCTTAAAAAATGATATTCATTCATTTCGCATTATTATTTCATCTATATTATTTGATAGTTTTTGGAATATTCTAACAACATTTATATTGTTCATAATATTTCTAAATTATAATATTCCAAATGAATATTCCAAACATTGGATATTTAATGTTCCTGGAATATTCCTAGCGTTAGATATTTCAATGTTCCTGGAATATGGATGGAATATTACTTTGGAATATTCCCAATGTTTCAAAGGAATAGTCTAGGAATATGGATGGAATAAAGTGTGCTATTAGGGAAATAAAGGCGGATTTCCCATTTTTCGATTTTTGTTATATTTGCAATTTGAGCAATTGATTGAGAACTGTAATTCACCACCTACAATTTGGGTTTAGTAGTATTTATATAACGTTTCATTTCGTATTTTGTGTCTTTGATCACTACAATCGTAGAAATTAAAACAGCATGCATTTAAACCTGATTTTTATTATTTATGCATGAACGATGATTTTCTCAAAATTGAAAAAAATGCAGATATTTTACATTCTGAAGTTCTTACCATTCGAATCATTTTATTTCGGTACTTTGACTTTTGTAAGGGTTTATATTCTGCATCTTTAATATTCCGGATAAATTGGTGAAAATCATAAATCATTACAAAATTACATACGGTAAATGAGTCAAAACTGAATAAAATCAAATTCTTATAACACGAAAGTTCCGACGTTTCGACGTAGTCGGCGACCATTCTCAAGAGATAAAAATTACTTGATTATAAAAGAAAGTCATGGAAGTTCCTGTCCCTTGTGAATGACCGGATCATCCGCACTTTTATCTAATGAGAAAATATTAATTATTTATTATAAAGTATTTATCTTATATAATTATACATAATTTTTAACTATTTTTGGACTAGGTTCGCCATATATATTTTTATTTAAAAATTTCATAAATTATCCGCATTTATTAGAGTTACCATGAAATCTTACAAAGGCAGGTTATAGGTGTATTCTCCCAAAAGTGTACAAGGTCTAAACACTAGTCTATAGCCGCATTCAACATTTGGTATGCCATCTCTTTAACAGTCAATCTGACGATCACGTTTTTGTGTTAATTATAACACTTATTACATTCTGCCGAAATGACAGAATTAGTGACGTTTGAAGAGAAGATTATTACGATTATCAAAATGTCACGTATAATGTATATTAACTAACCTTGTTAACGTGAGAGAATCTATACTGTTATAATGAAATAAATGCATTTTACCTTAATAGATTCAATGGGTTTATGGAAATACACAAATATAATCCATAATTATTTATATTTAACAAAATGTACGTATGTAGAAATAAATTACAATAATTTTATTTTCATGGATGATTAAAGTAAATACGGTTAACAATAAATAAATTCCAATACGGCCAAAAATATTTTAAAAATAAATTTCTAACATAAATTTATAGATTACAAAAATCCTGACGATTTATTGTGGGGTTGAAATTCTTTTCACTCTGTACACGATTTTACGCGTCGGAAATGACAAGTGCGAATAACCGATCTCTGCGTATCGTATTACAAAATATCGCCCGACACGTCCGAAATATTGATCTCTAAGGAATGTGCTTGTCAGACTCGCTTCGCTTGAGTGTCAAATGTCCCACAAAAATTTAGCGAAATTGGTTCAGAGATGAACAGGAATTCAAATGAATAAATCCAAAAAAGGCATACGGTAGATTAACGAAATGTCCACCGCATTTACAAAGTTTAAATTCCCTTTGAAACAGTATTTAAATTTCATCTTTATAATTTCGAAAATTAAACATTCGAGTAGTGTTTGAATGATTAAATACTTTTGTTGGTAATATTGAAAATATCAACTCAACTAGTTAAGGTGCCTGTAAGAGGAATTCTGATATTTACAAATAATAACAAGGTAACATTATTTTGATAAATGAGAATCGAAATTTCTATTTGAATCTTTTAAAAATGAACAGTACCGTTATTGTGTACGTTTTCAGTTTTAAATTTATGTTGTTTAACTCTACATTCATAGTTAATTTCTATTTAACTTGAAGATTACTTAACCAAGAATGAAACCTATATTTTAATGTTAATTCAAAGCCTTATACCGAATTAATACTTTTGCAAATAGCATATATTAAAATCAAAGAGTAATCTTATGTCAAGTTAAATTTAATATCATATTTTCCAGAGCATTTTAAAAAGTATACGTTTCAATTTTTTTACCTGATATACTTCATTACCTGTACTTTGAAAAAAGCTCTCTTTCAGACATAAGCGTCTCTTCCCATCCTTTTCTCGACTTTCATTCTTCTTTATTATAAAATTTAATATGCTTACGGTATGCACGAACTTGAATAATATAATGTTACCCGTGCGGGCAGGCCGTATAAAATTTCGAAATACTTAAGTACGAGAAAAATGAAATAACGTACCAGAAAACAGCAGCTATTCACTTCTTAAGACTTCAACGTCTCTTTCTCAACAAACTCCGTATTATAGAAGGGTTTAAAAGTTATATGAAGTAAAAATATCAATTTCTATTTTAGGGAGATGCTGAAATAATTAATATTTGATTTTTACTCGTTTATCTGCAACAATAATATCAGAGGAAGGTATCTGTCTAGCTGACCGAAATAATCAACATTTGAGATATGTAGGGGAGAGTCACTAGTTATGAGACGGCGCTAGTTGTGAGACAAGCAATTATTCTCAACACGAAACGTAAACAAGTCAATTCGTTAACGTGTAATCTTTTCTTTTAATGCAAGGCAGTTATTGCAAAAACACCGATTCTGTTAATCATATTTCTTATATTGGTTCTCAATATAGTGTACAAAATCATTTATGACATCTAATTGTAATGTGCGCCTTTCCTGAGATAATTAAACTTGTAGTAGTACTCCTAGCTCGCTAGACTTAGTCACAAGGTTCAAAGAAAGAAATGAAAAATATATATGACATATAGATATATATCTTGTTTTCATTTGTCCGATATTCATGCTGTAACTTCATTCTTTTGCCTTGTGTTGACAAGTTACGAGGTTAATATTTATATAAAAATGAGTTCCGATAGCACATTTTCAGTGGATTATGATTCGGATGAAAGTTTGAATCGTAAAATTTCAAGATTGAAAAGAAAATTGAAAAAACACGAGAAAAAAAAGATATATGAAAAGAAATCGTCGTGAACCTACACCACGGCGCTATTACGATTATGAAAGAGATCGTTTTGACAGAGCAAAATATGACCGTAAGTGTAATTGTAAATAAATTTGGCTTATTTCTAAAGGACGACAAACCTTAGATAAAGCTAAGGGATGAAAAATCATCTTGTCAAAGGTCCTTTAGATTCCTACAAAGGTGTAGTAACTGTTGTTTCTAAAATAATCTTCAAAGGTGAAGAAAACAGTAAAGCCAGGAAACGTAAAGGTTTGTTAAGTTAAGAGTTAACTTGTTGGTTCCTTATAGACTTAATTTGGTGTCAATTGTGAATAATTCTTTGTTTGCAAAGAGTATTCTACTCCAATATCTTTAAAGATTATAGGATTTCATAATGTTTTTTATAGGTTATAATTCGCCTGAATCAACCGAGTCAGATACAGAACGTAGAGACATTGGACATGAGAAATCGGACGAAGAAAAAGATTCTTTTGTAATAGTCCATAATGCTCCTGATGAATCCGCAGTTGTAGAAAATTCAGAAATTACGGAGACTAAGAATATTTCCCTGAGTTCGGAAATTTTAGAAGCACTTGGAGACATTTCAAAAGAAGAAGATCGATGGTCAAACGGAATTCAGGACGAGGTTGCTATTCGATTCGAGGAAGTGGTAAAAAATGGTTTAAGTGAAAAAATGCTTACAGAATTAACCAACAAATACAGACCACCGATAAACTGTAAGTTTTTAGAGCCTCCAAAACTTAATGGCGAAATTAAAGCTTCATTACCGGAAGTGGCAATTGGCAGTGATACGCGTTTATCAAATAAACAAACAATTTTGGCAGTAGCTTTAAGAGCTATTGGAAAAATTGCCACAAAATATTGTAAAGATAGAAATGAGGATTCGCAAATTTTAAATATATTAGTGATGCGGGTCGTTGTATTGCACATTGTTTTCATGAAGAATCTGTTACAAGAAAGATGATCATAACCAAGAAAATAAACCCATCTTTGCGAGAGACATTGGCTAAATCTCAACCAGACGAGTTTCTTTTTGGATCAAGTCTCGAAGAACAAATTAAGACTGCAAAAAATTTTGAACGAACTAAACAAAATTTAAAAACAAAAAATGTTCAAAAGAATAAGGATCAAGGACCTTCTTTTCTCACTCCTCATCAATCAAAAAACTGCAGACGCTCTGTGAAACAATGGTCCCGGTCCCAGGGGAAAAAAGTGTACAAGGCCCCGAAGAGATCATATCCAGAGGAAAAGAAGGGGGAGGAGAAATTTCAGCAACCACGCAAATATCGCCAGTAGGAGTAAGTTCTGTAGGTCGAGTTAAATATGTTGTAAAGGAATGGATGAATATCACCAATAATAGACATATTGTTCAATGGATAAAAGGGTATAAAATAACCTATTGGAGACAGGTGAAACAAAAAGTATTAATCAGGCAGCCAAAATTATCGGCTGATGAATACCAAAGAATGTATAATTGTATTCAAGACTTGTTAAACAAAGGTGCTATTCAGACATGCAGCTATACGAAAGGCCAATATATTTCTAGAATTAAAAAATCCGATGGATCAGATCGCTTTATTTTAAGTCTTAAAAGCTTAAATAGATTCGTTTTAACTACTCATTTCAAATTGGAAGATTATACACGGAAAAAAATCTTTTGTAGATTTTGCCGAAGTCGCTTAAGTAGAATCTGCCGAGTCTGAACTTCGGCAATATTTGCCGAGTTTTTTCTAAGCATTATGCTTAGCCAGTCTATGTAGATTTTCGTGGACTGCAACTTTAGCGCCGCGCCACTGTACCCGCGACGTCGGTAAATTAGGGGTCATTTTGCGGAGTAGTTTCTTCCTTTACGCTTACAATAGAAACAGAACACTTGTTTATGGTCGAGATTTCTTATACAGCGTCCTAATTGGTTCTAACCAAGCGTAAACATAAGGAATTTTAACGGCCGGGGAACAAAGTTCCGAAAATCAAAACCCCTAACGGATAAAATTTCGATATTGCGTGAGTCCAAGGTATTTTAATTTGCTTTCTTTTTGCCAAATTTTCAAAGACAAAGTGAAGAAAATCACGCTGGAGCCATGCTACATCGAAATTTTGGCCTGTCCGTGTTGATTTTCGGAACTTTGTTCCCCGGTCATTTTAACGAGTGCATTTACACAAACATAACAAATATAAATTCCATTCTACTGTAGCGACTGAGTGGAAAGGTGATGTTGGGTCTCGCCGCGGAATGGCGCTACGAGCGCCAGGAAAGTTCTGAGAGCGCGTAGACAGCACAGCTGATCAGTAAAAGTTGAGACTCGGCAATTTTTGCCGAAGTTACTAAGTAGAATTTGCAGAAACGTCGTATACGAGTTATTAGGTACATTCTCTCGACATTACCAAGCAAATATTGCCGAAGAAACAATATAAATTTCACATAATGTTGGTTATTGAATTTCTTAGGCAAATTTTACTTGAGTTTTCGGCAGAATCTATAAACATTTTTTTTCCGTGTAGAACGGCATCAAAATTACTACACAAAAATTGTTTTATGGCCTCTTTGGATCTTTTGGATGCCTATTATTCCATTCCAGTACACAAATCTCACAGAAAATATTTAAGATTTATTTTTGATAATCAACTATTTGAATTTGTCTGCCTTCCATTTGGCCTTGCAGCGGCTCCTTTAGTTTTTACAAAGATTATGCGTCCAATAGTTACATATCTACGAAAATTAGGATTCATATCAGTAATTTACCTTGATGACATTTTAACAATTGGCTCAAGTTTTGAGGAATGCAAAAAAATGTAGATTTTATAATTGCCACGCTTAATAAGTTGTATTTCTGTTAATGATTTGTTATTCAATAAAACGCACAATGTTTCTCTGAAAATACTGTTATAATATCTCTAAACATCTACAAGTTTAATTATCTCAGGAAAGGCGCACATTACAATTAAATAATCAAACGAACTTACCTAAGTGAAGTTCGATTATAATTGTAAAGGCGCCTTTCCTGAGATACACATTCCCTCCCTACCCTTAATATTCAGTCAAATTACCCAATCATATTATAATAGTTATCTTTAAACTAATGAAGTTACAGCATGAATATCGGACAAATGAAAACAAGATATATATATGTCATATATATTTTTCATTTCTTTCTTTGAACCTTGTGACTAAGTCTAGCGAGCTAGGAGTACTACTAGAAGTTTAATTATCTCAGGAAAGGCGCCCTTACAATTATAATCAAACTTCACTTAGGTAAGTTCGTTTGATTATTTAATTATTGATCTGTGCCAAATTAATAATTTACAAATTAAATTAATTGAAAAAGGTAAGTTCAGTCCATTTTCTACTATTGTTTCGTTCATATTTCACGATGCCACATTTCATTTTGTTAATTTGCAGTTAAAATATACTTTTTTGGGGAATTTTAAAAATATTATCAAATTTTAGTTATGAGACACTCGTGTCAGTAGTTGCGAGACACTTTTCTCTTTGCTAGAAATCGATTTATAAACCCTTTACAATAACAAAGTATTATCATTATATATTTATTATGTTAAACTATATTAAGTATTTACTTGGCGTGACTGTTTTTCGATATGAAAATAAATAGAAATGCACAAATGCGTGTTTCAGTTTATAATAGTTAACCAATTCAGAAGCGATAACATTCAAAATTTCTTAATGTTTTATTATTTTATTGTGTATACAGAAGTTTATATTCAAGCTCGAGATACATGCACGTATTTATTTATTTCTATTTACTGTCATATCGACGAACCGTCGCGCCTAGTAAATACTTAATATAGTTTAAATGTCAGCGGTTAAAAACAAATTTTTCTCGTTGTTGCTTCACAATGAAATTCATTAAGTATTTATTATGTCTTTATTACTTCGAATTGTTGAATGTAACGATATTTTATTGTTATACTGGCTCGTTTGCTCGTAATTTTAAATAAATTAAAATAATGTTTTATTTATATTAATGGTAGTTATGTTACATATTTTTCAAATTTTAATAAATCTTGTTTACTGTCTCAATTTTTTTTTCATAAAAATACGTCTTTACAAAATTGGTCATAAAATTGTTTAGGATCGCGAAAACATTATTTCATATTCCCAAAAAGTTGTGTATTTTAATTACCTTTCAAATGATCTTTGCATTTTTAAAATTCGTTTACCCATTAAAAAGTTGCAGCTAAAAAACAGAACCCGTCTCACAACTAGTGACTCTCCCCTAGTATATGTACCTTTCTATCGTTCATTCTTAAGAATATAATTGGGAACCTATATTTAATATAGTATTATTTGTCTTATTATTTTTTGTTGTACGGTCAGTTTGATATATACATTTAATAGCATTCTTTTCCGCGTTCATAAACCAAAATAGTATGTTAAAATCATGCAGAAATTTATAAAAGAACTTTCAACCTCATCGAAGAAAGTAACGAAATGAGTATTTTTTAAATATTTTTTTATATATTAAGCTCAGATTTTAAACATCAATTATAAATATTCAATTTTTTGCAGCAAATTGTGGATTCCTTTTTATAATATGTTATGAACTGGTAGAGCGCCATCATTAGACGATAAACAGGGAATATTAATCTAGTATTTAGTCTCTAATAGCGAGCATCGGATAAGTCATGCTTTATTGAATCGTGATTAAGGCCAGATCCGGTAGCAATTAGGAGAGATTTCTTTTAGAGAATATTAATTAGACGCAATTATTAAACGAGTTTTAACTTTTCTAAATGTATATTAATTTTCCTGAAATTATTATAATTGATTTCAGGAATTATGATATATATTTACAAAAGAAGGAAAATTATACTTGAGATTAACTTTTATATGCCAACATAATATAACAGTCAACAATATCCTAATGCTTATAGTCAATATTTTCTGAGCTAAATATTTGAAACGCGTAACTGAAGTTTAATGAAGTTTCTTATTCCTTTTCATCCGGAAAGTCTGGAATTTGGACACAACTTTCGGCGCTGTATCTTTTGTTCCAAACGGCCGTAGAAAAAATTGAAATTAGTCAAAATCGATAGATGTGGACGTCCTCTGTCAAATGTCGTAGTCAGAATCAGCCGGCAACTTCAAAGGAAAATGTTATGATCAGTTTGTTGAAAAAAATACTGATTGAAAATGGCAATGCTGACCATAATGAGATTAGGTATTTACAAATGATAATAATTACTTTTTCATCCCAATTCTCTATGATTTCAACCGTTACGTGGTCAAATAATCCATAAGATGCATAAGATGAAAAAGTGCGAAAAAAGGCAAAATTATAACTTCCAGACGCCATGTTGAAGCCGCCATTTTGTGTTTTGAAAAACAACCGACGGGAGAAAAAACGGCTGAGCAAAAATGCGCGATTGGTATCTTTTGAAATGGTCAGCATTGGCAACTTCCACGTCAACAATAGCGATTCCTGCGAATAAACGTCCTCAAAACCAGGATTTTTTTCAAAAAAATAATTATAACTTTTTTCTTTGAAATTGCCGGCTGATTCTGACCACGGTATTTGAAAGAGGAAGTCCAAATCTATCGATTTTGACTTATTTCAATGTTTTCTAACAACGTTTGGAACAAAAATTATAGCGTTAAAAGTTCTTTCCAATATTTTCGGACTTTTGGGACGAAAAGGATTCATTGAAAATTGTTATAAGTTGCATAATATTCTGAGACAGTTTGGTGATTTTCAAAAGCGGCATGTTAACTTTTAGAGGTAAGTTTTCAATTTCCAGAAACTTCAAAAATTATAGTTAATGTATGTATTTGTATCTATATTTGTATACATAAATATATTTGTGTACATAAAATTTATATCATTCTTCTTAAATTTAATATTATCGACATACACACAAATCTCGTGTGTGAATTTGCCAATTCTTAGTACTGGTTAGTCAATATCTAAAATTAAGATTGCAAAATGACTAATCTATCAAATCAAAGAGATTGTCACTGCAATTTCAGTTATGTTTTCTGAGTTCTAAGTCATACCAACTTATAATTATGTTTCTTTTCCGGAATTCAATTTCCGTTCGGAAATTCCGGTAATTTTTGGTAAAGTTCACATATGCGGTTTTCTAACTGTGAATAAAAATATATCTACGTAGTGACCATTTCAGGATCAGTCATTTGGAAAATTATGCTAATATTTCAGCTACGAAAATGGTCTATTTTGCAGATTATACATATGTATCCTCTATGGCTGCTTGTATAATAATATTCTATATATCCTTTCGATTTAAGCCCCAACTTCCATAAGTCATAAGTTCATTGACAATGAGTAGTAAATAATAATAAATTAACTTTGAAACAAATGATATTAACGTCCGAATACGTCAAACAGTTTATTAGCAATCCCCTGAAAAGCATGCAAAAAATTCAGTTCGAAAATCAGTGCGGTAAGTATCCGCATTAGACGTTAGAGGTACCTGCGCGTGAGGATTAATGTGTATGCAGGGGTTTGTGTAGATTAATATTTCAAAGCCTCTAAGAGCATTATGGTGTTTCGAGCGCTAAAAATCAGATTTAAAAAAAGCAAGTCGTTGCATCTATAACGTTCGAAATATTATCATTCCTACTCCAGATTGTAAGAGTGCAAACTTCTTAAAAGACTACTACGGAAGAAAATATATATTTTAACTCTGAATCTTGATATAAGTAATAATTGAATGAAATAAATAGCAGTCATTTTGAATGTATTGATTATTCTTATGTCTGGTTATGAAACTATCACGATTAAATGTTATAAGAAACGTTTTAACAATGTTAATTTATAATTTATCTGAATTTCAGAAATGCAAAGATCATAACTTACGAGATTTCAAAATCGGTGCTTGACGATGTTTAACCACTTTGATTTTATTGGAAGTTAAAACTCGACTTTTTTATGTTACAGATAGAGAAAGTAAAGCTTTAAAGAAAATAACTTTTATAGGTATGTATATTAATACATTTATAAATATTAATATTATTTTCAATGTACTAATTTGATGTTATACGAGCATTAATAGAACGAAAAATTTTCATTTGGAACGAATTGATCAGAATTATCATTTATAATTTGTTTTTCCTGTCAATAACTCACTCTTTCATGTGCGGTCTAAAGGCCACCAAATAAAGAAATCGGTACGCCAAATAACGGACAATAACAAAAACGGATTGTTAGCCTACCTTCTTTTATCTTTCTTTTCAACTTTCTTACTCACAGACAGGCCGGATCAGTCATGTTTCAATAAATGCAGAAGGTCTCGTTAACAAGTTTGTTAATTTGATTTTTGAACATTGAGCTAATCCTTATCCAGCATTAAATTTAATCAATGATCTCTTTTCGACTTTCTGGTAAAATAGAACTGTAGTAAGCCGAATTTTACTAACTATGCAATAAAATATGTTAACTTTTTTTTTGGCGTATGTATGGTCAGCCTGTACAAGTACTTAAATGTGTTTATATATCCATGTCATGGCAACGCCGCAATACGATAGGGCTTTAATCGAAGCTTTAATATATCAAAATTTGTAAAGTAAAATATCCCATAATGTAGTGTTAAATATACATGCAATGGAAAGTCGTCTCATCAAAATTTGATGCTACATTGTTAAAAATTAGCTCGCCGATAAAACAAGCAACTTATAATAATAATAATAATGAAAAATGACTTTATTAGCCTAATAAAATGGTTACAGAAAGAAATTATACAGACGTGAAAAAAAAAACGAGCCACAGCTGATGATGTTTTACAGGCTGACCTCATTTAAGAAGGAATGTATTTATCGTAAAAAATTCGATTTCATTTTGCACATTACTCACCTTGAAGTAATTTTGTTTCATATGTAATTTAAATTAATACAAATCGAGGCTTCTTTAAACTTATTGATTTAACAAAACTGCTGCATTCAATCAACTAGTAACTAACGATATTTGGAGGTTATACTACTTATTAATGATGGACAGGTGATTCTGACTTTGTACCGAAAAGTAAGGTATTAGATCTATAAGTCGAATTTCCTAGGCATTACCTGCCTTTAACTCTTTCACATCCAGGCAAAACTGGCTGGATAAAAAAAAACTAATGTGTAACGGTTCTCATAGTTTTCGGGGTCGCAGAGTTACGAATCCGGTATCAGATTTCGAACATTCAAAATGGTGGATCCAATAGAGCCGACAACTTTTTTACAAATCGGGGGGTTTCGGGGTCGCTGATTACAAATATGATCCAAATATATCTTGGATCCTTCATTTTGAATTTTTTAAAACTGATGTCATATTCGTATTCAGAGACCCCAACAGCTTCCTAGTAAACATTTTGAGGCGATTTAAAAATGTTTTAAAAATTCGTGTTTTTAACAAAAATTTATGTATTTTCATGAATAATAAGAATTCTTTAACACGATCAAGGATACATATTGTTTAAGTCCTATGCTTCCTAGATAAAATGCACTAAATTTTGATCAAAAATATTCATTTTCTTCAAAGATATTGAGGTTTTAGTTGGTGGGACGTATATGTCTTACGGGCGTGAAAGGGTTAAAGTAAAATTTCTTTCTTTAGATAATTTTAACTTCATAGTTGAGGACTTTAAAGTCGAAATATAGAGGAATAGATAAATGCAGATATTATGTTTACTATCGACTCTCGAATGGGTGCGTAATCGATAAATTGAGATTTGCCATATGACGAATGTTTTCATAACATTCGCATTTATCAATAAGTTGTTGAACTTATCCTTGATTGCAAGTTACTCTTGTTCGTAAAATAATACAATTGCGAGCCAAGCATAGTGGTTACAGCGTCATGTAGTAAGCGGGAGACCCGGGATTTTTGAGGTGGTAGATTTTCTCTATAAGTTTATAGATTTATTTGCGAGCGTTAAAATTATATAACATACCACATTATCTAACGATACATAAACTACGTTGAAGCTATTTACCGCCCCTAATAACTTCGGTAACCAGTACTATACAGAGCGACATATTTGTGTAGTTTGTAGAGAAAAGGATCGTTTAAAAATAAAATATATATTGCCAACAATCTTGTAGAATCCAGTAACTTCTAAAATGATTCCATTACATAAATAATATCTTCAAAAATTCAGAAATAACCGTGTAGAATCTCTATGAAAATCCGAAATTACGAAATAAAGATTATATACGGTAGAAATTCATTACTTTCATTGCACAGAGAGCTTGCGACAGTGGAAACACATGAGTCGGTGCAGTCGAGATTTTATCTGAAAAAACTTCGTTTCGCACCGGATAAATGAAAGCTCGGCTATCGGAAGGCAGTATGGACGACTAACGGGCGGGTGGACGGTGAAAAATGTAAATTTTTAGATTAAAAAAATGTGAATATGCAGTGCTAAAAATTGGCTGGATTATAGAATATACCATAAGGTCATACAAAAAATTGCCAAAATGGTGATTTAAAAGTAAATTGTTGGCAAAACGCGGACCGCTTCATAAAATTTTCGTCGTAAGGTCAATTACTGACTGTCATTGTTTACATATAGAGTAGACGAAGATTAAATTATCGGTTTGGTCATTTGACAACCGAGCATTCATCTATGGCGCTAGCACAATGAAACTATCAGAAACGATCTCTATTCGCACGAAACGGTACGTGCTATTGCCTTCGTTACATATAAAATTTTCTAATTATCTGAGAGATTGACGAATTCTTTTTTTAAATATTTCCTAATTGTTAATATTTTGATCTAATATATAATATACTCAAATTTAACGATTCTTATTAATATATTAAAAAAAAAATTACATAATGTACTAGCAATAAGATTCTATCTATGATTAATGTTTCATTTATGTATTCTCCAAGCAAATTCTTCGGCGTACCTCAATAACGGTAGACTTGCATGCCAGATTAATAGTAATTCGATGAAATCTGCAGATCAGCGACTAATGATGACAGACATATTGCGAAGTCGCAAAGCCGCGTAATCATTTGCTCCTGGCACCATGAACATATGTCAACCGATGAGAACGGAATGGAGCATGTTCTAAATAAATTTGTGAATTTCTATGGTAAAAGGCTCACGTTATTTCAGATTACTCAATTCTCATCTTTCAATCCTGGCTAGGAACAGTATTGCAGAAAAACTCGAACAATATACCACGAGCAGGAATATACAATAAAATTTGCGGAACTTCGACAAGAGATTTTAGGTAATTGTATTAAATGTAACAGTTTGGGAGAAATAATATAAAATGCCGCGTAGTATTTTATATTGTTGTATTACATTTAATGATATGTTTCCAATACAAATCTATTGCTTGATTATTGAAACCCAAATTATGAATAGTATCAATATATAAAATATGAATATAATCTTGTAGCTATAGAAAAGTCCTGCATATATTTCATATTCTCCTTGTGGAATTTTCGCATTATCGTAATTTAACAGTTAAAGAAGGTTATATTTTCTAGAATTACCTAAAATATCTCACTTCACTATATATATATATGAGGAATTCTCTGAAACTTTTAATATTCGCAGAACTGACAATTATTATCTTTTAAAATAAAAGCGGCATACGAATTTTACAGTATGGATATGGTAGATCTAGTGTAGGTACACTTGTACCACGTCATGTTTCTCGAAAAGTTGCATAGTTATTTCAGATTAGACGTGCGTAAATGCCAAATTTAATATATTTCTGTGCGAACTACATATAGAAATTGTTTGTTTTGGTTGTTAAATATTTTTCTTTTGAATCTGGGCGCATATATATATATAATTTTTGGAGGTATATCTTTCCAAAAATGCAATGCTGAACTGTGTGCCGATTGTAAATGTCGCATTTCAGAGCGAGATTCAAGTGTAATTCAATTTTCTCAAAATTTATAATTTATTTAATAAATTCATCGTAACAAAAAAAAACTGTTTTAAAATCATAAAATTTCTTTTTGAGAAGTAATTGTATTTGTGTACAGAAAAGAACCTCACTTGAAAAAAGTGTGTGCCTTGCATAGAAAATCGTTGGTAACGTTTTTAACATGGCTCTATTCAAGCGCCAACTACCCGAGTAGAAATTTATTACGGTCCTGATCAGGGCCTGATCAAAAGCGTTACACCCTGATTAGGGCCTGAACAAATTTCTGCTCGATAATTACTAAATTAGTATTTCACTTGCGATACGGGGATTCGGGTTGAAAAATATTTTTAATGTATGGCCAATTTTTTTATTATCTATTTTAACGAATTTTCACGACGAATCAGTCAATGTTCCAAAGTAGAAATTCTGAAAAAACTCGAAATTATTGAAATCTAAAACCTTATATTAAGTTATTAATCCTTTTCTAGGGCGAAGGTTCTAGTCAATCCAGCTGATGTAGTATTTCTAATAATTTTTGGGGGTTTCTGAATACGAATTCGGAATCAAATTTGCGGAATTCACAATGGCGCTCCAATATGGTGGATATCTGTTCGAAAACTTAATTTTTTGCGAATAAAAGAAATGCTAGCTTATTCTACGTCAAAGACGTCTCTCGAGATTTTTCTTTAAATTGCCTAGATTCCTCGGATCAAATGCCTAAAATGTTTAGTTCTTGTTTATTTATAATAATTTTGTATGCTGACTTTTTTAAAAAATATTTCTGAAAATAACCCATGATAATCAAATTTTAACGTTCCATCGTTAATATGAACGATGGACAAAGTATATTAAAATGTTTTTAATCGGGAGGCGAAAATGCATTAAAACACTTTGTTAGTTATTTGTTTTAGTTCCTGTAAAACTTCTGAAATTATACCAAAAATTATTTTTTATTTTTTGTGTGTATCAAAAAAAAAACTCTTTTTTACTCCTTAAAACCATATTAAAAGAAAAGTACTAGGCTAGTTGATGTGTCATAAAAAGGAAAATATAATTTTTTGTATGTAAAATATTAAAAGTTTGAGAGAATTCCTCATGTAGGGTCTTCTTAACAGTTAACATATCATAACAGATTCATATAAAATACTCCATTTAATATAAAAGCATTATCATTATACCAATGGCAATGTCATATTAGTTTACACAATTAATGCAGCATAAAGTTGCACCGGCTGATGAAGTAGCAGATGAAGAAGATGAAGTTTGTAATTTTCATAATATAAAACCTATTTTTATCAATACTTTCATTTACCAAACCTTACCAATTACCTAAGAATAAATTACGACGAAAGCATGAAACCTCCACATCATCTTATATCATTTTATTGATAAGTGTGTGCATGTTGTAAAAGCTGCATAAAACATTTTAAATAAAAACTATAACATCAAAATAGTTATATTAATATTTTTGTTATAAAATGTAAATATTATACATAGTACACTGAAATTAAAAAATGAAACAAATATTTTCGTTTGGCTACCGTTTAGGTAAGTAAATTTTATTGTTACATGTCCGGGTCGAAAAAACGACAAATCATAAAGCCGACAGGTCAAAAAACCGACAATCGAAAAGCCCACAGTCAAAAGATCGACACGTAAAAATTAGGAACTTTGACAAACGGACCGTCATTGTTTGAAATATCAGTGTTTTTACTGCCGGCTTTTCGATGGTCGGTTTTTTTACTTGTCGGCTTTTTTTTGATTTGTGGGTTTTTCGACCCGCACCCGATTCGGTGCAATCAAATAATGGCATCAAGTTTAACAGGTTAAGTAATCACGAGCGCGAAACTGCAGTGATTTTTCAGGAAAATATGATGGCCTCATTTAAGTGTCGGGAATCTTAAGGGTATTACACGATTATTCGTGGAACACGAGAGGTATTCCACGCATTATGTTTGCGTGCAAATTTTGGATATGAGAATTTCGAAAAAAAATCAAAATTCCACTCATTGTTTTAATTCAACCCGTAAAACTCTTAGGAATAATTAGATTACCAAGCGTTTATTATGGTGTTGATTACATTCAAAATCGCCAGTGAAATTGTCAAAAACGTCAATTTCATGTAGACTGTATGTGTATAATATCCTTCTCGTAGGCTGTAATCCTATTGACTGATGCCGGAATGCGATAAATAATTAACAATTATTAATTTTCAATGCTATTTTTATTTGTCG
This sequence comes from Trichopria drosophilae, assembly GCA_030407085.1. NCBI lineage: Eukaryota > Metazoa > Arthropoda > Insecta > Hymenoptera > Diapriidae > Trichopria > Trichopria drosophilae. The sequence goes on from CM059583.1 coordinate 166,039,162, forward strand.
ATGTAAAATTATTCCAGAGGATTTTTTATTTTCTATAGGTATATAAGTAGAATCTTAAAGAGAATAATATACGCTAGTTTTAGTCATCCTGTTGAACGGCAACAATTTTTACGCTGCTGCAGTAACATTTTCTCTCTCTATAGCGTGAATACATAAATTCGAGTTAACGAACTATAGTAAGGTCTTATTTTGGAAGTCTTTTTTTTTTAATTGGAAGATTTGGATTCATTTATATTCATTTTTCGTCTAGGCAACATTAAACAAATAAATACAAAAGTTACATCTGAAACTTATTGATTGTGAAACATTAGTCACAATAAAATTTTATTATAACTACTACTAACGTAACTGACAAAACTAAAATTGAGAAAAGTGAATAGTTTGAATTTTTAACGACAAAGCTATCCGCTGCCACGGTTGCTGTAAGATGAGAATTTCACAAGTATTACAGTATATGCAATATAACATTACATCAATAAGAAATAAATACTTCTTCGATCCTTTCGCTGTAAATTTTGCACCAACGAATATGAGTTAGCATCTGACTACATACTATATAGCTTGAAATCCATTCGATCCGTCATTTTGAATTTTTCAAATTTGAGATACACAGCACATATAGAATCACTAAAGAAACATTGTATTTAATTTATAATAATATTTGCACGACTACTTCATACCGAACTCCCTTTACCCTTTGTACTATTTATCAGCAAGACTTTTAAATAATTGAGTTATATATTAACAGCACTTTTAAATATAACTAAAAAAAAAAAAAGTATTCGATATTTTCTTCAATAAAATGTATATACAATGCATTTATATTTTCATTTAAAGTAAATATTAGATAATTTAATAAATTGTAGTTAATAAAGGACAAACTCCATACTACGTTAAAGTGAAAATTTGGTTTATTAAAGGAATTAAAGCAGCCTTTGAGAACGGTAAAATGTAAAATGTACGCATACAAATTTTGAAATTATATTCCGTTCACGTTGGAACATATATTTCGTAATTATTTAGCAAAAAAAAGAAGGAAATATGAATGCTACGCCGATTTCGATTAAACGAAGAATTTTCCATATTTTCCATCTCGTCAGACGAGAAATCAACAGTCCGCTTCCTTCACTGCAAAAAAGAACAGAAAGAATTAAATTCTGACAGCTATTTTTCCCGAGACATTCGCAACCTAGTAACAAATGCTGTATCCAGATAATAAACGTAGAAAACGTTCTTGTTTCTTAAAAATCAATATAAGCCGATTTTACACAATACGGTACAGCCGCCAGCATGCGCTTGCGAATTAGCCCGAGATGAAATTCGTATAAATCAGCGGTTGCGGTCACTACTTCTGAAATGCATGGAAACTTGAATTTCTCAATCCGAGGGCAATGGGAAAAGCGTTAAAAAGAAAAAAAAAAGGAAAACGTCGGTGCAAAATTGGCCCGTGCCCAACGCTCGCTCTTACTTATCGTATTTAGTCCCTACGCTTGTTCTCATTCTCGCTTTTTTGACTCTCTCCCTTTGTCCCTCTTGCTCTCTCAACCCCGTTTTCCCTTTCTCTCATACGCTGGTCTATCTTTTTTCGTTTTTTAGTTTCTCACTCTTCCTTCTGACTCTCTGCAGCCGTTCCGGGCCAAGATTAGATCCGCCGTTGAATTATTTACAAGTGCGATATGTTGCCGCCGCGCTGTACAAGCTCGCCTTGTTTCACTGCGTTTCGACTCCCTACACCTTTGCCCAGTGGTGTAGACGAGGGACCAGTAGAGAGTTAATAAAACGAATCTCTTCTTATTTTCTTCTCGACCGACATGTACCTCTAATGCGATCAGACGTTGGTACATGAACGGATATCGGCAGGGTCAGGGTATATTCTTAGAAAGAAGTTGAACGTCACCGTGTTTCACGACTTTCCAGTACTTCCAAACTGTTTTGAAACGGTTTATGAAAACCTTTCAAGCGAAATGCATTCTACCTCCGGGAAAAATGGTTTTGTACTTCGTGTTTCGAAAATATTTCACACACGACTTTCAACAATTCCTTCAAATAGTTGACACAAACATTAAATTGTTCTGTACTTTTCCCTCTAAAACCCCATAAAGCACATACCTCATAAAGAGGTCGTCCAGAGCTCAGCGCAAAGATAACACCAAAAAGACCTCCTGAAGAGGTCTGAATTATAATAATCTATAAAAGGAGGTCTTAAAGTTGTCTTACTTAGGACTTCTTAAAATCATAATCTCGAAGACGTTTTATGTTTGAGGTCTTAAATATATCTCGTTTTGGACGATCTCTTTTTTTAGTAGAGGGATTCCCAGAGTTGAGATCTGTACTTCTTCCCGAGACCGCTAGGTGGCTGTTGAATAAAAAAATGAAATCGCGCGATATTCATTTCATATGCAGACCGATAGATTATAACCTAAAATGACAAAAGAAGTGCTTTTAAGATATTTAGAAAGTGTTATCTTCTAATAATCAAAAAATCCAATATATAACTATAGAAACGGTAAAAAGGATCTCAGGTAAAAATTATATAAATTAATAATTAAGATACAAAAATAGAATCTGTGATTTTCAGAAATTTGATTTTCATATATTATTTATTTTATATTTCAAAGTTCTCAAATAAGACCTTTTTTCTAAGACCTCAAATTTAAGTGGTCTATTAGAGCTCTTAAAAGCGACGCATAAGTCTTCTTAATGATTACTTTAAGAACTCTTTTTTATAAGTATTTAAGACGTCTTACAATTGTTAATACTTCTTAAAGATCTCTTTAAGATGTCTTTTCGCTATTTGGGTACCTATCTCACTAATTTCAATGTTTCATGTCAACTTTACTGAAATAGCGACAGGAGTCCGCGTAAAATAAAGGTTAGTACACGGAGATAAGAAAAATGGAATATTTACTTATAATGCGGGACTTTTTACTAAACGACGGAGTAAAAATATGACATATAACGGTATTTGGCACTTCTTGTCAATGCAAATGTAGATTATTTGTCGAATGATAAGTATATATTACTCTCCCCCATAGAAAATTTTGTCCAAAATAATAATAAATAATACCTTCGTAATTATAAGATTTACTGGGACGTTTGGTAATTTTTTGCCAGATATTCAGCAAATAAGACTTTGCATAACTGAACACAGAAAAAAAATGAGTCTTAAAGTTGTTACATATTAAATACATCATGAGGTGAGGCTTAATTTAAGCCCGAAATTGCGTTAATTTTCTTAAATTCAGTCAGTGTTTTGGCTTAAAGTCTTACTTTCAGTGAACAAAACTGACTTTTAGGCGATATTTTGGCTTAAAATAAGATTTATCGAACTTGTGGAATCTACGTTAGACGAATTTTATTTCAAACCAAACTATCGGCTGAAAGTCAGTTTTGTTGTCTAAAAGCAAGACCTTAAGCCTAAATATTGACTGAATTTAAGAAAATTAACGTACTTGTGGGCTGAAATTAAGACTCACCTAATGATGAATTTAAGATGTAACAATTTTAAGACTTTTTTTTGCTGTGTATAATTTACTCGAAAGTTTGGTAATTTGAAACCTAAATTCAAAGATAAAATAAACGCAAAATTATAAATGAATCGTTCATGCCCAAGAGTTTTCTTAAAAGATGTATAGAACACATTCATTGTTCATAATGACAAAGCATGCTACACACGCGCAGACATACCTGCATATATAACATATAATCTAGAAAACAGTGGTACGCTAACTTATCTTAAAACTAGGAAACAAACGCCAGGCAAAAACGCACGCACGAATATTCACGGAACCAAGTAATATATATACCATCGTAAAATTTGGAACTTGTATTTATACTACGTGTGGCCGCTTTCTGTCGTTTGCGCAAAACCCGCCATCTGTCATCGTTCCTGTTAGACAATCCACGCGAAAATATGAAATCCCCCCCCCACCCCCCCCCCCCCCCACCCCCCCCCCCCCCCACCCCCCCCCCCCCCCACCCCCCCCCCCCCCCACCCCCCCCCCCCCCCACCCCCCCCCCCCCCCACCCCCCCCCCCCCCCACCCCCCCCCCCCCCCACCCCCCCCCCCCCCCACCCCCCCCCCCCCCCACCCCCCCCCCCCCCCACCCCCCCCCCCCCCCACCCCCCCCCCCCCCCACCCCCCCCCCCCCCCACCCCCCCCCCCCCCCACCCCCCCCCCCCCCCACCCCCCCCCCCCCCCACCCCCCCCCCCCCCCACCCCCCCCCCCCCCCACCCCCCCCCCCCCCCACCCCCCCCCCCCCCCACCCCCCCCCCCCCCCACCCCCCCCCCCCCCCACCCCCCCCCCCCCCCACCCCCCCCCCCCCCCACCCCCCCCCCCCCCCACCCCCCCCCCCCCCCACCCCCCCCCCCCCCCACCCCCCCCCCCCCCCACCCCCCCCCCCCCCCACCCCCCCCCAAAGGTCATACAAAAAATTGCCAAAATGGTGATTTAAAAGTAAATTGTTGGCAAAACGCGGACCGCTTCATAAAATTTTCGTCGTAAGGTCAATTACTGACTGTCATTGTTTACATATAGAGTAGACGAAGATTAAATTATCGGTTTGGTCATTTGACAACCGAGCATTCATCTATGGCGCTAGCACAATGAAACTATCAGAAACGATCTCTATTCCGCACGAAACGGTACGTGCTATTGCCTTCGTTACATATAAAATTTTCTAATTATCTGAGAGATTGACGAATTCTTTTTTTAAATATTTCCTAATTGTTAATATTTTGATCTAATATATAATATACTCAAATTTAACGATTCTTATTAATATATTAAAAAAAAAATTACATAATGTACTAGCAATAAGATTCTATCTATGATTAATGTTTCATTTATGTATTCTCCAAGCAAATTCTTCGGCGTACCCTCAATAACGGTAGACTTGCATGCCAGATTAATAGTAATTCGATGAAATCTGCAGATCAGCGACTAATGATGACAGACATATTGCGAAGATCGCAAAGCCGCGTAATCATTTGCTCCTGGCACCATGAACATATGTCAACCGATGAGAACGGAATGGAGCATGTTCTAAATAAATTTGTGAATTTCTATGGTAAAAGGCTCACGTTATTTCAGATTACTCAATTCTCATCTTTCAATCCTGGCTAGGAACAGTATTGCAGAAAAACTCGAACAATATACCACGAGCAGGAATATACAATAAAATTTGCGGAACTTCGACAAGAGATTTTAGGTAATTGTATTAAATGTAACAGTTTGGGAGAAATAATATAAAATGCCGCGTAGTATTTTATATTGTTGTATTACATTTAATGATATGTTTCCAATACAAATCTATTGCTTGATTATTGAAACCCAAATTATGAATAGTATCAATATATAAAATATGAATATAATCTTGTAGCTATAGAAAAGTCATGCATATATTTCATATTCTCCTTGTGGAATTTTCGCATTATCGTAATTTAACAGTTAAAGAAGGTTATATTTTCTAGAATTACCTAAAATATCTCACTTCACTACATATATGAGGAATTCTCTGAAACTTTTAATATTCGCAGAACTGACAATTATCTTTTAAAATAAAAGCGGCATACGAATTTTACAGTATGCATATGGTAGATCTAGTGTAGGTACACTTGTACCACGTCATGTTTCTCGAAAAGTTGCATAGTTATTCCAGATTAGACGTGCGTAAATGCCAAATTTAATATATTTCTGTGCGAACTACATATAGAAATTGTTTGTTTTGGTTGTTAAATATTTTTCTTTTGAATCTGGGCGCATATATATATAATTTTTGGAGGTATATCTTTCCAAAAATGCAATGCTGAACTGTGTGCCGATTGTAAATGTCGCATTTCAGAGCGAGATTCAAGTGTAATTCAATTTTCTCAAAATTTATAATTTATTTAATAAATTCATCGTAACAAAAAAAAACTGTTTTAAAATCATAAAATTTCTTTTTGAGAAGTAATTGTATTTGTGTACAGAAAAGAACCTCACTTGAAAAAAGTGTGTGCCTTGCATAGAAAATCGTTGGTAACGTTTTTAACATGGCTCTATTCAAGCGCCAACTACCCGAGTAGAAATTTATTACGGTCCTGATCAGGGCCTGATCAAAAGCGTTACACCCTGATTAGGGCCTGAAACAAATTTCTGCTCGATAATTTACTAAATTAGTATTTCACTTGCGATAACGGGGATTCGGGTTGAAAAATATTTTTAATGTATGGCCAATTTTTTTATTATCTATTTTAACGAATTTTCACGACGAATCAGTCAATGTTCCAAAGTAGAAATTCTGAAAAAACTCGAAATTATTGAAATCTAAAACCTTATATTAAGTTATTAATCCTTTTCTAGGGCGAAGGTTCTAGTCAATCCAGCTGATGTAGTATTTCTAATAATTTTTTTGGGGTTTCTGAATACGAATTCGGAATCAAATTTGCGGAATTCACAATGGCGCTCCAATATGTTGGATATCCTGTTCGAAAACTTAATTTTTTGCGAATAAAAGAAATGCTAGCTTATTCTACGTCAAAGACGTCTCTCGAGATTTTTCTTTAAATTGCCTAGATTCCTCGGATCAAATGCCTAAAATGTTTAGTTCTTGTTTATTTATAATAATTTTGTATGCTGACTTTTTTAAAAAATATTTCTGAAAATAACCCATGATAATCAAATTTTAACGTTCCCATCGTTAATATGAACGATGGACTAAGTATATTAAAATGTTTTTAATCGGGAGGCGAAAATGCATTAAAACACTTTGTTAGTTATTTGTTTTAGTTCCTGTAAAACTTCTGAAATTATACCAAAAATTATTTTTTATTTTTTGTGTGTATCAAAAAAAAAACTCTTTTTTACTCCTTAAAACCATATTAAAAGAAAAGTACTAGGCTAGTTGATGTGTCATAAAAAGGAAAATATAATTTTTTGTATGTAAAATATTAAAAGTTATGAGAGAATTCCCTCATGTAGGGTCTTCTTAACAGTTAACATATCATAACAGATTCATATAAAATACTCCATTTATATATAAAAGCATTATCATTATACCAATGGCAATGTCCATATTAGTTTACACAATTAATGCAGCATAAAGTTGCACCGGCTGATGAAGTAGCAGATGAAGAAGATGAAGTTTGTAATTTTCATAATATAAAACCTATTTTTATCAATACTTTCATTTACCAAACCTTACCAATTACCTAAGAATAAATTACGACGAAAGCATGAAACCTCCACATCATCTTATATCATTTTATTGATAAGTGTGTGCATGTTGTAAAAGCTGCATAAAACATTTTAAAATAAAAACTATAACATCAAAATAGTTATATTAATATTTTTGTTATAAAATGTAAATATTATACATAGTACACTGAAATTAAAAAATGAAACAAATATTTTCGTTTGGCTACCGTTTAGGTAAGTAAATTTTATTGTTACATGTCCGGGTCGAAAAAACGACAAATCATAAAGCCGACAGGTCAAAAAACCGACAATCGAAAAGCCCACAGTCAAAAGATCGACACGTAAAAATTAGGAACTTTGACAAACGGACCGTCATTGTTTGAAATATCAGTGTTTTTACTGCCGGCTTTTCGATGGTCGGTTTTTTTACTTGTCGGCTTTTTTTTGATTTGTGGGTTTTTCGACCCGCACCCGATTCGGTGCAATCAAATAATGGCATCAAGTTTAACAGGTTAAGTAATCACGAGCGCGAAACTGCAGTGATTTTTCAGGAAAATATGATGGCCTCATTTAAGTGTCGGGAATCTTAAGGGTATTACACGATTATTCGTGGAACACGAGAGGTATTCCACGCATTATGTTTGCGTGCAAATTTTGGATATGAGAATTTCGAAAAAAAATCAAAATTCCACTCATTGTTTTAATTCAACCCGTAAAACTCTTAGGAATAATTAGATTACCAAGCGTTTATTATGGTGTTGATTACATTCAAAATCGCCAGTGAAATTGTCAAAAACGTCAATTTCATGTAGACTGTATGTGTATAATATCCTTCTCGTAGGCTGTAATCCTATTGACTGATGCCGGAATGCGATAAATAATTAACAATTAATAATTTTCAATGCTATTTTTATTTGTCGATGTAAAATTATTCCAGAGGATTTTTTATTTTCTATAGGTATATAAGTAGAATCTTAAAGAGAATAATATACGCTAGTTTTAGTCATCCTGTTGAACGGCAACAATTTTTACGCTGCTGCAGTAACATTTTCTCTCTCTATAGCGTGAATACATAAATTCGAGTTAACGAACTATAGTAAGGTCTTATTTTGGAAGTCTTTTTTTTTTAATTGGAAGATTTGGAATTCATTTATATTCATTTTTCGTCTAGGCAACATTAAACAAATAAATACAAAAGTTACATCTGAAACTTATTGATTGTGAAACATTAGTCACAATAAAATTTTATTATAACTACTACTAACGTAACTGACAAAACTAAAATTGAGAAAAGTGAATAGTTTGAATTTTTTAACGACAAAGCTATCCGCTGCCACGGTTGCTGTAAGATGAGAATTTCACAAGTATTACAGTATATGCAATATAACATTACAATCAATAAGAAATAAATACTTCTTCGATCCTTTCGCTGTAAATTTTGCACCAACGAATATGAGTTAGCATCTGACTACATAACTATATAGCTTGAAATCCATTCGATCCGTCATTTTGAATTTTTCAAATTTGAGATACACAGCACATATAGGAATCACTAAAGAAACATTGTATTTAATTTATAATAATATTTGCACGACTACTTCATACCGAACTCCCTTTACCCTTTGTACTATTTATCAGCAAGACTTTTAAATAATTGAGTTATATATTAACAGCACTTTTAAATATAACTAAAAAAAAAAAAAAGTATTCGATATTTTCTTCAATAAAATGTATATACAATGCATTTATATTTTCATTTAAAGTAAATATTAGATAATTTAATAAATTGTAGTTAATAAAGGACAAACTCCATACTACGTTAAAGTGAAAATTTGGTTTATTAAAGGAATTAAAGCAGCCTTTGAGAACGGTAAAATGTAAAATGTACGCATACAAATTTTGAAATTATATTCCGTTCACGTTGGAACATATATTTCGTAATTATTTAGCAAAAAAAAGAAGGAAATATGAATGCTACGCCGATTTCGATTAAACGAAGAATTTTCCATATTTTCCATCTCGTCAGACGAGAAATCAACAGTCCGCTTCCTTCACTGCAAAAAAGAACAGAAAGAATTAAATTCTGACAGCTATTTTTCCCGAGACATTCGCAACCTAGTAACAAATGCTGTATCCAGATAATAAACGTAGAAAACGTTCTTGTTTCTTAAAAATCAATATAAGCCGATTTTACACAATACGGTACAGCCGCCAGCATGCGCTTGCGAATTAGCCCGAGATGAAATTCGTATAAATCAGCGGTTGCGGTCACTACTTCTGAAATGCATGGAAACTTGAATTTCTCAATCCGAGGGCAATGGGAAAAAGCGTTAAAAAGAAAAAAAAAAGGAAAACGTCGGTGCAAAATTGGCCCGTGCCCAACGCTCGCTCTTACTTATCGTATTTAGTCCCTACGCTTGTTCTCATTCTCGCTTTTTTGACTCTCTCCCTTTGTCCCTCTTGCTCTCTCAACCCCGTTTTCCCTTTCTCTCATACGCTGGTCTATCTTTTTTCGTTTTTTTAGTTTCTCACTCTTCCTTCTGACTCTCTGCAGCCGTTCCGGGCCAAGATTAGATCCGCCGTTGAATTATTTACAAGTGCGATATGTTGCCGCCGCGCTGTACAAGCTCGCCTTGTTTCACTGCGTTTCGACTCCCTACACCTTTGCCCAGTGGTGTAGACGAGGGACCAGTAGAGAGTTAATAAAACGAATCTCTTCTTATTTTCTTCTCGACCGACATGTACCTCTAATGCGATCAGACGTTGGTACATGAACGGATATCGGCAGGGTCAGGGTATATTCTTAGAAAGAAGTTGAACGTCACCGTGTTTCACGACTTTCCAGTACTTCCAAACTGTTTTCAAACGGTTTATGAAAACCTTTCAAGCGAAATGCATTCTACCTCCGGGAAAAATGGTTTTGTACTTCGTGTTTCGAAAATATTTCACACACGACTTTCAACAATTCCTTCAAATAGTTGACACAAACATTAAATTGTTCTGTACTTTTCCCTCTAAAACCCCATAAAGCACATACCTCATAAAGAGGTCGTCCAGAGCTCAGCGCAAAGATAACACCAAAAAGACCTCCTGAAGAGGTCTGAATTATAATAATCTATAAAAGGAGGTCTTAAAGTTGTCTTACTTAGGACTTCTTAAAATCATAATCTCGAAGACGTTTTATGTTTGAGGTCTTAAATATATCTCGTTTTGGACGATCTCTTTTTTTAGTAGAGGGATTCCCAGAGTTGAGATCTGTACTTCTTCCCGAGACCGCTAGGTGGCTGTTGAATAAAAAAATGAAATCGCGCGATATTCATTTCATATGCAGACCGATAGATTATAACCTAAAATGACAAAAGAAGTGCTTTTAAGATATTTAGAAAGTGTTATCTTCTAATAATCAAAAAATCCAATATATAACTATAGAAACGGTAAAAAGGATCTCAGGTAAAAATTATATAAATTAATAATTAAGATACAAAAATAGAATCTGTGATTTTCAGAAATTTGATTTTCATATATTATTTATTTTATATTTCAAAGTTCTCAAATAAGACCTTTTTTCTAAGACCTCAAATTTAAGTGGTCTATTAGAGCTCTTAAAAGCGACGCATAAGTCTTCTTAATGATTACTTTAAGAACTCTTTTTTATAAGTATTTAAGACGTCTTACAATTGTTAATACTTCTTAAAGATCTCTTTAAGATGTCTTTTCGCTATTTGGGTACCTATCTCACTAATTTCAATGTTTCATGTCAACTTTACTGAAATAGCGACAGGAGTCCGCGTAAAATAAAGGTTAGTACACGGAGATAAGAAAAATGGAATATTTACTTATAATGCGGGACTTTTTACTAAACGACGGAGTAAAAATATGACATATAACGGTATTTGGCACTTCTTGTCAATGCAAATGTAGATTATTTGTCGAATGATAAGTATATATTACTCTCCCCCATAGAAAATTTTGTCCAAAATAATAATAAATAATACCTTCGTAATTATAAGATTTACTGGGACGTTTGGTAATTTTTTGCCAGATATTCAGCAAATAAGACTTTGCATAACTGAACACAGAAAAAAAATGAGTCTTAAAGTTGTTACATATTAAATACATCATGAGGTGAGGCTTAATTTAAGCCCGAAATTGCGTTAATTTTCTTAAATTCAGTCAGTGTTTTGGCTTAAAGTCTTACTTTCAGTGAACAAAACTGACTTTTAGGCGATATTTTGGCTTAAAATAAGATTTATCGAACTTGTGGAATCTACGTTAGACGAATTTTATTTCAAACCAAACTATCGGCTGAAAGTCAGTTTTGTTGTCTAAAAGCAAGACCTTAAGCCTAAATATTGACTGAATTTAAGAAAATTAACGTACTTGTGGGCTGAAATTAAGACTCACCTAATGATGAATTTAAGATGTAACAATTTTAAGACTTTTTTTTGCTGTGTATAATTTACTCGAAAGTTTGGTAATTTGAAACCTAAATTCAAAGATAAAATAAACGCAAAATTATAAATGAATCGTTCATGCCCAAGAGTTTTCTTAAAAGATGTATAGAACACATTCATTGTTCATAATGACAAAGCATGCTACACACGCGCAGACATACCTGCATATATAACATATAATCTAGAAAACAGTGGTACGCTAACTTATCTTAAAACTAGGAAACAAACGCCAGGCAAAAACGCACGCACGAATATTCACGGAACCAAGTAATATATATACCATCGTAAAATTTGGAACTTGTATTTATACTACGTGTGGCCGCTTTCTGTCGTTTGCGCAAAACCCGCCATCTGTCATCGTTCCTGTTAGACAATCCACGCGAAAATATGAAATCAATTTCTGATCAAGACCTTTTCTGGCGTTCGGGTGCTGTGGAGTGTAGTCCAAAAATAAAAAATATTGCTCTTTTCTTAGTTTCTTGACGCTCGTCCCGTTTCCCATCTAAATTGGCAAATATTACTAAACGGTTGAGTAACATATCCTAAAGAAAAAGAAGTTTTCGTTGTTGTTGTATACATTTCGCTTAGTTTATTGTACTAATTCATGAGAAGAACGTAACTTCTATACATTTCGACGAATGTAAAAGTTGCTTTTTAATAAGATTAAATTATACAGTAATTTTATACAGTATTTCCAATTAGTTAGGGTTTATTTTCTTTTCTGGCTGAGTAAAATTTCCAAATACTTTACTTTCTGATATAAAGTAAATATTACCTCGCAGAAATATGCTGACTTTACTGTAATATGTATTTAAAAATCAGCAAATTCCGCAAATTACGAAACGTTTAGTAAATTTTCGTTTTTATTTCGTACAATATCCATTTCTCTTTTCTCCATGTACAAATATTTGATTAATATCAACTTGTTCAGAATATCTCACACGTCAATGATAATATTCCGTGTAACCTGCTATCAAACAGATGTATATGAACATAAGTTGTCAAAACATTCTAACCTGTTTATAAATAATCGTACCTGCAGGATATTTCGATAAATACGTTAGTAAGTGTAGATAAACATCGCCTATTAATGATGACTATTGTGTACTGTGGGATATAAATGTCCTTCGAAAAGCTTTAGTTTAATGACAATACATGTACGGCAGTTGACAATAGAAAGTATTTATGAGTAATAGATCTGAAAAAATTCAATAACAATATAAATTGTTTAAATGAAAATAGTAATGTCAATACCCATTCACTTTAGTGAACCACTCACTTCCAATTTTAATTGTTTTCACACGTTGATTATTTTCACACGTTAAAAGTATGCTCTTAAAACGTCCTCTTGCAGCAAGTGGAAACCGATTTGTTATATGATCAAGAGGACTATTCCACTTGAGGTAAGCTGATTTCTACTTATCGCATGCAGATTCCGCTTGTAACAAGAGAACTCAACAGCACTATTTTAAGAGTGTAAAGATTCCGATCTTCATATCCAATTAAAATCGACAGTAATACCGCAGGTTACTGTTGAAAAAATACCAACTTTTATGTAACGTGCAAGATTATGACCAAGTGTATCTCTAGTTCATCGCCGGATGCAAAATTATCTGGTTTAATTTTAATAATTTTTATGTATAGGTACACTTGTAAATAGAGGTTCCGATGTCAAGAAATCACATGATCACTTTTGCATTACGTTCCTCCAACATATGGTCAACATATCATTTGTACAATGTTATACAAATTTCAAAATACTTTAGACAAGATATTATATTTTTTGTTGGCTTATGTTGTCTTGAAGAAAATTTAAAAACAATCTTGTTATTTATCAAAATAGATGTAAACAATAAGAACGAAGTTATATCAATTTTCATAAATATACATGGAATTAAATGTGCATGTTTTCAAATCAGTAAATGCAAAATTTCTGTTGAGCTAGACAAAAGATCTAGAAATTGATAAAACAAAACATAAACATTAAATAAATGACAGAAACAAAAGACATCTTATATAATAAATATCATTCTTTTTCATTTTTTTGAATTTAAAATGACTGACGTTTACAAATCTATTTTATTTCTGAAGGTCTAGAATAGAGAAACCATTATTAGTTTAAATCAATCTTGAAAATAAATGTATGTGGAGTATGGCTATATGTATTAATAACCTTTTCCAATAATTTAATTACGTTTGAAGAGTGTCCTCCTTTGAAAGCGGTTGAAGACGAAAGAACAGAATTTTTGTGCTAGAGATAGAAAATTAATCTGATAATCTGCAATGCAATTTGAAATACGAATATACAATCGTATCACTGTTTCCTCTTCTTTTGGATGTACTTTTATGGTCTGATATCGTTGAAATTGATACATTAAAAAAAACATTAATATCAAGATTATAACCCCGATGAGGACATCGAGTTGGACGTTAAAAAGTAGGGTACAGTGAAGGTTTATTAATGGAACTGTTCATGACCAATTATATATTCCCCTTCCGCCCAATCAAGATACATCTCACTAAATGTTCAATTTTTCACCATTTGGTTAATATATACTCATATGCATTTTGAGGGCTTTAATAATGTGAATAATATTTTTGTTACCAATTCATTGATCTTTTGAGATTGATTTTCTCGGACGTTTTTATTTAACCGGTATACTTTTTAAGGAGGTATTTTTTGCAATTCCTGACGTTTTAATTTTTAAAAACTGTTAGTCTACTGCCGACCTTTGATGGTCGTTTAAAGGAAATTTGCTGCTTGACTTTAATTGACTGCAAGTATATTTCAGGTCTAAATTTACAGATTTTAGTATTACCCATATTACATCTATTTAAATGAACTCTTTGCTTTCTGAATATAATACATTCAAAACGAAATGGACGTTTCATCTTCTAATATTTATCGTTTGATAAAGAATTCCAATAGTTATAAGTAATATGACATTCAAATGACTAGAAATTTTCGGTGAAATAAAATTAAAAAATTTTGTTATATGGCCCTTAACATGACAAACTCAACATTTTTTATTCAGATATTTTTTAGAATTATATTTTTTAATAATCTTATTTTTGTCATAAACAATTTTATTACATCTATTGGACAAAGGACAAAGGACAGGTTATTGAATTAGATGTGATTGTTGCAAATATTTAATGTGATTGTTTGTTAGGTCTTGAATATCTTAAAAAATCGAAATTAACATTTAAAATTAAAATTTTAATCCAGGACATCTTAAATATAGGTATTAATACATTAAATTCAAATTTAAATAGAAATGTTGATATGTTAAAATCTTAAAAATAAACTTAATTCAATTTATAAAACTAAGAGCAATATTTTAGTACCTAAATCAAATAAATTAAAATCAAGATTTGATTTACAATCATTAAAACATTTTTTTGAAGTAGGACAAAAAGTTTGGCTCTTTATTCCCAAAAGAGTGAAAGGTAAATCTCCAAAGCTGCAATCTAATTAGGATGTTCCATATAGTCAAGACAAAACTAAATGATGTAGTTTTCCGAATTAAGAATCTCCTCGGAAATATATAGTTGTTTAAGCTAATCGTTTAGAAAATTTTCTAGAATAGTTTTATTTACTTTTTATAAGGTTTTATAAAATATATATTCACTAAAAATAACATTAAAGTATAGTCACTTTAAAGTAAACATTCACCGACATTCATTTTGATATTATTTGGTGATTAATCATCATTTTTTCATAACTCAGATTTCTTGGAAGGTTCAGGTGTAACCTTAGAAATCTAGTTACATTTTGAATTTTAGATTGTTCTGGAGGGTTGTTTGAACCTTGAACATCTAATGAAGTTCGAATTACGTGATGAATTGGTTCACTTTAAGTATAACAAAGAGAATAATTTAACACTATTATTTGCTTACTTTTATTATCCTGGATATTTTAATAGATATTATACTATAACTTATATCGAAGGTTTTACTTGAAATGATTGAAATCGTACATAACTCGAGAACTAATTAATTAATTTAAATATCAGTAATAATTTCGGTTATTTTGGACTTACTCAATTACAAATCATTATATTTATACAGTCATTGTAAGATATATTGTGTACAGTTTCTGCCTCTATTTTCTTTTTTAGATGTTCTATGATGGGCGAGTATCAGCAGATAAGATTATAAAATTTCAAAATTTATATTTAGCTCTTAGAAGATAATTCCGACAGTTAGGATTTTCTCGAAACAATTCTCTTTTCTTTATTGTTGATAGTAGGTTGAGAAACTGGCGGGTTTGGTATAAATTAGATTAAATTTTTTTAAATTCTAACTATATTAACTCCATTCTCAACTGATAGGTATCAATAAACTATCCAATTCTATTTTTTTATGAACGAAGGTAATGATATAAATTCGTAATTTTAAATTCAGCGCCTTTATATCAAACCTCTCTCTGCCTTTTATCTTGATAGTCAATTTGTTTTGAAGTCATATTTTGGTTATCTGTAATGTGATAGTTTTTGACCTTAAATATTAAAGATCTCATCGGCGTTGTTATTAAATTAAATAAATAGAAAACAATATTTCATATATGGGTGATTTCAAAATAAAATGCTTATGCTTTTGCTTATGAAAAATGAATTAAGAATTGAAATGTAACGTTCAACATGTTTTCCTTAATTTTATAAGTTTCATTTTCATCAATATTTTACAAAATATGTGCAACAGTAGTCAAAATTCTGTAGGTAATAAAACATCGTAAATAAATATAAAACAATAAAGAAATTAATTTTGGTCGAAATTTGTAGATCCATGGGATTCTGATTTAATGCAGGTTCGAATATTGTTTCCAGTATTTCTATTCTCAAACAAAGCAGAAAAGTTACATAGAAACAGAAATTTATTATGTTATTTTTTAGTCACCTTATCACCTCATAAATCTCAGTTCCAAAAAGTATCCTATTGTGATGTTCTACTTCTGAGAATTAGCAAGCTTTTTTCAATTTTAAAGATTTACGTAGTAAAAAAAGGCCGCTTAGGAATCATCGCGTATTGTATCAAAATAGCCTATATTATTTGTGCAACACGGAAACTTGTTGAACGGTTGAATTTGCATACTAGCCGTTGTTACCGCAAATCAGAAATGTCGATCGCTTCCGTGCAATTGATGCCAATAAATCGTTGAAAGCGGTGAATTTTCGGACGATATGTAACAGTTTCGTTAGCTGCGAATTTTGAATCAACTTTTGATCAAATATTGTTTGATATTTTGTTAGAAATAAGTACTTTGATACATTGAAACATAATAACAATGGATACGTCCATTACATGCTGTACTATTTAGCGAGAAAGACATGTACCTCATTAATATTATTAACAACAAAGCAATTCTATACAATTCCAAACACAGATACTGCTAAAGAGTCTATTTATTGACTGACAATGTAAAATTGGCTTAATTGCAAAACGCTTTGTAAATAGAATATATCTACGTTATTGGCTAGTGTGTAGTATGTTGAAAAACAGATGAAAATAATAACCAGGAAAACTTCAAAATCCCTACGTTTCCTGAAATATAAATATTTAATGGTACTTACATCGTTGTAAATCATTTTACCTCATTATTGTATACTTAAAACTTAAGTAAATAACGTAGTACATCAGTTTCCAAGCTCAGTAATATACAAAATCGAAACGTAAAAAAAAGGTATAATTTAAAATTAAAAAAAAACTATTCAGCGAATATTGTTTAAAATTATTTCACCATCCGCTTTTTAATTATTGATATTGATAGCAATTATTTTTATATAAAAAAGTATTTAATTTTTAATCCTTGTTGGAAGTGTTATTTAAAAAAACTTGCGTGAAATGGACAAATATGCAAATAAATAACGACTGATTTGTTGATAAAAAACAACCTCAAAGTTGTGATATACTTTCCACTTTTCCGTCCTTTAATTATTACGGTCGACAAACTTGGTAAAGTAAACTTTTAAAGATACTTTTCCTTCAAGATTTTCTTTTAGGAGTGTCTTAAACTATGGACCAGTTGCCATGGTTCTCGCCGACCTGCCTAAAAATCAATGCAAACTAATATTCCACACTAATTTTTTTAAATTAAACATAATACCGAAATTCATCTCTTCAATAAATTGCAACAAATTGGTTTCTAATTGACAATTGACAATTTCATTTTAAAAATTGGAAATGTTCGTCAAAGAACATTGCGTAATGCAGTAAAGTTACAATAAATTAGGCATTTCAGTTCACAATTACGTCTAAATATTTAAAATTGTAATATTAGCATTGCCGTCATTACGTCAACACGCATTCAATATGTTAAACAAAGTATATGAAGGGAATAATGGCTTTACACTCTTCACCCGATATAATTTTGACACCACTTCGCTTTCATATAAGTCATAATAGAAATGACATATTGTTAATTTATTGGCAAATTCATCACTTGTATTTTCACAATGCTTCTCACTATACAGGTATATAGAACGACCTCTTTACTTCTACGTCAATGCAAACGACTGACGAGTTATAAAACTATCGACATATGACAATATGTCAAACTGACTTATCTTTAAGGTCTCATGATTTTAAAAGGTCACAGTCAATCATAAACGATTGAAAAGAAATCGTCCTAAATAAATGTACCCGTCGAATTCAATATATCTGGTTAAAATAGATGATTTCCTTTAATAAATTAAATTTATGTACACACGCATTTTTAAAATTCCTGTGAAATATCGGTAATTAATATGAAGATCATTATAGAACGTTTTCAATGAATTTGGTAAATTCCTAAATTTTAACTGAGAACGATTACGGATTGTAGTTTAAACTTTGCACCACCGCGTTTCTAAAGCACATTGGATTTCTTTCAATACGTCAATCAAGCTTTATCACGCCACTTTCTCATTCCAGGACAATCGAACATTAACGATCGCGGTGTACTTTCATGCCGAAGCGCGTCAATCTCGGGAGCCTCGGCGAAATTTCGGAGGCATATACTGGCGTACTGAATCCCATATCGGGTGTTCGCCTACCTCGTACATTTTTGTAATCAATCGCAAGATGATGATACATTCGTCATCCTGTCTCTGAGAGATAAATAAGGTTAGGACGACCCAAAGATAGCATCCTTTCTGAAAAGTCACTGTCGCAGTTGCTTTTACCAAATGGTCAAAAAAGATCTGTTTATGCTCGTTTTAAAGACTGAGAATCAAATTTCGTTCTGATTTAGATCGAAAAATGATCGTTTTGTGATCCGTTTCTGACCAAGATTTCGATTACGCTGGATTCACGAATGACCCAAATTTAGTGGACTTCGGGTTTATAAGAAATATTCTCACGATCACACCGAAAATGAATTAGAACAATTTTCAGATCAAAAAGTAGACAGATTCTTGATCATGTATAAATTTGTCCAACTTTGGTCCTGAAATGTCTCAAAACTAGGATCTCATGTAGATCACGTAAGGATTGCCCGACTTTTATCTAAATCTGATCAGATTTTGATAAGCTTAATTTCTCTCATTAAGTCCTGCTCAAGATCTTCCTTAATTCTCTTTAAATTTCAACAACTAATTTTTTTAAGTCTTTTAGCATGGTGTATATGAAGGTCTCCAATAAATACATAAGACGGAATAATTTGTATAAGTGTCATTCCCTAGCGTAAGTTTTGTACATTCTTCTCGTTGAACAGGGAACAAAGTTTATGTTTACTTCCTGTTAGAACTTAATTTCTGTCGTAGCGTGCACGCCTGTAAGTGTCTAACTTCGTTCTTGGAAAATGCTACTAGCCACGAAAATGTCAGGATATAATATATTCTGCACGCATATAACAAGGAAAAAAATACAAAAAGGAAAAGTTTCTCCAATCTTTTTTTTTTAGTCGTTCAGACTGTAATCCATATTAGAATAAGTGGCTGCTAAGAATTGTCACAGATATTGGAAAGAATATCCAAATTCACCTCTATGACATTTTCATGTTGGTACATAATCTTCAATACCCAATGCCCAATCACTTTTATTTTTTTATTTTTAATTTACTTTATTATTTACTTTACTTTATTTACTTCATTAATACTGTAAACAATATTATGTACATATCATGGTTGGCTAAAGGGAGTTAATCCTGTGCCATTAATAAATTAACAAACAAACAAACAATATCAAAGATCAAGGCGGATACATCATTATTAGGGTCTCTTTTTAACGCTGTGACGTATTATAATAAATAGTAGCTTATGTATGTTAACTTATCAGACACAAATATAAGGGAACAATTACTTTTAAGGTCCAAATTGCAAATTCAGATTTATATAAGAATTTCCGAAACCCAACAAAACCAAATACCTAAGCCAAAGGAGATTGTAAGATTCCAATGAGAATACATTATTCGAATAAATGGAAATTATATAACTTTTTAGAATAAATACGAGAAAAAACTGTAATAAGGATACTCGATACGATAAGTACAACATTCATTTAACAATATAATTAAATTTATTCGTTAAAAATGTTCATTTAATTTAATTTAATTTAAATATAGTAATTACTAAACATTTATCATTCTTTTCAATATTTAATTCTAGTTCGGTTTTGTCATTTCATTATTATACAATCGAATATACTTAGAAAAATATATACAGAAATTAACTCTTCTTTTGATAAAAAGTAGCTTATATTCGTCTTCCATTTACATTATATTACCATAGCGGTTGTGTTTGTCAATATAGACTTTCTAACGCGCCTGCAATTATACAATTCACAGTAGGTCAAAATGTAAATGAAACTCTTTGTTCATTTTGAAATTGTTTCGTGTAGGATTGTCCTGTGCAGCAGTTTAAAGTTATTACGAACTCGACATTTCTGTTCTTTGAAGAACGAAAACTTTAATCAGAAAAACGTGTCTGCAAACTTGACCCAAAGAAAGCACTAAGAAAGTTGTCTACATTTCTAACACGCTTTGTGTAAATAAGCGAACGATTTTTTGTACCAATATATAAATTTTGTTAGCATATTCCCTTTATTTTCACACAATGTTTTTTCTATTTTCTTTGCATCTTTAACTTGTACTTGAGATTATTTCCATATAACCCCTCATTTGCGATCAATGCGTCTATCATAAGCTTCATGTTTTTTACATGTAGAGAATTAAAAGATTTTCGAGCCACCGACTGTTAATGATAAATATCAATGAGAATTTTCCCAGTCTAACTCATTAAAATTTCGTGAAGAGATGCAGGTGTTATTAGTTTATAGGCCGTGCAGTCGTCTCTAATCGTAAGTTTTCATTCGAAGCACAGTTTTATTATATATTCGTATGAACTTGTGTCGTCATATCAAAATACTTTTATTGTCTTTTCACTACATTCTAATAATATTATTTACTACAAAGTATTATTATAAATATTTATGTCACGAACTCTGAATGTTAAACTTTTGCTATTTTTTGCTTCGGTGTGTTCTTCATTATATGCAATAGTGTTAAAAATTAATTAAAAATAAGTCGTTATTAATTTATGTCCCACCTTACGCCATCGTCAAAAACAGCGCAAAAGATCGTCTTAAAATTTCAAGAAAATAAGTCACAGAATTGACTATTTTCTTCTTTCTTTTCACTCGTATCTTATTCTATTATTTCTTTTGTAGTCCTTAAAATTGATCTTTTCTAATTTGTCATGGTCGCAAATACTTTTATACATAAGCTTCCTGTTTTCTGGTATAATTTAAAAAAAAATGTATTTATTAATTTCACACAACTTAGCAAATACGTTCATCTGAATATTATTTACGTAATCGTTGTTTCTAATGGTAAATATTAGCAGAGTTATGAGAATGAAATAATTGTATTTTTTTTAATTTATTGTGATATTTATATAGAACATATCAATGTTTATTGATGAAGTTTTTATAAAATTTGAATACAGCTTTTATATAAAACGTTTATAAAGAAATGGCTCTATAAATAGTCTATAATTTATATATCACGTGTATATAAATTTTATAAAGTTTTTGTATCTAAAGTGTATATAAATTTTATAAAATTTGGATTCAATTAGAGTAAAAGTACATGGTTCATGTGAAGGAAAAATTTGTTTAGATTTTTCAGTTGAAATTAATGCCAACAAAGGAAAATATCCACAGCAAAAGGATAATAAAAATCATAAATTCATAAAAATGTAAAAAATGGACAATAAAGTTAAAAAATTAATATACACATCGGTATGTATAAATATAATATAAAAAGTTTATACAATTTTGAGACTTTTTCCAAAAAAATTGGACAAATAAACACATTTTCATTTTAAGGGTAATATAATTTAATTTCTTGAAATTTAATTTTATTATTAATATAATTATTAATCGCATGCTTATTGTATTTTTTTGCAAATAAGTAGTTGCTGTTATTCCTCAGCTTGAATACGATAATGAAGCTACCGACATTTCGATTCCAAGTTTGACAATACAATTTTCGCACGAAACACATTGTTCCTTTTCGCGAAACATATTGTATTCGTATTGTCGTCGTTAAAGTCATTAAATGTCAAAATATGTACGTAAAAAACGTTGTTTACCTATGAATAACATTACAAAAAAAGAAATATTTTCAATGTTTAATATACGGCGCGCGTATTATGTTTGATGTAAAATATGCACTTCATATACACAAATTTTATAAAATTTATATATACTTTATATATAAATTATAGACTACACAGGCCAACAAAATTTATATCCAGAAATCAGACTATACTTTTCCCAAGGGTTTCGTTGCGCTGAATCCAAATTTTGCGGGAGAATTGTTCTATCACGGCAAGATTTCCCAACCTAAAAGTGCAATAAACATTGCTTTTCCCCATATTCAGTAAGTTTTTGCGGCGGAACACAATTGCTTTCTTCGTAATTCTGATACGATTTATTTTTTGATCGAGTAATCGAAGTTTTTTTCAGGGAACAATTATGATTTTTATACATTTCAGTAAATGTGTATTTACATGAAAATAACTGACAACCTGAGATAGACATTCTTGGTAAAAATTTTTCCTTTACGTCAAGATGCTGAAATAGTCTAACCTAAAAGTGCAAAGCAAAGTTTTCGCCCATTTTCAGTAAGTTTTTGTGGCGGAATAAATTCCTTTTCGCAATTTGCGAAAACAAGATTAAAATGCATTCCTCAGAAAACTAAGTATATTTTTCCGACGGTTTTCGACGTGCTAAATCAAAATCTGGTCGTGTAATTGCTCTATGACATCAGAATATTGACATAGCATAACCTAAAAGTGCAAAAAGCGAAAATCATAATCGTGCCTTGACAAAAACTTCGATAACTCATTAAAAACAATCGTGCGAAATGACTACCCAGGTGAAAAAGTTTCATACAAATTGTATAAAATTTTTATAAAGATGCTATATAAAAACTGTATAAAACATATATAAAGAAATGGTTCTATAAAATATTTATAAAGTTAGTATATATTTATAAGCATTTTATAAAATATTATGAAATTAGAGTCTACACTGCGTTTGGCAAATACCGACTTCTGAAGATATTTCTATAAAAAGAAACGATAAATTAATTCGGAAATAAATCAGCAACAGCAATACATATTTATATAATTTGGAGGAAGTATATTTTTTACCAAAATTATAGATACAATTTGTATATCAACATACAAATTTTACAAATTATGTATTATTGTTTCTGAATTCAAATCGGAAAAATCACCGAATGAATTGAAAATCATGATATGCTCTGCAAACCTTGAGACCCGGCGCTGTCGATGAATTATGAATCCAGCTGAAATAATCTATTAAAATACAGCCGTACCAAATATTGGTGGATACTGACATCAAACAATGATGCCCACTGAAAGATGGCATCAAATCATCGATCATTCCTAAAGTTCCAGTTCTGCGAAATGACAAACAATTCTTTAAGAGAAATTAAGGAAATTCTTGACCCTGAAAAACAGCGAGCACAAAGAAGAAAGTATTTATTATACTTTTTAGGTTACATGCAGTGCGATGCAAGATGCAGAATGGTTCAGAACAAACTGTCAAATAATCATTCTTTTTAAAATTCAACATACCCTAGTAACCGCCATGGTAACCACGTTATGTACATCCTGTTTTGTTTTGTTTTTTAAAGTTTCTTTTGAACTTCTAAACTATAGGGAAGGTACATTGCATTGCATGTAACCTAAAAATTATACTAAATATTTGTTTCTTCTTTGTGTTCGCTGTTTTTCAGGGTCAAGAATTTCGGAGAAATGGAACTTTAGGAATGATCGACGAATTGTCTGGTGTCAGTATCCACCAGTATTCGGTATTGTTGCATTTTAATGGATTATTTCAGCTGACTTCTTAATTCATAGGCAGCGCCTGGTCTCAGAGGTTACATACTTCTACAGAGCACATCGGCAAATGTAAAACTGCCTCCAGGATCTTTCCGCACCCGTTGACTAAATGATGTTTCCTATTTTCAATTCATTCGGAGATCTTTTGGTTTAAATTCAGAAACAACAACACATAATTTGTATGTTGATATACAAATTGTATTCAATTTTGTTAAAAAATATATTTCCTCCATATTGTACAAATATGTATTGTTGTTGCTCATTTATTTCCTAATTAATCCATAATTTCTTTTTATAGAAATATCTTTAGAAGATGGTATTTGTTAAAAGCAGTGTAGATTCTAGTTTTATAACATTTTATAAAATGTGTTGCTGACAAAATGTAGTCGACACGAAGAGTAACTTTTGTAAATTTTTGTATTGGTACTAGGTGCAGGTTTTCTGCGGTTTCCCTGCACCATTGCACACCGAATGGGGTACCTTGCGTAAATCGGCCGCAGCCGTGCGATGAGATAATGTCGGTAATGGCGAAATCTGCTAATACCAAGAAAAATTGATTTTCGGTTGCGCAGAGCTTGAAAATGAAAAAGACAGTTGAAGTCGTTGGAAAGTTTTGCGTTTTTTGGGTAACCAGGTAGATCGCTTTACGCAGCCATCCGGATAACACCGTTAGCGCATTTATCTTAAATAAGTTCCGTGTCGGGTTCCGTACCGAGCGACCGAGTTTTCCGCCGAGTCCTCCGGGAAGTCGTGATCGGTTGAATTCGAGTTATTGGTTCGGGTAGTCGAGTCGCAGAAAAAGGACGCCAGGTGATATTCGGCAGAAACCCAGTATTGTAAATCCTCCAGGCGGCCGAAATTGAAGCTGGTGGTCGCCCACCTTCAAGAATTCTTCAATTTGTAATAGGCCCTGTCGAGGTCACCACTGGTACAGAGAGGTCGCTCTCTTAGTTAACCGAGTCCGCAGAATTCGCATTCTTCGTTCGATCGATCGGTTTTTGTTTTCATTTCCTTCCGACATTTTGGTATCGTCGTCCAACTCGCTCGGTCGCGTCGTACGAGAACCTTACAGATTTCGCCACGGACGATTTATCTCATCGTGAGAGAGTCGATAATAAAAAAAAAAGGTTTGCTACAGAAAGGTGACAATTTTTTGAAATACCTCCCCGATTTTCACTCGACATTCGAAACAAAATGCTTATAAAAATATACTGCTTTATAAATATTTTATAGAACCATTTCTGTATAAAAATTTTATACATTTTTTTATATAACAACTGTATACAATTTTTATAAAACTTTTTCACCCGGGTATGAAAGCATTTTAAAGTTGATGAATAACGCTTTAATCTGGTCCTTGCAAAAGTGTGAACAAGTATTTAGTTCCGAACCAAAAAATTACTGAATATTCGAAAAAATAGCGTTTTTTACACTTTTAGGGTAGAATTTCTCAAAATCCTGACGTGATAGAACAACTCTGGGGCCAGAGTTGGCTTCAGCTCATTGACAACCTCCGGATAAGTATGCTCCGTTTTCGGGTAAGGAGATTGGCTTAATTTTGTTGGGCTCTGCTATTTATAGAGCCATTTCTTTATAAACGTTGTATAAAAGCTTTATTGAAATGTTATAAAAACTTTATCAGACTTTTTTACCTCGGCGTAATTGATTTATTGACCATTTTGTTCGATTCTGTGATTGCTTTGTCAATTGGTGAATAAAGACTTATGATTATGAAACACCTTTTTTTCTAATTGTATGTATCAATTAGAGAACAATTACGTAGTTTTTTAATATCTGTGGTCATACGCAGTTTTATTTATTATGACCTAATAAGCAAAGGCATTAAATCCAGTTAAACCGAGAATAAAAGAAATGCCAATTCTAAAGAAATCCGTAGTATTAAAATACCGCATTTTGAAAGAAACATTACTTCCAGAGGTTTTAATTATTATTTCGTTCCACAATCAGCCACTCGTAATTACTAGAAAAAATGTTGAAAGAGGAATAATAAAAATGAAAGCTGACAAATTCCAAGAATTCTATGAGAGTTGGTATTGATTAACGCGAGCGAAAAGAATTGAAATGAACGGAATTTTACTTGGCGAAATAATTCAACGTCGAACAAAAGAGCCGAAGCGTCCCTTAAAAGCACGTACACACGTCTGATCTCTGGTGCTCGTAGCGAAAACTTTAGCTCCCCGAGTAGAGGGAAGAGGCTCAATTATCGGGCACACGACGTTCGCTCGGGGCTCGTTTCCGTCTTCAGCTCGTCCGGCTCCGGTGTAAACGCGACCCAGTTCCCCAACAATGTATTTACATCTGTACACAGGTATAATACGAGCATACCCATGCCAACGAGGAAAGAGTAGACGGGGGATGCAGGGGTGAAGAACGGTTTTACGCGCTGCAACACACAGGGAAGTGAAATCCAAGCGGCGTAGGAACTGATATATTTCGCGGAGAATGAATCACCCTTATAGAAACAGGCCGACACAGTGGTAACGGGATACAATAGTCAGACAAGGGCAGCAGGAGTGAGAAAGACTTGGCCCGGGAAGAGAAAGCCTGACAAAGATAGAGATCCGAAGGGGCACAATGATGCTTAAAAATACATACGAAGAGAGACCGAGATAGAATAGCAAATACATGAAGCATTCTATACATATGCAAACATACCAACCTAGTGAAAGAGTCAAAACTAAAGGATGAAAGAGGAGGATGGTACGAAATTATCCTTTATTAAAGCGCCAAGACCTAGCCGACTAATGGCATGAATTATTTTTAAACGAATAAAGAATTTTAGTACGCATTCAAAATACACAAAAAAAGTATATCGAGATGAAAACTTAAAGTAAAATTTTACCAGAAAGATCAGAAATTATTATAGTGACGTTCAGTAATTATTGCATTTAACGAGAATACACTGTTAAAAGTGGTTGTAATTTTACAAAAAAATTACAGTACAAAAATAATGTAAAATTGCAATAAATAATGCGATTTCAAAATAGATTTGGTAAAATTAAAACATTTTATTGTGAATTTACAATTTCTAGATAATGTGTTGTAAAATTATATTTATTTTGTGATTTTACAACATTCTATCGCGGTTTTAATATAGGGAAGGTGGGGCGAAGCGGCGATGATTTTTTCCGTGTGTCATATCTCATCTTGATTTTTGTATTTAGAATCCCAGATAACAAAATGATATCGCAGTGAAATCACGATGAATGCACGCGTGAGAAATTTCTTCACGGATGAATTCATGAACGCTGCGTAATGCGACGCTTCCCAGATAACATTCTGAGGAATGAACTCATGAACGCTGCGTAATGCGGCTCGTATTGCGTCTCACTATGAAATCACACGCGTGAGAGCACGCGAAATGTGTTCATGAAATCGTAATGAGCTCATCGTGCACACATTCGTGTGAACTCACGTACGTGATTTCATAGTAAAACGCAGTACGCGTCGCATTACGCAGCGTTCATGAGTTCACCGACGGAATGTTATCTGGGTTATTGCATCTCATAGTGAAATCACGCTCGTGATTTCACGTGAAATGCTTATCATGATGAGCTCACTATGAGTTTACATTACTTTTATGATGTAGAAAAAGTTCAAGCATTTGTTTGAAGTTTACAATAGGTATTTCTTACAGTGTACATTATTGTCAAATGCCAGATTGCAAGTACTGTAAATTTACAACGAAATCTGTAAAAATACAGAAAAAAAGTACTTTAAAGTACCTTGCAGTAACATGTTGTAATTTTCAATATTTTTAATGTAGATTCACAGTAAAATCATTGAATTTATTACGTGAAAAGAAAATCGTGAAAGATCGAAATAATAAGCTGGGATATTCCGGCAAACATAATTCATTTTCAGTCTTGAAAATCTTTTTGCATTTTTCATGACCACAATGGAAGTGTTTCGTCATTATTTTATGCATGTGATGATGCGAATATAAACTAAATCATGGATGGAAGCGATTTAAATTAATAGGATTTTTGTATTTACTACAGATTTTAGTAACGGGTGATTCCCAAGACTGCAGGTGATTTCGCCCACTACTTGATCTTGCAACTTTCAGTTACGCATATCATAAATATGTACAAATTTTATTAACATGATTTTTATTAAAATTTCTATGCAGTCATATCCAATTGCCGATGTACGCCTTCCATTTGATTATTTAAAATTACATGCTGAGGATATAATATTCTTGCCTTCTCCGACGGAAAATCCGATTTCCGCCTCAATTTGAGGGCGCAAAATCGCCTTTTTCGTCCTCGAAAATTATATGGCTGCGATCAAATATTGTTTGTATGAAGGAGGTAAAACTTTATTTCAGTAAGTTAATGCATGTCTGTAAGTAGTAAATCATTCGCAACACAACACAACCTAAACCACGATCACAGTTTTTATTGAAATTTAATCTTATATTAAGATCTATTGCTTTAAGAGTTCAGTAGTTTAATAATTTCATGATATAAGTACATGTATTTATGATAAACTGAAATTCGAGAAATATCAGAAACATGATCAGCGCATTCATTAAATTCCACAATTTTTCTAATATTTTCCCTTAATGCTCCTGAAATATTAAACAGTAATAAATAAATTAATAGTACTTTAATAGTGTTTGGTCAACACCACGAACATGTTACTGTGTATCAATTCACTCTATATTATTTTTAAAAAGCAGACACTAAGCAATTTATCTCCGAAAATTTAAGTAATCTGAGGAAGTACGTTTGTCATAAACGAAACAACTTTATTTGTCACTACGCTTGATGAAATATTTCAAAAAAACGTTAAAGTCAGTGTTATAGTATCAGTGGGAACGTAGGTTTTGATCTTTCGAGTAAATATAATTTTTTCAACACGAACCCCATTTTTTGATAACCGCACTGATAAAGGAATTTATTTACTGTAAAAAAGGCTTCTTTAAATACGGCGAACTAAACTTCATTAATGCAAACAACATTTATTAATCGTAAACATATATTGGTTATCAAATAAAATGATTTCTTTACTATTAAGAAATGCATTTTAAAAAGTAACAAATATTGTTTAATAAATAGTTTAGTACGCCATGTTTAAAGAAGCCTTCTTTGCAGTAAATAAATTCTTTTATCAGTAAGTAATCGAAATAGCGGACGATCTAAATAATGTTCCAAGTTGATATGTAAAATGTGATCATCATGATGTCTAAGAAGTAATTTAAACGAAAATAAGGTCTCGCTTCTCTTGGATGCACACCTTCTAGGAATTACTCAAACTTACTTTAGTTATCTTGTAGCATTCGAGTTGGCATATGTTTGCGCATTACACAAAGAAGCAGGGAAAAATCATAGCATGCATGTATTTATACAAATGGAAGAAATATAATAATAAATAGTCACGAATAGCACAAAATGCAAACAGCAAAACTTCAATTGGTCGCATATCGCAAATGCGGAAAAACTTAAACAGAATGATTCTTTTGAAACTGATTTTTTTCTAAAAACACATTGACAAGCAGTGGTTAATCAAATTCGTGTCCGTAATGTATGATCTATATACCGAAATGCAATTACTTTATCACGCTGTATTCAGAGTTGTGGATATCAGACCATGTAGGGAGATGAAACCTTTAAAACTTTTAAATTTTTATGCGGTGTCGTTAGAGCTAACATTTAAATAAAATTTTAGAAAATTTTCAGTAATTGTTTCTGAAAACCCTTGTACGAGTAAATTTCTTTAAAGTTACTCTGCATCTGTATACAAGTAATAACAGCCCGCACCATGTTTGGTTTGCCGTTGGTACAGACTATTACTACTTATGCCAAATGATTGCACTTTACTACAATATTCAACTTGAGAGCAAAAATCATCTATACTTGTGAAGATCATGCCCTCTTTGTTAGAACTATATAATTTATCATTCCTCACATCGCCGTTTATACCTTATTGTCTAAAATACTTCTGCTAATATTGGCATAGTCGTTGCAAATTAATTATTAAAATCATGCTTAAGAAAAAAAAATACTTTACGAAGGGAGTGGTCATTGGGTTCTCTGGTTGCTGTTTTTATGTTAATTCTCTGATAGTAAAATTACCAAAATTACACGTTCCGCTTAAGTTTTAAGCGTAGCGAAACTTGGATTTCTTACTCGTTACTTTCCAAAACTCACTATTAAAGTAAGATCGGGCGCAAACTTCCATTCCGAGACATTCATGGTCTGAGACTGTGAAACTTACAGGTCGACTGGACTGTATATAATATATATTCGTGTCCGATTGGATGTGTCTAAATGCACACATTTTTTTAAGGCGAAGTCTACTTTCACTCCTTAAAAGTTATTGGACTGTACCCTACAGTTTCAGTGTTTATATTTCTTAGAAGATACTTTGTATAAATATACATGTACGTAAGACAAATCCTATAAAATTGAATGGCAAGTAAAGTGTGTATTCGATATGTTTTATTGCTCATTAAAGCAAATGGTTTCGAATACTTTTACGTAGAAATAAACTTGGAAAAAGTAACATATTTTTATTAATTTTCCAAATTG
Source organism: Trichopria drosophilae (assembly GCA_030407085.1). Classification (NCBI taxonomy): domain Eukaryota; kingdom Metazoa; phylum Arthropoda; class Insecta; order Hymenoptera; family Diapriidae; genus Trichopria; species Trichopria drosophilae. The sequence continues at coordinate 166,069,705 of CM059583.1, forward strand.
AGGCTCATCGTCTCCAACATGCAATACCAATATTGTGTCCGGTAAATATTTCATGTGATTTATTGTTGCGTATTTAAGTATTATTGTATTCGGTATCTATTCTTTCAAATTCATCTACTTTTTCACGAGATTCCAACTACCAGTATTGTCTATTGGTTCGTTTTGAATCAGCTTGTGAATTTCTTTATTGAATTCATGTACACGGAGAGACTAGAGGCAAGATTTTCGTCCGGCCCTCTACGCGCAATAAAGGTACTAGACCACCGGACGAAAAATCTAGGTAGGCGCGCATAAAGATCGTGCATACTCCGTGGCCAAATCGAACGTGCGGAGTATAAACATTCTCCCCACTCTGCCGCACGAAATTCCTCCAAGAGTCGGACGATTTTCAGACCTGGCTCGGACGATTTTCATGCGGCAGTCGGCAGTCTCAATAAATATGTATTTTATTTTTGTTTGCCTTATGCAAAGTGTCATTTCCGAAGTATTTTTTGATGCCGAAAACAGTGGTGGCCTCAAAATTTCTTTATCATGCACAATTTCTTAAAGAAATGAGGTGAAATATGTCAAATTTAGTTTTTTACCACATGAATCATTTTTTTTGTAGCAAATAAATAATTGCCTTAAATTTATAAGGTATCATTTTGGAAGTACTTTTTCGTGCAGACTTTTCCTATGACATCATGATAGGAAAGTGAAGTTAAGTGTGTATTTTTGCTTTATTTATATGGTGGAATATGGTCAAAAACAAAAATGTTGACATATTTAGTTTAAATTTTCACAAAATTGTGACATGATAAATAATTATGAGAGCACCATCGTTTTCAGCAAAAGTATTTACCATGTCAAAGATATAATCGACATTAGACAATGTTATATACACACTATCTGTGCTTCGATCATTATTAAAATTTCTTTTATTTTTTATTTATTAATTTTTTTCATTTAACCAGGTATACATAATAGTATATTACAGCACAAAATTTTGTGCACTCATCGAGTATTCTACTGAAGATATAGATATCTATGCACAGATCCGGTATAAAGCTGGCAGAAATATATAATATATGATATAATCAAAAATATAACACTACCCACGACATATTTCAGATTGATAAAAACAGTGGATCTATTGGAAAATTTTTAATTAAATACTTCGAATCGATTTTGTATGTCTATCTGTAATAATTCGTAAAAATAAATATTTTTATACGAAAGCTTCATAAAAATTCTGCAGAAACCATGTGTTGTATTAATTTATTATACTAATTTTTTGGAGTTTAAATCATTTATAGAAATTAAAGTAGACATTTTTATTTAATCTAAACAGTTCTATAATCTTTAATACAAGCGATATATTATTATTATATATGGTCCGAATTCAGTTTCATGTCCTAAAGATAAGAGAATAGTTAAATAAAGAAAACAAAAATATGAAAAAAACAATTACACATTTGGAGTGGAATGCCCCATAAATTCGATTTTTTAAGTAGAAAGATAGTATATAGATATAGATAATATATAATATATAATGTAATCAAAAATATAACACTACCCACAACATAAGTAGTATAAAATGTATATATATATTTATAATAAGTAATTATATTAAATATATAGTATATTAATAATTATGGTGTAATAGATGCCATATATATATATATATATATATATATATATATATATATATCGTGCATTCCATGTCAACCGGGCCAGCTTGATATCTCAAAAACGGGTATTTTTTTTCTACGAAATTTTCTACAGATCATCTGTGACATGTGAACTTTCACTCTGAATTTTTTCAGAATTACGTTTTTTTCTTATTTCTAAATGGCGGACGAAAGTATCTCAAAAAACATATTTTTGTTGTATTTTGTGTTAATTTAACGTAGTTTGGATAAAAATAAATAATGATAAACCCGAGATTAATATTTCATTTCTTATTTATTGCATTTCTAACAATAACTATTGAAGAAAAAAATAAAATTCAAAATGGCGGACGAGAATGACTCAAAATCGTGTTTTTCTACATTTTGTGCTAATTGAACGTTGTTTGGAGTAAAATAAATAATGATAAGCCCGAAATTTATATTAATTTGTTATTTATTGCATTTCTTACAATAATTGAGCCCCCAGTCCAATAATTTAAACCTAATACATAAACAATTTCATATGAATTGTTCCATCAAGGTTCTGAATTCATTGAGAATTATTTATACATTCATTAGCGATAGACAATTACTGATGTATTGTTATAATAGAACTTACATATTAAAGTGCAACAAGGAATTAAAACTTATTCAAATTCATCGGCGTCTATTACAGCATAATTATTAATATATTACATATTCAATATAATTACTTATTATAAATATATACAGGGTCATCGAAAAGTATCGGACCCCCCTAATATCTTCAGTTAGAATGCACTTAGGAGAAAATGTCCAATAGCAAAGTTGTATGGTTTCAAGCGGGGAGTAAGATGATGACCTTGACTTTGACCTTGACCATGTCCTTCTAGGTCATTTCAAGGTCAATCTTATTTTTTTAAATAGAATCCCCTACATTTTATTGCATATTCTTATAGCTTATCTCGAGAGCTTTCCAAAACACTATAATAAAATATTTTTTTATTAAGTACTTTTTGAGTTATAAAGGTTTGAAGTTAACAATTTTTTGACACAAAATGTAGAATATCTTGTAAAATATTATTTAGTTTTCAGTAATCATAACCTTAATACTTTTGTGCGCGGAATAATGAGACCAATTAATTGCCTTAACTGGTCGGACTCGCACACCACTCTTGCCTTAACTGGTCGGACTCTCACACCACTTAACAAATTGTTAACTTCAAACCTTTATAACTCAAAAAGTACTTAATAAAAAAATATTTTATTATAGTGTTTTGGAAAGCTCTCGAGATAAGCTATAAGAATATGCAATAAAATGTTGGGGGTTCTATTTAAAAAAATAAGATTGACCTTGAAATGACCTTGAAGGACATGGTCAAGGTCAAAGTCAAGGTCATCATCTTACTCCCCGCTTGAAACCATACAACTTTGATATTGGACATTTTCTCCTAAGTGCATTCTAACTGATGTTATTAGAGGGGTCCGATACTTTTCGATGACCCTGTATATACATTTTATACTACTTATGTTGCGGGTAGTGCTATACTTTTGATTATATTATATATTATATATTTCTGCCAGCTTTATACCGGATCTGTGCATAGATATCTATATCTTCAGTAGAATACTCGATGAGTGCACAAAATTTTGTGCTGTAATATACTATTATGTATACCTGGTTAAATGAAAAAAATTAATAAATAAAAAATAAAAGAAATTTTAATAATGATCGAAGCACAGATAGTGTGTATATAACATTGTCTAATGTCGATTATATCTTTGACATGGTAAATACTTTTGCTGAAAACGATGGTGCTCTCATAATTATTTATCATGTCACAATTTTGTGAAAATTTAAACTAAATATGTCAACATTTTTGTTTTTGACCATATTCCACCATATAAATAAAGCAAAAATACACACTTAACTTCACTTTCCTATCATGATGTCATAGGAAAAGTCTGCACGAAAAAGTACTTCCAAAATGATACCTTATAAATTTAAGGCAATTATTTATTTGCTACAAAAAAAAATGATTCATGTGGTAAAAAACAAAATTTGACATATTTCACCTCATTTCTTTAAAAAATTGTGCATGATAAAGAAATTTTGAGGCCACCACTGTTTTCGGCATCAAAAAATACTTCGGAAATGACACTTTGCATAAGGCAAACAAAAATAAAATACATATTTATTGAGACTGCCGACTGCCGCATGAAAATCGTCCGAGCCAGGTCTGAAAATCGTCCGACTCTTGGAGGAATTTCGTGCGGCAGAGTGGGGAGAATGTTTATACTCCGCACGTTCGATTTGGCCGCGGAGTATGCACGATCTTTATGCGCGCCTACCTAGATTTTTCGTCCGGTGGTCTAGTACCTTTATTGCGCGTAGAGGGCCGGACGAAAATCTTGCCTCTAGTCTCTCCGTGTATGCAGCATTACTCTAACTGATGACGGAAAGCCAGGATCAGTAGGAAGTTAACGTCAGAAGTGGTCCCTTTTCTAAATTCTTTCAGTTGTTTATTTTTCCCTTCACGGCTGACATGTCAATTAGAGGATCAATTAGAAACATTATTCTCGAGAAATATAAAGCATGGGGTTAAAAACATTATCTGTCCTCTATCGAGTGAATGTGATGTTATTATGCCAACAATTTTCCGTACTGCTTTATACAATTTCCAATATTTATCTTTCGAAGGAATCAAATCACGAAACCCAGATAAAGCATTAAACATAGTACTTTTGCATCCGACTGATTAATTGTTATTCGTTGTCCTTCTTTTTGAGTTGCAGTAAAATACCATTTTTTCGGCTAAAAAAGGGTTTGGTTCGTTATTCGACAATGTATCTATCCTGAAATGAATACTCTGTAATGTAAGCCCTTTATCTTTAATCAACTCAGTCAAAATGGTACTCGTATCATAACCTGTAATGCTAGTATCCTGGATGGCTTCATTTATAACATCTCCGTTTTAAGACTTTCCCAAAAGTATATAATCTTTATCTAATAACTCACAACACTCAGATTTGCACGCTTTGCCTATTCCACAATCATAATTTTCACTAAAGCTCTCAGTAAAACCAAGTATTGTATCGAGTCCTAGGTTATTCGCCAATGGTAAAGCGAGCTCAAAAATACAGTGTTATTTTATCCTAAACTGACCAAAGACCAATTGTTTTCACGAATACTTTTTCATTGCCAAATTCTTTTTGGTCTTTCGCATAAAACACTGAAGCAATAAAATCGTTCTTCAATTTAATAGTAACATAAGGTGGTAATATAGCCAAAGTAACGTATGCTACTCTAACTTTCCTTCCTCCACGTGGCTTCTTAATACATTTTCCCATTTCATGCTCGTTATATAGTAAAAATATAACGAAAGAAACATTTTATCAGAGTTCTTATATTTTTTCCAACATCAAACACCGTGAATGGTGTTCGAAAGTCGCCATGTGAGTTTCGATTATCTAAAGTATACCGCTGATGGAGAGTTATATTTCAAACTTGCCATTTAAACCTGAATATTGGTTTCATCACAGTGCATTAATTTTGTTCAACATCATTATCGACTATAGGGGGTTTTAGGATTTTATATGCTTGTGGAGAGATTGCATGGACTGCTGCCTGTGCTTGGATAAGAACTTACCGAACATATTTTAGCAATCTTGAGAAGTGGAATATTTTTCGAAAAATAGCTAGAAACGTAGCTAACTGATATATTCGTTCATCAATGATAACACCCGAAGCGATCTTGTCGACAATAATTTGTCTGTTTTCGACCACTTACGGTGAGGTACTGTTCAGCGTGGATTTTCCCCAAATCCTCATTCACAAAATTCAGAGGTTCTGAACAATTTTCCATTTCCTGAAAATGAAATTAACATAATATAAGACTTAGCCATAATAATGAAGTACAATCATTAACAAACATTATTTCAATACGTGTTTTGTGTTTAATTACAGTTTTTGAATTTTTTCAATTAATTTATAATTTTTAAATTATTATTTCTTTACTTACATAGATATTGCTATGCATATATGCCAGTTAATAATCTTTTATTAAATAATGAAATTGGAACCAATAAGTGAATTTAATTTAAGGGTTCAGAAACGAGAAAAATTTATATTTTTATTCATTTTGATTGGATCGTGTAATTTATAACTTTGTCATTTGTAGACATTTATTAATTGATTAAATTGATTCTAAAAATGCAATAATTTGATTCTCTTGTTAACGTGGGAATCAATTTTAATCAATTTCCGTTAGCTGGAATGAATATAACCTTTCTGGGGATTCTTTTAAAATAAAGTAAATTATTCTGGTTATCTCAATAAGTAAAAAGAATTAATATTTTAATGTTAATGTTGTAAGACAAGGAGTAACATTATTGACATGGTCACTTTTGAATTCAGAATTGACAATCAAATTGATATCCATTCCATGCAATTTAAAAATGATCGAATAGAAAGAGTTTTTCACGATAACATTCTTACATTCATTAACATGCAAGACGTCTAATTTTGTAGGCTTTGACAAGATCTACAACTCTTGTTGGAAATATTTTTTGTTGAAATGCATCCTTTTCTTTTCAACAGCGAAAAAATGTTTTTTACAAACTTTGTACGCTATTTTTAATAAGTTCCCGCACGGGCAGAAATATTTCGCAATTCTACCGAATACTTGTCTGGTCCAGCGAAATATGTTTCGTAATATATGAACTGCGAATATTTGGTTAGTTTTGGGAATATCATTTTCTGTATTTTCTACTGTTTTCACTGGCATAGCTAATATTTTGCCGTGTTTACAAATCAGTGGGTAGAATAGCGATGTCTCTTCCAGCAAATGTTATTTCGGTGAAATGGCCATCATATTTATTTCCGTGCGGCACAATCAGTTTAATTTTAATTTAATATGCCACACGAGATACAGCGATCGCTCCACGTACGGCAAAAGTGTGGGAAAAGGGTGGCGTTCGACATTAAGTATATTTTTACAAGTATGGCATAAGTGTGGCGTTCGACACTCGGTATATTTATTTACAAGTGTGGGGCACTTGTAAGAATTAAGTATACTTTTTCTTTATGTCGGCCGCCACACTGGTAGAATATATAGCAAGTGTCGACCGCCAGACTTGTAAAAATATGCCAAATGTCGACTGCCACACTTATGCCGCACTTTAAAAATATACTTAATGCCGACCGCTATGCTTATGCCACACTTGTAAAAATATACTTAATATCGAACGCCACACTTATTCCACACTTTTGCCATACTTGGAGCAATCGCTGTATCTTGTGTGGCATATGTGTGGCTCCGTCTACTGCGCCACATATTCGACAAATAACAGCAGCCACACTTTTGCCACACTAACTTTTTTTATTCGGGTAGGTTCGCAACGGCATCTGGTGGTAACTAGCCTAATCAAAATTATCGAAACTCTGTGCAAACTCTTTACAGATTTGTCATAGTTTAACTAGATATAGAAAAACATGGTTTTACTGAAACGTTTCAAAAACTGTTTTGTTACTCTACAGTATCTAGCGTTACCTGATAATTTTCCAAGCGAGTTTTTATTGAAAAATTGTAAGGATTAGTTCTGGACTGTTTTTGATAAGTGATTTTTAATATGGCCACAATTTCTTTGGTTCATTGGTTATCCTAACACAGTTTGTATAATATCGTTGAGTTTTATCATTTTTCTTAATCGTTCAAATAATATATTATAAAACTGAAATACAAAAACAAGCCTATAGTAGTAATGAATTTCTTTATTTAAAACTTAAATATAATTGTCTTTTTAACAATTTTAATACCTACAATTCAAATTAAAAGTTAATTGAGAGAAGCGTACTATGAAACATGGCAACAATGAGAAAAATGCCGGCGTACAAGTAGGTTGCGAATACAAGATGGACTACATAAAGTAACAGAAGAATGAAGAAAGGAATGACGCCCAAAATGTTTCTGTGGAGGGTAGAGAACGAATAAACAAGAAAATCAGTGGAAAGGGTAGTAGAATGAAGATGGATAAAATGGAAAGTTAGATTGCGCCAGGGACGTTTGTAGCTGCGCGTTGCAAGGCATTCAAAAGAGTGGTGTAAGGAAGGAAAGAGGGATGAAGACAAAGTATAGCACCCAAACGACCGAAACTTATAGCAGAGAAGGAACGAAAATGCGACATTTACCATCGATAAATGTAAAGTTGGAATTTAAACAACCATTAAACCCAAGAATGCCGAAGTGATTAAATAAAAAAAAATTAATTAAAATAAGCTTTTATACTAAATATAATTTTATCGATATATTTAGTGATATTTAAATAGTTCTACTCTCGACTTATATTTTCATTTAGAAGTGAATAGAATATTAATCTACAATACTATACATGAATTTATATATTATTAGTATTTTCATTAAATGAGCGCACTATATATATTTTGTATATACGGACCTTCAAAACGTGAAGTAGGCGTATTTTTTAAATCCAAAATTACTTAAATGGCTTGAAATAAATTAGTATAAAAAAAAATCTATATAACAAAAGAATTTTTAGTTTAGTTTATATCTCTTCACATTTTTTAGTTTAAATTTCATCGATTATTTACACATTTAAAACAAAACAAATTAATATATACATATAAGTAATTTTTTTTATAAAATGGTGTTTTATTATAATCCATGTTATAAATATAATGCGCTTTTAATATAAAAAAAAACAATCTCAGAGCTCTGTGAATTTGCAGACGTCTGTCAACAGAACAAAAAACGAGTGAATCAAAATTTCTGAAAAAATTGTTGATCACTCTAAGAACTATCGGAAAATTCTTTACGACTATGTCATTGAAACGACTATGAATACTCACATCTAATCAAGATTTTTCAGTTATTTTCGGGGATTATTCAATAATTTCGCTTTGAATTGGGATTCGGCGGTACACGTGAAAAAATAAGTAGATAGGGGTAACTACTTAAGTAGTAAGATTGGGAACACGAAATTTCTTTTCTTTGACAGTACTACTTAACTAGCCAGTTTTAATACTATTCAAATAGTAAGACTATCTACAAAAACTGACTTATTGCTGACTTGTTCTACTTAAGTTGTAGCCGTAACTACTTTCTTTTTTCCACGTATACATTCTGACGCTGAAAAAAATTCTATGTGGAATATTTTATTATTGTGAGTAGGATTTTTATAACAGATACGAATTTATATTAACGTATAAATGGAATTATATGCAGGATGGTATTATGTACAATACTAAATATAAATTCAAGTTGGGCGGTTTATTATATGCAATAGCAACGGATAATAATTGCATTATTTAAATATTTCATGGCTGAAATATTTCCAAGCTCTTTCTATCGAAATCATTTGGATTCCCCAACAGCGGCTTTTTATGCAGAAACATTTTAAAAATAAAATATTAAAAATGCTAATTTAATATGTTAAATATATAAGAAATAAGTAGTAAAACCAAAACCATGTGAAAATTTCAGAATGTTCTTTCGAGTTCTGCCTTATGTTTTCAGAATTTTTCTCACATTTTCGTTTTTTCCGTATTGTTATTCAAGATTTTATATAAGAAGAGACTCGCGGTAGTTATGAAGCAAAGCAAATTTCGAATATACAGGCTTAAATGCTACATATTGAACATCGATGTTGAGTTTACCAGACGCTGAGTTTGCAATATTGTGTTTGAATGTTGTTGAAATTGCAAAAGTCATTATTTACCAATATTGCTTATACATAATATCCTCAGTGAAAACAAAATTTGGGGCGTACGGCAAACTGTTTGGCATTCACAGTAATATTACAAATTAAATTTGTTTAACTATAAGCTGCGTGAATTTTTATCCCAGGACTTGATCTAGCAGTGATAGGGCTTGCTTCAATGGTAAGATGTAAGAAAAAATACTTCAGCCTAGTTTTAACAGTTATTAAACAGTTGTAAAATATTCAAAGTAAGTTATGTTGCCGTACGACCTATACATTTGATATAAAACATTGATGTTTAAAATTTGAAAATTAAAAAATTCATTATTATTTATTTATTTATTTTTTCTATTTATTTAATTAAACGGGCTAGAGGCCCTTTTTACAGAACAAAATAAAATAATCGATCGCCGGTAAAGAAAACGAAAAACATACAAAGTAAAACATCGGCACACCATACAAAACGCATAAAAAAAAAACAAAAAATAATCAAAGTCTTAAATTACCATCACGTACACATAACAAAGGCACGAATTTGTGCGTTAAAGGCACTAACAGACTCACACTCCCTTAGATGCGGTGGAACAATATTCCACAGGCGTCGCAATCGATGGACAGATGAATTAAATTCATAATTCGCAGAATTATGTAATTCGTAAAGAGTACGCGGAGTTCGGAGGTTATACAGTATCTCGCGATGAGAAAATAATGCAAATACACTAGTACAGTTAAACCAATTACGAGCGATTTCAAATGCAAATATATAATCATAGAATGAATGAAGTTGCCGCAAAAACATCAAATTTAAATCAGTCATAATTGGTTCATAATTATGATCAACAAAACGCAGTGGATTTTTCGTTTTATATGAAATATATCTTAATATTTTATGCTGTACGGCCTCAAGCTGGGCAAACATAGCTCGCGTAAATGGCGACCAGATAACAGACGCATATGTTAGGATGGGTACAACAAGCGTTTTATACAAGTATACAATTGTTTCAGGCTTATGAAAATCTATCGTAGCCCTTTTTATAAAGCCAGACACACGTAGGGCTCGCACAATAATTGAATTAATGTGTCCAGAAAAAGACAGTGTTTTGTCAAAGAGGACACCTAGATCCAACGTGGATTCAGCTAAAGTCAATGAAGTATCATTTATAAAATAATCATATATAAAATGAGATCTACCCCTATAAAAGGTAATTACATGACATTTTTTTATGTTGAGGGGTAGATCATTTTCTTGAGACCACGTAAACAAATTATTAATGTCCATTTGCAATTTCGACGCGTCCATTGGACTTTTAATAGTGTAAAAGAGTTTAATGTCATCCGCATACATGAGATATTTGGCCGATCTGAAACAGTCAGGTAGATCATTAATGAAAAGAATAAACAATAGAGGACCAAGATGGGAGCCCTGAGGGACCCCAGATGTAATTGTAACAGGTCCAGAAACAGCGCCAGCGATCCTCACTGACTGAGTTCGATCAACCAAATATGACCTAAGCCAAGAAAAGAGCATACCTCGTATCCCAGAGTTCCAAACCTTTTGCAGTAATAGACCATGATTAACAGAATCGAAGGCTTTTGAAAAATCGAAATAAACCGAATCAACTTGATACTGCTGCTTAAACGATGAAATTATATAGTCACTATATAGCAAAAGGTTTGTGACCGTTGAGCGCCCGCCAACAAAGCCATTATAAAATATTATTCACGAAACTTATTAAGTATGTCGAAAGGAATGGAATTTTGGAATATTGCAACTATATTTTACTCCAAACAGTGTTTATCACGACTCGAATTTGTTATTATATTTTTCTACAGCGTCTAAAATGGCAATCTCGATGAAAAGTGAGTACATCTGAATTTGTGTGAATGGTGAATATCAATTATTACGATACTATAAAAAAACAAACAATGTTCGATAATTATACATTCGACGCAATCGCAAGTTAAAATGCAGTGCGTAAATTCGAACTTTATACCGTTATAAATATAGGAAAATTTTCTTACGAAATATTCCTTTTCAATCTTTTTTTGGTATAGTCGGTCCCTTTAATAACATTTACTCAAAATTATTTAGACGTTTCGGGATCGATATGTATGCCATCTTCAGTTTTATTGGTATTCTACAAAAATTGTATAACAATTGTTTAAATAGAGATTATGAATATACCTTTGAAATATTGTTATTTAGTTAATTTGCCCAGTTTGTCACAACTAAATAAGGATAGTTTGTAAAAATAGATAGTTAATGTGGACCGACTATACCAATAAAAGATTCAAAAGGAATATTTCACAAGATTATTTTCCTATATTTTTAATTTAAGCGGTCAAGAATCATACCTTTGATTCAGGATGATACAAAATCCTGATCATACTTTTACACCATTATATCGAAAACTAGTATTACGAATTGTGAAATAAGCGGAGTACTGAATACATTAAAAAATAGTGAGCAATGTTAAAAACGTATGTAAGAACTTGTATTAAAATCTGCACAATGTCAGGCTTAACTAGCAATTAGGCAGGATCAAATGACCTGAAAATATTGGTACTTGGTCGCACGTGCACAAAATCTGTTGCACAATCAGAAAGGGAATGTCGAATTATCACTGAAGCCGATTTCGTTGGTAGGCTGGAACACGCTGACGATAGGATGCGTATCGAATTGCTTTGAAAATCGATAACATGTGCGCTTCTCCAGCTGGCTCCGACAGTGAATATTAATTATAAGAACGCTATTTTATTGATTACATTCAGATTTGATAATAATATTGTAGATATAACATTCAGTAAAAAGTGAAGCTTTTCATAGAAAATTATTTCTTTGAAATTTTATGATGCAAAAACATATACCATTAAAAAAGACAGCAGTGACGTAAAATACTTATGAAATATCAAATTAATTTCTTGCGGGATCCAATCACCAATATAATTAATTGCACATATATTTATGCCCTCCAGACATTTAACGGTATTGATTGGAAATCCATATTTAATTAATAAAGACACAGAACAAAAGATTCAATAGATAGAAGTGACCATGTTAAGTAGAATTATATTTGTTTACTCTTAAAATACATGAGAATCAAAGTTAGAAATATGTGGAACAATATTATGGCCGAAGGGAGGATGCCCACGAATGTGTCTTCTTCCTTGGAGATGGCAGCTCCGAAATTGATAAATTCGATTTGAGTATAATGAAAAATTGAAGCACCAAATGAAAAATTGTATTGTTTTATCCTGGGAGAAAATTAAAAAAATCGTTGTTAAAGTCGCGGATTATACATAGAAAAAGGAAAGAATCTAAGTAGTAGCAGTCCACTCCAATACAAGCGAGACATAGTGCGGTCTGTTACTACTTAAATTTCAGTATGTTCCTATGTACAGGGTCATCGAAAAGTATCGGACCCCCCTAATATCTTCAGTTAGAATGCACTTAGGAGAAAATGTCCAATAGCAAAGTTGTATGGTTTCAAGCGAGGAGTAAGATGATGACCTTGACTTTGACCTTGACCATGTCCTTCAAGGTCATTTCAAGGTCAATCTTATTTTTTTAAATAGAACCCCCTACATTTTATTGCATATTCTTATAGCTTATCTCGAGGGCTTTCCAAAACACTATAATAAAATATTTTTTTATGAAGTACTTTTTGAGTTATAAAGGTTTGAAGTTAACAATTTGTTAAGTGTTGTGCGAGTCCGACCAGTTAAGGCAAGAGTGGTATGCGAGTCCGACCAGTTAAGGCAATTAATTGGTCTCATTATTCCGCGCACAAAAGTATTACGGTTATGATTACTGAAAACTAAATAATATTTTACAAGATATTCTACATTTTGTGTCAAAAAATTGTTAACTTCAAAACTTTATAACTCAAAAAGTACTTAATAAAAAAATATTTTATTATAGTGTTTTGGAAAGCTCTCGAGATAAGCTATAAGAATATGCAATAAAATGTAGGGGGTTCTATTTAAAAAAATAAGATTGACCTTGAAATGGCTTTGAAGGACATGGTCAAGGTTAAAGTCAAGGTCTTCATCTTACTCCCCGCTTGAAACCATACAACTTTGCTATTGGACATTTTCTCCTAAGTGCATTCTAACTGAAGATATTAGGGGGGTCCGATACTTTTCGATGACCCTGTATAATACGCGACATTAATAACGATTTTTTAAACTTTTCACATTGTAAAATAATCGAATTTCCCATTAGGTATTAGTTCTCATTATTCTATAACCGAATTTATCAGTTTCGGAGGTTTCATCTCCAGGGCAGGAACGCCTACACAGGTGGGCATTCTCCTTTGTTGTACTGTATAAACCACGGTTAAGCTTCTTCAAATATTGTCGAAATTAACAAGTATATTCAGCTAAAAAGTACGGTACTTCTTAGTTCGGTAACAAGATACTTTACACCAATACGTTACCTATATTACCAATTATTATTTTTTCATTGTGAGTTTATTCTTTCATTAGAGTGGCTCATTTTTCACCATATTGTATTTTCACGCCAAGAAATTTAGAAAGTACTTTATTGTAAATGGGAATAAAATTAAAACTTAAAATAGTTTAGAAAGTGAGATGAAGTTACACAATTCTTAATTTATAATTCTATGGTCATTTAAATGAATTTGAATCATGATACGGAGTACATAACCGAAAGGCCGCAAGTTGGAAGCCACTAGTTTAATATAAATGTCTCGGTCCCGCTGACTATAGTGGCCAACTCTGTATACTGTAAAACTTTCGAAAAACTTCCTCGTTAACATGTATATTATTCAAAGGGAGATGTGTAATGGATATTCATTTAAGGTCGCTGCAAATATTAGACTTATAATTACATTTTATACTGACGTATACATACGTTCGTTGGTATATACGTGGATTCGTTGTGGTGACGTACAGATATTAATATTTCCAGAACATAACATGCATGCGTATAGGACAAGATGTTTAAAGCGAAAACTCATCCGTAGTTCTAGACTTTGAGGTGAATGCATCTAATTACACTTTGCATGTGCACGTATTCGTCTGTGTTCATTTATGTAGAACCTAATTAATTGTGTTTACCGTCTTATGCGAAAACACACATGGTGCATTTGAACAGCAGGCTCACTTCTATTCTCGTATACAAATGCATGGACTCGTCTTTTCAAGGATTTTTGTGGTTGTAGATATATTTAGAATACAAAAGTCGCAGGAAAATAACTCCGAAAATATTTTAGCTAAGTTTGATCAAGTATTATGTTACTATAAAAAAATGACAATAAAGTTGAGTAAATTGTATGTTATCATCAAATCTAGTATTGAAATAGTCAGTTTTCTAACTACAATGCAATGGTGAGATATTTTCTACAAATTATTTCAAATTTCTGAAAAACTGCAGCTATTTTTAATTCCGGTTTCTTTTTTTGTTGAATTATGTTTTATTCTAAGATGCTTCTAATAAGTATTATCCCACTTGTATCTTCATGAACATTGTCGTTCATACCTGAAATATCCATCAATGTGCAACACACATTCTACAATAAAAGGTCTACCATAGAAGAAAATAATAAAGTACATATGAAGCATATTAATAATAAAATAAAAGCAAAAACATTTTTCCTAGAACACGAATAATTTCTAAAGTATCTTAACAGTTTTTAGCAAAGTATATGGGCAAATCCGCAGATCTTTTTCCTGTTGTGTAATACTCATATTTCTGTAGTTTTTAATGCTTCAAAAATGTTTTACAAACATGCTTATATTCTTTAAAAAAAATATTTATTCACAACATTTTACTCATAATACAAATTAGTTGTATTTTACCATTTTACCATTTTAATCATAGTACAAATTAGGAACATCTGAATGAAATAATCAAATTTTGTGTAATCCTTATTATGCTAAATATAACAGCCCTGAATTAAAACATTAATTTTACGATTAATTTATATAACTAAAGTATCTTAGAAAACAGTATTATTAATTTAATTGATGTGCGCATAATTTATTTAAAATTTCAACATCCGTTTTTCACGAAATAACTTTTTGTGAATAGATGTTGTATTGATATTATGCTATTTCGTAAATGTGGCTCACCATGACCTAACGAAATAATATATGCTTTTTATTCATGAAATGAAAACATAGAAATCTATCCATTTTCCACATTTGCGCATTCATGACAAGATGAAGTTGAAATAAATAAAAAAATTCGGTAAACCAACAAAAATTTTATATTCTCGTGGACAATATAACTAATAATTTTTTAAATGTTCTAATATTTATGATTCCAACAACTGACTATTTATTAATAGAAATTATGTGAGGCCCAAACATTTTTCGTGTTTTTTAGCATCATCAATGAAAATGAAATTCATTATACTATGAAAATAAATTAAAAGTTATAGAAAATTCTATGTTTTTTATATATGGCTTTTTTTAGATTATTTTGATAGCAAAAGTTAACAGTTCTTTATTTGCCCATATATTTTTCACAAACTGATCAGTCTACACTTAATATTTTCAGTTTCTTATGAGCATCTTAATATTTGGCAATCACTTGTGCTATGCATATGTGATAATTGAAACAGAAAATGTCATGCTGCTTGAATTAATTTTGATTTGCTGCTGGATTTCTTTTGTGAGCTTAAGGAGGCGAGAAATAAAGCACGTGTTGACACGACGATTGTCTTTGAGCTACTGAATTTATTGTATACAAAACTATGGATTCAAATGTACAAATCAATTTGTGTGTGTGCGTGTGTATTAAATACGAAAACGACCGAAGTTTAAATAATATAATATAATGCTTCAACACTGCTATAAAAGTGGGATTTTTAATTTGCAATATTATTTTCCACATTCAGAAATGGTCTTCCGGCGTCATTTTTACAAAATTTCAAGTAGAGGACCATTCATAACAGCCGCCAAAGTTTAAACAAAATTTCAACATACCCGTCTTTTTCATTACATAAATTATTTAATAACCATTGATTACGTTTCCCAATTAAAAGTCGCTTTCTCTAGTTAAAACTTAGCACTTCCAATGAAGAAATATTGCTATTACTAGATTTGAAATATGTATATACAGAGAAAAAGCAGTTTTTCACTTAAAAATAAATATTTACTTAAATATGCATTGTTTTTGCAGTGTGTACGTGAAATACATTTCACATATTTCAAAAAACTAAATATTCTTGTTATATTTATCATCCGACTCGTATTCCGGTATTATGATATTTCTATACGAAACGAAATCGACGATACTGTGGTCCACAGCCAAAAACGTTGATGCTATTGCATTCATTACTACTAAGTTCCGTTTCTGAACACAAATGTGTAACTCGAGATTGAATAAATAATTTTGAATAAATTCCCTATCCGTAACTTTCTTTCTTGCACTGAAAAAATTGTTAGTAGATTTGACTACTTTTTAACTACTGAAAGTATTTCAATAGGTCCTCAACGGAATTTTATACATTATAGTTATAACCATAAAGGAGTTAAATCAACAAAAAATAATTACGGAAACGACATTTTGACAGTTAATTCTACTACATTTAAAAACATTCTTTAGAATCTGACTACCTAGTACAGAAAAAACTATACAACATGCTGGAGTGATATATTTTTAATTGAATTTAGCAGAACTACATTTTTAGTTGATTTAGCTTCTTTGCGGTGCGGTAGTAACTGCAACTTAGAAAATGTTCTTGAAGCGTATCGAACTACCCTGCGTAGTTAAAAAGTAGTCAAATCAACTAAGCATTTTTTTGGAAATTTTTTTAGTGCAGTTATTGGCGGTTCCTTTTTTATTATATTAGTGCATGACTTTTAGAGTTTTATGCATAGTATCGCATTTCTGGATCTCCAATCATTCGGAATACTTTTTCGTTTACTGGGTAAATAATATTAACTTAAGTAAAAATAGTAATATTAACAACATCAACAAAGTTATACTAACAATAAAAGTATTTCTTTGAACTACTCTCAATTCAATGGTAGTTGAATTTGTCAAGTAAATTGTTTTCAGTGAAACTATGTTGCTTAACAGACTGGACTAAGTTTAGAAGGTCGAATAGTACATTATTAATTCGAAATTAACTTAGGAATAAGGAACAGTAAAAACTGCCATTTATTTGGTGATTTTTATTAAAACATATTTTGAAATAGAAGTAGGTAGAGGTTGGGTTTGAAATCATCAAAAATGAAATAAATTAAGAATCATGGATTTTTTACAATCTGCTTTATTTATTTTTCAAACTCTTCCAAACACGTTTTACAATTTCCTGTTCAGTCCTCTATACAGGATATACATATTAATGCAAATATATATCCGAAGAATTGCTTACTTACGAAAATTGGAGCCCATTTCTTGTCTGCCTACTTATCTTATTTGAATTCTAAGAAGAATGAAAGATCTAGCATATATCTACCGAAGATTATAAGGAGGACTCCTACAACCCGAATCCTATATATAGAAGATAATAGCTATCGCAATAATCAGAAAACAATATTTGCCAATAATTTAAGTATAATTTAGTAAAATTGACTATTACTCTAGATTTTTCTCTATTTCTACTATTAATATTTCATTTTATTCCCGATGTAATAAACAAGGCATTTATCTGTTAGTGCCAATCAATATTCTTAATTTTAAATTATTACATAATATTCTAAGATTTGTTATAGACCCGCAGAGGTGAACTAAAAGATATTTTCGTTCAAGTCCGGTTCACATTTAATTAGTCCTTATTCGAAATGTTTTTAATGCTTTTGCTGCAGCACAAAAAGCGGCGGTATCGCGAAGAGGAAAACAGCTATAGGAATAATCCGAAATTGACCCATTTACGTGCGACGTATGCGTTGTTCAGTTGTTCTACAGCTTTTGCCATGTATTTTGAAAGCCCACGCCCCTCTCCTGCAACAGGAGTAGGAGAAAGGGGTCGACTCGCGGTACAAGCACAAAACCAGTTCGAACATACGCGTGCCATCGTCAGAGCTTGCAGACAGGAGAGAACGTAAAACAGAGCGAGTGAGAGAAATATCATACCAATTAAAATCGGTCGAATCGAGGGAATTAGCTTCCGTGAATGGCGGCTAACGAGCGATTCTTTAAAATGATGAGCTGCACAATCGACTAGCTAATTTATTATTTCCATTTCTCGGCGGGCACCTTGTTCTCGATAAGCGATATTGAATTATCACGGATGAGGCAGCTGATTTAATTTAGTAGACGGCGGGTCGGTATAGAATATTGTAGAGATTGTTTCGTTGAACATGATCGATGGGAGCTCCGTGACCAGGTCGACCCCAAAATCTCCGCCATGTGTCAAAGTGCCGGCGACAGTTTTCCACCTCCCAACGACGGTCCTCCTGAAACATCAGAGTTTTTTCTTGGCGTGACAACGACGAATTAAGTCAATGGGTTTAGATAAGATAGTATCGTATTTAATGGAAATACTTCAGACGACTTAAATAGTCGACTTTTTGTACAGAATATAAGTTGAAATTAAACAGAAATAAATTTTTCTTTCGTTACAATGTAGATAAATTACCATTTATATAAATTAACATTTGTAATTATCTGAATTATTAAATATGTAGATAAATCCGGTAAGTATAAAGGACCACGCACTAATTAAATGGACAAGTGGCCCCTAATAAAATATGAACCATTGAAAAAAGCTCTTTGAGATGTCTTAATAAAAAGTCTCTCAGGTGCCAACTTTGCAAAAACAAGTTTAAGCTGTCGAAAGACCTCTTGAACTTATTATGTTTTTAAAAATCAAACAAGTTAATGTGGTTGCAATTATGTATTGTTTATTATTATTATGATTTTCGCTGGATGTGTTTCCAACATAAACAATAAACACGATATAATCAACAGAAGCATATACAATGCCACATTAATTTTTCAGTTTTTGGGTCCTATTCAAATTTGCTATGTAAAAAATGCAAAAGAGGTCAGTTGGCTGCATAGCGTTATGACGAATGGTAAGTGAACTTTAATTTTAAATTGTAGCGAAGGTAGTAAAACTTATAGAAATAAAAAAATCACTGTTTTCAATAAATGTTGTTAAAATTCATTAGAAATTTTGAATTAGTTGAGGTTTCCATTTATACGAATTTATCAAATACATTTAAATTAAATAGTGCACAGTTCCCTTGATTATCACGACCGTAAAAGAAAACCATTTTCACAAGCTCTTTTCAGGATCATATAATCCTAAGTTTGATAAAGGCTGGTTAATGGTACGAAGCGGGATCCATGAAAGAAAAATAAAAAATAATTTCCTCGAGAGATGTTTAACTGTTGTTACATGAACAAAAAGGTGCCACTAGAACAATTCAAAACACCTGAATAATGGATACAAGGGAATTCAGATATGGCCTCTTAATTTACACAAATCGACTACCGTATGGTTGGGTAGGAAAATTTCATCGTTATCTCATCACTATATTATGGTTACTGGATAGATCTCGTGGGCGTCTTTTTAAAAATCTCCGAATTTTTATTTTTTCAGACAATTGTTTTTTATTTTTATCGTAAGCGACCACCTGACATAACTGAAGCACGCGCTCTGCAAAACAAGATAAATAATCTACAGCAATAACGTTTAATATATTGCAGATATAAATAGGTAATATAAATAATTATATCAATCCTGGATTATGTTAATATATCCTTAATATATCGGTTCTGCTTGTGTAAGTTAGGAAGCTAAGAAACATCACTTTTTTGTGCCCCCGTTAAAATGTGATATTTCACTACAAAGAGGTGGAAATGAAGGATTCACTTTCGCGAAATCACAAAGTCGAACTTGGCATAAAATTCACGTTGTATAATGTAATATAACGTATAATTACGATCGTATTTCTTTATAGATTTTCAAATTTTGGTAATCACAGTATTGTTTCCACAATTCCGATCACAGTAAAAATTCTTATTTTATTCTGTAATCGCATAAACGTCTTATAATAATAAAATAACTTACCATAGCCTTCTCTTGTTTTCGGCGTATTTGTTCTGAGAGCTCAGAGATATATTCCTTGTTGCCAACATTTAATGCTCGATAACTGAAAAATAAAACAAATTCGGGTGACATTTGATATAATAATAACAAAATTCCATAAATTAAAAATGGAGTCAAAATCTGTCGCCGTGAGTCCTATAGGCAGTTCAAATGTTGCGATCATAATAAAACTCACATGTTGTTACAAATCGAATTTTTATGATAAAAATTGTTATTTATTAGTAGTATATTACGTTAATAATGGAAGGTTTCATATTCCTATATATCTTATACTATTTTTAAACTTTTGTGTAGATTATCAGTCTATCAAAGCTTTTACACATTATAATTTAATATTTTCCTAAGTATTCATTTTAACTTATATAATATCAACCCATATGAGATAATGATACTTACGTAATTGACAAATGCATTATCCCGGAATTGCATATAATGCAAGGATTTGTGAATCATTTGTTCTGGGACGGCTTGGTTCTTTTATTAGGAAGGGAGAAGGCTTTATTGTGGCCGAAAAAGTTGAAATTAATTAAAAGAAGTTATCATGGAGACATTCTTGAAGAGAACATTTTTCACATTGTAGAAAGCTTTTAAAAGAAGCGTGGAAACTTCACGATAACGAGATACATAAGACTAAGTTGGGTATTTTGCTATTGTACCTTGAATAGCGTCATTTACAGCAACGTATAAAATTCTTAATAATCATTTTTCTGTGAAGAATGAGGAAAATGATTTGGATAAAAATATGGACGAACTTGTAAATGCTTTGCAAAGTATTGATGTTTCCGAAACTTTAAGAATCCATGTGCTTAGGAAACACTAGAAGCATTGCCTTGATTGTCTTAGGCAATTACAGTTTAGGTCTATGGTCTTAATAAACTCGAGAGTCTGTACATAGAGTATTTCTAGACTTTTGGAACCGCTATAAAATCAACTCATTTGAGGATCCTACTTATGTAACAAAGTTAAAAAAGGCTGTCGTTGAGTTTTTTTTCAAGGAATACATAAAATGAATGTTGCAATACTGTGGCACTACCATGGATGTTATTTTTACTTAGTCTGAGTTCCCGTGTATATCTACAGTAAACAGACACAAATTTCCTGAACATCCATTACGAAATTATGCTACCCCACTCTTCGGTCAAGAAAACAATTTCAAGCTTTTTTAACTGGACATTTACATATTGCGCTTAAACCCTTAAGTCACTGCCGTATCTTATCAAGTAATGTAGGTAATGCATTCTACTTCATCCTTCACTTTTGTGTAGTGCTTTTAAGTCCTGTGACAATGTCATTTTTTTCACGGCGCTTTTTTCCGCGCACCCGGAAAAAGTTTTATCAGAAAAGATAATGCGCAGCCGGGAGGCTTCCAGTCCTGTTGCAAATTGTGCAGGATTAATTAGGACACACAGGTCGCGCGCACTCTCCTGCTCGGATAGTGTCTAGTCGTATCATAAACAATGTGGCACCTCAGCCACGAGTTTCACGATGTATTCCATTAAACGCTATCAAAGTGCCCGATTATGCGCCAGTCCTGTTGGCATGCTGCACTCAGTATCTCGTATAATAACCGCTTACACGCGGCGTTATCGGACAATAAAGCAGCATTAGCGTATCGGAAATGGCACGGCCGAAACGATTTGCTTGACGCACACCTGGCGCAATCGATGAAAGGCGTTATTGGTTCTTCAACCTGACCGAAAGTTGGATGTTTTCCATACTTCCAGACTGTGCATGTTGTATGTAATGGACAGAAAGTCATGACGTTCAAAAATTTTTGGCCGGGGAACAAAGTTCCGAAAATCAAAACCCCGAAAGGATAAAATTTTGATATGGCTCCAGCGTGATTTTCTTCACTTTGTCTTTGAAAATTTGGCAAAAAGAAAGAAAATTAAAATACCTTGGACTCACGCAATATCAAAATTTTAGCCTTTCGGGGTTTTGATTTTCTGAACTTTTTTCCCTTGCCAAATTTTCGTGCATAGGTTTACACCCGTATACCCGATGTTACCAAATTTGTGTCATATTCATTTTTGGTATTACTATCGCAGAGTCATATTAAGAATCTTTTTGAGTTTTTAATTTATATGGACATTTTATCTTTCTGAATTATAAACGATATCACTAAATCTTCGTCAAAGTGGTAGATAATTTAGAAGACTGAGCATAAGACTACAAATGAAGCAACAATGTTGATTTGAGCGAAGAGGCCAATTAAATCCATCACAGAGCATGAAAATTTGCTTCAGCATTTCTAAAGCATTTCGCAAGTATAAACACATTAACGAAACCTTGCCCAACATAATTTTTCTTTGTATTTGAATGCCACCTAGCGGCTGGAACTAAAGCAATAATTTATATTTATATTTTATAGATGTTTTCCACACCATTCTAATGTTAATCTGCTATTCGCATTATATTCTGGGCAAAAAGTACGAACTTTACAAGTTGTCATAATAATTAGGGATTCTAAATATTCTAGTTTTTAATTTAAAATTCGCTATTTCTCCAACGTGTCAAAAATTAATCAAAATAATTGCATAGAAAACGGTCACCGTTATAAATAAATAATTAAAAATGTTAAAATTGACATTTCGGCCAATATTGTAGCCCTCATCAGAAAAAATTGAAAGTATGCATAGAGATTTGAAACAAATAAATAATTGCACTTCCGATAAATGAGTTTAAAAAGGGTTTAAAATTGGTGCTAGAAAATACAATGTTTTCGTTTCATGATGTACATTACACACAATTGTACGGTGTAACCATGGACTCCCTATATTAGCCCCAATTGTTTCCGATATGATCATAGAATTTATACAAAACTTACTTTTAAACAAACTACATTTTAATCTTCGTTTTTATATTCGTTATGTTGATGATATTCTCCTGGATTGCCCTGTCGACAATGAAGTTACCATCCTTAATAGCTTCAGTAATTTAACAAAAATCAAGGTAATTAATGTTGGATTTGCATTCACTCAAGAAATAGCACAAAACAATAATATTCGGTTGTTAGACAAGCTTATTATTAGGAACGATAACACAGGACTACAACAAACATTTGTTTCCAGATCACTTGAATCAGAAACAATGGATCTTATAGATTTTTGACCCTTGAAAAAGAATCCGTTATTCGATTTGGCCCATCACGTCAGGATTTTAAGATATCTGATCCGAAAAATAGTAAAAAATATACATTTTGGCAATATAAGGTTAGGATATGTGAAATATCTGAAACGATGAGTTAACTTGGACAAAGAATTCCTTTTTAGCGACAAAAAATCTATAGGATCCTCCATTCCTGATTCAAGTTATGTAAAAAAAAAAGTAGGACTGGTGTCTAAAGCAATTTTCAATAATATCGGATAAATCACACCGTACAAAGATGAGCTACCAATTGTAAAAAACTGTAATGTGGTTTATCCAATACCTTGCGTGCACTGTCATAAAGTACACATTGGATACGCGGAAAGAAGATTGAAGACTAAAATAAAGTAATACAAAAAGAACATCGAGAGTAGCGAAGAAAAATATACTGGTTTAACGTTATACAGGTTTAAATCTGGACACAGTATTAATTATCATAACGTTAAAATTATAGCTTAAAAAAAATCAATAAAAAAAAATGTTGTATAAACAAGTACTCCATAAGTGCCGTTAACATTAGATGTGAACAGGATAATTACGAATTGAGGTCTTTCCCACTAGAAAGAGGGAATTTTTATATTATATATTCCAATCGCTATATGATCTTCTTTCCTATATTCATTCGATAATTAATTAATAGTAAACAACAATTAAAATACAGGCGGAAGGCTGTGTGTTGAATATGAGTGGTCAATCGTTTCATCATTTTAATATCGAGTGAATATTTACATCTGCAACGATTTTTTTCAATGTTATTTATTTGTTTTAAACCTCTATACATATGAACTTTTTATTTGTTTAGTTATTATGGTGATCGTTTTTACGTAGTTATTTTTAATATTCTATATTATATTATATATCTCACACTAGTTTAATAGAAATTAAACGTAAGTATTGACTTCAACACTAGCATCTGGACATGGGGGAGTACAGCGTAAGCCCTTTGTTTGTTTTAGGAATAGACATGTGCTGTGCTGCGCGACATATCTATATTCCTAACCTCAATTTATGCATCTGAAGCATTGATTTCTTCGGCAATATAAAATAGTATAGAAGTTTTGTGCTCGCGGTAGCTAATTAACTGTGTACACCTCGGATTACCAATACGGGAATATTTCTAAGGTTTTTTTCTACAATCACAGGCAAATTGTTAAGATTTGCGATATGAGATGGCAATAGACCTGTCTCGACGGTAGCGGAATAACGATGTTCTACGCCAGCAAAGTTCTTTCGCTGTATCAGCTAGAAACATTATTTCCAGTGAGGTTAGAATCTTTATCGAACTGGATTTATACCCTAGTAAATATTTTGCCAAGGAGTCTCTATAACGGTGCACTGAAAGAGATTTTACATTCGATACACCCAAAGAACATTTTCTATCTGGTTTCGGTTGATTTACGCAAGTATTAGACTGTATTGGACTGCGGATTCATCAGCATATGAAAATCACACGTATAAAACAGCAAAATGTTTTGTGCTGTCAGATCTGACTGATTTAGCTAAGTGATTGGGATGAATTGGACATCAGTTTTATCAGTATGTAAAAAACATATGTATAAAACAGTAAAATAAATTTTACTGCGACATTATAAATTGTGGTTAGGTGCATTCGTAGAATAGATAGTTGTTAAGCTGCGCTAGCCATCAATATTTTCCTGTAGCAGATATTATACCACTGAGTGCGTCTAAACAGCCAAAGACTTTTGCCAAAATACATAAAGAACTTGTGCTGTGTTTGTCCCGGAGAAGTGAGTTGCTGGATGGACGTCCTTGATGTATCGATACTGAAAATGTCTACTAATTTTGTATACAATCACACAATTCAGTACAATGCAACGCTGATTTCGTCTTGTATCATCCTTCATTACGATCGACTTTATTCAGTGAAACCGATTACTTCAAATATATTTTTATTTCATAGCAATAATAAAATATAACCATGATTATACTGATTAGACTATTGGATCCTGACATTGGATTTTCGATTTTTAGTACACTTGATACACCATAAAGCGTAAAGATATTAGTCATAAAAAACCAGATCGAATATCTTTTTTTTTCACATTGCGTTCAAGGTTAAGTTACTTCCATTTTGCTCAATTACAGTAAAGCTTCAAAATAGCCCCCTAGTCAGTTCCGAGGCCGTTCGAAATAGTCTCTTTATTTCACCCCACGTCCATCCCGTTCTTTTCCATCGGCGCGATTCTCTCGCATCGACTGAGTACACAAACCAATCGCATCATCTATTTCAGGTGCGTACATAAGCACCGTTCAAATGTGTAAGCGGTAGGGAAAGCGTTATGAAAATTGATGGGAATATGTCAGCGCATTTCAGGCAAATTGTCGGATACGGGAAATTATCAGGATGGGACTATGTCAGCTCTTTAGTATATATAATCAGCCTCAGACTAATGTTTTTATGACAAAAGGTCATTGAGCGAGTGTCGGAATACACTTATCTTTCGTTCTTAAACAAAGGAATTCAATAAATATATTCATTACTGAGATTCTGTTTCTCTGATTCTAATTCAGTAATTAACACAATAAGTTTCACTGTTTCGGATTGATGAAATTGATTTGCTGCCATTACTATTTTAGTGAATTTTAGTGAATTCTCGGTGGAAAAACAAACAATGCCGCCAATTCCATGTACCATTTTGAACGACGCACGTGATCGCTTCTCAAATGAATCCAGAAGTTACTTAATAGATCATTTGTTGTAATAAAATACGAATTTCATCGATATTACTTGATGAGACAAACGGAAATTCGTTCTGGGAATATGCCAGTGAAGGTGTAAATGCGTAATAATATCCTAAATATGTAAGCGAAATAAAAGTCATTTTTTTCACACGATTTTTTTATACGAGGGAGATGTATATTCAGTTCTTCCTGTGCACTGAATAAAATGATGTAAGATCTAGCTGCAGAAAATTTCAAATTAAATTGAGAAATGAATTTATCGTCCGGTGGTATTCAATAAATTATCAATTGAATTTATCGGTTTTCCGAACCAAAGTGTCAGAATTTTCAAATTTCGCGGGACAAATATTTTATCCGACAATCAATTTTGAAAATTCAATTTAGACGGTAAGTGACAAGAAAATAATTAAGTCATTGAAAACTGATTCGTTAATACTGTTAAATATTGATTTTAATTTACGAAAAATGTTGAAAACCCTAAAATATTGAAAATTCAGAGACTTTGATGCGGATAACCGATAAATTGTTAATTTATTACATAGCACCGGACGATAAATTCATTTCTTAATTTAATTACTTATATAATTTCATTAATATATATTCGTATCTAGGTTGCAATATGATGTGAATGGACAAAAATGGATTAGTTAATCACGATTCGAATTAAATGCGATGGAAGTGCATGGGGTCGCCCCCACCGGCAACGAATGTGCTTCCACGCCCTATTTTTTGAGAATTTTTCGCTATTCCATTTTTTCAAAATTTTTCGTGAATTAAAATCTATATTTCACATTTTTAACAAATGAGGCGTTGGGGTGCAAAACCTGCCAAAGAAAACTGTTTGCTGCGAACATTGGAAAGATAGCAGATTTATAAGTGTACGGCTCAATTTTAAAGGGTAACAATTTTTTTTGCATATACACAATCTCTAAACATTCAAAGAACTTATGTAATGTATGTTTATATGATTATCTCAGTTTTTTTATTTTTTTGGACTTGGCAGGTTTTGCACCTCAACGCCTCAAATATCTAAATTTAATTTTCAAAATTGACTAGCGGATAAAATATTTGTTGCACGAAATTTGAAAATTTAGACACTTTAATCAGGAAAACCGTCAAAATTGAATTGTTAATTTATTTCATGAGAATATTTTAAATGCACCCAATATGCAAGGCATCAAGAAGCGAATATTTTCTTTATATAGTTTGCTCGGAGACTTTGTCAGGCATATTTTGAGGATCTACGTCTGACATTTAAGTCAGAGCCGTAAATGCAGTTCGACCTCGGGATATATAGCATGTTTGAAAAAAATAATTCATAACGTTTACAGGAATTACAATTACATTCTTGAAGGGAGAAAGTATAATTGTTCTTGGACAAAACATTGAACTGCGAAAATAATTCGTTAAACAACTTTTGTTAATGGCTCAAACTTTCTTCTTATCGACAGTTAAGAATTTTTAAAAAATGAACAGATTTTAAAGAATGATAGCTTATTTTTTCGAGAATAAGATTCTCTATAACTCAACTAGACAATTTATTCCAGATTTTTTACCTAATCACTACAATTAACATTTAGAAATTCTGAACAGTAATAATTTCTTTTTTAGTAAAAAGAAATCTTTGTTGTTAATTGAGGAAATCGAACGATAAATGTGTAGCGATTCTTTTTCTCGGAAAAATAGACTGCCAGTCGTTAAATTCTGTTAATTTGTAAAAAATTCTTAACTGGCGAAAAGAAGAAAATTTGAGTCATTAATAAAAGTGGTTTAACAGATTATTTTTGCACGTTTCAATTTTTGTTTAAGAACAGTAATGCTTTCTCTCATCATCAATATCTAATATTTTTCCCAAACGTACTATATCCCGAAGTGTAACTACCTTAATAACAATATCACGTTTCAATACCGGTTCTATCTCACGATACATTGAAACGCTTAAGAATATATTGAATATCACAATTTTGAGGATTTAACCAAGGGGTTTTTCAAAAGCACAGAAAAGCACTAAGTATATATATTACTGTAATATCGAAGGATACAATATTCAGTGATAAACAAAGGAACAAAAGACATAATTGTATCGGACCCTCATAATCTACTCGTATACATGTTTCGAAGCTCGAGACGGGCGATCGATCTGATAGTACATTCTCCATATGTAGAACGGAAAGAGATGCTCTGATGCTAGCACAAGCCGAATAGTTCAAGATAATCGCTTAAACCACTTTACATGCTTGCATGTTCCAGTCGGGCTATCCAAAAGTGCTCAGAGTAAGCATAATCTCTTCATGGGGAAGATTTGATCTCCCTTACAACCATACAGTGAATAAGCAACCTCAGAACAAGTATAATAATAAAGGATTTTAGTCTTGGGTCAACTGAAGTAACTATACAGGAAAAAGTTAATTTCAGTTGCATTGTGTTCATTTTCTTCATTAGTTTTAAGATCTGATTTTCGAATAATCAACAGGTACTTGACCTTCGTTAAACAATGGTAATGCCAAACAATGCGAAAAGGTAATGTTTTTCAAGGACGCGAGTCTTCCCCCACTTTCTACGACTCCGCCGTATGTTTTTTATTTTTTCTCGAGGTAATGCCGATAGGCCAAAGTAGACTCCACAGCTGGAAAACTGCGAAGAAGGAAAATATAATAGTAGGGGAAAAAGCTCGCTCTAGGAGCGGGGAAAGCCACATTACCGAGAGGTCGACCGTATATGTTTATACTTTTTAGGGCAATAAATAGTCAAGTTTAGAGTTAGAAGTCGGCAACGCTTGTGATTATGTGTTGCTTTGAATATGTTACATTTTTTAGCTAAATTTTTTACAAATTTTTACTATTTGCAACAAAAGGATTAGTAGTTTTCCATACCAGTGCGTAAAAGTTTTTTCTACGAAAGTGAGGTTTCAGGCCCGAGCTGATTGTGAAAGCGAGGTCAGCATTCACATTGGTGCAAAAAACAGTTTCGCACATGAGTTGAACAATATTGTAATCTTCGCACATGCGTTGAACAATGTGAACTCGCCTTCGGCTCGTGCCACAACCCTCACATTCGTTGGAAAACTTTTTTTCCCACTTGTGTCGAAAACTACTATTTTCTACCCGCGAAAAAAGGTCAGATCAGAAGAAATCGAACTCTATTTATAAATTACGGCCATATATCAAGAGATCTGGACACATCCATGTGTATGTAACTAATTGTAAATTAAAAATTAAAATTGCATCGACCGAAAATCAAAAATGTTACATTTTAGCCCATATAAATAATCTTTACTTTTTCATTACAAAGGACATTACTTCATAACGTCGTAAACGGGACAAATTTATATGCGAGATGTTTTCAAGTTCGTCCTAATTAAATAATCTACAAATCCTTTTTCGTATGGCCAGTTTAACTTTGCAAGGGCTCTGAAGTACCTATATCTATATGTTATTCTACGTACCTAGCGATAGCTATTTTTAAATCACTCTTTAATACATTAAACCTTTTTATCCTATATTTTTGTTCACTATCATTCTTTGTATTTAAGATGATTTTCTGGGGCTTTTTGAACCTCATATGGACTGGTAAAAATAAAAATTGAAACTTTAAAAAAGCATTTTAACTAAGATAGAGATCGTGTTATTAATATATTTAATTAAAAATAAATATTTCCCTAAAGAACCCGTGAACAAATTGATATACTCTATATTTACCAACATTTTTTAATTACCAGTATTAATGGGAATATAACAAACAAAGTCAATATTGAAAATTCGCATAATGTTATGATTACAGTAGAAATAGATCACGTATGCTTGTACAAATTATTAAAATCGTTCTCGGACCGATAATAAAAAATATTGTTCATTTAAATTTTTGTTTATTTTGAAGTCTTTTTATAATTTGTTGCGTAATAAATCCAATGCAATGTTGGTAGATTTTCTTCTGATATAATTATAGGATATACTATGATTTTCTCTACATATTGCTCACAATATTAATACATGCTACGAATTGAATCATCAAACTTCTAGTAAAATATGATTATTGGCCGGTATTTAAAGAATTTATGCAACATACATTATTTGGCACAAACAATATCGAATTTTTATCGTACATTCTGAATTCTAAAAATGAGATTGGTTTTAATATTGCTCACGTAAAACGTAATCGAAACAGTAGCAAACTTATTTATGGTATGTTTTTGTATTTTTACTGTATCAGCTATTAGTACACACATTTCTTTTATTACCAGGAAGACCAATCGCTTTTTTAAGTACTTTAACGTGGTGTAAAATTATTGGACTTCCATACAAATATTTCGCATTTCAAAATTCAAACCAAACCACATTGATCTCTGGCACAAATTATTATTCTTGTTGATTAGGCCGGCACGACAAGATTATATTGAATACTACCTAAAACAAAAATTCATGTTCCAGTAAGTACAGTTCAAAATACAGTGAACGTAAAACGTCCAGAAACGGTCAAATATTTCGAAAACCATCGATAATTAAAAAAACTTTTTTAGGGGGTTGCAACCCCCTTCTTGTAAGGATGCACGTGGGGCACGAGGGAAGTCGAAAATCTTAAATGGCAACATAAGTCGAGTAAACGCACGTTTGAAAAATCTTTTCAAGAGGTATAAGTTAACACTCGTCATAGATGGTGCTGCTACCAGTTTCCGAGGAATTTAATGTACTATAAGTTCGTAAAAGTAATTCCTCGTATTTCAGCGTTTTTTTTCTAAATATTATTATTACTTTCTTGAGTCAAACGAGACGTAAATACTGCTCGAATGAGTCAAAGGGCGAGCCACAGCTAATTTTTGCTGTACAGACTGACCCGAATGTCGATGGTTTTCGAAATATTTGACCATTTCCGAACTTTTGACCCTTACTGTATTATGGACATTACTGAAACATGAATTCTTCTATTAGGTAGTATACATAATGTTTCTAATTCAATAGCAAAGCCCATATACAAAAGTGATTGGAATGTGTTATGGGATTCAATGAGATTTGAAAATAGAAATTCGTGATTCGCTTTTCATTTCTGGAATAGTGGAGCTTTATTAAATATATTCCTCACCTTGAACACTGCTCAGAAATAATACTTCTTTATGCACGTACTACATGTATCTTTGATTTATAATCGCACAGAACGTAATGTAATCTGTAAGGTACACTTGGAATATAATCTCAGGAAACTTAATTTGTCAAATTTATGTACGCTTGAAATAAATTTTAGATTAACTATAAATTTTAGAGTTTATCATTTAGCGTTAATAACATTTTATTTTTGAAATGTATTAATAATTTACTATTACTCTCGTAATTCGGAGAGACAAGAAGAATTCATTGACATTCAAGCTTAAAGAATAATTTTTACGCATTTCGAAAATTTCAAATTCATTTAATTCCCATTTTGTACCTTTTTAAAATCACACTTTAATGTTAATATTCTCGGACAAACAACACATAAGTAATTTAAGATATTTGATTTTAGCATATATTGCTAACATCAATCTTTTAGTGATATTAAAATGTTTCGAATTTAAGTTAATTACGAGAAAACGCAAGAATTAAGCGAAATTGTTTTGCTAAGTAATTGTGATACTTCCGATGAATAGTAGGAATAATAGGTTTGAAACGGAACAAAGTATTTCAAATTGAGAGAGAACACACCAAAACGAGAAACAAATAACTTTGTATGAACTGTACAGTGTAAAACCGTTCTTATACATTTGTACCTGGGTTATTCTCAAAATTAGAATCAAATTTATTTGCGGTATGTTAATAGCATCAACATACAACACAAGTGTTTTAGTTGAGGCTCTACACTAGTACGTTACCCTGTATTTTTGCCCGAATTTGAATCGGAATTTTCAAAAGCTTTACTTTTACCATCCCCACGAAAAAAACCACGAGGTTTATAGAGAAACTAAATTATTAATGCTTCAATAAATAACTTTCTAGAAATGAGCCCAGAATTTTAATACGTTTTCTTCGTTATTAAAAGCATAAATTGAAATTGTTAAATTAATATGGAAATTGATGTAAATTTGTAAAAATTAGTTTCTGAAGTTTCGACACGTACGCATTTCCATCTTAACCGAGTGGAGCGAAGGGCAGTTTGGTACGTGTCGAAGCAGCAAGTATCGACAAATTGCTTAGCGATCCTACGAATTTCATTCCGAAATGGAATTCCGGTGAACATCACTAGTCCCATGTCGGGCAAATTCAGGTCAGCGGGTTGATTATCTGTAATGTTCCGACATCCCCTCGAGAACAACGCAACCCTAACTACACATATCGTGTGTCGTATACAGCGCTTCGTTGCGTAACAATACAAAATAATCCGAGCAAATAAAAAGAGCGTAAGGAGTAAAAATAGGTACGAGCCTTCCCTTTGACGCAGACGTAGCTATAAAAAAGGCGATAGGCTACTTCGTAGATGAGTATTAATTACGTTTATGCGGTCATTTAAAAATAATTGTCGATAAATTTAAAACCCAATAGATACGTTTCCTTCGCATCGCACCAATATACAAAAATTAATATAAACCATGAATAATATGTGGACGTCATAAAATGTAAGATGATAGTGTTATAAATAATCATCGTAGAAACGACTTTTTCATATTAAAAGCAGTGCCAGCTCTAGTTACATATTTTTAAAATGTCAAATCATTATTAAATACTATGAACAAAGTATCAAAAAATGCTGCGAAAGATTTTAGAATATCATTCTTATTTATATATTCATTTATTATGTACAATGTGTGACTTTATATGATTGTTTTTTCAGACATAATAAAATAAGATGACAATACAATGACCAGACGTCCTGGTGTCATTGTTGCAACAGATGAATCCAAAACAAGAAAACAAAGACATTCAAGTATGCTCGAGGAAATATAAATGAGTGTTTCATGCGAAGGTGCTTTGGACTAAAGTTTAAATATTAGTATTTATGACAAAGTGATCATCGAGGGAAAAATATTGATAGTGTAGAATAATTTTTAAGCAAACATCCAATGCTCAGCTAAAGCTACAGTTATGACGCTGATATTTTATATTAAGCTTGGAGACAAGCTAGAAGATTCAAAAGACTTTTATGTTGGGTGCGTACATCATACATCCGAATATAAACTGTAAGATGGGTGAAATTTCACTGAATAATTATTGGAAACGATCGGTAATTTTACACGTTAACTTAAAATATTCCCTCGTTTTTTCAGTATGAATTAACTGTTCACGTTTTAAATAGTATACTCCAAAATTTCGACTGCCTTAGTCGCGAAGTATTCAATCAATACTGTTGGTACTGTTATGTACTGGTTTTCAACATCGCCTGTCTGGTAATCGTGGACTGATTGCAGCAGTTTTTACTACTGGCGTAATACTGGCACAGTCGATAAAGAAAAAACATTGCAAAAACATATATATATCCACTGTAGAATAATTTAATTTTTTGTTTAAATTAATAAAGTGTATACAAAATTCTTTAAAAATTTTAGTATATATCACTCGCTTAAATCTAAGCATTTTTCATCTTCACAATTTTTTCGAGAAAAAATTTGCAAATGCGATTGTTTCCTGCTATTTTTTTCGAAATATATAAATTTTTGAAATATACTAGCAGTTTTTCAACAATTTTCGACTTGAACTTGAAATTAATTTAAACAAATAAGTAAATAAAAGATATGTCAAAATATCAGAAAAAATTTCATGACAAAACTCCATGAATTCTAAGAAAAATATGAACATTTCATTATTTGCATATTTTGGAAAAAGCTCAAAAGGTTTTTGTGTCCAAAAATATTTCCAATAGTTGTCTTAGGAAATAATTTTCATTAAAGATGCCATTTTGAGGACGTCAGAATTAAGTGATGTACAGAAGTAAAATGTTTTCTTAAACTGGTAGTATTCCATGCACCAGCGAGCATAGTGTCAATAAAATCGGAATATCCTAATTTAAAAAAAAAATTAGAAAAATAACAAAAGATAAATAAATAAAATTTTTTGAAAATTGCAAGAAAGTATTTTTTACTAATTTAATACTTATTATTCATCACTGTTTACATTTAACTCGTTGCAACTTGAAAATATTTTGAAGTTTGTAGTTCTTCGTCGCAATATTTTGACGTATGTTATTTTTCTTTCAAAAATCAAATAGTGTTCATATCGAACTAACCATAAGTATGTGGAAACGTATATTGACCATATTTTCATTAGGAAAATATTGATTCGAGATGTATAAATAATTATTTTGTTACAATTATTGTATTAATATGATTCTAATAAATAAAATATCTATATCTGTACAGGTTACTTGCCAGTATGAACATTTATTTCCGAACAATGTCGAAAAAATAGACATTTTGGGAATATGTCCTCCTGAAACCAGACAGTGCGGGAATTTTCTAAAGAAAATGTTCTTAGTGCATAAAGAATGAAAAACATGACCTACAAAAATAATGGCAGCCATGGCAATTTTTCAAAATTCGTCTGAGTTTCATGTAAAATATAAATTTAAATTTCTGCTTGCACAATTGTAAGAAAAGAATACCTAATAAAGAAATCAGTTTTTTCTCTCTTTTACGTTGATATCTTTTTCTCACGAGTGCTGACAAACTTCAAGTAATATTAATACCCTAAAGAACAGAAGCATCTTCCTTATTCTATGTCATTAAGAATGAAATAATAATACACAAAAGGATGTCAAAAAGATTCTTTACGGTATTTCAAAGATACGATTCCTAATTCATATAATTTAAACATAACGCTGCTGAGCTTTCACAAAACCTTCTCTCGTTTTTAAAGGTAGATACGATTCTGAGTCTCTGAGGCAGGGGCTTTTCCTGTTTTGAAGCTACTTTCTTCCTTCAACTCGCGGTTCTAATGACGTCCCGAGCCCATCAAATATTCCCTGTGAAATCAGCGCATTGAAGTCTCCCGTGCAAGAGAAAAAGAGAATCGTTAATCATTCGAAGCTAATTGCGCGAAATTTGGAATATTAGCTAAATTGTCAGCAGCAATTAAGAAAGTAAGCTTTCGTCAACTGGATGCAATTAAACATGACTAACTTACGCGTCTATCACATATCCTGGACGAGTGGCATCTGTTGCGATATGTCGAGTCGATTGGGGTTGGGACTGGTATCTTCTGCTTGTTAACAGAGGAACCAATTCAACACCTCCAGTCAAACGATAAACCTGAACCTCTTCGTTGACTGCCTTGCGCGGGTCTTCTTCAGGAAGTGGTCCAGGATGAGTATCTCGCATTATACCTGAACAAGAAGTGAACATTTTATTAAATTTAAAACATAAATTACAATTTCCTAGTACTTTTTAACTCTAAAATTTAAAAGTAAACTGTCACTTTATATATTAACTTGAAGATTTCACTGTCATGATGTGATTTTCAAGCGAGTATTCACTCTTACAATAGTAAAAAATTAAGTGTATTAAATAATCTAGAAGTTTCCAATGTTAGCCAAAAAGTTTGATTAGAAATCCATCAGAACTCTCTGCATGACACATTCAGTGGCATCATTTTTAATGGAACTATCGGCAGACAATCGTTATCGCCATGTGACGGAAAGACTGAGAAGACTATTTTAAATATTCACTTGTGCAAGTTTTCTTTTTGTCTCAATTAATATAAGTTTTTAATAATAAACTTAATTTATAAAAACTATGAAAGAGCACAGTCCAATTTCGCGTAAGAACGTTTCAAAATGAGTTCGAAGTTTTTATTTCATTTTCCGAAATATAAGAAAGGAAGAAATTAATCGTTCAAATGGAAATTCGGGAAAAGTCTTTTAATCCCAGCAGATATTCCCTTCAACGGCTGCTTTCAAGGTATGTAAACACAAACTAATTTTCTAAAAACTGCACAGTATTCATATATTGGGAATCATTTATAGGCACTATGTCTTTATGTAGTACTATATTCTGGGGTGAGGGTCGAAAACCCGACAAATTAAGAAGCGTACAGGTCAAAAACCGACAGTCACAAAGCTGACAGTCAAAAAGCGACACATCAAAAATATACACATCGACAGAAGGACAGTCATTTTTTGCACTGTCGGCCTTTTGACTGACGGTTTTTCGACCCTCGGCTTTATGACTATCGGTTTTTTTGCCTGTCGGCTTTTTGATTTGTCAGTCTTTTGACCCGCACCCTTTCTGAACGTGTAATGACGTAACTCCTGGTGATTATTATTCACATTCTGTAAATTGACATACTATAATAACTGATCAAAACTAACTTCATGTAGCTGTCACATCCATAATAATATTACAGCAGATATTCAATGAGTATTTTTCAACCAAAACATTTTAAACAGTAAAAAAAAGAAACACCTTTAATATTTCTTTTATGCATTAAATTTGTTATTGCACTTGTACTCTGTTCCGTACACGATTAATTTTTTATCCGTTGTAAATTTAATGCTTTATTCCAAAAAAATAAATACCCTGTGCCACACCTAATATGAATGGTGTTACTTTACTGTTGTGGGTACACGACGCGCATGTATAATCATCAGTAAAATTCCTTTGTAAAACGCCTGAAAAAATACATTCTTACGATTTAAAACCGATATTATAAAAATTATGCACTTTTAATAGTATACTTGACTCATATTATGTAACCAATTTTGGCATACAAATTGAGAATAACTATTCGATTTATAAGACACAAATTTAGAATGAAACTCTTTTTACCCTTTGAAGCATACATTTTAGTATACCCTGAAAATAACTGAAATTTGTTACTCGGGAGTTTTCAGGGTCACTAATTACGAATCTGGCCACATATCCTTTGGCCAATTTAAAATGGCGGATCCAATATGGCCAAACGAAATGCAAAAATTTACTTGATCGAGATGAAATTGGGTAATCTGGAGTTTTCGGGATCGTTGATTATGAATCTGGCCGCAGATTTTCAAAATCTGACTTGTTTTTACAATTTCGTCGGCCATTTTGGATCAGGTATTTTGAATTTTGAAAATCTGAGTCCTGATTGTGAAGTGACGTTTTCTTCTTCACATATATTTTCCGTAAAAAATTCACCATTTTTACACATTGTTTAATTTTGTTTTAAACAATATAACATGATAGTTAGTTAAAAATATTGATTTATTTACGTTTCCTAACATGTTCTTGAAGTAAGAAAGCAAAAAATTGTTGCAAAATTAATTAATAATTACCTTAAATATGTAAATAATGAATTACGAAAAGGTCTAGCATATATACTACAGAATGCTTCAAAGGGTTAAGAAAAAAGGACAACATTTCTAGTCATTCATACAATTATTTCCATTTTAACAAATTAACATGAACCAAATTTGCTGAATTTCTTTCTCTGTTCAGATACATAATTCAAAGTTTCAACACTTTTTTCGTATCAATTATTAGCCGGTCGTAAACAAAGCAATTTTAAGATCCATAATGTACGGACTGTATTATTCTAATATTAGATATATAAATGTTTTCGTAAATTGCTGCACAGCAGACTTTAATGCAACTTGCATTTTGAAAACAGGATCCTTTTTATTGTACTTCCTACTTTATGCATCTTAAATCCCGCAACTTTGCAAAATACCACGACTTCCATTTTATGCTTACGTTTCAACAGCGTCTTTGCTTTGCTGTTTCTCTACGAAAAAATAATTATACCAATAAATCTTAAAAACAGTATTGTATGAATAAGGCGTGGATGCTCGTATATTTAGTATTTGTATAACAATCATTTTTCACGAATTTTTAACTATCTGAACATATTAAACATTCTATTTTGAACGAAAATTCGATGAATTTCTACAAAATACAGGTAGAAATGAACAAGATAATTCCTTTCCTTTACATAAAGCTCCAGTTCTACATATTTTTAAACTGGTAAATGAATTAAAATCGTAGTATTTAAATATACAGGTTTTAGGCTACAAATATAAATTCGCTGTAGATAATTAAGTAAAGCCTTTGGAAACAATTACTAACTGGCTATAATTTAATAAAAGAACATTCTTCAAATTCCTAATGTTCGTTATTCGTCAACTGCAAAAAGGGTTTTTTACTTAGTAATCGAATAATTATATCCTTTCAAAGACACTATTTTGCGTTTAGAGATTTTTTGTTAGTCTCACCTATATATCACCTTATTTTAGTCTTTTGTCTTTTAACTAAATTTCTGTATTCAAAATCATCTAAGAATTAAAAATATTATGAAATGCCTTCTTTTAATCGTCACAAAATATGCTTTTAAAAAAGTGGAGCATAATACAGTTTCTGTTAAGCTTTAATAAACGAATGCTAAAAGGCGAGGATTGTGAGAATTATATTTCTTTTAAAGGCTCTAAGGAACCGTTTTAACCGAGAAGAGATAGTAACTATTAAAAGAAACTAATATTACAACGTATTGCATATTACATTATATCTTTCAAATAAATT
The DNA here is from genome assembly GCA_030407085.1 of Trichopria drosophilae. Classification (NCBI taxonomy): domain Eukaryota; kingdom Metazoa; phylum Arthropoda; class Insecta; order Hymenoptera; family Diapriidae; genus Trichopria; species Trichopria drosophilae. The sequence continues at coordinate 166,108,383 of CM059583.1, forward strand.
TTTGTTATTTCTTTTATCTACTGAAAACCAAAATCAACAAATATATTTTCAAATTATACAAATTATAAACTTATAATTCACAATACTTTACTGAGATAATTAATTATTTAAAAAATTACATTTATTTATTACACCGAAAAACTGATATTTTTTGCAAAATGCAGTAAGGAAATACAGTGATTTATATTGAAGCTTTTAACATTGAATCTAAAGAATTGTACTTTGATGAACAGAGAAAATACCCCATGGAGATATTCCCATATGTTGCATTATTATGTACTCAAAAAATTTTAATGAAATAATTACAATACTTGTAAAAGAATTTATTGATGATTTTGGAATTTTTCCAATGTAAATTTTCCGGTTATAATGCTCCAAAATTGAATTACTGTATTACATTAATATAATTAATGTATTCTGACAATTTTTTTAATTTTGTCAATCAAAACATAATATATTTATTTTTGTTGAATTAGATTTTGTATATTTGAAGACTTCTGACAAACTGAAAGATAATCGTTTATTCATTGAATGAAAAAGTTATAATATTTAACAATAAATAATAGACTGAATATTTTGTGAAAATACAATTAAATTATAATATGTTAAATGCATTTTCATTTAAAACAAATATCGGTATGAACGGTATCCACAATACGTGGAATGAATAAATAATGCGGTTGAATTTTACTGAAAGCAAATACTTCGACACGAGAGTAAATTAAACTAATGGTAATTATTGTTAATCCTAATAGCTTTACGAGCCTGTGTACATCACTCATTGCATAATAAAATGCAAGGCGAATTCCGACGTTTTTAAAGCAGTAGATTTGACTGATATTAAACTAAAGTTGTGTTTCTACATTCATAATATAGAATTAATTTCGTTTATAGAACTTCAACCAAATTCGAATTAGTGGAAAACAACGGAGAAAGGAACGTGAGTAATTCGTAAATTAATTTCAGAGTTCTGGCTTTATAAAGCCAGAATTAACTCTTCATTTTCATTATTTGTCGGTTCAAGAGATACCCATCAATCGTAATATAAAGTTATATATTCCATAGAACCGAATATGCAATAATCATCGATCACTTTACATACGGCACTATATTCCATTTTTACGAGAGACAATTTACAAGAAAATGCCAATAATTCTTATCCACTTGTATTTATAATATCTATTATATTGGAAAATGAGATTTATCATATTTAATATATGGGTTTTGAACTTTCTTTACAAATATATTACTTTTCATTTTCTTTAACGGATCTTATATTATTAAACTATTTTCACAAATTAAGCAGAGTTGAGAAATACTAAATATATAATATGTACAGCTACACTTACTTCGTCTGACATCCTCGTAACATTTTGGTTCATTATTTGTCCCAGAATTAAAGTCCCCTTCATGCAGCCTTTCGGTTATCGATTTAGATGTCCATCCCTAAATAAAAAATTTAAGCATATCAGTGTACAGTAGGACTTTACAATGTATTTTCGTATATTCGAAGCTAAATGAATTTTTATCAATGAATGATCTAAATCTTATTGTTCTGTTGTGAGAAATACTTTATACCAATATACACAAAAAATTGTTTATTCTTGCTGTATAATCTACAACTTTGAGGAATATTATTCAAAATTGATATATTAAAATTTGTATATATTTTTTTCACCGCTAAAAATGGAGAGAACGAAATATTTTATGCCCGAATATAATTCGGATCGTGACCTTGAAGGTCATGGTCAAAACTAAATCTAAGATGGACGAACTAAAATGTCAGAAACTTTTTTTCGACAACGAAATCGTTGATATTTTTGTTGTTTCCATACTATTATCACCAGATATTAATATATTATATTTATTTAAAAAAAAGATGCTCAATGTTGATCTAATTACAATATTTCTTAATTATAGACTGATCACTATCAATCTCCTTTTATTTTGAAGATTTTGTGCAACATGCATTTTCCGTTTACGTTTGGTTTTATTTATTATTCAATATATTTCTTATGAACAAGTGTATTTTTTAATAATTTTAAATATTAAATACGTAAGAAAATGAGTTTAAAATAACGCATTGAAAAATTGTAATTGAATTAACTATATTTGAATGAAAAGAAATTCAAGATAGATATTACATCATTTTATTAAAAGGGAAGGTAATTGCAATTTCAAAACTGCAACTCTGTTAATGGAAATGACTGAACAAAATTACTATATACTCTGTTTATTTATTGAATTTTTCATAAATGTAAATGTAAATGATTTAAACATGTACCTATTAATTTAAGTGAGTATATATTCAAGATATACCATCAAAAGTAAAACGTTTTTTTCATTATTAGAGTAAAATCTAAAACCTTTTGAAAATATTAAAAACACCTGTAAAGTTGCTATTCAATGAAAATGCAGGAAATACAACTCTTTCATTTTTATTTTTTAAATTTTATTTATACACAGATGGAATTGCTCTCGAATATAGTTTATAAGTACGCCAAATAAAATGAAAAAATTATGTACATTATTCAAAATAATAATTGTATAACTATATATTTAAAAGGGTGATGCGTCATAAACGTTACAAAGAATGAAGTTTTAATTTAAAATAAAGCATCGTGATATAAACTTTCATTAATTCGGATTTGATTAATGTCCTTTAATACTGACACAGCCAACCCTTCATGAATTGCTAGAGGGCTTATGAATAAAGTGAAAAATGGTAGAAATAAAAATATTGCATGAGCATTACAATCTTCAAATAAATCACACTTCTTACCTCTTTAAAGTTCAAAACCTCGGTAAAAAAAACAGAAGTCAATGAAATTGGTCGAACTGCTTAGAAATGATAAGCGACTAATAGCAATGATACTCATTTGTGAATTGGAATCATGATCCAAAACGATCAAAATAAAGTGAAGTGAATAAATCTCCAATGGAAACTATTTCTACTGTTTTTCGCGATTTCATGGACAGATGTGTAGATTCATTATAGTCTAATGTTTTAAATCATTCCAATAAATTTATCCAAAAATCTCAACATATCCACTTCCTTTTTAAAAATTTGCTACTTTTCATGAAACAAATGTGACTGTTGGTACACAAGAGATCAATTATATCTATTAAAAACGTAAAATTTTATTTTGCTGACTGAGAAGGGGGCGGTGTAAAAAATAAAAAACAATGTTTTATTTCTTACATATGTTGAAATTATCACCCCTTTAGAGTATTTCAGTAAATTGCTGCAACATTAAACACGATTTTCCCGGCCGAAACTAAATTAAAAACCCAAACAGCACAATCCGTCCAGGGATGTCCTGGGGAGCGCTTGAGGACGTCCAAATGTCCGCTTTTGGTCCTTGGGAGCTCCTCAGAGGCTCCTGAGGACGTCCTGGGATGGTCTTGTGCAGTTTGGGAAATTGATTGATTTTTTTGTTTTTTAAAATTTCATATTGTTTTCTACAATTTTTCCCTGCACTGTTTGATTTTCCCTGTCTGAATGTTCCGTGTTTGGTGTTGTACTTTGAGTGCTGCCTTTTAGGAATTTGTGAAAGAGAAGGAAAGTTCTGTGGAATGTTAGATTTTTTGTCGAAAATTTGCCCCCTAATAATGTTGGTGCAATATCATTGTCAGAGTCTTATTTTTAAATGGTGTGTTTCTGATTTCTTGTGATGCCAAGGTGTCAGTTTGTTCCCCTTGCAATATTTTTCAAGGTGCCCTTCTGCTTTGCGCAAGAATCAGGTTAGTTTTTCTGTCGAGAGGTAGATCCAATATATAATACTATCGGGGTTGATTTGAATCGACGATGGTTGTTTGTCGACCTCCTCTGGTTGGACATACATTTGCCTTCGAAAGATGAGAATGATCAAGAAATTGTCTGTGTTACAGATGCGTACGTGTTTATACTACGAGATATGTTTTGGAACTGGCAGTTTTGTTGAATCGGTGATGACGAGTGTGTCTCTAGTCAGATACACTAGACGAGTTTTGAGCCTTAGGGTCAGCAAAAACTTTGTTTTTCCGTTATTTTTTTTCTACTTTTTTTTATGAATTTTTTGTTTTGTACACTACATAGTGAAAATTTTATTTCACATTTTGACTGATCAGAATATGGATAAATTAATTAACAATCACAGAACGAAATTCCTGTATCATTTCTGATACATTAAATTATTTCAAATCACACTATTTTTAGCATTTCGTACTTTAAATTTTACGTATATCTCTTTTAAATACATATGAGATTATGTTATTATTAAGGATTAAAAAATATATTGAAATTCATTTCATTTAAGTTTGTACAATGTGGACAAGCATATAGAAATATAGAAAATAAATATTTGAAATGTAGAAACGTTTATTTGACAGGAGTTATAACTACTCTAAAATTATGCAAATTTATGTTTGAAGTGGAAAGGTGATACGTGCTTTGAGATATTTGTCCATCCTTCCTTTGGTCAAGAAAAAAGTAATATTAAACACCGACAGAGGATTACGTATGCAAAAATTATGAACAGAAGCAAGAAGACCAAAACCACCGGAAAACGAATAAAAAGATGAAATTTCGTGTTTTGATTCTCTCTGACTTTCTTCTTTGTGAGTTAACCTTTTACGAGAAAATTCACGCAAGCTCCCTCCTTTATCCCATTTGTCTCTTCTTTCGCCTTAGTCTTTTTACTGAACATGCTCGCGTGTTTTCCAGTTTCACTAGCACAGTGCGTCTATCTTTGTCTCGCTATATTTCTTTATATTCTTCGTTTCCCACATCGCGGCTTCTTTTTGCTGGTATTTTCGTATACTGCGGTCTTGTTGCAGGTCAACTAGCCAAATTTATAATTGATAACCAACGTGAAGAAACGAACTGCCTTACTTACAACGTAACGAGTATGAATATGATCGATGAATCTTTTTAAAACTCTTTCTTATTGGTATTTGGCGCAGTTTCCCAAAATTGTTATAAAAATTGAAAAATCATCATTCTGTAAGTCTAAAAATATATATAATGTTAAGCAAATCGGAAGTATATTTTCTTTCATTTTAAATTCGGTGTTGAAAATTTTCCGGTGTCAAGTAAACTGGTGCGAGGTGGGATGGTTTTCGGTGTTAATTTTCACACCGCTGCACAGGAGTGCTTCTCCCGTGACCGAAAGTCTATTTCGTAATATTTAAATAAAATACGAACCAGGGTATTCAATGATAATGAAACTAGTTTTTGCTAAAGCAACTTGTTGAACAGTAAATTTATATTCTTTTTTTAATGGGACAGACTCCAATTAAGTTTATATTTTTTAAGCATTTGTTTTTCTGCTAACAACTGTTTCAGTTTTACATGTTGATACCAAAATACAAATCACTCTAATTATATGAATGAATTGGAATTTTTACTTGTGTAATAATTAAATATTAATATCAGAAAACTAAGTTACTAAAAAGGCGATCACGTGGTCAATTGTAAGTACCAACATATTCTATGCTCTTTCAAGTGAAAGCATCCTGATTAGGGATCCATACTTGGAAGGTGACTATAAAAAATAAAAAAAAAAAGATCGTTACACCCTTTACGGCAATGATAGCAGGCCGATTGCTGAGTGGGAGACACAGCTGCTTTACCATCAGAGGGTAACCCCTGATGATAAAGTAGTTCGCCGATTGTATCTGTCTGGGTTTTCCGTAGTTTTCCCAGACCCCGTGCAAATGTGATACAGAGGGGTCAAGACGTTCTGCGGAGCGCAGTAATGGGGGACTGGCTCTGCGTGGGTGTTGCCTTATGCCGTCATGTATTGTCTTGTCTTGTCTTGTAAATGTCTTGTAAATGTATTCGATTGTATGTCCGACCTATCCACCCGAGAGCCGATCCGCGAATAGGCAAAATAAATGTCATTAAAGCGGGGGATAATTCCTTTCCTTTATTCTATGCTATTTTTAATGATTTTAAGTAGAAAGGTCATCCATAGAATATCTGATAAAGGTCGGTTAGTCCGTTTTCGCCAATTTTTATAATTCAACTGTACATATCAGCTAAAACTGGGATAAGTAGATGCACCCACTTTAAGCTTGTCAACAATTTAAAAAGCAACAATGTCGATTGTGGTCGTACATTAAATTCTCATTTTTTATTATTTTATTTTTAGTTGATTATTTCATTATCAACTGTTTTATTAAATTAGTACAACTTGTGGGCCCCAATTTCTTCAGATAAGTGAAAGTTAAAGAAGATATATTATCGAAGTATCGAGGTTTAAGTCCATTACATGCTTGGATTAAAATTGTTTAATGTTGTTTATATCTTTCTCATTGAACTTATTAACATTTGTAAAGTTTGCTCTGACAAACAAAAAGCCTTGTTTACAGAAAGGAAAATAAAAATTCTTTGAGGAAAAATGTCAATAATAATAGTAAATAAACCGGCTATGGCACCAAGAAGGATAGTAAGACTGCTCGTGGTGGTTTTGTAAATCCTGATGTGTTTAATTTTTAAAACTTAATTGCGATTTACTTTAGATAATAAAAAAATGTTAGAGGCATGAAATTGATCCAGTTAAAACTAAGCAAGTTTGCATTTCTACTAATGAACTCTATGTTTCTCACTACAAGATTACAAGGTATCCTTTTACGTATTCCAGTTTCAAGATCATTTAAAACATTAAAAAATAAAATTGCTATAAAAATGAAAAAAAAGTTCAGTAGTCTAACTTGCAACTTCATTTGGTGAAGCGCGTGAGTTGTTTTCAGAAAAGTAACCGGAACTATGTAAAATATTGGCATCAATTCCAATATTTAATTTGAGTCGTTTATATGTAATATATGTTATTTAACCCCTTTCTATAAAAAAATATATAAGCAGATCTATTTAGGGGTTAAAACATAAGTCCAGGATATTAGATTTGCCATCTTCATTTTTTTAAATTTAACGTCAGATTCATATTCAATTACCCAAAACAATCGAGAAACAAGTTTTAGGCAAATTCGATGCAATTTTAATATTTCACCCGCCATATTCGTATTCATTTGTATCCCACTTACATTTGTGTTCTGCGATCCCAAAATCCAAATCGTCTTATAATAGTAAGTCTTCCAGTCTATCTGTGCGCTCGAAGATTCTAAACAACTCCGCATGCTGCGTGAAAAGGGCAAGAGGTGTAAAAACTGTTTATTTTACAGTGTGCGTAAAATGCCATTTTACACATTTTTCACTTTTTTTCTGGCGTATTTTACACACACTTGCAACATAAAATATTGTTCGTCGCATGTACGAAAATGTTTTTTGTACTAATGTGAATGCGAACCTCGCTTTCAGCTCGGCCCGCAACCCGCACATTCGTAGAAAAAAACTTCTACGCACTTGTATCGAAAACTACTATTCTAAGAATTAACAGTCACTATACAATTAATTGTAAACTAAAGAAAAAGACGAAACTTCGGTCAATATAATTTTCGTATAACCTAATATTTGCATATATTTGCAATCCGATATTTATTATTTATTCTTTATTATAATATATAGTCGGCAAAATAAACAGCACCAGTCTCGCGTAAAAAAATTAACATTGATCATTTATATATTTCAAAGTGGAGACCTATTTGATTTGATTTGTTTTATTGTTGAGAATTCCCTTAGCCTGATCCATAATACGTGTATAGATTTTGGATCGGCGTTCAATACACTCTGAAAAGTATCTTTTACGTTTAATTAGCTAAATCGCGTACGTCCATACACATTACACGTGGAAAAATGCTTACTTTAATGAAAACGTGAGATTTTAATTAATTGATCCAATATGATATATACTGTAGAATACCAACAAGTATGAAAAGTACCATTCATAGTATTTATATTAAAAAGATGTATTCACTTGAATTAGCAAAGAAAAGTCGAAATGAGGATTCATGGTGGCTGTAAAAGTACAATTTTATTTCGTTATATAATTAGTTATTTTCTACCAATTTAGTTATTGTGATATTTGCGTTTTATCGATTCTGATCAGTTGGCATTATTACTAGTGACCATAAATAATACATTGCAAGATATTACATTTAAATTATATAAAAATATTACAAATACTTTTTACTACAGAGAATATAAAGTATTATATTAGTAATATGTAGAAAGCGAAAAATCTGATCAAATGAATTTTAAGAGGGTAAATTTTAAAGAACGCAAACCGTGTTGGTACAGAGAATCTTCTATGTTTTAATAACGTTAAACTCCATCAAAAGTGTTAGTATCTCGCATATAGATAGAAATTCACATGTATATATAAAATCCGCACATTATGTGTCAAAGGCGGAGAGGAAAGCATTACGTCCCATCGTGGACAAAATTGCGGTTCGACTCAAAGACGGGAGCAGCAAATATTGTCAAAACTGTAATACCTTTCCTACCACCATGTCCATTTTTTTCGTGCAAACCAGCAGCGAACGAATTATCATTAGCGTTTCATATTTCTACTTCCAGTGCAATATTCACATATTTGGAAGCATCAATTTGCTTTAACTTTATTCCATTAATGATTTAGTTAACGAAATTCGTTAAATTGCGAGATTATTAATACTTCGGCTGGCTTGTCATCGGGGTCGAAGTTTTGAAAATGCTCATTTTTAATTTTATGTCGACTCAGGCCATAGGTTATAGTTGTAAATTATTTTCAATTTTCGTACATATAAGAAACACTATATTGTTGTAACATATCTATCGAAGCCACTTGGAGCTAAATATGATTGGACCCCCAAACATCAATATAATTTTATAATATAATTGAAAGCTGTTAGTAAACGAAAGAGTATTAAGGAATAGCCGATTCTCCACTGGGTCGAAGTTTCTGAGCGAGCGCAGCGAGCGAGGCACCACGCCAACACTAGTTTTTAATTTAAAAAGTAGGTTTTCTATGTACAATATTTTTAAATAATGCGTAAATTGCAATACCTCAGTTGTCTGTAAATTGAAACAGAACTTAAACCGCTGTTACTTTAACCTTAGTTAAAATGATATGAAAATGAATCCCTGGTATATTTTATTCAGAGAAATTTTTATTATTAGATATTTATTGTACTCAATTATTCATCAAATAATGGGTATATCTGACAATATAACGTTTTAGATGCTCTAAATTCATATAAAAACGACAGTTAACACGATGTCAAATTGAAGTTGAGGCATCCATTAATAACGTTTGTTATTTCTCTTATTAATAATGTAATTATCTTATTGAAATTATTTTTGCTCATGATACAGTTACATGGTTCAGTTATAAAAATTCATGGATCAAATATCCACAGAACTAAAATCACGTGGTTAAGTTTGAAAAGTCTATGTAATATCTTTTAGCGAGTTTAATGTATGTGCATATGTGATGGAAACAAAGTAACTCGAAATGTTCGTAAACCACATAACCATTGAAATAATGTGTCAATTTATGCGTCTATATAAATTCATCTCTAGGCGCTATGTAACAACTCGACAAAAGTTCCTCGCTACTATTGTTAAAATAATCTCTCTCCATCATTTGCCTCTCAAATTTCAATGTTTAAACTCTTTGTTTTAATTTACATTACTTAACTTACATCTGAAAAGATGATGTTTTTATATATAATACTTTTTAGTCATACGCAATATAACTTACGAATTATATTCTTTAATTGCCAATGATTTCAGAAATATATACAGAAAAGTTCGTGATATATTAGACTGTGAACTTCGAAGCTATTGAAAAGAAAGGACGAAACATTGAGGAATATTTTGTAGAATTTCATAGAGAGAGAGGGAGAGAATAATAGGTATCTAACAGTTATGTAGAAATGTAGAAAAATCAGATTTATGTCAAAAGCTTGTCGTAAAGTAAACGATTCAAAAAAGCAGTAGAAAATGATATCTACATGCAATGGCAAACAAATATTACCGTAATAGAATAAAAATAGATTTATAGCATTAGCATTTAGTTGGAATAAAAAAATAAAGGAGTCAGGAGGTAAAAACATACCCCCCCCCCTCATGGCACATTTTAAGTTTTATAAGAGAGTAAATATTCTACCTCTAGAAATAGACTTATGGTTAGTTTTAGACGTCCATATTTAGTTATTATAGGTACATTCTGAAATTTTTTGAGAGAAATTTTTGTTGAACATTCTCATGTTGAGCTCATATGTTCAGAAAATGGGATAGAATAGCTTCGACTGTACTTGAGTTCTTTGGCAATTTGGTAATAGCGTCAATAAACATATAAATAAAGAAAGACGACTGCAGGACTGGTTACTGCGTGTCCTATTTTTTGTATTGGAACTTGTTATAATATAGTCAATTTTGAAGTTTCTGAAACGAATAAAAAAATTGTTCATTGCTCAATTGCTCATTTCCGTATCTAATGAAGAAATAATAACGTATATATCTCAATAAACAATACAGTTATTAATATTGTCTACGCATCTGCAAAAAATATGTTCAGGCGCTTCGTTTAATGAGAGTCAGCGAGAAAATTATTCAAAAAGGTATAAACAAATTTTCTGGGAAGTTTTTTCTTTGTTACTCTAATAGTTAAAAAGTAATAAAAGTTTAAAGTTTGTAGCGGCCGTCGGCCGTCATGTGTGACGTTGGGCTGAATAACTTTATTGTTTATTGAGATATACCATTTGTTCGTTCTTCTTTAGTTACGGAAATCTCTAGGGAACAATTTCTTTTTTTAATTGTCTCAAAATCTTCAGAATTAGCTATTTTATATTTACAGCGAATTTAAATATCAAATGTATAGCTGTGTTGGTCGGCCTCACGGTAACGAGTTACGCAGCACACACATACACCGTTAAAGGGACTCACACCTAGGATGAAATATACCAAAGGAGTCAATGTCACTACAAGAGCGTAAAATTGAATCTTAGAGAAGTGAATTATTACTCTCTCCTGGACTGTGCAAATTCACTACAATAATTTTAGTGTATAAATTAGCAAACATCCTATACAGAATGTAACCCACACAAAAATTGCCTGTCTTAGTAGAACTCGCTATTTTTTTTAAATTTGGAAACAACCCTCATCAAAACTGTTTAAAACGACACGATTTAGTGCTACCTCCTATCTAGTGCAAGCGTGGCTGATTTCAATTTCTACCAGGGAATGGAAATAGTGAACAAATTTAATGAACGATAATTCGAATTGGCGACCTCCGAAACGTTCAGTTTACAAAGAGAGCATACCGCGACCTCGTTACCATATTCCTCTTAACGATCAGAAAAATCTATTTATGCTGAAAACGGTGAATAATGTTTCCGTATGATTTTATGCATCGTTAAAGCTCATTGAATGAGGTCCGTGGTTGCATATTCTTTTCGAGCATAAAATGTGACCTCCCGGATTTTTTCCTTCCAACTTTTGAACCCGATTAAACTTTAGGGATTCTGAAGTATACTTTCGAATTTGTCATTTCAAGTTACTGACGTTGTTCCAGTTTTTAGTATAATTCGACGAATAACACAGAACCACAAAAAAATTGTGTCGAGATCACGTGAATCAGGAATATTACATCTTATAGATTTTAGCCGCGGAAAATGAATCCGTTATTATATTTGGCCCATCACGTCAGGATTTTAAGATATCTTATCCGAAAAATATTAAAAAATATATTTTTTGGCAATTTAAGATTAGGATATGTGAAAAATCTGTTAGGTCCTCCACTTCTGATTCAAGTTATGTCAAAAAAAAAATTTGTTGTGGTCTTGGGTTACTTTTTTCGAGAAGTACCTTCAGTGATTAATTATATAGGACCGCAAAACAATTTTTGGGTGAGATAACTTGAATCAGAAGTAGTAGATCTTATAGATTTTTTGTAGCTGAAAATAAATTAGTTGTCCAATTTGACCCGTGACGTCAGATATTTCATATATCCTAACTTTAAATTGCCAAAAAGTATATTTTTGAATATTTTTCCTATCAGATATCTTAAAATCCTGACGTGATGGGCCGAATCGAATAAAAGAAGCCTTTTCAGCGGCCAAAAATCTCCACTATTATATAAATGATCCACTATTTTTAATTCAAGTGATCTCGAAACAATTTTTTTTTGTGATCCTGTGTAATTTTAGCCTCATATTTCTGGAGATCAGATGTAGTTCATAAATTACTAGTTCTCGCAGTTCGTATACCCTTTCTGCCTTTGAGGTATCCCTACAAGAAATAATCCAATGGAGTTATGTCTGGAAATCTGAGCTGTTACATTCGATGTAACCATGCATCCCTATTTATCGTTGTCGGAATATTTCTCCTTACTACGGAGCATTCGACCTCTCTCCAAATACCTATGCACATCTTTCGTGGTACAAACGTCTCTATTGTTGTATCTCTATATTAGACGCGGAACTTGACCACCAATTGCAAGTTGGAAAATGGTGAATGGGATTAAAAATTAATTAAATAAATACAAAGATATAGGCTGCGGTCATATTATGGATAAAATAGCAGTATAGTCTGTAAAAATGAAATTGCCGATGCAGCTGTCCCTGTGCGTGGCAGTTGTATATCTCCAGCATAATATCTGTTTTAATATATCCAATGACACCACTAACACAAATGCCATCAAAAAATTCTCTAGGCGCATAGTCCTTTGCACGGAACACGTTCTAGCAAAACACTGAACAGTTAAGTTCTTGCATGAAATCCATAGAGCCATATGAAATTATTTATTTTCACAATTACAATTTCATTCATTTTTCTTTTCATCCATATCTTCAGAAATGTACGTCTAGGTTTCTGAAATATAAACATCATCTACTAAATAAAGATGAAAAAGCCATTACATTGGAAAGTGGATTTCAGAGTTGGAGAGTTGTTCTTTTCCAGACGCACCTCGGCATTAAGATTTATCGGATAGACAATTCTTCATTCTATCGAAGTTTGAAATTACGTTATGGCCTAAATATTCTGGAATATTAAAACTGCAATACACTGCGGTGCCTGGAAGCGAGCAAAGTATTCCCCGGTGAATTGGAGGATCGATGAAATTCGTAGAGGGTCTGCGATTCTATTTCTGTTTTCATTCAGGGCGTTATTTGTATCGCCGAGAAGGATCCCAAGTGCTTTGGAGGCAAAGTAACGCAAAATGCGATGCTCCATCGGCGACAAGACGAAACGCCAGCACGCGAGCGAACTAGGACGCGCTAATAAATTCTAGTTTAAACTTTACTCGCGCATAACGACGGGGTGCCAGGAGGATCGTTCAATTAGGCATTTCCGCCGCACTCGCGCCTCTCAGGTGTCCTTCGTTTCGAACTGCGGCGTAACGAAGGCGCGTTTTTAATTAAAAATCAAGAGTTTATCCCGGGTATCCGGAGACTCAATTATGGAAGCCCGGCCTGGAAGCGCATGCAAAGTAGCGCGCCGGGTTGAAAACACCGAAGTCACTTCTTGCAATAACTCTTTCACTTTATTTTAAGTAGGTGCTCTCTGAATCGAGCTAATCAGCAATTTGCGCCCGATTTAATAGCAATCAGTACTTTCCAGACTGATTATGCCTCGAAGTTGCCTACTGACACAAGTATTACGAATTATGACGAATTTTTCATCCAATGAACAATCATTCATTTTCGTTTCCAATACAACATCAGTATCGTAACATAAACTATTGTTGGCATGGAGCCTCGTTCGCTTCGCTCGCTCAGTAACTTCGACCCTGTGGAGAGTCGGCTATTCCTTAATACACATTCGTTTACTAACAGTTTTCAGTTATATTATGATATTACACCGATATTTGAGGATCCAATCTTATTTAGGTCTAAGTGGCTTCGATAGGTGTATTACAACAATATAGTGTTTCTTATATGTATGAAAATTGAAAATGATTTACAACTATGACCTATAGCCTGGTTCGACGTAAAATTGAAAATGAGCATTTTCAAAACTTCGACCCCGACAACAGGCCAGCCGAAAGTATTAATAAATAAAAGTTGCAAAACACTTACTTCATGCACTTGTATCGTAATAGAGTATTCGATGCTTATTATATGTTTACTATGCTTTACTAATTACGGTCTGTATTATTATGATCTTATATATACAATACATATACATATAATTCGTCAAAGATATCTTGGAAGAGTCGAAAAGATCTCTAACGGATATCTTTTAGATATCTATAAGACATCTGTTATATACATCGAAATAGTAATTTTCGTATCAAGGGCGTAAAATAAGTTTTTTCAGTATCGACGTAGTTACTCCGGGTTATTAGGGGGGGGGGGGCGAAACGTCGAAATTTGATAAAAAACTATAGGGTAATGTTTTTGTCTAGGTGACCAAATTCAATACTTCGTCAGGCAATAGTTATACTCATTTTAAAACAGCTTCTATGGCATTATCTTGACTTTAGGAAGAAAATCCATATAACCATTTTTGTAGAGAATTTAATGCTCTATCTTTTTTGTTTGAATTATTTTTGTATAAAATTTGTATTTTTACAAAATAAATGCAAAAAACTACGAAGAAACGTAATTGGGGCTAATGTTTTTTCGTAATGGAGGGATGCATCTGCGCCAAAATCTAATCAGATCTAAGTTATGCCAAGACACGTATTTAAAAAAAAAAAATTCATGTACATACGCTTATCCGTAAGTGAGTTATTGCGCGACAAAAAACGAAGCATACGGACTTACGCACGTACAAGATCACTGCCATAAATTTTTGCATTGATAATTTGGACTCCTTAAAGTCTGAAACGTCGACATTTGATGAAAAACTATTGGGTAATTTTTATACCCGAGGTGTCCAAATTCAATACTTCGATCAGACCTAAGGTCTGGTCAAAGTAAATGTTAGTCTAGCCTGTGCATTTTATTTTCAAAATATACCTTGAGTCTCTCACTTGGGTAGAATTTTCGTTCAATTACGCATTTAGTCGAAAGCTCTATAAACAATCTCGTCAAGTATCGATTAGTTAATAATGTTCTACCTGTTATTATATACCTATACATGGCTCTCTGTCAAAATCCTCTTCAAGGGTTCCCCGCAAAATTGATTTTCTCTAAATTCCCTCGAAACTCTATAAATATTTTCATTTAAGTGTGGTTTAGAATATTTTATACCTCTAGTTTGGTAATTTCATAATTGATATAAATTTATTTAAATATTTTCTGTTACTAAAAAGGTCTGCTAATGTATATTACTTTTGTAATAATCCATACTACATCCATTATAATTTATACTAAATATCGCTCTTTCAACTTTATTCGAAATCCTACCAATTTTGTTCAGAAAATATGATCATTGCATTCTACCGTTGTTTGTTTACTAGATTTCAAAATTTCCAGTCTACCATGAAAAAATCGTTATTAATGTGCGGTTGTCATTTAGAGACCCGAAATTGAAGTGCTTTGTATCATAAAAGGAAGTAAATTAATAACCCAGAGGCTTTCACATATATATTTAATGGGTATTTGAGGTAAAAAAGCGTTTTTTTAATATAAAATAATGTAATGAACGCCGTGTACATAAAGACGGCTGCAGTAAAAAAAGCTGGCCGATGCTCTACCTGATTGCGGCTATCCGACATAAAAAAAACAGTTATATATAATAACTAATATTTTATGAAGGTTTTATTTATAAACAAAGAAATTGAAAAATTGAAAGATGACAAACTTTCGAAATTTTTAAATCGTTTTATCACATTTATTCTTATTTTTTTCGATATTTAAAAATTCAATAAAAAATAGAAGTGCAATAAAAGAAAACCTAGATTTCGCCATACGCTATTGGAATTTTTTTTTAAATTTCAATTCGATTTTTCGACAAATTTTTGGATATCGTTCCGATCAATTTGAAAAACATAACTTTTCAGAAAAATTCTTTTAGGTACCCTCATTAAACAATGCTTTGAATTTTGAAGTGTAGCACGAGGATAGCAGTTCCTAGCAGTTTGGAACCCCAGCCGAGTGGTGGTGCATCAAGCGTTTCGTTGAATGCATGCCTTCTTTGAATCTAGATTAGGCAATAATTTTCGCAAGTACTGAAGCCCAGTGAAATCAGTTTAAATTTTCCCATCTCTATACATAACATACATAGGAGTACTCCTGCGGAATCGTTAAAATTCGATTCCGAGAAAAATTACAATTAAAGGTACACCTATACTAAACATAGTTTTTTATACTTCTACACGTTTAACAAAGAATGCTAAATTTTGGTGTTTACTATCGGTAATTATCATAAATCAAGCATCCTAAGACCTATAATAACATAAAAAAAATATTTTTCTTTAATATATTCGATTTCTTGAAAAATAAAAATTGTAAATTGAAATGTTGTACTCGGGTGTGTTTGAGCTGATCGCATCTGTTGCCAAAATTCCAAAATTCGAAATGGTGAATCCAACACGGCAGACAAAAATTTGAAACTTTTTCAATTTCGATGAATCTCGATACTGAGGTTTATTCGGATCGCTGATTGAGAAAATGTCAGATTTATGAAATCCAAAATGAGAGGTTCAACATGATGCCATTGCATGCTCCATTTTCAATTTCGAAAAGCTGACAATCGGTGTCATTTAATACCCTATTTTACATTTCCTTTTACACTAGTATCTTTTAAATTTTGTATTTGTTCTATTCTTCTTGTTTGTTAAATGATGTAAGTGAACATACTGAATGGTAAAACAAATGGAAACTAATATGAGATTGAGTATTCCAATGATAAAAGGTTAATGAAAGGTTCATACCTAACGTTTTTCAAACGTTGCAATTGGAGTACGTATTTAAAGTTCCGACATAATAATATATTAATAATAATATTTTTCGTTCACGCAAAAATCCTGCCAATAATTATACAATTTGTGATTGTGTTATTAAAAAATCGATTTCAATATTATTCACGATTATAGCACGTATAATTATTCTTATATTATCTTTATTTTTTAAATCACAATAAGATCTCAGTTTCCTCATTTTTTATCAGTAATACGCTCATTCAACAAAATTTGGGATTGCATAATCGGTGAAAGCGCAAAATAAACAGCTCTTGGAAAAATGGGAATAACACTTTTTTAATTGTTGTCATTTACTTTTAATCCAGGATCATATCTTTTTTCGATATGTAATATGTTATTTAATATACGAAGAATCATTTATTATTTGTTTTGAACGATTTTGTTTTGTGCTAAAAAGATGAAACGCATTTAAGTAAACAAGTTACTCGCAGTATCAAGTCCAATTCGATTTTTTAATCTACTGTATGACTTTATTTGACATATATCGCACAATATAAAAATGAAGCCAATATACGTTTAATTTTTATGTGAAATCGTTTACTATTTATTATATTGTTTCTGTAACTTGTTATGATGACCGTTACATAGTACGTGATATTATTGAATTTAACCAATTAACACGTTTGATCTATATATAATAAAGCTATAATGTATTTAGCAATCATAATATTGGCTACTATAAGGCGAACGTCGCTTCTAATTTTAATGCAGAATATTTGAAACGCACATTAATAGAAGTTCTACTGATCTCTATAAGCCATCGGAATCGGGAAATTTCAATTCAACCACATCGCATATGTCAATGAAGAACTATTCACACGTTTGCGGTAATTGGTGAAATCTGGAGTTACCGCAATCAAGTGGATAGAGTTACACGTGGCTGCCGATGTCCGTGAACTTGCCAAATACAGGGTATTCCATGCCAATTTAGTTAGTTCATTTTCAAATCCTGCGTGATTACGCAATTATGAACGGTGCTCTTAGTGTAAGATACCTACATCAAAATTATCTTCAATCAGTTTTTTTGAAAATAAAACATTACTGAAAAGTGTAGTAGTGCATCTGACTTTAATATAGGTATATTATACATAGTAATGTACAAATATAATCCTTTAAAATTGTACATTTTCAATGAGGAATAACAGTACAATTATACATTCTACGTATTTCGATGTGATATTTTAACGCGATTTCCACAGCGTGGTTACAATATTAGAATTTATAGTCGATATTCAAATGCAGTAAGATCTTTCAAAGAGTCAATATATAGGATAAATGTCGGGTATAATTAAAAGTTCAGTGTATAATTGAAGAACTCTAAATGTGAGTCGCTAAAGATGCAAATAAAGTGATGTAAATATGTAGGTTAAACAAGCAATTCGTTCCTTTTTGGCCTATATCTGATTATTCCGATTTTTTGTCTCAGGTATACGTTGCACACCTTCTGTTGGAATACTGATATTCATTTTTAGAGTTTTCTAATATCATATTTATAGATACAGGCCGTTTTGGCTCTGCTGTTTTTGCGCCTGACTATTTCTTTCTGGTTTCTGTCGCGAGATTCATTTTAAATCAAAATTCGTTGAGTAAAATAGGGGAAGTAGAGACATGGCAACGACACAAAACTAACCTAACTTAAACAGTCAAAAATCTGCCTACCTCTAAGAATGTCTAAGAGCACATGTGTGTCATAAAACTAGCTTAACCTTACCAGTTAAAACTCCGCGTACCCTTAATAGTGCCTAAAGGCATGCTCTAAATCTTAGCAAATCTAACCCGTCGAACCTCCGCCTGTCCCTAATAATACCTAAAAGCATATGCGTGTCCTAAAACTAACCTAACCTAACCAGTCAGGACTCCATCTACCCTTAATAATGCCTAAAAGAATATTGCTGCGGATTTTTCCCGGGGAAATTGTTACGAGGAAAATACTTCCGGGAAATTATTTCCTGGGAAATAAAGTCCGGTCACCATAAATATGAAATGTCACGTCTGCTTTACTGAAATATTTTTAATTTTACATATATGATGGATTTCACGTCAAATGTCCAGACAAAAAAAAAATTTCTCCAATCAAGCCCCAATTTTTTTTATGAGTTACCCTATCGGTTAGTAATCATTCAGGAAAATATTTTTTAATTTTATTAAAAATTGGAGGAGTGGGAGGGGGTGAAAGTTTTGAACTTTTTTATGTCACGCGCTACTTTGTGTATTTATTCCACTTAAACAAATAAATACAAAATTTGTTTCAGATATGATTTTGATAGGATTTTTCATGAACTTTCGATTGGTGTAGTCCATTTTGAATTTATTTTTTATTTTGACCAAAATTTTTGAAAATCAAAAATATAATTCAAGTTTTTTCGACATTGGGCACGTTTTTTTTTTTATATATTTTTAACAGAAAGCTGAGGGTTTTTCCTACAAAATACTTGAATTTCCAAACATCGTTTTTTTTTGTTTTCGAGAAATTGAATTATAAAGATTGCGCGTCACGGCAACTCGAAACACCAATGCACCGCGCTGCTACGCTAACGACTTTGGATTATTGCCGACAGGTGGCTGAACTCGTGACATGTTTTCTCATACATGAAACATTATAATACAGAAATATGTAGATTGAATTTTGAGTTCTCCAGAGTTATTAAGTGCAAACTTTCACGTTGTACAAATTTTTGAACCTTCTGAAAGTTCAGGATATTTCTCTCGTAAACTCTCAGAAACACTAATCAAACCTGTTATTTTAATAGTTTTTTTTTAGTGGGTTGATCCACCTGCTTCTCCACACGTTTCTTGCCTTAACATTCACTTTTTAATAAAACAAAAATAAATGAAAAAATTAAACCCAAGAAAAAAAAGAAGATATATCTAAAACAAAAAATATCTTGCGAATGTCAATAAAAGTGCAGTTACATACAATTATCTTTTCAGATAAAATAAATGGATAATTACAGTTTAACGCATAATAAAAGACACAGTTCAATATGAGTGATAAAGGGATTTAGTAAATATCATATTTCCTACCATATTTCTGTATTATAACGTTTCATGTATGAGAAAACATGCCACGAGTTCAGCCACTTGTCGGCAATAATCCAAAGTCGTTAGCGTAGCAGCGCGGTGCATTGGTGCTTCGAGTTGCCGTGACGCGCAATCTTTATAATTCAATTTCTCGAAAACAAAAAAAAACGATGTTTTGAAATTCAAGTATTTTATAGGAAAAACCCTCAGCTTTCTGTTAAAAATATATAAAAAAAAAAAACGTGCCCAAAGTCGAAAAAACTTGAATTATATTTTTGATTTTCAAAAATTTTGGTCAAAATAAAAAATAAATTCAAAATGGACTACACCAATCGAAAGTTCATGAAAAATCCTATCAAAATCATATCTGAAACAAATTTTGTATTTATTTGTTTAAGTGGAATAAATACACAAAGTGGCGCGTGACATAAAAAAGTTCAAAACTTTCACCCCCTCCCACTCCTCCAATTTTTAATAAAATTAAAAAATATTTTCCTGAATAATTACTAACCTATAGTACAACTCATAAAAAAAATTGGGGCTCGATTGGAGAAAATTTTTTTTTTGTCTGGACATTTGACGTGAAATCCATCATATTTCAAATCTTTCGTAACATTCCAGAGGGGGGAAATGTCAGGCTGATGTCTACATAAAATTACGTGGGGTGAGGTAGGAGTTAAAAATGAACTGAAAAAGCTTTACGTGTTTTATTTATGGACAACCCTTTAGCTTTTTTGAAAAACCAATGGCGCCAAAGCAGGTGTGCCAAAACTGCCTGCTCCTCAATCTCCTATATTTAGTAAAATCATTTTCGACGTAGAAATTTTATATTCCGATGCATCGTGATTCTTTGCCTAATTCGCTACTTGACATTACTATTCGCATGCTGAACCATGCGTGTAAAGTAACATTCCTTCAATTGTGGCCAGTTGTTACAAGAACTTTTTGAATAGAAATTTGTGGATAGACATTATTCCATCTAAATCTAATGTTACTACTAATTTAGCAGTTATGAATAAAATGCTTCATTCTAATATGCAGATATATTTATAAATAAAAATTGTACTTTAAACTAAATCGGTTTATGTACTAACTTTCGAACGTTAATTTTATCTTCCATTAGTTTAGTTATGCAAATGAAAATTTGCAAGTATAATATCATTACACTAAATAATTTGTAACTTTGTCGCACGACTTCTATAAGTAAAGCTACTTATTTTACTAATGTAAAGTGATAAATTCGGCTATGCTTATACTAGTAATCGCTATTTGCTCATTTACTTCGAAATTATCTAAGAAACTTACGACCAGATATTACCGAGGTTGAGGAAATTGAGGAATAATCCAATTATTTCTATTGGATAATTTTGATTTCCTCGAATTCGGGACTCTACAGTGCACTGGTTACAGAACTACGTAATTGTATTTCCACGTAGTGAATATTGACGCCCCTTACCTAAACTAATATATTTAAATTATCGCGTGAAAATGAATATGTTTTGAAATAAGACAAAGATAAACATATTTGTATTTGCTATGTAAAATTATACCTTTAAAAACGTAAGATAATATTTCACATTTTACCAAACCTTATTTAACGAACGCAAGTTAACATAGATAAATTACAACAATTTTCTTGCCACTTACCAACGATCGTATTTTATTACGTGAAACATAATGTTGTTCTTATCAGGTTACGAAATCATCATAATCAGTATAAAAATATATTGTTTTTGTAGATTCAAAATTTAACGCTTATTCTGAAAAAAATCGCAAATGTCATAACATGAAGTACTCAAGTTTCAACATTAAGAATGTTTAGTTTTACATTTATTTGCTTAATTTTTTATGGAATACGTTAAACTCATTAACAATGCAAGAAAATCGACGTTCGATAAAAAACTCTAATTTTTAATATTTTACTCAAACATTGACAGAAGTTCATTTAATTAATTCAACTTAAAGTAAATGATACCGTAATTTTAAAATATAATAAATAAAATACATCAGTGCATAAATCATATTACTTTATTCTTAACCAGCACAATGAATACAGAGATATGTGCGGTGCAATTTAAGCAAATAGGTTACTGCATTATTTAACCAACAGCAATTGCCCTGTGGTCGGTGCGACGCACAGTCGCTCTTTCAAGTGAAAGGTTCCTGATAGGGATCCACACTTGGAAGGTGACTATGAAAAATAAAAAAAAAAACGAGCGTTGCGCCCGCTACGGCAAAGATAGCAGGCCGATTGCTAAGTGGGAGACACGGCTGCTTTACCATCAGAGGGTATACTCTGATGATAAAGTAGTTCGTCGACTGTATCTGTCCTGGTTTTCCGTAGTTTTCCCAGACCCCGTGCAAATGCGATACAGAGGGGTCAAGTCGTGATCCTTGTGTTTGTCTAAAAAAGTATTGTCTTGTAATGTCTTTGAAAGTCTGTCCGACCAATCCACCCGAGAGCCGAATCGCGAATAGGCTAAAAAATGTCATTAAAGCGGGGGATAATTCCTTTCCTTACTGCATTATTTTATATCTTTTGAATACTTGCTAGATAATTTAATCTAATCTCTGATAAATATTGTTATTGACGTTTAGATATACTATAATAAGAGAAAATGTATTATATAAATTAACGCTTTGATAAATGTGGAATGTGGATGTAAAACTCAACTACTATTTTAATTACTCCCAGCTTTTTTTTCGGAAGTTAGAATCTTATCTGACTTCAGTAAACTGTACAATTTGTAACGTATATAACTTGGTGGCTTAACTAGAAAATTATGAGCACACATATTTAACATATGTAAAAAGTTTGCAAATGTCAGACAATTTTTAATCATTATCAACCTTTTGAAAATAAATAGTGATTGTAAATATTTATAATATATTTTTTATAAACTTTGGTATTCACAATTTTTATAATTAATGTCTTCTTAACTAGCAACGTAATAATAACTAATATTTGTTCAACAGTGTACTGTTACACCATGATCTATTAATGTATCAGGATTCTTTTGAAATTTGTACAATTTAATTATTTTTCAGATCAATGAAACGGCACACGAAACAATTTATTTTTAATAGATTTATTATCGCAACAATTACACACTAACAATTTTTAGAGATTAATAAAATACAAAAAAAAAATATTTTCTTTTTAACAATGTAAAAAATTATTTTTAGTTTTGCGATTGAACAGTATCAAATATAACAGGACGTAAAATGTGTTTAATTATACTGATGCCAATCGATTTTCCTCGCATCTACAAATACTCTCATTACGAAGACGAGAGTGCCAAAATTAAAGTATGAAAGGTATTACCAACACCTTAATATGAATGATCATTAAACAATTCATACTCTAAACTTAGATTAAGTACAAAAAATCGAGGAATTACCACATGCAAATTAAATTATCGGAGAAATAATTTTTGGGAGCATATAACGGAATATAATAAAAGGAAACGAGAATTTTAAATTTCAGTAATTTTTCTGGCTATAGTGTTACCATTACAAGTCATACTGCAACCAAATAAATTTTATTTTCTCTATTGGTAATCAAAATAGCACTAACTAATAATTGCTCAATCTGTTGCCAAGTATTTTCTATTTATTTACATTATTCGGAAAATTGAGAAACATTTAAAGGTCGAAGATATGAACTTCATTAACACGATGAATGCTGTTGGCTTTATTATCTCTGATCAAAACAAGAGTAGGTGAATTTTTTCGAAGAGTTTCTAATCGAAAATGGGTTTTTGATTCGCAAAAGTAACATGAAAATACCTCAAATTAACTAATATAACTTCGATAAATTTTATGACGGGTGTGTATCAAATTAATAGACGCAAATGTGTCTTTCTTAATCTCTGCAAGATAATGTCTCAAATTTTAATAACATTTGTAGCGTTTTTAAATCACAGTAATTATTTCCCAGTAACTTATATCGTCTTATATTTAGTACATTTTGTCTATATTCCAAAGGATATATTGATTCCAACCTTGCATCTCAAATAAAAACTGGGCCGTATTTGAGTCTATTTTTACAGCACATTAAAGATTAGTGTTCATGATGAGTTTGTCTTCCTCCTCTGCGAAATTGTTCAATTATAACGCGATACATTACGATCATATGGATGAAACATTTACGTGTACAAAACGCCGGAAAAAGTCTTGAAGTACGGACAATTTTATGCCTTGTGGAGACGTGAACAATTAGAGCATATTGTGTTGATAGATTAAGAAAGCAGTTCAAGCTGTTCACTTGTTCTCAATTTAAAAAAATAGAAAATTCGATCATTTTTACCTTCCACCACTCTCAGACGACAACTTGTAATGATTTTATTTTATTGTAATTTTAGAATCTTTTAATTGTTTTATTCAACATATTTATTTATCACTGAAAATTATATCTTATAACATCTCAAATATATTGATATGAATACTTCGGTTCCTTTAAAATTCGTCAAAAACAAAATTGTTTTATCTGATTGACATTCTTGAAAAAAAGTTATATGATTTTTGGTTCCAAAATAATATGAATAGGTACTTAAAAATATTTAATGTGATCGTAATGATTGTAATTAGAACTAAATATTTGAATTGTACTAAACCTGGTTCACTCAAAATAATGATTTAAAAAAATACACAAGATACAAGATAGTTTTTTTAGTTTTAAATTATAATTATTTTTATTAAACAATAGTATGAATTAATTAATTTATAGTCTGATGAGATATTAATAATCTAAATTTTGATATTTAGTCGACATCTTGTATCAGTAAGGTTTTTTAATCGTTCATTAAAACATGTATATTGATGTTTTGATACACTATGTTAACGTTACTTTTGCCATAAAAAAATTACATTTTCGTCACTGGAAAGAAACACCATGTTCGCTCCCTGGACCTGAAATTTGCTGGCCTCTGCCGATTATACTTTACGGCCATGGATTGAAAACTACTATTAAAATGACATGTCAACCGATCATATTGTGCATAGGATTCATGGTCTGAAGAATCTGATTATTATTATGAGTAATTCACATTAATCTACCTAAAAACGATTTTTTAATGTTAGATTTTAAGGGTGCACTGAAAGAAAAAAATAGTAAAATCTACTAAAAAATGACTACCTTGTGTAGTAAATGGATGGGGTAACTATTGCTCATAGTCAAATGTACTGTCAGCTGTAGTAAGAGGTTATACTCTCCGAAATGCAGTAAAAATTATTAATCTAAAGTCATTTCTACTATTTTCTATAGTAAGATATAGTACTTTTTTCGCGTAGACATAACCTGCTGTTATACTAATAGTGATAAATTCGGATAATATATATATTTAATATTAATTTAATTTAAAGAGCAATACAACTGCACTTTTAAGCACATTATTTATAAGTTTTAAAGATATTCTAATGATATTCCAATCCATAATAAAGTTTATTTGAGAATTTAAAAAACGTTTGGATGCGTAATTAGAAAGAGCGATTTTTAGTCAAGAAGAAATAGCTAGTGCAGAATTTCTTTTAATGAAGTTTAAACGCCAAAATCTCATATCAAACTTCATGACAAAAATTTGTACATTAGGGTTTTAATATGAACCCGATATTTATTACCAAATATGTTCTTTTATTGAACACATATAAACGAAATTTCTCTAAACTTATATTTAATACATTTTTATTAATTAATATTTATTTTATTACTTTTAATTATTTTTTTAAATAACATGAAAAATAAAAAAATTTTATTAAATAATAATAATAAAAAATATATGTGTTTGGCCTCCAAATGAAATTTTATCCATTTTTCTCTTTTTGTTATTAATATGTATGTTAGACCCTATTCTGGAATCAACAACTTAATTGCCTCTTCTGGCATCTTCAATAAAAAACATCATGGCCTATATTTTCTTTTATAATAATTTTCATATATTACATATTATGAAATAATAATACTGCATTTTTAAGTTAAACAAAAATTTTCGTCGTTTGGACGTTAGTTTTTTCCAAGTAAATTAAAATTTAAAAAAAATTAGAACTCTGTCGTTGGGATCCACGCGAAACGATTCCACGGAAAGCGCTCTACGGAATTTCCACATGCAATTTCCGTATGGAATTTCCACGGAATTTCCACGGAATTTCCACGGAATTTCCACGGAAATTCCACAGAAATTCCACAAGGGATTCTACGGAAATTTTAAGCAAATTTCCACACGGAAATTCCGCGAGATCAAAGAGGCCATGGTGATGTTCTTAGACTCGGGTATGACTCTAAGAGGGGAAATGACATCCTGGTGTTCCGCGCCTTAGCTTTTCATCGTCCAAGTGTACCGCTCCATGGTTATCGAAGTCCAGGTGTTCCGCGCCGTAGTTTTCCGTCGTCCAGGTATACCGCCCCATAGTTTTCGAAGTCTAGGTACTCCGCGCCGTAGTTTTTCGTCGTCCAGGTATACCGCTCCGTAGTTTTTGGTGTCTAGGTGTTCCGCGCCGTACTTTTTCGTCATCCAGATGTACCGCTCCATGGTTTTAGATGTCTAGGTATTCCGCGTCGTAGTTTTCGATTTCTAGGTACTCCGCGCCGTAGTTTTTCGTCGTCCAGGTATACCGCCCCGTGGTTTTCGATGCCTAGGTATTCCGCTCCGTAGTTTTCGATGTCTAGGTGTTCCGCGCCGTAGGTTTTCGTCGTCCAGATGTACCGCCCCATAGTTCAGCGCCTTCGTTTATAAAGCTGAACATCTGGACACTGAAAATTATGCTGCGAAACACCAGAATACCAAAAACAATGGAGCGGTATACCTACACCGAAAACGATGCCGTGGAACACCTGGACACCAAAAACTATGGAGCGGTACACCTAGACTACGAAAACTATGGAGCGGTACATCTGGACAACGAAAAACTACGACGCGGAGCATCTAGATACCGAAAATTATGGGGCGGTACACCTGCACGACGAAAAACTACGGCGCGGAGTACCTAGACTTCGAAAACTATGGGGCGGTATACCTGGACGACGAAAAACTACAGCGCGGATTACCTAGACATCGAAAACTACGGCGCGGAACACCTAGACATCGAAAACTACGGAGCGGTATACCTGGACGACGAAAAACTACGGCGCGGAGTACTTAGACTTCGAAAACTATGGGGCGGTGTACCTGGACGACGGAAAACTACGGCGCGGAACACCTGGACTTCGATAACCATGGAGCGGTACACTTGGACGATGAAAAGCTAAGGCGCGGAACACCAGGCTGTCATTTCCCCTCTTAGAGTCATACCCGAGTCTAAGAACATCACCATGGCCACTTTGATCTCGCGGATTTTCCGTCTGGAAATTTGCTTAAAATTTCCGTAGAATCCCTTGTGGAATTTCTGTGGAATTTCCGTAGAATCCCTTGTGGAATTTCTGTGGAATTTCCGTGGAAATTCCATACGGAAATTCCATGTGGAAATTCCGTAGAGCGCTTTCCGTGGAATCGTTTCGCGTGGGGAAGCATTGTTTATGTTTTGAATTACGTAAAATACACTACAGAAATTTTACTTTTAAAAATATGGATGTACTCGTCCAAGCTCCACCTTGAGAGTATTGATGAAACGTATTCCATCGTGTTATATTTGTTCCCTCTTTCTAGTAATTTTCGCGGACTGTTAACTTTTAAATTATAAATTGCTTGAATGCAGCGCAATTCCATGCTAACCACTGCAGTTGCATGTTTATTGTTTTGAGTTTTGTAACCGACTTCATTCGTTCGCTTATGTTTCGGTTTGGACGGAAAAAGGAAAAAATAGATTTTTTGATACACGTGTCCGTTAAGTATGCACTTTAGTCCGGACTCCATTTAGTCCGTAAAGTGTGATTTTACGGACTAATCTCCGCATTTTACGGACTAAAAACAGTCCGTAAAGTGCCGACTTTTGCGAACAGTGTATCAAAAAATGGTGTTCGCTTCTCGGCCGTAAAATTCTACGGCCTAGGACAGAAAAGTACTATTTATTAATTAAAATTGTTTTGTAATCAAATTAAAATCTAAATTGATAGTACATAATTTGTCATTTCACTAATATGTAGTAAATTCTACTATTTATTTAGTCCAAACTTTTGCTAGATTCGAGTAGTACAAATAACTATCTCGTAGTACATGTTACTGCATAAATGGTGAAACTTACCAATTGATTATCGACTATTTCTACGACATAATTGACTAAATTTTTCTCTCAGTGTGTATGGAAAAAATGTTCCGTACCACATTTTTAGTTTCACTAGACCTGATGCTAAGTCTCCATAAAAATGCCAAATGGCTGTCATATCAAATTATATAAAACGTTTAGAAGACATAAATTTTTGCAGGGCAATAAATCTATCATATTTGGGAAGTAATGAAAACATGTTGTTATATTGCTATTAAATATTGTCACCACCTGCTCATCGAACTACAATACAAAACAAACAGCATTAATTGCTACACACATCCAGACGGCAATTTTCGCGTGCAATGAATTAAGCGCGCAAGCTCGCCCATCGTCTCGAAAGCAAGCTCCATAATCGCATTTCGGTAGTCACACAACGAAGCTTTTCGGTTACTTCCCACCTGCAGTACGTTCGAATAAAAGCGCCTCATGCAAGATTCCCAGCCTCGCACGCAAACATTCTCGACTGGAAATTTCGAGTTGCATAAACCCTGCGCCATGCGAAATTATGCGTGGAGGATGAAGAAAAGGCGGAACCTCTGCGTGTTGGAATGTCATTCCGGAAATCTAAGGATTACTAAGTTTTCTATAGTCGCGCATATACATGCGAGAAGGCATATGCATACCAAGGATTCGAGAAAGCGTTCTCCGAGCAACTTCGGATCCCTCCAAGGAAGTCCTCCGGGGCCTGGGCGACCCCACGGGATGAGATCCAGCTGCACAAGGAATCGTATACATAGATGTATGTACATTTAGGTACGCGATATGGTTAGCGCCCCGATTAGAGGTGTAGTCGTCGGTGCAGTTTCCACGTCGCGGCACTCAGGAACAGGGAAGCGGCAATTCGCGAAATCGCGTCGCGAGACACATACGATGTCAAGATTCTATGTATATAACTACCGTGTAGAAAGGAAACGGGTTTTCGATGGTTCGATAGCTTCCACAAATTGGATTCCTCCTTCCCTGTCACCAATTTCTCCTCATGATATTTGCGTCATAAGAAGAATTTAATTGATGATATTCAAATTTATGAGATACGAAAGATAATTATGATGAATGAATTTAATTTCACAGCTTTTTCAAATATCATGCATGGACACTTTCGATATTTTTCTGTTCATAAACATTTCTAACCTATTTTCAGTCGCTTCTACCTTCAAATCCTATTTTATGAGTATCACTTATGATTGGTGCAGGTCGAAAAACCGACAAATCAAAAAGCCGACAGGTCGAAAAGCCGACATTCAAAATACCGGCAATTGAATAGCTGACATTCAAAAAACCGACAATAGAAAAACCGACATTAAAAAAAACCAACAAGCGAAAAGTCAACGCTCAAAAAATGACCGTCCTCCTGACAACGCGTGTATTTTTTTGTGTCGTCTTTTTGGCTGTCGGTTTCTTACTGTCGGCTTTATGACTGTCAGTTTTTTAACCTGTCGGTTTTTTGACCTGTACGCTTTTTGATTTATCGGGTTTTCGACCCGCACTACTTATGATATAACAGAGAAGTCTTATTCACGATACTTACGAGTATTAAAAAAGAATGTTACTACACATATACTAACAATTTCTGTTATTAAATTAATATAAGAAAGGATAATTACTGGTATTAGTTAATGATAAGACAAACAAATTATGCCTCGGCTTTTACATCCTTAGAAACATGGAATTTTAGGGAAGAAAAGTTCAAAAGCCTTGGTTAATTGATCTTGAAATTTTTAAAATAATTTGGAGTATAACGATGTGCGATTCCTTTTCTGCGGCTTTCCGAACAGTTTTGTAATTAGATAACCGATTCAGTACGTTCCATTATTAAACAAATGCTGTTTCAAATTCTTTTCCCTACTTACAAGGTTTCATGGAAAATGATTATACATAGTAATCCAGATTGAAATTATGTGTACAGTATATCATGGCAAAAATTATTACATTAAATTAAAAATTAAAATTTATCATTGTTTTGCAGTTTTCAAATAAGGTGTTTCAATATCTGTAAATAATACAGTACTGCCAATACGTTATGAGCAATAGTCTTGTTCAACATGAGGTATTCCATTGCAAAATCACGTCTTTAACATGTTCCGTTGTTATTTACAAATTTCAAAAATATTTTTCTAATATAATTTTTGAGTAAACAATTTTATGTTGTTTAGATTTTTAGAACAGAAAATGACTTATTTTTTAAGGTTTAATCAATCAAAACATACTGATTATATAATCAAATCTATTAAACAGGACGGTTTTTTCTGTAAAAATCACCAAATGTTCTGAAACTAAGGATATTATAATATTTTGACGGCTGCTATTGAACACCTCCATTTTCTGCAAAAATATTCGAACTACATAAAACTAAAATCAAGAGTGTTCGGTCTCTTTTCGAGAAAATTGAACAATTCTTTCAAAATGTTCACTCATTATTGTGAAAACGGATGAATATTTCCAGTGTACGAATTGAAACATACTCTCTCAATTTGAAACAGTGAAAAACTCACTATTTGAATCAGTGAATGAATCCTCACTGCTGGGTTAGTGACTTTCATCATATTCAATGTTGCGCCTTAAAGTTTCAATGATTCAAGAACTGAATCAATGTTATGTGAAAGTTCACTGCTTCTCAGTGACTGCCTTTTCACTATGGAAATCAGTGACTATATTTAGTGAGAATCAGTGAATTTTCACTGTTTGAAACCGAGAGAGTGGAATTATAATAAGACGCTTCACTTTTCATATTTGTGGCATATTTTTCGTTTAATTGTATATATTAAATAAAACAAAATTGGCCATTGTAATCCCATCATCAACTTTGGCGTGTGAAAATTGATCTAACATCGATGAGTAGTTTACACCGTTTTGTGTGCAAAAAGTGCATCTTCACACCTAAATAATTTAATTAGTTTTTAAAGATATTTTCAATGCATTATTGTACGATTAATAAGAATATTCGAAGGCCACGCTGTAGCAACAAGTGGCTTACTTCAGATAAACGGGACTTATTCTAAGACGTCTTAAAATTTCAGTAACTGAAAGTCAACAATGTATCCGTACCATCTGCTTTTATAAGATAAAACCAATCGGTTTTTGGTCAATTTTTTTTGCAGCGAATTTTTGGCACCGATGTGTATCCATCCCAGAATATTTTTGGAAACGATTACGATGGTATAGACTAAAATATGTGTAATATCGATAAACATAATAAAAACCGCTGTTAATGACGATTAGAATAAATGTTTCCATAACTTCTCCTAAAAAATGTCCCGATTTGGCAATTATGAAATCACCTGACATTAAAGAATAGTACATTACCTAACAAGGGTGTAAAGTATACTTTTATACACGGGTGGGAACTGCCCTGACGAGGCGCCGCCGAGTCACATGTAAAGTTCCCGCGCGTGTCTACAAAAGCATATACTTTACACCCTTGTTAGGTATCCTATTTTTTGTAATTGCGTGCGTAAAGAGAGTGTGGAAAGTTTTGATGCCTGCTTGAGTGCGTAAAGTAAACTTTACGTATGACCGATCACTTTACGAAGATCGTTGTCGGGAGTGCGTAAAAGTTTACTTTAGGCGCGAAAGATAGGCATCAAAAATACTTTACAAACGATGTTTACACACGCAATTATGAAAATCATTTTTTCCAGTTCACTAAAAGTGCATTTTTCATATGATCATATCGTAAGAGTACATTTTAAAGAGTCTAGCTAAATTTTTTGAAAAATAGTAAACTACATCTTTTTTCGTCAAATACCATTTTTTGCGGTATATCTTAATAATGTTTATTGCGCTTTACATTTTTGTCCCTTCATTTATCTATGATTAAGTATATTTTCGATATTTTTCAGTACTATCGAACCTATAAAAATTTAAAAATTTTTTAAAAAAAGAGGTATGTAATTTTTTGGGGATTGACTGTAATAAGAATTTTAAACTGATAAAATCATCATTAAAAGTAAAAAAAAGGAATAGTGACCCAAACTTTAGAGATTGCTAAGGTTTTCAATGTACACATAGGATATTTTTTTAAATTGTTATTACGAACCCTACAATTCTTGTTTTATATTTTTTTCGTAATTTTAAGAGTTCATTTATTGCATTATACACATATAAATATACTTCATACTTTTAGATTATCTACTGATTCAACAAAAATAATCTTATTATTTCTTTGGCGGATATATCTGTGATAGTGTTGAAAAAAGGCATTTTTGAAAATTGTCTTTTGCTATAGGCTGTGAACGAAAAAGAATTAGTTTCTGTCCACAAAAATTTATATTGAAGAAGTCCACAGGAGAAAAATTCCTGTATATATGTATGGACTTGTGTACTTTTTCAACATACTTTTTTATGGACAAAAACTGTTTTTTTTATTCAAGTTCTTTAAAGTGGTCTGTTTACATCCATGTTTTTCTGAATTTATCGAATAAAAAAGTAAAAAAGTTTGTCTGTAGGGAACTTCCAATAATCAATTAATTCATGGATATTAACTACGATTTATTTTCAAATTAATTATGGTCAATTTCGAACTAATTTTAGATAATTAATTACGAAGAATAAATACAAATTTATTATAATGAATTGGAGTTCACACTCGAGAAAGTATCGAAAACTATTCAGTATAATATTTCAGTCTCAAGATTAAATAATTTGTTGTGGAAAAGTATACAATGAATTTTAATTGCGATACCATAAGGGGCATCGAAATTATTGATCTTTTCAGCACTAAACAAGAACAAATCATTTTTCCTACGAGACATTTTACATATTTTGTATTGTAACTATTTTGATGCATTCAAAACCACACCTATTATAATACTTATAATCTGTAAAAATACTTGATTTTCACCTATTTTGTTGCAACCGAAATTCTTCTTTCTTTTTTAATGATATTTTTTAGTTTAATAAAAAAACTTTAAAATGAAAATTACACTTTCTTGAAGAACAACTATTCAAAATTCCATACTGTTCGTGTATGTAAATTGAAATTATTAATATAAATTAATATACGGTCGTATTTGATCAACGAGTTCGCTGGAAGTTTGAAAATTTCACTACTGTACTCTCTTCAACGTGAAGAAAATGAACTTCCTAACTGACTACTTTAACACCCCAAAGCTTTTCGGTTTACATCCATAGATTCCAAAACATAAAATTATTTTTCGCATTTATATTGTGAAAAAAAGAGAATTTTGCAGTGATATTAGTTTATATGAGTTAAGAATCAAATGTTAGTAAGTAACTTACTTGCTTTTTGAATGAGTAATTTCTTTTTTAATTGCATTTTATTTATTCCTTAACGATAAAGATTATTAATGACATTATCGTCCTACTTTTTACTTTGGCATTTGTACTTTGGAACAATTAAGAGTTCTGATATTCAATTTTGCAATAAATGTCTGTAACTCCTACTACGTAATCAGTATCTTCCAGAAACATTGTCATGTATTTAATAAACGAAACAATTGTGGCAAATAGTGAATCAATAAATGATGTCTTAGCTTAATAGTTTTAGTCTTGTATTCACTATTGTTCTTAAATTACAGGAACATTGATTTGAATCCAGTAAGTGAGATAGAATCGCTGAGGAGACAGATCCTTTAACTCCTATATCATTTACAACATGCCAGAATTAACGATCTCAAAAAGATAAGGATTGCCGTGAGGTAATACAATTCCGAAGGTTATTACAATTCCGAAAATCAGAAGGTTCTCGAGATTTTTTTAACTTAGATTGCACCCCAAATATATTAAAAGTATCAATAACTAAACTGTTGAGAAATTCATCGTTGATGTTATCGAAGTTCCTTACATGTTTTTAAAGCCACGGGTTTTAATAAATTTTTGCATGCATTTCATTCTTGGATAAGAAATGGGATAACAAATTAAAAAATGATCAGAAATTTCGTAACGTTCGGATAAAAATACATCTAAAATTTGTACGGTAGTTGAAGCTAATGCAATATCTAAAGTAGATGTAGATACAGTGAGCCTAGACGCAGATTCTATAAGTTGACGAACATGAAGGACCGAATATATTCAAAGAGTTTTTTTGGAAGAATTTGAGATGGTGTTAATGAGATCAACATTAAGATTACCTTATATAATAATCCGTTCTACGGTAAGTAAAATCACATAAAAATTATCAAGAAACTTTAACGATACTTTATCAGGTCTACAAGACCCCTATCGAAAATTTAAGACCTTGGAAGTTTAGAATGACATTTATGCCCAAATCATCATAGTCAAAAGTATTTGCAGAGAAATAGAAATGGGATTTTATATATACAAAGTTACTCCCGTAATTACAAAATAATCATCTTTAATATTAGCACTTAACCGGGTCTCCGAGATACATAAAATGTCATGGTCATCAGAAACGACTACATTAAGATGAACGATTTTTAAATTATCATTAATTAACACCTTAGAATGCGAAATAGTAGTCGATACTGCGGGCAATCTTGATCTGGTTGACTAGATTTCGGGAAGAGACGGCCAGGTTGAACTTGAAGGAGAATTGCTGTTGGCTAACGAAGGGGATGCCACCTTTGATGGATAATCATCAGAATTAGCTGAATTCGTGAACCGAAGAAAATTCGATGCAGGAGAAATTAATTATCATGAGTTGTTTGTAATCTACAACAGATCCTCTTCGGTAAAGACCTCCACAAATTGAGTCTTTCTAACATTTCTAATCAATAGTTAATAATATCTCTTCGGACAAGAATAGAAGAGTTTTGATTGTCTTTCGAGAATGCTAAATCGGCTGCAAGGCATTCATTTAAAAAAAGTGGAGAAATACATTGTTTCTTATTTTTATTAACATTAGAGGTAATCATGGGAGCTAAATTCAGTAAAAATCGCAGTCATTTATTTGGAGTGAAAAACTTCGGCATATACGTCCTGAAGGAAGCTCTCAGTAAATACGGTGTGATAAGTCTGTAAAAGTAGACCTTACCGCAACTAATACTGATATGCGACCAAAGTAATTTCGACTCTTGAAATTTAAACTTGGCAAACAAATGAAGTACATCGACAAACGTGTACTATTTACATCAAATACACGAATTTTGAGGGCGAACAATAAAGAACAATTAAACACT
The DNA here is from genome assembly GCA_030407085.1 of Trichopria drosophilae. Classification (NCBI taxonomy): domain Eukaryota; kingdom Metazoa; phylum Arthropoda; class Insecta; order Hymenoptera; family Diapriidae; genus Trichopria; species Trichopria drosophilae. The sequence goes on from CM059583.1 coordinate 166,143,436, forward strand.
ACTCAGACTCCAACACTACAGCACACATAAAAATATATGTTGTATAACGGTTGGCTTAAATAACTGGAAACCCTGACCGAAATATGTATATAGTTTTTGTTTTAGAAAGCAAATCCACAATATATTTGTGACTTATTATAGCGAACACTTGACGATTTGATTGAACACAAAACGAATTTTTTCACAAAAGTTTAATAATTGTCTAAAATACAGGATGACAGAGTAGAGAAAAGAAAGCTTGTTCTGTGACTAAACAGGGCATTCAGAAATGTATATTTGCTGGAAATTATTGGAAACAATAACGCTAACTTCCGATTAAAATGAATTATATAGAGTAATTGCCAATATCATAATATTAATATAGCACTTTTATTTAAATCGATCTTTTGGATATCTGAATATTGGAATTCATAAAACTCATCGCCTGAAAATATCATTCAGCTAAAAAAACGATGACTATTAATATCTTTTAAAAGCCAGTTCGTAGAAGGAAATGATTATCGAAATAGCAAATTTCAAATGATCTGGGTCATAAACATTACTAGTAGCAGAAAAGCGAACATTCATTACCCATGTCTAATATTTTACAAACAGTGGAAATGCTATTCCACTAGAAGGTACATTAAATAATTATCTGCAGAGTATATTACTACTTAAATTGACGGATTAACAATACCTTTCCCAACAAATCGGTAACATCACTAGATATGAAAATACATAGCTAACAATTTTACAACAATGTGAAACAATGAAACACCCGTTAAGGCTTAACAAATTATTCTAGTGTAATATATTAATGTCTTAATAGTTTTGAACGAAACTGTAATACGTTTTATATTTGTATTTGTATTTATTAATAAACGGACTAATCGGAACTTAACAAAAAGTAAATATTATAATATGAGTCAATTGACATTATATTCTATTTTACGACTATTTTAGTAATTATTTTCTACAGACCATTAGTTTCAGTGTTTGCCTATTTATGCTTCATTATTACGTCAATATAATGTACTTTGCCATACGACTGTTATTAATGATATGGAGCTGGTAAAGCAAAAATATTTCCATATGCCAATCAAATGTATGATGTTTACGTAATATGCAATAAATGTAGCCATGTTTATATGCTCCATATTTATCGTATTTATAATACGTATCCTTGGTATATTTGCAGAAAATATCGTGCCAGTAGGATGTTGATCGTAATTGGCATTTTGCAATTTAGAGGGGAATGTTGGCATAAAATACGTTAAAAGAAAATTCATAAGTAAATTGCACAGTAGAATGAAAATATTCTTTATTAAATTAATTTGCGATACTCACAAATCCAATAATAAAATATACGCACTAACTTAAACAAAGCAATATTGAAAAAATAAATGAAGTTATGAACGAATCAAATTATCTGTAGTCTTCATGACAAAAAAGCTTTAAAATAAATATAAAGGAATAAAACAGAAAAAATGCAATACAAAGCTAAAAGAAAAATGGAATCGGGTCAAAAAGGGCAGTGTGTACACTTTACATTTCTTAAAGTGAATTTTGCTTGAGCCTTATTATTCCACTTTATATATAAAGTGAATCCATTATTTCTTTTTCTATGTAGTGTAATATAAATTTTTAACGGGGAAATAAAACTGTTACCTTAAAAAAGATGATTCGTACGCTTAACAACATATAAACGCAGATTCAATTGATCATACGTTTACGAATTAATTTTCCATAGTATCAAAATGTTTTTAAATATTAGCATTGCAGAATTGAAGTTCGTAGATGAGTTTTTGCTATAATGGCCAGGTTTGTTGATTGCATTTATGTTGTTGCGTAAAATATTATCCATACACATAAGTTTTTTTAGATGTATAATTATTTTATATCAATTATGTTTCGTCTATAGAAGCACATAAAAGAGGTTTTTTTAAAATAAATTTTAATTATCATCAGATATACATAATAAGTATGTGGCTCATTCTTCGAAAAAGTGTAAAATCGATGTATTTTTTTTCCACGAAATAAAAGATTATAAAAATTTCAGTTCTATTCATATAAATATATCAGAAAAAGTTCAGATATATTCATCGGCTTGCTAATTATGTAAATACGAAGTAATAATGCAGCAGCCATCGATACGCGTGAAATATGCAAGTAATTTAATTTTTTAATGGATATTTTATATAAAAATGGCGAAATGTTCACTCTTTGCGAATGAGTGACTCATAAAGAGTAAGAATAGAAATAGTAACTTAATAATATTCATTTTATAAAACTCAAAACAGTTAAAATTGTTATGGAAAATTATAAATTGATATGTTTAGTTATTTTATCGATGTAAAAAGAAAATGTTGATTATCGCATATTACTGATAATGCACGTTTAATACTGAAAGTAGTTAAGAAAATTGATGTTAAGTTCAATTAGAATCCGTTCTATCACTAATAAGAACGGAATTTCCGTAAATCACTACAATATTGTCCAGGAGGCTTACATGCCAGGGGAGCTTACATGTCAACGTATTAACCACGTTAACATAAGAACAAAATAAATTTCGGTCAAATGCACTTCAGGCGTAAGAGTTTAATCTTTTCTTTATATTTTAAGATATATTACTCGCTTTCTTAACATGCTAAAGTAGCGTCGCAAATATGACAGGAGGCTTACGAGGAATAAACGTACTGGCCTTAGTTCTAACAATATTACTAAATTTGTGTTCAAATTAGTTTTGAAATCAGTAATATTATACACACAATCCATACTCTAAAAGTAATCGAAATTGTAGAACGATTGTCTGTATCTACATTTAATTTTTTTTGTACTGCAAATGGCACGTATTCTGTACGTACATTTATTTTTTAAAACATGGGGACACATTTTACAAAGCCATAACAATTTTCAGGAACGTTATAGTGAAATTTTCACAGCACTATTTGTTTGTTATAAGTAAAACAGATCATAACCACTTTTAAACAAATTTAATCATTCACGTGAAAGAGAATGACAGTGATCAAAAACGTGTTATTTATACCTGGGGACAGCCAGGAGGCTTACATTTCGGACCTTTAGCATTATGTGAAAATTTTATCATGCGATTTGAACAAATTATCTCTTGTGCGATGTTTACATAAAAGTATTAGGCGCAAGAAAAAAAAATGTTTGGAGAAAAAATTCCATCATTTGGATAAAATATTAACTGGGGACATAAAATTACACTTTTCTGGAGAATGACACATGTATATTTAACACCCAATCATTCCAATGACTTCATTGCGGTAGAATTTCACTTTAATATGAAGTCAAATTTGACTTTAAACGGGTAAATCAATTTTCACTCGTCTATCGTAAAATTGACTACAAAAAATTGACTGCAATTAATTAAATTTCACCGTAAGAAAATTTAGAGTGTATACATTTATCAAGTATCTCGCGTTCACAGATAAAAGTAGTTCAAGTTATTGCAAATGAAAAATTACGAAACGAAAGAGACTGAAAAAAAGGTTTGATACCATACAAATTGATCAAGATCCGGAAACTCAATCTGAAAACTCCTGTGTTCAAATAAAGCCTTGCTAAGGAATTCGAGTTAGGGCGGAAGAAAAAGTGAAACCGACGAGAGTGAATGAGATCCGTGTTTGGCTACTGAAGAGGAATATGATCTCGTCGGGTTAGTAGGCAGGAGAGTAGAAAAGAAATCTATCTCTAGTGAATTATACATCTAGGGACAAAGAAATATCTAGTGCAAAATTGATGGTCTGAATTGAAGGCAATTAATATTTTAGAAAAATTTATTAAACGATCTTTTATGAGTCACGGATATACTTTATGTTCTCCTAAAATTAAACTTGATTGATGGCTAATACTCTCGATAAAGAAATTTGCCAAACATAGTTAAATTAAAAGAAGATAAGTGCGACGTATGTGAATTAGAGATGACGAGTTTATTAAAAATATGAATGATACAGAAATGGTAGACTGAGTAAATGTAGAAGATAATATCACAAAATTATTGAGATATATAATAAAGCTGACTATAGAAGTGTCGTTAAAAAGAAATCTTTTTTTTAAGTTAAGCTAAAAATGTTCTTTAATAAAGTTGAAGTTTCGTATCCTATGAATTTCTGTAATAAAAATAAATCGCAGTTATAAAATCGTTAAAAGATACGTTTGAAGGGATTGGTGTGATATGATGGTAAATTATTGCCAGGTGTTGAAAGAAGGATGCAATTGTAAAATCGTATTCAACGGATGAATTACATAAACTAATGCAGACTCGTTCCTCAATCCACTTATGTTTCTGGGACCCTGTGAAATAATTCTTGATAAATCATGTTATATTCTATTATATTTTAGGTCCGGATTGGTAGCCATAAGTTGCAGAATAATCGCAAACTATCCAGTTTTTAGATTGTGTTACGTACATTCGTGTTGATAAATTGGAACTTGTTATACTTTTTTACATTACTGAATTTTATTAAAATCACAAGAAATTTAATTAAAAAACTTAAATTTAACACAAATGGTGAACGTTATTAACTATTCTGGAATGTATTCAGTTTCAACTACAAAAATTTGAAAGTACATAGAATCAGATAAAAGCAATTTAAGATACAAATATCTTATACATAATAAAATCGAGTAAAAATTTTATGGACAATTCATAAACACATTAAAATAGATATGCAGAGTAGCTTTTATTGTTGCTCGCCATTTGGCTAGAAAAGGTTGTTTTGTACATCTCTTGGATGTCGATAAAGTGGAAATAATAATAATATTGCAGAAAAAAAAATTTAATTGAATTATAATAAATTCGATACAATTATTCAGACTAAATATAATAAGACTTGAAATTAATCTTAAATTTATCCTCTTCTAATATTAATAAGGTTTCCTTTTAATCAATTTTATTCCGTCAAAAATAACCTTAATTACATTTCGGTATATATAACACATAAATTCATAATTTACATTAAAAAGTAATTAATTTCCAGCTATAACTTTAGTTCATAAAAAATTAAGTGAGAATTGGAAATTATTTCCTATCAAATATCGAATTTTAAATTAGTTAAACCTAAAAAGAAACTAGGGTTAAAAATAATTTATTGTAAATGTACCACAATACTTAATGCAATTGAATATCAATTTGTTTCTAAATTTGTGCATCTGGACATGAGAACTTTGAAACGAACAATAAAACGAAATGCGTATACTTTTAATTTGAATCTCGGCTACTAGAACACACTGGTACCTTAGTTAAGTGTCAATTTCGTTGATGGAAAAGTTTAAAATTGCAAATGTAATTTCTTTCATTATGTCCTCATAAAATGCAGATTTGAAAATAAAATCTCTTATATAACAGCGTGATATTTATAACTCATAAAAAGCTGTAAACATAAAATATTAGTAGGTCTCTTTGTATGTGTAATGATGGTCTGTATGATGGTCCGAAAATGAGTATAACCCAGCGGAAATCTGCCTGCATATAATTGATTTTACACATTGTATAATAATTAAAAAATTTTATATTACATATTAATTCAGTATAATATCAATATTGATAATAATTACTAATAAATTATTCGCAGGGTCACAATTTTAAATTGTACAATTTGTCAATTATTTATGAAAACTTTGAAACATTACTACAATATTACCTAGTTTGTTTCTTAGTATCTACTCACAAGTAACAGTACCCAAATGTGACACGCAGATTGGTCTGCAAAATTGATGATTCAGAACTCTGAAAAATAATCGATACGTATTTTTTTATATCGGAAAAGAAGAAGGTTTAAGGGTTAAAACTTATCCCTGAACTTCTCGAAAACCCCTAAAATGTATAATAGCATGCACGCACATGCGAAGTAAAACTTATGTCCATAAAACTCAAAATGGAGCACCGAAAATAGCGAATCAAATATAGAAGTTTCTTCGTAAAAAGTACTATATAGAGATATTTGGAGTCATGATTTTGTATATGAAAAACGAAAAAGCTTTGTAAAATTTGATCTGCCACTTGGAGTCTGCCATTTTGAGTTTTGTAAATACGACCTCAGATTCAAAATTAGCGACCATAAAAAATCCTCAGACACAAACTTTTATGGACATAAGTTTTCCTTCATATCTGCATGCATATTATTATACATTTTAGGGATTGTTAAGTGATTAAGGGATCAGTTTCAACCCCTAAACCCTCTTCTTTGCCGATAAAAAAAAATACGTAGCGATTATTTTTCAGAGTTTTAAAAATATACCAACTTGGAGTCCAATCGACTAGTCACACTTGAGTAGTGTTACTTGTCAGTATCTCCGCAATCTGCTAAAGTTATATCGTATCATAATCTTTATTCACACATCCATTTCCGGTTTAGCACTTTTATGAAATGAATTCTTAAAGTAGAATTTGTTTACAAAAATATGATGGATTTTGCATATATTTTGGATAAATCTGTTATTATTTATGAAGTAAATTGCTTAAGAAATTAGCAGTGTTCATTTTCTATTAACAGAAATTATGACTAATTGATAAAGCGACTCAAGATTAGTATTTTTTTGTTTAGTGATTGATATTAAGGGCATGTATTTTCCTAGCACAAATAATATAAGCATGAAGCTGCATATCTACATCGGAATGAAGTGCAGAACTTATTAGAGCAAATCCTGCTTCATGAATATCTAATTATTGTTCTGTGCTTACAGAGCTATATGTTGTCAAAAATCAATTTATTTACCAATTGCACGTTAAATGATGCCGTAAAAGCACCATCGCGAATGAACCAAGGGAATCCAGTCGGCTGAATCAGATAGGGAAACACATACCGAGCGACGCTGAGGGACATTATTATTGCAGAAAGTGTTTCGAATGTACCAGGAAAGTCCATTAACTGGACTCTCATCCAAAGCTCGAGTGCCCACCTCGGTCCCTAGTGCGGTGCAACGGTCATTCCGGTGGAAATTTTAAGAGTGCATGTTCACCAGGTCATGAAAGTTTCTAAGCTCCCGCTTTATATTTTGGACGCGTAAACGAAATCGACTTGGAAGGTTTTGAAACTAATTGACGACTTCAGCGATCGACATTGAAAAGTGTATTTTGCAAAACGAGCGACTGGAGACTGTAACGTCGGCAATACTTTTCATCGCGTAACTGTCTGTGCGTTACAAGTACGCGTGAAAAGAAGCGAATAAATCAAAAGTTGAGTATCGACTTGTCATTAAATATTCCAATTTTACGAGTGCATCCGTGGGCTCGAGAGAATTTAAAAGTGGTTTTTATTATTACTTTGTTCGTTTACGGGAAATTTAAAACTTTTCAAAGATATTAAGAACGTCAAGTGCGATAGTTTGATACTTTACAGCCCATCAATATTACGACGACTTCTTCCATTTTCATTTACTAAAGACGATTTTCATGTTCCCTGAGAACTATAAGAAAATTAAAATTGCTATCTTTATTAGAATAAGGTATCAGAGGGGTAAAAATCTAAAATTTTGAAATTTAATTTTTATTACCTGCTTCACATAATGCTAATATTTTATTTAAAACGATTATAATTATCAACAAGGACTTTAATTTAAACAAGGAGTTTAAATCTGATTATAATAAAAATGTGTTTTGTATACTTAGTAGACCTAGAATATAGATAGTTAGGCTGCCCAATATTTGTTTCCTAAATTCTAGCAAAAAACTGGTCATTTACCCAAGTAACTAACCTTCTCGACGTTCGTGAAGTCATGTTAAATATATCCATACATATTGGCTACATTTCAGTGCAAAAAATGGTACAAAAGTGCAGAACCGGTGCCGATCTCGAATTCGCTATTACATATAGGGGAATCACATTTTCAGAAATATCGATTGTAATTGTAGAAATGTGGATAAAACTTGCTTAGTTCGGAGGTTATCAGATATTTCCCTAGAAATGGGGTTTTTGTAGCAAACTATGTATGTTAATTTGTTTATAAAAAGTTCTATTAAATTGTGCGAATGTTGTTGTCTATATAAATTTGTCCAGGAAAAGAAAATACAGGTTATGGAAAAAACAAACTCCCACATGCAATGTAAGCTATTTGTTAAATAAATTTGGGCATTTTGCAATCACATCAACATTTGTAGGTTAACGTGGATATTCCTATTTACATTTTTCCGCGAACTACCGGTAGGTATACTCTTCCAATTAAATATAATTATAACCACACAATTGCGCGATATAAAAACATAGAATGGACATGTAATAATTATTAACTTTCTTTGACATATATGCACGTACAGATATTCTCGCAATTTGTAAATAGGAGATGACAAACCTAACCTATGTAGATTCATAAAATCTGCAATTATGATTGACGAGTTATTGGCCATTTTCTACCCGGTGCTATATACCTTAATTTAAATATAGTTTGCGATGACTAGAAAATAGTCAACAATCTGGCATTATATACAAAATTTTAACAGGATTTACATCAATAATGGCTAGTTCATGGATACATCAGCGTTACATTATCAAAAAGAAACCATCCAGAATTCAGCCAAAATGTTGGCCATAATCTAGCCATTAGCCGGTAATAATGGCCATAAACCAGGCAAAAAGTGGTCAATTGTTCCACCAGGGGTAGTGCTTGATAATTTATTTTAAGTTCTCGAGATACCAAATGAATAATACTATAAACACATAATATTGGGAATATCAATACTGTTATCTATAACTCAGAATTAAAAAGAAAAAAAGAAGAGAAGCCTCAGATATTTCGTGAAAAATTGCAAATTTGTTTACTCATTACTTCAAAATACAAGAATAGGTCACCGGGTATTACCATCACCATTTAAAACTTCGCAACAGGTTGTTATGTATCAAGGGCGAGATGATCCGACTGCGGCGAGTGAAGTTTGTGACACGATCGAAGAATGGTATTAAGTACGCATTATATGCGTACGATATTTTTTAATGCCACAGGCGTAGGATACGATAATTCCCGACTGAAAATTTCGTAGTAGCGCGGAAAATCAAGCTTCTCTAACAAGAAGTGTAATTTTTTAAACAGAGATTTCAATTTAATGAGACATCCTAAACGTCCTAAAGTAAATAGCTTCGAGAAACATAGGAAAATTAAAATCGATATGGTAAGTGTGAACAAATTTGTACTCTATAAATTCCATAATTTGTACTTTTGGTTTAAAATATATGTCTATGAAAAAAGAACGCACAAACGAATGTATTTAAAATATAAATTATATTTATTGATTATAAATTCATATTTATTTCGTCTGGAGAATAAAAGTATCAGTTACTTGTAAGGAATAAACCCATATGATTAACTTATTGCAGACACATTTCTACTTCTGTTTAAGGATCAGTGATCCATGACATTAATAAATATTGTCTACCAACCTATTTTATTTTTAGTAGAACTTGATCTCTTGACTATGATTAACCGAATAATACTGAAACGAGAAATCCACACTAATGAGAATTTCCTTATTTCAGCATCGTTGGAAATCGTTGAAACAACGAATATTTCGTAATTAAGGTTAGATTAACACCAGTTAAGGCGAATCCTCATGCATACCACACAACGGTGATCACTCCACAGAAACGCATAGTCGGTATTAATGGCCATTCTACTCATCCTGCTGACAAAAACCACCTTTTATAAAAAATTGTAAACTTTATATTATTTTTTCAATGAGCCTTCATATTGGATATTGGAAGTAAATATAAAAAATTATAATATTTGAACTTTAATTAGATTTTTTCGAAAGATAGCGATAATACGAATGTATTTATACATTTTTTAATTTTAGTTCAGTTTATGTTAGTATGTTATTTATAGGAAACTGTTTATTGAGTTGAATAGAATTTTCAATGAACCTATTTACGTTTAATGCACAATCAATTAATTTCTCAATAAAAGTCACCCTGGGGGTAGTGATTAAATTTAATTAATTATCCGATAAGTTTCGCAGTATCCAAGCCATCAAGTCCCAATTCACAACGGAGCAGTGTTGCAAGGTGTGGAGACAATACGTTAATAATAATCAATACATTATCACGAATCTGTCAAGTTAAACTTTACACGTAATTGTAGTCAGTTTAAACAGAAACACAAGGATAATCTCGTCTCCTAATTCGGATATTTGATAATTGTCGTATAATTAGAAGCAAACCAGTATACGCAGAATTAGCTAACGATCTATACTTTGTAAACCATTTTTGAAATATAGTTATATCTAGAATAAGGAATAAAAGCATATTCTGGACTTTCTGGCACGATAAAAGAATCGGTGCAAGTTTAATAAACTGAGAAAGGATCACTTTCTAAACTTAAATAAATAAAAAACGAATTATCGACATCGAAAAGCGGGGTTGTCATCAATTAGAAAGTATTTTACTGACAAATAGTATGAAAATACTAATTCACTAGTAAAATCCTACTAATCTACAAGTAGATATTTACTTTTTTAGTTCAGTAGTTTGTAGAATTAGTAATAAATAGGTTTTAAGTTTTTATTAACAAATATGATTATTAATTCATTTGGTTACTCACAGGTCATGTTCTTATTGGTAGTTTTAAATTATTTCAAATTTATAGAGCATGGATGTTACGCATACTATACAAAAAACAGTATTCGATACTGCGGTGTAAAAATTCGACTTTAGGCATCGGTCCTATCTGATCGCATATTAAAATATGGTGTGTAATGACTAACAAACACCCTTATATCGAAAACTATTACTTTTTCTGAGTAAAATGCACCTTTTTTCTAATGTAAATTTCTACAAATAATTTCCCCCAAAATGATAATTATATATTGAGCGAAGAGAAAAAACGAAAGAAACTTTACTTTTTAACGTTGTTTTCATTTCAATACTAAAAAAAGGACAAATCATTTATTTGTTGGAGATATTGACAGTTTAAAAACAAATAAATTCAGGAAAAACGCGTTTAAACTTAAAAATACTCTGTGACTGTAATTAATATAATAATGTAATATAATACTTATTCGTTAATTAATATAATAATTCAAAAGTAGCATTTAGAACTGTTTGCCATTCTTAACTTTTTAAAACTTTGCTTTTATGTCCTTGTGTTATAAATCTCTTTTTTAAAGAATTGGCTAGTTTTTAAAAATTTGCTAATTTTCCTCTCTAATTTTTCCTAATATTTCGTTTTTCCAAGATTTACAATTTCAGTGCATATATAATTATATACAATATTTATATTATCCGATACGAACATTATGAACTCAAGTAGTCAAATTGAACAAAACTGACAGTACATCATTTTTAAAACAGAAAAAATGTTATTTCAAAGGGAAAGCAATTTCTAAAAAGCCCTTACATCGACGAAAAACATTATGTTTGGCACACATCGTGACCGATTTTCCAAACATTTATTGATTGCATATAAAATAGCGATGGACAACGAAATGTAACCATCAGACCGAAAATCAATATCGATTGATTTTTTTACTCGCACACTGCGCCTAGAAAGCGCATCCTTTTTTGTTTCATTTTTGAGACTCCTCTTTTTACGACACTGGGTCGACAAACTTAGTAACGAAGAAATAAAATGTCAAATATCGTTTCGAACATCTGGCATAGAAGTTCGTATGAAATATTTGCGGAGCAGACGGGTGAATGTAAGAGGTTCGATACGAGCACGAAAATCAATGGTATCTCGGTGAGGAACAAGGGTAAATCGCGCCACGCCGATTTGCCCGAATGTCGGCTGTCCAAACGTTTGCATTTAAAACGCCGTAGTTCCGTAGAAACACAAAAATTTGACTTCGAAAACAGCTGCGCTCGTTGAAAAATATATTTTTTCTATGACGAAGAATTTTCCCTTTATAAGATTCAGAGTTACTTTCAATACAATTAATTTAAATTGAATACATAGATTATCATTAATTAAATAAGAGATAATGATTTTCGAAATAATACTGCAGAATGCATTGAATTGCGCCTTTAAATTTTTAATTAAATCTACGTTCAGCTGCGAATGGAATCGGTAAAATAAGCAAAAGCGTTAGAAATTATTTTCTTTTCTTGATGTTAAATTAAAATTATAATAATTTTATTTCTTAAACTTATTGTTAGTACATTTAAATCTCAGTGTGAATTAATTTTATTTAAATTTTATATTAGCCATAAAAAATGGCTGGTAATAAATTAATAAAAATAATGAATACGAAATTATTCTCCTATCTTAATGTATCAATTCTGAAATTATTTTCAACAATTTCGGATATCGTGGGTGAATAAAGCATTTTTTCAAGCGACAGACCATCGCTTACACTTTGGCGATACCATTTTTGTTATGTAAAATTATGAAAAAACATTGCTAAATTTTCCATGTAATTAATTAATGTCAAATTAAATCGGCATATAAATCTGAATTTATCCCTTTATACTAATAAACAATAAAGAGGAAATAAAGGATAAATAGAGCTGAGAAAAAATATTAAACAAAAATTAATTTTTTAACTTCAGTTAGTTACTTTATAAATTATTTTGAATTCTAAATGATAATAAATTTCTCGTATCATCGTCTTAATTGGCTATTTAAACGAGCGATGTAAGCTTCACAACAAGCTTTTATATTTATTTAGAGTTTTCATAATGTACACTGTCTGCTCTTTAGTAATTTTGGAATGCTGATGAAGATACAACGACACAATGGCTTGTTTACTCCGATCGCGACCTGGAAGATAAACTGCAGAAAGCAAACAAAAACAAACTAAGAGCAGCGCAAATATACACTCTGATGACTGTAAGAAAGTCTAACAGAATCGCATCTGTAATATCAATTTCAGTATAAAAGAGAGATAAAAATATGGCTCATAACGATTAGATTGGTTACCCACTTTGATGCTACGCATACGAACTGAAATCTAGAATCTAGAACTAAACGATGTCAAAATGCTAAACAAGATAGCAACATAATTTCTTTTACATCGCATACAAATTGATTTCAATTCGAGAATTTCTGAACCAATCTAAAAATGTCAAATTCATACATTACATAGCAAAATTGCACATGCGTGTATACGTGAGCATAAAAAATACAAATTAAATAGTGATACTAAAGGGTTATTATCCGGAGAAACACAAAACCTTATTGAACACACAGAAATTTTAAGTAACTTGAATTTTTAGAAAGAATGGCTCGAAAGCAGAATATTTGGATTTACTTTGGATTCTTCGAGTAACGAAGGAAAAATATGAAATCGATATCCAGATAAAAAATTGTCTAACATCCCGTGATCATCTGTCCGAGATCATCTAATTATCTGTCAATAAACTTTAAAAATCTTGTAAACATCTCTCATTTATCTCTTCTATCCTGCAAAATCTTTCGTTCGTCTCTCCGACGTCGTTCTTTTATCTTCCAAATATCTCAGTGCTGCAGGCATGATTCATCTCCCATATGTTTTGTTCCGTCTCATAAACGAGGTGTTTGCGAGCCTGACGAATGTGAGATAAAATAGTTATTGATTATATAATTTGAGTTCCTTCCATTTATATGAAATCAAACTATGGTGGCAGATAGTTATCATAAATGATACTTATCCATTCACTGTATGTCTATTCATTGTGCATATCACAACGGAAAAAAGTAAATTTTCATGGTGAAAAAGGAAGTCTTGTCTACACGAGACACAATCGATTCAAAATTTTAAGCGAACGAATTGATAAGTGCACGCCAAGTACGTTGCAAAGGACGCAAAAATCGTTATTCAATCTCGAATAAGCAAAATAAATATATCAATGAATTAAAAAAAAATTCTGCTGTTAGTAATTGTTGTTGTGCTATTCATTATTCATAAAAATTGAATTATTAATCATTTTATTTTCTGAAAATAAGTATGATACGTGAATAAACGTATTCGATATTATAAGTTTATTTTGATACTAATTTTGAAAACATCAAATATAAAATAAACTAAGAAATTTATTAAAAACATCGAAATAATAACGATATTTTTATTTGATTTCTACCCTTATTATGTACGGCACTAAATATTTTCAAATTTGAAGTTCGGGCTTTAATCAGGCATTATTTGTCTTTCGTATTAGGAGTACGAGAAAATGTGATGGAAATTAACGTGCATTGCCCATTTACTAATTACCAAAGAATTTTCAATTGATTTTACCACTTCTGCGTACAAATAGCCAGTGTCAGAAGAAGAGGTGGTGATGAGCCTCATATTTATCGAGGTTTCTAATATTCCAAATTTTATTTATAAATAGTTATATAATAGCGGTCACCATAATATATACATAAATTAATTTTAACATTTCGGCTCTTGATTGTAGCCTTTTTCAGAAATTAAATCGTGGTTCATTTGATCATCAGTTAACAAAATCTCATACTGATCCTGGGTGGTTGGTTGGTGTATACGACAAAGCAAAAGGCATATACATGTATGCCTTTTATATACAATCAAATGAATCCTGCTTGACTCAGTTCAACATTTTTTACTTTTCTTATACTTATACAGGGTGTCCGAGAACTCCCACATAATATTGCAGAGGGTGAATCTTCACATCATTCTGAGCAAAAAAGTTTAAAAAAGTTTTAAAAGTTGTCCCCTCATACGTTTCGTTTTGAGAAAAATTGAGTCCATGGGGAGACGTTAAAAATCAGAAAACAGGCGAAAAATGGGTTTGGCATTGCTGAAGCTTGTTTTACGCCTATTTTCTGATTCTTAACGTCTTCCCACGGGCTCAATTTTTCTCGAAACGAAACGTATGAGGGGACAAATTCTTCGCCTTTTCAAGCTCTACATCGCTGTTAATATGATATTTTGCTAGCATTTTAAGTAAATGAGTTAGATGCGAAAAATTTCAAAAAAGGCCATTTTTACCCTTTTTTAGGTCCATAACTGACGAAATATTCGTTGCAGGCCATAGGCTATACAAAATAAGTTGTAGCGCTATAAAAAATCTTCAAAATCAGTCATCATTCGTTAAAGTAACTTCAAAACGAGCCGAGTTATTGCAAAAAAACTATTATTTTTTTTTAAACTTCAATGGCTCGCCACTCAAATTCTGAGCTTCAGATCCAATTTTGGTATGAAACTTTTTTGCTCAGAATGATGTCAAAATTCACTCTCTGCAATATTATGTGGGAGTTCTCGGACACCCTGTATATTTATTTATTTAATTATTTGAGAAATCTGAAGAAGGCTACAATCAAGAGCCGAAAAGTTAACATTGTATTATTTATATTCATATCATGGTGACCGCTTTTTAAACACAACTACTTATAAATAAAATTTCTAATATTCCAATAAACTTTAAACTAAGAGTATGTTAGCAATATAAAAAAAAGTCCATGAAACTGAATCTCCGATTACTAACCGACGTATTCAGTGATTATAAAATTTCGTAAACGGCTCCAATGCAGCCCGTCTAAGATCTATCAGATATCCACGTGGTTTACTGGAAATCTCCATAGTATTTAGTGGTCAGTCTGTAAAACATATCTGCAAACCTGTGACTCACCTGTTGGATTCCCATGAATTGAAGTATCTTTCGTACAATTTATTCCACAATCATTAAAGCCGACATTATTATCATTATTATTATATCTCTGAAAAAATGTTATGTTACGCGAAGGGCTACATTTAATTTTTTTAGCTTAATCTCAAGATTGTAACAGGCTGGCTTTTCGTTCGTTTCAACTTTCGTTACTCTATATTCACATTATTAGCATATGAATAACAGAATCCCTATTAGAGAATACACTGTTAAAAATGTCTGTAGCAATTTCCTGAAAGAGTAACCGTAGTTTTTTATCGTTATGGTTTCAGAATTTTACAAAACAGAGATTAGTAATTTTTTGAAATATTTTGATAATTTTCTGAAATCTTTTGGTAATTTTCTGAAATTTTTTTTGTAATTTTTTGAAACGGTAAGAGTCAAAAACGTCAGCTCTTATTTCAGAAAATTCCTAGAGAAATTTCTAACAGTGTAGGTTGTATTCATTCACCAGAAAACCCTTTTTCTTACACCTAAGAGCAAAAATGCGGAACTAAAAGTTTTATATTGTAATATTTACAACGTTTAATATATGGATGAATTTGCACCTTGATGATTCCACCAAATAGACATATGGGTGGATTATTCTTAAAATATGTCCTATTTCCTGCTATAATTGAGGCTCACAGAAGCAGAACCGGTTAAACGCTCAAAGTCAGTAGTAACAGACAAGAGTCAGACAAAAATAATCGACTTCCAAAAATCGAATTGAAAAAAATAGCATTATATAGAGAATTCCAAATGGAACAATGTTTACATTTAACATTTTTTAATTCGACTTCAACTTTTTTAGGAAGTAAATAAAGTGGAGGAAATAAATAGAAGTCGATTTTTATGTCTGACTCATGTCTGTTACTACTGGCTTCGAGCGCTTAACCGGTTCTTCTTCTGTGAGCCTCAATTGTTTTCCTGTAAGGCAGCTTATATAGAAGAAGAAGTAATAAATAGGCTTATCTAATATAGCAAATCCTGTTTAAAAAAAATTTATATTTGAGTTTAACTATTGTAAATTACACTAAATAATCTCGTTATGTCTTTCCAAGTTTAATTTGCTGTTATTTCATTGAATAGATAACCTCTGACATGATACTAAAGTAAAGTAATGTTAGTGTTTTGCGATTGGAATATTATCGTAGATATCGTATAAGCTATCCAGTGAACGGTTGTAACGACAATAAAGCAAAATAAAAATGTACCTAATATACCTTCATGTCATGCCCAGAGTCATGTTACTATTGATCGTTTACTCGAAAGCTCAAGAATTTAAAATAATCGTCTAAAGGAGAAATTGTCTATTTCCTATTTGATTAACGATTTTTCGTTTACCAATTTGCGGAAATAATCGTCTTTAGGAGACACGAAAGTTCCAACGCCATCATCGCGCTGTATACAAATAGATTTCCGTCGGGTTGAATCGTCATGCGGTTTTAACGAACTGTAATTTCCGTGCCGACGACTTCGCGTGTCTTTGCCGAGACGACCTCGAATCGCGACCCTATCGCAAAATGCAAAAGGGCATCGGGGACTCTCAGTTCCTGGAGCAGTGGTTAAGTGACACTCAGAAACTCAAACGTAAAGTTCGACGCGAGCAGGACAGTGACGGTTTACCTGAGGGATGTCGGGACACTTTAGCGGTTCCGGTGGCTCCAGTGGGACGTTTCTCTTTCGCAGGGTTGTTGCGCACGGCGCACCACCTCCAGGCTTTCCCCAGGGCGAATAATTAGCCAACATCCGGCGCAACTGTAAATTACGCAGAAATGCAGGAAATTAGTTGTCGCCGAGCTATTAAAAATTAAGAACGTCGTTTTCAAACATTAAAATCTCGTTGCTCCAAGAGTTTGTTTTATTTTGCATAAGTATGCCCTATTATGGTATTTTTTGCAGAAAATATGAATTGTTACGGGGAACGCGACCCGCGTGAAAAGTAGTTTGAAGAAATTACCGAAGGTCGCGGAGTGTCGACGACACTTGCATGTAGCCAAGATTTCCGGATTACCAGTCTCGCTCGTAATTGCCTTTCCAGAAATTATTTTCCTTAATTGTTATAAAAACGCCGATAAAAATTCCATTATTCTGGCATTCGTTGCTGCAAATGAACAATTTTTCATCTGGCGTTACGAAAATTGGACTTTTGCATAGCTTTGAAATTATGCTAAAATAAAACAATACAATGCATTAATTCCGTGGCTCGCATTGCCGTAAAAGCTTACTTCTCTCTCTAACAAAACAGAAATTTAATGTACAAATTAGTCGAGTGTTTGAAAACGACACTACTTTCATAAATAAATATTTAATAATATTCGGCTTATATTGTCATAAAATGGATGATGCTCACGCAATGAATCCTTCGGCATAAGCAATGTAAGTAGTAACAGTCCGCCGTATGTCATGTTCGCTGTAGATACGGACTATTACTACTTCCAAAACAGCACAATCCATCCCGGGATGTCCTGGGGAGCTCCTGAGGACGTCCAAATGTTCGCTTTTGGTCCTCGGGAGCTCTTCAGGGGCTCCTGAGGACGTCCTGGGACGGTCTTGTGCTGTTTGGGTTAGTAAGATAATATATTAGTCCTTCTCTTATTCTAATTTGTCCAGTCAGGGAAGATGGCGGCCTTCTTCTCTTATTCTAATTTTCTCCTCTCTCCCACTAAACGTTTTCTGTTTCGCTTTTTCTCTCTCTTTCTCTTTCGCAGCGCATGCACAGTTATGTGTCATATGTGCTTCTAAGGAAAGTAGTAGGCGCGGTGAGGAGAACGCGTGAGGGAAAATACTAGAATAGGAGAAGAGAACAAATTAGAATATGGGAAGACATTAGAATAAGGGACGGACTACTGTAAGTAAGATTTACTATATACGCGGGGGCATCATCCTTTACTACTCTGTCAAGCGAACCTCACATTTAATGTATAACATTAGTCCTGTATTTAAAAACTACAAGTGAGGTATTACAAAAAGGTGTCTTTTGTTTCATCTGAAAATTATAGCCTTATCTGTAAAAAAAAATGAAATATTGTGTCTCTGCTTATATATCTTTTCCTTAGAAGGACAAATTTCCTTCCCTGTCTAACAAAACTGCTATTTAATTTATAAATGTAAGCAAATGTTTACATACGGTAGTATATTTTTTACATGAAATGAGGAAAGCAAGATCTTGGTTTTGGAATTATTCGAAAATAAAACAAAAGAATGCGTTCATTCTGTAACTTATATTTGTGATAGTTGCTCTTTCACAAAAACTGAAATTCAGTGTATAAATTTATTGAAGTGTTTGAAAACGACACAAATAAAACAAAATGTCCTTGTTAAGTATAAGGTGTGACAAGCAAAATGTACTTTTAACGGGATATAGCAAACCTTGTAGGGCATGAAAAACTTAGGAGAATGGTATGGTTATTTTTTCTCTTATACCCACAAGAACTCATTTTATACTTAAAAAACTTTTTTTTAAGTAATTTACAGCTTTATTCGGGTGCGGGTCGAAAAACCGACAAATCAAAAAGCCAATAGGTCAGAAAACCGAACGTCAGAAAATTTACAATCGAAAAGCCGACAATCATACAACCGACACTTCAAGAAATAACTGTCCGCTTGTTGATGTGCCTAATTTTTATGTGTCGGCTTTTTGACTGTCGGCATTTCGATTGTCGGTTTTTTGACTGTCGTTTTTTTGACCTATCGGCTTTTTGATTTGTCGGTTTTTCGACCCACACTCCTTATTCATCTTTACTCGAGTTTAACATTTCTTCTTTATTAGGAAACAAGAAGGATATATTATTTCAACGCTATGTTATTTATGTCGATATCTTCAAGATTCACAATGATCCAAACGAATATATCTTAGAAATTTCCGTTTTTATTCAATTTTTTCACCTTTCAAAACAATTTTAATATATTATTTTGTTTCCAATATAATTTTCGTCACGATATTTTTGTTTATTCTCAATTTGATTGCTAGATATTTTACGGGTGAGTCTGTCAAACAGCTATTACTGTAGCTTGCCGTTAGGCAGATAAGGGATTGTTATTTTGTAACATTCTGTAATGCCAATAAAGATGTTGTGTGCGGGTCGAAAAATCGACAAATCAAAAACTAGCCGACAGCTAAAAATAACGACAGTTATCACGCCGACAGTCGAAAAGTCAACAGTCAAAATAACTGTCCACTAGTTGATGTGTCTACTTTTTATGTGTCGGCTTTTCGACTGTCGGTTTTATGACCTGTCGGCATTTTGATTTGTCGGTTTTTCGACTTTCACCCAAGATGCATTTATTATTATTATTATTATTATGATATCTTGAAAGTATCTGTAATTCCGACTAAAATGACTTTGGATACTTGAGCTGGTTAAAGTTTGACCGTGACAACTGGATTTTACCATTTTTGTAATTTTATGCAAAATTTGGGTGTTTTGTTAAGATTTCACATTTTCAAAGTTTTGTCGATATTTCAATTCCACGAAAAGGTAACATATTGTAGCTTCTATTTCTAAACAAAGACGTGCTTAGTTTGTGTCAAATAGTCCCACTCCATATATGAAACAGCTCTACCCTTCATATCCGTTGAAAAAGTTGTTCGGTACTAATTTCAGGAATCTTTGTGGAGCCCCAAATTCGGAAAATAATGCAGGATAATGAATTTCCAAACAAACTAGATACTGCAGAAAGAGGAGATTGGACTAGTTTTATTTCATTGTGCCATAATTTTTTAAGTAATAACAAAAGTTCCAAATACGTGAACATAGTACATGAATTTTTGAATACCTACGATGCAAAGAATTGCAACTTGTCTATCAAGATTCATTTTCTACATTCGCATTTAAATTTGTTTCCCGAAAATTCTTGGCCAACTTAGAGACAAATAGGGTGAAAGATTCCATTAGGAATTAGTAGCTTCCGAAACCTGTTTAGAAGGAAAAAACTCCATCAATATGCTTTCAGATTACTGTTGGTCACTTAAACGTGAAACAAATCATGATTTTCATAAACACCAAAGATCAAGTAAACATATTTGGAGTTTAAATCTTTTAATTACTTGTTTCCCAATCTTATTGTCTACCATTTTTGTTTTCGCGTGATATTGTGCATGATATTGTAGGCAATGATTCGAAGTTTTACTACATTCAAATTTTACTTAAAATTGTAAAATCCAATAATCCCAGTAAAATTTTAACAAATTCAAGTAAACAAATAAGCCATTTTATTTGGAATTATATACACTTTCAAGATGTAGTAATGAAAATAAAATTCGAGATCAAATAATATCGTACAATTGTTGTCAAAGATAAAAAATTGAATAAAATAGAAAATTTCTAAGATTCGTTTGGGTCATTGCGATATGGATATAAATAACATAGCATTGCAAATATATATCCTTTCTCTTTCCTAACAAAGAACAAACTATAAAATCGAGTAAAAATTATTGACGCTGCGTCATTAAATTAAACAAATTTAAAAAAAACGTTTTTTAAGTATAAAATGAGATTTTGGGGGTGTATGAGGAAAAATAACCGTATTAGTCTCCTCAGTATTTCGTCCCCTAGAATGTCTACTATGTCCTGTTAAAAGTATATTTATATTTTTTATTTTGTAACACCGTTATTCAGATATTTGTGTAAATGGTGATGATTATGTATAATAATAAATTGAGACAGAATATGAGACCTAACGGCAAATTGAAATGTGTTATCGCGTGAAAAAGTTGGCTGTTGCAATCGCGTATTATGTACAGCAAAATGCAGTAATCTAAGTAATTACAGTACGATCAGTGCTTTTATGGCAGTAGGTAGACCAGGTAAAGTAATAAGACTCTTAGAACTTACTTACCAAGAGTCACTCTACCCTTGGTCATCGTCATTTACTTCTGCATTGAACAAAATTAATATTCAATGTATAGATTTAATAAAGTGTTTGAAAAAGTCACAACAATTTGTCATGTCGTATTATGAAAATTGAACTCGTTTTTTAACCCTGAAAATTGTAGCTTTATTAAATCGGATTTGCAAATATGCTAAAATATCACTAAAATATCACCTTGATTTATCAGCTTAAATTTTCATAAAGATTGACTGGTATGTCGAGCGAAACAGAAATTCAATTTATAAATTTAGTCAAATGTTTGAAGGCGACACCTTCAATATCGCGACGAGATCAAAACCGTAGTCAACGACGCGAAGGTAATCTTCGATACTTAGTTCTCGGTGTCATCAAGATTAAAGGATTTCTGAATTGGCGGTAAGGGATTGCCAAGTTGCTGTAAGTGTCGTACGACGAAGGCTCGGTAAATCCTCTTTAACACTGAAAGACTTTAACGGCTCGTTCCACCTGTACAGAAACTTGGCGTGATTCCCGAATATTGAAAGCTTTCTGACAATATATTTTCGATCCTGCGAGATATTAAATGATTTTTAACGAATACACTACATGTGCATAATATTTCAGTTTATTAAACCCAACGTTAAAGTTTTAGAAACAATTCCAGCGACGAGTACTTTAAACTTTTTGCACCTAACATCGTATGAGTGAATTATAATTTAATCAATAAATTTCAGTATCGGAAAATACGGAACTTTATTAAATTCCTATCACATTTTAGGTGATTGAAATTAATTTTTTATTTTATTTTTAAAATTATCTGAATATATCCAGTTCTGCTAATTACATTACTTCCGAGTTAACAAGTAATTTGCAAATTAAAAATTACAGTTAGTTGTAACGCGCACTTATAAAGTTGCCTGTACTTTTTGGAATTATATAAATATCAATAAATATACTGTGCTATTCATAAAAAAATACGCTATTGTTGTACCGGCGATGTTTAGAATGTCATATGTTAGGTATTTTATAAATTTTCATATTTTGAGTTGTCTGCTTTGCAGACCGGAATAATAAGTTGGGTGAATTTTCGAATTCCATTAATGGTGTTTCAGCAAAAACGAACAAATTTTGCTTCGAGCGGCAACATCGTGTAACGTTTTACAAAACTTTTTCCTATTAAATTACCAGGAAGTTATTTATGAAAATAAAATACTTTGGTTGCATAATTATTTTCGAAATATTTATGTCTAAATGAACCTGAATTGTTCTAGTTGTTTTAATCAGTGTTAATTTGATTTTATGAACGTTTAGTTTCCGTTTTCCGCATATTATTTCAGAAAATTCTACTTTTTTTAAAAATACTAGATAAAAAAATAATAAAAGACAGTTTTCTATGTAAATCTTAAAGTGCTAATTGAATATTAATTTAAATGTCCGTGTTATACGAATTATTTTACATCAACCATATCTATCGTTTGACATTTTTCTACATTTACATCATATAAATAAAGTTCTTCATTAGTTAAATTAAATTTGTCTATGTTATGTATAATTTCCTAACTGTTAAAAGTAGCTGGAAAATTAATCGTCCTTTCTATCATAAAACATGTGTGTCATTATAAGATATTTTGAAATTCATTAAAATCAATAAAATACATCCAGGATCTGTTACTTTACATGTTGGTTTCTACTGTAGTATATAAACTCTTCGACTGTTATATACAATATTTGCAATTGATTTCAAATTTTATCTTTAACTCTGAAATTAATTTCGAAAAAGCAGTGGTTTAATGAAATTTTTCATTGAAGTAAGAAGTTAATAATTTTGTACAGTATTTAAAATTTAGTCAGTAAATTGTTCGTTAGATTACGATATAGTTTCAAAAGACTATACTAAATTCTTCAGAGAATTACCTGATATTTAAAAATGTTTAAATAAGTGTTACATCGTATGACATACTTTTAGAAATTATTAGAAAATTTATCTTTCTTTTTAGATCCAGTAGAATAAAAAATGTTAAATTTTATTTGAAAAAAAAAAGGTTTTAGACATCAGTTTTACGATTTTCACAAACAAAAATAATGAATGTAATATTTTTCAATAAAGCCTGACAGTGTGACGGCTTGGAATAAATCATATTTTTTTGCATTTTTCGATTGTTCGACGAGTTTGACGAGTTCTTCGGTCAAGAAAGAAGGAATCAAGTATGATCCGGGCATTGCTGATTAGCTTAAAATGTATTTTTTTCTTTGACTTTTCAACTTGGCAATCTTTAAACGCGTTTTTCTCTTAACGAACTTTTTGCATCTGACGCAGGTGATTTTTAAAAAACGGTCGGCGTATTGAATTGAAAATTTAACACAATATTCACCACTATCATGACTATGGCCCATAACTGGAAGTTGTTAATAATTTATTGCTCATCTATAATTTTGCATAGTTTATGTTGCAGAAAAGTACTTTTTTCCTTTCATGGGAAACCCCGCCATATTCATAATTTTTAATTAATTGAATAAATAAATGTTTTTTTTTCTACTGTATTACACGTTAAAGGATTAAAAACATTTATTCGATTTTATGCAGTAGTTTGCGAAAAAACAAAATGCGTTTTTTGGACGTTAATCACTTTTCCCACAATCATTATAGACATCATGCCCACTTAACCGTTTTTCTTACATGAATTCAAAATGTTATACAATTTTTAACTATGATTAGAAATATAATGTATGAAAATTTCTCTATTCTGTCCAAAGTCGATGTCAAAAATCGATATTTCCATTTACACAAGTAATTTAGACCACTAAGCATCCTACAAAATAAACCACTAGATCAAAACTAATAATAACTTTCGACACTTTTTCTAAAGAATTTTTGTTAGACCAATTTTTTTGTATTGTACATCGATTAAATAGTCTTACCCTGTATATTGTTAATTGGAATTTAATTCTAGTCATTATTTAAAGAAAACAAAAACTATAAAATTTATGTGAATGTAGTTTTTACCGCAATTTCATTTGCGCTGAACCCTTTGTATAACGATTTGCAAATTACATCAAACTCGCTTGAGCATTTGTATCCGGAGGTTTTCGTGATCGGTGATTGAGAATCTCACCATAGAATTTGGAATATCAACATAGCGAGTCCAATAATGGGTCCAAAATATTTTAATATTTTATTTGTTTACAAAATGGCACTACAACTAGAAATGGAATAAGAGAAATTGAATGCATCATTTTCAGTTTCATTTTGCTATACGCCCTTTACAAAATACTGAATACTATACTTTGTCTGCTGCGGGCGAATTCGTAATCAGCGATCCTAAAAATATAAAAATATTGCACATGTCAACATGATTTTGTTGTTCCTTTCTGCAGTAATTTTTTACGCATAATCCGACTCCGGAGTCAGAATTGTCCCATAATGTCAGAATTTTTAAATATTTAATGTTATGTGCATAAAAAATCCAGTTTTTAATACTTTTGAGGTTATGCACCGATTTTTAGAGAGTTTGCTTTAGATGGAGCATGCAGTACTACTCTATCTCTTTAATTACGGCAGTACTAATTTGCAATTACGAGATATATCCCATTATTGTCATGAACATTCAAATACTTTGAGGCTGATATTTTTCTCCTGAAGACTTTCCATTTTTCAACAACTATCCTGACGCCATTATTTGTAGGCTTGTGTTGTCATTCCATTTTTTGATTTAACAGTCTTTCATAAGATAAAGAAAAATTATTATTTTGTTTATATGTATCTGATATTAATAAATGATCACAAATCTGTTAAATAAATGTCTGAGCGATGTACGATTTCATATAGAAAAATAATAAAACACTGTTTTTAATGGGAGAAAACCCAACGGCGAAAAGGAGGATGCCTACGAGTGTAAATGATTTTCGACCTCGAGATGGAACCTCCGAAACCGACAAATTCGGGTAGAGTATGATGAGAACTAACACCTAATGGGGAATTCGATTGTTTTATCATATGGGAAAGTTTAAAAAATCGTTGTCAAAGTCGCAGGTTATACATAGAAAAATGCTGGAAATCTAAGTAGTAACAGTCCACACCTACTACGAACAACACACAGTACGGCCTATTACTACTGAAATTATTGCATTTTCCTACCGCTTTAAAGCCGTTTTTCAAAATTTTCCCAGATAAAGCAATCGAATTTTCCATGAGGTGTTAGTTCTTATCAGACTCTACCCGAATTTGTCGGTTTCGGACGTTCCATATGTAGGGCGGAAATCACCTCTACTCGTAGGCATCCTCTTTTGTGTAAAGTGAAAATCGTGACGCAAAGAGTTAGTACGAAAGAATTCAACGAAAATATTACAAATAATATATAAAAATATGAAAAGAAACTTATTTTATCGATAATGTAAAATTATTGGTAACTATTATTACATCTAATAAATACTAATTTCGTCTAATTTGAAGTAGTTTCATTAGTGTTCTTCAAAAAGTAATTTTACGAAAGATTTAATGAAAATCTGTCGGGATGATTACTAAATTTTTAAGAATATGTAACACATTTGACATACTTAACAATGGCTTAAATGTATGACGGATGTTGATGCAATTGAAGTTTCATAAGAATAAATAATGCAAAACACGAAACACGAGCAAGTATGCAAGTGCATTTCCTTATCGTTTGTGTCTTTTTCAAACATTTCGTAGAAAATATGTGCCAAAATTGCTTTCCTCCTACGTGCAGTAAATATACGCTCTCCAGACTTTCGGAAGAGTATTACCGCGTTGTCGGGCAGATTCTAAATATCTGTATTTTCGGGAAAAGTGTGCGACGCGCCTCTCGCGATTTGTCGGTTTGCAGTCGCAGAGGGATCTTTTATCGTTGTTTTCCGTTCGCACCACGGCTACCAAGCGCCAAATGGCACTCGAAGACTACGACTAGATTCTCGACTCGGTTTTCGACACATACTTCACATTGCTCTTGCTGTTTCTGACGCAGCAACTCCTCCTTTCGCGACCGCCAGAGTTCTGTGCCCTCCTGCACCACGCGTTGTTCCTCATCCCTACGTGTGATCTCCTCCGTTTCCGGGACGTACGTCGTATCCAGGCCCTCGTCCATTTTTTATCTCATGTCGAAAAATGTCAGGTTTCAAGAATCGAAGAGCCCTGGCACTCCAATCGTCGCGATAAGGCCAAGTGTTTGTTTGCCTTTAAAGGCGCGCGAGATGTTTCGGAATAAATTTCCTCCCTGTAAAAAACAAAGAATATAGGTTGATTTACATAATCAATATGCCAGAAGTGAAAAAAATAATGATGAGGCTGTTCAGTTTAAATATGGTTTAATAGACAAAAAGTTTACAAATAGAATGAATACACTCTGAGGATATAAACATAATATGTAGGGGAAGACGGGGCGAAGCGGAGAGGATTTTTTTCCGTGTATCATATATCTCCTTAAATTTCGTATTTTGAATGATGCAAACTATCATTTAATAGGTAATTTCATAGTCAATATTTACATACGTGTGTTTTACATACATGTTGTACAGATGGCCAGCTAAGGACAATTTAAAAAACTTAAAAAACCCGGAGCGAAGTGGCGCATCCTCACTTCTAGAGGTCTCTGAGACGACTATCATAAAATTAAGCGCAAGTCATAATCTTTTAAGTTATTATTGTTGGTTTTAATAAAAATACAATTTCCACGTTGGTTGAATGAACCTCTTATCAAAAAATATCAAAGTTTCCAACAACAGTAAAAAAAGAAATTGCGTCTTCGGAAGCTTTGAATACTCGTATTATATCAGGATCACATATTTTAACTTCGTCTTTAGTTACTCAATGCACTCATCAAAAGGGAGTTCTAAATTAAAAAATAATCACGGAATAGAAACACCCGTGAAAAAATTTCGTCACTTCGCCCTTTAAGTATCATTTGGACTTCCAGGTACGAGATCTCATTATAAACACACCAAAAAGGAACAATTCATTTTTGATAAATAAGTCCAACAAATATACTTTACTATAAATATATAAATAGTGATTATTAAATTGCCAAAATGAAAATATTCAACAATCTGACAACAAAGCAAGAAAAATCACAATTCATTCAAGCCAGCGTAAAATTTTCGTGCATTCTGACCGTGGTTGCCGAGTGTTTCGCATGCTCAAAGGCTCATAATAATTTAAGAATGAAAGATTTTGCCATAGGTCACTATTGCAGAATTTAAATTAGCACTGTAATTTATTGGACATCTATTCATTAAATCAGGATATTCATGCGGTATAACTTCCCGTATTTCTTTTAAGTACTATATTATAAAATTAATTCAATAATGAATGAGGTATTATGCATGGCCAGTTCTATGCTTCTTACAGAAACCTTCTAATGATATGATAAATTAGTCATGATATTCGGTTCAATAATTACCACAAATGCTAGCAAAGTTACGCTTTACGCGAGCTTGCCTTCGTATCGAATCGCCGTATCCTTCATAATTCGCAGTAAAAAATGTGTTATAACTTGTATCGAAAAATACTATCTTACTATCCGTAAAGTACATTTCATGGAAATATTATATAAGGGCTTTCCAATGGAAAAAAAATATCATTCATGATCAGTAATGGTTTGAAATGCTGCAATCAGAAATATTTTAGAAAGATGAAATTAGAAAGAAAGACTTTAAAATAGACATATACGTCGTCTGATTGAGTTAACGACTTCAAAAGACATATACGAAATCAATAGTACATTGTGCAACTAGGATAGAAAATTACGCATGAGTCTGTAAATGCCTATTCTCCCTTGATACAAGTATTATTTTCTCATACGAGAGCGCACTATTTTGCTCCAGCGACATAGGGAACAAGACATTATTTTTCGCTGGGAGGGTGAGAATAGTATATTATATATCTAGGGAGCGAAGGGTTTCATTCTCGCCCGTGTGAAGCGGGCGCGAAATCGCGAAAAGCGCCCACCGCACCCAAAAAGCCACGCGCACTGAATAAGTTTCATGTCGCACGATTTATTGGCCGGCAGGTGTGACTAAAACACAGTTTTGTTACAGCGAGGGCAAAATGCTATTTTTTACACTTTTTACATTTTTCTTTCGCATTTTACCCACGCTTGTAACAAAAAATACATTTCGGCACATGTGCAAAAATATTTGTTTGGACGAACGTGTTTGCGGCACTCGCCTTCGGCTCACCACAACCCTCACCTTTGTTCGAAAACACTTTTTCGCACTTGTATCGAAAACTACTATTTTATCTCGGATATTTTTGTACAGCAGGTACAAATCTAAAAATAATTTGTAAAATTGGGGGAAAATGGTAAATTACATTTTACTATTATTTGTTTAGTGATTTTATTTGATAATTTAGTTAGTCGTGTCATTATGACGTACTTTTATGGAGGTTCGACCGATACTGTCATATGGAATTTGCACATTTTAAAAATCAACATACCTTAGCTACCACGTTAATAACGATCCAATCAAAAGAAGAAGAACGTGATCTATTTTTGACAGTTTCTGCCGAATCCCCACTAAAGCAGGTATAGTAAAAAGTAGAACTATTGTAAACGACTGGTGGAAGGGCTAGAAATAAAACGCGCAATTTGATCGGCCACAAAACTAAAACTCCAATTTATTCCGATCAATCGGTGACGATCCGATCGCGACGCGGACTTCCTAACCCGATGACGTTCCGAAATGTTCCCTCTCAACCGATCGTCACTTTTTCACCTCTTAGTTCGATTTTTTCAACTCTCGAACATTTAAATAGACTACAACGTCATATTACACATCGATATTATACTATTCGAATTACAAATAATTATATCGAGATCGTCACCATTTTGAAGGGCCTTTTACATAATTTACCTAACAGGCCAGCTTCATTGTGAGAGGTACCCCCATTCGGGTGTGCAATGGCGTAGGGAAAACCACCTTTGTGGGAAAAAACCTACGCCGGGTACCGCAGTCGATAAAACATCGATTCTGTCCGTAACAACTATATAACTAACTATATTATCAAATATATAAATTAAATAAATAATAGTACAATGTGATTTCTTTCCTTGTGTCTTTGGTTTCTTTGGGATTTACTCAGGATTAGATTTTCAAAGTTGCTGACGATTTTCTTGGCGATATTTGAAAGTTCGTGATAATCCAGAAAAATTTGGCCAGTAATCAGCGGACATCAGTTTTGAAGTCGGATGTCAGTGGATGTTTTATTTTTAAAGAAATGTTCCGTTTGTTCTTGTGCCTTTATTTTTCGATGTCATCGTTCCGTTACTTATCAAATGTATTTATTTTTCAGAAATAGAAATTGGTCAAATAAAACTTATTATTCTTGGGAATATATAAAAACACATTTTGTAACAGAATTCGTAAAATCATCATAAAAACTGCGCGCAAATTGTAGAGACTCATGTATGTCGTATTAAAAAATATCGTATGCAATACGGGCGAAATATCGATCTCCTAAGAGTGTCAGTCGCACTCGTCGAAGAGCGATAATTGCGCTTTCGTCACAAAATATACTATTTTACAAATTTCGCATTTTACAGAAACAAACTGAGTAACACAGAATAGCTGGTTACAGTACATTCTTGTAGAAAATAATGATGTCAAAGGTTCCATCTTCGTGGCAAACCCGGCTCTATAACATGAACGTTATCTTTTGATATTGGTTATAGCGATAATAATTTGAACAATAAACTAGGGCTGACGCGGCTTCGGATCGCTTGCTAGGAATCTTCGACCCGACGATAGGTCGGTTATTCCTTTATACTCTCTCGTTCACTAATAATGGTCTCCCGAACGTTAGAATCGCGTAGATATATATTTTCTTGTTCGCTAAATACTTTAATAATAATATAAATGCCGCATCACGGACCAAACAAATTATTTAATACCATTTGGATCGAAGCAACCAATCCTGAATTAATAATTTAGCAAAATTATAAAACTTGCACAATCATGTTTTCCTGGTTCGAAAACGAATTCATAGTAGCAGGTGTGGCCATTTCACTGGTATCAGGCCTTTTCAAACCCTGCACTCAAAATAATAAAAATTAATTTCAGAAATATTTATTAGTTTCAAGTCTCAGATGTTGTAAACAATTTATTTAAAAATTACTGCTGTGAGTTATGTAGTTTATCTATTAAAATTTACGTAATTTACAGAACTAATATAATATTATTCGTCCTTCATTAAAATAGTCCGCTTCAAATCATTTAACACTTGGCTCATTTTCAATTGATCAAGTCCTTGAAACGCACAAATCCAATATCGCGATAATATTAATAATAATAATAATCACGTTTCAGTCGATATGAAATTAACGAATTAAACTTAGGCAGTAAATAGACCAAGTAGACGAAGTGATTCAAAATAGCGATTAGAGGTAGTAATGCGGAATGCACCATTATTTAGGGACGTATATACGTAGCAATCTAATTAGTGCGATATGAAACAGTGCAGAGAACCCTTCTCTACTAGATGGCGAAGTTTCAAGTAGATTAGGTCAGGTGTCGTGAGATATACCACCCAGCAAAGGCTTAAGCAGACTTCAAAATTTTGAACATGTTTTTGAATTTATGCAAAATACGCATTTAATATCGTATGCGTAATATTTTACTTATTGGCAATATACTGTTCAAGCCTTGGCATAAAGAATTTATTCGATTCTGTTTATTAACAAAAAATTAACATTTCATCTTTATCTCTAACTAATTCAAAAGGGATCAACTTAATAACTAAATCGGAGTCGAATTTTGGAAAAGTCAATAAGTATTTTCTTAGAGATGGTTATTTTTCATAAAATTATTATTTTGGTTGAAATGTACCACATTGGAAATTATCAGTGAAGTGCATAAATCCTACATGCAAGTTTCTTCCTACGATTACACAGATATGATAACAACATAGGTTAGGTTTTCTCGCATCTTAACCCGTTAAAGATTAAACGGGCATTTCCAATGATAGTTTGCTATACCCTACTGATATTGAAAAATGTCTAAGCGAATCATTTCTGACCTGCATTTTATCGATCTTAACGACTTTGCCACTATAATGTGAAAAAAATGTGAGTCCAACTCGCCACGGTTATTTATTGTGAAAGGTCGTGCTTATTTAGTACAATTTTTGTTTTTATGATATTTTGGATTCAAATCTTGTATAGATATCACTGTAATGAGAGAAAGATTCTATGGACGTATAGGGTAAAACGTCAAAATCTTTCGAAATTGTTGTACTATTCAGGATTATCCTAAAATAACGATGACCAAACAAGATTTTCTACATAATCTGGGATCTTGATTTTTTGGATCCGTGGTAACGACAGTGTTATGAGATTTCCAAATTGAAATTATCGAACCTAAAATTTTAATTTGTTTAAATTGTTTGTTTGTTATTTTATTATATATAATAAAGATTTGGAAACCAAATTATTGTTTACGTGTTTATGAAGTATAAATAATATGATTAATGTGTGACAGATAGTCGAGATATATACGTAGATTTAATCGGTGAGGTAATTTTAAATTTTCGCATTTTTATTGCTTGTATGTGCAAGTGAAAGTTTTGTTTTAAACAAATTTTAATATTTTGTATATTTATTTATACAATAGAAGAGGATTTGTCAATAAAATGAAACGTTGGGCATAAGAACAAAATTTTTTAAGACATAAATTCTTTTGCCAAAAAATGAATACTACAACACAACCGTAATGGCCAGTCTACCATTCCACTATCCTACTAAATAAGATACTAAATTATGCTGAGCCAATTAGTGTTTCTAGATAACAATTATTCGAGATAGTTTTACACAAGTTGATTGATATACATTTATCTTACAATATGTGATTCTGTTCCAGCCCTAGCAAACAAATAAAATTATATTAATATTATACACATGTAGATTAGTTACTCGCACTTGCTATTTTAACAGCTGTTCACTGGCCGCACGCAAGGAATATTAAAAAAGTTTGTATTGTACATTACAACGTTCAAGATTCTGCGGACAACTCTATACAGATGCGTGTTCTACGAACAAAATTGCAATTTAAATGCTAAAATTTACATAAATTTGTTAAACATTAGTTAATATGTTTTAAATTGATGTTCAACAATTCTACATAGTTTTATAAGAGTCGGTTATCACTTGCATTTCATTAATTTTTCAAATATGAAAAACATCAATAATTTTATTGCGGTTCTTAATTCCCTTAAAGTCATATAATATAGAGTTACCTACTTATATATATAATTAGTATCAAAGTTGAGACCATTTAAATTAATTTTATTTTTGAAGGTACGTGTATTAGCTAGTTTTTACAAAATAAAAGAGATATTAGCTCGATGTAATCGGAGGTGATTTCTTAATATAAAATTCAACTTATAATAAACTAATTTAGTAAATATTTCAGCAGTAAAATCATTGTTTCATTATATAAAAAAGATAATTAGGAGCATAATTCTCTCTTTAAACATATAGATTTTATTCGGCAAGTTTTACATTGTATATATAACATATACTTACAACTTATATTACAATTGCTCAATGGCCTGTTAAAAACAGCTTGATAATTCGTAGCAATGTTCTAACATTTTATTTTTTACCAAGGTATAATACCCTCATACTAGTTTAGGAATATCATAAGCAATATTCGCCCTTCACTTCACTTAGTCTTACGCGAGAAAAAGTTTTACTCCAAACTACCAAGTTTCGTCGAGCGGCTACTAATGTACGTGTTTTTCCCTCTACGAGCAAAATTTTAGTAAATTCTGCTGAAATCATAAATAATATTACCTAAGGAAATTAAACGAGGATTAAAACTAGAATTTATGTAATAGTTTCAGCTTCGAAATTCATATTAGTTTCGAAACTTTAAAGCTTTGGTGTTACTCTAGTGCCACATCGTCACATCAATTATTGATTGTTCTACAAACACTGGTAAGATAAACAATATATTTTGATCATTTATAGTATATAAGGGATGTAAAGAGATGATGAATTTAGGCGGGTTTAAATAGTAACATTATTTTCTTCGTTCCAGAATTAAAAAATATTTGTATTTCAAACAATGCAGGCATATTAAACACAAAATTTGAACATATTAAGGAAGACCGTGTCAGATTCTTTTTATCTCACTCTTAAGCCAGAAATAAATACAAAAAAATTAACTGATTTTCTTTATAATTTAATAGTCTGATGGGGACAGAATCTACCTACTTATTGCATGACCTCTCTTTTCAATGATCCGCACAGAAAGCTTGAAATACAAGTGGACAATCTCCCGGATACGAGTGGGTCGTATCTGACGAAATTGAGGAGAGAGAAAATCTATTCAATAAATGTCGTAAACTCGGCAGATCTTGATGAAAAATGCACGAAAAATTTTGACATTTTTTGGGTATACGTACAAGATACTAGTAATCACAATTTAAATTAATAAAATATTTATCGGATTATTAATATTGACTAACAAATTAGACGTTAATATAATGAGCTCGAAAATTCGCGATTTGCTCACTTCATCAAGAATTAGATACACCAAGATGAGTTGACGCCAACGACATTTATTGAATAGCTTTCTTAACTGCTCAATTTGGTAAGATACGACCATATCATATCCGGATATTCTCTACTCGTATTTCAAGCTTTCTGCGTAGTAAAGTGCGTTGTAAATAGAGTTATGAATGAGAAACGTGTGATGTATAGTATTATAAATGGGTGCATTGTGAAATAAGTTATATAATTAACATTCGCGTACACGAATACTTGTGAATTTATATGCATCTTTTATGTCTATAAAATCAACAAAAAATATCAAGACATAAATTACGAAAAGCACAATCTTTTTACTCCAAGGAAATATGGTATTCGGTTTTTCAAACATATGCAATCACTGTACTGGTTGCACGTAATCTTCCAAGTCAAAATTTGATTTCAAAAATTGCTACACGTCACACATCACATGACTAAATATACAATTCCAAAATTTATATATAAAGACTGTAAAACACAAAATATCTATATAAAAAAAAAAACGATTTACTAACTTAATTACACGCCTATAAGTTCATGTTTACAACGTTCAAACTCATATACACATATATAGAAGACCTATCGTAAACAATAAGTGTTCCCATCAAAAGCAGACATAACTATGTAAGATAACTTAGACGCTCATCATAATTATCGTATGCTTTACGTCGTCTTTCGGAAACAACCCTTCGCGATGAAAATTGTTTTACAATAGTTTCTGTAGTTGGGTATTTACTCTGTAATGTTGACAAAACCGAATCACATCTTAAATATATCTAATTAACAATTCTGAACTTGTTGGGAAACATACTGCCCAAAATATAAAAAAACTTCGCAATGATGAGAAAACTGTAATGCTAGAATACAAAGGATAGATTTTTTGTGGCACTGTTAAAATAATTATAGTATTATTTGAGTATTTAATTGAAATAATGACTACACTTCTCGACTATTCCTCTTAAAATTCTAAATTAATATAAATACAGCCCTGGCTTGTATAAAATCTTTTTGACATTTATTAATTTCCAAAAATAGCAATGTATAAGATGGTTATCTTTTGTATGAGAAAAAATCTAATAGCAAAACCTCCTACTATCTGTCTCCAGTATTAGCCCCAGTGGGTTCTTTCAATACATAAAACAAGGTGTGTTTTATGTTTTTGGGATCGCAAAACAGAAACCTCAAAAACAGTTTTATATGACAGATTTACCAAAATCTTTGCATTTTTAGAATCGATGATTAGGAACTCAAAATTATATTTTCAACATCCAATATGGACGATCCAATATTGCGGTATAATAATTAAAATAAAAATAATTAAAAAATGGCTTATGGCCTACAAAGAAATCTTGTATTGCCATCGATGTGTGGGACATCTACAAAAGGATTCTGGTCGATTGTTAAGAAATACTTTAATTTTTATAAAATGTTATATGCATTGAGTTTTGAGGTTGCTTATTATGAGTAAAAAAACAGATTTCTATATTACAATACTCACAAACAAAGAGATTGGAAAAAAAACAGGTTGTTTAGAATATTCACATGTCGGCCGACTACTGTTGCTTAGTAACAAGAGACTCGGGAAAGCAGCATAAAAGAAAATCACTGCACAGTTCATTCGTATGTGAATGTTACCTCTCTAAAACTGAAGAATTATAAAATGTTTCTATATGCATTTTCAAACCTAGCACTGGTCAAGAGCAAAAATCTTTCGGAGATGAAAATGGATATTCTTTTTAATTATTGAGTCGTTGATCCCGAATTCGATCAAGCACAATTTTTATTGATTAATGCGGACGAAATTCGAAAAACCACAATTTTTTGTAATGTTTCAGGAGGCTTATCTTTTGGCAGATAAGAAATAAGGGCTTCCATCATGGTTAAAAATAATACTTATAACTCTTATGTTTTAAGAAAATATGCAACATAACAAAAAAAAATGTATTGTCTTAAATAATGGTAATTTTTTTCGTTGGCGTCAAATTCCGGTATGAATACTATTGCGACGTAGATCAAAATTTTGAGGGAGCAGGACCATTTGCTGTTCACGCTCGGTGTTTGGGATATCTGATGACAAACATCAATTTGGATTTAAAATAGTACCTATTCACGCTATAATTATTGTATACTGTTAAACAATTGTTAATGAATTATTAAAAATATTTCTTAGCCCATTAGTCACTTCAGAAGCAGCTGTATACAGTATGATAATAAAGTTTATATTACTCTAAAAAGTTCGCTTTACCCTTGTAACCGTATTTGTAATAAAAAAACGTTTTAAGTTAACGACTAGAGTAATCCTTTATGTATGTTTTGCGATTTCCGCAAATTCTACGATATTCCGTTAATGCAGTAATGTATTCAATTATACTAAATTTAATTTATGTATATTTATAATATTGTATGTTTATATACGTGAAATTCTTTTCCCAATAGAATTGATGGATTTTTATTTATGGGAAATAAAATTATGTTATCTCTTATCTTAAACTTTATATTTTTGCCTGTATGATAACTGATCATTTTCCGAATATGCAATAGATAATTTTTTAAATTCATTGCTATTGAACAGGTGAAAGACTATTTTAAGTCATTTTAAGAGACAGTATAGAAGGAAATCCGATCTCCGGGTTTATCTGTTCCCACCAAACTACCCAGATATAAAGTGCCTTCTACAAATGGGCGGTGTCATTGTTATTCTGAAGTCACTGCACTTTGACAAGAAACATATATTTTCTAATATTTGAATCTACCAAGAAAGGTTTTGTATTATATATAAATGTTCATGAAATTTAATTAACTCGTAAATGTATATATTTAATTTAACAAAGGTATATTTGAAATCTAATATACATGATTCTTACATTTCATTTAATAAACATGCACATGACATCTCATAAAAGAAAAGAAACAGTTAGCAATGTAGATAAATTTAATATAATATAATATAATTGTTCACTTCTTGAAGTCTCGAATCAAGCTGAAAAAAACTTGTGTTAGATAAGTAAATATACCATTTTTATTATTCTAATACTTTGCAGTAGTTACAAAATATACGAAGTCAGGATTGCATTTGACGCATACAAAAAAAAGATCATTTGAGGCAATATATTTTTGCTGGTCGTGTTTCATTTTTATCCATGTGTCAGAAATTATAAACATTATTTTGTGCCATTACTGCCTTTCCGCCTTGAGCCAAGATATGTAATCACGCAAATATTACAAAAAAAAACGATATTCTGATACTTTGACCTCAAAATTTCTTGCAAACAGAAGCTAATAACAAATTTTTATTTAAAAGATTCGGATTTAGTGACCTAAAATTGATAAACATGAGGTCTTTTCTTCTCCGGAAAATCAAATTGCTTCAATTTTGTCGACCACTTGTAAGTTAAAATCCAATGGCTTTGACCTGCGGCCTTTGGCTCATGTACTTTTCGATTGGGGTGTGGTTAGTAGACCAGTTATTTACTTGACTATAGAAAAAACTGAAACTTTCGACTTCCAGCACATTATAATTAATAAACGCTTCATTTCTTCTTGGACGCTTTATCAAATTAAATAGGAAGACTTGGAATGGGCAGTATAGTTATAAAATATGATATTTTGTATTTCCTTTTTGTTGAAAATTTGATGCTCTATCTTTTTTTTTTAATTTATTTTTGATGATTTGTATTTTTTATAAGAAACACAAAAGAGGTATCTTCTCAGTATTTTTTGTTCGACCTTCGCATAATCTAGTATGGATCGACTCCAAAAACTAATCAGATCTAAGTTAGGCCATGGCAAACTCAAAAAGAGGTTTAAAATTAGTCTTACCGTTCGCGAAATATGGGGAGAGAAACAAAAATGGGACCTACTTACAAGATAACGGACAAACATTTTTTATTCCATTTTTCTGTCCTTATGGTCTGAAACGTCGATATTTGAGGAAACACTACAGGATAATTTTTTTCGAAGTTACCAAATTGCGTACTTTGTTCAGACCTTTGGTTTGAGACAAGAACATAATAATTACGCACTCTAAATGGAACAGATGTTGGTTACGTCCACTTCAGTGTTCTGGGGTTAGGTTCAATTTAGGTTATTGCAGAATACCAAACATATTGACTTTATGTTAGATATTATAGAGAAAAGCTGATTTACCATTTGTAATTAGTGTCCTCAAACAACGAGATATAATCGGATAAATAAATTGATAATTTCTTAATAATTCGAATTCTATATTCCTTCCTTAATTTTGGATTTGAACAATCTGATGCAAAATGCTTAAATAACCACCCCAGAAATGTCCATAGATATCAAAATCGAAGTAAATCCGTTAACATTGATACAATTAAATCTGTCACGTTAAAACCGTCATAATTTTTGTTATAACAAATACTGGCTTGATTGAATATAACGGATTCCAAAATCGCTTCTGGAACCAAAAAAAAAGAAATGAAATGCATTAGGTCAAAATAAACTTTCATAAATATTTTTGTTATATTGTAATTATTGTTTTTGCGAAATCACAATCAATCTGAAATCTATTAGAGATCTATTTTGCTCTCCAGCAAATCATGTACTCAATCTAAGATTTTCAATTATAAAAATTTTGTCACTAAAAATTCGTAATAATGGATCCGGGCTTCGTTTCAATTCTATTCTGCAATTGAATAATCACTCAAAGTAGGAAATGTAATTAACGTATTTTTCTTGGAATCGTTACGTTATTCAAATTTATTTGTTTCGCATAACTTTTAAACTGTTTCTTTATATTTTTGCTAAAGAGTTAAATCTTTGTTTCACATAGAGACTTAATTAAGCAAACTAGAATGTACAGATATACATGTGAAAAAAATTCCATAAATTATTTCCGAAATAATCTTAAATTTATATTTTGAGAACTATACTAACCAATAATAAATCTTTAATAATAACTAATAGAGACTATTTATTTTCCTGTTGCTTTTTTTTGGTCAGGTATTTAATTTCAAACTAAAAAATGAATTTATAGATATGTATATCAATGGAATGTAAGTAGTGTTCAAGTACAAACATTCTGTTTTGCAATCATTTCTAATTAATAATAATTCCGAACTATGATTGCTACATTTTGGCGTTTAAGACCTAAAAAGAACATTCCTCAACATGACTCAATATGAGAAATAAAATATACCCATTATTTGTTACATAAATTTGTCATTATCCAAGTGCAAACATAAAAGAACATTACACGAACAGATTTCGAAGGCAAGTAATAAATTATTAAAAGTCTCTGAATTACTTACTCACAAACTCTCCGGAATTTTCAAAACGTCTACATAATGTGAATAGAGTGAATAACGCTTCGGAGTACTTCGAACATTCGTGTAACTTTCTCAGCCGGTTGAAAATCCCTACGGAGAAAAGTGCAACTGCATCAAATTTTCTCTTATTACTGACTTCAAAATTCTAACAGTCACAATATTCTGTAACAAAAACATTTCTCTCCAGAGAATGGGAAATCATCAAAAAAAGTTCTTATTTAAAAATTGCAGTCGTGCAAAAAGTACAACGTGAGAGTTGAGGTCGGTGACAGGGGGCCGCGTGATTCGCGCATGTTCGCTCGTTCGTGCAAGAATCATGAATGTGTAAGCACGCGGTCGATGCAAAGATGCGTGTTTATGAAAGCAGACTTGCAAAAAAAGGCTATAGCGTAAAAAGTGTTAAGAAAACGAACCTGAATTATGAGCAGCTATCGACGGGCTGCTGGTTCAGCGACGGCGTTCAGCCTCATTGTGTTTCGGAATTTCCAGCCGGTCGCTTGCGA
Source organism: Trichopria drosophilae (assembly GCA_030407085.1). Classification (NCBI taxonomy): domain Eukaryota; kingdom Metazoa; phylum Arthropoda; class Insecta; order Hymenoptera; family Diapriidae; genus Trichopria; species Trichopria drosophilae. Next base: position 166,183,116 of record CM059583.1, read on the forward strand.
CGTCGACGTCGACGTCGTTCCCCCACATACCAATCGAGCCTGAGCTATAGAATGACTGTGTAATACGGCTGGTATGCCGGTAGTAGACACCCTGGTACTATATAGTTGGTAACTTCGGGTAACCCGCTACTACCAGGATTGGCCCATCGAACGGAGGAGCCCTGAACCTATCTTTAAACCTTCATGACCTTCCTCTTATCGCACGACAATTACATTCACGTAGCACTCGCGTGTGCTCAGACCCGGACACGCTGCATTATTCTCATGCAGCCTCGTTAACTCGATGGCGCCTTTTGAAAAATGAGGCGATAAGGGGCCCTACTAACGTTCTAAAGCTTTTTGGACTGTCGTCGGCTGGCAAGATTTATGAAGTAGTTTTCCCTTTCAGTTCTGCTTTCACAAATTATAGAGTTGATCGATTTTTCATAATTCATCTCATTAAACTTCAATTACTTCATTATAAATGGTGCCGCTAAAAATTGAAATTCAATTACCCCTGAGGGAATGCGTACTTAACCGTAAATACACTAAAGTATTAAATAATTATTGAAATAAAGGGACGTCAGGAACCCATTGAATTTTTAATCTTCATTTTTTAATTTTTTAATTTTATGACGCTGGTATAACTATTGTCTCTGTCCTTATTTCTTTTTCACAATTTTGAAAATGGTCACTAAGTCATAAACCATATTTCATCATTCACCATTGTGAAGCAGGAAATAAAATTTACCAATACCGCCCTCGAGATGGAACCTCCGAAACCGACAAATTCGGGTAGAATATGATGAGAAATAACACCTAATGGAAAATTCGATTGTTTTATCATCTGGCAAAGTTTAAAAAATCGTTGTCAAATAGTAAGAGTCCGCACCGAGTGCGTACAATCCGCCGCTTTAAAGCAGTTTTTTTAAACCTTCTTTTAGACATAATATAGTAAACGAAATTGTTTGTTTTTCAGTCATGTAAAGAATATATTTTAATAATGACGATGACACGTCAAATGGAGACGAACGTTGTCAAAGTAGATGATGGAAAGTTGAACAGGGGAGAGTCGTGTAGCCCTGGCCAGCGGGAAGCTCCGACCACTGCCCAGTATGAAGTATCTAAATAGGTTACATGAATACTGTATCAAGTATCTTTTTTACCATTACCTGAAACAATAAATCGCAAAATATTAAGATATCCCGCTCTATTTTAAATAGATTAATTAGTATTTCTATTTTTCAAACCAAACAAATGAAATATCTTTCGGAATTTCAGTCATTTTTAATTGGAAATATTTAAAAAACGATACAAAATATTTATGAACTTTTTGGAAATGGTGATTCTACGTCTCAACGACTTTAATTTGCATATTTTATATTTAAAATATTTCATTACTAACATCACATTTTCTTCTCTATTAGCACAGATATGGCTTTCAGGTAGTACTGACCCCCGGCCTTATAAAATCTTGTATTATTTGAGCTAATTCGAATATGTTGTTTCAACCATTCTCAAAATAATTCAATTGCTTAAAGGTAATACATTAAATTGTCTACATTCTGACTGGTTTATGGCATAACCTACGTTTATGTCCCTTACGCTGATTTCATTAACGTTATAATTCTACGGACCTCTAATTAAAAATCCTCCACTATTTTGGATCCGCTATTTTAAATTTTTAAATTTCAATATGAGATACGTAATTAGTGACCCAAAAATCCTATGAATATTATTGTCGCATAGAAAAAATAAAAGCGAAAATAAAAATTGCGATTTAGTTAAAAATTATTTATAATCATTACTTATGTCACCTAAATCGCAAAACAAACAAGGGATTCGTATTCTAGGGATCAAATTACTTTTAAAAAAATCGAATAGATCGGTAAATCTGCAAAACAGTTAAAGAAAAATCATCAAAGAAAATTATTTTGAAGGACGAACAGACAAGAATACAATGAATTAGTATATGATAGATATATATATATATATATATATATATATAATACTTATGATAGCTATTGTTTATGCACAAAATTATGATTAAAAAATAAATTATGTAATATTTTTATCATTTCTATTAAATTTGTATATTTTTCAATGTGGCCACAGCTACCCGCTACAATGTCGTAAGTAACAAAAATTTCTATGTAAATCAATTGGCTGTTCTTTTTAGTTATGTCTGTTTAGGTTTAGAGAATATTTCTATCCTTTCATAATCTTTTTCATTCATTATTTTTAAAGTATTGCATAAAAATTTTAGGTGGCCGGTATCCGATTCTCCCCTACTTATTTATTTTATTATATTTTACAAGAAACTAAGTGTATTTCTATTTAGTATAGACTACAGTATATCATGCACAAATGTGAAGTACGGTATTATCTGTAAAGACGATCTGCAGCTCTCGCAAATTTAAAGAATAGAAATATCTGTATAAAATTGTGCAAAAAGAGCGATATCGCCTGTTGAGAAGATAATAAAAAAACAGTGATTTTTACAAAACACAAGCCTTTTATTTTGAATAAGAACTTAATTAGAGAGTTATAACCGGCTGTATTTTATCATTTATTGAAAACGGAAATATTAATTTCTGTAATTAGTCACACGCATAAGTAGAATTATGGAAATATGACCTGAAATCTTCTTAAAGAATAGAAAAATATAAATGTAAAACTAATAATTTCTTCCCTAAAAACATATTTTTTAATAAATGAACACGTGGCAGTGAAGTTTACTCAATACTACTATATAGTAACCGACTCCATGACTTAATGAAAAAAATTAAACAAAACTTAGCAATTTTAACATTTCAAGACATTATTAATATAGACAATATTACTTTAATAAACTAGTCATTAATACACAAAACTCATGTAGAATGAAGCCTTTAACCTCCAAACACTGAGTATCCCATTTTATTTAAACATTTCAATAATTTTCCACATCTTATATGTTATATTCGAATTTTAAAACAAGTTTATTAAAAGACATATTTGGCATTTGTAATGTAATTTTTTTGTAATTATACTATCTATTATAGAAATTAATAAATTACTATTGATAAATGCTGTTTTAGTTTCAAATCAATTTAAAAAAATTGTTTATTTTAACATTTTAAAGCACGTACCCTACATATGTTAATCTTTCCCAAGTTGAATTTACGAGACGAGACGCTTGAATGAACATGTTGCATATACGCTTTTCCGTAACAGAAAATTTCCATTTAGGAAATAAAAGTATATTGGGCGTTAAAACGTTAACTGGATGAGTATATTCCCCTATCTGATGTACTGAAATAGACTCGATAATTGAGCAGATAATTTTTGCAGCAGCAATTATAAAAAGCATTTGAGCTCCTTTCACAGTTGTTTCATTAGTAGTGCAGGTTGCACTAGTTACACCAACTATAGTATTATTTAGAAATAAAAATGGATATTTAATCTTTTTACTGCGTTCATTCCCTATTAAGAAAATGAAGTCCACATATTAGTTTTTCGCAGATCCTCTCTTTGCGAGATGCCGAGCAACAGAACAATTCGTGTAGAAAACCTTAATTTTACTGCACATTATTTTTTAAAACATACTGAAAGCTAATTTTTTCGCAGAAAATGCATCATATTGCGCAATATTTGATTGTAATTCAGAAAGAGCATTTCTTTAAATACTTTCTTTTTTATTGTACCCGGAGAAAATCTTTCTTGGAAATTTTACAATTTCAGATGGTAATTTTGGGACAGACTTGCAGAATGTGAAACGTTGCCATTTTTTGTGACAAAAATGACGATCAGTTCTGTGAATTTTTACTCTTCAGACAGTAAAAGTTACAATAAAATTTACTAATTTTTACTAGGAAAGATGGCAATTTTTTCTATTCTACAATTCTGTCCCAAAATTAGTATCTGAGATGTTAAAATTTGTCTCCGTGTAGAATGCATCACGGCATCGTATTAAATATTATTTCAATGTTTCATTTCGGGTATTATTCAAGTTCGGAAGTATCAAAATATCAACATTTTGACACCAATAGTAGTACGTTATTAATTTTGATATGATATACTAGAACAGTATCCACATTTTCTGGCATGAATAGTTGATAATTGCAGGTTCCATACTGAATTCGTCTTTATATTGGCAAGAAGACGGTGCCATTAAAAAATTAAAACGTTACGGTCATCCGAAATTCCCCGATGACATGCTCACTGCTGATTGAGATACTGAAAAGGGATAAAGTTAATTTATTTCGATATTAAACCGATATCACGCCGACTCAGAGATACTAGTCCAGGTCTATATTCTGTAGTTCGAATGCCAGTACTAGCCTCATACAGTAAACTATAATTCACTTATTAAACATATATTTCATATTGCCCCAATTCAAGTAACCTTCACTAGTCCGAGTTTGAGAATATACTGAAAATCGAATCAGTGAATTTTTACCAGCGAGAACACATTTTATATGATGAATTTCTTGGTACTTATCGATCTATTAATTTAAGTAAAAATGTACCCTATCACGTCCATGGCAAGGATATCATTAGCCCTGCTGAAGAGCTCAAAATGACATCCTGGTGCGAAACGCATTTGTCATAATAGTACCCGTTTTAAACGATAGAGGGATATTTTCTACTTTTTCCTTTTAATATCATACCCAAGGTATGGAATCCAAAATTTTACAATAAAGTAGCGCGGTAGATGTGCACTGAGATCCCAGTGACGTCTATATATTTTCAAAAGTCGACATCGAGTTAACGAGGCTGCATAAGAATAATTTATTTCTTTAAATTTTTACCGAAATTAATTCACCGATAAATACTAAAAAATTCCATCACATTTAATTCAAAACTGTCGAGAAATAAACAATTACACCGGCTCACAAAAAAATAAAAGGGGTCTGTATTTTTTACCATACCTACTAATCTCTATGTATTTTGACGAGCTGAATCCGAATCTGAAGTCCATTTAGCGAGCACCCCCCTTTCCTCCCAGTTTCGAGTAAATCGCAAGAAATTCCGAAAAATTGCGAAACATAACATGAAAGTGTTCAAGAAATTTCGGAAAAAATTTGTCTGACCTTTATCTAGTGTGTTTTTGGTATATTAATAACCTGAAATTGCATCTGCAGGTCATTTTGCTCGAAGTCTAGTCACATTTCCAGTAAATCGCGAAAAAGATCAAAATATTGCGAAAAATCACATTACACTGCATTCGGGAAAATCTGGACAAATTTTCCTGAGTATGATCATGTATGTATTTTTTCGTACATAATGCTCCAAATGTGAAACTAAAGCCCATTTAGCCAAACATCTCGAAATTTCTTATATATTATTATGAGCTTATTTCGAATCCGAAATCTGTTAGACTCTGTCTCTTACACAACGAATTGTTGGGGCATTTTATTTTTTCGAAATTAGATTGACTATTGTTCTGACGTATTTTTACTTTAAGAATTCCAAACTAAAATCTGTTGAGCTCCATTCTTACAAAATTTGACAAAACTGCAAATAACAAGAAACATGGATGTAAATTAATTCAAAACAAATTTTGCGGATTTGATTCATGCTTCCTTTTATATTCCTCTTATGTAGCATGTCTCACGTACAGCAAACTCCTTTTTCATTAAATGATCCATAAAGCGGGTTTCTCTTTCTCTTACGAAAAAATACATACATGATCATGCTCAGGAAAATTTTTTACTCGAAACGCGCCAAATGGCGTGCTGATTCAATTTCAGGTTATTAAAATACCAAAAACACACTAGATAAGGGTCAGAAAAATGTTTTCCGAATTTTCTTACTAACTTTGATCTTATGGCAATTTACTCGAAACTGGGGGTGTGCGGGCTAAATGTACTTCAGAGTCGGATTCAGCTCGTCAAATTACAAAAACTCATAATTTTTAATTGCTATTGCTTTCAGTCAATATTTGTATAAATTCAACACATTGTTTGAAATGCTGCAACCTGGGCAGAGTTTCAATTCGCAAAAAAATCTGTGTTTCGAAAATTTACCGGGCTTTCTCTCTTTTACATGTAATCATAATACTTCTAATGGCCAAAGTGAGGTGTACATATTAACTTTACAATGGTAGCTCGATCATCAAAATTGAATGATCCAACCAAAAGTTCTAGGCAATAAACAAAGGCCGATGCACAACGGGAAGCCACTTTCCTACTATTTGAATAGGATCAAACCCATTAACAACTTATTGATATTATTAGCTAATAGTAATAAAGTTAACCTGATGAAGCACCTGAGTAGTCTTAATCGTTGATGATTTATATTCTTAAAATAAAATTATTTTAATTTTTCCTGATTCCTATATTCAGAAAGGAAAAAGGATTAATGGAATCATGAAAATATGCAAGAAATCGTTGTGATGTATAATAATAGTAAACTTGAGAATGTGAAAAGTTATTGTTCATAGTGTCAGTTACAAATTTACAATTCAGAATTAAAGTATACAATAAATACCTTAAGTATGACAATAAGTTATTATCCTTTAATCAGTTCTATTACATCTATTTTACACTACTACTTTATACTACTACTTACTATTTTATATTTAACTTATAATACCAGATTCTACTTTAGTAAAATCGTAGTATCAACTCTATTCTTTACCTCTATGTATGTTTGCCCTAATACCAATCAATTTATTTATTACACCAATTATACAGAAAATTATATAATAATTATTATTAAGGATTTTGAATCCTGAAACACTTTTATAAATTTAGTTTATCATTCTAAATATGATATTCCAAAATTTAAGAACATATATTTACGCATATTTCAAACACAAGTTCAATTTATTTCGTTTGGCACTTTTGTGATATCAGTTCGATGTAGCAGATGATATTATGATTAACGTCAAGAATGTCCTTCGAACCCATCCGCGTTAAATCGATTCTCCTCGTATAGATCAAACATGATAAGCTCTGTTCTAAAAAAACGAAACAACGATATTACTCCCGAATGTCAAGAATTTATGACCGTGAAATCGTATATCTAGAGATTCCGTTTTAACCTTTTTAACTTCCACGATTACCTGCAAGTAGCATAAATGATCCGTCCTCCATGCCATAAAATTTAATGCGTTTATTTTTAAGAGCAATTATCCAATACATAATTTCTTCATATTAATATTTTACTATTCATGCATACAAATACACAATTACAATTATAACATTTATGTAGGAATATATAAAGTTAAAACTAATCAATACAATTAATTCAGTCATAATTTCACGACTTATGAATTCGTATTTCACGTATTTATATTAGGATTAACATTATGAAATACTACCTCAAGTAGAAACTTCATTTCTAAATAAACCGTTTGTAGGCAAGAGCAAGATGGAACCCATCTAAAGAAAAGACATTTCGTATATTTTAAAGCCGAACGTAACAATTTATTTCCCTTGAACGATAAGTTAGGTATATATTGTAGTACGATCTACATAAAGGTTTATCTCAAATTAAAAATGGTACATGAATTTTTTCATGTATTTCCGGTACTGCATTATGTGCTACATAGAGAGAAGGACTTTAAAAACCGTTTTATGAAAATGTACATTGATTCCTTTCCGTTACATGGGCATACTTTTAAACTTTAACTCGTCCACTGCTGATTGCTTTAAAATCATAAAAATAACTTTGTGAGTGTAGTTTATCAATTTAAATAGAGCTTCAAATGGCTCATGTATTCATTAATTGCTATAATTATATGCGTAATTCGGCGCGAGATTTTAAATTACTTTTTTGGTAATTTCTTGTACTTGACTCTTAACGTTTATTTTTAGTTTATACAGTACTGCGTTTCTAACAAATCTTCAAATATGTTGGTGCTTACACTACTATAGAAGTAGTGAAGAGTGTAAGGAAGTAAAAAAAACCGTAAGACAAACGTGTGCCTGATATGAGAATGATAAGGGAAAACAGTGAAAGTCATATGACAAATTTTTGTTGAAATTGACGGTTTTGCAATTTATCCATTGTATGTTGTTTAACAGAGGTAATTATATAAATTTTGCGCTGTTAAATAAACATAATAGAGTGCAATACCAAAAAAACTACATATTTCGAGGACACATGTTGAATTTTGCCTTTAATGGCTTCAAAATCATTAGAGAACTCTTCTTTTATATTAGAAGAGAACATGTAAAATTCGTTAACTTCATTACTGCTCATGAAGCCAAGGCCTAGACGTCTTAAAAATGATGTGGTTAAGAAAAATATATATACGATTGAAAATATGATATTTGGTAGTTAGGAAACGGTTAAATGGATAAAAATTGATTACTGCGAAAGCTCCTCATTACAACATAAGATGTACGCACGTATCCATAACATGCTGTAGTACGAGTGCTTTATTTGATTTCATTTATTTCTGATATCCGATGATGTCAACAAATATTAGAATTCTATTGTTTACCAATTTCAGTCAGTCTATTGTATACTTTTATTTATAACTCAACAAATTCAAAAAGCGAAACCGGTATGAAAAAAGCCGCCTATTTTTTTGGTATTTCGATTTGTCGTATTGGATCCACCATTTTGAATTTCAAAATATCGTTTTTAATTCGGTGAATTTTCTCTAAAAGTACTCAGCGAGTAAGAGAGTAAGTACGAAACGTTGACAACACCCATGCATAATGTTATTAAGTTCTAATGTTATTTTATACGTAGAGGAGACCTGGGCCAGATGGACACTCCTTAAGTATGTAAATGTATGTGTATTGATGTAGCATTGTTTTTTTGATAATGGAGTACAAATACGTTCAAATATCGAATCGAAGCAGTTCTTGCGAGACAATTTAATAAATAATTCACTGTGTGCCAATTAGATGAACAAATCGTTTATTTCGTATTTAAAATTGAATAAAAATTGCCTCGAGCTTCTGTTGTACAATGAATATAGAACTCTGTTTCGATGTAGTCGATATTTATTATATTTTCTCTTGGGTGTCCATCTAACCCGGCGATTTTTGAGCACCTCAAAATTTCAGGACTTTTTCTAGTTTTGTTTCGCCTATTGTTAAAACAATTTTTAAGCTCTAAAATCACATAAACATATTCCTTACTGTGTCCAATTTACAGTAAAATTTTAACAATAAATTTTTATCCTTAATTAGGATGTTTTATTTTTCATTTTCTCTTAAGGTATCCATCTTCTCCCGGTCTACCCTATAAAAAACACTACAACTGCATCATAACGATACTTAGAAATGAAACTCAGGAGATGTTTTCCATTATTTGACATGTACTGAAGACAACCAAATTAATTTTAAGCAAGTGCCTTCAAAAATAAAAGTGAACATTTGTATACTTCAAAGTTAAAAAGTTCTGGAGATATGCCCATTTAATATGTAATCTTTAATATGAAGATGTAGACTACTTGATTCATAAGTAGCTTTTGCTTATTTCAGAAAATTCTTGGTCAGTTCCCATTTAGTGTCATCGGTATTTTCTAAAAAATCGTCTGTAGTAATTAGAATTACCTTTAAAGATCCCTAATTTTGAAAATTTTATTCAATTATCTTTAATTTACCGTTTTTGGTGAAATGTTACAGCCGTAAAATCTCCTTAACCTCTTTGCCGCGGCGGGAATTTCACAAAAAGTTTTTTTTATTTAACAAACATTTGGTTAAATTTTACTGTAACTTGGTGTATGCGACTTTTTGGGGTCGCAGATTATGAATCGGAAGTCAGATTTCCAAAATAAAAAATGGGGGATTCAATATGGCAGACATATTTTCTAAATTCCAATCATTTCGCTTGACACTTGTTACTCGGGGATTTTCGGGGTCGCTGATTATGAATCTGAAGTCAGATTTCGAAAACCAAAAATAGCGGGCTCAAAAAGAAACAAAATATAACAAAATAAATAATTAAAAAAGAACTGTACATTGAAGACCTTTCTCCAATCTCCTCCTCGTAGTAAAGTGTGTAAGTAGATATGGTACATCGAAAGTATGGGGGAAGGCTAACATTATTTGTTTACTGATTTTCCTGCCATATTGGATCAAAATATCATCAGACTTATAAGCAGCGACCTCGAAACTCCCCGAGTAACAAGTTTCATGCAAAATGAGTCGATCTTTGAAAAATGTAACCGCCATACTAGGTCCGCCATTTTGAATTTTCAAAATATATGGTCAGATTTGTGATCAGCCGGTAATTGGTTCAATCGATTTTGTTAATTTTTAATGCTGAAATTTACCTAATACGTTGTCACAGCTCACGACAAAGATTTTTACAAAATCATAAAAAAACATATTTTAAGAACTTGTATATTTTTTTGACATCGTGTTTTTGAAAAATGGCAACGACATATTGTTCGATATGCCTTAGACGGTCTAGAAATGGTCCAGTTTTTAAATAGGATGCATTATTGTATTCATTACATTAATTTCTGCCATGACAAAGATTTGCATTTTTGCAGCAGTCGGAGAAAAGTCCTAAATGACAAAGATCTTTGTTCTCCGCAGCGAAGCGGTGAATGTATATTTGTAGTAGTTGGTTCAAATGTGTATATATATATATTACTACAAATATGATACAGTATTCATTTGCTTCTATTATACTTGTAAGAAATATTTTCTCATTAAAAAAAAAATTTAAGTTTATTTTCTGAATTTTCTGCGAATTAGGAGTAACAATGGCGAATTGAGACAGATTTTGTTTTTTCTCGTAAGCTGCTTTTGCAAAACGAATTCTAAATCAAGACTAGTGTCACATGATAGTTTTTATTATATGTTACTCTAATTTTCTATTTAAAGTGTAAGGCGTGCGTTTTACAGATACGAAGAACAATGTAAAAAACAGAAAAATCGTTGAACTCAGCGACGCACCCTAATTATTTACAGTAGTCTTCGTGGTGAACATAACAAAATTACATAATTTGAGCGTCTTTTATCAGAAATTCTATGAAACATTATAACTTCATGTAAATAAAAAAATGTAGAACAAAAATGTAAGTATTGGCATCCATTTAATCGTTTCCTGTTGTAATATTAATATATTTAAGCCTATTTTATCATTGTTTATTGTAAACAGTAAGTTATATAAACAGTACATTTCTAATCATCAAGAATATCCCTTTGTTCATCCGAAACACTGAATAATACATCGTAACATCGTGATTGTTTGGTATCTCAAATCATCTTACTATCCATCCATTACCCATTGCATCAATATTTTTTGCAGAGAGAAGACTGCAAAACGAAATATGAAACGGACATTCCATAAATACTGAGACCCCCTTAATTTTTTAAATGGCGATTAATTGTATGTTTAAATTATAACGATTTCAGCATTCAAGTTATCTTAAGAAATTCATTTTAGACATCTTCTATAGAAAGAAAATAAATTTAAGCAATAAATAAAAACAATACATTTACTAAGCTTTAATAAAACATTGCATGATAAATGTTCGTAAAAAATAATTTAATATTTACATTTACGTATAAAAGTACTATTTTTGCATTTTGCGATACCTTTGATGTTATATAATTTGCATGTTTGCAATTGCTACATTCTGTTTAATCAAGATAAATAAAATGGGCAAACATACCAACGCTTTTTCCATGAAATGTGAAAACACACTACGAGTTTTTAATACATTTTAATTTACTACAATTTAAAATCAACATATCTAATCTTTAATTTCTTTAAAGTTTATAAAACATTGTTATAAAAGTGTCACTTTATGTGATACATTGACTGCATCTGAATGGCAATAGATACTATAACTAAACGTTTAACAGGAGAAAACATTTTTCTGAATAGAATTCTGCTACATACTGAATGCTGTGTTGTTCATAAAATTAACAGTTACTAATTAGATTAACTACTTCATACATTATTAAAAGAACTATGTGAAACAAAAGTACGATATTATACACAAGAAATAAAATCATTTACACTTTTAAGTTAGAAAAAAATATAAAATATAAAAAGATGTCATTAAGAATAGGGTAATCAAAGTCTGCTTTAGAGTTAATATTACGATTTTAACATATCTTCATCTTGTCATAATTTCAATATTTAGACTCATTATGATGTTGTGTGAATATATATTTTTGGTATACAATCTAAGTTCTCATAAATGTTCAATTCATATTCAAGAATTTCGTCAGTGATATTAAACGGAAAAAATAAGTAGGTTCCCGATGTTCTATTGCATTATATTGCAATAGTGTATATTTGAACATTGAAAAGAAATTTGAAAACAAAAATTGAAAACATGAATTCTGAACAAGGAGCCAAGAATGAATATTTAAGATTTCTTTTCCATAAAACATGCAATATCTTGGACTCGGTATTCATGCAGTAAAGTTTTCCAGTTCTCCAAAACACATCACAGCTTTAATACTTTAATGTAATGTCAAACTTGGATGAACCAAACTGCAAACCAGCAGAACTGCTGGTTTAAATAAGTTATTCTATCAATATGTCACTATTTCGTTCATTGAGAACGTTTCACGTCAAAGTCATGTCTTCATGATCGATTAAGTTGGCTGGTAAAACAAAAATAGCTCAAATACAAGAACGAAGCATAGTGTACCCTTAACCTATTCTACTGCATCTCGATATTATATAAAATGATGGAACGAAAATAACGTGAAATGGTAAATGGCATAATTCATTATTTAATCATAAATTAAATGTGTATATTCTGAATATTTCAAGGCCCATACAAATAATTGTATAATACAAAATTCTATCATAGTTATATTGACATTTATCAGTGTATAAATTAAAAGCATAAGTTTTTTGTTGCAGTGTTCACCGAATGATCAATGTTTGTCACTCGCTTATTCTGAGAGATGCAAGAAATAGAAATATTATCAGAGTTGAAATGTACATTGATATTTTATACGAATAAAAGCGATAACAGTGACTATTTTCAGTATGAGCACTACGATGAAGAGGTTTTTACTACCATTTAATCCATTAACCTTTTCAGGATATATTATTCTACTGTATTTTTATATTAGTCGTTCCTTTCAATATTGTTGATTTCAAATCTTATTCCAAAAATTAAAAATTCAGCATGATCAATCCAATATAGTGTACATAAATTTACAGAATTTAAACGATTACTCGAAACGAAAGATATTTACAGAAACGGCGAAAAAACGGATATAATTACATTTTATCATGTAAAATGGTATGTAAATTATATAGACTTATTTATACTTATTATTTTTAACTCTTTTCTTTGCATAGAAATGTATATCAGTTTATATGTATATACACGAAATGAAATTGGACAACATTTTTATTGATATACTGACATTTCATTTCTATCATTGGTATTGGTAGAAATATTAAAGCGTTTTTAAATCCTGTTATGTTGCATGGCTGTCATGTTGTATCATTAATAATTATCCATAACAGAGCCCTGGTAGAAAATCTGAACAGTTTTTATGGGCACAACCCAGAAACCAGCCAAATTTACTGCCCAAAACTTGCTGCCTAACTTCTAGCAAGAAATTGGTTGACAAATTGCCAGTTAATGCCCATTTTAAACCAGACTAGCATCAACCTATTTAGATTTTGCTCAGTTTAACTGACTGAAAAATATGGTCTTCATTTACCATATTTATGGCTAGAAACTAGCATAGGGCATATATTAAAACGATCTAACCTCGATAATAACCTACACAGTTTGGATTAAAAATATATACATAAACCAGTCAACTATCGGGCTAGATTGTGGGCAAATGGGCGTTACATTACCGCAGGAAAACTGGCTGGAAATTTTGGCCAAAAACTGCGTAGAAACCAACAAGATTGGTCATAAACCAGCCAAAAAATGCTCCCTTTTTCTACCAGGGAGTATAATATGTTATTATATTAAAACAATAGATATTAAAATAAACATGATTTTATACCACAGAGTTTGTACAAAAAGTAAAGTTTAACTAAGTTCAAAATTTTTTTTCGAATTTGAACTTACGAAAAATTCAGTTAAAAATGTACATATTTCAAGTCTGATCAGAAACCGTTTTTTAAAATTAGTTTTTACTCGTGGTATTTAATATCCATGCATTTTATCCGTGTAGTGTTATATAATACGTGTTTTCTAATATCCTCGCGCTGTGAACAATCACAAGAAAATAACATCATTCATAATAGATTTTGATAACATACTCATTTGTAAACTGTATACCAGGTATACCAGGTAACACCGAAATATTCTAAAAATATTTCCAGAATATTACATTTACTGATGAAATATTCTGGACAAAATGGCCTTAGTTTTTCATGTACTACAACATGTCCAAATTTCAGAAAAATCGGCGTGTGTCACTTTTTTTTATTGTCAGTAGCATTTTCTTTTTCGGTATGTTTTAAATAAATATGTTTAAGGAAGTTTCTTGGTCATTTTATATTTTGGCCAACTTTATTTAATGCCCTCATCAGAAATTTATTCTGTAACATACAAAAAACAAAAAAAAAGTTAATATAATACAAAAAAAACAGCTTAATAAAAGTAACTGACAATATAAAATACAAAAATATATAGTATAAAAATACAAATATATACAAAAAGATGAGAAAAATTGACATCGACACTTTACTTAACAACTAAATAAAATTAATAAATTACTTAAAATCTAAGAAAAAACAAAACAAAGTATTTTATCAAGTGACTTCTTACCTTAAAAAATTCTAGAAGGAGCATACTAAGCTCCAAATAAAACTGTTTTTATAATATTTAATAATTATAAACTTTATGAGAAAATTGTTATAAAAATTGTCCTGAAAAAAAATGTTAAAAGCTTATTAGTTAACAGAAACTAAGTAAGAAGTACTAAAAACTAACCACTATTAATAATACAAAAAAAAAACATAACAAAATTTTAATTTAAATAAAATCAAACCGTTTGAAACGAAATGTTCAAACGGTAGTTACTAACAAAAGTTAAGTAAGATATAAATGTCAATCTTTTACAATGTATATGTATACATGTTGCAGTAAACTATGATGAAACAATACATATAGATAAACATATTCGTATTAGAATTTACAAATGAAGTAATGGGAAATATAATTCTGGTAGCTTAGATTTTTCAAATCTTATATTAATACTATTCTTATTTTGTTTAATAAAATAATTTTCTAAATGTCTTCTTTTATTGGTATTTCTTTCAATCGCTATTAAACGTAAAAAGTTTGTTTATTTAATTGTTTTCTTACTTTTCCGCGTGAATGACCAAGAAACAACTTCCTTTAACAAAACTGAAAGCTGTTTGTAAACGAACGAATATTGAGGAATGCTCGACCCGACTCATAGCTATGGAAGCAATATCAGTATTCGACAAATTAAATTGGTGCTATAAATGTAATGCCATGCAATGACCAATAGTGTCTGCAAAAAAAATTTTCATTTTCGCAGTTTCGAATAGATTTTGTAGGTGGTGTTTACAATCCCGCATAATAATATGTTAAAATCAAACGTTTTACCGTAATTACAAATATTAATTTTCATTTAATGTAAGAGAGACTACTTACAAAATTCTTGGAACAGAGAACGAGAAAGTAATAAGCTGATGAGGTACATGCAGCTTCTACCTAGCACAAAAAATGATAAGCCTTTATGATGGGTTTATGAAGGAGAATGCTTACGGCAAAAAGAAAATCCCTGAATGTATAACCTCCCATTACATGAATGGAATCTCGACCTGCTAACTATAAAGAAATGTCAATAAAAGAAAGATATACCTGGATACATATATTTTATACCTCGGAATAAAAGATTGTACTTTGATATATTTATGATTAGAATATGCTCGAAATACAGAATCTGGAAAAACAATTTTCATTCTAATGAATGTTAACATTTTCATTAGGTATTAGAATCGCAGGTTCAGGAATCTCTTCCTGTTAAATCCTTCGCCAAATATTGCAGTCTGTGCGGTAAAAAGCTATATATTTGATTTTTCCAATGTGTTTTTGAAATTCTGCTCCATATATAAGTAATTTGTATATATACAATTGGTATATATTCGTATTCAAACAAGATAATTAGTTACATATGATGACGTTCAACAATTTCAAAGATAAATGGATAATTATTATACAAACGATTACATTCACACTGTTGAAATTTCAAGAAATATCTTCAATGGCTGAACATAATCATTCCGATTTGTAAGTAATGGTTTTTCATTTTTTCATTTTTAAAAAATACGCATTACACAAAAAAAATAGTTCCTAGACAATCATTCATTTCATTCTAAATAATTAGATTTATTTGAAATTTGTTTCAGAAATATAAATAAACCATTTAATGAAATCGAACAGAATCTTTACTTTTTGAAAAAATAAGCTGTTGTTATTCTTTTTTGCAAGATATAAAACGTGACATACATATATAGAAAGACGTAGCACACAAGGATATGTACGTATATGTATGTCAGGATATTTCAAACATTAGCGATGTTAAAAAATCATACAGGACATGGGGTTAATCGATAGTAAAAAAAGAAAAAATATTTTTTCTCTCTTTCCTGGTAGAAATTGAAATCAGCGACGCTAGCACCAAACTGGAGCTAGTTCTAAATTATTAGGCTTTGGCCAGATTTAGTGCAGTGCGTATGCGTGTCTAGACAAAACGTGACGATTCCCTGTCTAGTGCTAGCGTGGCTGATTTCGATTTCTACTAAGGTTGGTAAAAATCGATTTGAAGTCATTTAAAGATCGCAAAAAGAGCTTACATTTGATTAACATGGACAAAATGTATTTATTCAGATTTAATTTTTTAATCACCATAACGATGTTTAAACACAATTCGAAAAGAAACTTAATTGAAATCTGACTGATTTCTGAATACACTGTATTTTTGTTCAACCATTTTATAAAATTGTCATTGCTATAATTCATAATTTAACTTCTAATGCCTGAAATAAGATTTTCTTAGCTTTAATTTCAATCAAGTATTTGCAATCAAAATCGAAGGTAAAAACAATGATGTTGTCAAAATTTTCTTTATTTGCAACTTATATGTGTTTTGGGGATACATATTTTAATAAGTTGATTTTTTCAATATATATATACCTATATTTTTTAATTTCATGCTGTTATTCTAATATCAGGCTGCAAATGCTCTAAAATGTATTGGAAACGTGGACTCTTATGCTTATAAGCATAATGGAGTAACGAATATATGACGGTGTTTGGGTGTGTATTTTGATAAATTCAAACTATTTTTGTTATGTCAAATGATATATAATTAGTTTGTAAGACTTGTGCACTAAAAGATAACCGCTAATGGTTACATCCGTAATTTAATTGCAGTAAAGCTTATAGGTTGATGTCGATGTCCAAACCTATGCACTCTGCTTTATTACACTAATGCATTTATGTTGCTATTTTTTATGATATCTTAGATACTTATTCGAAAAAAAACAGAGCCCATAACTAATTGGCTGTTCCTTTTGCGACTTAATTATATTCGACATGCTTTGCTTTTAACTAGTATTTGATTACGACCAGAGATTTGATTTTCATTATTTATCGATGTTTCCATATTTCTACATTTATTGGTATTAGGTGACAGGTATTGATTCAAAATGTACATTTCTCATGCAATGATTATCTGTGATCATTTTATACGTTAGACATTCATATCAATCAAGAAATTCATTTAGATTTTACAGATGTTTTTAAAAAACTTTTCGACCGTTTAACGTAAGTAAAAGAAGATCTTGGTATTTTTCAGTTAAGTAGACAATAATAAATATTGTAAACAATAACATTGTAAATAATTGCGTAACTGTGATATCAGTTCACGCGACACTCGTAACTATTATTTTAATTTATGTAGCCAGATAAAAGCATGTTACTATGGAGAATGTTGAAAAATATTCCTGTAGTATGTGTCAGTAAACTGTTAAAAAATGCGTTTCGCACGGATGATCAAGAGTGCTCATCAGCAGGAACTTGATCGCCGTCCCTGGACACAAAGATTTTTTTTAATATGCGAACATTACATAGTTTTTTTTCAATTTCTTATTGTTTTGGGATGAAACAATAGAAATATGAAAAAACAAACTTTAAGACAAACGAAAAACTTTTCACACGGACGATCAAGTGTGCTTACGAGTGTCGCGTGAACTGATATCACAGTTATTACAATGTATTACAACGCAATTATTTACGATGTTATTGTTTACAATATTTATTATTGTCTACTTAATTATAATGACCGAAAAATACCAAGATGTTCTTTAAAAAAAAAATCATCTGTAATTTATTTCAACCTCATTTACGAAATATTCTACCCGAATCTAGCTGTAGTAATATCAGTAAATTAAACTATTCAACAAGTTTAAAATCTGCTCGGAAGATATATTCTGAACTTGAAATTAAAAACTGAATGAAGTTAATTTACAACCTCCTTGAATAAACTACTCTTATAATGCATCACCGTTCTCCACATAAGGAATGGATGCCGCGCTAAAATGAACGTTACTACTAAGGGCGTAAATGGTGTTGCTATGCGAATACAAGAGTTTCGAAAGACATGCCGTTACAGAGATTATACTAGAAGCTCTGATGTTTCATTTGTACGATAGCATCTTCGCTCCTAATTCAGTTTGCAGACTGCATTAGTGCTCTCAGAGTAATTCACTCTGATGACGAGAACCTAATGATAGCACTCTAAACAGGTGACCGCATTATTGCCGTGAAACTATCTGAGAAATGAATTATTATTACTGCAATCGTTCGTAGTAGCTGCAGAGCATATATCGTAGCCCGCAAAATAATACAAAACAGGTGCGCTGCGAAGAGTTGCTGAATTTCAGAAATTTATTCCTGTGAAGAATAAAGTAGAATGGAGAGCTAACCAAATAAGTAAAGTTACGCAGCGTAACCAAGCGTCTGCAGTAAATATACAGAATACACCAAAGAGGAAATCGTAAATTATATTTACTTCAAACCACCATATGATACATTTTCTTAAGTGAAAATAATATAATATAATTATGTAAGTTATATTCAGTTTATGCAACTTTGAAAATAATAACATACCGGCACATGTTAAACCATTGCAACGTAAAATATTTTAAAATGGAAATGTGCAGTATTTAACAATTAAATACTTTTTTCATGTGCAATCAATGAAAAAAGAAATTTCAATTAACAATAATTAGTATGTTTATGTTTATTTTAGAATAACACTATGCCAATTATATTTAAATTCAAGTTTTCCACTTACGAATTCTACTTAATGAATTTTTGTATAAAATAATGTTACATTTGCAATAATAGTTTTAACTGTGGCAAAGTAAACGACATTTGAAAAATTGTTGTATCTAAGGTTTTGAACCTCCTAACATATTATTCTTCAATAAATATGTGTATTATACCGCCAAATAAAAAAAAAGTTTGCTGTAAAAAATTGTTCAAATTGAACCAGAATACCCATTTGCCATCTGCGAGCGAGTGTGTGTGTGTGTGTGTGTGTGAATGTTTTTACTATACGTATTTATATTTGCTTAGCTCGTGTGTATTTACAATGGATTTTTGCGTTACATGTAAATTACAAATTGAGGACGATCTCGCTCGCACATGCGTTGCTTATTAGTCGAAATTTCATTTTACTTGCATACCCGCTTCTTCTTGGAATACTAAAGCCGGCGACTTAGTTTGCTGCTTAAATTCCGAAGCGGGCCCGTCGAAAAAGGTGAAGCCCAATGACTCGCTTCATCCTACCATACCGCGCTTCACACGTTCAAATAGTGGATCATCGATTGCGTCCGATACTAGCGATACGTCAAATCTTCACATACCGCCCGCGTTTCAGCTTTATCTAGACAAACAGGACAAATTTAATAAGCAGCAAAATGCTAAACTTAATCGGATACTGAAGCTCGAAGAAAGGGTCAACGCAATTGACTCAAATGTCACAGTGCTTCAAACTGCTGTTCAAGCCCTCCAGGTTGATAGAGCACGCATGGCTTATGAATTACGAAACTGTGAGCTTACTTTATCGGGTCTTCCAGAATCACAAAACCAGGATCTGATTAAGATTGCGTTGAAAATTGCAAGTTTGCTCGGCGTTATCGCGGAAGTCAAAGATATTTTCGCAGTCTATCGTATTCCCCGCTCGGCTACCGCTGCTGCATCCGCTAATCCTTCGCCAGTTTCTGCGGAGCCTGTTCCAACCACATCTCTTACGGCATCTGTGTTTTCGGCACCAACTATATGTGTAAGGCTGTCTAACCCCGTCCTACGCACCGCGTTTATTCAGGGCATGCGGACCCGAAAAGCGCTATACGCGAATGAAGTTGATGATTCTCTACCAAAAACACGCATATATGTAAACGAATCTCTACCAAGTAATACCCTCAACCTTCTTAAAAGCCCGCGCTATTGTAAAAACCGATCCGAACAAATTTGTTTACATCTATCGAGGAATTGTCCATTACCGGCCTATGCGAGGTGAAACGGCTATTGCGATAACCTGTGAAGATGATCTAACAAAAATCACTAAATGACGCCAAGCTCATCACTTGTCTCCAGCGCCATCAAACGATACGTGCTCTAGTACTATGCATCCAAGACCATCTGCTAATGTCTATATGAAACTCGGTCATTTAAATGTTCAGTCACTTGGAGCGGTACATAAATTTAAACATTTCGAATCTTATTTTTCTGAAAATTTGTATCATGCAATTCTGCTATCCGAAACCTGGTTTAATATTCATTCTCGTGATGATCACTTCAGGCTCACGGACTACCAGCTCATTCGCAATGACCGCAAATATAAGAAGGGAGGTGGGGTGGCAATGTATTTACATAAATCGATTAAACACAAAATACTTGAGCGATCTGAAAGCTCCAGCATACCAGGCAATTCACTTGAATTTATAATTGCTGAATTAAATAGCGACTTTCCATCCGAGCAGCGCATTTTGGTCTGTGTTATCTATAGACCACCTAAGAAAGCCTCATTGGACCAATTTGAATTAGCTTTCCAAAGGTATTCAAGCAATTACAATGGTATCATTATCGTGGGTGACCTAAACATCGACCTAAACCGAGATCATTCCGATTCCACTTATCTAAAAAATCTTGCCACGGCTAACGGCCTGCAAATTGTCTCCTACCTACCCACAAATCACACCAGCCGCGCAGATACCTGAATTGACCACTGTATCGTCGACAAGCTTGACAATGTAATTAGCTCTTCTCAGCACAATCTGGAGTTTGTCTATGGCCATGATCTTATCGATATCGAATACAAAGTCGAGACGCACTGTTTTAATCCAACACCTATTACATGTCGTGATTATAGATCCTTTGACTGTTCTCTCCTACTTAATGATCTTCAAGGATGCGACTGGAGCTTGTTCAACGCTCCTAGCTCAGAATCTAGTGTACATGAACTTGCCAATATGCTCAATACAAATCTACTAGAATGTTTCGATAAACACGCTCCTTTGCACATCTTTACCCCGACTCATAAACCCTCACCTTGGATTACATCAGATCTACTGAAACTGAAGGAGAGAAACACTCTTTTACAGGCATACAGGAGGACTAGAGATCCATTGCTAAAACATCAGCTTATTAGTGCTAATAAAACTAACAAAAGGGCCTGGAACTTGGCTAGGGAACTTTATTATCGGGACCGCATCAATAACATCCAGGACTCTAAAATCTTGTGGAAAGAAATACGGAAATTAGGGCTAATAAAATCAAAGAAAAGTACTTCTGTGCTGTGTTGCACTCTTGATGAGCTCAATTCTTACCATACGACACCGGTATCTGACTGCACAGATCTACAGGACTCTAATTCTGGATTTCTCTTCGGACTTCAGCGACGATAAATTCTTTTTCTCTAACATCGTGATAAGTGATGTTGCTGATTGTCTTGCTAGAGCAAAATCAGAAGCGCTTGGTAACGACATGATTCCCCTTAGTTTTTACACCAAAACCTTTTCTGTAATAGCTCCGTACTTAGTCTATCTATTTAACGAATCGTTTAACTCGTCAATCGTTCCTTATGAGTGGAAGGCTTTACTCATGATCCCTATTAATAAGATTCCACAACCCACCTGCCCAGCTCATTACCGTCTAATAGCTATATTACCAGCGATCTCTTAGCTCCTCGAACGCATTGCCTTTAACCAACTGACTAACTATCTTAGTAAACGACAATGGTTCGACCCGTTCCAATCGGGATTCCGCAAAGGGTATAGCACCCAAACTGCTCTTCTCTACGTCTCGGAATTTTGCAGGCAGGCTATAGATAATAGCATGATAACAGTCCTTATTTTATTCGACTTTAGCAGAGCATTTGACACCGTCAGTCATTCTATTCTCATCGATAAGCTGAAAAATGCAAATCTTTCTGCGACTGCTATACGATGGTTTGCATCATACTTGTCCGGACGAAAGCAAGCAGTTACAGCTGATGATGGCCAGCGATCCTCATGGCTATCAGTTGGTGCTGGAGTGCCTCAGGGCTCGGTTCTTGGACCACTTCTATTCTCGATCTTCAGCAATGACCTTCCCTCGGTCCTCCAGCACTGTAAGCACATGATATTTGCTGACGATACCCAAATATTCTTAAAGTGCCATATCTCTGAGTTACCAATGGCGATTCAGAAAGTAACAACTGATGTGGAGAACTTCTGCCAGTGGGCGGATGAGAATGGACTTAAGCTTAATCTAAGGAAAACCAAAGCACTACTCGTTGGTGGCTCATATTATCTAAGCAACCTTGATTTTGATTCTCTTCCTCCATTGGTAATCAACAACATCACTTTACCCTGGGTTAAGTCAGCAAAAAATCTTGGTCTCATTATTGACAGCACACTATCATGGAAAGAACACCTTGTACTAATGTCTAAGCGTGTGTTTTCCACTCTACGCCAACTTAGACAAAACCGTGCTTTGTTATCTCTCGATCTCCGTGAGACTCTAGTAAAAACACTGCTCCTACCCTATATTGACTATTGTTGTGCTGTCTATAATGATATCAACGCCCTGCAGAAAACCAAGGTTGAAAGGCTGCTCAACGCGGGCATTCGATTTATTTATGTACTGCGCCGAGTCCATCACATCACCCCATATCGTGAGGAACTTCAGTGGCTTACAACCGCATCTCGCCGATTATACTTTATAGGCATCATCAGCTATAATGTACTAACAACAAGGATACCGAAATATCTATATGAACGGTATCAGTGGCGTAATGAAAGCACAAGTCGAATACTAAGACCGTGCTCCACTAGTGAACTTCATGTGCAGCCTCATCAGCATGAGTCATTTGTGCGCTCTTTCATCATCACATCAACTAGACTCTGGAATGCCCTGCCAACCAACATCCGCTCTAGTGCCAATGTTACGTCATTTAACCCATTAACGCCCAAAGAACACTTTTTCTTGCTTTAATTTCAATCAAGTATTTCGTATCAAAATCGAAGTTCAAAAAAATTGAAAGGTACATATCCTACTGTTTTCGAGGTCGCTCTTCAAGATTCCGAGTCAACATTGAGTTTCAGCCATCAGGAATTCCAATATGGCGCCGAATTTGACAAAAATTTCCATAAAATTCGAAAATATTTATCCTTAAGAATTTTTTTCGCAGCATTAGAATATAGGGATTGTATTGAAACGATGAACGATGGTGATCGGAATACTTGAATTTTAAACAAAAATTTTACTTGCATACCCCACATCATTCTAACGACTTCAAAATGGCGTCGACAATGAAAATTTCTTTAAAAGTTTGTGAACGCTCTAACTAAAAAACGATGAGCTTTTTTAAAAAAATGCTAAGCATGAGAAGTGCTTAGACTTCGTCGAGAAATATAGTTCAATTTTTTCAGATTTTTTTCATGACATTTTGAGAAATTTTTTTTTTTAAATTTGTTTCAAAATTTTAATTTATTTACGAAAAATTCTAAAAAAAATTTAGTGTACTCTCTGACGAATTCTAAGAGTCTTTTGTTGTGTGCAATTTTTTCAAAAAGTTGACAGCTTTCGAGAAAAAAATCCTAAACTATAATATTCGAAATTCATTTGCTCGAAAATTATCAACTTTTACAAAGAATTGCAAAGAACAAAATACTCTTAAAATTCGTCAGAGAAAACACTAAATTTTTTTTAGAATTTTTCGTAAATAAATTACAATTTAAAAAAAAATGTTTCAAAAAAATTTCTGAAAATGTCTTGAAAAAAATCGGAAAAAACTCCTCTATATTTCTCGAATAATTCTAAGCACTTTTCATTCTTAGCATTTTTTAAAAAAAGCTCGTCGTTTTTTAGTTAGAGCGTTCAGAAACTTTTAAAGAAATTTTCATTGTCGACGCCATTTTGAAGTCGTTAGAATGATGTGGGGTATACAAGTAAAATTTTTTTTTTAAATTCAAGTATTCGGATCACCATCGTTCATCGTTCAATACAATCCCTATATTCTAATGCCTCGAAAAAAATTCTTAAGGATAAATATTTTCGAATTTTATGGAAATTTTTGTCAAATTCGGCGCTATATTGGAATTCCTGATGGCTGAAACTCAATTTTGACCTCGGAATCTTGAAGAGCGACCTCGAAAACAGTAGGATATGTATCTTTCAATTTTTTTGAACTTCGATTTTGATATGAAATACTTGATTGAAATTGAAGCAAGAAAAAGTGTTCTTTGGGCGTTAATGGGTTAAGGGAAAACTTCGACTTTTCTTGTTCTCCAACCCATCGTTCGATATCACTCCTATGCGATAACACTCCACTACCACATACGAGCTTATACTGCTAGTTGTAACCACTCGCTGTATTCCCCACTGCGATCACGGAATGTATATGTAACTGTCCACTCACTGCGTTATTTTTATTATTTTTGTATACCTTTTATGCTCTACGTAGCGATATTCACTTAAACCCACTTTACCTCCACTCTTACCTATATTTAAGCTCTTTTGTATATTTATGTATGAATTATTTTTATATGTATCTATTTTGTAATGGTTGGCCCAAGAGGTTTCCCCTCAAGCCAAAAATAAATTCAAATTCAAATTCGATATCCCCATGCGTTGTAGAGGAACACTGTGTCCTCAATTATATATGAGCAGTCCAAAGTTTTATTTCAATGTTTTTTACAATTTTTTACAAATTACGGATCGATTATACAATACAATCAGATCTCACATATGCAAAGTCGCGTATTTAAACAAAATTATGTCCAAACTCGTATTCGATCCTAAAATAATACGGATGGACGGACGGAAGGATATATGTGCAAGTTCGCAGACAAACACTTTTTTAATAGTTTTTTTGTGATCTTCGGAGTCTAAAACATCGATATTATTCTGTACAAAATAAATATGCCAATAAATCATTTAGTAAAATTAATCAAATATTTGGTAAAGTTAACCAAATATATGTCTTTTCATTACTCGAATAAACTAATTATAACGTTCGAATAATTGATTGAATTGGTCAATTTTTTTCATTGTATATAATATTGCATGTAACCATGTAAATACCCGATAATATAATTAAATATTAACATATACAATTATATGGCGATGTATGCGAGCTACAATGATTTTACAAATGTCAAATTATATTTTTGTATACAACTAAATAGACACGAATACAAGGCATTATTAGTACGTGACCTTCATATATTTATATGCAGGTGTACACAATATTATATAAAACTTTATATAATTTCATATAATTATATGTTTGTAACGACATGTGTAATAATTTGTATACAATTGTATACATCGTGTGTAATTCTATGGACGAAAACTTACATGGACCGATACAAATTTGTACGGTGTAATATATAGACACGTTCTATACAAATTTATAATAGTTACATACAATGTTATACAATTCGTTGTTTCTTGGGTAAGATAAATTGTTTGAGGAACAACAGCAATTTAAGAACAAAATTATCTGTGCAAGCACAATTTACTCCGGAACAAGATGATAGAGTGGCTAAATATGAAATAGTGGAAATGCGGTAAATGGAAAAGTGATTTACGTTTACCGTTACAAGTAAATATGAAAAACGGTGAATAAGCGGAAGAGCAGAACAGTTCAAAGTAATGTTGAACATAATACAAAATTTAATGTGCACGCGAATAATCAGCTTTAAAATACAAATTATTCTTTGGTAGAAAATAGCGGGTTATAATGAGAATAGTAACATTAAAATTACATTGGAATGGATCACTCCGCATTTTACACATATACAGCACAATAAATTGGCAGAGGCTGAGTATAATGTTTAAAGATTTTAAGTGTGCAAACAACTTCCGCTTAATTTGTACCGCAGGTATTGCATTAAAACAATTTTTGTGTTATACCGTCTCCTAATTACACTGGTCGACAAAATTCGGTCATAAAAAATTTGGGAGATGACAGTAACTAATCTTTGTCAATTTTGGATCGCTGAATCTGAATCCGATAATAAAAATTTTCGATTTGCTCTAGTTTCCAAGAATTATGGCGTTAAAATTTCAAAAAGCGTCGTTTTTGCAATAATTGAGGAG
Organism: Trichopria drosophilae; assembly: GCA_030407085.1. Lineage (NCBI taxonomy): Eukaryota > Metazoa > Arthropoda > Insecta > Hymenoptera > Diapriidae > Trichopria > Trichopria drosophilae. Next base: position 166,209,631 of record CM059583.1, read on the forward strand.
GTATATCTTTTACAGAGACGAGATAAAGCGTTCAACAATGGCTCAAAATAATCATGGCTTATACCATGCACTTTACGATAATAAATGGAAAATTAAAAAAAAAAATATCGATTGCAGTGGTCATTTTTTTAATGCGTCTAAAACCTGGCTGACCCTGACCGGTCTGTAACTACTGCGTGCTATGTGCTCTAAAGCGCAACATTGGGCGAGCGGGATAACCGATTACATAACACAAAGAGGTATTTTTATTTAATATAACATTTCTATAATATGTTTTAGAGCTTGCATATTACCATTCCTTTATCAAAATGTAGATTCGGCTGTCGAAAGATGTCTTAACCGGTTATCGCTTGAAACCTACATATTTTTCGCAAAGTACATGCGGTATTTTTATGTATATTTGGGGTCACTCCAGAAGGTTACATGCTCTGATGTAGTTTTTATATGTGAGAAAACTCAAAATGGCGAGGTTCTTACGGAAAACACAAAAAAAATCAGCATTTTTTATTTCGAAATACAATATTTCCTACCGAAGATATTGCTGTGGCATAACATAAAGTATCAGAAAATTGCACAAATATGTTGAGGTTTGAAAATATGCATTACAGTGTAAATTAAATTAAAAATGGTGATTTACAAATAGTGATTATTGTACAAAAATGATATTGGCTGTTAAAATAAATTGAGAATGTTTACATAAATTTTCAAAATTATTCGAAACCTTGCTTATTTAGAATTTATGGTTTTTCAAAATTCAAGATGGCATGGTAATTCGCAAGCTCTAAAACACATTATAGAGATGTTATATTAAATACAAATACATCTTTGTGTTTGTAACACTTGATTTAAATCGGTTATCCCGCTCGCCGAATGTTGCGCTGTAGAGCACATAGCGCGCAGTAGTTACAGACCTGTCAGAGTTAGCCAGGTTTTATACGCGTTAAAAAAATGACCACTGCAACAATTTTTTTTTTATTTTCTATTTCTTATCGTAAAGTGCATGGTATAAGCGTTATTTTGAGCCATTGTTGAACCCTTCATTTCGTCTCTGTCAAAAGATATACCTCCTCAAATATTGCCAAAAACGACGCTTTTTGCAACTTTGACACCATCATTTTTGGAAACCAGAGCCAATCGAAAATTGTTATTATCAGATTTGGATTCAGCGACCCAAAATTGATAAAGATTAGCTACTTTCATCTCCGAAGTCTTTTATGACTGATTTTTGTCGACCAGTGTTATTTTCAAACGTTTATACATAACCTTTTGCTTGTATCGGGAAACCGTCTAAATCTGTACCATTCAGAAGTGATGTATATAATCAAAAAGTATTCAACATTTGTTTGGTTGATTTCACATTCTTTGTGAAAAAAATTTTGCAAGAAATAATTCGAAATCAAAGAAAAGTGAATCAATTTTCATAACCTGCCAACATGCAGTGCACTTTTTTAAAACTAAACTATGTTTATTTACTCCCAACAAATTTTATTTTCGACCAGTATTATAACCCATATAATTCATATTACATTATAATTTAGAAATATATTTTTAAAAGGCACTAGACCAGATGAGCTATGCTTTCTAAATTTGAATTAGGAGGCAAACTGTCCCTAAAACGAACAATCTTTTACCGAAAAGTGACAAACGCTGATTTTTCTGAAATTTGGAGATGTTTGAACCCATTTTGCACACAAAAAGGAGGGCCCAACTTGCCAACAGAATTGAATTTTGTGAATTCAGATAGGAAGAACATTTTTTTTAATTACAATTGTATAAAATTTATATGCTCATATAAAAACTTTATAAAACATTTTTACCTTGGTTAATCAATTACTTTGGCATAGAATCTTTTCTTTTTCAAATTAGTCATATTTTCAATGTTTTTATCAAGTAATTGCTCATATAACATAACATATAAGTAATTACCAATTATAGTTATGTAATTCGTTTATGAATTCACTATGTTTTTTTTTTGCATTTTGTTGCGATTGGAATTATACAACATTAAAAATATTTGGTTACGATTTTACTATACAATCAATATTTTCAGTCGATTTAACCTCTGCTCATAAGTAAATAAATGCCAGTTTACACAATTTAAATACACATATCTTAACACACACTCATTTTACTAATAGGGAGTATCGAACTCATTTTACAAAAATGAATTGTAGCCTATAGTGCCTCGAATTCGCGAACCACGCCTCTTCTATGATATAAAATTCACTCCTTCTATGATATAAAATTCACTCCTATAATCATTTTATTTAGAAAATGACATTATTAAAATATCATCCTGCATTGTGATTATTTATTTCTTTTAGATATTTGTTTTTAAAAATTAATACACCGGAAATGAAATTTCATAATATTCAGTTTGTCAATTCAACATTTTTAGTATCATTTAACGATGCCAATATAGTATGTCAGCCGCACATATCATCCAAACTTCGTTCTCTTACTGTTGTCTGCGATTGCAGCTTTCTAAGAGCCAGTAGCAATTAAGGGGCTGCGTGGAAAAACAGCCTAAGTCGAAAAATTCGATTTCGAGAAAATTAAAAAAACTGTTTACAGGATTTGCCAACACTGCTCGTATACACTATTCAGTATGAACATAAAGGAAGGATATTCCATTTAAGGAATATATGAATCATCAAACATGCAGATCAATAGTAGCATCTATAATGACAAATCTATTCAGGATTTACGAAATATTTACAAATACAGAAGCTCAAAATAAAATTTGCGGTTTCAACTCTCGTTATAACGTTGTTAATATTAATATTTCTTATAGTAATACACGAAACCAACGAACTGGTTAGGATAACCAATAAATTTGTTGCCCTAATCAACTGTCTCAGTGGGCTGAGATCTAGACAAGAAATTGGTTAGAAAGACTACTCCCAATTGGTTAAGCGAACTATTTAATTGGTTGGGTGTATTATAGATCAATCGAATCATAATATTATGGCGTATAAGTAAAAGCTATCTGGTTTCGTTTACAATCAGGTCAACAAATTAATTCGTTAGACCAACAAACTGAGTTTATCACGCGGACAATTTGTTGTACTTCTTCTAACTAACTTCAGATAGTAGACGGAATTCATTATATTGGTTCTACCAAATAATTTGTAGTTGGTTCTCCTAACCAATTTGTTTTTTTTTTCGTGCAATAATAATAATTCGAATATTTCGATTTTCTTAAAAACAGCCTAACTAAGCCAAGTTAGGTGGTTCGGATTCCACCTTCATAAACTGCAGGTCCCATCGCGTTTTAGTCCCATATGTGTTCAGAAAAGTCGACATAAAATAATATAAAAAAAGTCGAGTTAGGCCGTTTTCAACGCAGGCTCTCAATTGCAAGAAATTTTAATTGCCCTGTTTCTAAGAAAATTTGTATTCAATAGGCACATGTATTGTCCTCTATATACCTTATTTAAATCAATGGCACGCGAACTGAGTCAATATTTGACTGGTTCAGTGACCTGTATTTCTTTGGTGGTTAATCGTTATCCAAAGCGGGAAAAGTTAGGAAACGCATCGGAATAACGGAACGAAATGGATTGGGGGAAAAACGCCCTAACGTAAGTTTCGCGTGTAAATCATCCGGAAGTAAGGGAGATAAGTCAGGAGCAAAGTGGCGGAAACGTAGACACAGCTCTGGAGAATCATTCTCGCCCCTGCCCTGGAAAGTTTGGCATTTTCGTGTACTTGCGCTCCGTCGCGGCATTTATTCGGCCCTGAACTCCGATGCGTTCGATACCCCCGCCCGTTTTCGGCTATAAATATGTAGCTACGTGCCTTGAATGGCCAATTCGATATTGCGAACTATAGAAGAGACAAAACAAAAGCAAAATAAAAGACTGAAAAGCCACAAAAAAGTCTGACGAAGAAAAAGTACAATGGGTGTCTATCGATTGTATTCTGAACTATGCAGAAAGTCAATTTGTGGAATTTCCGCTGCTTTCCAAAATCCATGGCTCATAATGTGTAATAAAATATCATACTTTTACGAGAGGGAGAACGATAGTCGATTGATGTTTGTTCATTAAGTCTCGTTGAAAATACAACCAGGAATGCAAATAAGAGGCGATTAGTTCAACACAAGAACATATGTAACACCTGCTACTTTACCCACTTTTTACCTAGGCATGATTTACTGAAAGCTCTATGTGATTTTTGTAGGATTCGAAAACAGAAATGTGGTCGCTGACGACAAAACCTTCACCGCCGTCATGAATTGCGAAATGTCTGTTTTTGACAATATGTTTCCGCATTCCGAGTAATTTATGAGAAAATGTTCAAGACGGGTAGCCGCACACTTTCGTCATTTCACCATATACGCTGTTTGCAGTGGGCATGCTTAAATTGAGCAATACTGAATGATTTACTGCAACTTTATTATATTATTTTTTGTTGGGTGTTAAAATCTACGAAGCATGGCTCGGTGCGGGTTAAAGTTACAACAGGCTGCAGTCGACATTTGTAAACGCAGATCAATCTTGCTTTACAGAAACTTTACTCCCATAAACTTCATATGAGTAATATTCCGAAACGTTCAGCGGTAATAATTTCAAAATAAACCTGTCTCCAGTACATTGTTTCTTCTGCGGGTTTTCGTTGACCTAACACATTGATAAATATAAATATCAATTATTTACTACACGTCACTATCACAGTATAAGTTTAAGAATAATTCTTAACGAAGTAAATGAAGATTATATTAATGAGCTGTAGAGTTAATAAATAGAAGGCAGATTTTAATGGTCTGTTATTTTTCTGCATAGTATTGTTTCTGTCAAAAACTCGGCTGCATTATTGTCGAGTTTATCCTCATTTTTTCAAAGGTTAAGAAACGATCGATAAAAGGCGTAAACAAAATTTGTCATTTCTTCTCTACGTGTGAATTAAATATTGATATTTGCAACACTTCTAATTAATGTACAGAGGTTTCTAATACCAGAAGGAACACTACTGCTGAAAAGATTAATAACACTTGGTAACAACAAAAGGTCGATTCTTGTTTATCTTAAAATTCTTTTATGTACGTCTTTTCGGTGCGTAAAGTAAACTTGTGCGTAAAGTAAACTTTACACACTCGATTATACTTTACGCACGAAAAAGCCGTACGTAAACAATATTTCGGCACACGTGTGTGTGTGTAAAGTTCTTTACGCATACGCCCTTGTATCGAAAACTACTAATGTTTATTGAATCTTTAGGTCTCAGTGAACAAAAAAAGAGTTTAAAAACCTTTTTTCATTCTGCCAGTTCCATTCAAATCGAGATGAAAGTGAGAAAAGAATGCTTTTTTAGCATTTTTTTAATCCCTATGCGTAAAAAATGCGACGTGATACAAGTAGGGCTTAAGTGCAAGCTTAAAACGTGAACTTTTAAACAAAAAATTGAAAAATCACTATTAATAGTGGGGGAACTGAATTTATGAAGCACCTTAAAAAGAAAAAAATAGCTGTGGTGACAAGAACTGATAGAAAACGATTTTCCATGATCAGTTCTTTTTAACTGGTTCCATTATGGTTTTTGTAGTTGCTGATGATGAATGAAAAGTTAGACTTAAGAAATTCAAAATGGTGGACACAATATGGCGGACTAAATAAAAAATATTAAGCGAACTCGTTTGAAACTTGTTACTCGGATATTTTTGAGGTTGCTAATCGTTATTCAAAATTCAAAATGGCAGATCCAATATGGCGACCGAAATATTTGTAATTTACTCGAATTTCATTACGATTTTGTTACCCAAGGGATTACAGTCTCTGATTACAAATTTAAAATTTATTTTTCGGTACAGGTAAACATTAAGAAGGATATAGTTTTATTAACATCAATGGTATTATTACATTTTGAGAAACATTTGTATAAAATACAACACGAAATTTGCCTCTGAAATTTGCTACAGGTACAATTATAACGCCCAGTTATTAAAAGTGACAAAAACGACGATTATAGTTCCTCCACTAGTCATAGTGATTTTTAATTTTTCGTCGAAGAGTTCATGTTTTAAGGTTTCATTTAAGCCCTACTAGAAATGTGTATCACGTCGCATTTTTGACATACAAAGATTAAAAAAATTGTAAAAAAAAACATTTTTCACACATTTTTTCTCCATTTGCATGGAACTCACCTAATGAAAAAAGGTTCTGGAACCTCTTTTTTTGTTCACTGAGACCTAAAGATTCAGTAAATATAACAATTTTAAGATAGACAAGAATCGACCTTTTTTTGTTACCCAGTGTAATTCTTACGAAAACTTCCACTATTTCTTCACAATATAACGACTTTGTACATCATGCATTTAGGTTAAGTAATATATGCAAATAATAATTTAGTTTACATTTGAAACAAATTACAGTTTATAACTTGTGTTACCTGGAAATCTTTAATTTCCAAAAAATTAATTTTTACGCATTTTATGTTAAAACACCCATCAATATTCTAAAACACCCATCAATATTCTAAAACACCCATGTTTAGAAAAGTTCGCTCTTTTATCAGATCCTATTTTAACGACTACTTTTTTTAAATGTAGAATAAACCAATCAAACAAACGGTTAAAATTAAATTCAATATTACTTGAATATTCAGAAATATGTATTCAATTTAACTAAGGAAATATTTTCTGAATGTAAGGTATCCTACAAAGGAAAAGATTTGTAAAAACATAACTCGATATCTCATATAAAAAATTGTTGCTTGGTACTATTGGAAGAAATATTTATTGAAATGCACAAAGGTTGTTTCCAAAGCCTGCGTACGGTATCGACAGTTCAGCTTATATGTGCAAACCTTGTTCAAGACACAAGATACCATCTATCGCAATTAAATAAAATAATAGATGATGTTCAATACTGCCCATACCCTGAATTGCAGGACTGCAATACCTCGACATATCTTCTCCAAGCTCAAACGCGACACAAACTGAATTCTAATTAACCATGAAGCTCTGTATAGAGTCTATATATGAGTAAATTGAACATAGGGAACTTACGCTTCACCAAAATATGCAGAAACAGTTATTAGTGGACATTAAATTTATCTAAAAGTCCGCGTCTGAGAAAAAATATTATTATATTGAATTAAATTCAGTTTCGTACTTCAAATATGAATGTTTATATTTATAATTTTAAATGTATAAACAATGTATATTAAAAAGTGCATAGGTATCCAATTTTTCTTTATTTAAATTTGTTTGTTAATTATCAATAAAACCTTTTTGACAATAGTTTACTAAAAATAACCTTCAACAAAAACATTAATTTTATTTAAGTATTTATTTTCATTACACCAATATAAAAAAATATGTTACTTACATAAAGAAAATTAGCTATTTTCAGACGATTTAACACAACATGAAATTAATATTATTCTTATTTTAACGCAAAATTATTTTTCTAGAAATAAAATTGAAATACATTTTTTGTTAAATCTTTTTCTTTTTAAACAGGGCTTATAACCAACAAAGGGACATTAATAGAATTATGTAATTGTTAAGGCATCAGCATAGTTATTTACGAGCTCTAAAATATGTAAAAATAGCATAATACATTATTAATAAATACGCGGTAATACATAAATAGTATAAAAACTTATGTTACTTTAAAATAAATAGGACTGTAACAATTCATTTGTTGTACTTTCTCGATAATCTGCAACAAAAGAAACCAATACCATCGTATACCGTTTCGATTGCACCAGCGATAAGTACATTTTCTCATTTGCCATTTGCTTTCAATGAGAACGCTTTGATTTTCTAATCTCTGATTACTTTCATTTGACTATAAGCGTTAAATGCCTGAATGCAGCATTTTCGTGCGACTTCGTTCTTTGCAATCATGTCAGAATACATGTTCTATTTGAGCTATTTTGTATTGTTTTTCTGTTGTAACCCTGGATGTACCTACAGTTTTATGAGGACTAAGAACCTCGTTTATATTATTACAAGTGTAGATTTCCCGGAATGAATCCACCTCTACTAGCTGTAGCTATATTTCTACGAGGAGGATGGTTATTTGCCTAGACAAGACATTGCTATTGATATGGTGTCTATTGCTTTTGCATGTCTGTTTCTATTGATGATGTGTTAACACTTGGCCAGTACCATCTCAACAATGGACCTGCACCTTTCGGCGATGCGGGGATATCACTAGTCGGTGAAGAATTTCTACCTGGGTAGTAATAAAAATAATAAATTACGGCTGAAGAACCAGGTCCTGATCAAATCCTGAGTAAATGGCTAATCAAGCACTGGATTAGGTTCTTACGAGTAACACACTCTGTCAGGTGTACATTCAGGTTGCCTGATGAGGGCCTTATTCCAGGCTGAATATTCTACACGGAGGTGTACAAAAAGAATATTACATATATTATTGGGATGATCAAATTGACATTATGGTTCTGATTTTATCTGAGAATTGACATCAATCCCAATGAATTTAAAAAGGGTATAAAATTGGTTTTGGAAAATACAATGTTTTCCTTTCATGATCTATATCAAGAGAATATTCCCATACCAAAAATAAACTATTATTATTATTATATTACAAATAAGTTTACAGGGTACCTATTGAGTCACCCCTGTCCCCAGTTGTTGCTAATATGACCATGAAATTTATTAAGAATATTCTTAAACTAGGCTTCTTTTAGGCTTCCACTTTACACTCAGTATGTCGATGATATCCTCAGAGCAAAGCCTATCTCGTAGATAACGAGAATCTCATTTTACATAGGGTAAGTTCGGGACAGATAGGTCAGCGGGTGAGTCGGTATACTTCAATTTTCAGCTGCTTTAACGTAAGCATTCTTCCTAATAACTGCATAGGATAATAAAGTTTAATGCAGTAATGAAAATGCATCCACTCCTGTCGCCAATTTTCTATTACGTCCGAAATTATTTTCGAGTTTTATTTTTGGTCGGGCGAGATGGGACAGGCATAAATTTTTTTAATTATTTTTTTTACTAAAAATAACAAAGATCAAATAATTGCAAAAAATATACAAGGACCGAAGCATTTGGACCTCGGAGAAGGTATGTATATGATTATTGCGCTCAGTTCATACTCAGGTTACCCAAAAGTTGATGTCCAATCTCACCCGTCAGATTCGGATGAGATGGGACATGTTTAGGCGAGTGAGTTGGGACAATGTTAAGTTCACTAGAAACGATTTTTTTCGACTTTTTATAATGATTATATCATCAAATTATATATTTTAACCCTATTTTAAAGTGAATAAGACACATTTTATATACTATATTGCGAGAAATATGAAGAAATCATTTTTCTAGTGATAGTAGTAGTTCTGAATTAACTAGTACTTCTTTACTACTTGTACATTAGTCCCTGCATTATTGCATATTAATGTGAAATGAAAACTAATGAAGCTTTTGATTTAATTGATATTTATACTGTTTATTTGTACCTAAAATGGGATTTCGACGAGTTTATTGAACTTGTGTTTCAGGTGTTTGTTTACATTTTTCTTACATTCCTCGCTTCAATAACATAAATATCACTTTTCGTATTCCTTATATTCAATTTTCTCGGTGTGTTGCTTTCACGCAAGGTCGAGTTTTCGAACTTTAAAGTTTGATTTTTTGTCATATTTTCTTCAGAATTAAAGATGCCTACTACGTATACGGAAACGCCATTTTAATCGATAAAAATTGAATCTTTCTTTTATGAACGAGGCAGTTATACGAATTCAATGCAAAATTGTTTATCTTGTCTCGTTTTGTTCATAAATTAGTTCAACAAAACACTACTTTAATTTCATTTTTTAATGGTATCCCATCTCACTCGAACTTACCCTACTTTTAATAGTTTACCGAAAAAAATAATTACTTAAATGTATATTACAAATTGGTGAACTTAACAATCACTGTTGTATCCCTTCTCAATTAATTCGACTCAACATTTTTTTCGCGGAATTCGATCAATAACAGCACATGGAATGTAACTAAAAAACTGATTTCATGGCTTATATAAGAAAGAATAAACACAATAAAAATGAGAATTGACGTTATTTCCTTCTCTTCAAAAAGGAACGTTTAAATTCTACTATCAAATCTACGATAGCGTACTCTATACTTGCACTTCGTTCGTACGGGAATTTTTTACCAGTTCCGTGAAGACTTATTCAAGCGAACACATTTCTCCTATTTTATTCCAATCTAAATTATACATTCCATCCTTAAAATATACGATATTATACCGACATTTTTACTCTAAATGATTTACAATGCAAAAGCAAAAATGAATAATTAATGTACCAGAATAATTAATAAAAAAATTCCAAATTTATTTTACGCCACTTACTAAGAATCAACTAAAAATTCTATAAGTTGTAAATATTGTTATCTGCGAGAAATCGTTAACTTTATGATAATATTGTATTTATATATTCTTTCGACAATTCACGCTTTAATAAATACAAATGAATTCCAATTTCCGACATATACTGCTACATCGCATACGGAATAAAAAGTTTAGCATTTTATAATAAAAATTTATAAATAATTTAAAAATTGTTGAATTATTTGACCGTAAAATCACATGCAAAGCGTGTAATATTTTCAACGTAAGGTTGGAATGTATTAATAAATACGTAATAAATAAATATAAATACACACATCTCTGAATAATTGATGACGGCTTAATCAATATGTTCGATTTACATTTAATCACAAATCATACTCGTAATAATCTTCGCAGTAAACGATAATATAACGTCAAGAATCCGAAATCCGAAACATATATGCAAATAATGTTCTATTTGGAATATACTTTGGTAATTCAGATTCTTGATGTCAAGTGTTTCGGTCAATACCGAGGGATAATGACGTTGTGCCGATGATCATTTTCACCCCGAGACCGTGACTAGTCTTGATATTATTTTATTCTCGACTTTGAAACCAAAACCGAGACCAAGTCTGCTTTTGTTGAACGTCTCAACGATACCGAACCCTCAAACATAGAATCCGGGATTCTCGGAATAGTTTCGAACTTTATTTTTATTTTGTCGAGATGCTGGTTATGCAAGGCCAACGATGTATTCTGATTTAATATGTTTTCATATGGTACATGATACAATTTGAATCTATGAAGTATCATCGAAATTGCGTGTATAGGTATATAAAAATAAATAAAATACAGATCAACTATGTGTCTAACGGTGACCTCATTTCTGGGCAATTGTGTTCTAATTTCCAATAATTGTCGAAATAATCTTATTTTGGTCAATTTCCACTTCATTCGCTTTCGGTGAAATTTGCTCAAATTAAGGTCAATTTTTTTTGCTCGAGGTAACGTTATTATAACTGTTATTACACAATACGGTTTTACCTGAAAATCTTGCATTCCCAAAAGCCAAACTTAAAAGCAGAGAAACGTGTTTTTAACACTTTTCAAGTTTAGGGACCCATACTCTTCACAGAAAAATTGTTTATTGACAAATAATAAACTACTATTCTCTTACAAAAATTTATTATTTTTATGCTATTGAATATCTAACTATTTTTTGGGTTTCTAATCACGAAGCTGTAGTGAATTTCAACAACCCAAGGTAACAACTCATTCAATATGGCCGACGTTATTTTTGGAATTAATCGGGTATTACTAAAAAATATATATAAAAAAAAAGTTAAAAAAAAGAAGAAATGGCTATTTATATTAAGTTGACTTCTTCAATATGAACCACGAGCAACAAAAAAATAATTTTAATGAGAAAAAGGAACCTATATTTCATCTGTATTTGACTCGAAACTCTCAATTTAATGCCGAGACTGGTACCAAAACCGACACGAGAGGAACCAATACCGAGACGAGCATTCAGTTTCGAGAGGTCGATACCGGAAGCGAGACCTTCTAAAATAACTTTCTTGGCTTGGCACCAATGGTGTCCAAATTATTTTCCATTCACTGCCAGTTTAAAAATGATTATTAACTGCATCTTAGTAAACCATATATATATTATCATTTTTTTTGTAAAGTTGAAATAAGATTAATACAACATTTCAAGACTGAATATTTTAAGGCAGTTTGACCTACATACATTGTACCTTCAAAAAAGATCGATTTTAAAGAGGACAATGTCCACAATCTGCACAATAATCTGTCTATTCCAAGGATTATTATTCATGAAAGACAAGTGTGGTTGGAATACTTTGCCTTTTGAAAGCAAATTGTATACTTTTCTCCAGAAGCTGAATTATTGTAATAATTTGTTATTATCCATCTTAAAGTTGCTACCATACAGTAAAATTGTATGTATGTCACTTTCATTTGATAAATTTGATGAAAAACTTTATAATAAACGTACACAAATGATCATGTTTATTACATTCAGAGGCTGTAAATAACAAAAATTATAAAACTATTTAAGAATTTAGAAATAATCGATGCACAGCCACAATAATTCTAAAATTTTATGCTAATTTTTCCTATATTACATATGAATTACATACATCTTTTCTGAATATTATATGAAAATTTAGTATAAAATTTTAGAATTATTATGGCTATGTAGATTATCTTTGCGTTCTTTAACAGTTTTACAATTTGTTTGTTATTTACAATCTCTCAGTGTATTTGAAGACTGATGTAATAAGCACCATTGTATACCATATAAAGCTGACAGGACAAAGAAACACAGCGACAAAAAAGCGCACGGCAAAAAAAATAATCACGCGACGAAAAAACACATATGCACCACAAACACAACGAATTTTTTAATACATATTTTTAAAATGAAATTTACATTTTTGAACATACATTTGTATATTAATTTCTGCATGTTTTATTCTGAATGAATCTGATTTTGGAACTGTCGTTGTGTAAGCTCCATCAGTACATTTTTTTTTAACATATTCTTCACATTTCCACGACACAGAAATGTTTGTTTCATGTACTTTGTTGTAGACATAATTATCAATTATTAAAAAATTGTGTTTTTTCTAACTCAATGTTACGTGAAGATATTTACATACGAAAAAGTATCAAACTTTTGGTTATTCCAAATTATCATTTTCCTAAAAACGTGTTCATCATTTTTGAATGTATAATTGATTGACATTTTCAAAGTAATTTTTATTTTATTATTTTACTAATTTTATTAATTTTATTGAGTTTTTGTATCACAGTGTCTGTTATTTGTCACAGTGACTTTTGTCGATGTGTCTTTCGTCATGTGTTTCTTTGTCGGGTTTTGTTTGTATTGGTGCACGTTTGTCATGTAACCAATATAAACTCATAATAACTGCTTGAGGTTAACTAATAATATGGAATGCTCCAATTCGACTTGTATGAAGCGTTTTATAATTATTTATAAACAACGAAATAAATAATAAATCGTAAACCTATGTAGTTCAGTTCAGTCTAGCAATCTAATCCAACCCATTATTGCTAATAGTGCATCCTGTTCCATGATCAATTTTTGCTAAAATAAAAGAATTACGACTGTATATTTGTATGCACGAATTATCTCATAAAAAGATAGTTCTGTTAGATTTAAAAAAATTATTTAAAAGTAGCATTGAACTCATCGGCTTTAGAATAAAACTAACTGGTACTCTGCAATCATGTAAATCTACAAAATTTCCTGTACAATCTAAACATATTATTATTATTTTAAATACTTTTTCTTTAGCTTGTGTGGAATATGTGATATATACTTTATAATGAAGGAAATATATTGTATTATAATAAACAATGTTATTTTATTAATTATCTTTATTATCTTCAAATAAATTATTATTACTATTATTGCAAAACCTTGTCATTATTTAAATAAGAAACTACTATAATAGACGTCTTAATATACTACTAGATGTTTACAGAGAAACTATATTTTTATAATGATGAATAATCTACAGGGTAATTATTTTTCGTTTAAAAATAGTTTTCAATTTTACAACCGAACGGGAAGGGTACTTAACATTAATCCCAATCTGTAAATATCCATACGAAATTCTTAATATATATGTTGCAGGTTATATTTACCATGAACGTAAACACCACGTATTAAATGCAACAAAATTGCAGTATCGTAAAAGGTCGATTTTTCTCGATCACGCCCGCAACTCGTAAAAAAAACTATTATAGTTATCGACTTCAATCCCTATAACGATAGGATGACTTTTATGTGCGTGTAAAATTTCGTCGATCGGTTCATTTGTCCCTATAAGATATCAAGGAAACTTACTTTTTTAGAAAAATGCGATCCTTCGAGTAAAAGTCGAAGTTTTACGCTCTTTTGGTCTGGGATAAGGATACATTTATGACATTTCATTCAATTTTGTTAACTTTTCAAAACTCGACATATTGTTGAGGTACTTTTTACGATACGATTTAATCAAACTTATATTCGTGTCTACAGAAATGTTAAAGTTTGAAGATAGGATCGAACGACTCTTTTTATTTTAAATTCATCTTCTGTATTATTCTTTTACAGCACATCCAAATTCTAAAATGTAACTTTCCAATAAAATTCTTTAAATTCTTATTTTCAAGTAAATTAGTTGAATCCAAATAAAAAATTAGAAAAAAATGAATTGTGTAGAAATAAACATAAAAATAGTGAAAATGTGGGTTTGTTTCCAATCAAAAATAGAGGTGAAATAATGTTAGGTTTATGTGGAAATATTTGCAATTGACGGATTATTCTTACGAACTTTGAGAAAACGACCACTATCACAAAAGTTTTCCTCATCGTCGTAAAAACTTGTTTCGAAAGGACTCGATTACCGTCACGTTCGTGATAACGACGACGAAATCCTCATCACTTGCCACATATTCGGCACACTTGCAGGGAACGACGTCCTTCGGCATATGGTTTTGCATCGAGCGAACACAACTTGCGAAGCTGGCAGCATTCAAGCATGCAGAAACTTTCCAACAGTATGACTGCCACAAAAACAAACGTGACTGTTAGCTGACATTTTGCAGATAAACTGTTTAGATTACCCTTTCACATTTGTCGGCCAAATTTCAGTCTGTTAAAACTCGTTTTAAATGTGTTTTATCCTGCATAAAATGTGACGAGGTTCCTTTATCTTTTCATGTATAATTTGGGGCAAAAACAAACGTGGCGCTTTTGAATGGATTAAGAGATCGTGACACATTCACCTGATAGTGTGAACTTAGTGAAATTCTCAACAATCCAATTAAATAGTTTCGTAGGTAGTTATATAATCTGTATATTTATTGTACTAAAAATAATATGTCACTAAAAAAAAGATTAAATTTAACGCACGTTCTGTTAATAACACAATATAATGCACAGTACAGTGTATTTTCAAGTGATTGGATTAAAAATACAAGCTTTTATTTTAAAAGAATTATAGTTCTAATATGCACATTTAAAAATGACCGCACCATAACATATTCTGAACGTGCTTTCCACTCTTGTGACACGACATCCATAATAAAATAAATTAATATTTTTGCAAATACGGTAAAAAGAAATTATTCTAGGGTATAGATATAACTGTACGCACTCTAGCTTTTCTACGTTATCGCAATTTGAAACAGTGAAAATTTACTGATTCTCAGTGAATAGTCACTGACTTTCATAGTGAAAAAGGATTCACTGGTTGAATAAGTTACACGTTAACTCGAAATAGTGAAATTCACTAGCTCAGCAGTAAGTATTCATTTACTGATTCAAATAATGAATTTTTCAATGTTTCGAATTGAGAGAGTAGGAATTAATGTTAAACATTATTGCTCTTATGATGTCTCTGCATTACTTTAAATAAATTATAAAGCATATCTTTTTCATCCATTGACGTAATTTTTCTGTCAACATATTCTCTAAGTTTGAATCATCAGAAATCACTGCGAATCAGTGCATTTGTACTGACCGACAGCCCATAGCCTACATCTGACTAATTCGAGAGTACTCTCTTAATTTAAAACAGTGACAATTTCACTATTTTACTCAGTGAAATTGATTCACTGCTTTAATCACTCAAACAAATTTACTGCTTGAATCAGTGAAATTGATTTACTTGAAACAATGGAATCGATTCACTCAGTGACAAGATCTTTTCTCTTCGCTAACAATCATCTTGGCTATACTGAAAGCCTTCTACACCAACACAACGTTTTAATATCAGTCCTAGTATTGATTTAAAATGTTTCGACAGCTCACTTATTGCACCACTGTCTGTGTTACGACATGTGTAAAATCTAAAACGCTCCATTCTATTATTTAAATAATAAAAAAAGGATGATTATCACTTGCCACGTACTATTATCAAAGTTATCAACATTAAAATTCAACAACCAATTGCGCGGTACATCTGCAGACGAATCCCGGATATCCCTCCTCAATAAGTGACATGACTTGTTTGGGAAAAGGTCAAGCTAAAATAATAAATGATTTTAAGGTTTCACAAAATAATATTCTTCAGTTTCGAGATTCTGCAGAATGTTTCTCGCGTGCTATACGAGTTGTAGGTTAGGTTGAGTACCATTTTCCTTTCCAAATAAAAGTTCTACAGCAGTTTACTGAAATCTTAGCAAAGTGTTGCTGCCTCGAATTTTGGATTCGTGTTATCAAGTCCACGTACAAATTCGTATATATATGTATAAATCATAAAAACCGAAATTCGAAATGCAACTTCTAAGCCCCGAAAGCTTTGCTATGCTTTCTCGGTGATAAATAAAAATATTAATTTTTTTGGAACAATATTAATTGTTCCTTAACCTTATTGAAATGAAAAATGATACCGATATAATGTACTACCAACTCTTCCAATTTCAAAAAGTGCAAAGTTCACTATTTGAACCAGTGAATGAATACTCAGTACTGAATCAGTGGCTTACGGCGTGCTCATTTTGAATTCAAAAAATCTGATTCCAGATTCGTATTTAGCGCCTATAAAAAACCATATACGTTCCATAGTTTGTAATTACTTCTTAACTATCTTAAATTAACAACGATTAGCTCATTTTATCTCGGAATCAAAAAATTGCTTCAAGGGACGATGCCCGCGGCTATAGGTGATTTCTGCCCCCAAGATGGAACCTCCGAAACTGACAAATTCGGTTAGAATATGATGGCAAATAACATCTAATGGCAAATTCTATTGTTTTATGATGTGGGAAAGTTTAAAAAAAAGCCGTTAAATCCGCGTATTATATATAAGAAAATGCAGTAATTTCAGTAGTAATAGGCCGCTGTGTGTGTTGTTAGCAGTAGGTGCGGACTGTTACTACTTAGAATCCAGCATGTTTGGACGATTCACTAATGACTTGGTTCATACTAGACTCCGAATGGTTTCAACTGAGTACTGATGTCAAAGATCATAATTTTACAGATACAGGTAATAAGAAAACCGTAAAGCACATCAGTTTTAGTCTCAAACCCAAATAAATCTTCTACGTAAAAAATCTGAATAAGTGTCTAAACAATAAAGTTGTTTTATATTATGAAAATTCTCGATCTCTCAAAAATAAAACAGACTGTCTAAAAACATTGGTATTGTCATTGGCGCACAAGCTTGCTGTTATAATTTTCACAGAAACTTGATTGAATAACAAATATTTGTAACTCTGAAATCGGTTTGTAGGGTTACCATATATATTTATAGCAGGAATACAAAGGCGATAAGAAGAGCAGTAGTTCTAATTGCATTAAGCAAAAAATTAGGAGTCTATCCAATTAAATCTGGAATTGATGCTGTGTTTCTATTTGTGAAATTAATGACTGGCCCACTAAAATGATTGATGGTTACTATGTACATTCTGCCTTTTTCAGCTCATCTCCAATAAAACAGTTTTCTTTCGGGGCTTGAGAAGGAGGAGTTAAGTTCTCTCTGAACTGATTAGAAATTAATAGTTATTGGTGAACTAAAAAATCTGAATAATATTAGCCTGAGAAGTATTCATACGAATTTAACCTCAATGTAAGATTCATTCAATATATTCAGAAATATTCAAAGATAAGACTTTCAATAGATCTACATTGACAAATTACTAATAATTTGGAACATAAAAATGTTGGAGAGTGTAAAAAATGGAACTCATACATCATCCACTCAATTATTGTCAATATATTTCAAGTTCAGTCCTCATTTTTTTTTTAGATAACAAACATTTTTTTAAAATCTTTAAAAAATGTTCATTGCTACAGCCATGGTGACAATTTGAATGACGAATAATGAATGAAAATGCACTATTAAAAATGTCATGAAATTTAATATACATTTAATCTAACTTACACTAATTTTTGTAATGTTATATACATTATATATGTATATCTACATATGATGAAAAGGGTTTTCAATAAGCAGTTTAATTATCGTGAGCGGCCTATTCGAATTATATGACGTATCAGTAGTAGAAGCTCTGTAAGTAGATAAAGGTAAGTAGATAAAGGGTTTTCTGTTGAGACCATCTATTTCACCTAAACTATCCATTTCATTATTGACATCGTGTTTAGTCAAGTAAACAAAATGGGTAATTAATGTAACTTCACGAACTGAGAATGATGTTCAAATAGTTAGTAGAGCTTATAAAATATTCGGTATATTTAAGTAGTTTCAATACGTGACCAAACTGATTATGTCAATAAAATATTTAGTAAAATTGGTAAAATCATTGGTAAAGTTAACCACATATACGTTTTTTCATTACTCGTATAAACTAATTATAAGGTTCAAATAATTGATTGAATTGGACAATTTTATTGATTTCGCCGTTTTTTGGAAAATGCGCCCATGTCTGGCGTGTGCATGCGATTGTGCATTTGAATGTGTATATTGACCTCGGGGACCCGTATACATGTGCGTGTAACCGTGTCAACTTACATTTTATATTTAATGCATTTTTTGCCTGGTGCATTATTCTCAAATAGTTCAATTGAAACATAAAGAAGTGATGGTGGGTACTGATCAAACTATAAATTTCAACATGGATTTTCTCTACCTTCTGCTATAATTGGGCCACCGAATTTGGAATGGGGCGTTACCTCCCATCATACCCTACAAAAATATGCCAATCAGGGAGGTTCCATCTCCAGGGCACAAACCACCTATATCCGTTGGCATCCTCCTTTGTTAGTTTCCAATTTACTCAGAACAGATTCGGGTATTAAATTTTTTACATTCATTAAATGAATTAATTTTTTGCATCATTCAAAGTAGAGTTTGAATCTCGTAACATACAAAATATCATAGTAGTTTATTCAACCATTGAATTAAATTAATTGTTAGACAATAAGCATCTAAAATATATCTCTTATAACCCAATCTGAGAAGTACATCTACTTTGAGAAAAAATAAAATCGCGAGAGAGCGAAACTGGAAGGTGGATCATCTAGCGAAAACAAAGCTAACTATAAACCGTATGAGAACAATATAATAACTTCCAACGATTCAAGATTAATACCTGAAATTTACTTGAATTGAGTGAGATCATAAAGGCGTTGAAAAATACAAACTACACATCCGGATCTCCACTGGAGGACTGTTAATTTTGTCTTTCATATAAAAAACATATTACATAAACATACATTACATAACTCCTACAAAAATTGTGAATTTCTTTTTCAGTCCGTAGATCCCCCCAGCTGAAATCAATTAGATTAGTTAGTCTAATTGTTCCTTCCCAATGAGCCAAGAGAAATTTTGAAATGTTCCAAATGAATTCTTCTTTAATGCTTTTATGAAAGAAGATTTCCAGGTGAATTTTTTGTGAATACTTAAAAATATAAGGAATATATATCCGCATTGGTTATTAAATGAAGACTTAGATAAGCATTCTTATTTTAAGCACTTTTTGTAAAAAATTCTTCTAAAACCATAAGAAAGTATTTATAAAGAATTTTTTGCAAATTGTAGGTATGAAGTCATTGTTTAATGTCATTTCAACATAAATGATTGCATTGTCCAATTTCTTTTAATATAATAAAACAATAGTTATACACAAATATCTCTCCGTCAGAGCGAAACGGCATATTATGTCATTAGCATAGAACTGGTAACGTACATGGTTAATGGTTTCACGAATCTTCAACTAATAATATTATTTAAAAGCATTATAAATTGATTATTAAATAATTTAGTTTTCATACATTGTTATTATTAAACAAATATTCCGGTTTTAGAAGTACATAATTTATAAAAATAGGCGTTTCACAATACGGACATAAATTTCTGTGCAGCCGTACTTATGAAACGATTTTCGGCCGTTTCACAACTACGGTCATATTTCTCTCATTTTGTCCAGATAATGAAACGGTGATACAATTAACATTACACTTCGCTTTTTACGTTTGTCAAAATCAAATCTTGAACGTTTTTATGAACTTTGGACTTTGTATAAATTAGAATTAGTTTTACGTATATTTATATTGAACAACACTGTGTTTAATTTAAGTGTAAACGTAACCTATTAAGTTGGTAAAATAGCGAATGAACTTTCTCAATCGAAAAAAAATTCTAACTAGTCTTTTTAAACATTTTTCTATCTTCTGTTTCCAAATATGACAATAAAAACTACCGTTCAGACATACTGAAGACGCAATTTTCAAAAAATTGTGTTTTATTGCGGTTTTATGACTCTTTTTGTAAAAATTTTAAATCAGACAAAAAAATGTTTTGAATAAAAAAGATACAGAACCAAATTCTCTACAGAAAAGGTTATATTCATTTTCATCATAATATCAATACTAAAGCCCAAAAGGACTGATTTGTTCTATCGTATAACCTCATTTATAACACAGTTTCATGTTCTGTGATATTTATGCACATGACCTTTGACATTACAAAAAAATGCATCCAACCTTTTTTGTACAGAATTTGATGCTCTATCTTTTTTATTGGAAATATTTTTTTGTCTGATTTGTATTTTTCAAAATAAATGGAGAAACACACAATGAAATGTGGATTTTTGATATTGCGGCTTCAATATGCCTAACCGATAATTTATGTTGTCATATTTGGAATCAGGAACCTAAAATACTTCCAAAATATGTCAAGTTATTTTTTTTTCCAACAAAGAAGTGCATTTTATATGCGTGTTTCATATGAGGGACATTGTAAATGAAACAGTAGGGACATCCTCTCATGTTGGTGTTTCACAATAGGGACGTGTAGTTTATCGGAAGTTTTTCTTTATAAAATAATTTTGCAACTTTAAAATGATTACACAAAAGTTATTATTATTCTAAAAAGCAATTGTGTACAATATACAATGAAAACTTTCAACTTTTAAAGTTTTTTTTATTCAATTTTATTGCTATATAACTACCCAGCAATCGAGATTGGATAGGATTGGATTGAAAATTTCAATTCATTTTGAATTCATACTTTGATTTCGTAAATATGTATTCAAATGGATTGAATTCCGAAGAAAGGAATCCATCTGTATTTAATTTTACGAATACAATCGGAAGCGTAATTTGCCCGATTAAATTTCAGCAAAAGTAATCCATCTGTTTTCAATTTTACGAACACAATTACGAATGCAATCGGAAGCGTAATTTGCCGGATTAAATTTCAGAAAAAGTAATCCATCTGTATTCAATTTTACAAATATAATCGGAAGCGTAATTTGCCGGATTAAATTTCAGAAAAAGTAATCCATCTGTATTCAATTTTATGAACACAATCGTAATGCTTTATTTGCTGAATTGAAATGGATTAAATTCCAAAAATAGGATGTATACAAAGTTTCGTTTTTGAAAGAAAACTTTTTTTGCATTGAAATGAATACGCTTAGATAGTTCTGAATCCGTAATGTTGAATACCCAGTAAACGAAAACGAATAGAAAGTTAAAAATACGAATTGAAATGAATTCAAGTGAATTAAAATTAATTGAAAAGTGGATTCAATTAATCATTTTCATGCGTTTTAATTCATTTTAATTCACTTGAATTCGTTTGAATTCGTATTTTTAACTTTTTATTCGTTTTTGTTTACTGGGTACGGAAGCATTCAATATTTCGTTTTTAAGAAGGAAACTTTTTTTGGATTGAAATGGATACACTTGGATAGTTTTGAATCCGTAATGTTGAATACAGATGTACTGAAAGTTTCGTTTTTGAAATACAACTTTTTTTGGATTGAAATGAATAACTTGGATAGTTTTGAATCCATAATGTTGAATACGGATGCATTCAATATTTTGTTTTTAAAAAGGAAACTATTTTTGGATTGAAATGAATAACTTGGATAGTTTTGAATCCATAATGTTGAATACGGATGTATTGAAAGTTTCGTTTTTGAAATACAACTTTTTTTGGATTGAAATGAATACACTTGGAGAGTTTTGAATCCGTAATGTTGAATACGGATGCATTCAATATTTTGTTTTTAAAAAGGAAACTATTTTTGGATTGAAATGAATACACTTAGATAGTTTTGAATTCGTAATTTTGAATACGGATGTATTTAAGAATTAATTTAAAAAAAAAACTTTTTTTGTATTAATATGAATTCAGAAAATAACCTTTTTATTCGTATGAACGAATAGAATTGTATTTACGTATTAAAATGGATAACGAAACAGTAAACGAAAACGAATAGAAAGTTATAAATACGAATTGAAATGAATTCAAGTGAATAAAAATGAATTAAAAAGTAGATTCAATTAATCATTTTCATGCGTTTTAATTCATTTTAATTCACTTGAATTCATTTCAATTCTTATTTTTAACTTTCTATTCGTTTTCGTTTACTGGGTGGGCAACCCTTATAAAATTGTAAGCCCTCAACATTTCTATAACGTTAATATTCATGTATTTAGTTACTCGTGTTCTATAGTATTTTTCGTCAGGGAAATTTAAAAGTAAAATATCTCGCTCTTGGGTGGTAAAAATACATTTGTATAAGATAATTTTTATATCAACACGCACACTTGAAGTACTAAGGTAAACACAAAAATATTACGCAAGAAGTTATCTGAGTTCAAAATACATATGCAAATATAGAATTCGCGTTCACCATCAGTCAACAAATCCCTTCTTACCAAGAGAGGATTAAATGTGCGAATCTGCGTAGACGATCTGCGCATCGTGAAACGTCACCGTCTGTGACGTGTCGCCACCTCGCCAGCTGTCTTTCGCAAATATTTCTGCCGGCCACAACGACCACCATTCCATAAAACAACTTTTAAAATGTTGCTGCGATTTTTGGCTATAGCAGCATTTTGCCTTTTGGCCAGTGAAGCCTCTTCACCATTAGAAACCGTAAGCGACGACGAACTTCTGAATTATATAAAAACAGAAAAATATGTCGTCGTTTTATTCAGTAAGTTTTTTTGTGTTTTCTCACAAATCGTGCCATAATTCGTTTACAAACGCGAATTGTCGTTGAATAAAATTTCGACACTTTAAATTATGTCTATCGTTCTTAAAATTTCAGGCGTAGGCGTTTTTATGTCATGAGTTTCATATAATTATGTGAACATAACCACACTTTTCTATATGATTAACGAATAACTTAATTACGTTTTGATTTATTACTTTTTTTAGTTTGTATACCTTTAATTCATGCACATTAGACTAAAATGAATTGATAACATTTTATGAACTGAATATTTCAAAATTAAATTTCTCCAAAACAAGCATTCTGGTATTTCAGTTGCACATTGAAGGTTTCATATTTCGTATTTATTTACATAATAGAATATACAAAAAACAATATTTAAATTAAAACGTTAAAGTATATACAAAAGAAATACCCTTATTATTTATATTATGTTTATAATCCAAGATTGCATAACTGTAACCATTTTCTGAAATCTAATAACCATTTTATAAATATTTTCGTTTTTATACTTGTAATTCACATTTGTTAATGGATTTAAATATTTACTCGCTGACATTTTTTCAATATAAACATTTTGTAATATCTCTATATATTATGTTAATAAATTGAACCATCAATATGAAACATGTTTATTAAAAGAATAGGCATATTCAACCTCAAATAGTTTTTAATTACACACAAAGAAATTATAAGTAAATGCCACTGCTCAGGGAAGTAATAGCTACCGCACGAATTCTGACGAATTTCAAATGGCGGTTAACATTCGAAATCGTTAAAAAGAATATTGTTATAAGTAGATACACTTTTATTACACCTTTTTGAATAGTTATTCATAATTTTCCGACTATTTAGTTATTAATAATTAATTTTAATGATCTATAAACGTTGTAGAAACGGAAAAACTTGATGCTTTCTTCATTCTAAAGCTTCCGTATCGAAAACAGTGCAAGATACACTAAAAATGCACTTAAACTTTTTTGTAGAGCACAAAATTTCCTACAAAAAAGTCAGCGAGGGCCCTAGACTAAAGTTAATAGCTTAACCACGAGCAACGATGGAATATGCCTCATATTTTACAAAAATTCTAAAATATTCATAATTAACTTTTAAGACAAAATTCCAGTGTTATTCATGGATAACCTATTAACTTTAGACTAGGGCTTTCACTGACTTTTTTTAAGGAAATTTTGTGCCCTATAAAAAAGGTTCCGTGCATTTTCAGTGTATCTTGCACTGTTTTCAATACGGAAGCTTTAGAATGAAAAAAGTACCAAGTTTTTCCGTTTCTACAACGTTAATAGATCATTACAAATATTAATAACTATATCGTCTAGAAATTATGAATAAATATTCTCAAAGGTGCACTCAAATTGGATCTATTTATAAAAATTTTCTTTTTAACGAATTTGAATTGTAATCGTCAGAATCTGTGCGGTAACTACTACAGTAGAACCTCTCTTATTCTAATTAGTAAAGTTTTTCAAGATGGCACCGACCTCTCTAATTTTCCCCTTACCCCCACTTACTTTGCTTGCGAGCTTGTGATTCGTGGACAATATTTTTCGTGACTTTTCGTGTGATAGTGGGGGAAGACTTGTGGGGGAACGATTAGAATAAGAGAGGCTGGACAATTAGAATAAGAGAGGTCCTACTGTACTTCCCAAAATGATATCGCATTGACCTAAAATTTCTTTGCATGTAAATCAAGAAATGTTCATTTAATATTTAGATATGCATTATCTAACGTATTCTTTGTTCATGTTTTTAATCAAGATACGAAATGATTCAACAATCTTTAAAATAATTTCGAAAGCAAATATCTTTTCTCTTTATAACATCGTCAATTTATTGAAAAGTCACAATGACTGAGATGTGGTACCCTCGTAACATTGAGGTTTTTGACATATGTTTTTAGAAATTGACCTGTTACATTGAAATTTTACTTGTCCAAATCCTAAATAAATATAAAATTTATCTGATAGTAAAATGTCCCAGACAACAATCGCAAATATGATCCCTTTTTCCAACAACGTTTTGACATATTGGTAAAATGTGTCGAAATTCTGCAACACTAACAACAGATCAGAAAGTTTTCCTAATTTATATTGTAAAATAAGAGAAAAATATTATGAATATATGAAATTAGTATACCCGTAATACATATCTCATGATCGTAATCAGGTAAAAGTAAAACTTCATCTGAATTTCTTAATTTTTCGAATGCAATGCACTACATGGGTGACTTTCATCTAAAGTTCAAATTTCGACATTCAATTAAGACTTTAAAAAATAGTCTAGTTTCTCACTTTTATCTCATGAAATATGTTTGTACTAAGCTATAGAATAAATATATAGCGTGAGCACACAGAATTCCAGGACGTGAACAAATTAACCAAAATTATTAGCCAGGGGAATTACATGCATAATCATTGAAGTGCAAACATAAAAATAAATGAAGATGAATTTATCGGTAATCCGAACCAATAGTGTCCGAGTTTTTTCAAATTTCGCGCGACAAATATTTTGCCAGCCAATCAACTTGAAACTCATTTTAGATGGAATGTGACACGAAATTTAAATTAAATTAAAGAATCTCAAGAATGATGCGAAATCGAAAGATCGTGGGATCGTCCCCACCGGCTGCGAATGTGCTTCCATACCCCATTTTTTCCAAAGTGTTTTTCTTCATTTCGTTTTTTCTGAATTTTTTATTATTTATCATCTTAATTTCACATTTTTAAAGAATCATTCTTGAGATTCTTTAATTTAATTTAAATTTCGTGTCACATTCCATCTAAAATGAGTTTCAAGTTGATTGGCTGGCAAAATATTTGTCGCGCGAAATTTGAAAAAACTCGGACACTATTGGTTCGGATAACCGATAAATTCATCGATTACTTATAAAAATAAATGATTACAATAGTAAACAATATGCGTAAGTATAAAATATAAATTCTTGAAGAAAAATTTAGGAAAAATCTCGGCGTGGTAGTCCACAAAAAAATAAAAACAAAATATTTAAGTTCAATATATTTCGGCTACAGATGTGTGCCTTCTTCAGTTTATTCTAGTTAATTTATGAAAGAGTTAAAAGTTTTTACAGTTCACTTTTTTACAATAAACTTTGGACATTCCGTTCAAAAAATAATAATTGTGAGTGTGCAGTGAAATGTTGAAAGTTCGGAAGAACCGTGGATGTTTCATTATCACACCGTAGAAGTGTTATTTTGATGTAAAAGAGCACTTTTGATTTGTATCACTCACTCACAATGACTTTACATTTTTTTCCGGTTAGCGAAAAGTCATGACTGATTAAGAAAATTTAACGTAAGGCATGCGTAAGTATACACAGAAATAACAAGGTAGGGCTCGCGAGCCCAGTATCGGTCATGACGGTCACCAGAGTTTTCAACACTACTACTTCTATCCGTGAGATTATATTTTCTACGCAGTGAGATTTAACATTTCCACAAGGTTTACAGGATGAGTCTTGATATACTTTAACCCCCAAATGAGCTTGCATATCAGATTTTCTTTCTTGATTCACTTTCAGGATGTCTAACAAACAGTTTGAGTCCAAAAAGAAAAGAATCGCTTGGGCCATTTTTAAAAAAAAAGTTTTTTTGTTATTTTGATGAGTTTTATTACAATAATTTCATGAAAATATTGTACAAGTGAATGTTTATTGCTTTAGTACATTTATCTGAAACCCTTAAAAAACTATCATAATCCATTGTAAATGGCAAAAAATATTTGTTTTTTACTATTATTTCTACTCTGTGTGTTCCTATAATGAAACTATAAATAAAATGAAGTATGTATATAAATACTACTGCAATACTGAAAGAAAGGAATAGTCTAGCTATATTTGCTTTGATGATATGACCGTTTGAATTTATTTTTTACATAATAATTTCGTTAACAAAATTAAAATTGTTTAGTTTTTATTAAATAAATTGTTCCTATTAATCCTTTGGCTATGAAGATCGAAAACTAGAAAGTGAGCTCTAAATGATACAATGTTTCTGGCCAATTTGAAATTTGTGCAAATATGGATATTCATGTTTTCGAAGACACTGATTACGAATTTGGAGTCAATTTTCAATCATTCTAAATGGCGGATCCAATATTTCCGACATTTTTTTTTTTAAAGTCAATCGGCCATATTTATTTATTTATTTATTAGTACGGGCGTAAACGCCCAATATACAACAGAATTAACAGTAGATTCGAGGTTGTGTAGGGAACAGAAGTAAAAAATATAAAATACAATATAACAAACCTAACAAATGTCTAATATGACGTCGCAAAAAAATGAATCAAGAATATAACTTATAATGAATTAATAAAACTGAGTACTTAGTAATAGCAAAAGACTAGTTTTTTGCAATTTGCTTTAAACGTGGCTAGAGTCGTTTCTTCTCGCAAGTTTGAGGGCAGGGCATTCCATGCTCTGCGTAGCCTATTAGATAAAGCAAAAAATACAAAATTTGATTTACTATGCGGCTCAAATAAGGGACGCATATTTCTCACGTTTCTCAAAATCTGTCTATCTATGAATAATTTACGAACCTCAGCAGACGTTACAGATCCATTAATTATATTTCTAATTAATAATATCTCGGAATAGTTATGAACCGAGTGTATTGTGGGGATAGAAAAGGACGAAGATATAGGTCCAAAGTCGTGATCCATATAATTCAAAGGTCTGTCGGTTTCCCACGATAGATATCTCAAAAATTTACGCTGAGTGGATTCTAACAATTTAATGTCCTTCAACAAGTATGGTGACCAAATAGGCGAACCATAACATAGAGAAGGCATGACTAGAGTTTTGTATAAGCTTAGAATCGTTTGAGGATTTTTGAACAGCCGAGTAACATTACGCAGAAAACCTAAGTTTCTAACCGCCTTGTTTCCTGCTACAATGAGATGTTGTCTGAAATCTAAATTCTTATTAAAAATGACCCCAAGGTCAGACATATTGAATTTTCTGTTTAAAGTTTTAAAAATTTGTCCTCCAATTCACATTCAGCGATTCAACATACCCAATAAAACCCAACTCTGGTGTATATATGTTTCTTTATTCTCTATTTATTCATTCTTTTATAATTATGTGTATAATGAAAAATGCTTAAAAATTGTCTAATTTTATGCGGCTATATTGGATTTTACGTTTAGAATTTTTGTAATCTGACCTCAAATTCAGATCCTGCGATTCAAAATACCCAATAAAACATAACACTGGTATATTTCTGTTCGTTTATTCTCTGTTTATTAAATCTTTTATAACTACGTGTAGACCACAGTAAAAGGGTTAAGTTAAAAATAAAAGAATTTAATGTTTTCATTTCCTAATATTATAGGTTTAACAATGCGATGCATTTTACATAATATCAATATGTAATATATCATGCGTTTTTAGTACGCATGGAGGCTATTGTATTCACAAACAGCATCTTTCAGCTTTGTTGCGTAGTCAGGGTGATTTCTTGCCACTTTATGCTTATTCCACATTAGTTCAAATTATTATTAAAAAATAGCTTTATTTTAAAAAAATATAATATAAAAAACTACGTACTCCAGATCTGGTGTTTTCCGTTAGTGTTACTAGAATTATTTATTTCCTAAATAAATCTATAAATCACTTCACATAACTACAGTCACCATATGATGTGTAGTTGTGTCAGTCGGTTCGCGAGAAAATTTTTATGAAGAATAAACGAAGAAAAAATGACATTTCAGCTTAATTTCATTACCGAAGTCAAGTTAGCTTTTAAAATTATTAGATAAGCAATATTTTTAGGGATGAATGTTTGTGTACACACAACGATAAGTAGCCCACTTATTATATGATAATAAATATTAACTGCGAAATTTACCTATTTTTTTTAAATGTTCATTTTATGAGTTTGAAAAATAAAAACTTATGCTATACCTTTAAAGTAAAGACAAATAGCTTCCTATTCTCAAATTTACAGTTTTAGGTAGTGTACCATAAAAATATTATAAAAGTGGGCAAAATCTATCTTTACATTCTTAGAACTAATTAAAGGTCGGGCTACCGGGTGGTCGGGCTACTGGACTCTCCCCTAATCCTAATAAGAATAAAATTAACTTTAAATTCATTTTATTTTATTTATTAATTTTTATTTATTAATTTTACACAGGCATTATTGCCCTTATGCAATGATAACAAAATATTGTCGCATAAATGAATCGAAGAATTTTAATAGAAAAAACTTAAGGAATAAACTTACAAAACTAAGGGCCGATATCACCAAATACGATTAAAACTTAATCGATGATTAAATCCATAATCGACCAAACACGAGCGGTTAAACTGATGTTAATCACTGATTAACTTTTAACCGGAGTTGGTGAAATCGGCCCTAAATAATGTAAAGAAACTTGTTAAACAACTTACATAATATTATAATACTAATCATTGGCAAAGACTAGATTTAGGATTCAAAAGATCAAGGATCATAGAAACAAAGTTGGGATTGCCTACAACTGGTAACAAACCCAGCAAACGAATCAGAAGTGTTCAGATCACAACTAATAGTATTCCATAATCTAATAAGGCGAGGTAGAGTTGAATGAAAACACGCATTATTCCTATAACTTCTTTCAAACAGTGGACGATAATTTCTGCAGGTGTATACAAGTTCACGATGGCATAGTTGAGAAAGTATGGTATCTGATTTAATGTGGCCCATTAAAATGCTAAATATAAACGTTAAATCATTAACAGTGTGGAGAGATTTTATTTTAGGTAACCCGAAATATCTCGACCATTCACCAAAGTCATGATTAAATCTACTCATAGGTTTATCGGTTTTTAATGACAAGTATCTAAGGAATTTCTTTTGAATTTTTTCAAGTTTAGCGATGTGAGGAGCATAAGGAGACCAAATTTGGGAAGCATACAGCAAATGTGCAGAACAAGAGTTTTAAAAATGTAAATAATTGCACTTGTATCAGTAAATTCCTTGGTAGATCTAAATAAAAAGCCTAACTGTTTTGCCGCCTTGCTGCATACTTGATTTAGATGTCCCTCAAAACTCAAACAGCTATTAAATAGAACCCCGAGGTCCATTATACTACTAACGTCATGTAAACTATAATTAGCAATCTTATATCAAAAATCAAACGCATGTTGTTTAGAGCTAAAAGAAATGGATTTACACTTATTAAGGTTTAAAGATAATCTATTATCGGAACACCAATTGAGAATATTGTCAAGGTCGCGCTGTAAATTAGAGGCATCTCGAGGTGTTTTAATTTGTGCAAATAATTTTAAGTCATCGGCATATAAGAGTACCTGACCGAAACAAATAACTGTAAGAATGTCATTAATAAATAAACTGAATAATAAAGGACCCAAATGAGAGCCTTGGGGCACTCCTGATGTAACTGTCACAGGTTCCGATAGTGCACTCTTGATCCGAACTATCTGAGAACGATCTTATAAATAAGAACCGAACCAAGATAACAAAGAACCGCAAATGCTAAAATTAAGTTTAATTAATAACAGTTTATGGTCAACTGTATCGAAAGCTTTGGCAAAATCGAGATAAATTGCATCAACTTGGCTCCCATCTTCCACAGAATTGTTAATGAAAGCTGTGTATACTAGGAGATTTGTAACTGTGGATCTCCCTTTGATAAATCCATGCTGACACTGAGAAATTGAAGACAGAACCATATCATTCAACTTGTTGGCCACAAAAGTTTTGGTATGACACTAATAATAGAGATTGGACAGTAGTTACATATGTCATGCTTATTGCCATTTTTAAAAATAGGAGTGATATACGAGGTTTTCCACTTATCCGGAAATATACCCGTTAATACAGAGTGATTAAAAAGTTTAAGCAATGGAGCAATCAGAGAAGATCCGCATATCTTCAGAAAAATTGATGGCAGAAAATCTGCCCCGTAGTTAAAATCACCTTTTAAATTATTCATCCACTGTAATAATTAATGAACTGTGTGGGCCCGGCGAAACAATAAAAGGTGGCATTTTAAACAAATAACAAACAAATAACATTTTTAAAAAATATTTAATTTTACGAAAAAAAATGACATAACTACATAATCCCGCTTGACAAGCTCAAAATAAAAATGATTCATCTAATTAATTTTTTATGAAATTCTCACATAATATTTACGACTTTGTGTACTGTCTAGATTATTTGAAAGCTAATACGTGTGTACAACACTTCTAAAATCATGGGAATAAATTTATAGCCCGGGGACGTTACAATTTAACGATTCTTTGTATTCAAAATTAATAAATGAGATATTAAGAACTATATTACAAATAAATTACTTTTAAATATTAACTTAACTGTAATTATTAAGAGAGATATTTGTTATTTACATACACTACCGGCAAAAGTTTGTGAATGCTCTGAATTTTTTAAATCATCAAATAATGCGTTCTATCTCTGCATCGTTAACGATAATGATAAAACTCATAGGATATCTTTTAAAGTACACAAATAAAGCTGTCAATTGGTGCATTTAGTGTTACTTAAGACGTTATAGTTTCAAATTTTAAAAATGTTAAAATTTGCAATTTTTTTCTTTCGACTTTAAACACTGACAAAAAGTCTAAAAAATGTATCTGCATATAGTCAATTTTAGTCTAAATACTACAATTCAAGGGCTTTAAAATGGCTCTTGTGAAAAGTCGATACGATTTTTTGTTCCTGAATTTTGAAAATTGCCAGTTTACCGCATTTTGTCAGAATTCTTTGGAAAAAGGCAAAAGTTGATAACTCAAAATAATAGTAACTCTGACAACAAAGCTTTATTTGCGTACTTTAAAAGACATCCAATGAGTTTTATCATTATCGTTAAGGATTCGGAGATAGAACGCATTATTTGATGAGTTAAAAAATTCAGAGCATTCACGAACTTTTGGCCTGTAGTGTAAGTTTGCACTTTAGATGAAAATCACCCTTATTAATCACGACTCAATAGCTATTAAATCTATTTCCTTTATTAGCACGTCACATTAGTCATTTATTTCCGCAATCTCTTCAATAAAAATTACATGCTATCATTTTTTCGTAAATCGAGCACAAAATTATTACTTCAACAAATTCATATTTCAGAAATTAAATTGAGAATTTTAATTTCTGTTTACAGCAAAGCCAAATTGCAAGGCGTGCGATGATATGGAAACTGAGCTAACGCATATACGAGAAGATCTGGTTGATTCTTTAGCAGCATGGGTCTTTAAAGTATCAAATAGTCAAATGTTAAGGCTATATACCTCCAACAAAGAACCTGCAATTGTATTTTTCCGTCATGGAATTCCTTTGCTTTACGATGGTACTACATTTTATACAGATTGACATCTTTCTTCTATGTAAAATAATACGTCTTTCTTGAAATAGGTGAAGTGAACGAAGAGATGATTTTGTCAAATTTCTTAGACAATAAAGAACCCATTGTCAAAGAATTGACGGATGAAACATTTGAACATTTGACGCAGGCTAGTTCGGGAGCTACAACAGGAGATTGGTTCGTCATGTTGTAAGTGTCATTCAATTTCCTGAATTCTATAAAGATAAGAAACTATTTTCGTATTGAATACGTTTCAATTCTTTGTAATCCTATAGTAAATAAATAAAAAAAACTGTTCCACTTCTGAACCATAACCACTCAACTACAGCTATTGTTGTGAAATAAAGTAAAAATAACGAACAGTTGAAACAGGGAGTATTTTCTAGGTATAATATATACATAGTTTGGTTTATAAAAAGTGTATCGAAGTTTTATTCCATTGTTTGATAATACTTAAAAAAAAAAAAAAATAGATATGTGGATACATTATTCCGTCGTGTCGTCACATTTAAAATTATCTACAAATTCAAGGGCTTTCAGCCCGTTGAACAATTTAAAAAAATAAAAAAATATTTCACGCGTAAAAAAAAAAAAAAAAAAAAAAATTGCATGGTCCAAGTAAATTAATTATTTATCAGACTGATCAATTTATTGACAATTTTAGTAATAATATTATTAATAATCATGTAGATCGCAAATTCATAAATATTAGTCTAAATTTAAAAAATAAAGTAATTACTTAAAAACGAGTACTATTTATCAACTACATTTTCAAAATTTAATTCGCTCGTCTAACACTAATTGGCGAATGCAGTTATAAGTAATATGGAAATGCATTTTTGGGAAATGGATATAGATTCTACTGTACTGACCATTATTCACTAATATCATTGTAACATTATGATTTCAAGTGTACAGAGGCTTCATTATAATGTTCATTTTTAGATTCAGTTTTCATTTCCGTTTGAAATCTGCATTATATTTACGACAATAATACTACATTAAACTAACATAGTTAAATTAATATACTGCTGTAGTGTTACAAATCAATGGACGGAAAAATAATCGAATTAGAACCCCGTCCTTTAGATAATAGATTTTATTCTAGGATAGAACTCTTTCTAGTACTTTCGCGCCCAGTAGAATTCGACCGGATGTATACGTCAAATTGCAACACGTCAAAATTTTGACGAAGTATTGAAAAGAATTATCCTTGCTTTATTGAAATTCGTCAGAAAGTATAGTGTCGAATTGAAACTCGTTGGAATTATTACGAAGTATTCAAAAGAATTATCATTGCTTTATCGAAATTCGTCCAAACATATAGGATCGAACTGAAACGCATCGAAACTTAGACGAAGTATTGAAAAGAATTATTATGGCTTTAGGTAAATACGACCGGTCGTATTGGATCAAATTGAACCACGTTAAAATTTTGACAAAGTATTGAAATTAATTATCAGCTTCAATTATGGCTTTAGTGAAATTTATTCCGACGTTGTGCGGCAAATTAATATTTATTAGTTAAATGAGTCAATTTTATTTTCGAATTGATTCGAATTAAATGGAAGTCCTTCTATTCTAAAATGCCGCATTGTATCGTATTAACCCATTAATGCCCAAATGCACGGAAAGTTTACTGCAACTTCAACACTTATTTTCAATATGAAGTAAATTTCGAAAAAAATAAAAACTATCAGATTCTACTTTCTAATATACTAATTTCAAGGTCGCTCTTTCCAATGGTAGCGAGAAAATTTTAAAAAACTTGAAATTTATATATGATTTTGACATATAGAAAAACATGATTTTTAAGGACACGTTTTTTTACAAAAATCGAGTTTTTGATACAATATGTTGCTTTGAGTGAGCTAAAACATATTGCAAGTGTGCACTCGATAGTTGTTCTTAAAATGTACACTGGTATATATTTGAATTTTTCGATATCAGATTCAAAATGGCTGCTGTATTTTCAAATTCCTTTTCAAAATTTAATCATTCTTTTTTTTTTGAAAACTATGGACTTTAAAGAAAATGTTCTAAAAACAATTATATTTTAGAATAAGTCGAAGAATACCCACAAATTTTTTCAGAATGCATTACCACAATTTGTTATTTTTGAAAAATTCGAAATTTTGAAAAAAGTCATTTAAAAAATGTGAAAAAATTTACGAGTATTCTTTAACCAATTCTAAGACTTTTTGATTTAAGGAAATTTTCTCTAAACTCTGTAGTTTTCAGGAAAATTAATTATTAGTCTTGAAATCGATAAAAGTTTAATAATCTTTTTTTTTTAAACTATAAACTTTAACGAAAATATCCATAGCACAAAAACGTCTAGAATTGTTTAAAGAATTTACTAATTTTAAATGACTTTTTTCAAAATTTCGGTTTTTCGAATTTTTAAAAAAATAAAAAATGTTGACAATACATTCTAAAAAAATTGGAGGATATTCTTCGACTTATTCTAGAACATAATTGTTCTTATAACATTTTCTCTAAAGTCTATAGTTTTCAAGAAAAAAATGGTTAAATTTTGAAATGGAATTTGTAAATGCAGTGACCATTTTGAATCTGATATCGAAAATTTCAAATATATACCAGTGTATTTTTTAAGTACAACTATCGAGTGCACCTTTGCAATATGTTTTAGCTCACTCAAAACAAGATATTGTATCGAAAACTCGATTTTTGTAAAAAAATGTGTCCTAAAATTTTTTTAGAAATTTATTTCATATTGAAAATAAGCGTTGAAGTTGTAGTAAACTTTCTGTGCATTTGGGCATTAATGGGTTAATGGAATTAAAACGAATTATATAGAATTAAAATAAAACAATTTCAATTCGAAAATGGACAGATTCCAGATTGAAAATTTGTTTGTTCTATCCCAGCTAGCACGAAGTTACAAAAACGTTAACATAATGTTAACTTCAAAAGTTCCATGTTAACTTTTAAGATATCCTAAAAGTAAACGAAAAGGTTAGTATTTTGGTGTCGAAATCTTGTCGAATGCACCAAAAACAGTTATCCTCTAAGTTTCCAAATTGCTAACTGTTATGATATTGATTGAATAACGTTTTTGGTAACTATTTGGCTACCAATTTGATAACTATTTGCGAGACCGTTTTGTAATGAATATAATAACGTTTTGTTAACATTTAGGTGAACTTAGAGTTAAAGTTAAAGTATACAGTTTCAAGAGGTAGGTTAACTGTAAGTTAACTTTTACGCGTAACAAAGAGATGACATAATGTTACCATTTTCCAGGTAATATATCCCAACTTACACACTTGAGCATTCGCCAACAGAAAGTTATCCAGACATAACAAATGTTAACAAATGTTAAAATTCCGATAACTTTTAGGTGTGCCTGTGTTAAGAATGCTCGACAAATCTTGGCACATGCACCCAAAAAGTTCTTCGAATATTAACATTTGTTAATATTTGTTATGTTTGGATAACTTTGTTGACGAATGCTCAAGTGTGCTGGCTGGGATCCTTCCCAGATTTTCGAAGGCTTCTGTGCGTACGGGACCATCAAACTGATGTTTTGATGATCCAGACTAATGGAACGGCGCCTACAGAAGACTTGGAAAATCTCTAAAGGATTTATTATCTGGAAAATGGTAAACTGACAACATTAATAGTGTTGAAATATAAATGTTATAAATACAAATATTTATCTTGAATATGGTAGGTTGTATGCATAAATAAGATACAATTTTTATTGTTGACTTTGTGTTGCACACTTTGCTATGTATGTCTGTATCACAGTTTATTTATCATTTTCAATTATTCTCGATAACATTAAAAAGACTCAATTTCGCTACGCATTTTTGGACGACTTAACAAATTTATTCTTTTGCTAACGTTTTGAAAAGTACAATTAGGCAACAAAGGAATGGTAACTTTACGATACTATTACAGATAACAAATTGATAACATTTCATAGTCAGCTTCTCGGTAACGAATTATTGGATAACTTAAGAAAACATGTCTTTTATCTGACGTAAAGAAGGCGGCAAATAGACATCATTAATATCATAACAATTTGGTAACTTTATATAGGGATAACAATTCCCTAGGTTAACTTTCTGAGGAATATTTTTATGATGTTTATCCAGCAACTTAAAAGAGTTATCTTTTTGTTAGAATATTGTAAGTTATATCAATTTGATATCTTTTGAACATTTATTTGTACTATACAAATGTATAACATGTAAGAGGCAACTTTTTCAAGTACAAATTGTCAAATAGGCTAGCTGGGATTATTTTACAGTTGTTCGGAAGTTATGTATTTCATAAAAAATGTAAAATAATAAAAGTTGTTTACATCGATATTATTTAAACTATATAACCTATTGTGTACGACAGCTACAGTACAGATTGCGTGGATTGCCAAAGACTGGGTGCTCGTTGGGAAGCTGTTGGTGCCAAAATAAAACAAACAATTAACGTTGCTCGTGTCAATAAATACACAACGGGTGCTTCAACGGCAAGAAGATTTGGAATATTTGATGTTCCCGAATTTATCTAGTACGTTTTTTAATAAACTAAAATATTTATAACATTACTAAGGTTATCTACTTTTCAGTTTCAGAAGAGGAAAAATGTATCGATACCAAATTCAGAAACACGACGTCAGTTCATTTGTGTCGTTTGCAAAAGACTGGTACAAAAACGTGCACGCTGAAAGAGTTCCAGTACCGCAAAGTCCTTTGTACGTACAATAATGTTTTACTCATTTAAATTGATATAAAAAACATTTATTGAAATAGGAACATAAGGCATTAATTACAATAATAAGTACAATATTTATAAAATGAATTTCTTTCAGCGATGACTTTACGCAAATGATCGCCAACTTCTTACGTGGGAATCCATGGGTGATGAAACTCGGAAGTATTACCATCGGAGTTCTTGTTATTGTTACTTTTGCCTCGAAACTTCGTCGCAAGACCGAGGCTGTACAAAAGAAAGATACATAAGGCAACTTTGCTTTCGAGGAATGCATGTATATATGTACACAAACACGTGACAATTACTGAGTTTGTTGGACTAGTACTATTTTATATTTGATACAATAAAATATGAACTGTAATTAAGCTCCTAATATTCCTGTCCGACAGACTTTGCACTCCCTACATTGTTAATAAATACATTTCGTAACGATAGCTCTGTACAGTACTCCTTCCCTTATTCTAATGTCTTCCCTTATTCTAATTTTTTCTCTTCTCCTATTCTAATATTTCCCCTCACGCGTTCTCCCCACTGGCGTGTGTTGACGTCTGGATTTTCTAAATACAAATAACGGCGCATGCGCAACAAAAGAAAAAGAGACAAAAGTCAGACTACAATTCTAAGTAGTGGGGGAGAGGGGAAAATTAGAATAAGGGAAGAAGGCCGCCATCTTGCCTGACTGGACAAATTAGAATAAGGGAAGGACTACTGTACAGTAGAACCTCTCTTATTCTAATTACAGTCCGACCTCCCTAATTGATAACATGCCAGAACCAGAGGAGAAGTTGAAACTCCATAATTGATAACCTCCCACCGGTCTCCATATTCAATGCACTTTCCCCTCACTTTACGAACATATCAAATAATGTAGGTTATGTACACATGATGTATACATGTGTGGGTGAACCAATCAACACCATCAGCCAATAAGGTTTTTCTTCCCTGAAAAGGCTAGACGGTCAGGTGGGGGAACCAGAGTTGCAATAACGGAGTTTTTGACGTTAACAATTATGAAGTTTTTTTCGTTTTGATCAGTTACGGAGGTTATCAATTAGGGAGGTCGGACTGTAGTAAAGTTTTTCAAGATGGCGCCGACCTCTCTTATTCTAATTTTCCCCTTACACCCACTTACTTTGCTTGCGAGCTTGTGATTCGTGGACAATATTTTTCGTGACTTTTCGTGTGATAGTGGGGGAACGATTAGAATAAGAGAGGCTGGACAATTAGAATAAGAGAGGTCCTACTGTACTTATTTACCGAAAATAGC
Organism: Trichopria drosophilae; assembly: GCA_030407085.1. Lineage (NCBI taxonomy): Eukaryota > Metazoa > Arthropoda > Insecta > Hymenoptera > Diapriidae > Trichopria > Trichopria drosophilae. The sequence continues at coordinate 166,248,295 of CM059583.1, forward strand.
ATTCTATTATTTCGGTGCTAATCAATTACATTTCATTCACTCGTTTCCTTGCAAACACGGAAAGTAATAGTTATGTAATATTTACGTAATGGTTACATTGTTACATACAGTAGGACCTCTCTTATTCTAATTTGTAAAGTTTTTCAAGATGGTGCCGACCTCTCTTATTCTAATTTTCCGCTTACCCCCACTTACTTTGCTTGCTAGCTTGTGATTCGTGGACAATATTTTTCGTTGACTTTTCGTGGGATAGTGGGAAAAGACTTGTGGGGGAACGATTAGAATAAGAGATGCTGGACAATTAGAATAAGAAAGGTCCTACTGTAGTTGTTACATAACTGTTACTTTTGTGTTTGCAAGGTTAGGAACACTGATGAAGGTACTTGTAGAACTTAAAAACTAAACGTCATTAAAACTATTCGACAATGGCAAAATAGTATCACAAGACAAGACACAGTACTAAGTGTAATTCGTCAAACCGCATTTTAATTTTATCTCGTCATTGCAAAAATTAGCGTAAACCCATAGCCCTTATATTTACACGTTATCTACTAAAACATTTATCCTAAATATTGTCGCAGTATTGCAGAGTGCTATTCTAATATTGTTTTCAAATTTTTGTTGTATAGACGAAAACTCCATCATATTGCTCGGCTTAGACGCAATCCAAAATCCGTCAAATTCGTAAAACAAGTAACAATAAAATTGATGAAAGGCACGAATTGTAGGAAGAGTTTTCGAAGAATTGTATATGTGCGTTTTAGCACAGCCTTCCCGTAATAATCGCAAAGCCATACTTGTCAAATTTATGCCGACAATAGCAAACGCATAGCCATACTGCGGATGCATCGAATGCGACAAAACGTGCGCTGCTGCAATCGGATATTCTTCTGCAAAATAAACCAAATTTTCGAGTCCTAATAATCCCATGCCTCGGAAATCAGTTTTTGGATCATCTCCTTGGAAACCAATATCCTTCCACTGTTTAGAGACACGAGAATCCAGAGATTCGTTGGGCATTAATAATTTCCAAAGCTTTAAGAGTAACTCTTCGTGGTATTTGTTTTCAGAATCGTATGGAATCGTTCGCAATACTTCACATTCGTTACAAAGTTGTCGGTAGCCCCAAATTAATTCCACACATTTCCCAAATGATTTAGCGAAATCTGGATGAGCGGTGGGATTAATCTTTTTAGTAATTAGGACCGTTCTAATTGCATCTTCCAACAGACGTCGCTCGGTACGATTTGTAATATCTCTTCTGTCAGCGAAACCATCTAAATACACCAAGAGTTCCTGAATATCAGCATTCCTGGATCGACGAAGAGACGTCTCTACCGATAATGCTCTAGGAGCACCAGATATTTCTCCGTAACATATCCTTTGCAACTCGCACATTTGAGTTGTGTGACGAAGGAGCCATTTTATTATTGGTCGCACGTACCAGCATATTACAGACCAAATTTGTCGAAACATGCTTTCTAGTAGGCACTGTCAATATTATTTACAATCGTTACTTTTTGTATCTATGTAAATGCTTTCGAAACATGATTGAGATAAACAAGTTATGTTTCCATTTTGTTATATTATATTCTTGATGTTTTAATTGAACTTGTTACAAAACGTCATAGATGATACTGTAAAACATAACTAATTGTTCGTTGTAAAACTAATACACTTTTGGTTATAAACATATCGCTGTTTCTTTCCACATTTTCACTTTTGATTATTAAACTTGGATCAGGTGTGTGCAAGCGTACCTGTATTATACTCTATATAAATCACAAAACTTGTAACGTAGTAGCGGCCGTAAATACTGTATACGTATATGTCATTTTATCGGCAACGTGAGGGAGTGAGATTGTGTGAGTGCACCGGGTACACGTATACAGCGCCTCCAACATGTACATATGTACGGGGCAACTATGGCACCGTTGCCAATACAAAAGAATGTGCGTCTCCGAAGAATTTTTAGGGCGTTTATACATAGACGAGTATTTTAGTGTGATGTCACTAGAAAATTTAAGTTCTGGAAAATATTATTGCAAATTAGTATAGTACTGTAACATTTTAATTCATTGCATTACTTTGCGTTAAAAGTGACGATGTAAGGGCGGTGGAGAAGGGGGGGGGGGGGGTTCGGGGGGGGCGAAGCCCCCCTGACTCAAAACACTATTTGTAAATGTTTTTGTAATAAATAGACTAAAATTAGAAATATATATATAATACATTATTTATTATCGTTAATTACTGTTATTAATGTTAATTGTTACAGTGCAGTTTATAAATTGTACATTTTTTAATGAATTTAAGTTAGCATTCGCATTCGCGTTTACGGGTACATTTTCAATTACATTATTATTTCGTTTTTCGATGTTCAATATATTTATATTGTTTTCTTTTGCGTATTGGTCGGTAGGTATTTCTGGTGTATCGGGTGTGTCCGGAATCACGGTATTTGCGGGATCTTTTTCGATAACAATACTATTTTCTGATGGGTTTGCATACAATGTATTATAAAAACTGTCCATTTCTTCATGATTTGTTGTAGTATCTATTATATCATTATAGAGTAAGTGTGGGAAAGTGGCACACGCAAATACGTGCGCAAAATCGAACTTTGCGCACTATAATAGTGTAGTGTAGGTAAAACAAGAGGTCGAGTGAACACACACTACTTTAGTACAAATATATATTATATTTATATGGTACGCTAAACACATATATTACATGTAGTTATATACGGACCGATCGTGTGAGCTATCGAAAAGCAACTGGTTATTCCAGGCGACGCGCGGACAATTTCCTTTGTGGTTAACGCCATCTATATATTTTAATATTATTTTAACAGCGGACATTACAAATAGGAAAAAAACATTACGTCACGCATAGATAAGAAGTCATAGTGTGTCAAAGTGCAGTTTGCAGTTCGATAACTTCTAATAGATCAATGCACTAAAATACTTTAAATTAATTTTACCACCCCGTTGAATGTAGCTTATCTATTTTTATGTGGAGTAAGATAATCACGTTTATTGATTATATGTTTAAAAAATTGGTATATTATCGGTTGTTTCCTTTTTTTTTAATGAAATCTTGGAGATTGTAAAAATTGTTTTTGTAGGATTGATTGACAACAGTTCTTCCCTGGCGAAAGTTCCCTGCTTAGAAAAACGGATAGAAATGAATAGGAGTGCAACTCAATTCTCTTGCGTCCTGTTTTCTAAATGTATTATCAACGAATATAGACTATATTCGTTGGTATTATTCAGAGCCCCCCGGGAACTCATTGTTAATTTGAGGACATGTCCTCGAAATAGCCACTTTGTATAGCTGTCCCCGTAGTGACCCTTACTCGTATATAAATAGGAATTGATAAAATTACACATTTCAGTTTCGGATGATACAGATTTCCATGATTTTTTATACATGTTGAATCATTATTTTGTTCAATACATTTACCGCACTTGATTTCCCCGCGACACACCAAATTCGCAGAATCCGCAATGTATGTAGCGGTAATATTTAAATAAATCCATTACTAGATGCATGTCATTTTTTTCTAAACGAAAATTCTCATACGATTCTCATCAGAATCCGAGTTTACCATTTTTTACAGCCATTTCTAGAATCTCACAAGATTCTCATCAGATTCTCATAAGAATCCTGTTTCAAATTCTCATAAGAAAATTTCTCATATAATTCTCATGAGAATCCTACCTTAAATTGTTCGCAGGGGTTATATATATATGTTACGTTATCACACTTTACACCACAAACTCGATAAGACGTCACAGTGTTAATACGTCATCTCGATAAGACGTCGGAACTATCCCTCGTTAAGACGTCGTTTCATGTCTTCCCCTCATTCCCGCCACTGCCTTTTTTTGGAAATCCAATTGTGATATCCATTTGTGATAATAATTATCTTTGTGATATTTTATATTTTGTGATAAAAAAACATTTCTGAAGTGAAGAATGCCACTACTGACATCAAATCCGAAATTAGCGAATTTCGTTCAAGAATTGATCTTATTGAAAACAGAGTAGCTTCTAAGTCATTTTCTGTAGATCTCCTTTGCAAACAGTGCAGTGGAGAAATTATTCTAAAAAAACCAATTGCTGCTCTCGGACATAAGATTGTCGATAACATTGATGCTGTAAGTAGAGAATTTTCTGATCGAGTATCTTCATCTTTATTGAAATATATTAATGTTATTTTGTATAATGTTTCAGAAGTACCTAATAATACGTCACCCGACAGTGATCAAGTTGTTCCCTTGTTATTGAGGATTATTTACAATAATACCGTATCTGCATTTGTTTGTATAAACTACAGTCTATGGATTCCCAAGTACTTCGAAATAAAAAATGATTTCTTGCAGATATCTCTGTTTCTGTTGGTCGTCGTCAAAACAATATCTTCAGCTCCAACTGTTGAGATGAAAACCAAATTTTGACCAACGATTTCTCTTCAACCGACCTCAGCATATATCAGCGGATCATTATTCTATAACATGATATTACCATTCTTATTATTGTAAATTTTTTGTTTCGTCGTAATATTTCTAATTAATAAAAGCTTAATTTCTTCTTGGTTCTTCTTTCTGCTTGTTATGTATTCGACTGCCCCATAATCCCGTTATATATGCTTATTAATATTTAATTTTTAGTTATTTTCAATGAAAATATAACCGTTCATTCAATATATGTTTAATTATATGATGGATGAAAATTCTAAATAAGTTTCATCAGCAATCTTAATAACGGGTATACGTTTGCATGTTTTCAAAATTCTACCGTTACCTGTTTTTCGTCTATGGATGAACATTCTTTAACAGGTATGCAAGTTATTTATACATTAGTACCTGCTAGACTCTGCGCGCTCATAAATTGCAGGATTGTTTCGCCCCCCTTTCAAAAGAACTAAAAATTTATCCTAAATCGTTTGAGAAGGGACGGCTTTAACGAATTTTAGTGTGGGGGAGGGGTTAAATAATCTAGGTATAGGCAACACGGAGTACCAAAGGTTGTTCAAAGTCTAAGAATCTTCATTAGTATACTAACAATAACCAGTGAAGCAACAAGTCTAGTAGCCAGTTCGTAGACAGACGTCAGAAATGTACAAACTTTCCATACACCAGAAGATTTTTCGAGGGGATGTTGCTGCACTCCGGACTTTGTTACGCAAGGAGAACCATCCCCACAACGAGCTGCTGTTGGACGCATTGATGTGCACAAATATTGAGGTAATCCAGTTGCTGTTAGATCACGGATACGCCGCTAATACCATCGACGACAAAGGAATCAGTGCTCTGCACATTGCTTGCCGCAATTTGAACGCCGAAGCCGCAAAGCTGCTAATAAAATATGGAGCCAAACCCAGTTGTGAAACTGCAGACGGTCTTAGACCAATTCACCTTCTTGCCAGTGCCTTCAGATCCTGGTGTTTGGAAACGACGACTGAATCGTCTGATGACTGTTACGTCGTAGGTGGTTCAGGCGATGTGCGTGAAAACACCTTCCAGATATTGCAGGAACTTCTCAAGTGTGGCGAATACCTAAGTGCGAGGAAACGCAGTCATCGGGCGATTGTGAAGCATTTCATGCCCATGGCGACAAAAAAAATGCTTACGTTATTCGCTGAATCAGGCTTTGACTTGAAGTATGTGGATCGAGCGAATGGATGCATTACGTTGCTCCATCAAGCCGTCCATCACGGGAACGTTGAAGCAACCAAAGAACTCCTCCGCCATATAGATATCAACGCCGAATCAGGGATCGGCGCACCGATTCACGTGGCAGCGTTTTTCGGCCAAGAAAAGTGTGCAGCATTACTCATCAAAAGTGGATGTAATGTTGATCATGTTTCAACGTCAACTGGAGACACTCCTCTTTACAGAGCCTTCATGACATCCACAGATGGTAGTGAGAGAGTGTTGAGAAAATTAATTAGCCACAGGAGTGGTGTAACTAGCCTTCTCTATAATAATATGCTTCTGGAATGTCTGGCATCAAACAGTCCTGCAGATTTGGAATTGAGGGATTCCAGAAAACTCTTTGTTCTCACGCAGCACTTAATCAAGATGGCAGCAGCAGGCTTCAGTATCGAAGAAAATATCATTTCGACCTTGGAAGGAAATGAACGAGTTCAAAATCGGCTGATTCGGACAAATTTCAAAAAATCGTGCGAGTGTGAAATCGATAGTCTTCGAAGACTTAAAATTTGTGGTGATTTCTCCATGTTTGATTTGCTGAAGAAGCACGAATCGTACACGTGTTGGTACATGAATCGACATGTGGTGGACTATTTCGAGGCCAGAATACACGAATCGCAATTTCCGCTGTATTGCGACTCGTTATACATCGCCTACAAGAGAGCGTCGATAAGGAGAAAGTTGGTGCATCAAAAAGAACACAGTTTGTCGTTACTTTTCGCTCCGTTTCATGTGCCATATCCAGCGATGCGTGTCATCATCAACTGTTTGAGTTTGGATGATTTAAACTCCGCTGCAAATATTTGATCTGCGTCTTCCATAATAATAGTTGTATAAAATGTACATATTGTAAATTAGTGTAAAATATTGTTTAAAATAAATATGTTAAGTTTTAAAAATATACTACATTGTCTTTTGTTTTTTATTAAATATCTCATTGCATGTAATATTCTAAATGCATCGCTTACTTTGAATACCACTTGTACATTGTAAACTGTGCCTATATGATATAGGTGAAGTATAAGGCGAAATCGTGAAAAATGCCAGCCGGGCACATGAAACCACATGGATACTTTTCGTATTGCACGCATTACCTGCACCTACCCAGACAGCCAGATCTGCTGCATATTGCCGCATATAAGGGACAAGTCAGGCGGCGAATATGTCGGTAGAAATATTGATTATGCGTCATCACACAGACAGAAAATTTGCTGGAAATTCTCCCCTGCCGACTAGTCTGCGGCATTTCTGCCGAAGGGATTAAAGACGTATTCGCCGATCCTTTTGTTGAGGCTCTTTTTGTCTAGTCGACAAAAATTCTCGAAGATCCTCCACGAAGTACCACGAGGTACACATTCAGATTAATAAAAAAAAATGAAAAAGTGGAAGAAACAATAAAATCAATTTCATATTCGTATCCAGCTGGTGCTTCAACTGAGCACTTCTGTAAACTTGCAATGGCTACGCTTATTTACCTTGAAAAGGAATGATATAAGTATAATATTCTGTTAATTTTACTAAAATATAACAAAAGATATACTGAAGTATATATTTTTAACAAATAATAATATAATATTGTTTCGGATAACTCGATTGAGAGAGAGGATGAGCGGACTGTAAAGGCGTCTCAGTTGGATGTAGGTGGATGGAATCAGATAAACGGAGCACAATTTTCTGCACTGTAAATTGCCTTTATTTTTTGGTACAAAATGGAATTCGCCGCGACACTGTATAGACGCGATCCACCAGCGTGGGCGAAAACGGCGTGCGCGAAATGGTATCAAAATGCAATTAGAAGCGATCGTTTGCTGAGCACTGTCAGAGCTAGACTGTCTCCCGATGGGAGACCCGCGACGAACGACTCGCAACATCGATGCGGGGAGCGCTCCAATCGCGGGAGCAGAGCTCGCGCATGTCGGCACCGTCGAGAACTACAATCTCCAACATACCGGCCATCTTTCGAACTAGTTGTTCGAAACGAAATATCAATCCTTCCCTCTAACACTACAATTACAAATCTATCTTAAGTCTAACTTAAAACTAATCGGATTTAATCGGTAACTTAATTAGCTTAACAATAGGACGCTTGAAGCACGATGTAGCCGTCTTGACGGTAACCACTCGAACACGCGAATCCGCACCCGCATGACATTCTAGAACTCGCCCAAGCTCCCACGTCGACGGAGGTAAATTCGCACTCTCTAGCAAAACGATATCACCTTTGACAAGATTGGGTGACGCGGTGTTCCACTTGGTACGCTGCTGTAACGTGCGCAAATAATTACGAGACCAATGGCGCCAAAACTGTTCAACTACGCGTTGATAGTACTGCCAACGGGACAGTCGCGATTCATCGAACTTCAAGACCGACGGAAGTGGAATGTTTTTCAATGCGGACCCTATCAAAAAATGCCCTGGCGTTAGGAAGTCAAGACTCTCCGGATCATCGTACAAGGGAGCGATGGGCCGCGAGTTGAGGCATGCCTCAACTTCACAAAACAACGTAACGAGCTCTTCGATCGTGGGTGTAGATTTGCCGAGAACCTTTCGCAAGTGCGACTTTACACTTTTAACGCCGGCCTCCCACAGACCACCGAAGTGTGGGGAATGGGGCGGTAAAAAGTGCCATTGAATGTGGTGTTCGGACAGGCGTACCGCAAGGCCTGGATCTCGAATGACCTTGCGAAAGGCTTGTTCAAGCTCTCGATCAGCTCCAACAAAATTACGGCCATTGTCGCTGTAGAGGTCGCTAGGACTGCCACGTCGTGACACAAATCGTTTAAGAGCGGCCAAAAACGCGGCGGTGGAGTAGTCACTCACAAGCTCCAGGTGTACCGCGCGCGTTCCGAAGCAAATAAAGAGCGCCAAGTAAGCCTTCTGGGACCTGACTCCGCGGCCAGAACGTGCTCGAACAAAAAACGGACCCGCGTAGTCTACGCCTGTATGCGAAAACGGGCGAGAAGGAGAACACCGCTCGGTGGGCAGATCGCCCATAATTTGGCGCGAAGGCTTGGCTGAGTAACGAGTGCAGACGACACAATCATGGATAACCGATTTCACAAGGTTCCGATCGCCCAGTATCCAAAACCTTTCGCGTAACACTCCTAATGTAAGTTGAGTTCCTGAGTGTAGTAAGTTTATGTGTATCTGGCGTACTATCAGCATGGACAATCTGTGCTTAGGCAAAATTGCTGGGAAACAGGAAAGACGCGGTAGTCGAGAATTTCGAAGCCGGCCACCAACCCGAAGGATGCCACAGTCGTCGATAAAAGGATTCAGCTTCTTTAACCGAGACGAGCGGGAAAGTTCTCGATTGGAGAAAATCAGCTTCATTTCTTCCGGAAATTCGAGCGATTGAATCTTCCTTATCCAAAACTGCGATGCTTTCTCGATATTTACTGCCGATAAGGTCGGAGATAAATACTCTCCACGACCAACTCGTAAAGTAAAGCGCTGCACGTAAACGGTGATTCGCAGTAATCGAGCCCACGAGGAGATCTTTTCTAGAAGCGTTATACTCCAATCTGGCTCCGCGACGTGGGATGTGAGCGCGTGACCCCTGCGCTCCATATCCGTCGAAGTGGGATCGATCGGATTGCAAGGCCAACAATCAGCGGCTTTACCCAGCCAAGCGGGTCCATTCCACCACAGACCGCAGTCTATGAGTTTCGAAATAGATAGACCTCTCGTAGCGCAATCTGCAGGATTGTCTTCAGATGGTACATAGCGCCAAGACGAATTCGGGTAGGCAGTTTGTATTTCTGCAACGCGATTGGACACAAAAACTTTCCATGTAGACGGCTGTTGTTGCAGCCACCCCAAGACTACGGTGGAGTCGGACCAAAAATGCGTTTCGACGGGATACAAGTTAAAGGCGTCAGAGACATATCTCATGAGGCGGACGAGGAGAGCAGCCGCGCATAGCTCGAGACGGGGAACACTCAATGTTTTCAAGGGAGCGACCCTAGTCTTCGCCATAAGTAGACGGACGCTCACTTCTCCTGTAACCGATGTGACCCTGGAATATATCACGGCAGCGTATGCCACCGTAGACGCATCAGCGAACCCGTGTAATTCAAAAGAAAACGTGTCGTCTCCCTTACCTATCCATCGGGGTATTGATATTAACGGCAACCCAGTTAGGCCTTTGCGAAATTCCTCCCACTTTGCTACGACTTGCGGAGGGAGAACTGTATCCCAGGATACCTTCAACAACCATAACGACTGCAGTAAAATTTTGGCCACGATGAGTGAGGGGGAGATCCAACCAAGAGGATCAAATAGGGTTGACACAGCCGAGGCGATCTTACGTTTAGTTGTTGAACCTTCAGGAAGGTTATTCACGCGAAACTGAAAGGCATCGACCAATGGGTTCCACGTTATGCCAAGGATTTTTACGCCTAGGTCCTCGTCGAACGGAAGCGTGAGAACTTGTCCAACTTGCCGCTCGTTCAGACCGTTCAATAAATCAGGATCGTTGCTCAACCATTTGTGCAAAGGGAAGCCGCCCGCAGCGGTCAGTTGAATAACTTGATTGCGCATCGCAAGGGTCAGGACTTTATCATCACCGCCAATGAAGACATCATCGACGTACATGTCTCGTTCGACGACGGACTGAATCAACGGAAAGTTGAGACGTTCATCGAACGCTAGTTGATTTAGAACGCGTATAGCTAGATACGGCGAACAGACTAAGCCGTAAGTGACTGTGTTGAGCTCAAAAATCTGAATGTGATCTTCGGGGTTTTCTCGCCAGAGAATACACTGAAAGCGGCGATCGGAAGGTGCGACCAGAATTTGCCTGAACATTTTTTCAATATCTGCTGAAAGAACAAACTGGTGTCGTCGCCAACGAAGAACTATAGAAGGAAGATCCGTTTGTAATTTCGGGCCAACATGAAGACACTCATTCAGGGTAACGCCCGAAGCGGTAGGGCTCGACCCGTTGAATACGACTCTGATTTTAGTCGTTGAATTGTGAGTGCGTAGAACCGGATGGTGGGGGATGAACGTCCGTGCCAAAGATGCGTCAAAATCTCTTAAACGCGAGACAGGCGACATGTGACCTTGCTTTTGATAATCCTGCATAAACTCGAGATAATGACCTTTTAGAGCTGGCTCACGTTCGAACCTCCTTTCGAGACGGGTAAACGCGGCCAACGCAATTTGGAGAGAATCACCTAAATCATCGGTAGAACGGCAAAATGGCAGCCGAATGGAGTAACGGCCGTCAGGGCAGCGAGTAGTAAATTCTTTGAAGTGTGATTCGCAATCAATCTCTTCTTTCGAGAGAGACGGAGAGGAGGGTATCTCCTCGATTTCCCAAAAACGGCGAAGTGCCTGGTCAAGGATCTCCATATCGGCAGAATGGTGCACGTGAATGAGATGAGATGACACCATACTCGTAGGGATCGGGCCGGATAGAATCCACCCGAATATTGTAAGTTGCGCTAAGGGAAGGTCACCGCGGTCACGCATAACTCCATTGCGAATGATATCCCCATAAAAATCCGCGCCTAGCAACAAGTCGATGCGTTCATCGGATAGGGGTTGCGGATCAGCTAATTCGAGATCGCCATAGTAAGTAGCGATTTTCTCAAAGGCATAACGTTTGGGTACATATCCCGTAATTTTTGGCAGAACAAACGCGCTGACCGACAGAGAAATCGCGGAAGGCTTACAGGGCGTTACCGTAAATTTGGTGATGCAGGAAATGTTTCGAGGTCTAGAAGCACCGATTCCGGAAATCGTCGCATGAGTACGAAAACGCGGTAAACCTGCTGACTGTACCAGTGATTCAGAAGCGAACGACGATTCCGAACCCTGATCAATGAGAGCTCGCGCGAGTACGCAACGTCCGTTTGGCCCAACGACTTTAACACGCGCAGTCGCGAGAAGAACACTTTTCGGCGCAAAGTTTGACGCTTGCAAATGAGACGTAAAACTACAAGACGGCTCCGACGCAATGGTCTTAGGGTCGACCGTATTAGAAATCGACACTCTTTTAAATGACGAGTCCGTTTGACGAGTGTTCGCCTTTTCACCGTTATTCTCACTACGATGTAACAAGTTATGGTGTTTCATACCGCAAGCATTGCAAACGTATTTGCTTGAACAATCATTCACTTTATGTTCAGACAAACAATTAAAACAGCGAGAGGTTTTACGTATAAAGTTATCGCGTTCATCAACTGCCCATGTCTTAAATTTCAAACACGAGTAAATTTTATGATTGCCCTTACATACGGGACAATGGGGTTTCTTTGACTGTTGGTGCACATGAATGGTTGATGACTTCGACGATTTAGTTGGCGCCGACGTAGAGGTCATTGGACCTCGTTTGTGAAATTGAGCGATAGCTTCCAAAGCCCGAATTCGAGAGTCTAAGAATGTTGAAAAATCTGAATACGTGGAAGGATCGGTTCCCGCGCTTGTGTGCATCTCCCATTCATTTCGAGACGCTTTGTCCAATTTATTTGATAGTAAAAATACAAGCCAATCGTCCCACGTATCTACCGGCCGATCTAACGCAGAAAGCGCCGAAATGGCTGACGTTGCTGTATCGCGCATTAACTTTAAGTTTCTCAAGACATCGTATGAAATGTCCGGTAATGAATGTAAAGTATTCAAATATTCATTTATTAAAATTTTATTTACGTTATACCGAGCAATCAAAGACTTCCATACTTCCGGAAATGTTTTCGCCGAACCCGATGCATTTCGTACAAGAACAAGAGCCTCGCCGGTAAGGCTAGACTTTAAATAGTGCAAGCGTTCTATATTTGACAACTTTTTATTATCGATGACAAGAGTTTTAAACAGATCATAAAATTGGAGCCATTCAACATAGTTACCGGAAAACGTTGGCAGTGAAATGCGCGGCAGCTTTACCATCGAGTCAAATACTTGAAGGTCATCCCTCGGTGTCGACGTGGCGTTCGGTGCATCGTCAATCCGATCCAGAAAGTAGTCGACTGCTTCGTCGAAAGCGGTTTCAGCGACTGTAAGATTGTCGTCAGCAAAATACCTCGCGATGTCGGGATCGTCGCCATCGTCAGCTGGGCGAGAAGTCTCCAACATGGCATGAAACTTTTGGCATTTTGCCCAATTGTCTTCCAAAATTCTAAGCCGTCCTTTGAGTAGTCGATTGGACGGATTGTCAATCGATTTCATGTGTTCGGTTTCGTTGACGATCGAGTGCATGAGCAACTCCTGTTGCTTCAGTTTGATTTTATAGTCGACGAAGGAAGTGTCCATGACGAAATAGATGACTGGCTAGAAAGTGGGAGAAAGGATTTCGCGATTACAGTTCGATCGACTGTAATGCGAAGACCCGCGGAACGCGGAAGTCCAATGAGAGAGAGAGAGAACTCAAAAGAGAGTGAGACCGCCGGACACCACAGCCGTGGTGGGGCGAGGTAGGAGAGCGCGAACAGGAGAGCGCTCGAAAGTAGGAGAGGTCCGAGGTTTGGATAACGAGAGGAAGAGGGGTAAAGGCGCGTCTGTGTTTTCAAAATAGAGTAACACTCGAAACTTTGTTATTCACTAACACATTCACGTAATCCTTTTGTTGTTTGCTCACTATTGCACTGGTAAACGCATATGACACCAACACAGTTCGAAGGCCAAGCGTGTTTGTCCAAATGGAACGATTAAGCACGCTATCCAAATTTATGCACGCTTCCCGCTTCTTTTTCACCTTGTTTTTTTGAAAATTATGCACCTTTCATCGAGTTTCACGTCCAAAATTATTCGTTTTATCCGATTTTAATCCGGCTCGAAGGACCGTGTTTCGGATAACTCGATTGAGAGAGAGGATGAGCGGACTGTAAAGGCGTCTCAGTTGGATGTAGGTGGATGGAATCAGATAAACGGAGCACAATTTTCTGCACTGTAAATTGCCTTTATTTTTTGGTACAAAATGGAATTCGCCGCGACACTGTATAGACGCGATCCACCAGCGTGGGCGAAAACGGCGTGCGCGAAATGGTATCAAAATGCAATTAGAAGCGATCGTTTGCTGAGCACTGTCAGAGCTAGACTGTCTCCCGATGGGAGACCCGCGACGAACGACTCGCCACATCGATGCGGGGAGCGCTCCAATCGCGGGAGCAGAGCTCGCGCATGTCGGCACCGTCGAGAACTACAATCTCCAACAAATATGTTAATGTATTAATTCTCTTAATATTAAATAAAATGAACATAACCCAAAGTTCATTTGACTTATACTTAGTTATTTTCATTATCGTTAACAATTCACTTACTCAATTAGTAACTGACTTTCACTATTATTCTTGGAGTTATTAAATAATTTAGATTATTGAGTATGCAAATCATTTTATTGAATATATAATTCTTCAGGCACCATGAAGAATGGGGAACGTTCACAATGCATTTTTTGCCGACTGGAATCTTGCAGTTATTTCGTTCCCATTTTTTTTCTCCTCTGCCTGAAAATACATATTTTCTTCCATGATTATTAGTTGATTATTAAATAATATGGAATGTATTAATAACATCGAGTTAATAGTAAACTAAACTGGAAAACCTCTCAAAACCTATATATTTACATTGAGCACCATACAGTGAGTCGTGTACATATTAGTTCAAACTCGAACACCAGGTGCGCCACTTTAGCTGTTTGTCGCCAATATATACCTATGCTTTTCAACATGAAAATATTGCATCGGTAAAAACGAATTTGATACATAATAACGAGTCTGCATTTACCGGCCCGACCAAGGTAGGAATTTAAGCCAATAACTGTAAATTAAAAATAACTGCAAACATTTTTCAAAAATTGAGCTCTGTAAGGTATTTTAATTACTAAATGTACATAGTCTCCTAAAGAATATCAAACAAATTAATTGAACGTTTGTCGAGCATTATGAGAAATATATGAAAATGCTCAGCCAATTTTCATTAAATTGTTTTAGCATTTTCTTAGAGATGATATATAATATGTCATTAGAGTTACTCCTACAGAATCCGAATTTCGAAAACTTGTTTGAGTAATTTTTAATTTATGATTTTTAGCAGAATGTCCCTACTTCATCGCCAGACGAATTTAGATTTATTTTATATATCGTCTCAAAGAAAATCCTAAAACAATTTAATTCTAAAATCCGCCTTTATGAAAATTAATTACACTTCTGGTTTGTATCGACAACTCCTGAACTTGCAATAATTTGTTTGGTACAATATCCGTAAAATCTGATTTTACGGCCTCCTTTTTGTCCGTAAAGGGAAATTTCACGGATCACGTGAAACATGAATCTGCGCCGTCAAAAATATAACCTATACGAACTAAATGCAGTCCGCGAAATCGAATTTTTACAGCTTTCAATACCGAAAAATAATGTTCGACACACGGACGTAAGAAAATACAAGCGTGAAAAAAAATAGTGTACATATCGAGGACAGAAACGCATTGCATACACTCGAGCGACATTGGAGATTAGGCGATCAGCAGTTTTTAAACTCTCGAACATCTCATTACCCTCATGGTGGAAGGAAAGATTCTTTCCACCATGATTATCCTCGTTGCAATGCCTTAATTTCCGCCCGCGGTATGTACACTATTCTTTATCACGCTTGCATGGAAAAAAAATGCTCAACCGTCCTTCCCAGCAATCGAAAAAGAATTCAAATGAATTAAATACGTTTTATTTCGGTTCCTTGGCCATTTTCTTTTAAACTGTTTACATTCTAATCCGATATAATACGTGGATAGAAAATAAATACGCCCTAAAAAACGTTAACTGTTAGTTTTTACACGAAAACACGAACTAAAATGTAATGAATTTAACAGGCACTAAGTGGACTTAACATTTGTTTTTCTTATTTCTTTGTAATGAAAAATATATATAATAAAACCCAACGGGTAAAACGAATTTTTCCGGATTCAAATATGTACGGAAATTGGGAGTTTACTTTGAGATACGGTCGCAATCGGACGTGTTTAGAAGCGCGAGTGTAAATAGTTCCAGCGCGAGTATCTGTGAATTTAGTAAATTGAACTTAGTATCATAGTCAAACAAAATCCAGTACAAGCTCTACAAACAGAAAAAAATAAATAGAATTGCAAACTGTTCAGGCAGTTTGCAATGCAGCAACCCTCGGAGGAGACCTCTGAGTACAGGGGTGACTCCTTTCAAGAAAATAACATGTCTTCCCATGAACCCACAGGAAGAACCTATTCTCGTGCAACGGCCACTATTATTCGACCAAAAAAGGAAAAAGCAGTTATCATCGAATCAATAGAAGGATGCTCCAATGACGACTACATAGATGGCCTTGAAAAACTAACGGATCTCAAGAACATTCGGTACATTTCAAAAATATCTGGCGGTAGAATCTGTATCTTTTTATCAAATGAAAAATCAGTCGAAGAGTTGGTAAACAAAAAAATCCAGGTGAAAGAGTATCTTCTTAAAATGTTGAAATTCCACTACCAGCACAAAATGCTCTGCAAACGTCAGAATCACAACATGTGTTAAGTGTTTCACAAATACAAGAGTTTCTCCAAAAGACACACGGATGCGATCAAATTCTCAAGCTCTCTGGAGAGTATACTATAGATACGGAAGGTCAAATCTCAATGCTGAACGAAATCTACCCACATCTAAACGACCGAGCAACGAAAGCAAGAATCACGGGAGTGAAGAAAAAGCTCCGTTTACAAAATAATGACTCAGGATCTGGTATAGAAAATTCTCAATCTGATCAAAAGTAGCACACAACGCTTCAGTTATCTTTCCTGTCTGTCTTTTATTTTCAATTTTTTTAAAATTGTTATTAAATTTCAACTTAAATCTCTTCAATGACGGTCCAAGAACAGTTTAAAAGTGATATTCTGGAACGCTAGAAGTATTTCGAAAAAAATGGATGAAGTGGTAAAAGTTGTCGAAAATGTTGATGTATTCGTTTGTGTCGAGTCATGGTTGTCTGACAGAGATAAACATGTTCATATTGCCGGTTTTAAAACTTTCCGAAAAGATCGCCAGCATGGCCGTGGAGGTGGAATACTGATATTTCTGCGCAATGCAATTAGAAATAATTGCATGTTACAGAACTCCAGGTATCACGCTAACAGAGGCTCAGTGGAGTGTAATTGTTCAAAACGTTAGGGATAAAAACAACACAATCCTCATGGGTGACTTTAATGCACGCCATATTAGCTGGAATTGTAATGATGCTGTGAATGCTGGAATTACACTGAATTTAAAAAAATGTCGCGCTGTAGCCAAAAGAACGTTCAAAACAAAGCGTCAGAATCATTATAAAGCATTTGTTCAAAGTATCGAGATTTAAAAAAACCAAAAGCATACGTGGAACGTCTGCAAAATTTTAAAAAATAAATGGGCGAAAATTAAACCATGTCACACTCCTCAAAACCACCAAAACATAGACGTAATCAAAGCAGCCTTAAATAAAATTTGTCCATCCTGGTGTGCCTCTGATCCAGACATGCACCCTAGTTGCAGGAACAATGATTTTATTAGTTCATCATTCACTTTTACGGAGTTTAATACATCCTTAAACAGTAGAAAGACCCGTTCTAGTCCAGGAATGGACGGAGTAGACTATGATCTGCTCCTAAAATTACCTATCAAATACAAGCTAATACTTCTAGACATATATAATGAGATGTTTGCAACTAGTGAGTATCCCAAATCCTGGAAAGATTCATTTGTTCAATTTATAGACAAGATACCTGGAAAAAGTGTGCGCCCTGTTGCATTGACGTCTTGTGTGTGTAAACTTTTTGAAACCATGATAAAAAACAGACTTCAACGGTGGGTCGAGCAAAATAATATCTTACCAAAATGCCAATCGGGTTTTCGAAAGGGACAATGCACCATTGATAATTTAGCTAATCTAACCTTACATGTAGAAGATTCCTTTAGTAAGAAAAAAGATGTCCTTGCTGCATTTTTGGATGTTAGCGGAGCTTTTGATAATGTAAATATTGAAATTCTTTTAAAGAAACTTGCATTAATAGGATGCCCGATCCAGTTAGTCAAATTTGTACAGTTCATCATGTCTCACAGATCAATTCATACAGAAATTACCAGATCAGTTGCTAGAACAGCAAACGAGGGAGTTCCACAGGGTGGGGTTTTAAGTCCTCTGTTATACTGCATATACGTATCAAATATAACGGACGGGTTACCTAAAAGCGTCGTTAAATCCAAATTTGCAGATGACATTTCCTTGCGGTACAATCGATCATCGCGCGATTCGAGTGAGAAACTGCTGGAAAAGGCGGTAAACAAGATTCACGATAACCTATGGGAACTCGGACTCGATTTAAACCCACACAAAACTGTCTTAATTCACTTCAATCGGCGATATATTAAACCAGGTACGATCGAGATAGATGTAAAAAATGTAAAAATTAAATCGTGTAGCACTGTGAAATTTCTTGGAGTTGTATTCGATTACAAACTATCGTTCACGGAGCAGGTCAGTCAACAAGGTGCAAAAAAGATGTCTTGGATCTATGAATATCATAAAATTCATAAGAGGAACATGGTGGGGAGCTCATGCGGAAACATTGATTCTAATGTACAAAAGTTTCGTGCGTTCCATTATTGATTATGCCAGGTTTATTTACTATCCAGCTTCAGTGGAGTGTTCAGTATTTTCTGAAATTAAAACATAACTTTCAAATGTGCATGTGTTACAATCATCTTGAGCAGGCTGATAAATGACGCAAGGATGAATTGTCGTCTGACTGTTGTTCCAATGATGACTTTGTATTGCATTTTGTATTAAAAATGAAAAATTTTTTGAAAAATCACCAATAACAATTAGTTCTCCGTCCTTTAAATTTAATTTAAGATTTTTTAAAAACTGACTTTGTTGTTTAGCTATGAAATTGTGGACTAAGAGGATGTCCGCTTCTTTGGCAATTGTTTGCATGAATGTTTCCGTTTCTTGCGTGATGGATTCTAGGGAAGAACGATCAGTGTTAGTCCATTGCTGGTAATCGATATGAATAATATTCTTCTTACGGAGAGTTTCTTTTATCTCCGTAGCAATATCATTAAATCCAGGGCAAAGATTGCATTTCTTCAAATAACAATTGTTATTTGGTTCAGTACAAATCATTCCATTTAAAATCTCTTCATAACTCGATACAGAAATGTCTTCAAAAATATTTTTTAAACGATTCAACATTAACTTAAAATTGTTGTGTATTTTACACACAAACACACACACATACAGTATGTGTACCACTACTATCGGCAAGAATACATTGTTTTGGACGCAACTCAGCAAAAACTTACTGAAACCTACTTTTAAATGAGAATGTGAAGATTTAAATGCAATATAGGCTTCTTTTAAATTGCACAAAATTAAATGCTTTTGTATTTTAATTTTTTTACCATTTTTTTGGAAAACGAAAACGCAATCTTTTTGCCCTGGCATAATTCGGCTTATTTCTTCAGAAAGATTAAAATTTGTTATTTCTTCAATCAAAGCAGATGGAAAAGGTTTAGGTAAATATGATCCAAAACCATACTGATTTTGAACACTTTTTGCTTTTTTTGCTAACTTATATGTAGTATTAAACTCATCTTTTAACTTCATAATGCTCCAACTTATTGGTGTGCCAGTTAACCAATGAATCTTTTCTCAGATATTTAACGCAGAGTTAACTTTATTTTTCAATAAATATATCATTTCTGCTCCAATGTCTCCCTCTATATAATCTGAATCAATTCGACAAGAAAAAGGAGATGATACTGTACTCTCAATTTCTTCAACATCCTCGTTAAGAAGAATAATATCATTATCATAATTAGATGTTCCAACATTCGCATTAATATCATTATCATTATTAGAAGTTATACTTACAAAACTATTTTCCGATGGTTCTTTCTTCTTCAAAGTAAGAATTTACAGGATGTGCAAATATATTCTCCCAAGTCCGGATGGTTCGTTCTCAGTGATGATGTTTTCTTAGAAACAGATTTTTCAACTCAAGCGTGTTTGGGTAGCTTGAACGGGTTGCAGCAAACTTTTTTAGGCATTATAATCAACTGACAGAAACAATGTTCAAAATTAAACAATACTAGTACGATGCAAAAGAAAATTCACGTTTCACTCTCGGGATGAATAGATGTTGCTCGCTCAAGAAACAAAATTCACTAATGTTTTCAGAAGTGGGGCAAGAAAGTCCTTTTTTAAGAGCATTCCGGATGTTATTGCTACGTTGCCTAAAATTCTTTCAATATAATTTACGACCATCTAGAAAGAAATAACAACTTAAAAACACATTCTTTTCATTGCTTAGTTCTAGGTATTCAATATTTTCGGGGAAAAAGATAAGATTTCCTTACCTTTTCGAATTCTTTCGACCGAAACACCCCAGGTAAACGATTATTTTTATTATCATTTACGTAGTTTTCCATTTATCTCGCAGAAAATTATCAAGTCTTAATTTCAGAAAATATTGAACATTGCACTGTTTTCATTTTCTCTTAAATGTCCCAAATTTATTTATTACATATATAAACAATATTTTATGTTTCTACTATTGAACAAAATAGTGCAGTGAGAAATTAATAGCAAACTTCTGGATTTGGCCTAATGGAGATACTACCATTTTTTTACTTATTTTTTAAAACTTGTAGGGTGGTGAGGAAATGGGTCATAATATTAATAAGAAATTGAAATTAATGTGAAGAAGAGAATGTAGAATGATTTCGTACAAGTCGCAAATGCTTTGGAAAGCTATATTTATAGTACCCCGCAACCGGCGCCCCGCAACGAAAATTTCAAAAATTAATTTCTCGAAAATGTCAAAAACGCGTCTCTGAAAATTTCACAGTTTTTAAAGAATATTTAGAGCTTCAATTTGAAAATATTTTGAAAAAACACAAAAGTTATGTACTTCGGATACAAAAAAATTATTAAAAATTAAATTTTTAAATAAATTGATTAAAGACTTACATTATTAATCTTTTTAACGCATATTATTAAATTTCAATGTTTTCTACACAACTTTTGTAGGAAACATTTTTTTCTAACATCAATAGATTTCGAGATAAAATTTAATGAAAAAAAAAAATGACCAAAAAATTTAATTAACAATATCTTGCAAAATAATTGAAATTTTGGAAAATCCGCAAATGAATTTCAAGTACACTTCCGAAAGACATCAAAATGCCCAATTATGAACAAAATCTGAGACTCAAAGTTTGCCCTCTGTATGGAATGCCCCTTTTCCGAAAGTTGTCAATGAGCTGAATCCAAATCTGGCCGCAGAATTGTTCCATCACGTCTGGATTTTGAGATATCCTTACCTAAAAGTGCAAAAAACACTGTTTTTGCTCATATTCAGTAAGTTTTTGTGGCGGAACAAAATGCTTGCTAACACTTTGGCAAAAACCAGATTAAAACATTATTCTTCAGCTTTAAAATGCTTTTTTTAGTAATTTCGTACGATTTTTTTTCAATAAGTTATCCAATTTTTTGTCAAAGCACTATTATGATTTTCGTTTTGTGCACTTTTAGGTTAGCATATCTCCAACTTTTGATGCCATAGCGCAATTATGCGATCAGATTTTGATTCAGCACATCGAAAACCGTCGGAAAAATATACTCAAAAAAAAAATCGTATCGGAATTACTAAAAAAGTATTTTAAAGCTGACAAATAGCACTTTAATATTGTTCATGCCAAATTGCAAAGAATAATTTTGTTCCGCCACAAAAACTTACTGATTATGAGCAAACACAGTGTTTTTCGCATTTTTAGGTTAGGATATGTTAAAATCTTGACGTGATAGAAAAATTCTGCGGACAAATTTGGATTCAGCGCAACGAAAACCTTCGAAAAAGTATACTCCAATTTCTGGGTATAAATTTTGTTGACGAGATTCTTATTCGAATTTATACTATTTTATACGACCTGCAATACCAGAATTGAATTCATTCGAGATACATATTTAACGCATTACAAAAATTGATTTGTTGCGGCTTAGAATAGCTTTAAATTCTCTTAATTTAATCGAAGAATTGATTATGTATATCATTTTCCGTATTTCATAATTTTCGAAGAAATGTGGGAAAGAAACAGACTTATTTCGTATTAAATCGTACACAGATTTTTCGTATACTTTTTCGTTTGTTGGGAAACCGGATTGGAAAGGTAATTTCTGAATTTGATATTATTCTTTTTCGTTTGTTGGGTTTGTAAGATCCTTTGCAAGATATGAACAAATTTTTATTCATAGACGCGGATCAAAGATCACGGAAACGTGTAATTATGGTTGTGGTAAAAAATTCTATTCCCTGATTGGCTGTTGTTTGATCCATGATCCGCGTTGTAAATTCCAATCCTAGTGCCAAAATCGTTCGAAACGGATTCTGATCGAATTGCGGATCGTTACGGAATCCGATGCGGCTTTACGCCGTAACAAGCGTAGGCTGTAGTAGGAAAAATCTAGGAAGCGCAAGGGACTAAGGGTGTTACTGTGTGGGTGAACCGTGAAACTCGTATAACCTGATATAGCCGGCCATTCCCTATATACATTGGTCCACGAGGAGTTTCAGAAAAGCCTTTCTTTTATTAAAAATCATTATTATCTTTTACCAGAATTCTGTTATTTGATTATACAAATCTTTAACAATGTCGACGGTCGTTAGTCCTTTAGCCGTTGATGGCTCCAGACAGTCGGGAACTTCAGTTCGTACGAAGAATGGTAATAATTCACAATCCATCGAAACTTTCGATCTTACCATATATGTACATAAAGAATCATGAGTATTTCCTAGGTTGAAAAAGCTTCTTCCTGCAATTCCCTTATAGAAACATGATTGATAGTCATTAATTATCAGCATTTATTTCACAAACAATCAATAGTCTGCATCGTAAATGTGTTTCGCAGATAAATTAGTGAAATTTTTTATCTATGCTTTTTCTAATGTAATCCGAATGATTTTCTTAAGAAATGTAAAGTTTTATCAATTTTGATATAATTTATACATTTATAACAATTTATAACATTTATAACAATTCAATAAAATTTATATGTAAATTCTAAGTAATGAATGCGTAATATAAATTTTTTTTTATATTTTAGATTTGCTACCCTGCAAAAAATTTTAAGTAGGATTCTTATGAGAATCTCATGAGAAATTGAAACAAGTGCCTTATAGTTGTAAATATGTAAAAACATATAATATCATGTACATTATATACATCTATCAGTCATACAAGTATCGTACGGAATATGTAAAGTTTTATTACACGAAAGAAAATAGTTTCATAGGTAGTTTTATTAGCATACAATCATGAATGTTTTGAGTTGAAATTTTATGGAAATTACATAAAAATCTCATCACAACCAGGTCAATTTTCATACAAATCGCAAATATTATCGAATAGTGTTTCCGTAACATAGTGCGAGAACTATACGACTTTTATATGAAATTTACAAGGTACTTGTTTCAAATTCTCATGTGATTCTCATGCGAATCCTAACTAAAATTTTTCGCAGATGGAAATTTCCATGATTTTTTATAAATGTTGAATCATTATTTTGTTAAATACATTTACCGCACTTGATTTCCCCGCGGCACACCAAATTCGCAGAATCTGCAACGTATGTAGCGGTAATATTTAAATAAATCCATTACTAGATGCATGTCATTTTTTTCTAAACGAAAATTCTCATACGATTCTCATCAGAATCAGAGTTTACCATTTTTTACAGCCAATTCTAGAATCTCACAAGATTCTCATCAGATTCTCATAAGAATCCTGTTTCAAATTCTCATAAGAAAATTTCTCATATAATTCTCATGAGAATCCTACCTAAAATTGTTCGCAGGGGATATATATATATATATTTTATATATATGTTACGTTATCACACTTTACAGTACAAACTCGATAAGATGTCACAGCGTTAATACGTCATCTCGATAAGACGTCGGAACTATCCCTCGTTAAGACGTCGTTTCATGTCTTCCCCTCATTCCCACCACTGCCTTTTTTTGGAAATCCAATTGTGATATCCATTTGTGATAATAATTATCTTTGTGATAAAAAAGATTTCTGAAGTGAAGAATGCCACTACTGACATCAAATCCGAAATTAGCGAATTTCGTTCAAGAATTGATCTTATTGAAAACAGAGTAGCTTCTAACAAGTAACACTACCCAAGTGCCACTCCGGGATTGACTTTTTGTTACGCGCGTTTTGTAGAGAATCGAAAAATATTTTATACGTATTTTTTTGTTTCGGCAGACATGACGTTTTAAGGGATGAAAATAGGGATTGAAATATTTAATTTTTTAATAAACGGATGCATTTCCTTCCAGTGCTGACATGCGATTTATTTGTAACTTCATATCTGTATGTAATTTTATGTTCTCATCACGAATATGATCACGGAAATGGTCGGCAAGGTCATTTTCAAGGTCAAAACTGAAAAAAAGCTCAAAAACGCGCTGTGTTTTTTTTTTTTGTTTTTACAGGTACACATTGAAAAGCATCATTTTTTTCTAATAAGTAAATATGTATTTGAACAAATGTGCATTTCACTAATTTATGCATTTTTACGAGTTGAAGTGGTTTGAATAATCTTTGTTTAAACAATTTGCTACGATATGCAAAATATTGAAAAATTTGTAGACAACGCGCTTTTGAGCTTTATTTTTAGTTTTGACCTTCAAAATGACCTTGCGGACCATTTTCGTTGTCATATTTGTGATGAGCGCATAAAATTACATAAATACATGAAGTTACAAATAAATCGCATGTCAGCACTGGAAGAAAATGCATCCGTTTATTAAAAAATTCAATATTTCAATCCCTATTTTCAACCCTTAAAACGTCATGTCTGCCGAAACAAAAAAATACGTATCAAATATTTTTCGATTCTTTACAAAACCCGCGTAACAAAAAGTCAATCCCCGAGTGGCACTTGGGTAGTGTTACTTGTAAGTCATTTTCTATAGATCTCCTTTGCAAACAGTGCAGTGGTGAAATTATTCTAAAAAAACGAATTGCTGCTCTCGGACATAAGATTGTCGATAACATTGATGCTGTAAGTAGAGAATTTTCTGATCGAGTATCTTCATCTTTATTGAAATATATTAATGTTATTTTGTATAATGTTTCAGAAGTACCTAATAATACGTCACCCGACAGTGATCAAGTTGTTCCCTTGTTATTGAGGATTATTTACAATAATACCGTATCTGCATTTGTTTGTATAAACTACAGTCTATGGATTCCCAAGTACTTCGAAATAAAAAATGATTTCTTGCAGATATCTCTGTTTCTGTTGGTCGTCGTCAAAACAACATCTTCAGCTCCAACTGTTGAGATGAAAACCAAATTTTGACCAACGATTTCTCTTCAACCGACCTCAGCATATATCAGCGGATCATTATTCTATAACATGATATTACCATTCTTATTATTGTTAATTTTTTGTTTCGTCGTAATATTTCTAATTAATAAAAGCTTAATTTCTTCTTGGTTCTTCTTTCTGCTTGTTATGTATTCGACTGCCCCATAATCCCGTTATATATGCTTATTAATATTTAATTTTTAGTTATTTTCAATGAAAATATAACCGTTCATTCAATATATGTTTAATTATATGATGGATGAAAATTCTAAATAAGTTTCATCAGCAATCTTAATAACGGGTATACGTTTGCATGTTTTCAAAATTCTACCGTTACCTGTTTTTCGTCTATGGATGAACATTCTTTAACAGGTATGCAAGTTATTTATACATTAGTACCTGCTAGACTCTGCGCGCTCATAAATTGCAGGATTGTTTCGCCCCCCTTTCAAAAGAACTAAAAATTTATCCTAAATCGTTTGAGAAGGGACGGCTTTAACGAATTTTAGTGTGGGGAGGGGTTAAATAATCTAGGTATAGGCAACACGGAGTACCAAAGGTTGTTCAAAGTCTAAGAATCTTCATTAGTATACTAACAATAACCAGTGAAGCAACAAGTCTAGTAGCCAGTTCGTAGACAGACGTCAGAAATGTACAAACTTTCCATACACCAGAAGATTTTTCGAGGGGATGTTGCTGCACTCCGGACTTTGTTACGCAAGGAGAACCATCCCCACAACGAGCTGCTGTTGGACGCATTGATGTGCACAAATATTGAGGTAATCCAGTTGCTGTTAGATCACGGATACGCCGCTAATACCATCGACGACAAAGGAATCAGTGCTCTGCACATTGCTTGCCGCAATTTGAACGCCGAAGCCGCAAAGCTGCTAATAAAATATGGAGCCAAACCCAGTTGTGAAACTGCAGACGGTCTTAGACCAATTCACCTTCTTGCCAGTGCCTTCAGATCCTGGTGTTTGGAAACGACGACTGAATCGTCTGATGACTGTTACGTCGTAGGTGGTTCAGGCGATGTGCGTGAAAACACCTTCCAGATATTGCAGGAACTTCTCAAGTGTGGCGAATACCTAAGTGCGAGGAAACGCAGTCATCGGGCGATTGTGAAGCATTTCATGCCCATGGCGACAAAAAAAATGCTTACGTTATTCGCTGAATCAGGCTTTGACTTGAAGTATGTGGATCGAGCGAATGGATGCATTACGTTGCTCCATCAAGCCGTCCATCACGGGAACGTTGAAGCAACCAAAGAACTCCTCCGCCATATAGATATCAACGCCGAATCAGGGATCGGCGCACCGATTCACGTGGCAGCGTTTTTCGGCCAAGAAAAGTGTGCAGCATTACTCATCAAAAGTGGATGTAATGTTGATCATGTTTCAACGTCAACTGGAGACACTCCTCTTTACAGAGCCTTCATGACATCCACAGATGGTAGTGAGAGAGTGTTGAGAAAATTAATTAGCCACAGGAGTGGTGTAACTAGCCTTCTCTATAATAATATGCTTCTGGAATGTCTGGCATCAAACAGTCCTGCAGATTTGGAATTGAGGGATTCCAGAAAACTCTTTGTTCTCACGCAGCACTTAATCAAGATGGCAGCAGCAGGCTTCAGTATCGAAGAAAATATCATTTCGACCTTGGAAGGAAATGAACGAGTTCAAAATCGGCTGATTCGGACAAATTTCAAAAAATCGTGCGAGTGTGAAATCGATAGTCTTCGAAGACTTAAAATTTGTGGTGATTTCTCCATGTTTGATTTGCTGAAGAAGCACGAATCGTACACGTGTTGGTACATGAATCGACATGTGGTGGACTATTTCGAGGCCAGAATACACGAATCGCAATTTCCGCTGTATTGCGACTCGTTATACATCGCCTACAAGAGAGCGTCGATAAGGAGAAAGTTGGTGCATCAAAAAGAACACAGTTTGTCGTTACTTTTCGCTCCGTTTCATGTGCCATATCCAGCGATGCGTGTCATCATCAACTGTTTGAGTTTGGATGATTTAAACTCCGCTGCAAATATTTGATCTGCGTCTTCCATAATAATAGTTGTATAAAATGTACATATTGTAAATTAGTGTAAAATATTGTTTAAAATAAATATGTTAAGTTTTAAAAATATACTACATTGTCTTTTGTTTTTTATTAAATATCTCATTGCATGTAATATTCTAAATGCATCGCTTACTTTGAATACCACTTGTACATTGTAAACTGTGCCTATATGATATAGGTGAAGTATAAGGCGAAATCGTGAAAAATGCCAGCCGGGCACATGAAACCACATGGATACTTTTCGTATTGCACGCATTACCTGCACCTACCCAGACAGCCAGATCTGCTGCATATTGCCGCATATAAGGGACAAGTCAGGCGGCGAATATGTCGGTAGAAATATTGATTATGCGTCATCACACAGACAGAAAATTTGCTGGAAATTCTCCCCTGCCGACTAGTCTGCGGCATTTCTGCCGAAGGGATTAAAGACGTATTCGCCGATCCTTTTGTTGAGGCTCTTTTTGTCTAGTCGACAAAAATTCTCGAAGATCCTCCACGAAGTACCACGAGGTACACATTCAGATTAATAAAAAAAAATGAAAAAGTGGAAGAAACAATAAAATCAATTTCATATTCGTATCCAGCTGGTGCTTCAACTGAGCACTTCTGTAAACTTGCAATGGCTACGCTTATTTACCTTGAAAAGGAATGATATAAGTATAATATTCTGTTAATTTTACTAAAATATAACAAAAGATATACTGAAGTATATATTTTTAACAAATAATAATATAATATGTTAATGTATTAATTCTCTTAATATTAAATAAAATGAACATAACCCAAAGTTCATTTGACTTATACTTAGTTATTTTCATTATCGTTAACAATTCACTTACTCAATTAGTAACTGACTTTCACTATTATTCTTGGAGTTATTAAATAATTTAGATTATTGAGTATGCAAATCATTTTATTGAATATATAATTCTTCAGGCACCATGAAGAATGGGGAACGTTCACAATGCATTTTTTGCCGACTGGAATCTTGCAGTTATTTCGTTCCCATTTTTTTTCTCCTCTGCCTGAAAATACATATTTTCTTCCATGATTATTAGTTGATTATTAAATAATATGGAATGTATTAATAACATCGAGTTAATAGTAAACTAAACTGGAAAACCTCTCAAAACCTATATATTTACATTGAGCACCATACAGTGAGTCGTGTACATATTAGTTCAAACTCGAACACCAGGTGCGCCACTTTAGCTGTTTGTCGCCAATATATACCTATGCTTTTCAACATGAAAATATTGCATCGGTAAAAACGAATTTGATACATAATAACGAGTCTGCATTTACCGGCCCGACCAAGGTAGGAATTTAAGCCAATAACTGTAAATTAAAAATAACTGCAAACATTTTTCAAAAATTGAGCTCTGTAAGGTATTTTAATTACTAAATGTACATAGTCTCCTAAAGAATATCAAACAAATTAATTGAACGTTTGTCGAGCATTATGAGAAATATATGAAAATGCTCAGCCAATTTTCATTAAATTGTTTTAGCATTTTCTTAGAGATGATATATAATATGTCATTAGAGTTACTCCTACAGAATCCGAATTTCGAAAACTTGTTTGAGTAATTTTTAATTTATGATTTTTAGCAGAATGTCCCTACTTCATCGCCAGACGAATTTAGATTTATTTTATATATCGTCTCAAAGAAAATCCTAAAACAATTTAATTCTAAAATCCGCCTTTATGAAAATTAATTACACTTCTGGTTTGTATCGACAACTCCTGAACTTGCAATAATTTGTTTGGTACAAT
Organism: Trichopria drosophilae; assembly: GCA_030407085.1. NCBI lineage: Eukaryota > Metazoa > Arthropoda > Insecta > Hymenoptera > Diapriidae > Trichopria > Trichopria drosophilae. The sequence goes on from CM059583.1 coordinate 166,277,251, forward strand.
ATCCGTAAAATCTGATTTTACGGCCTCCTTTTGTCCGTAAAGGGAAATTTCACGGATCACGTGAAACATGAATCTGCGCCGTCAAAAATATAACCTATACGAACTAAATGCAGTCCGCGAAATCGAATTTTTACAGCTTTCAATACCGAAAAATAATGTTCGACACACGGACGTAAGAAAATACAAGCGTGAAAAAAAATAGTGTACATATCGAGGACAGAAACGCATTGCATACACTCGAGCGACATTGGAGATTAGGCGATCAGCAGTTTTTAAACTCTCGAACATCTCATTACCCTCATGGTGGAAGGAAAGATTCTTTCCACCATGATTATCCTCGTTGCAATGCCTTAATTTCCGCCCGCGGTATGTACACTATTCTTTATCACGCTTGCATGGAAAAAAAATGCTCAACCGTCCTTCCCAGCAATCGAAAAAGAATTCAAATGAATTAAATACGTTTTATTTCGGTTCCTTGACCATTTTCTTTTAAACTGTTTACATTCTAATCCGATATAATACGTGGATAGAAAATAAATACGCCCTAAAAAACGTTAACTGTTAGTTTTTACACGAAAACACGAACTAAAATGTAATGAATTTAACAGGCACTAAGTGGACTTAACATTTGTTTTTCTTATTTCTTTGTAATGAAAAATATATATAATAAAACCCAACGGGTAAAACGAATTTTTCCGGATTCAAATATGTACGGAAATTGGGAGTTTACTTTGAGATACGGTCGCAATCGGACGTGTTTAGAAGCGCGAGTGTAAATAGTTCCAGCGCGAGTATCTGTGAATTTAGTAAATTGAACTTAGTATCATAGTCAAACAAAATCCAGTACAAGCTCTACAAACAGAAAAAAATAAATAGAATTGCAAACTGTTCAGGCAGTTTGCAATGCAGCAACCCTCGGAGGAGACCTCTGAGTACAGGGGTGACTCCTTTCAAGAAAATAACATGTCTTCCCATGAACCCACAGGAAGAACCTATTCTCGTGCAACGGCAACTATTATTCGACCAAAAAAGGAAAAAGCAGTTATCATCGAATCAATAGAAGGATGCTCCAATGACGACTACATAGATGGCCTTGAAAAACTAACGGATCTCAAGAACATTCGGTACATTTCAAAAATATCTGGCGGTAGAATCTGTATCTTTTTATCAAATGAAAAATCAGTCGAAGAGTTGGTAAACAAAAAAATCCAGGTGAAAGAGTATCTTCTTAAAATGTTGAAATTCCACTACCAGCACAAAATGCTCTGCAAACGTCAGAATCACAACATGTGTTAAGTGTTTCACAAATACAAGAGTTTCTCCAAAAGACACACGGATGCGATCAAATTCTCAAGCTCTCTGGAGAGTATACTATAGATACGGAAGGTCAAATCTCAATGCTGAACGAAATCTACCCACATCTAAACGACCGAGCAACGAAAGCAAGAATCACGGGAGTGAAGAAAAAGCTCCGTTTACAAAATAATGACTCAGGATCTGGTATAGAAAATTCTCAATCTGATCAAAAGTAGCACACAACGCTTCAGTTATCTTTCCTGTCTGTCTTTTATTTTCAATTTTTTTAAAATTGTTATTAAATTTCAACTTAAATCTCTTCAATGACGGTCCAAGAACAGTTTAAAAGTGATATTCTGGAACGCTAGAAGTATTTCGAAAAAAATGGATGAAGTGGTAAAAGTTGTCGAAAATGTTGATGTATTCGTTTGTGTCGAGTCATGGTTGTCTGACAGAGATAAACATGTTCATATTGCCGGTTTTAAAACTTTCCGAAAAGATCGCCAGCATGGCCGTGGAGGTGGAGTACTGATATTTCTGCGCAATGCAATTAGAAATAATTGCATGTTACAGAACTCCAGGTATCACGCTAACAGAGGCTCAGTGGAGTGTAATTGTTCAAAACGTTAGGGATTGGTATTGGTATTGGTATTGGTATTTTCTTCATCAGGCTCGGGTGAACCCCAGAAATCAGCACACTTAGCTGTTTGCCTTTGTATGCTATTCCTGATGCTACTCAGGGTTCCGTTGGATAACCAGCTGCTTTGCAGAATCTCAGAAGTTGCCCGAGATTCCGCTCCCTGACTTCCTCCTTGCTTACAAGTGGAGAGTCCAGGTATCTCCTTCGACTCTCCATCAGTGCAGGGCACTCGCATAGGAAGTGAATTGATGATTCCTCCTTGTTTTCATCACATCTAGTGCACATCGGTGAAGGTTTCCTTCCTACGATGTGACTGTGCTTGTTTAAATTTCCATGTCCGGTTAGGATTTCGATGGAGATTCTTATTTCTGTTCTGTTTAGTTCGAGCAGTTTTTCAGCCCATCGGTCCGCCTGCAGCTCTCCTGCAAGGCTTTTGGTTGTGCTGCATTTTTTGTTTTTGATCCACTCTCTAACCTGTTGGGATTTCATTTGTCTCTCCAGTAGGTTGAGTCCTGCTTGAAATGGCAGTGCCACCCTCCCAGTCAAGTCAGTTCCATTTACTATTCCCGACTTGGCAAGGGTGTCCGCTCTTTCATTTCCTTTCCAGCCCATATGGCCAGGTATCCAGGTCAGGCTGAGTTTGTTTCTTTCGGCCAGGTTACGTAGGCAAGTCTTTGTATCTCTGACTAAAGCTGATTTGACGACTGGATTGTCTATCGCTCTCAATGCAGCTTGGCTATCCGAGCATATCCATATCGTTTTATTTGTCACTTCTTTCTCCATGAGGGTCTCGGCACACATGAGGATTGCCGCCACCTCTCCTTGGAAAACAGTGTTAAATTTGTTGAGCTTGAGGGAAAAGTTCTCCCGCAGCTTCGGTCCGCAGTACCCTGCGCCTACACCCTGGTTGGTTTTGGACCCATCTGTGAACCAGATGATGCCATTCCTGGGTATTGCTGATTTATTTTTCCAGTCCTCCCTGTTGGGGAAACAAACCTTAAAGTTGTTTTCCCCCGTGTGGTGTGTCTGGATCTTGTCTTGTGGTTGGTACCACATGTCTCTCAGGTTTCCTTGAAAAAGATTGTTGAACCAATCTTGCTTACCTGTCAAGCTTCCCAAGCACTTGAGTCTATACACGGTTCTCATGGCTTCGCATTTTACTGCCTGAGCCATGGACGGTACGCCCAAAAGAGACCTCATTGCTGCTATGGGTGTACTCTTCCTTACCGAGCAAATGCCCCTAAGGAACATAGCCTGTACCCTGTTCAATTTTTGTTGAACTTGGGTCTTTTCTGTCCTCTGCCACCAAATTGGCGAGGCATAGGTAATCCTTGGTAACACAATCTGTTGGTAGATCCAGAGCAGTTGTTTCGGTCCTAAACCCCAACTGTTACCAAGAGCTCTCCTACAATGCCAGAAAGTGGCAATTGCTTTGTGACATTTGTTATCCAGGTGACCATTCCAGTTTAATTTTTTATCCAGGGTTACTCCAAGATATTTGGTTTCGCTGGCATATGGCACCTGCTTCCCGCCAATCACCATTTCCCCTAGTTTTTTGATCTTATATTTTCTAGAGAAAATGATGACGGCAATTTTTTCCGGTTGTATCGATAGCGCTTTTTCATTGCACCATTTTTCCACAACCCTCAGGGCTTCTTGTACCAGCTCCTGCAAAACTTCCTCGTAGTTGCCTCTAGCGAGGATAGCAATATCGTCCGCATATCCAATCGCATAGATTCCGCTATCGTTGAGTTTCCTGATCAAGCTATCAGCTACCAGGTTCCAAAGAAGTGGGGACAACACTCCACCTTCAGGACAACCCTCAGAGATCGTCCCCTCCACTAGGGTACCCTGCCATTCCGTATAAATATACCTATTTCTAAGGGTGCTCACAATCCAACTTATGAGTTCCTTGGGCACCCCATGTTCTTCCGCTCCTTTCCGTATTACTTCCACGGAGGTGCGGTTAAAAGCACCCTCAATATCTAGGAAAGCACCGATGCACGTTCCCTTCGTACTGAGTTGCTTTTCTATAAAGCCCGCGGCTGACATAAGTGCCAACTCAGCAGATTTGCCAGCCTGGTAGGCATACTGTTCCCCATGGAGAGGTAAGCGTACCAAAGGACCTTCTATAAGATACCTCTCAACCAATCTTTCCAACAATTTTAGTAAGAAGGATGTTAGGCTGATCGGTCTGTAGTCCTTTGCCTCCACGTAGTTCCTGTTTCCAACTTTGGGTATAAACGAAACTCGTGATTTCTTCCATTCTGTAGGTGTGTAACCAAGCGCAATGCACCCCCGAAGAAGTCCAGTCAGTGGTCTCAGGATAGCCCCCAGGCCTTCCTGAAGGAGGGCCGGGTATATGCCATCCGGTCCCGGTGACTTGAACGCCTCAAAGGCCATTAGTGCCCTTACAACCTTGTTTGGATTTACAACTTGGGCAGCGATCCCCCAGTGCCTCCCTTTACTAGTAGTAGGCTCCTCGGGGGCACCGTTCGATCTCAGTTTAATGCTTGGAAAATTGCTTGTCAGCAACCTTTCCAGTGTTTCCTTCGGAGATTTGGCAAACTCGCCATTTTCTCCTTTGATAAATCGTAGTTTACCATCATTTCCTTTTGATAGTATTCTCGCTAATTTTGCAGTAGAGGGTATACTCTCCGTTTCCGAACAGAACTCCCTCCATGCATTTATCTGAGACTCTCTAATCTGCCTTTTGTAGGCTTTCAACCTATCCTTGTAAGCCGTCCAGACTTCTGCTGTGTCAGCTTTCTTTGCTCGATTAAATAGTCTCCTCGTCTCCTTTCGGCTACGCTCCAAGGCTGATCCCCAATTAAGCCTTCCCCTTTTGGGGTTTACTTTCTTGAGTGGGCAATTGGCTTCGAACGATCTCATCACAGCTCCCCTAAGAAAGACCTCTGTGTACTCAAGATCGTTTTTCGCTCCATACTTGCCTTTGAAGCCCTTCATCCTGGCTTGCAGACTTTCTCTGAACCCTTGCCAGTTCGTGCTTCTTGGATTTCTGGACCATTTCTCTGCAGGGTTAAACTGTTCCAGTTTGGCCCGAATCAGTTTGTGATCCGAGAGCGAGGGTTCATCAATAACCCTCCACTCCTGGACAGCCTCACGCATGCCTCGGCTGCATAGAGTGAGATCCAGGACCTCTCTTCTGTTTGCCGTTACAAACGTTGGCTCAACTCCCTCGTTCAAAATTTCGAGGTTAGTGGATATCAGGTATTCCATGAGGGCCTCCCCTCTCTCATTTGTGTCGGTGCTCCCCCACAGAGTACTGTGAGCATTTACATCACAACCTATGAGGAGATCAAGGCCCGCATTTGCGCAGTACCTGACTAACCTAGTTAGCTCCTCCGGGGGAGTTTCCCTATCGTGCGCAAAGTAGGCTGATGCAATCACCAAGCTCCTTTCCCCTATTCCCCGAGAGACTTTAACCGAAGCTAGGTCCCTAGTAGAGAATTCCTGTAGCAGGGCAGCGTCCATGTTTTTAAGAACTACGCATGCCCTCTGCATTTCATGAAGTCCACTGGCGTAGACTGTGCCAATCCTACTCAGGCCCCGAATCTGACCTTTGTAGCACCACGGCTCCTGTATTAGTGCCATGGCTGGTTTTGTATGCGTCACTTGCAGGTCCCTCATAAGTTGAGCTGAGGCACCTTTGCAGTGATGCAAATTAATCTGGAAAATTTCTGCACGACCGTTAGCCATTGGAACTAACTCGCGCTGGAAGCTCCCGTCGCCGAACTTATCGGGTTTTTAGAGGTTGGCCTGAATACAACCTCTCCTGTCCCCAGATAAGCTCGGTAGCCGCGAGACTCGAGGCGCTTGGCCGAGTCTTCGTCCACGCCGAGAACCAGAAGGGTGCCATGCGGCAGCTCCTCCCTACGGTGGACAACCCACGTCCCGACCCTCAAACCAGCATTCTGCCTGTCAAAAATCTTAAGCAGGATGCTAGTCTCTTTCTTGGGTGGTGGCGCGAGTACCGTCATTTTAACTCTCTTGACGAGTTCCTCAGGGAGTACAAGCCTCACCTTTCGGCCCCCATCAAGGGTTATCTGCGTAATTGCTTCCCGCAGCCAACAGGCACTCTCGTCATCCACACAAGCGAAAGTGGCAATTCCTCCTCTCAGGTGAGACTCCACGAACCTGGGTATGAACCCCCCTTCCGGGATGTCCACAACCCGGTCAATGATGACCCCCCTGAGTTGGTCAAAGACGCCCATCTCGACCCGCTCCCCTACGTCCTCGCCAAAGGCAATCAATACCCTTGGGAGTCCAGCAGCGGCCGTCGAGTATGACATCCTTGTTGCGGATGCATGCCCCTGACTCTTGGTCTTCTTCCCTCGGGGTTTGGCCGTGGGATCCGAAATACTCCTCTCGGCCTTCCTTTTATCCCCAGAGGGAGGACCAATGGACTGTGTAGCGGTTGAGGACGATCCGGGATGCCCTTCCAGACGGGTTCTAGCCCCAGCCACGGAAGATGCCGCCTTTTTCTTCCTCGAACCGCTTACTCTCGGTGGAGGACGCTCCGGAAGGGGGAGACCTTCAGCCTCCGCCCTTCTCTTCGCCTCCTCGTACGCTACCCACTTGGCCTTTCGCCTCTGTGCGCCGTTCATTCGGATCGGGCTTGGACGAGTGTCTTCCGCCGTACCGGTCTCCATCAGAGTGTTCTTAGCCACATCCGACATTATCTCCTCGGTGCAAGGCACCTGAGGCTCTTGTTTTTTGGTTATTTTCATCTGTGTGTCCATTTGAGTCCCACGAGAAGCTAGGGAAATAAAGGTCACACCTCGCAGAGCCCCGCGATACGAGGTGAAGGCTATGTACAATGGGAGGTCGCCCGGTATCCCAAGGGCATCGTTTGCGGTACAGCTTCCCCTGTACCATGCATCCCTAGGCACGATAGCTCCCACCTGTGGATTGGGGGATCCATTCTTGGTCACGGCACCTCAGAGGTCCTTTGCCCAACCCCCCTCCAGCCCGAAGGTCGAGGTGGGGCTTGAGTTTCTAGCCTCACTCATACCCACAGTCATCGGGGAAGCCCGTTTATAGAGCCCCGAACCATTCATCGGAGAGCCCGGTTTATAGGGATCCGCATTCTCTCACCACTCACACTGCTATCGACTCAGGACCTCCTGTATGGTGTTTGTTAAGCCCCCCCACCACGACAAGGTGATAGGATCCAAACGGGGGGGAAACGTTAGGGATAAAAACAACACAATCCTCATGGGTGACTTTAATGCACGCCATATTAGCTGGAATTGTAATGATGCTGTGAATGCTGGAATTACACTGAATTTAAAAAAATGTCGCGCTGTAGCCAAAAGAACGTTCAAAACAAAGCGTCAGAATCATTATAAAGCATTTGTTCAAAGTATCGAGATTTAAAAAAACCAAAAGCATACGTGGAACGTCTGCAAAATTTTAAAAAATAAATGGGCGAAAATTAAACCATGTCACACTCCTCAAAACCACCAAAACATAGACGTAATCAAAGCAGCCTTAAATAAAATTTGTCCATCCTGGTGTGCCTCTGATCCAGACATGCACCCTAGTTGCAGGAACAATGATTTTATTAGTTCATCATTCACTTTTACGGAGTTTAATACATCCTTAAACAGTAGAAAGACCCGTTCTAGTCCAGGAATGGACGGAGTAGACTATGATCTGCTCCTAAAATTACCTATCAAATACAAGCTAATACTTCTAGACATATATAATGAGATGTTTGCAACTAGTGAGTATCCCAAATCCTGGAAAGATTCATTTGTTCAATTTATAGACAAGATACCTGGAAAAAGTGTGCGCCCTGTTGCATTGACGTCTTGTGTGTGTAAACTTTTTGAAACCATGATAAAAAACAGATTTCAACGGTGGGTCGAGCAAAATAATATCTTACCAAAATGCCAATCGGGTTTTCGAAAGGGACAATGCACCATTGATAATTTAGCTAATCTAACCTTACACGTAGAAGATTCCTTTAGTAAGAAAAAAGATGTCCTTGCTGCATTTTTGGATGTTAGCGGAGCTTTTGATAATGTAAATATTGAAATTCTTTTAAAGAAACTTGCATTAATAGGATGCCCGATCCAGTTAGTCAAATTTGTACAGTTCATCATGTCTCACAGATCAATTCATACAGAAATTACCGGATCAGTTGCTAGAACAGCAAACGAGGGAGTTCCACAGGGTGGGGTTTTAAGTCCTCTGTTATACTGCATATACGTATCAAATATAACGGACGGGTTACCTAAAAGCGTCGTTAAATCCAAATTTGCAGATGACATTTCCTTGCGGTACAATCGATCATCGCGCGATTCGAGTGAGAAACTGCTGGAAAAGGCGGTAAACAAGATTCACGATAACCTATGGGAACTCGGACTCGATTTAAACCCACACAAAACTGTCTTAATTCACTTCAATCGGCGATATATTAAACCAGGTACGATCGAGATAGATGTAAAAAATGTAAAAATTAAATCGTGTAGCACTGTGAAATTTCTTGGAGTTGCATTCGATTACAAACTATCGTTCACGGAGCAGGTCAGTCAACAAGGTGCAAAAAAGATGTCTTGGATCTATGAATATCATAAAATTCATAAGAGGAACATGGTGGGGAGCTCATGCGGAAACATTGATTCTAATGTACAAAAGTTTCGTGCGTTCCATTATTGATTATGCCGGGTTTATTTACTATCCAGCTTCAGTGGAGTGTTCAGTATTTTCTGAAATTAAAACATAACTTTCAAATGTGCATGTGTTACAATCATCTTGAGCAGGCTGATAAATGACGCAAGGATGAATTGTCGTCTGACTGTTGTTCCAATGATGACTTTGTATTGCATTTTGTATTAAAAATGAAAAATTTTTTGAAAAATCACCAATAACAATTAGTTCTCCGTCCTTTAAATTTAATTTAAGATTTTTTAAAAACTGACTTTGTTGTTTAGCTATGAAATTGTGGACTAAGAGGATGTCCGCTTCTTTGGCAATTGTTTGCATGAATGTTTCCGTTTCTTGCGTGATGGATTCTAGGGAAGAACGATCAGTGTTAGTCCATTGCTGGTAATCGATATGAATAATATTCTTCTTACGGAGAGTTTCTTTTATCTCCGTAGCAATATCATTAAATCCAGGGCAAAGATTGCATTTCTTCAAATAACAATTGTTATTTGGTTCAGTACAAATCATTCCATTTAAAATCTCTTCATAACTCGATACAGAAATGTCTTCAAAAATATTTTTTAAACGATTCAACATTAACTTAAAATTGTTGTGTATTTTACACACATACAGTATGTGTACCACTACTATCGGCAAGAATACATTGTTTTGGACGCAACTCAGCAAAAACTTACTGAAACCTACTTTTAAATGAGAATGTGAAGATTTAAATGCAATATAGGCTTCTTTTAAATTGCACAAAATTAAATGCTTTTGTATTTTAATTTTTTTACCATTTTTTTGGAAAACGAAAACGCAATCTTTTTGCCCTGGCATAATTCGGCTTATTTCTTCAGAAAGATTAAAATTTGTTATTTCTTCAATCAAAGCAGATGGAAAAGGTTTAGGTAAATATGATCCAAAACCATACTGATTTTGAACACTTTTTGCTTTTTTTGCTAACTTATATGTAGTATTAAACTCATCTTTTAACTTCATAATGCTCCAACTTATTGGTGTGCCAGTTAACCAATGAATCTTTTCTCAGATATTTAACGCAGAGTTAACTTTATTTTTCAATAAATATATCATTTCTGCTCCAATGTCTCCCTCTATATAATCTGAATCAATTCGACAAGAAAAAGGAGATGATACTGTACTCTCAATTTCTTCAACATCCTCGTTAAGAAGAATAATATCATTATCATAATTAGATGTTCCAACATTCGCATTAATATCATTATCATTATTAGAAGTTATACTTACAAAACTATTTTCCGATGGTTCTTTCTTCTTCAAAGTAAGAATTTACAGGATGTGCAAATATATTCTCCCAAGTCCGGATGGTTCGTTCTCAGTGATGATGTTTTCTTAGAAACAGATTTTTCAACTCAAGCGTGTTTGGGTAGCTTGAACGGGTTGCAGCAAACTTTTTTAGGCATTATAATCAACTGACAGAAACAATGTTCAAAATTAAACAATACTAGTACGATGCAAAAGAAAATTCACGTTTCACTCTCGGGATGAATAGATGTTGCTCGCTCAAGAAACAAAATTCACTAATGTTTTCAGAAGTGGGGCAAGAAAGTCCTTTTTTAAGAGCATTCCGGATGTTATTGCTACGTTGCCTAAAATTCTTTCAATATAATTTACGACCATCTAGAAAGAAATAACAACTTAAAAACACATTCTTTTCATTGCTTAGTTCTAGGTATTCAATATTTTCGGGGAAAAAGATAAGATTTCCTTACCTTTTCGAATTCTTTCGACCGAAACACCCCAGGTAAACGATTATTTTTATTATCATTTACGTAGTTTTCCATTTATCTCGCAGAAAATTATCAAGTCTTAATTTCAGAAAATATTGAACATTGCACTGTTTTCATTTTCTCTTAAATGTCCCAAATTTATTTATTACATATATAAACAATATTTTATGTTTCTACTATTGAACAAAATAGTGCAGTGAGAAATTAATAGCAAACTTCTGGATTTGGCCTAATGGAGATACTACCATTTTTTTACTTATTTTTTAAAACTTGTAGGGTGGTGAGGAAATGGGTCATAATATTAATAAGAAATTGAAATTAATGTGAAGAAGAGAATGTAGAATGATTTCGTACAAGTCGCAAATGCTTTGGAAAGCTATATTTATAGTACCCCGCAACCGGCGCCCCGCAACGAAAATTTCAAAAATTAATTTCTCGAAAATGTCAAAAACGCGTCTCTGAAAATTTCACAGTTTTTAAAGAATATTTAGAGCTTCAATTTGAAAATATTTTGAAAAAACACAAAAGTTATGTACTTCGGATACAAAAAAATTATTAAAAATTAAATTTTTAAATAAATTGATTAAAGACTTACATTATTAATCTTTTTAACGCATATTATTAAATTTCAATGTTTTCTACACAACTTTTGTAGGAAACATTTTTTTCTAACATCAATAGATTTCGAGATAAAATTTAATGAAAAAAAAAATGACCAAAAAATTTAATTAACAATATCTTGCAAAATAATTGAAATTTTGGAAAATCCGCAAATGAATTTCAAGTACACTTCCGAAAGACATCAAAATGCCCAATTATGAACAAAATCTGAGACTCAAAGTTTGCCCTCTGTATGGAATGCCCCTTTTCCGAAAGTTGTCAATGAGCTGAATCCAAATCTGGCCGCAGAATTGTTCCATCACGTCTGGATTTTGAGATATCCTTACCTAAAAGTGCAAAAAACACTGTTTTTGCTCATATTCAGTAAGTTTTTGTGGCGGAACAAAATGCTTGCTAACACTTTGGCAAAAACCAGATTAAAACATTATTCTTCAGCTTTAAAATGCTTTTTTTAGTAATTTCGTACGATTTTTTTTCAATAAGTTATCCAATTTTTTGTCAAAGCACTATTATGATTTTCGTTTTGTGCACTTTTAGGTTAGCATATCTCCAACTTTTGATGCCATAGCGCAATTATGCGATCAGATTTTGATTCAGCACATCGAAAACCGTCGGAAAAATATACTAAAAAAAAAAATCGTATCGGAATTACTAAAAAAGTATTTTAAAGCTGACAAATAGCACTTTAATATTGTTCATGCCAAATTGCAAAGAATAATTTTGTTCCGCCACAAAAACTTACTGATTATGAGCAAACACAGTGTTTTTCGCATTTTTAGGTTAGGATATGTTAAAATCTTGACGTGATAGAAAAATTCTGCGGACAAATTTGGATTCAGCGCAACGAAAACCTTCGAAAAAGTATACTCCAATTTCTGGGTATAAATTTTGTTGACGAGATTCTTATTCGAATTTATACTATTTTATACGACCTGCAATACCAGAATTGAATTCATTCGAGATACCATATTTAACGCATTACAAAAATTGATTTGTTGCGGCTTAGAATAGCTTTAAATTCTCTTAATTTAATCGAAGAATTGATTATGTATATCATTTTCCGTATTTCATAATTTTCGAAGAAATGTGGGAAAGAAACAGACTTATTTCGTATTAAATCGTACACAGATTTTTCGTATACTTTTTCGTTTGTTGGGAAACCGGATTGGAAAGGTAATTTCTGAATTTGATATTATTCTTTTTCGTTTGTTGGGTTTGTAAGATCCTTTGCAAGATATGAACAAATTTTTATTCATAGACGTGGATCAAAGATCACGGAAACGTGTAATTATGGTTGTGGTAAAAAATTCTATTCCCTGATTGGCTGTTGTTTGATCCATGATCCGCGTTGTAAATTCCAATCCTAGTGCCAAAATCGTTCGAAACGGATTCTGATCGAATTGCGGATCGTTACGGAATCCGATGCGGCTTTACGCCGTAACAAGCGTAGGCTGTAGTAGGAAAAATCTAGGAAGCGCAAGGGACTAAGGGTGTTACTGTGTGGGTGAACCGTGAAACTCGTATAACCTGATATAGCCGGCCATTCCCTATATACATTGGTCCACGAGGAGTTTCAGAAAAGCCTTTCTTTTATTAAAAATCATTATTATCTTTTACCAGAATTCTGTTATTTGATTATACAAATCTTTAACAATGTCGACGGTCGTTAGTCCTTTAGCCGTTGATGGCTCCAGACAGTCGGGAACTTCAGTTCGTACGAAGAATGGTAATAATTCACAATCCATCGAAACTTTCGATCTTACCATATATGTACATAAAGAATCATGAGTATTTCCTAGGTTGAAAAAGCTTCTTCCTGCAATTCCCTTATAGAAACATGATTGATAGTCATTAATTATCAGCATTTATTTCACAAACAATCAATAGTCTGCATCGTAAATGTGTTTCGCAGATAAATTAGTGAAATTTTTTATCTATGCTTTTTCTAATGTAATCCGAATGATTTTCTTAAGAAATGTAAAGTTTTATCAATTTTGATATAATTTATACATTTATAACAATTTATAACATTTATAACAATTCAATAAAATTTATATGTAAATTCTAAGTAATGAATGCGTAATATAAATTTTTTTTTATATTTTAGATTTGCTACCCTGCAAAAAATTTTAAGTAGGATTCTTATGAGAATCTCATGAGAAATTGAAACAAGTGCCTTATAGTTGTAAATATGTAAAAACATATAATATCATGTACATTATATACATCTATCAGTCATACAAGTATCGTACGGAATATGTAAAGTTTTATTACACGAAAGAAAATAGTTTCATAGGTAGTTTTATTAGCATACAATCATGAATGTTTTGAGTTGAAATTTTATGGAAATTACATAAAAATCTCATCACAACCAGGTCAATTTTCATACAAATCGCAAATATTATCGAATAGTGTTTCCGTAACATAGTGCGAGAACTATACGACTTTTATATGAAATTTACAAGGTACTTGTTTCAAATTCTCATGTGATTCTCATGCGAATCCTAACTAAAATTTTTCGCAGATGGAAATTTCCATGATTTTTTATAAATGTTGAATCATTATTTTGTTAAATACATTTACCGCACTTGATTTCCCCGCGGCACACCAAATTCGCAGAATCTGCAACGTATGTAGCGGTAATATTTAAATAAATCCATTACTAGATGCATGTCATTTTTTTCTAAACGAAAATTCTCATACGATTCTCATCAGAATCAGAGTTTACCATTTTTTACAGCCAATTCTAGAATCTCACAAGATTCTCATCAGATTCTCATAAGAATCCTGTTTCAAATTCTCATAAGAAAATTTCTCATATAATTCTCATGAGAATCCTACCTAAAATTGTTCGCAGGGGTTATATATATATATATATATTATATATATATATATATATATATATATATATATTATATATATGTTACGTTATCACACTTTACAGTACAAACTCGATAAGATGTCACAGCGTTAATACGTCATCTCGATAAGACGTCGGAACTATCCCTCGTTAAGACGTCGTTTCATGTCTTCCCCTCATTCCCACCACTGCCTTTTTTTGGAAATCCAATTGTGATATCCATTTGTGATAATAATTATCTTTGTGATAAAAAAGATTTCTGAAGTGAAGAATGCCACTACTGACATCAAATCCGAAATTAGCGAATTTCGTTCAAGAATTGATCTTATTGAAAACAGAGTAGCTTCTAACAAGTAACACTACCCAAGTGCCACTCCGGGATTGACTTTTTGTTACGCGCGTTTTGTAGAGAATCGAAAAATATTTTATACGTATTTTTTTGTTTCGGCAGACATGACGTTTTAAGGGATGAAAATAGGGATTGAAATATTTAATTTTTTAATAAACGGATGCATTTCCTTCCAGTGCTGACATGCGATTTATTTGTAACTTCATATCTGTATGTAATTTTATGTTCTCATCACGAATATGATCACGGAAATGGTCGGCAAGGTCATTTTCAAGGTCAAAACTGAAAAAAAGCTCAAAAACGCGCTGTGTTTTTTTTTTTTGTTTTTACAGGTACACATTGAAAAGCATCATTTTTTTCTAATAAGTAAATATGTATTTGAACAAATGTGCATTTCACTAATTTATGCATTTTTTCGAGTTGAAGTGGTTTGAATAATCTTTGTTTAAACAATTTGCTACGATATGCAAAATATTGAAAAATTTGTAGACAACGCGCTTTTGAGCTTTATTTTTAGTTTTGACCTTCAAAATGACCTTGCGGACCATTTTCGTTGTCATATTTGTGATGAGCGCATAAAATTACATAAATACATGAAGTTACAAATAAATCGCATGTCAGCACTGGAAGAAAATGCATCCGTTTATTAAAAAATTCAATATTTCAATCCCTATTTTCAACCCTTAAAACGTCATGTCTGCCGAAACAAAAAAATACGTATCAAATATTTTTCGATTCTTTACAAAACCCGCGTAACAAAAAGTCAATCCCCGAGTGGCACTTGGGTAGTGTTACTTGTAAGTCATTTTCTATAGATCTCCTTTGCAAACAGTGCAGTGGTGAAATTATTCTAAAAAAACGAATTGCTGCTCTCGGACATAAGATTGTCGATAACATTGATGCTGTAAGTAGAGAATTTTCTGATCGAGTATCTTCATCTTTATTGAAATATATTAATGTTATTTTGTATAATGTTTCAGAAGTACCTAATAATACGTCACCCGACAGTGATCAAGTTGTTCCCTTGTTATTGAGGATTATTTACAATAATACCGTATCTGCATTTGTTTGTATAAACTACAGTCTATGGATTCCCAAGTACTTCGAAATAAAAAATGATTTCTTGCAGATATCTCTGTTTCTGTTGGTCGTCGTCAAAACAACATCTTCAGCTCCAACTGTTGAGATGAAAACCAAATTTTGACCAACGATTTCTCTTCAACCGACCTCAGCATATATCAGCGGATCATTATTCTATAACATGATATTACCATTCTTATTATTGTTAATTTTTTGTTTCGTCGTAATATTTCTAATTAATAAAAGCTTAATTTCTTCTTGGTTCTTCTTTCTGCTTGTTATGTATTCGACTGCCCCATAATCCCGTTATATATGCTTATTAATATTTAATTTTTAGTTATTTTCAATGAAAATATAACCGTTCATTCAATATATGTTTAATTATATGATGGATGAAAATTCTAAATAAGTTTCATCAGCAATCTTAATAACGGGTATACGTTTGCATGTTTTCAAAATTCTACCGTTACCTGTTTTTCGTCTATGGATGAACATTCTTTAACAGGTATGCAAGTTATTTATACATTAGTACCTGCTAGACTCTGCGCGCTCATAAATTGCAGGATTGTTTCGCCCCCCTTTCAAAAGAACTAAAAATTTATCCTAAATCGTTTGAGAAGGGACGGCTTTAACGAATTTTAGTGTGGGGAGGGGTTAAATAATCTAGGTATAGGCAACACGGAGTACCAAAGGTTGTTCAAAGTCTAAGAATCTTCATTAGTATACTAACAATAACCAGTGAAGCAACAAGTCTAGTAGCCAGTTCGTAGACAGACGTCAGAAATGTACAAACTTTCCATACACCAGAAGATTTTTCGAGGGGATGTTGCTGCACTCCGGACTTTGTTACGCAAGGAGAACCATCCCCACAACGAGCTGCTATTGGACGCATTGATGTGCACAAATATTGAGGTAATCCAGTTGCTGTTAGATCACGGATACGCCGCTAATACCATCGACGACAAAGGAATCAGTGCTCTGCACATTGCTTGCCGCAATTTGAACGCCGAAGCCGCAAAGCTGCTAATAAAATATGGAGCCAAACCCAGTTGTGAAACTGCAGACGGTCTTAGACCAATTCACCTTCTTGCCAGTGCCTTCAGATCCTGGTGTTTGGAAACGACGACTGAATCGTCTGATGACTGTTACGTCGTAGGTGGTTCAGGCGATGTGCGTGAAAACACCTTCCAGATATTGCAGGATCTTCTCAAGTGTGGCGAATACCTAAGTGCGAGGAAACGCAGTCATCGGGCGATTGTGAAGCATTTCATGCCCATGGCGACAAAAAAAATGCTTACGTTATTCGCTGAATCAGGCTTTGACTTGAAGTATGTGGATCGAGCGAATGGATGCATTACGTTGCTCCATCAAGCCGTCCATCACGGGAACGTTGAAGCAACCAAAGAACTCCTCCGCCATATAGATATCAACGCCGAATCAGGGATCGGCGCACCGATTCACGTGGCAGCGTTTTTCGGCCAAGAAAAGTGTGCAGCATTACTCATCAAAAGTGGATGTAATGTTGATCATGTTTCAACGTCAACTGGAGACACTCCTCTTTACAGAGCCTTCATGACATCCACAGATGGTAGTGAGAGAGTGTTGAGAAAATTAATTAGCCACAGGAGTGGTGTAACTAGCATTCTCTATAATAATATGCTTCTGGAATGTCTGGCATCAAACAGTCCTGCAGATTTGGAATTGAGGGATTCCAGAAAACTCTTTGTTCTCACGCAGCACTTAATCAAGATGGCAGCAGCAGGCTTCAGTATCGAAGAAAATATCATTTCGACCTTGGAAGGAAATGAACGAGTTCAAAATCGGCTGATTCGGACAAATTTCAAAAAATCGTGCGAGTGTGAAATCGATAGTCTTCGAAGACTTAAAATTTGTGGTGATTTCTCCATGTTTGATTTGCTGAAGAAGCACGAATCGTACACGTGTTGGTACATGAATCGACATGTGGTGGACTATTTCGAGGCCAGAATACACGAATCGCAATTTCCGCTGTATTGCGACTCGTTATACATCGCCTACAAGAGAGCGTCGATAAGGAGAAAGTTGGTGCATCAAAAAGAACACAGTTTGTCGTTACTTTTCGCTCCGTTTCATGTGCCATATCCAGCGATGCGTGTCATCATCAACTGTTTGAGTTTGGATGATTTAAACTCCGCTGCAAATATTTGATCTGCGTCTTCCATAATAATAGTTGTATAAAATGTACATATTGTAAATTAGTGTAAAATATTGTTTAAAATAAATATGTTAAGTTTTAAAAATATACTACATTGTCTTTTGTTTTTTATTAAATATCTCATTGCATGTAATATTCTAAATGCATCGCTTACTTTGAATACCACTTGTACATTGTAAACTGTGCCTATATGATATAGGTGAAGTATAAGGCGAAATCGTGAAAAATGCCAGCCGGGCACATGAAACCACATGGATACTTTTCGTATTGCACGCATTACCTGCACCTACCCAGACAGCCAGATCTGCTGCATATTGCCGCATATAAGGGACAAGTCAGGCGGCGAATATGTCGGTAGAAATATTGATTATGCGTCATCACACAGACAGAAAATTTGCTGGAAATTCTCCCCTGCCGACTAGTCTGCGGCATTTCTGCCGAAGGGATTAAAGACGTATTCGCCGATCCTTTTGTTGAGGCTCTTTTTGTCTAGTCGACAAAAATTCTCGAAGATCCTCCACGAAGTACCACGAGGTACACATTCAGATTAATAAAAAAAAATGAAAAAGTGGAAGAAACAATAAAATCAATTTCATATTCGTATCCAGCTGGTGCTTCAACTGAGCACTTCTGTAAACTTGCAATGGCTACGCTTATTTACCTTGAAAAGGAATGATATAAGTATAATATTCTGTTAATTTTACTAAAATATAACAAAAGATATACTGAAGTATATATTTTTAACAAATAATAATATAATATGTTAATGTATTAATTCTCTTAATATTAAATAAAATGAACATAACCCAAAGTTCATTTGACTTATACTTAGTTATTTTCATTATCGTTAACAATTCACTTACTCAATTAGTAACTGACTTTCACTATTATTCTTGGAGTTATTAAATAATTTAGATTATTGAGTATGCAAATCAGTAGATGTATAAGAGCGGTTCCCGCGAAACTCCCGCCGCCGCCACCAGGCGTCGCCACAGTCGCGGCGCTGTCGCAGCATGCGAGGTGGTAGATTCGTGAACTAATTTGCAGACTGATTCGTGGACTAATTCGTGGTTTGAGTCGCGGACTGACTCGCGGGCTGATTCGCGGATTGATTCGCATTTTTGATTTACTGTTTAGTACGCGGGCTTATAATTCAAGACTCGCGGCGCTGTCGCAGCATGCGAGGTGGTAGATTCGTGAACTAATTCGTGGTTTGAGTCTCGGACTGACTCGTGGTTTGAGTCGCGGAATGACTCGCGGGCCGATTCGCGGATTGATTCACATTTTTGATTTGCTGTTTAGTACACGGTTTCAAGACTCTCACATTGGAAAATCTGACCGTCGCTAATGAGGTCATTTAGATGACGCAAGACTTCGTGGACGGTCCCATTAAGTTTTCGAAGATTAATGCTGTAGCGTTATGCATATATCTTTCGATCTTTTAAATGTGCCCTGTTGGGGAAATCTCTCTTTCAATATGTCGTTACCGACCTAATTCGGATGTTACATATCTTTTTTTTTTTTGATGAATTGAAAGCGTAGATTTCCATTAGTCTAAATACCAGCTTGAAGCGCAATCTCGTATATCGACGACCTACTTTTTAAATCTCACACAAATTTTAAAAACCTACAATCAGGGCGTTGACCTCTCCCTTACCATGTTGTAAGTTTCAGAGTTTTCTCTCGTCGGGGGAAATCTATTCATCAATATGACAGTCGTCTTGACAAGCCGTTAGTGTATCTCAATGATCTCCAACAGTGACGAAACCGCTGAGCCCCTTCACACAAAACCGCTAAGACCATTTTAAAATTAATTTAGAAAAGCCTCTAAGCAAGCCTCAACACGTTCAAAAGACCTAACACGTCGACCCCCTGATGCGCGGGACCCGGCAAGTCTATTTTTCCCACATCTCTTATTCGAAAGCGCTCGGTCTAGATTCCAATCATTGGGAAAACACATGTAACTTCGACCATCCTTGGGAAAACACATGTAAATTCCAAGTATATTAGATAATATGTCGGGATCTCTGTCTCTCAAAGATTGTATACGAGTTGAGATGCGTGTAAAACCCATTAGTGATTACGTCCCCCATGATCTCATTCTAACCATGCTTTTAAGATTTACGACCAGGGCCGCCGCCCGAGACGTGACGATGACCTACTAACGCTCGGGGCCTGACAGCTATGACAGGTGCATAAAAGACGCCATGCAAGTCTCAACGCGTTCCTAAGAAGGTTCACTCTTGAACCCATTGTTAAATAATAACTCATTTTCTATTTTGGTACAATATCATGCAGGAAGGAAGATGAAGAAAATACAGAAGATGTATTTAATAAATTTTATTTTTCACATTCATATTCATACATTACATACATTTTTTTTTTTGTTCACAATATTG
Organism: Trichopria drosophilae; assembly: GCA_030407085.1. Taxonomy (NCBI): domain Eukaryota; kingdom Metazoa; phylum Arthropoda; class Insecta; order Hymenoptera; family Diapriidae; genus Trichopria; species Trichopria drosophilae. Next base: position 166,297,134 of record CM059583.1, read on the forward strand.
TTATACATAAGAATATAAAATAGCTATTACAAAAAATTTATATTTTCAATATCGTCAACTAATGCATCGCTTTTAATTTGACAACTGATGCAGTCTTTAATCATAGGCGGTTCACCATCTATCGTATCATAGCTTGATTCGAAATGTTTATAGCATCGACGACATTCACGTATTTCAGGATGCATTTGCATAGCAGGTGGCAGGCAGGTCCATGCTTCTTCAATTTGCCGTTCAGCAAACATGCAGATGAAATCGATCGGTAGACATTCTATATCTTTTGTTTCCATCAATGCAAGACGTTTCACCTCGTAATAAATCCTTAATGAACGTTGAAGAGATGCAGGCTGTTCAAGTAGATTTCCCAATACCCAATTTTTAAGTATTTGCACATTTTCTTTGGTGCAAGTTCCATTAAGCGAATGATTTTCACACTTCTCCGACAATTCATATTGCTGCTCTTGCTTCAGTTTTTTCAGAGATGGGCAGTCCAAAACGTCGAGATCAATAACATTTTCAGCGTTTAATATATCCTCCAACCAACATTTTTTATCGACTCCTTTTACATAAATTTTGTTGGCACATTTAATGATATCCTCCAAAGTCTCGTTTATAGCATCAAAGGGAACGTCGCCAGATTGCCATGGTAAGCCGTGGTAATTATGTATTAACCAGTTATTGACTCTTTTATAGTGTAACGGTAACCACACCCATTGATATGGCGCTTTAAACACACAAGTCTCAATTTCACCGGCGAAAATATTCATTATAGACATTTCCTTCGGTATGAAGCGATTACCAGGCCCGCGGAATCCCTGCACGTCTACAATGTATTCCATTTCGTATGATACTGATTCACTAGCAATTAAAGTATGACTATATTTTATTCATTAATTAGCGCATGCGCAATAATGGCTAACCCCCTCTTAAACCAACTTCTTTACATTTCCACTTATGGGATTATATTCTACAATACGATCATGTAAAATTAAACAATAAGCAGAAGTGTTTGCAGGAAAATTTTCTTTTGATTCAAATTCGAGCCGCACATCGACAGGTGCGTGTTTTAAAGCTTCATTCTGCTTAGAGCAATCAATAATGATTAATGGAGCTTTCTCTAAAAATATTGATTTATTCAATATAGGTTTACCATTAAAATTTTTATTATAGTAACTAGCTTGAAAATTGATATACATATCGTATAATAAAGAAAATTGATTATTTGCAATATCAAGGTTTAAATTACCATACGGATAATATTTTGAATTCAGAAATACTTTAACATTACTAATGTTACAGTGATCAAACAGGCTAGCATTTTTCGCCTTGTCATTTTTTCGTGCTGTTTGGAAGCCGATAATAATATATCGTGGCTTTTCTAGTTGTGTCGCTGTTTTCACGGACCACACGTGGGATGATGTTACCGGTAATAGAGGATATTCATAAAGTTCCCATGTACGGAAACTTAAAGATATGCAAGGGTCTTTTTCAATGAAACGTAACAGCTGTATCCTTTCCCTATCAGCCAACGTCACATATGGAACTAACCATTCTATTTTATTCATCTCAATTTTGTAATGTTCTTCTGCATTTTGTATAATTGCATTATCATCATGTTTAGATCTTGTTAAAACAAGTTCGTGCTTCGCGTTTACAATTATCTTACGATAATCTTCCGCAAATCCGAGAATCATACTCAGAGGCATGATTACATCAAAATAACCATTATCATTTGTTATCTTTATATTTGAACTAGATATCCAACCTGCATTGATTAAAACGGGTTCATCATTTGGCGTGTAAGAAGGATACCCCTTCATCAAGCTAGTAATACCAACATTTCTATTTCGATCAATTTCAACACCATTCAATTCATATCGCGCCTCATCAAATAAATGACAGATTGCGTTAGACGTTAGATTAGTATTATTTGCTTTAGTTCCGTCGGTTTTCGTCAACCTTCCACTAACATGTATCAAACTTTTACACGGTAAAATACATAAATCTTGATTTTGCACAGCAATACGAATTTCATCATTTTTACCAAAAGAACTTGTATTGTAAGATTGATGTGAATGCAGCTCGTAATGAGCGACAGATTCGTCGAAAACGACTGGGTTTTGAATGCTGAGTATTGGATCCTCCATTATTGCTATTATGATAACGTGCTATAAGTATGCAAATACAACAACGGCAATAACAATTTTTATTATTATTATTCACTGTTTGATATTGTGACGATAATGCAACTTGAGTCCCAAGCTTTTCAGAAATAGAGCGTTCCGACGTGTTAACGTCTTGCGAATTTGACGACGACTGATATGTTTTCTCCATGATGGGTTATTATTATAGTAACTATTAAGGTTCTGACCATTGTACATAATACCCATTGTTACGTAGATTTAACATGGAGTCGTATCGTAATTGTTTCACCACGAAAATTCACCAAATCACCGTTCTGATCAACAATACGCAATTGAATATGATCTATTAATCTGACGGCAACAGGTAGGTAAATGACGTGATTTGGCACTTCCACAATCTTATATCCGGGTGCCACAGTAGGAAAAAATTCATGAATCGTGTGCGCTCTACTGCTATTAATATAAGCGCCTGTAGTTATATTGCATTCCACGCGAAGTGCATTAACTTTAATTATGGTTACTGGCAAATCTGAAATGTGCAACTTGTTTGCTTCCAAAATTCATCTATTGAAGCCCAATGTTCGCCCAATCGAATCGATTGGTGTAAAATCAATGTCTCGATTAGATCTGATTTCACTACGTAGTGTATTATTATTCGGTTTTATATCTAGCGTAATATCACTATACTCCGACAGCTTGTTTCTAATATATTCTGCTATATCCTCAATTTCATAGCTACCGATCGGCACAATAATTTCATGGTTACCAATATGAAATTTATTATTAACGTCAACATTTGGGATTGAATTAAACGTTAAAAGTTCTATCAAACCCAATTCATAATTCTTCTGTGTTGAAAGTTCAATAGGTGGAAAGTATTGCGCTTCCAATACTGAAGACTGCCCCGAGAGCGTCAACGTAAAAGAATCATTCATACTGATCGTTCAAATTACACTGATTATCATAATATTTTATGCGATATATTTATACAACCGATACTTGTTTGGACAAAACAGCTGATTGCATAAAAATTTGAGACATAAATGTCCACAATCAAAAGTGGCATAGTCTTGAAATTTTTCACGGTTATACATAATGCTACCTACACCGAGATATTTTCCCAACTCAGCAGGTGGGCTAAGGTTTCCAAAGCTGTCAAAATAAACGACTTTAGAACCACGTTTTCGATATGCTACCCAATGTGTCCCCGGACCGCTTGCATCGTCTAAATTTATGACTGCACATTCATTAACTTGGGGATTCTTTGGTAAATTATTACGCATAAAGACACCTCTAAAATTCGGAATTCCAGCTTCTTTCGAATATCTCAATATATCTACATCGGTGAGTGCTCGATGCGGTAGCTTTACAAGTTTTTTCGATTTTTTCTACATTTAACACCTAAACCCGTTTTATATGGTTTTAATTTCAAACCTAGACCATTTTTATAAGGTTTAAGATATAACCCTTTACCTATAGCTATTGTCTCCATAGCACGATTATGCCTCTCACTTTCATGTAACTGCTTTTGAGCAGCTTTTGCATCATTAACAGCCTTGGTAATGCCCGCTGCGCCACCAGCTAATGCACCTGCAGCACTTAATCCAGCAAATATGGGTGCTAGGAAAGGTAAGAATCCTCCAACCTTTGAAGGTATCGATAGCTGTCGAGTTTTTTGAATGAATCGTTTGCCACCTGCTTCTTTTACGGCTTTACGTGCCCCTTTCAAAGCGCTCGATATAACACTTTGAACATTATTACTTGGTGACATTGACATTTTAGCAGCCGCAATAATGTTGTTCAATGATGTTGTTTTCTTTTTTGACACTTTTTTCTTCTTTTTCAGTCCCATGCCTAATTTACTTTTTAGTTTCATTGTGTTTGCAACACCCCAAGCTGCCGCCTTTTCTGCAATGCTTGCGTCTTTTGCTAAAACTCGCTTCCAAGCCTGCTCCGCTAATATTCGATCGGCCTCGTTTCTACCGGTGAGATTTTCACGAGTTTTGGAATAAGCAATGTCGTGTTCCTTGCAAGCCTTATCTAACGGATTTATCCCTGAGTCCCCTCTTGCTAATCGTTGCTTTAATTTTGTACCAGGTCCGCAGTACTGATAACCGGGTATATGAAGTTCTACCGGTAATTTATTAATTAAAGAATTGACCAATCCTCCCCCACTCTTTATACGTCTTTGCTTCTTGTTTTTACCCACATATGTAATCATTTTAAGATGTGCATCATTCAAGTAACAAACAGTTAATGACTGACATTACATATAAAGGCGCTACTTATACTTTTATGATCAGTGATTATCAAAATGCGATTTCATAAACAACCAACAAAAATACCAATCATCAATTTTGATGATTTAACATCGTCTGTACAAAATAATGCAACTAATCATAAACGACATGGGGAGTTGCTGCCAAATAGTATACGTGCACTTTTCTGTGGCCCGTCTAATTGCGGAAAAACAAATACACTACTCAGTCTAATCATCGATCAGAATGGATTAAAGTTTGAAAATATATATGTATATTCGAAATCGTTAAATCAGCCGAAATATCAATTTTTACAAAACTTACTCGACTCTGTGGAGGGCATAGGATACTTTCCTTTTCACGATAATGAACAGGTAGTACCACCCGCCGAGGCTAGGCCAAACTCTATTATTATATTTGATGATGTTGCGTGCGAGAAGCAAGATAACATTAGATCCTTCTTTTGTATGGGTAGACATAATTGCGTCGATTGCTTTTATCTCAGTCAAACGTACGCTCGTGTTCCCAAGCATCTTATTCGAGATAACGTAAACTTTTTGATTCTCTTTAGACAGGATGAAATGAATCTTAAGCACGTCTATAATGATCATGTCAATACGGATATGCCATACAACACTTTTAAAGATATATGTACACAATGTTGGACAGAAAAGCATGGATTTATTGTAATCGATAAAGATAGTGAAATGGAAGAGGGAAGGTATCGAAAAGGTTTTGATTATTTTATAAGCATAAATGATTTTAAGAAGAAACAAAAAATGTTGTAACAAGTCAGTGCAGAGTGAGACTTGCATGCATTAACATGTCTTCTCCTCTTAAGCAGCAGCAAGACGTTTTACGTCAAATTGTCAAAGCTAGCGAATCTATTCGCCGAAAACATCGATTATTAAAAATGGGTAAAGAAACGCATGACCTTGCGATAAGTGAAACGCTCAAACCTCTGATAAGTCCATTGGAAAAAATAGCAGACTCTACAACAATGTCAATTAACAAAAATGCGATTGATGATATAAACGTACAGAATAAAGTAACAGATAGCATAGAAATTAATGATGTTAACGATTTTGATGATGATGATGATATGCTTGATGGATATAATACCCCTTTAGAGCAGACATTTAGCAGTGATATTAAAACACCTACATATCATACTGAAGAAAGGTTATCAAATAAGTTTCTAACTTTACTGGTGAGAAATATTCATGAGAAAAGTGATATTATTGATACAATTTATGGTGTTCGCATAGAAGGTGGTACTACAAGAATCGGTGATTCGACAATAGAATTTAAGAATAAAAATGTCATTGTTAAGGATAACAAATTTGCTATTACTGAAGGTTTGTTAGAGTTATTATTTAAGAAAAAAGCTGATATAGCTATAATCCAACAGTCTGATTTAAACAATTACAAAAGTATACTAACCTTAACTAATGCACATAGGAAAGATTGGAATCAGGAAAAACCTATTCGGTATAATGCTTCCCACAAGTATCGAAACTATATCAAGGAAATGTTCAAAGATGTTCCGAAAAAGGGTGGTAATTTGCCTGAATACATGACTGTTGAACAAAACCACAAAATTGACTACGTGCATTGGGATGATCCAAATGAACTTGTCGATCGTTTGCGTCTTCTAATAGCATCGCAAGCTGCTGGTAATTCAAGTCTTTCGAATGAAATTTTATCGATTATTGAAGAGTTGCGCGAAGCTAATATAATCTATTAATTGCGTGATAATTACGTCAGTATCATAATGAGCATCGATGTATTTGGACGTTCGTCTCAACGAGCACGGAAGCAAGTATTTCAAAGTGTCGAAATTGCTACAGACGGTTCTTATGATTTTAAGAAAAGAAAGTTATGTAATATCGGAATTCCGACAGATTCGGATGATGCCATTACTTTGAGAATGTTCCACACATCTATTCGCGATATTAAACAGCAACTAGATGAGCTGTGTAAAGGTGTAATTAAAAATAATGAGAAGATTGAATATTTTGAAAAAAGTATAAATAAAATGCAACAAGATATCATTAAAAATTACAATGAAATAGAAAAGAGGCGGATTATATCTTCAGATTTTGGAAATTATACTATTGAATTACATCAGGAAATAACTAAACATACCAATAATTTAAATAAAAATAATTACACTCTTAGCAATCTTACGAATAATATCACTGTCTTAGAGCGGGAAGTAAAGAAAAATAAAGATGATTTGAATAAAAATAATGGTTTGATTGATAGTCTTACGGTAGATATTGCTAATATAGAAGGAGACTTGAAAAAACACACCTATGACATAAGGGATAGTAGTACTGTAGCTCACGATGCTAAGACATTAATTTTTCTCCTAGAACAAAATGTCAATAAAAACAGAGAAGCCATAAAGAAGATTAATGGAATAACTGATGTTGTTTACGGAAGAATTAATTAGTTAGTCTGAAAAATGTGAATAAATAAACTATCTGCAACAATCCACCCAACAGTTTTAATCAAGACGTTGTCCTATCTGTTTAACAACAATGACTTCTAAAGAGAAGAGAGAAGTCGTGAAGGAGCTTCATAAACCAGCAAGAAAAAATTATACAAGACGGCGAGTAGATATTCGCGGATTAGATGAAACTTGGCAAGCTGATCTTGTAGAAATGATTCCATATGCAGATGAAAATAAGGTTACAAATATTTGTTAACTGTCATCGATGTATTCTCTAAGTATGCATGGGCCCGCCCAGTAAAAAGAAAGACTGGCGATGACGTCACAGCTGCCATGAAATCGATATTTAAAATGGGTCGAATTCCAAAGAATCTACATACCGACCTTGGAAAAGAATTTTATAATTCAAAATTTTCAAATTTAATGAAAATACATGATATCAATTTATATTCTACATACAGTAATCTAAAAGCATCAATTTGCGAACGCTTTAATCGTACTTTGAAAAATAAAATGTGGCCACAGTTTAGCCTTCATGGTAATTATCAATGGCTCCATATCTTACCAGACTTGGTTAATGATTATAACAATAGCACACATCGTACTATTAAAATGAAGCCGCAAGATGTGAATAAAGACAATGAAAAAGAACTATTGGAACGTGTGTATAATGTAATTGTGAACGAAAATATTCATCCAAAGTTTAAAGTAGGTCAACAGGTTCGTATTAGTAAATTCAAACATATATTTGAAAAGGGATATACACCGAATTGGACGACTGAAGTTTTTAAAATAATAAAAGTTAAAAAAACATATCCAGTAACATATTTACTAGAAGACAATGCAGGAAACGCAATATCAGGTGGATTCTACGAATTTGAACTGCAACGGACTAAAAATCCTGATGTTTATCTGATTGAAAAAATTCTACGTCAAAAAGGTTCTAAAGCGTTTGTTAAATGGTTGGGCTTTGAAGAAAAGCATAACACCTGGATCGACAAGGAGGATATAATACATTAAGACTAATATGGTGGACAAATGATGGTTGAATAGATGGAAGCAGGATTTACTTAAGATAAATTAGATTTTTGTTGCATTCCTTAGCATATTTTCTTGTATATATACGGGTTCGAGCCGAATAGATATTAGTTAAAAGTGAGGAATCACTGAAAATACTAAGATTTTCCTAAATAGAAAAAAAAAAAATGTACGCCAAATTAAGATTTGTGCTTGCGATTGTGTACGAGTGGATGGGGGAACCCGCAAGTCTACACGAATTCAACGCAACGTGCCACGGAATTCGTCGCGAAATTAATCGGAGGAATAGAAGAGTGGACGAGTTGCGACGGCTGCATAATTATTTGCAGAGGAGGGATGGGCAACTGCAACAGCTAAACGCAGATGTGCAAGGGGATACTGCGGATAATGCACTGCAAGATCTTCAACGCCAAATAAATGAAGCGGAAGATGAATGCTACAACTTCAAACAGAAGTTTTATAATTATTACATCAACTATTTCGACATGTCGCAGTTATACGTCGATATCCCCAGAGCATACGACCTGACTATCAACGTCGAAGCCAAATTGAGGAAGCGGTTTTACGAGGGAATTTTGCGACGAGAACGATGTCGTTGGCGTCTGCGCACATCACGTCTAGCGAAAGAGAAGAAAATGAGAAAAATAATTCAAAGGTGAGTTTCTAAATTTCATTTCATTTAATTTATTTATACACAATTTATTTATACATTTATATATTTAGTATTCATTTATATATTTGATTTTTGTTGCAGGTTCCATTCTTCATCAAGATGACTGATGTTGCAGCATACGCCTTTGATTTGACCAGTCACCAATTATGGTCATGGATTAATGCTGATTCGAGAGTGGTCTCCCCCCGAAGATGTCACATTGCCGCTGTATGAAATATCCGCTAATCATCCGGATTCGAGTGCATCGGTTTCGCTTCAAGCGGAAAGCTGTAATGATAATAATAGTAATAGATGTAAATTATAATGCATTAATAAAATATAAATTAAACAATATGTAATTAGTAAAACATATTTCTTACCATATATAATACCTTCTATTTTTTAATTTCGTTCGACATCGTCATTGTTAGTGGGATTCGGTTAAAAATTCGATGTTGTTGAATTTTGTTCCGATGTACTTCATGTATAGCTGATTATTTTCAACGATGCTTTGGTAACTCTCCATCGCATCTCGGAAAAGTGTTGTGTACCGAGGTGGAAGAAAACAGGAGATTTCATTGTTCAACTCTACGCTTATTCGTTCTCCAAATTTTGTTGATACTCTCCGAATTTTTGAAACGACATATACTTTTTCTGGGTCCAGTTCTGCCAGTTTCATAGTCGGTAAAAATTTCGTTGTTGAATTTAGTGTTTTGACTAGCGCTGCCGCTGTAGCTGCTGCTGCTGCTGATGATGATGCCATTTGTAATATATAAATTTTCGATTTGGCTTGCTAGTACTTTAATATTTCAGACCTAAGTTTCAAATCGTCTTTGAATATTTGTACATTTTTTAAAAAAATGTCGACTCTATTTTTTAATTCACGAGTTTTAACTTTTAGATCTCTTGAAGACATATATCGAGCCACGTTACTGATGAAAAATACTCGACTGCATCGGCATTTATAGTAGAAACCCCACCAGCACCTTATACGAATTAGAAATTGGGCAAGAAAATATTAGACGAATAGAAAAGTACAGTTTCAAAGTTTCGTAATGTAAAGAGAATGCTTAATTTAGATCCAAACGCGTTTGAACTTGAATCGTTTAAATTTGGGGGAAAGTGAAAGCAGGTCAATACGAAACGTGGGTCTCTCAAAATGCATCAATGTCGAGGTACATTTCGAAATACATGTCAATTATAGAAACGCTTAATATCTATCTAAATAAGTAAATAAACTTGAAATATAATATAATATAACTTTATTAAAAACTGTCTGCATGTACATGATATTTTTTTATACATTCCATAAATTTAAATAGTAATTTCACAATTATAACATTCACATATATTCACACATTTTAAAATTTATTTGATGTTGTATATAGTTACATATAATACACACATTATTCGTCGATGTCCATAATATCCTTATGCCCCCACGGTAGAGTGTCTGTACTACCAGCCATTAAGTATCGCTTATCATCGTGGGGACTTAGAGCAATTTTTTTCTCACATGCCGTGTACACGTTATGTAATTTTGAACGAATACATCTTTGCTCGCGCGTAACTGTAGACGTATTTTAAAGACAGTTCAGATAGTCGTCGAAAGTGATTCTTTTTCGGACGACGACTTCTTTCACACCTTTCGCTCTCTTCTTCTCACCTTCACCTAACACACGCAACGCATACATTTTTGACCTGAGTCCGACAAACTCTGTCATTATTTTTCCACTACATTCGTCCTTCATTAGTCCTAAAACTTTTTTATTGACTAGTGGCATACCGTACTCATTATTTTTGGAATAATCGCTCGTATCGTACATATTAATATCGCGTTTCATACAATCATATACATCATCACACTTAAATTGATAAATAAGACTATCAGTATCGGTATACAATAGTTTCGCATTTTCATTAAATTTTTCTAAAACATAATCGTAATGGAACTCATACAATTTTGTTTTAGAAATATCCAATATAGCCATTCCGACGTATATTGGCTTATTAATGGTAACTTCTAATTTTTTTAATTCTATCGCGACCAAGTCTTCATCAAATATCTTTCTTCGATGAAAATTTGGTTTCGATATTAAAGCTTCCACACCAAACCTTCCTGCCCATTTCGATTTGATACGAACATCAACGCGATTCCGAACATTCTCCATGGTTTTCCCAAATACCGCATTGTTCAACAATTTATACAAATTTTTTTCAAAATCATTTGTCGCAACTGTGCGGAGTTTGGTATTTAAGTCAATGTACGACTTTAACCATGGAGTCTGCTTGAATTTTAGTATCCTATGAATTTTATTTAAAATAATACCGTGGGTGAGCGCTTGCTTTAAATTTCGGTAATGAATGATATACCGTTCCTTGTCATTTAATGTAGCGAGTAATTTCGGTTGTTTTGAACCGGGCGGAACTGCTCGCTCGGGGCATAGCGGGAGATCTTTCTGCTTATTATGTATTTCTCCAGGATAGGTCAAGTCAGCTTCGAGAATATATCCAATTTCCGAGTCATCGGGTACATTTTCCAAGTCAACATTTTCCACCCATTCGAAACCTCCGGTAGGCAGTGATTGACTCATTGCCCACCCATACAGATTGTTTATATCGAAGTACATTAGGTACTTTGACTCTTTAGACGGGTCATAATCGGGCATGTATTTGTTATTGGCCTTCGATTAATGTGGATATGATGATTGTTGATCTGAACTGGCATTTGCGGGAAATAATGCCGACATAATCGCCCACGCAAAGCAGTCATTACCCAGAATTTTTACATTAATTACTGCTTTTTTGTTTTTAATCCACTTGGGCAAGTCGATCCATCGGCCGGCACGCATGGGATTATACTTCGCTGTTTGTATAGCCAGCGAATGTATGCATGATAAAGCCCATCCCGAGCCATTCTCCTGAAATTCTTCGAGAGAAGAAAGAATAGGCGCTTTAACTTTTTCGTCGAACCACTCGTTTAAGTCCGTGGTCGCACATAATTGCCCATATTTGTTGGCAAAATATTTAACATCCTGCAGCTGCCCCGCGGTAAACTCACCCGAAAACACAGTACATACCTTGACACAGTTGTACTCGTTTATTATACCACGCACATATTCAACGACGCTAGGTTTTATCTCAAACATAAATTTTACGGGGTCCGAATGTTTTAAATTAACTACCAGTGCCGTTCTTAACCGATTTTTAAATGCCGATTCGACATTCTTCTGCAGAATAAAATTTTCTTCAGGCCTATTATCTTCTTCTCTTTGAGCCAATCGCTCGACAGCTTTAGCACTTAGAGTCGTTATGCGGTGCATAATCGTCTCCACCGATGCCTTCACCCCATTTGGAATATGGGGATTTGATAAAATGTAGGAATTAATGTTTCGAATATTCCCGGTACACTTCTCGATGAAGTCCTGGAATTGACCCGGAGTAGCATCTTCGCCGAGGGTTTCGTAAACCCTCTTCAAGGATTCCTCCCACGATGAAAAAGTTCTCTTGATATCGACCATCTTGAAAAAATGTTACAAGTAGAGGAACGTGTGGAGTATAGGAGACTATTACCCGGTAGTCCTAGTATGCTTAATTTATACCTCACTGAATTGATCTGCCGTTGCCATATACAAATACAACATTAAGATGACAATCTAACAGTTTATTATCAAAATCTGGCAACGCTGTAATTTTCATTGCGTAGAAAAATCGATCAAGATGGGTGTGATAAATGTCCTGAGAATAAGACACATTTATTTTACACTAGTATTTAGGGTACCAGGAAAAATTGGAATCTAGACCGAGCGCTTTCGAATAAGAGATGTGGGAAAAATAGACTTGCCGGGTCCCGCGCATCAGGGGGTCGACGTGTTAGGTCTTTTGAACGTGTTGAGGCTTGCTTAGAGGCTTTTCTAAATTAATTTTAAAATGGTCTTAGCGGTTTTGTGTGAAGGGGCTCAGCGGTTTCGTCACTGTTGGAGATCATTGAGATACACTAACGGCTTGTCAAGACGACTGTCATATTGATGAATAGATTTCCCCCGACGAGAGAAAACTCTGAAACTTACAAACATGGTAAGGGAGAGGTCAGCGCCCTGATTGTAGGTTTTTAAAATTTGTGTGAGATTTAAAAAGTAGGTCGTCGATATACGAGATTGCGCTTCAAGCTGGTATTTAGACTAATGGAAATCTACGCTTTCAATTCATCAAAAAAAAAAAAAGATATGTAACATCCGAATTAGGTCGGTAACGACATATTGAAAGAGAGATTTCCCCAACAGGGCACATTTAAAAGATCGAAAGATATATGCATAACGCTACAGCATTAATCTTCGAAAACTTAATGGGACCGTCCACGAAGTCTTGCGTCATCTAAATGACCTCATTAGCGACGGTCAGATTTTCCAATGTGAGAGTCTTGAAACCGTGTACTAAACAGCAAATCAAAAATGTGAATCAATCCGCGAATCGGCCCGTGAGTCATTCCGCGACTCAAACCACGAGTCAGTCCGAGACTCAAACCACGAATTAGTTCACGAATCTACCACCTCGCATGCTGCGACAGCGCCGCGAGTCTTGAATTATAAGCCCGCGTACTAAACAGTAAATCAAAAATGCGAATCAATCCGCGAATCAGCCCGCGAGTCAGTCCGCCACTCAAACCACGAATTAGTCCACGAATCAGTTTGCGAATTAGTTCACGAATCTACCACCTCGCATGCTGCGACAGCGCCGCGACTGTGGCGACGCCTGGTGGCGGCGGCGGGAGTTTCGCGGGAACCGCTCTTATACATCTACTGATTTGCATACTCAATAATCTAAAATTATTTAATAACTCCAAGAATAATAGTGAAAGTCAGTTACTAATTGAGTAAGTGAATTGTTAACGATAATGAAAATAACTAAGTATAAGTCAAATGAACTTTGGGTTATGTTCATTTTATTTAATATTAAGAGAATTAATACATTAACATATTATATTATTATTTGTTAAAAATATATACTTCAGTATATCTTTTGTTATATTTTAGTAAAATTAACAGAATATTATACTTATATCATTCCTTTTCAAGGTAAATAAGCGTAGCCATTGCAAGTTTACAGAAGTGCTCAGTTGAAGCACCAGCTGGATACGAATATGAAATTGATTTTATTGTTTCTTCCACTTTTTCATTTTTTTTTATTAATCTGAATGTGTACCTCGTGGTACTTCGTGGAGGATCTTCGAGAATTTTTGTCGACTAGACAAAAAGAGCCTCAACAAAAGGATCGGCGAATACGTCTTTAATCCCTTCGGCAGAAATGCCGCAGACTAGTCGGCAGGGGAGAATTTCCAGCAAATTTTCTGTCTGTGTGATGACGCATAATCAATATTTCTACCGACATATTCGCCGCCTGACTTGTCCCTTATATGCGGCAATATGCAGCAGATCTGGCTGTCTGGGTAGGTGCAGGTAATGCGTGCAATACGAAAAGTATCCATGTGGTTTCATGTGCCCGGCTGGCATTTTTCACGATTTCGCCTTATACTTCACCTATATCATATAGGCACAGTTTACAATGTACAAGTGGTATTCAAAGTAAGCGATGCATTTAGAATATTACATGCAATGAGATATTTAATAAAAAAACAAAAGACAATGTAGTATATTTTTAAAACTTAACATATTTATTTTAAACAATATTTTACACTAATTTACAGTATGTACATTTTTATACAACTATTATTATGGAAGACGCAGATCAAATATTTGCAGCGGAGTTTAAATCATCCAAACTCAAACAGTTGATGATGACACGCATCGCTGGATATGGCACATGAAACGGAGCGAAAAGTAACGACAAACTGTGTTCTTTTTGATGCACCAACTTTCTCCTTATCGACGCTCTCTTGTAGGCGATGTATAACGAGTCGCAATACAGCGGAAATTGCGATTCGTGTATTCTGGCCTCGAAATAGTCCACCACATGTCGATTCATGTACCAACACGTGTACGATTCGTGCTTCTTCAGCAAATCAAACATGGAGAAATCACCACAAATTTTAAGTCTTCGAAGACTATCGATTTCACACTCGCACGATTTTTTGAAATTTGTCCGAATCAGCCGATTTTGAACTCGTTCATTTCCTTCCAAGGTCGAAATGATATTTTCTTCGATACTGAAGCCTGCTGCTGCCATCTTGATTAAGTGCTGCGTGAGAACAAAGAGTTTTCTGGAATCCCTCAATTCCAAATCTGCAGGACTGTTTGATGCCAGACATTCCAGAAGCATATTATTATAGAGAAGGCTAGTTACACCACTCCTGTGGCTAATTAATTTTCTCAACACTCTCTCACTACCATCTGTGGATGTCATGAAGGCTCTGTAAAGAGGAGTGTCTCCAGTTGACGTTGAAACATGATCAACATTTACATCCACTTTTGATGAGTAATGCTGCACACTTTTCTTGGCCGAAAAACGCTGCCACGTGAATCGGTGCGCCGATCCCTGATTCGGCGTTGATATCTATATGGCGGAGGAGTTCTTTGGTTGCTTCAACGTTCCCGTGATGGACGGCTTGATGGAGCAACGTAATGCATCCATTCGCTCGATCCACATACTTCAAGTCAAAGCCTGATTCAGCGAATAACGTAAGCATTTTTTTTGTCGCCATGGGCATGAAATGCTTCACAATCGCCCGATGACTGCGTTTCCTCGCACTTAGGTATTCGCCACACTTGAGAAGTTCCTGCAATATCTGGAAGGTGTTTTCACGCACATCGCCTGAACCACCTACGACGTAACAGTCATCAGACGATTCAGTCGTCGTTTCCAAACACCAGGATCTGAAGGCACTGGCAAGAAGGTGAATTGGTCTAAGACCGTCTGCAGTTTCACAACTGGGTTTGGCTCCATATTTTATTAGCAGCTTTGCGGCTTCGGCGTTCAAAATTGCGGCAAGCAATGTGCAGAGCACTGATTCCTTTGTCGTCGATGGTATTAGCGGCGTATTCCGTGATCTAACAGCAACTGGATTACCTCAATATTTGTGCACATCAATGCGTCCAACAGCAGCTCGTTTGTGGGGATGGTTCTCCTTGCGTAACAAAGTCCGGAGTGCAGCAACATCCCCTCGAAAAAATCTTCTGGTGTATGGAAAGTTTGTACATTTCTGACGTCTGTCTACGAACTGGCTACTAGACTTGTTGCTTCACTGGTTATTGTTAGTATACTAATGAAGATTCTTAGACTTTGAACAACCTTTGGTACTCCGTGTTGCCTATACCTAGATTATTTAACCCCTCCCCACACTAAAATTCGTTAAAGCCGTCCCTTCTCAAACGATTTAGGATAAATTTTTAGTTCTTTTGAAAGGGGGGCGAAAACAATCCTGCAATTTATGAGCGCGCAGAGTCTAGCAGGTACTAATGTATAAATAACTTGCATACCTGTTAAAGAATGTTCATCCATAGACGAAAAAACAGGTAACGGTAGAATTTTGAAAACATGCAAACGTATACCCGTTATTAAGATTGCTGATGAAACTTATTTAGAATTTTCATCCATCATATAATTAAACATATATTGAATGAACGGTTATATTTTCATTGAAAATAACTAAAAATTAAATATTAATAAGCATATATAACGGGATTATGGGGCAGTCGAATACATAACAAGCAGAAAGAAGAACCCAGAAGAAATTAAGCTTTTATTAATTAGAAATATTACGACGAAAACAAAAAAATTAACAATAATAAGAATGGTAATATCATGTTATAGAATAATGATCCGCTGATATATGCTGAGGTCGGTTGAAGAGAAATCGGTTGTCAAAATTTGGTTTTCATCTCAACAGTTGGAGCTGAAGATGTTGTTTTGACGACGACCAACAGAAACAGAGATATCTGCAAGAAATCATTTTTTATTTCGAAGTACTTGGGAATCCATAGACTGTAGTTTATACAAACAAATGCAGATACGGTATTATTGTAAATAATCCTCAATAACAAGGGAACAACTTGATCACTGTCGGGTGACGTATTATTAGGTACTTCTGAAACATTATACAAAATAACATTAATATATTTCAATAAAGATGAAGATACTCCGATCAGAAAATTCTCTACTTACAGCATCAATGTTATCGACAATCTTATGTCCGAGAGCAGCAAATTCGTTTTTTAGAATAATTTCACCACTGCACTGTTTGCAAAGGAGATCTATAGAAAATGACTTACAAGTAACACTACCCAAGTGCCACTCGGGGATTGACTTTTTGTTACGCGGGTTTTGTAAAGAATCGAAAAATATTTGATACGTATTTTTTTGTTTCGGCAGACATGACGTTTTAAGGGTTGAAAGTAGGGATTGAAATATTGAATTTTTTAATAAACGGATGCATTTTCTTCCGTGCTGACATGCGATTTATTTGTAACTTCATGTATTTATGTAATTTTATGCGCTCATCCCCCCCCCCCCCCACCCCCCCCCCCCCCCACCCCCCCCCCCCCCCACCCCCCCCCCCCCCCACCCCCCCCCCCCCCCACCCCCCCCCCCCCCCACCCCCCCCCCCCCCCACCCCCCCCCCCCCCCACCCCCCCCCCCCCCCACCCCCCCCCCCCCCCACCCCCCCCCCCCCCCACCCCCCCCCCCCCCCACCCCCCCCCCCCCCCACCCCCCCCCCCCCCCACCCCCCCCCCCCCCCACCCCCCCCCCCCCCCACCCCCCCCCCCCCCCACCCCCCCCCCCCCCCACCCCCCCCCCCCCCCACCCCCCCCCCCCCCCACCCCCCCCCCCCCCCACCCCCCCCCCCCCCCACCCCCCCCCCCCCCCACCCCCCCCCCCCCCCACCCCCCCCCCCCCCCACCCCCCCCCCCCCCCACCCCCCCCCCCCCCCACCCCCCCCCCCCCCCACCCCCCCCCCCCCCCACCCCCCCCCCCCCCCACCCCCCCCCCCCCCCACCCCATTAAAAAAATATAAAAGGACGTTTCGTTTTATTTTTGTGTGTATTTTATTTTTCTTTATTATGTTCCCAGTAACGTTAGTGTAACCTGTGTATTACTACTTACAGAACATTCAAAAACTGTCATCTCTTTATCTTAAACAGTAAACAATCACTCTTTATGTACTGAAAATTTTCATTCCATGTACATCGAGTTTTCATTTTGTAAAACGTCAGTTTGCACTCGTTAAGTGAGAATTCACTCCTTCATTAGAGTGACTCAATTTTTGTACAATAAACAGAGAATTTTCAATCCAAAAAATTTAGAGAGTACCAATTCTATTATAAATAAAATTGGTCGTATAATATTTAATGTGTTCTGTATTCGATTAGCTTAAATTTAAATAAATAAATGTATTTTTATTCACGAGGTGATTTATCTCAAGTTATCCTACACTGACTAATAATTTCAAATAATCACGTTAGAATTAGTTTAAAAACTTGCACATGAGTGTTAATCAATTTCAATTCGATTCATATAAATAGTACACAGGGTGCCCCCTTACTTTACAGAGAATATAATAAAGAAAAATAAAATACTCGCAAAAATAGGGCCAGTCACTCATTATTGCATAAAAATTGAGTCTTTGAAACTCCATCTACATGGATTGAAAATTTGCTCTTAAAATGTGAGAAACTCCTTCAGTAGTGTGGCTCCATTTTGACTGCTTATGATTAAGAGATAACAATTTACTAATTTAAGTATACTTGTGTTACTATAGTAGTATACAGAGTGTCCACTTACCTTACAGAGAACATAATAAAGAAAAATGAAATATACATAAAAATAAGAAGAAATTTCCTTTTACTCTTTTTAAGGTTTCTGTTTATTTCGAGTCATTGCAATTGAAAGTTGCCCAATCATACCCAAGTTATATATTCTCCGCAGGATCAAACTTCACACACTGAGAAAAGTGTATTTTATCAGTTACTATCCCTTGGCTTTTAAAAAGTGTATTATAGCCCTTAAAAGAAATATTCTAACTAGTAAAATCCTCCGTCTTTCAGCATTTGTTTTCGACAGGTTATACGAAACTGTATTAAACTCTCCTATTTTAAAAGAATGTTTTATTATAACTAAAAGACGGCATTTTTAATATTTTAATTTGCTAGATAAATTTCCATAAACAAAAATTACTTTTAGTTAAAGAGAAAAGGCTAAAATAAACTGACATATTGGTTAGAATAATCGAAAATCTTCGTCTTTTAATAGGTAATAGAAAGATGGCAATCCCTATACGTAAAATACTATCTTTTACGGGGCATAAGAATTCTAATACTAGGTAAAAAACACTTTTTTCAGTGCAGTAATTCTATAACTATCGAATATTTTCCTATGAAATTATGCTAAAATGATTTACTCCAAAATCGTTATACTGTAATAATAACTTTATGTTTAGTATGAAAATGACCGTTTGTAATTTTTAAAATTATTCTCTACTCAGATATAAAATCATGTTCTACCAACTTTAAATTTACTAAGAAAAAAATATTTAAATTTATATTTTATAAATCACAATATACAATAATGGAAAAAGGAAGTTATGCAATAATAATGCATATAGATGAATCTTAGAATCAGTTTTTTCAAACGCTGATGTATGATAAAAAAGCTGTTTTATCTAAAGTTGGAAAGATCCCTTTCCCCGGAATTTTCGTAAAAAATGCGACTATCGGAAATGTAGGAACCTTCCGCAGCTTCAAAGAAATATTGTCAGATGGCAATAGAGTTAATAAAAAAAACCTATAATCATGTATATTTTATACAGCCACAATTTTTTAGAGAGTTTTCAGAATAAATAATACATTGTATATTAAATCTTCGAATAGAAATTTTCTTAGTAAGTTTACAATGAATTATAAGAATCAATATCTATTAATCAATTATATCCATTTTCGCACAATATATAACAAATTATGTGATATAATCATAAATCGATCGATAAATAAGGAAGACAGTTGTCGTTAAAGGAGAGTAATTCTAAGCTCCTGCCAAAACGACTCAGAGAGGGAAAGGTTTTCAGTGTAGCACTCGGCTTATGCCAGATGTCGGTCGTTTTTCCACATCTGGAAAAATGTGTCCTCATTTGAAATCCGTGCAAAGATGAAAAAATCACGATATTTATTTAAAGCACGTGGGGTATAAATTAATACTACATCATTTCATAATAATAAATTCTTTTATCGTCCTCATCAATCTTGCAAAAGTTCTTATGTGCTCTTAATTCCTTCTAATTCTATCTAAAGCTAATTTTATCTTTCAGTACAACGAAATAAATATTTTTAAATAGGTATGTGACAAATAATATTGAATTAAATAGTTCCCACAATAAAAACATATTTTAGAAAACAATACAAATTGCAGTAAGAAATGTTAGAAATTAAGAAAATTTACTATAAATGAATATTTTGTATAAATGAATATTATTCTGTGGTAGCTTTATTGATATCCTTCTTAACAAATTTCAACGTTCTATGAGAAAATGTATCTAGTAATAATTTACATGCATACTCAGAAATTGTAGTTTTATTACATTGCAGTAATATTTTCTCCAAAAAGTAAACACCTTACTCTTTCAAAAGTCAATTTTTCTGTAAGAAAATAAAATTGTTTCTCCTTGGAAACACGCTTAAATTATACAATTTGAGAGTTGGGAAGAATGTTTATGTAATTGATATCCTATATTTTCGTTAGAAAAAAGGAACACATTTAAACCTGTTTTTGAACAGGTGTTCAATAATGGTAATAAATATTTAATAAAAACAAAAATTTGTCATAATTGCTAAACGTTGGTCTCCTTAATTGTTAATATTGAGCCAGCAATTGTATTGTTGAAGAAAAGCTTGTTATAAGCTAAGTCTGTTAATATATGGGCAAATCCACAGAACTTTTAACCTAACCTTTTTATGTCCCCTACAGGAGTAAGAATCCATGCCTGTGCAACATTTTTATTTCGGGCCAGCAAAGCTAAACGGTCAAACAAAAGTAAAGCGTACACAAGTTAAATTCTATTCAGCCATTTTTTAATTTATTAGAATCTTCTTTTGATAATAACAAAAAGGTAACAATAATAAACGGAAACAACACAATTTTACACAACAATGAACACTATTGATATAGTAATTTATAACTGTAGCATATAACGTACATAAAAAATTAAAGAAAAATCATTTTTTGTTTCTTGTCGACTTTCTTATTGGTACACTGTTCTTTGGTTTCGCTACTAATTTCTTCTTTTACTTTTGCAGTTTTATCATATGTGTCAGATGATGATTTTTTTGTTTTCATTTTAGGCATCAGTGGTCTTTCATTTAGTATTTTTAGATTTTTATTTTTACCAGTTAATGCCGTTCTATTTCACTCGAAGTTTTCATTATACTTTACAATAAATATTTATAATTATGTTGAATTGCTGAAATTTTTAATTATATATTAATCACTGACCACTGTAAAAAATGATCTTACTGTATTTTGATTAAGATACTATTAACTGCGAGTTTAACTGCTTCATACTGCTGCATTCAACTATTTCAGCGGCATAAGAATGTAAACATAAACACGCTTTTCAATACGTATGAAATAAATAAATCTTTTTGATCATTTTGAATTTATTGTAAATTTGTAATTTTATTATTACTTAAAATTTCCATTGGTAACGCCAATAAAACAAGAGAAATGTTTACGGCCCACGTAATTTCTGTTAATAAATGATCAATTCATGGAATCACAGATATTTGGAATCTTTACCCATTGCGATACATTTTTCAAATTAACAGTTGTTACAAAAACTATTATACTAGCGTTTTCCAGGTCGCTGATTGGATATTTGATGTGGGTTTTCAAAAATTTAAATTGTGGATTCAATATGGCGGACAAATTTTTCAATATTCAACGGCTTCACTTGCAGCTTGATAGTCCGGCTTGTTGAGGTCGCTGATTACGAATATGAAGTTGTACTAAATTCAATATCTCTAATTTAGTACCACTGCTAAAAATTTAATAAATCACACTATTAGGACTTATAATATATTAAAAATGGTAAATCCATTATAGTGGTAAAAAAATATGAATCACAATCATTTTACAAATCACTACATTTGATGAAAATTTGTTATTCCAGGGTTTTCATGGACTCTGAATTTAGAAAAATTATTATCGGATTCAGAAGCATTAACCCAAAAACCCCGACGACAAATCTTATTCAAATGGAGGTACTTTTGAAATATGTGTTCACCATATTGGATCCGACATTTTGAATTTGGAAACATTACTGTCTTATTTGTAATCAGCGATCCCGAATACGCCCAACTATACAATAGATTTTTTCAAATGAAAGTATTTTCAACATTTTTATACCATATTGAATACGCTAATTTGAATTTAAAACTAATCTCGGATTCATAATCAGCCTCCCCACAAACCCTTATAAAAAAAACTTCAAATCAATTTCAAACATCAATTAAAAATATAAGACAAAATCTATTTATTGGACAAACGTAGTTTTTTTAATTTTATTTTTTAATAATAATTAATTTAGTAACATTAAATAAGAAAATTAATTTTTGTATAGTTACTTATATTCTATAGAATGCATCGAAATAGATTATGGTTCTATATATTTAAAAATTTGGTTATGTTGGTTGTATGGAGAAAAGTAATGTAATATAATGAACAAATCTAGTAGGTGGGACAAGGTATGTCGCACTATGCTCCAAAGGATTAATGTTTCGTTTATTTAGCAATGTCGAACTACTACTGCGAATTTCATGTATCAAATAAATGTTATCTATGCAATAATTTTGTTTACATTGATAACAAGCAAAATTCTAAATTTAATAAACAAATACTAACATCAACAAATCTGGAAATGTTAATGTAATTAGAGGCGTGTTTTTTCAGAAAATGTTGCTATATAAATGGGTTATCTTATTTCGTACAGGATGATTGCCTACATAAAGATTGAAAATTGTCTAAAATAACAAGAAAGATTATCACTATTTATGATACCCTAAAATTCTTGTTTGAAATAGTTCAATTTACTGTATTTATCTTAGAAGTAATGGGAATACAAGGGATGGTGAGCACATAGCATGAAATGAAATATCGAATACAATTAAAAGCACATTCTAAATTTTACATGGAATTAGATTGTTCACAAACGATTCACTGTCCGGTATTGGCCAATACAAAAGAAGCCACGTTTCGCGAGAAGTTGCTTACTTCAGTCGTTAAAGGCTGCAAATCCAGGAACTACGGCTGTTTTTATATTGGCCTCGCTATCGACAATCACGTCTTATCCCTGGATTCACTTTTTTTTATCTTACCTTCTACAAAGATACGTTGGACCGATGCACAAGGATAAGAAAAGACAGGATATAAATTTTCTCTGAATAATGATTGAAATTTTATTAACACATGGACCGTTTGCGTGGGTCACATTGCGTATTAGCTGATCAAAACACATCATCTTAAAATATGTGACTATTTAAAAGATTAAAATGTTGTCACTCTCTGTTCGGAACAGAGGAAAGGTCACTGTTCAATTCAATAAGTAAATATGTCACCGTGGAAGCAGTGGATAAATAAACACTGAAACTATGCGGAACAGTACTTTTATCGCTGATTAAACAGTTAAATGTTCACTGGTTCAAAAGAAATGCAAAATATTATAAAACTGAGACATAGCGAATTTTCACTGTTTCAAATTGAGGGTTCTTATAACGAGACGTTATTAACCAGTTGAGACCCACAATTCAGATAATAGACCAATTATTTTAAATAGTACGGTCCATATAGTTATCTGGATCGTTGATTAAGAAAGACGAATATTCTAAGCAATTGAGTAAAGCTTGCGAAAATAAGTACTCAGGAGGTACTCTGGGATTTTGGAGGTCAATGATTCTGAACCAGAAAATGTGATATTATAAATTCAAATTGAAAACAAAAGAATATTATAAAGAAATTACAGAAATAAAACATTTATAAACAAAAATTAATAAAAACATGAATCGTAATAATTTTAAAGAAAACAAAGAAGAAACGAAACTCTGTCATAGTGATCAGGATCACTACTCTGCCATTGATGTTCCCAAACTTATCTAATGGAGGAGTATATTTTTAATTTATTCCGAACACCCGAGTACTCATTTTCATAAGCTTGGTTCAATTTTTCCAAGTATTATACGACAAATTATACAATCAATATTGCGTCCAGGGTAAGGATGCCGTAAACCCTGCTGATGAGCACACTGCGGCATCCTGGTGCGAAACGCATTTTTACAATAGTTTAAATTATTATCGGAAGAGGAATACTTATTATATTATTCCAAAATCTAAAAGTTAGTGAGCCTTAAATTTAACACATAATAAGATCTATTATCAAAGCGCCAGACGCATATTGCCATCGCAATTCGTCTGTTACGGTTTTTTCTACTTGTTTATTATTTTTCTACGTTTAATATATGGACCGTCACACCAAGTATACGCACAATATGTTAAATACAAGCGGTCAAGAACTAAATACTTCAAATGTTGCATTTTATGTACAATTAAATGTATACATAATATTATTATACGACAAAATTGGATCTGCCGTTTTGAATTTCGAAAAAACGGATTCGTAATCGGCAACCTTACAAACTTAAGAAATAGTAATTAAAAGTATTTGGTATTTTCTGAAGAACTGGAAATAAAAAGTGTCTTTTTTAGCGTAAATTCGTTTGTAATAAAAACAAAAACAATGTAATTACTAAATGTAGATTGCTACATATAAATTGGGAATTGCAAAATGTGTCTGGGACTCAAAAGGTTCATGACAAATAATAATCCGCCTATCCTAGCGTTTAAATGTAATTAAATTTATATTAAATTTGACTTGAATTTTATACTTCATCTACTTCAAAAATGAAAATGTTGTTTCTACGCTATGATATTATAACATTTAGTTTACAATTCGTTATTATCACTTCACGTTACACCCGAATAATGAATATTTTTGTAAGGCTTAACTTTGCTTTTTTCCCTTGAATGACAACATGTAAAACTGCGCAATTTTATAGGCCCTGCGTAATTCAATTGCGGTACCAAAAATTCGTATATTTTGCAAAAATGGCCAGTATAAGTAATATATTAATGTCAACAAATTTGATTGGTGTTTATATTTGTAATTACAACTCACTATTATGAATAACGTCGTGGTTGATACCGACAATATCCTAGGTCGTTAATGGCTGAAATTATTGTTAGTTATGTAATAACGTTGACATTAGAGTAACGTTTTACAAAACACGGCTGCAGTCGAAGTTGAAATCCGACATCATGTTTTATATGACTTTTATTGTTCCTATGGATAAATAAAAATATTCGTATTTTTTTGTTTTGCAAAAAATTTGTGAAAAGTTATGAGCACTATAACAATTACGCTGCTTTCATAACTTCTGTCCGATACAGTTGGAAAATTATGTTTTAATCTTTCTATTCTCGTTAAAAATCAACATTTTACTGTTCGGTTTTTTCAATTTGGTAATGATTGATATCTTCTTTCTTTGCAATTTTTTAGATTTACAGAATTTTTTAAAATTAACAAAATAATGGCGTCCGGTTTTTAAAAATTAAAACACCTGATTTTCTTAAAAACATAATTTTTTTTTAAATTCATCAATTTTTTTTTATATATAGACAAAATAGAAAAGAAACTTTTCCGATACGTTTAGTTGACGCTAAAACGCCCTGAGAACTGCGGCTGGGGAACAAAGTTCCGAAAATCAACACACCCCTAAAGGCTAAAATTTCGATATAGCATATGGTTGCAGCGTGATTTTCTTCACTTTGTCTTTCAAAATTTGGCAAAAAGAAAGCAAATTAAACAAAATTATGGGTATTTGTCAGGTTGCATTAAAATCTTCTTTTCAGTTACAAACATAAAGGGAAATTCGGAATATATATAGTAAAAGTCAAAACCTCAAATATTTGCAATAACAAAAAATTTTTTGTATTTCAACAACAAAAACGTACTAATTTTTTTTAATCATTTGAGCGTTCACGCAAATGGATCGCCTTGCCGCTCAAATAGTTAACTCGTTCGACACATAGGATGAAAAATCGTAAGATCCTTCTCTAAAAGTCAACATATTTATATAAATATTTTAAACATAAATGATACATGTAATCCTGAACGATTCGAGAAACGCAATGGTTGCATTCCTTCAATATCATATCCTGTCAAATAAGTGCGTTCATTGACAAAAATAAGAAATCAGCATAACTTTATATACGAAATTTCTCGAATACTATTTTTCATCATACGGGTCCCCAATTTTGGTCGTCTATGATTTAATCATTTGACCGGCAAGGCATTCCTTCCAAAAATTTGCCTTTCTGTTTTGTCCATATATAAAAAAAAGTTAAACTTTTAAAAAATTAGAGAGTGTCAAGAGTTTTCGAGAAAATCAAGTTTTTCTGATTTTTTAAAAAACATAAGCCATTTTGTTAATTTTCAAAATTTTGTAAACCAGAAAAATTGCAAAGAAGATATCAAACACTACTAAACTGAAAAACAGAATAGTTAAATGTTTTTTAACGAGAGATTTGAAAATAATTTTCCAATTGTTTATGTTAAAAGTTATGGAAGTATTGTATTTTTGTAGTTCTCGTAACTTTGCGGAAATGTTTTTTTTTTTGCAAAACAAACAAAAATTGTATATTTTTATTTATCCAAAAGAACAATAAAAGTCATGTAAATTATGATTTTGAATTTCAAACTTATTTTCGTTGCATGATTTGATATGAAATCGGACATGTGATAGTTACAGTACATGAGAAGATTTCTTGCTAAGTTTCGATCCTTGGTACTTGGGCAAAGCTAGGATGACTAATGACTTGATAATTGTTTACTTATGTCAGAATTGATTTGACAGTTTATGAATATTTTGGCAATGTCGATAATGTCCATTGTGGCGTCCATTTTTTTCAAATTTCTCTTGAAGATAATGACTGGGTGGTTTTGGGGGTTGCGAATAATACATTGCAAATTATTTTTGAGAAAGAGCGTATTTATAGCATACTTATACTCATACCAATAGCTTGGTATATTTGAGGTGACACATATCATTTTAAAAATTATAGGTTAGGTTAAGTTATTCTGAGTAACATAAGAAAAAACCCTGAGTAAGATTCATCTGGCGGTCAAAAACATTTTTTGATTTTTTACGTCGCCCATGAATATTTCGGACCTTCACGATCGAGTCACCTTGATTGCGTGAAATGGATTTAGACTATTAGAAAAAATTACTCCATTAATTTACCACCCGACGGAATTAAACTATTACCATTCATTTAAATACTAATTGATTGGCCAAAACCAATGAAATTATATTACAATAAATTGTGATTAACTAATAATCGTATACATTTTCACCACAAATATTTTCAGGCAATTTTGATATTTATTGTTACGTTTTATAAAATTATGCAATGCTGTATAATATTTGGGTACGTTTACCATATTCTAGCATAAAAATCTTACAATTACAATGGCCATATTTCTCTTACAATTAAATATACTTACTTTTAATACCTTTCGTATTTATAAGATATTACAAATTTACTACTATGTTTACGTTAGTTTTCGAACTGTTTTTTTTTTATAAATAATTATTTTCTTATATTTTCTAATCGTATACTGTACTATTGACCATGAAATGTATGACGTTAAAATAATTTCAAGAAAGTATCCTAAATAGCCAAATATTTTCACTTTCTTTAAACAGAATCTTTCATTAAAACAATACGGATCATTAATCTTCTTGAGATATTACATCACATAATAGTTACATGAAGAAAATGGATATGGTTGAGTATGAAAATACAATGAACCGAGTGAAGCGACACGAGAAATAAATAGCGGTTCTATAAACGCGTAGAAGCAGCAGGGTATCGCATCAGCTCATTGCTTTTCATGAGTGACTCGGCCAGTACGATGGCCATTTCGAGATTCCATCCAATTCTTCTTGGTGAGTAGCACGAGGAGAACACTGCCATAAATAAAGATAAAATCCTGGACTGATGACGGAAGTACTACATCCCTGTTTCGGGGATAAATGAAAACGAACTGTACTGAAATTCAGGTGAAAGCCTTATCCCATTATTATCTTCTTAAGAATACATAATATGTTATTATCGAGGGTCCTAAAACCTACGTGAATTTTCGAACGTCTGTCGTATTTATTATGATTCCATTCGACAATATCAATGTACGACACTTTAACAAATTTAGAAATGAAATACAATATTTTATTTAGATATTTTCATGATTATTTGATTATTGTACCTTTCACGGCAATTACAATTAGAATTACAAAACTCCATAATTTTTTAGCCGAGATGACTAAAGCTTCATTTTTAAACAAATAATGCATCGGAAGTCTTGGTAGTACGGTCAGTAGACAATGAAAAAATGTATTTTAATGTTTCGGCTACGATGATATAACCAGCCTAAAAAATTGATCTGTTTAAAATAAATAATTGTAACAATAAATGATGAGCAATAAGTATAATAAAACAAAATGAATATAATAAACTTACATCGCTTGACAAAATGTTCTTATTTGTGGTTTTTGTTCATTTTACGACAGTTATTTACCAATGACGAATTCAAATTAAAAAAAAATGTTTAACAAATTCATAAAAACTCTAAAAAAATTAACAATATAAATTTGAAAAAACACTTTTCATACGTCTGAGGTATTTGAGCACCGCTTCACAACAACTCTGTTTGACATAACAAAGTAAATTCGGAAATAACAATTGTTTATATACATAAATGATTGAATATCATACTGCTTGATGAAATTTTCTGTAGCAGTTTTACATCAAATGTTGCAAGCAAATAAAAATTCGAAAAACGACAAAAAAATGAAAAGACCCTGCTTTAAAGGTTCATATCTACATTTGTTTATTTTGTTGTACGAATGTGTTTTAATATTTACAGAAATGAAGGAACATTCTTAAATTTACATATATTTTAATCCACATTAATAAGCACCATTCTATTTTATTAGAATTTATGAAAATAGTAGGTACACATTAATTTATTAATTCATTTATTTATTATTATAATGTTAGTCAATACCAGATTTTAAATATATCATATTACGAAATGTTGAAGGTGATGGTGTAATACGTTTGCGAATCAATTTAATAACAATCGGATACAATATTTTTTTCTCTGTGTAGTTATAATATCTTATTTTTTAATGGCGTCTTTAATTAATTCAGAAAATCCCTTCAAACATGGAATTTTCTAATAAAATTACCAACCACTTTCTGCACCATTGTTCTTGTAGTAATTACCCAAATGCGTTTAGCGTTACTAGTAAAAATTAAACTGCCCTGAAAGATATGGATAATCATTCAATTGAGGGTGCATCATTTCATCATGTTCAATCTCTGCACCACCACTAAAGATGCTCGTATTTTTTTAGCTACGTTAGCTGTGGAAAATAGTGTTTTTTAATGTGCCAAAAAAAGCGCGACTAAACCCACTTATGCCCTACAGCTTTGCTTTTAATAACGTTTATACTAACCCAACTTTCAAAATTGTATTGCGAAATGAACACTTAAAATAATTAATAGGCCAGTTAAATCATGTATTGTCATTCCACAATTTCGCAATTTGCAGAAATGTCATTCTAAGTAATATTGTAAATTTTTATTTTCTATAGAAATATTTAAGTAAAGATACGAAATGTCTTGTTTTAAAAATAGTTCAATTAAAGTTATTCCGGGTTGATTTATAGTTCCTATGAATTTCATTACGACATTTCACAATAGTACGTGTGTGCACCTCTGGATCCTTTTATTACTTCTGTGTGCTTCATTATCTAACGTCATTCAAGAACTTCCGTAGCATTTCCATAATACTGATATCTGTGACCTTATTTTTATTTGTAATTAATTTAGATTGTACCCATAATCAATATATAGGTATCTGCAATTCAAATGCATCAAACATTTTGCAAAGTATATAATATACAAGACAATAATATTATTGTATAATTATGATAACAGAATTAAATAGAATATAAAAATGTAAGATGCAGTTCAAGTTTTCTTTCATATAACTAGAATATTACACAATTTCTGGCAAGGATTAGATTATTAGATTAAGACTGAATACTGGTTCCAATAAATTTAATAGCTTATGACAACTATTCTAATTTCAAAGTATCTTATGAAATTCCAAAGTACGGTTATAGAATATGCCACTAACATGTATCAGTTTATTCATAATTATATAGTCAATTAATGGTTTCTTGTGTTTAGTGGAAGGAGTTTTTATGATTGTAGAATATGAGATTATTATGTTCAGCAAGCCTGACTCTTGAAGAAAATTAAGTATTTATTAAATTGATATGAGCCCTCTCATAATAACCATTCTTTACTCTGTAATATGGGGTCCTTTTAAGGCACTCTGAAAGATATAGTAATCCTCATATCTTCGAAGGCCAAAAGTTTACGAAATTGATTGTCTGTTTCTCAATTAATTACTCACACTAAAAAATTGTTAGAGTAACTTGCTAAGTCTAATAGAGAAAAATAAAGATATTTTCATCCTTTGAGTCTTATGAAGTAAATCATTGATATCCCCCTCCAATTATTTACTCCAAAATACTGGAAATTGAATCCTTTAGATTAAAAATTGACTCCGGATTCAACCTTTCGATTATTACTGCGTAGGGAATTGTATATTAATTTTTATATAAATGTTTATATAAATTTGTGTGATGAGCTAAGACACTGTGTGATGAGTAATTAATATGGATATTTGTAATTACTAGAGCAAGGTGTTGCGAGGTCTGGAGTATGTGCATTAGAGACTGGATTCAGTAGTAAATTAAATTTTTTAACCTAAAAATGCATTAAACCACATTTTATTTGGAAAAATTTAACTTTAAGAAATAATATTTAATGCCGGTTAAGATCTGTGTAATTTCTATATAAGAGCAAGCAATTTGCCCAACAAATTTTTATGTATTTATTTTGTAAGTTTTTAATCTTAAAATTTATGCCGTAATGCAAGTACTTTGCACCCTCAAATCAGTCCACGAAAAATTTCACTAACGAAGAAAAAAATAGCATACGATACACTTGCGAAGTCGCTGACTTTCACCCTTCTCGTACTCCAGTACAAAATCACCCTCTTCGTGCACTTGTTTTGTAATGTAATAATCTAATTTATATAATTTTACTCTTACAATGTTAAGTTACGTATTAATAAATTTTCTACAATGATCGTTTATTAGTTCTTTCTTTTTAGCAATACGCTTTTTTTAATTCATTCAAGAAGCGTTTAAACAACCAATATTGATTATATCATACACTGACAGAATCAGATAATATGGTCAAAATACAACATTTTTAATTTGGAATCACAGCAAAAATTAGCCTGATTAGAAAAGGACAAACTTATGCACTATACATGGACTAATTTTAAGCCGCTTTAATGTATAACAATTTTAACTCTTATTTTTTTCTGTGAAGTATTGGTAGAACGCAGAAAAAAATAGTCTCAAAATTGTTTCATCTCAAATTAAGCACTATAAAAGGCTTATTTTCAGTCTAAAATTGAGCTGATTTTCTTAAATTAAGTCAATATTTGCGCTTAAATTCTTTCTTTCAGAGAGAAAAGTTTAATTTTAGTCTAGATTTATGCTTAAAGAAAATTTTTTCGACCATGTCACACCTACTTTAGAGAATTCTTATTTCGAACCTGCATATTGACTAAAAGTAAGTTTCCAAAACTAAAAACAAGGTTTTGAGCGCAAATATTGATTTAATTTAAGAAAATTAGCACAATTTTACGCTGAAATTCAGCCTTTTACGGTGCTGAATTGAATATGTAACAATTTTAAGACTTTTTTTTACTGTGTACGGTAGTAGACAATGAAAAAATGAATTTTAATGTTTTGGCTACGATGATGTAACCGAAGCTTAAAAAATTTATTATCTGTTTAAAATAAACAATACTAAACACACTATATTGATTATATCATACACTGACAGAATCAAATAATATGGTCAAAATACAAGATTTTTAATTTGGAATTACAGCAAAATTTTGATAGCAAAATTTTGAAAGCAAAATGATTTCACTACACAAAAATCTTTAGATGTGAGAATCAATGAAGGTCCATTGGAAATTCAGTCTTTTTCAAGCATGCACTTAAGGTGCGGTGAAATTAATGTATAACAATTCGTCCGTAAACCAACAATGCACTTGCGATATCTTCTCGGCGGTTGTTGGCCAGACGAGGATGACGACGACGACGAGGGAAAATCGAGTCGACTCGGCAATGGATTTCATTAACTCGAGAGTGCCTCGCCCAGTTCGACATCGGTACTGTGGAGGAAATATCAGTACGTAGAGAAGTGCGCGGCATCAGCTGCTTGCTGAAATCGAGTCGAGTTTCTTCATTGTGCACCAGCATCAACCACCATCATCCGGTCTGCTCCATTCGCAGCATCCCTGGTAGGAAGCCTGTCCGTGGCAGACCCTCACTCGGTCTCATCCACCCTCCTGCCTGTAATTGGAGGTCGTTAATCAAAAGGGCACTAAGCGGCGAATCGCTATTTCGATCGCTTTTCAAGTTTTCATAGAGTTCGAAACCGACTGTGAAATCGATTATTAAACCCGTCATATAAGTGCGAATAATGGATGTCGAATGTTTGCTCAATGATCCACGAGTCTCGTTTCATTTGTACATATAATTCCACGTCATATGTCCCGATTCCATTTCACATTACATATATGTATTCATATATATCTCGATCGCTGAAAACTCATCGAGTAAATTGTAAGCTTAAGTGCAGGGATGATTTATTTTATATTAATATCATAGGAGACAACAGAAATAGAATCCTAGGGTAACTTTGGAGATTTAATTTAATTGCAAATGATAAATGAACATAACACCAAACATAATTATTTAAAGAAGGTGTAATGATTCTGAAGAGCATAATCTAGAATACTTTATCCCTTATCTGTAATTTGTAATATTATTTCATTATTTTGCTCGTTTTGTGGGACCTGTTCTGGGTGTATAATAGTTTACGAAAGTACTAATGTATTTCACCTAGGTGACATACAGGGGAAAAAGTTTTGGACATTGCCATGTATGATTCATAATTATACGTAACTTATATGCAATATTATTGACAAAATCCATTAATGAGTATTCGAAAATACATATTTTTTTATGTAGGGGAAGTAGGGGCAAAGTGGGATGGCTTTGGAAAAACTTGTATACGAAAAATATGGGGCATAAGAATGGTTAGGTGTGGTTTAGAAACCCTTATATAGGTCCTCAACTAACTTATTATGAAACGCATTTAAAAAAAAAAGTATCTGTTTAATACTCCAAATTTCAATTGTACGAAAAAACTTTTTTTTGAGAAATCTGAAAATCTAGGGGCAAAGTGGGACGGGTTGTTAAAATTACTTCTGTAAAGGTTTGACAGAGAGAGAGAGAGAGAGAAAGAGAGAGGGGGAGAGAGTGAGAGAGAGAGAGAGAGAGATTGCTTAAAAATTTATTTATTAGTGTCCTGGCCACTACGAGCCGTGGACACAACTCAAGAGAGAGAGGGAGAGAGAGAAAGAGCGAGAGGGAGAGGGAGAAAGAGAGAGAAGGAAAGAGAGCTCTTACTTATCTCTGTGAACCTAAATTAAAAAGGAATACACCCCACTTGGCCCCAAAATAGAATTTTTTTAAACACGTCGTAAAAAATCATCCTCAACCCCAAATGAAAAAAATAAAAAACAAAAATAGAGTGTAAGAGAAGACAATTAAGTCATGCAATTCAGATTTTAATTACGCTTAATTTATTGATACTTACTAATCGATTGAAAATATGTCTGAATTTACAAAGTGACTTCGACTTCCTAGGTCATGTTGGAACGGTTGGTAAATACTGAATGGGAACTGAAACATGTTTCAAAATTTGTATTACAATAACTCTTTTGTAAATAAACAATGCAAACAAACACATAGCAAATGTTCTAATACAGCAAAACGCCGAAATTCCACTTTGCCCTGTGTCCCACTTTGCCCCTACTTCCTCTATGTACATTATAATATAATTTTTAATGTATATATGTAAATTTTAGTCAATAATGATCACGATTAAGTATATTTTAGAATAGTGCTGTACATTTATGCAATAGTAATTTTCGTATTAAGAGCGTAATATAAAGTTTTACGCCCGCAATACTAACAATATTTTTCGCCTGATGGAGTGTAAAATTCGAATATATGCCTCGAATTTTATACAAGGATAGGTAGAGAACTCCTATTTCAGCCGTGTTAAATTCGAGGGTCTAAATTGCGATTTTACGCCTGCAAATCGGGGCGAAAATATACTAGTATATATATTATATATACACGAAAAAAGCACAAGCGTTTATAACAGTGTAAAATATCAAAACCTATTCAACACGTTTGATAATAAATTATAATACATCTACATTTATTTCCATATATATTTTTCTTCAAATTTGAAAACACTTTTACTACTACGTATTTACGTAGTAATCTATATCGACGTTTTTGTCAATATTTACATGTTTACATGGCATAAAAGAAATTGAGATTTTTTTATCTTTCACTGTTTCCAATACAAAAACCTTGAAAGTTGAAAAAGAAACTTACTTTCTCAATTTAAACGAATTTCCAGAAGAATGTAAATAACTAAGTCGGATAGAAACAATACACAAACATTGTTAACATACAAAAACGATACCAGTTTACAAAAAATTGATTTTTGATGATTCGAATTTTAATCGTGATTTTTAATTATATTTGAGACTACGTCTAAAACAACTTGCGTTTCTACTAAACGCAAATCATTAAAAGCAAAAATTTTGCTGAGTTTACAATTTGAAAAAATATTCCATATATGACGAAAGAACGATATTCGAGGTTAGAGATTTTACATCGCTCTAAATTTAACATGAACAACTATGAGTGCAAGTATAGAAAAATATGTATTTTTCATATAGGTGTATCTTTAGTTGCTGAAAAATTGCTAAAAAGACTATAAATAGTTCTCAAAAAATGCGAGATGTTTGTGTCTATCATCGTATTAAATTTTTGTTTACGTCGTGACATTTTGTAAACATAAGTTGGTATTTTATTAAGTTCAGTCTGTAATATAGCCCCTTTAGCTGCGGCTAGCCTTTTGGTATCGTATACGATTATATATTTTGTATATTTATTTTGTTGGTCAATAAAGACAAATTATTATTATTACTTCGTTTTACTGAGTAGTTATTGAATATATGTCTATAGTAATTTGTACAAGAATTTTCAATAAATTACTAAATAGTTTACACGGTTTCGAACATTTTTTCTGAAAAACTAGAAACAATTCAATTAAGATTAAATCTAATTATGTTTTTGACTGTCAAGTAAATTTTTTTCAAGGAAACTTCTTAGCTTAGTTTGATAATTTTGCTTTAATAACAGTGTTTGAAAAAACTCTTAGAATATATTGAAATAGTCGCCGCAAATCATCTTGAATACATATCATACATATACAATACAAATCATAGCGAATGAAGTAGGTGACACAATTTCGTTCAACTAAGAGGTATACAAATGAAAGAAGAAAAATCATAAATTGAAAATAAACTGTTAAAAAAGTTAACGAACAATAATCGGTTTCATTACATTTATCAGTTAGAAATTCATAATATTTAATAAATATTTAATATTTAAAATCATTGTATATATTTATAAAATTTATTATGGACAAACGTGAAGTTAGACGTTTTTAACATAAAATATTCTTTCAGATTCACGAGGAAGTTGTTATTACTACTGATGTTATGTCTATCGCAGTAATTGAAGTATTCATTTTATTTATTTCCATATCAAGACTGTAAATAGTGAAACTTGATTATTTTACATCACATCGTATTATGCCACCAAAATCTGTTACATTACTCTGTCATATTATGCAAATGTATAGGTTAAAATATTGATGAACTAATAGTTGTAATTCAATAATTGTATAACTTGTAAAATGACATGCTGACACGTTAAAAATATATCGATTCACGTTTGACGTTACAAATTAGGTAGATAGACAGATATAACTAGCGGTATTTAAAAAAAATTATAAAAAAGAAAATTATGAAAAAACAAACTTTTCCATCTTTGCTAACAATAAGTGTGATTTTTCCGGCACATGTGAAAATACTTTTGATAGGACAGTCAATTATCTGACGTTAGGACGCCAAAATTTTGAACAAATATAAAAATATTTGCATAAAATTTCCTCTGAATTTGCAGTCATGTTACGTTATAGATATCCGTTAATTATGTTCTTACTGATTATGGTGAGTCCGAAATTCGTACGAGGTAAAGAAATATAAAACTTTTATTTTTGCATTAAAATCTAATTAAACAACTATTTCATTTTCGATGTTCTTTTTTATTTATTTTTTGTTTGTTTGAGAGAAAGAGTCCCAAAATCATTGTATCAAACATTAAAAACAAAAATTATGAAATTTTACGAATACTGTTAACGCGTATTGCATAATTTGAGGTAGTGAAATACTTGAAAGATATACCTACTAGTTTTGGAGTGAAGAAATTTACCAATATTACTCGAATTTTATTTAATAAAAGTCACTTAACTTTTTCCGTTACGAAAATTTTCAGTACAATCTACTAATGTTTCTTGTTCTGTGTGAGTAAAGAGGTTAGACGATAGAAACTCAAAAACGATTCAGGACTGCACAACACAATTGTCAGACACCTCTTCTCCCCAATACATGTCCTCTCTCACCCTCCCAAATTGCACCCCGCAGAGAAATTGGACGACCCCATATGTATCGTATTCGCATTAAAGGTCAAGGGGAACAACCGCAAATCCATACCGATGCAGTCAACCACTTGTTTTATTATCCTATATTATATATTGACAATAAAGCATTAGTCTTCCACTTAACAATATATCGGCTATCCAGCTGCAGCAAGACGGTGTTTTCGTTCGGACATCTCTCCAAGTATAATTCGAATGGTACACTACGTAACTTCACGCAACATTGTGACACAAACCGACCGTGGCCCTATAGAACTCGGTGTTACATTAAAAAATGACGATCTTGGAATAATTACCATAATATCTTGTTTTATCAGATATCTACTGAAAATGAAAAATTCCATTTTTCTATTATTTATTCTTTCAGTCCTGAAAAGAAATTATCACTCAGGAATAGAACGCTTGGTATTAATTAATATTTGATCAATTCATAATATATCAATTTTCTATAAATAATACCTACTTTTATATTGATTTTTTAGATACAAATAGGACCGATATAACGTAACGAAATTGTCAGCGTTACGTTAATTTTTAATTGATCCTATTATATAAATTGTTGTATTACTTAATTAAGTCAGTAAATTGTGACGATACTTATTATACATTAAAAATACTAGAGTACAACATATATTAAAAGCTTCCACTGAAAGTATTTGAAAACCAATAAAACATATATGGGCAAATCGACGAAACATTTAATATTTCTTATTAAATTTCTTCACTTCATAAAAAAATGAATCTAAATTTTTAATGCACACTATCTAAACTTATCTTGTATAACTGTAGACCTTTAAAAAAGTAAGAAAAATACTGTGCCCCTGATTATTTTCTATACTTTTATCTTCAACAGGCGTCACCTAAAATCGGCACCAAAATCGGAGCAAATTTTTCAGGTTCTTTGGACAAAAAAAAACAAAGTGACGTTTTAACAAACAACAATAAAATTGGGTTTACATCAGTCTTCTGACCTACCAAGATGGATACTATTATTCTACTATAAAATATGTAACATTAAAAAACCATCATGTAGACGTGATTTGAGCTTATTAGGAACATAGAAAATATTAAAAAAAATTAATATCACTGTTTAAAATCTTCAATATGAATATTTCCATTGAAGCAATTTTTTACTTAAAATTTAAGTTGTAACAAACCAGAAGCATTGATTTTGCATAATAATAAAAATACTTTTCTTGAAACTTATTTTCGTAAAACAGTCAAATATAAAAAAAATAGCATTTTTTGGAAAAAAATCGGTACCTGTAGTATTTGGGATAATAACTTTTTTTAACATGAGGTACACTCATCGACTTAAGATTTTTTAAAAGAGTATTTGTTAAGTATGCTTTGTGATTTTGAGAAAGATAGAAACAGTCTTAATTTTTATATAGCCCTAAGATGTAAATATTTCTATACGAGTACCCTTCAATAATAGTAAAATTAGGGCACATTATGCGTAAATAGTAATTGTTTATAACTAGCAATATATAGAAAATTGATTAAATTTTACAACTAACTGTATTTTGTCCAAAACTCTTCATGAACTAATACTCGAAAGGGTGAAGATAAGTCTGAAATCGCCAGTATCTGCTATGTCAAAAAATCTGTGGAATTATTTATATCTGTAACGGCATAAATAATAAATGCAACGAAAGATTAAGATAGGAATGTTTTTTAAAAGATCACTCCAGATATCTACAGGGTGATCGGCCAACCATTACCCAGCGACTAACTCTAGATTCTACAGATAATTCTGAACAACTTTTTCCTGTGAAAAAATGTCCGGGAAGGTAGAGTTCAACACTAAAATTTAGGTGAAAAAATCACATTTTTTGAAATATCTCGACTCTGTTTGAAGGTATCTTAACGAACCGGAGCTCATTTTAAAGATATTTTAAAGCTCTATAAATTTTCTCTATTGGTTTTTGATCTACAATGAATATCTCTCTTGTTATAGCCATAAAAACGGGGTAAATGCCGATTTTTCAGGGTTTTCGCCTTTAACTCGTTTCGACACATAGTTACCGAAATATCACACAGGAAAAAGTTGTAGGCCTTGAAAAAACAAAAATTTTTTGCCCTCTAATACGATGCGATTAAATTAAAACTGAACCCTACAAGAGCCTCGTAAAGTCGACAAAATACAGTACGACAAATAGATCGATATTAATAACAAAATGTTATGAAAACGAGTGCAAATAGGGTTCAGTTTTAATTTAATCGCATCGTATTAGAGGACAAAAAATGTTTGTGTTTTCAAGGCCTACAACTTTTTTCAGTGTGATATTTCGATAGCTATGTGTCGAAACGAGTTAGACACGAAAAACCTGAAAAATCGGCGTTTACCCCCCGTTTTTATGGCTATAACAAGAGAAATATTCATTGTAGGTCAAAAACTAACAGAGACAACTTGTATAGCTAGAAAATATCTTTAAAATGAGCTTCGGTTCGTTAAGATACCTTCATATAGAGCTGAGATATTTAAAAAAAAGTGATTTTTCCCCCTAAATTTTAGTGTTGAATAACTTAAAAACTCTACCTTCCCGGAAATTTTTTCAAGGGAAAAAGTTGCTCAGAATTATCTGTACAATCTACAGTTAGCCGCTAGGTAATGGTTGGCCGATCACCCTGTATATTTATTTTTATATTCTTCATATTATTGTAATTATAATAATATAGGGAAAATACGAATTAATACAAATTATGTACTATTAGTTTTTCACGTTATTATTATATGCATAAGTGACCACATTAAATTAATGTTTTAGTAGTAAATTTGGGAAGATATATGAATAAAAATAAAATAAAAGAAGAATAAGATGAGGATACAGCTGGTTTTTACCACAAATGCTCCCCAGCCTTCGAATATCCTTGTTTAATGTACCTTCGCACGTTTTTGTCGCCCTACGTAATTAGCATGACTCCAACACGAAACAAGTCAAGATTTTCGAGTCAATAGACTCCAAAGAAGGAATTTATCCCCATGGGGTCAGCGTGTGCCATTTAACGCCATTTCTCTATTGATTGAATCTACATATTGTTCAGCATCAATCATTATTATGGGGAATATATTTTCATTCGCAAATTTGTTTACATTTATGACATCTTTTTTGAATACAAGTCGATGTTTGTAAGTGAAATGATGAAATAAATAATATATTTCACGCTAATAAATAAATTAAAAAAAGAATTGTAAAATAATAAATATGTGTATATAATATTTGTCCATCTCTAATTTCAACTATACACTGGAAATTCCGTAGTATACACTTTATTATTGAAAATTAACATACCATAAAATGTGTCTTTTAAAATGGGTTTCAGATTGAACCTTTCAAAACACTCGTTTCTTCTGCTTTTTATCACTTTTTCTGAAGAAGGCCAAAACCAGACCGAAACCTATAAAAACTTTTATCCGTTTTTCTTATTTTTCCTATTTCTTGTTATTTTTTAAACTAATAATTATTTTATAGTGACCGATCTTAATAGCTATTTCTGAAACCCATTTTAAGTTTCACATTACCATATTTTTATCAGTCTACTTTTTTTATAATCTTTGTGATTATAACTAGATTAGATTAAATCGATTAGCGCGAAAATTTTACTTTTAGTTAAAAATAAAAATAGAGCAAAATTGTAAGTAATAAAAACACCTACAATTATTTTATTTTCTATTTGACTGCGTATAACAAATATTAGCCACTTTGCTCACGTGTTTTTTCGTAAATACGTTAGAATAATTGAAATATTATAGTCAGTATTCCCAAAAATATGAATACCAATTTTATTATTAGGCAGGCGAAAATAGTAGCTTAAACGAAAAATACAGTTATATAACAACATTTTTCATTTTCCATAAAGGGTTTCTTCATTCTTTATATAATTATTTGTGATATCTTAAAAAAAAGTTTTTTATCCTTTTTTTTATGAAAATACACAAAAGCGTAATATTAAAATCTCCTGTTATCCTCCTGTTAACATCTAGTTTTCTCTGCGTATTCAACCGGATGATTAGAAAGATAAATTCACTTTCTTAAATCTGCAATTATCCTTAACAGTAATAAATTTACAATAGTAAGTTAGTTTACTAATTATTAGAAGTATTATTACATTTTTTTTAAAGAGACGAATTTTTAATTATCATAATTGATTTACTTCATGAAAATAGTGCTATGCAGTATATGGATTTATAAAATTATTTCTTCGTTTGATCCTGTGATTAAGAAAATTCTGCTTTAAATACTCATGCAAAGTTATCGTAATATTTACTTACTTGTATAAACATAATTATTAGATGGTATTTACAAATCAGAAAAGTAAAAAAACAATATGCCAACTATACGTTTTCAAGTGGTTATAATTATACCGTACCACCTTTTCCACCATCGTCGATTTAACCTGTTTCATTTTGTGTGTACTGGAATGAATTTATATCGATTTCGTATTTTATGTAAATAAAAAATATTAAAAGAATAATATATAATCTCGAATATACAATTTTCAGCGTCATCAATTATATTTGTGTTTACTACTTTTTAACGACGTTTATTTGCTTTATTATGATATGGAATAGATCATGACTAATTGAAATAATAAACAAATATCATGCAATAGGTAAATTAACTAAATTTAAATTACAGTAATTAAATCGATTTATAATTTTTTTAGTATATTAGTAGTAATGAATAGATTTAAGAATTATGAAA
Organism: Trichopria drosophilae; assembly: GCA_030407085.1. Classification (NCBI taxonomy): domain Eukaryota; kingdom Metazoa; phylum Arthropoda; class Insecta; order Hymenoptera; family Diapriidae; genus Trichopria; species Trichopria drosophilae. Next base: position 166,338,263 of record CM059583.1, read on the forward strand.
TAATAATTATAAAAATGTTGAAAAATTTATTTTTGTCAACACAATATCTCTTGTCGATTCACGGTATTGCTAATATGTAGTTTTACACATATACACACTTCAATAATTTCAATGTAGAGTACATAAATGTAGATTACTGTCGTATATCTATTCATTAAAATGCTAGAAGCGTTAAAGTTTTTCGAAGGCGTCACCAAGAAAGTCTCGTGAAAGCATTCGAGGTTTCGAGCCATATATAAAAGAGGGTGCTATAAAACAATCCGATTATTAAACCGTGCAAGGACTGCGTAAAACGAATAGGGTACTACCGCGCGCAAAGGTTTTAACTTAGAGACTTTATTACCTGAAGGAAGTACCTTTTAATGGCGATCATAAAACAAGTGTATCAATACTTTTTGCAACAAATTGTTACTTTCGATCACATAGATGTATATTTTTTCAAATGGAAAGAGATCATTCGAAATGTTCTTTGGATTTTGATCTCATTGTGCTAATGAATATTCTCGTTTAATTTTTGTTCAATGCTTCGTTTCCTTTGTGTCTATTTTGATCATATACATATACTAGCAAAATTAAGGGCAATAATTCTATCATTTCTATATGCATGTTTCAGCTTTAAGATACTTGAAACAATAATACATGCCGAAAGTTAGCAAAGGAAATGATCATTTTTTAAATTTTAGTTTGTAAATAATAGCGTATTAATAAAATGAAAAAGTTAGCATAAACATGTTAAAATTTATTAATATGTTTGGAAGAAATTAATATACCAAATAGCATAAATCACATCGTCTATCTCCAGAAGAGTTGCAGTAATTTACCAAGATGGCAAATTATGTTCCAACATCACCGCAGGTACATGTGCTACTTGGGATACGTCTGTAGTAATAGTATAAAGTAATTTTATTTACAGGCTTGAGTTTTTAATTTCTCCAATCAAACAAAGTATTTCGAAACTAAGTTTTTGATATTAATATTTTCTAAAATTCAAATAGGTGAGTGCGATACCTTCTACAACGAAAATTATCGTTAAAGATTCTGTAGCATACGAAATGCTCAACGAAAAAGCGAGAATATTTCTCAGGCATCTGTAAAAATTCTAATTAATTTTTATACTTTTTTGCGGAAAATTGATTACTTTCGTAGCTACCAAATAGAAAATTTTGTATTCATTCTGCTTCTAAAAACAAACCAAGAATAGATGAAGAAATTATGTATTTAAATTCAGATTGTGCCACGACATAACAATAACTCGATAAAATATCTATTGTCGTTCAATTCATCAGTTTTTTTCATTTTTAATGACTACCTTGCAGCAGAATTGATGCAAAATCACTTATTAAGAAGTCGATGGTATAATAAATATTTCTGTAAAAAAAATGAAGTGAAAAATGATTGATAATCCATAATGATCTCTTAAAAATCGTAGATCTGCTGTATTAGGCATGTTGGATTTATTAGTTACAATTAAAATGATTACTCTTGTCTCTTACGTGCGCTCATAAAAATCACATTGAAAGAATTAAAAAAGCGGGGAAACTTGCGATAAACATTCAATTTTTAGATTCTTTTTTCAAAATGTACAGAAATATGATTCTTATTGCAAGGGCTACCGAGCGAAGTAATATAGTCAGGATTTGTTGCTTTTAAATATCGAAAATCAAATCTGAAAGTTTCATGTGTGGCATAAAACTTGACAACTTGGCAAAGACAAATCGAACCTCAAAATTTGACGTTAAACTTCCAGGTTTTATTTTTCCTGTTTGTAAGCAAGGAATCCTAACTGTATTACTTCACTAGGTACCCATTGTGATCGGAAACCGATTTCTGTAAAGAAATTTTTTTAAAAAGGCCTAAAAAGTTAATAGTTATGGTGCAAAGTTTTCTCGCTTTTTTGACAATCCCGGGACGCTCGAGGGTCCTTCAGAGATATTAACGATTTATATCAGATATGCCACTAGTCGATTTTAATTAATAACGTAATATATGTTATACAATTATTTCATTCGTCAATATTGTGGAAGATATGATCTGTTATCGAACGCGATGTATAAGAAAAAAAGTTGTGGATTGAGGTACATGTTGAATATTATAAACATATGGTTAATGGATAGGCTAGTTCAAGAAATAGTGAAATGTAAATATTCAAGGCGCTGCTTTAATGAAATAAAATGTTTTATGTACGTCTTTTCGGTGCGTACAGTAAACTTATGCGTAAAGTAATCTTTACGCACTCGATTATACTTTACGCACTTGTATCGAAAAGTACTATTTTTACGAACTCGGGAATTCTTTCCTTTGCTGCATTTTAACTTCAGAAGAGTTGTATAAGTTTTGTTACTTGGCAGGAATACGTTTTTTCATTGGAGTTTGCAATATCGTCAGTATTACGAAATGAAGAGTAAATATAATGTTAATGTTGCAATATTAATTTAATTTTAGTACTTTTGTATTTTTCTTATTGTGTATAATATTTTACAATTCCATGATTACATTCTTCTTGGATCTCGAAATTAATGTTGTGAAGTGTTCAGTTGAAAAAACATGCAACCGGCAATCGAAAGGTCGTGGGGACATTCAATTTGTCCACTTTAATCGTCCTCATTTTTTTCAAAAATCTAAAACCAATCCAGCAGTTCCCATCTTTACCACTATATAAAATTTTACCGTTATAAAAAGTTTGCAATAAAAGACGATTTCTAAATATTCCAATAATCGTTCTGTTGAGGCATATGAGAAATGAATGAAAGACTTGAGAGATAGTCGAAGAAATTATGTAAATCGTGGGACGAATCATAAATTTGCCAGAGATACTTTCAAGATTTCGGAAGTTTATTTAGAAGATGTAAATGTGATCCTGGGGATATAAAACAGAAATAAGGGATCTATAACAGCCGAGAAAAATTATTGATTAAGTTTTAATCACAGTAGATCGAATGGGATCAAATTTGATCCTCTTTTTGAGACTATTTCGAAACTACTTTGATCATTTGTGATGTGAAGCCTGCTTGAAATCTAAATTCAATTATCTGTGAAATTAATCAATAATGGTCAACATAAACTGAAACCAGATTCAAGTCAGGTTCTGCATTTTCATCAAATGAAAAATAAAAATTATACCAGATATAATTTATTTATATTTTCACTTCTACTTTTTATTATGACACAATTTTTACTAAGGTGTTTACAGAACTCTCAGAAAAGCCGATATGATTTTCATGTTTATCATAAGATATAGCCCCAGTAAGATTTCAGGAAAGATCACTTTCATTCCTGCTATTTTAGTGCAAATATTCTTAGCAATATTTTAAGCTGAAGAAAATAGCATACTTTAATATGTGCCTATAAAAAATGTGTATTAGAATAATTATGATGCTGGCCAGTATAAGAAATGTTCTGATAACTTGCATTACATTACTATACTTTTCTAATATATACTCAATTTTTAAAAATCGTTCTTTTACATATCAAAGTATATCTTGCTCATACAATCGGATATGGTAATTTTTCAAAGACGATTTATCATAAAATATAAACTATGAGATATGGCCATGAACCAGCTGTAATCAATATCGTCACGTGATCTATTTCTATGAAGGCATCATGAATACTTTATTCCAATAAATTTTCGAAATATCCTTCATTAAGGCAGTAAATTCTTACGTTAAAATACCTCAGTTATAATACCTGAGAAGAATATAAAATATTTAAATTGACGATTAATTCACTTTGTTATCTATATGTTGTAAACTTTATATATCTGAAAGTAAAATAGCAATTATGGTTTGAGAGATGTTTAGAGTACTGTTTAGTTTAGTTCTGTAACAATGATCCTAATTAATTTCCTAGTTACACTGCAAAAAACTATCGTTATAGGTCATGCAGCAATAACTCTGAATAGGCTATAAACTCGGTAACGTCTGATATAAGTAGAATATTTTAACTAATAATTTAATAAACAAGAATGTTAAACATCATTTGTAATTAATATTTGTGTAATGTGATTAATAAGATCTGTATAATAACCTGGATTAATTTGCTGAATATTTTTATGTTAAATAAACCCGTTTTTCCGTAATTATAATATACATCGCGCACTTTATGGATTAGATAAATAAATGTTATATATAGAATTATTACAATATCTACAGAATGTGAATAATGGGTACTGCAGTATGATGTGGGTTTTAAATTTTTCGACGGACATATACTTATATATACTACATATAGTATACTTTAACCGCTACAAAATTTGTCATCTGTCAAAACTAATGAATATATATTCTATACAAAATAATAGTTAGTAGCTCATTTTTTTTAAATTAATAATAAATGCAATATTAATGTTAATTACTTTTCCTTTGATTACTCAAAGTAATAATTTTAAATTACATAATATTACTTCCATTTATGTATCATTTGTAACATAAGACTTTAAAGAGAATGTAATATATCAGCTGAATACAAATTAATTAAAAAAGTAGTTAAAAAACACAATTTATCTTTAACGATTTACGGTTTATTGCGCCAATGATAATTACTTTCATAATAGTATTGAAATATAATTTTAAACTCAGTGTCCTTATATGCCACCTGTGGAATGAAGGAAGTGAAGCAAAACCGGAAATAGATCCAGGCACTTGTTGATTTTAGGAAACTCGACAAACACACGTCCGACAACTTGTTGCTAACGCACTCTACAGTCCAGTTAAACTTTGGTTCCTTCCGAGCAAATAAAAATATACACAAATCATAATAAGTATCGCAAGCGAATGTAAAACAAATATAATGCACATGAATAAAAATAGTAAATAAAAATTTAATTAATCAATTTTAAGTAATTTCGTTGAACCACTTTATAATCGACCATTACACATTTCTTCAAGATGTACAAAATTAACCTATCGTTCAATTGGTTACAACTGGCATCTCAAGCAGGTTTAGTTTGCGCTTGATGATGACGACGATATAAAAAGCTTATTTGACACGTTAATGATATACTCTTATAACAAATAATTTTTTTTTTAAATTAATAATAATTGTTAGTACCTCACTTTTTAAATTAAAAATAAATAATCATTAATTTGTAGAAAGCAGGCAATACAGAAGTAACAGTTTTATATTCCGAGAGTGTACAAAAAATAATTTTTTAATTTCAATAATCTCGTAACTTATCAATATTTATTTACATACAATTACTACTCTTCCAATATAAATGTTGCGCCTCATAAACCTTAGTAATTAATCAGTCAGAATATAATAATCAAATTGTGAAATTACATTTAAAAACTCAAATTCAGTTAGTTATTCTTGAAATGAAGTAATTGCTCACGCTGGCATTGAGTAGAAATGGCAAAGTTGTTGAATTGAAAGATACAATAGTTTTGTAAGTTTCACTAAAATTCGCTTCACAATGTGAATACTAAGAAAAACTATATGAGCTACCTCTGCTAATATCGATTCGTCTAATTTGTTACTAAATCTAAATTTTTAAACGCAGCTAAGTATTTTGGCTAAAAAGTAGATGTAAATTTTGTTTATTATGAATGCAGGAAAATTTTTAATTGAAGTTATATGTTTACATGATGAAGTGTAATCTTAAAATCTATTCCCATTAAAGTGGTGACTTAGAAACAGATGTAAACATAGTAATATTGTGAAATTTTAGTACATATTAGTTCATCTCTTTTTGTTGTGATAATTTACAAGAAAAAGCAGACTAGAAATATTTTAAAGATAAAGTCTGTGATAGAAAAAAATTCCAAAGATATTAAATTTTAAAACCTTAGATATATTTGGCAGTGACTAATATTAATAAGTGACAAGCGTGCAAACTATGAAACGTACTTTGCAGAGTATTTTCATTATCCCAACCAGCGCGAAAGATATTTATTTTACTATCTAGCGCAGGCGTGAAATCTATATTTAGAAAATGTTACAAGATTGAAATCCCTAAAATAACATGATAGTTGTAGCACTATATAAAAATAAAATAATACAATTAATACTAAAGCTGTACCGCAATTATACTAAATATTCTCTTTCAAAGGATACTTTCAGCATTCAGCGTTTATCTATTTCCGGTTTCAATAATTTTTAAAATTGGTCATTCCAATGATTAAGTTATTGACTTCGACTGTGTGACTATGTGGACGATTCTGTATTAGAGAAGTACCTAATTAATAAAAATATTTTAAAAATTAGTTATTTACTTCAATTGTATAAAAAACAATTACATTTAAATAACGGCTTTAATGAAAAAAGTTGAAAATGTAAACATTAATTTTTTTGCATGTTTATTTATTCAAAGTGCTGATTTAGAATGAATTTTCTTCTGGAAGAACGCTTCCGCTGTCACAAATAAGTGTAAATAAAAGGTTACTGAATTTATTTTTCAAAATTTGGGCTCTGAAAGGGCAATTCTATTTACTACAGACCGTATCCTAGAAAATGCAACAGAAATTAACCCTTTAACGCTCAAATGGCCAAAATTTAAACGTCAAGCCCGTGCCTTTCAATTATAACCCGAGAGGAAAAAACATTGGCATACATATTCTTGTGTAAAAAAGTCTCATCTTTCGAATAGCATAGCCAAATTTATCAATAAACAGCAGCAATTGTTTCATTTTAACAATAAACAAACAAAAAAAAAACGCAGATTTTCGATCTGTTTTTTTTTTTAAGAATTTTTTTAACTATGTTGTCGGTACTTAAGAATATTCTAATCTATCAGGATACGGGACCTGAATGTTGCACTTCCAAAATATATTTTTAGATTGTTAACCGATCCAAAAATACGTCCGAATACCTGAAATTATTGAAAAATCACAGTAATGTGCACTTTTGAAGTTTAATCTAAGTTTTAGCGTCGTTTTTCATTTTCGAGGCAACAGATTGGATGCACATTAGCAAAATTTGCTCATGCAATAATTGAAAGGCGTAGGCTTGAAGTTGGCTTTAAAATTTTGGCCATTTGAGCATTAAAGGGTTAATTGAGGACCGACAGAGAATTTTTGGGAATAAGTGATTTTTATTTTCTAGGTATATATATAGATCAATTCTCAATGAATGTCTTTGGTATTTCCTAGGAAACCTTGTATAGTAATTAGAATTGCCTGTTTAGTACCAGAATTAGGTAAATAACGGGAAAAAAAGATTGTTTATTATCCTCCACTGTGCATTAAGAATTTATTGCAAATATACTGTAAATCAAACATTTCTATTACGAGAATTAAAATCGACATAGCGTATTTTTAAACCAAATGCCTATGTAAAATAGGAGACATGCATTTCATCCCAGATGCCTGCGTGAACTCTTCAGTAGAGCACTCTCAGGACATCTTGCCCTAGATGCATGTATATAATTTAAAAATGAAATTTTAATTATGTCAAACATGTAAGGAAACGTATAAAACATAACAAAAGAGAAAAGATATGTAACAAATCTCCGGCTTGAAATAATTACTACAACAATAAAAAATCTTAGATATAACTTAATTTTCAACTAAATTCCGATTTATTGCAATAAATTCAATAACTACATCTCGACCATGTTTATAATGAATTAAGTAATCAAATATAATATAATATTTTTGTGTAGATAAATTATCTTACAATACAAGTCAATATTTATTTTTATGAAAAAAATATATACAAAATTTATTAGGATTTTATCATTAAAAAATATGGCGAAGAAATTAATCAACGTTGAATATACTTCCATCCATTACTAAGATTTAATTGAAAACACATGATTTTCTTTATTTTAAATCAAAATCAGTCAATGGACATTAAATCCAATTAAAAATTAACCGAATATGAATAAAAATAAATTTAACAATATTTTACAATCTATCATTTCAGTGCATATTTTAGTTTATAGTTATGCATATAAATTGGATATTTATCACGTTTCTAAAAGCACATATTGCTTTACTTGCTCGCAATTATTTTCAATTCCTTAATAATTTAAGTGAATTACAATAAAATCTTGTTTTCTCCACTGCGTTGATGGTACTATATTACAACATAATTATTACAGATATATTTTTAGTTTCCTAGAAAATTAAGAGTTATTTATTTTATGATTTCGATTCCCATTTGTTGGCCATACAATTAATAATTCCCTATATGTTCTATAACGTTGCAAACGTAATCCAAATAATAAATGGTTTTATTTTTTAGCACTTGCGAGTAGCTTTTGATTTCGCAGTCCTGTGAATATTTTTGAAAGAATTCATGCACAATTCCTGATATTTTCACAAGTATCAGAAATACTCAGTATTTACGCTAAATCTGGTGTATACTTTCTTATAACTACTAAATTTTTGAGTTCTATAGAATACCAAATATAAAGCAAAATCAAAATTAAACGAATCTCCTTCCTAATGAAAAATTAGCATTAACGCGCTATGAATTACGTACTGGTAACGCGCAATAATGAATTTTCGATTGCGTAACAAGCACTCGGGTATAATAGAGGTTTAGACTGGAGTGTCGGGGGTTTATCAATGAACTATCAGATGAAAGCGAGGGAATGTTCATGAGAAGGAGCGCTCGCCCATTCTCGCCATGAAGAATTTCTGGACCGCAGAGAATTCTCGATATGAGTACGACTGCTATTGCGGGGGCTCGTCTTTATTAAGGTGCCTTCTATCACGCCATAGATATTCAACCGCCATCTTTGTTCCTCGACGAACCTTTTTGCTCATTGCACGAACGAGAAAATTTCAAAACTCGTAGAAAACATCATATATCCACACATACATTCTGAAATTTTCAATAACACGAGGAAATTGCTCAATAAGAGTGTAACAACTTACATGCAAAACTCAAAAAAGGGGAAGACGATCCATAAAGTTTTATTAAAGGTATTTACAGAGTTATATTGGAGCAAATTAATTTTAAAACATTATCATTAATGGGTCATTCCGTGTCAAAAATGTCAGTTGTGGTCCATGCCGTGGAATTTGCTTATAAATTATCCTGAACTATTAGTTACGTCGTTTTTTTATTCAGCATGGAAATGTCCAGATAAATTGTATTGCTTGCCATGTGTACTATATTTAACTTTTTACTTGTATCATTTATTTGCCTTAATACTGAAATAGACAAGCAAAAATAGGTTATTTCAAGTATACATCAATTTTTTTCCATTTTAAAAATTACATTTTTTTAAGTTTCAATAACTTTTGATTTTAAAATTAAATCGTTAAATTCTTCCTCTTTAATTTTATTTTAAATAGTTTAGCAAATTATTATGCTTCGGCAAAACATATTCGCATTTTAAAACTGGAAAATAATGCATATACGCACTGGGTAAAACGATATCTCGTTTACCATATTAGTCGATATGTACTAAAATAGCTTTAGTAGGTTTCTCCCCTACTAATGTTATTTAAAATCTCCACTTAGAAATTTTTATAACGAATTTTGTTTCTAATATGTCTAGGGCAGGGATCCTCGTTCGCCTTACTGATGAGTCCAAACGGGATCCTGGGACGAAACATATTTTAACAAAAGTTCGTTAATCATTAAGAAATAGGCATTTGATTACAATTGTCGTTGCTAGAGGGAAACAGAACCCACATACGATCGTTTCCTATAAATTAAATATATACAGTAAGTAAAATCGGGATTACTGGTAGCGATGATTTCACATCTTTCTGGCTATCTATTTATGTACATATATATAAAATCATATTTTTATAAACAAATAGTGGTTCCATCGCAAACCCAAAAGGATTATTTATTATTTTAATTACCCCTCGTAAATATACCGTCAAGACCAAGAAATAAATTCATTTATTTTAATTATTTAACAAGCGGTTAAGAAGGAAATTATTATGCTTCGGCAAAACTTATTTGCAGTTTATCAGATTCTATAAACTTTTAACAAAATGACGAATTACGAATTCTATTCAGAATTACGAACTATATTAAAAACTAACAAACTTATAAGAAAGTTATATTTAAAATATTATTCAAAAAATTGCACCAACAAGAAAAATTAGGGTCATTCCATATAAAAAATATCAAAGTTGTGGTCCATGTCCCAGAATTGAACGAAAATGAAATATTTGATACGTGTAGATGTGAAAAATATTCTGGTAAAATATTTTTTGAATATTTTCAAATTAGCGGCGGTGACGACAATATTACTGAATTTCTTAAAATGTGATATTTATTTTTATAATTATTGCATTTAAATCAGACTATCTTAAATCAACTTTCTATTAAAATTAGGTACTTTATTGAAAAATAAAATAATTTTACAAAATCATTTGTCGAGAAATTGATCGAAAACATTTTTCAACTTAAATGTTGGTGTTGAGCTCGTGATTTCTTTTTGAAACGGATATTTTACAAAACTTCAACATCTAATTAATTTGTACACTATGCGTTATTGATGTAATTATGTCTGCTGGTTATGAATATGATGTTAATAATCGGCAGTCAGACAAGTTGAAGCCGTCGTTTTCAAAAAAGTGTAAAAAAGACTTTTCTCAGTTTTTCGTATTTATTTTGAAAAATGCGAGGTCCACTAAAAAAAATTTCCAAACAAAAAATGCAGGGCTTTAAATTTTGAACCAATTACAAAGACAATTACAAAGATCCAATTTTACGATGGGGACCACATCTTCTCAAATGCGGGTTAATTAGGTTGGTTGATTGTTAGTATAATAAAGAAGGGTCTGGGGGAGTAGGCCCCCACTGTTTAGAGTCTCAAGTTTATACTAATCTTAGCTAACTAATCTGCAGACATAATTAGTTAAAATGGCAAAATATGCAAATTATTTGGATGTTGTAGTTTTATAAAATGCACCTTAATATAGGTGGACACACTGGGTTACGTTCTTGCAAAATCATAACGTAAGAAAGACAAGAGTCACCCACATTTTCAGCTGGAAATGAAAGGTGAAATAATTTTCTTCAACACACCTTATCTGGTTTTAAAAATAAATCACGAGCTCAATGCCAAAATTTAAGTCGAAAACTGGTTTCGATCAATTTCTTGACAAACTAATAATTTTTTAATTATTTCATTTTTCAATAAAAGTACTTAATTTTATGAAAAAGTTTCTCGTATTATCACTTAAATGTTATAATTAGAAAAATAGATATCACATATGCGGCTCTAAAGAGCATCCCAGTTTTACTTTCGACTTCCGCGTGATATTTTTACGACTTTTTAAAAGATTTACAAAACAATTTCGCATGTGTCAAAGTGATGCATAAGTGATTTTTTACTTCTATGTTTACATAAAATTGACAAATGATATAAAAAAAGTTTCAAACTAAAAACTCCGAGAAAACAAACAAATCGATTAAAAATAAACTAATTACTAATGATGCATTAATCATGTAAATTATTAATTTGTTATTGCATTTTAAAAAACATTGTTTCTTTTATTAAAAAAAAACACAAAAAATTAGAAAATGAATTGTTTATTTATATTATAATGTAAACAATATTTATAAGGAAACAATTAGAAAAAAACAAACATCATTACATACAGTTTTAAAATAATTTAAGAAGTTCTCGACAAAAATGTTTAAAAATAGACTTTCAAGGAATCGGTTATTAATTGGGACAACCATGAACATCTGGTACGTTTTGTACTGGTCAATGGCCGGCAAGTACGCCGGTCGCTGATAGGGACTAGGAAAGGCAAATTGAATAGACATTAATAAAAACAATTTTACTCTTTTTTATTTAATATATTAAACATTGAGAAAACATAAATAAAGTTTCAGCAGTTGAACTTTACTACTAAACAAATTACGTTTTATATTTGGAGTGATTTATAGTTACATTTTCGTTAATTTTCTCCAAAGAAAATCTTACATGGACATTAATCGTAACATTACTTTATACGTATTTTGCAAACTCAAAAAAATTTAGCATTTAGAACCCATAAAAACGTCTTTATAACATAAATGGTTCAGCATACACTTTTTGAAAAAAAAAAGAATAATGTTTGTGTTTGTCAAAAATGTCCAAAATTGAATCGCATGTCAACATATTGCATTGAATATAACATTCGATTGTTTTAATAACCATTATTTTTCTTATATAAATTCATTGTTATGCGTATAGTAATAACAATTATTATGGTTATGGTCGATGCATGAGTAATCACAGTACTCTGTAACGAATAAGAAATTTTAATTAAATTTCTATGTTACTTGCAGTGACAATTTGAAATTGAAAACACGTTAATCTTCTTGTAATTACTTGTTGCAAAGAATTGTATTGTTACGTATTTTAAAGTAAAGAAGAAAAAAGCGAGTCACGCTCGCTCTGTCAGGAAGCATGCTGTCGTAATCCTCTTATCTCTTAACCCTCGAAGAACTTTCTCGAGTAAATTAAACCGGCAATTATAGAGATATTAAATGCCATTTTTAAATCCAATCAGGTGTAGTACTTGAATATATTCATGTTTTACCTTATTAATGGAGAAAAATTGGCCGTTAATTAGGTATGCTCTTGATAAATTAGAAAGTTTACCCCTTGAGGTATTAAATACTGATTTCAAATTATTTCAAATATTGGACATCATTCATCGTCCAAAAACGGCTCAGAACTCACTGGAATTTGATAGGAGAAAGATCAGCGATAAAATTATGAACATATACACTTTAAACATTCTACCCAATCAAGTGTAATTGAACGCGTAATATTGAAAAGTAAAACCAACCGACAATTCTTAAATGGTTACTGATTTCTAAATTTCAATGAGTAAACATTTGCTGATTGAAACTGTGATCGATTTTTTCACTGGCAAAAACCAAAGTTCATTTACTGAAATTCGAACTTAAAATTGACACAATTACAAATTTGTCATATGTTGTCGGAGGATAGGATAAGCAATATTTAATCATTGTAGTTATGTGTTAATCATATTAAAAACAGAAGCTTTAAGATTTGAAGTGAAATTAAATTTACATATGGTCTGCAAAATTTTACCCTGATTTTAAAATGTGCACCTGTGTTATACGTTATAAACCCTTTCATGCAAAAATCTATACAAATATTCTAATTTCTATTCTGATGTTTTAAAATTATAGTACTCGTATATATTATAAATTTAACGTCACTGCATGTAAACGGTATACAGTAGAACTTAATAAAATATGTAAATCAGAATTGAAAATTTATGACTTTGATTAGTGTTTTGATTCAGAATTCATCACGATGTTTTATAGCCATCGTAATCATATTCTACTTATATAAACGTTTATTTTTACGAGCTATTGTCATTAAATTATATTCAAATTTTACGATTTTGGAGAATAATATACAAGTACATACTAACATATTTATGACTATTTTTATCACTTCAGTGGTCCTTTTTACTTCGGGGATATTCTCAGGTAGAAAATAAGAAAAAAATAACAAGATGTAAAATAACAATATTAAGAATTATTTGATTAGTGCAAAACAAATTTTAGTGCTTGAAAAGAAATTTAATAACTTTATTTAAAAAAACATTTTTAAAAATTTGTTGCTTTAGCCCTGATTTTTAAAAAACAAAATAATGAAGAAAAATTTGAAAATATTATTTTTATTTTTAAAAATATTATTTTCATATTTCTATATATATTTATCGTACGGCAATATATTTAGACCATCTGCTTGCATTCACTTTAAATTATATTACATAATAACTATTGAAGAACTAATGCTATTTGTTTTGCAGCAATAAAATTAATTCACTCTCATTTCATTAACATTTGACCGCAATTGACTTCACCAAATAAATGATGTCCCGGGTCTATGGCAAGAAGAGTCTTAAGGAAATTAATTTCACGTCCATATTCTGCCAGTCGCAACCCTCAGTCAAACAGTAATTCGTCTTTTCCATTTACCCAATGAATGAGGTGTTCGTCTGTAGCGAGATCAGTCATTTTAAGTACATTTTTCCTTGTATGTGTCACAGAATACATAATTGTTGTGGTTCATCGATAAATCCTGTGCGATCGTGGCCGAGTCGAAATATCCCATTGTGTGAATTCAAAAACGCAAGAGGGTTGCCGTGCCGCAGCTTATTCATTCATAGTATTTTCTTCTACTTACAGTTGAGGGGCTGCGTAAAAACATGGTCTAACTCGACTTAGGTGGTTTTCCCAGAAATAATCTAGTGTGCAAGAGCATATTATGAAGCTGTGCATGCATTTATTAGGAAGAACTGAAATTTGTTTTTTTATGGTAAAACAACCACGATTTACAAAAACAAAACTCGAAGCTGTTTTAACCAAAATCAAAATAGTCTAATTATTATTATTATTATTTTACTTTTTTAGAAGGAGGGAGGATGCATTAGGCACTTAAGGGGTTGAAGATATTGCAAAACCCCCCCGTGTATCGACTCCCTTACCCTTTGATTCTAACGGGTTAGATTTACCGACTAAAATCCTAACCTAGCTCTGGCACGCCATAATCCACATGCACAGTTTGCACCACAGAACTGACTCCGATATTCAACTCCTCTGTTGCAGGCGGCACGGGACCATTTCGCAACTGCAATCACTCCTTCTGCTATCAGGTTAATGGTTACAGGATCTCGTGTGATCTCAATAGATAAGTGATCCCACAAGCACTGGGTTCTACATTCGACCTGCGATGGAATTCGCAAATTGTTAAACAGGTCGGAATGCATGTGATATTTTTGAGGAAAGTTGGTCTCACTCTTCCCAGCACTCCTATTATAAGAATGATGTGCTTGGTTTTAAATCCTGGATAACATTTGCTGATTTCGGACAGGAGTTCCTAAAATTTCATCCGTTTTTCGTCCTCTTTGTTGACTGACTGTATTTATTTCTGCTGGTGCAGGGAATTCGATGATGGATTTTATGTCAATAAGGACAATCTTAGGCTTATTAGCTTATTGGCAAAATCCAAGTTGATGGACATTTCGAAAGAATTGCCGATATACCTTTTCTCTATGGTGCCCAGTTGTTCATTCCGTATGTTGACCTTGGGATGCACTGGGCACATGTTGATGACTAATTCAGTCTTCTGTACATCACTAGATCGCAAGTTAAACACTTGATCGAGGTGTTGTACAAAAGCGCCCCCTTCTCCTGAACTTCATGTCAACAAACTATCATCATTAGAGGATCCTCCGTTCCACTAATCACATCAAATTGTCACACATACACTCCAGGTTCAAAAGCCCACGGATTCCCAATTATTAGGATAAATACAGTCATTCAATGGAAGATTTCGGATGCAAACTTCGTTGAATACAAATTAACTTCAGTGCTCTAAATGAATAAAGCATTGGTGAGATTGTCAGCATATTCGTGGCTGCCACCTTATTTTTCCCGGTCAAGTCTGATCAGATCCTACGGTGAAGGCTCCGGTATTTCTTAATGATAGTCGTTTTGGCATCCTGCAGATCTTGACCATGCGTTTGATGCACTCCCAGTTTTGTGAAGTCTTCCTTCTCTGTGCAAATGAATGACTTCACATTTCTCAAATCCGAACTCCATACCTATATCTCTCAAGTATGTGAGGATGACGTTCAAAGATCAATGGCTTTGATTCTATTCTGATGCATATAATTTAAGAGCATACGTATGGAATAGGTGGGAGACTGCATTATGCACACGTTCACCAGGGGATTCACATATGTACCTTTGAGATTCTCGGAGAGCAACGAGTAGAGGCATTAGTGAGATGCAAAATAGCAGAGGACTCCGAGAACATCCCTAATTGACATCTTTTTGGAATTGAACCAGTCAAAACATGGTTCTGCGTTTGCCCGATGTCATGATAAAGCGGGTTCTCCAAAGAGGCATCAGGACCTCACTTTTCAATATATTTTGGTGCGCAAAAGGCGTTTGAACAAGTTTTTAATGTCTGCAAAAACACAAGGTTTCTTGTATTTTCTGTGTTTTCTTGTTAGTTATATGATCCCCCAGAATTCCTCTCCTCAACCGACGGAACCTCGCGTGAGGCTGCGACTCGATGTTTAAAGAGGTAGGAAGGTTTCGACCAAAATATTGCATTTGGTCGAATTCCCTCTTCCCGTCACTGCAGCATGTTTTTGGCCCCCGCCAAAGCTTCAATTTTAGCTAAACGTTAGTTGATGTTGTGCAACTTCAGCATATTCAGTATATGATATTATGTCCGCAGTTGATGTGCGAATGTTTTGACTCTGGCCGTATATGAACGACCATGTTATATAGTCAATCACACACTGAATTTTTGACGTGGGTCTCAGTGTCAATCAAAATTTTGCCATTCAAATGAGACACGCGTCTGACAATTTATTGTATCCCCAATTACTTCGACAGATTTCCCGGAGTTACTGAATCACTCGCAGCCTCATAGACGGATGTATATAAACTGCTTCAGAAATCTGATATAAAATTCTATTTAATTATCTACTACCTATTCATGTCAAAATTACTAAGTTCAAGAAAACAATTTACAGAAGAAGTAAGGCTAAACTTCATATATTATTCTTCAAGCGAGCCTAATATTATTTAAAATTTGTAAAAAAACGTACCTTCATTAAATATTCATATAAAGAATCTAACTTCTCTGAATATTCATAAAAAATGAAGCTGATTTTCACAACAGCGGCATATTTCCATATGTTTCAATTTCGATCAAATTTTTATTATTATGTGTAGTCGTGTAACGTTGTAGATATCCGTTGTCGGTGTTTTTACCGATTATGAACACTAATACTAATTCCGGTATACAGTTAAACTGCTTTTTTTCTCGATATCGACTTTTTAGATCTAGACCATTATTCCACGCAGCTACCCATACAGCACAGACGTTGCAAATATATAACAGTTACGTTGCAGGAATGTAAAAATGTCCGACTTCATAACCGTTATATATCGGTAACGTATTTGGTATGTAACAAAACATTTTGTGCTGTCTGGGTACTCAAGTAGCAGCAATATTAAATTAGAGATCGGTGACATTTGTAACAAAATAATTGCTGTTTGTTTTGAAAATTAGTTTTATATCACGTTGGATGTTTTTCATATGGCTAAATTATATGAACTAATTCGTTATATTTTATTAATAATAGTTTTAAAAACTAAACGTATTCAAATCTGTTCTATCATTGCCGAGCCAGGTCTTCAAAATATGGAACTAATGGATTTTTATCGAAATATTTTCAAGAAGAATGTTTTTAAAAAAAGAGCGTTAATTGATTAAAAAATCTGCACTTTTTAAGGCCTTTCACGAATTCTTCTTAGGAGAGAGGGAGCGAGAGAAAGACAGTTGAGAGAGAGAGAGAGAGAGAGAGAGAGAGAGAGAGAGAGAGAGAGAGAGTGAGAGATGACATAATATCGAATTCGCTAAAGCATTCCAAATCAAAATACGGTGAAAAGCGGTTTTAGCACTGACCACAAATATATTTTGCTGTATATTCATGTTTGATATTTTTGTACTTATACAAAGAATTTTTATCTTAAAGAGGCAACAGTCCTAGAACTGTTCAAATTGAGTAAATACAAGGGTTTAAATAAATATTATACATATTCTATATATTATAAATATTAACAAATAGTTAGTTAATGATTAATAATTATGAACATAAAAATACATTTATTTGATTTGAAACATTGTTTTTTTTTCACATAACAAATTTTGTTACTTTTTGCTTTTGCATAACTGTAAATATTTCGCATGGGAAGAAAATGATAGTAGAACTACGTTTATGTATGTGCATTGTATATGACTGATATTGTTGTAAAAAAATATTGGAGAAGACTCGTTCAAAATTTCACCACTTTTCATGAATTTTGAAGAATTCTTTCCAATTTTTTCTAGGACAAAGTATGTTTACAAAATTAATTTTTTTTACTTCAACCCAGACCAAGTCTAAACGAAGTATTGAATTTTGTCACTTCGGGCATAAAAATTACCATATAGTTTTTCGTCAAATGTCGGCGTTTCAGACCCTAAGGAACCCAAATCAACAATAAAAAAATTTGTTTCCGTGATCTTGTACGTACGTACGTCCTTACGTCCCGTTTTTTGTCTAGCGATACCTCGCGAACGGATACGCGAATTGACATCAATTTTTTTTTAAAATGCGCGTCTTGGCATAACTTAGATCTGATTAGATTTTCGCGCAGATCCATCCGCCCATTACTAAAAAACATTAGCCCCAATTAAGTTTCTTCGTAGTTTTTTGCATTTATTTTGAAAAATACAAGTTTTGTTAAAAAATGTTTCGAACGAAAAAGATAGAGCATTAAATTCTCTACAAAAAAGGTTTTATTCATTTTCTTCCTAAATTGAACGATAATGCCATAAAAACTGGTTTAAAATGTTTATGACTATTGTCTGAAAAAGTATTGAATTTGGTCACCTCGGCAAAAAAATTACCCTATAGTTTTTGATCAAATTTCGACGTTTCGACCCCCTACCCCCCAGGGGTAGTCTTCGCCAGCCGCTCGGGCGCGGTGATCACCTACGGGCGCATAAGTTCTTTTACGCCCTTGATACGAAAATAACTATTTCGATATTTCGAAAAGATGTCTTATAGTATCTAAAAGATATCCGTCAGACATCTTTTCGAAACTTTCAAGATATCTTTGACGAATTATATGTATATATATTGTATATATAAGATCGTAATCATAGAGACAGTAATCAGTTAAACACTGTAAACATGTAATATGCATCGATTTTGTGTGTATACCATCCCCTTAAGGGGAGGTACTAGACACCCAAAAACTCAGCTCTATGATATTATACAACTTTAAAAATTTTGAAAAAATTATTTCTGTAGTAATTTTTGACGTGGAATTCGGTGGTGCTAGAATAAAAAGTGTAAACAATTTTTTTGGCCCATAAAATATTTATTTTTTTCGAAAAAAATGGAATTTTTTAAAATCCATCATAATTATTTAGAAAATATGTTTTTACGTTCACTGCAATTTTGTTGAATTTTTAAATATATTTAGAAAAATGTAGAAGCATTTTTTCGAAAAAATAAATATTTTTTCGCGCTAACATGTATGTGTCGGAAAAATTATTTCTACAGCAATTTTTAACGTGAAATTTAGTGGTACTAGAATAAAAAATGTAAACATTGTTTTGACCAAAAAAAAAATTCTTCCATAACAAAATTATTTTTTCGAAAAAAATGGAATTTTTTAAAATCCATCCGTAATTATTTAGAAAATGCGTTTTTATGTTCTCTCTAATTTTTTTGAATTTTTAAATTAATTTAGAAAAATGTAGAAGCATTTTTTCAAAAACACAACTTTTTATTGCTGTAAAATTTTCGAGACAAGCATAACTTTTCCACTTTTTATTTTTACACTACTGTATTCCACGTCAAAGATTACTACAGTGATGATTTTTTCAACTTTTTTAAAGTTGTAATTCATAGAGCTGATTTTGTGGGTATACCATCCCGTTAAATCTTAGAATTTGTTGAATTTTTATTCGCAATACATAATTTTTTTCTTACTTAGTTTCTGTTTCTGAAAGAAAAAACTCAAATTTGGATTGAAAATGTTTGTGTAGGTGTCACCGAATACGTAATGATCGTGATGCATCGATAAATCGTGGGCGATCGTGTCCGAGACGAAATATCCTATTGTGTGAATTGAAAAAGGAAAGAGGGTTGCCGAGCACGCGTGCGGTTTTCGCAGGTTTGGGGGTAAAAAGAGGGGGTCAGCAGAGATCCCCATGGAGCATGCGCCCGGAGGGAAGTCGCGACGGTTCCTCGAGGATCGGAAGAGGAAGCCGCGAAGAAGCACGGGAGACGTGGACTGCGACGGGCAGCGACGGCCCTGAGCCGGAAACGAGGGTGAGATGCACCCCCGGCGTCCTTGCCAATCGGCCGCGGGGTTCCCAGGAGCAAAGACTTGCCTTCTGACTGAGAGGGACGACGAGTAGCAGGAAATCGAGATCGGGGACCATCAGCCGTCGTCTCGTGCCAGCCTCTAATCATTTCTGTGAGTTCATTATCCACATACTTACAATTTTGTGTCATGTGCTCATCCATCTCATCCCTCATCATTACCATCTTCATCATTCTTCAATTGTGGCTAAAATATCCAATCAATTCATTTTAAAGTGTGCGGTTTATAACGGGTATTTTGAATTTTATCCAGGTAAATTTTGGTGTAAGTCAGATTGGTGCAATCAGTATATGGTTTACTCTAGTTAAATATGGTGTATTCGTGTCAGCTAAACAAAAATGACAGTACTTTTCGGGATGGAAAAATTCCGCGATCAGTTTTTTTCAACTTGTCAAACAATGTATAAACTGTCAACTTTCCTACGTATTATCAAAAATATTTATAAAACATCATTTAAAGTTGGAAATGAAGTGAAAAATCGGTGTATTCAATTGAGATCTTATATCTTCATACAGTTCTTCAATGTCTAAAATTTAGAATGTTTTAAACATTTTGAGAATAAATTTTGGTAGTTTTTCTGGACATTGCTATAGTTTTCTTAATTTGACATTTCTTAAAAAATTAAATTATTTTTAAAATATAAATCAGTACAAATTCTCAATATTAATTAATAAATCATAAATTAAAGTAAGTCACTACAATTTTTGTTTCAAAATTATGATTTTTTGAACAGCTTCATGCTGAATAAAATTTACTTTTATGGATTATTGAAATATTTTTATTTACAAATATTTAAAAATCTTAAATAATCAACATGCATTAATTTTCGCAATAATAAAATATTACTTATATGACAAACTATATTCTATCAAATTACGCATATTTTGAAGTTGTTTCGGAAAAAAGATATTTCTTTCGCACATTGCATTTAATATAATTTGTTACATATATTAAGAATACTTTACATGATATTGAGTATACTTTAAGGTTATTTTGACCTTTATCCAGGTAACTCTTGGTGGAAGTCAGATTGGTGCAATCAGTACATTGTTTACTTACAAATTCTTACTAATAATTAATAAATCATAAATTAAAATAAGTGACTACAATTTTTGTTTCAAAATTATGATTTTTTTAGCAGTTTCATGCTGAACTAGAATTTTATATGACAGGCCAAAATTGTTTTTGGTTTGTGAATTCCGTTTCGTCATAACAAATTGTAAATTATGCATAAAAAAAAGAAATAAATTCATATTTTTGAAAAATAAAGTAGTTAAAGAATTGCCTTTACTTTTTTACTGCTTTCCTTTTTTTTTACTTCACAGTAGTAAAAAATGTCAATCAACAGAAAAAATGTCTTCAATTTTGCCAGCGTTAAAAATCATAAGAAGTTAACTAAATTTCAATATAATATTTATGTCATAATAATTTGAGGTATTGACAGTTTTATTTTTGTACTTTGAAAGATTTTCAATGAATTTGTTTGATATCGTCAAAGAATTTGAAGATAATAAATACATCATTTATTTACAATTGATCAATTCACTAACTTTTTAAGGATATAGTATGATATTAATCTGAAAAATATTTTGCAAAATGTGATGCCTTAAGAAACTGATTTAATAACATTTCGAATTATAATATCGCGATTCTTGCAGCTGATTAAAACTCTTCAAACACAGATTTTATCGAAAGTCACTTTTGATACAACATATATTTTACGGTTTCTTGTTTGTTTTGAGATGTTTTAATATTAAATAAATATTTACATGGTTCTATAACACATTATATATAATATTCTAATGGTATTTATTTTGTAAAAATTTAATTATAATCAGAAGGTAGAAAAAAGATTTAAAAAGAATATAAAAAAAATATTTTTTTAAATATTTCACTTGTGATAACTCAATTAAATTTACTTACTTACTAGAATACACTAATGTTTTTTCAATGTTTCAAATTTTTCACACGTGTTTCTTCTTTTTAGTAAACTTAAGTTTTTGGAAGAAAATATTTCCTTACTTTAAATTAGTATTTACTTACGACTTTTCAGATAGTATATAATTATTTGAATTTATAATTGTTTAGGAAACATTCAATTGAAAAAATAATTTTGTTGAGTAATGATTGTATGTAAATTCATGACAGGTGTTCACAAATTCTTTACAACTGTACATACTTTGATAAAAATAAGTTAGTTTTTCTTCAGGGAAATTTTTTTAAATTTCACACCATTTAAGTTTTTAAACTTATTAAAATATCAAAAGACATAGCTATTAAGTTGAAATAAAAAAGAAAGTGTGCGTTCCAATCACATTCACCAAAGTGCGTGCAAGTATTTGTGAAAATTGTATAAAATGGGTGAAGCTGCATTTTATTAACATTAATTTGCACCGCTAACCAGCATATTTGAATGGTCGTGTCGAAGAAATACGATTATTGCAAATAATCTGGAAGAAGATGTCACTAAAAAAAAGTTATCTCCCTCATGATATTAGAGTTTAAAGCTTTACAATTCTTTTATTTTTAGATCATCGCAATTATCCCTTAATAATATTATTTTATATTCCTATCGATATTTAAAAAATATTAAAAATTTATGAAATTTTTATACATGAAATAAAAACATATGACTTTTTAGAATGAACACATTGAATTTCCCTATTAATTATAACAAGCATTAGAAGGAGATATAGTTAAACATTTCTTTTCTCAAGTTCTGAAGTTTTTATATCTCTTCGAAGTAAATATGACGTTCAATCAGTGTATTAATAAATGACAAATTCTTTTTGAAAATGTTAGGTTTTGAAATAATAATCTTGAATACATTATTTTTATTATAACTTTCTTAAATTAATCGTTTTGCGCCTCTTATAATAACTCCAGTTGGGAATTATATTACTGCAGATTACTAAGTATCATTAAAATCGTTAAAAGAACTTAGGATTAAAAAAAAATTGAAAAGTAAGTTTACTTTATGGAATTACACAACGGAATAATTCACCTTTATAAAACATTTTATTTAACGGTGGACTTACTTGTTAAACTTAAGTGTTAAATGTCATTGTCCGTCGAATTTTATGTTAAAACATTATTTTGATGAAATTATAGATGGCTTCTTACATGACTCATATTTTTCAACCTTTTGTCATGAAAAAGTTCCAAATTTCAGAAATATTATTTTGTAATTTAATTATTATCAAATGAATAATTTTTTATTTTCCTCCTGATTATTATTGAATTTATTCTACATATATGAGCATTGGTTTATAAATTTATGAACATTTTATTACATTTAATGAATGTTCAGAAAGTAAAACTCCAACTTTTTAATTTAAATATTTTTAATTAAGTTTTTTTAATTTAATTATTTTGTAACACATGCAAAAAAATCATAAGTAAATTTTGCCGAAAACTTCAGTAAAATTTTCCGAGTAAGTTGAGTAACCTTTGTTAATTACAATTTACTTAATGTTTTTACAAATAATCCCATCAAAGATTCAAATTGCCTTATTTAAATGCTTCATTGACATCAAATGTATTAAAATATTTTCAATTAAAGTAAATTCCGGTACTTATTTTATTTAATAATGTCCCTGGTAAATGGTTTGCGAATGTTATTGCATATTTTCTAATTCAGTATTTTGATGATTTATGCTTTCAAAAGGTACTGATTAAAAGCTAGAATATATTTACTGAGTTATTTTGATAAATGATGCTTCGACAATAAGACTCGGCAAATTTTACTTATAACTTTTTTCCGTGTAACGACCGCTGTTATATTTATGAAGTTAATAGTTGGATTTGATTAATTGATTAATAATTTTTTTGTTCAAATTTCGATTTCGAACGATAAATTATTTCAAATGTTAAAAAATATCAGTAAATAGCTTCCGTTTCTGGTTGATTTATTCAGTATAATTTTGGACAATACTTAAAATTATATAAATTTGAATAAAAGCATAAAAAAATTAAGAAATAATATTAGTTCAGAGAATGACTGAAATGTTTAACGAAGACAAGTAAATAAATATTACACAATATTTTATATAAATCATATACACGTTTGATATTATTTTGTAGTCGTTTTCTTCCCAAATGAAACTCGAGGCGCGATTACGGCATCCTGCATAACATATAAAATTTATTTATTGAAATATTTTTATTTACAAATATTTAAAAATGTTAAATAATCAATATGCAATAATTTTCGCAATATTAAAATATTACTTATATGACAAACTATATTCTATCAAATTAAGAATAATTATGAATTTATTTTGGAAAAAAGATATATCTTTCGAATACTGCATTTAATATCATTTTTTACATATTATGAACACTTTACATGATATTGAGTATACTGAAATTTACAATAAGCATATCTCACTGCATTCAACATGGAAATTTAATAGGATTATACCTCAAATGAGAGTATTAATTATTAAACTAAGCTACACTCATTGTTTAAATTCAATTAATTGGGTAAAACTAACCCCATCACCCTTAGTAGAAAATCAGCCCATCTGAGAAATATCTGTCCTTTTGACTTATTTTTATGCACTGCACTTTTCAGCCGAATTTCTGTTTCATCTCTTTTCATTTATTAGTATTCTTTACTATATTACTAGGTGAAATAAATAAGACATTTTATTTGTAAGTAAAACATAAGGTACAATAATGAGCTGATCTATTTCAGACGAAATTGTAAGTGGGATATCACGTCTCTTTAGTTTTCGTGAAAGGTTCGTTGTGAATTCATCATTTGTTCCTTTTTATTTTATTAAAAGTATTCAATAATAACTGTTGATATTTTTTTGGGAGGAAATGTGATAGAATTATAATAAATTAACAAAAATATTTTTTGTTGAAAAGGAAAGACTCTATGCAGTAAATGGAAGTCGTAATTAGTAGTATTAAATACACGGTGACAGGGAAATAAAGTTTATGAAAATTTTTGGTGACATTGCTTATCCAGTATTATTGTCCAGATTTTACGTTAACTATGAAATTATTTCTTATTAAAAATTACCTACATTTAATAAAAAAGTGGAGGAACAAAAATGTCGAAATGACATTTATAATAGAACAGCCATTTTAATAACAAATAACCGACTGGTTATTTGTTATTAACAATTTTTAACTTTCAGCAAAGCCATAGGAGATTAATATTGATATATTTAGTGGTTTATATTACCGTCAAAAAAAGCTGACGCCAATAAGTGGTGTTCTGGACTCATATCCAGGACTGATTTTCTGTTTTTTTCCCTGAAGGTAGTCAATGCGACTAGTTATCAATATTGATCGTAATTAACTATTGTTAACTTTTTATACTAAAATGACTGTTAATCGCAAAATTATGCGGTTAAATTCATATGTGCTTTATATAGTTTAGTTTTAAATTATTTCATATTAGTATAAATGGTTTTGCAATAATAAAGACGTAGGGTAAAAGACTAGATATTTTACTATTATCATCATTACTGAAGAGAGAAGTTAGTATTATCTATAATTTAATATCAAAAATTGCGTTACGATATTGAGAATGTTTGAGATTCCAGAAAAGTAACAAATAAACGCCACTGATTCCCTTTAATTTGGTTTTTATTAAAAGCAGGTAATACGACTAGTATTTCATACCGATAGCAATGAGCATCGCACAAGCAAGTTAATTATTGTTAATAATAAATAAAAGCATTTAAAAGGAATAAAAAAAAACGATATGGTCATTTAGCTAGGATTTTTGGAAGGAAGTACCTTGTTAATTACCCCGTTTTAGGCTTTTACTATGTAAAAAGACCATTCTATCAAGCATCGAAATTGTAATTTAAAATAAATGTAATATTATTATGTCTTCATTATTAATTTTTTCAAACAAATTTATTTTAATAAAATGAATTAAAAAGAGAGTTGTTTTAATAAACAAGCACTCATGATAGTTACCGTGCATCAGTCAATAACATATCGCGCAGCGATATGCAATTATTATATTTTCAAACAATATAAAACACCCAATTAAAAATATAATTTAATAAAAATATCGTATATTTTACATCAATAAATCGATGAAATTTTAAAATCTCGCATACGTAGAGATTATTATTGCACGGTTTGAAGGATATTATATATTTTCCTTGATTCCAAGACGTTCGATTATTAATACTTTTTAAACGACTGTATTACTTCATACAAGGTTTGTCTACGTTAATATATAAAATCAGCATCGGTCCATGTAAATGCATATTTTCCGATACGCGCGTCGCGACGCATAGGTAATTTAATTCTTGATCGCGCGCTCTCGAAGCATAGCACACTCTTCGATTCAATGCTGGCGCAGAAAGGCAGTAACTTAATTTTCTTCTACTATATTTGCTGAAAAAATAAAAAGCCGACAACACGATTGGAATAAATTCTAGACACATGTTGACGACGGGAGCCCATGAAACAAGCAACAAATCATTAGCTTTCTTCATATCCTCCTACTTGTTAAACTGGAAATGTTACTTTTAAGTCAACTGGCGATCGAATAGGACTTCATTAGAGCAATTCTATTTATGATGATTGCAATATTTTATAATTTGATTAAATTTGTGCGGTACCTTATAATTTTTTAACAATTTGAATAATCTATAATTATTTAATATATATTTAATTGCAATGAGAACACGTAGAAAAATGTTTTTTTTTTGTGTCGACAAATATGAGATCAACCACATTAGGTTTGTCCTAATTAAAAGAATCCTGTTTACGTCAAATTAAATTTTATGACAAAGACAAGTAACACCTGATATTATTTCTAACAAACCCTTTACCAACAATTTGTTTTCTTTAGGCAATAAACCAAATGGTTCAATCCTGATTAGTAAGATAACAAATATTAAAACTAGTAAGTACACTCGAAATTACTTAAAGTGAAAATTGAGTCACTCTCTGCTGAAGGTGACTTTTTCACTATTTCTAAAGTGGAAATTTCACTTTATTAGAACGGCATATTTCCATCCGCTATTAGTAAAGTGACATTTTCACTTTAAAGCTGGTGAAAAAGTTACTTTTAGCAGAAAGTGGCTCAATTCTCACTTTAAGACATTTAGAGTGTAATCATAACAATTTTGTTTTCTCCATGATATTTTTTTATATCAATATGTAAAAAAAGAGTATTCGTGGCGTTATTCAATTATGTCGTACATTAATAGCAATTTATATTATTTATATATTATATAGATTACTGAAATTCTATGATATTAAATATTAACTTAGAATTGACAAAAATTCCTATTAATTAAAATATTTGATGGAATGTCTGAAAGTCTCGAACCGAAAATATTAACATAGAACATTGATACTGACATGTATACTGGATGTAATAACTAAACATAAGATTTAAAATGATGTACATTCCTTTTAACAAAATTATATTATTTTTTCAATAACAAATTAACACAATTTTTACAATTTTAATGAATATAGTAATATTATTTAACTTTTTCAACTATTCCACTTATAAAAGTGATGGGTATATCGAGTTACAGATGAAAAATATTGTCATCACAAAAATGTGATCGTAGAACTTACTTTTTTCGGCTGACCTATTACGATGGTTTTTACTTACTTTTTAGCATAGCATGCTTATTTTGTGCTAAGGTAATATTTATTTTGGGGGTATTTCATTTTTTTTCTCAATTATTGAAAGGAAAGTTTAATTTCTATTTGCGTAACAAAAAATCCATCTTTCCTGAAAATCGTGTCAATAAACTTTCGTGGTGAAAAGTCTGCAAACAATATTTCATTCAACATGTATCTTGTTTATTAACCGTCAAATGCACTGGATTTTACGTCGACTTCATCGTTTATTTCTCACATGAAACACAAATTAAAAAAATTGAGGGTACATAAATTTTATTGTTAAAAAATTCAGGTTTATCGTTCAAGAATATGTAAAAAAATATTATTTATATCTCAAAAAATATTTTGTCAGAACGCGTAATCATAAAACCTAAAACCAAGTAATGAATGTTGTTCAAACCGATTACATTAATTCTGTATTTAGTACATTTCTTAACAGTTCACAAATATTTCGTCATATTGATCGGTATTTTATTAATAAGCCAATTTTTACAAAATGCAAAAAAAATATCTCGATTCCTTTAGCTGTCATATCGAGTGTATCTTTCTGACATATTTTAAGTGGATGGTAATGTGTTTTGGCAAAAAAATGTTATGAGTAACTAAAATAACTGTGTCCAAAAATTATGTTTCTTTATATATTTTTGCAAAAATGATTTCTATTTCATCGTCATTCGAAAGATCCACTTGGAAACAATATAAAATTGATGCACTCATGATTTTTATTATATTTATTTGATATCCGATATAAACGCCGTAGCCAAAGTAAAATTTCAAACCATTTGGTGGTTAATGGGTTAATGATATTTAAGAACTTCAAACATATCATAACAGATGCATGACTTTCAGTTCGAGTATTTGAATATACGAAAACTAAATTTACATTTTAAAATAATTGACAGTTCTCTGGTTGTTGTAAAAATAAAAAACGATACGAACTCTTATAACATAAATATTGAGATATCGGTTATTATATATGATACTGATCAGGGCGTTAATAATTTTCTACTTTGATTATCAGTGGAGAATGTGACCGTATAAAACTGCGTAATATATATAGTCGTAAAAAGTTTTGTAAAACTGCTCCTAAAATTTGTAATGTCTGATCATCTTATCTGTTTCTACTAACAATTTATAATGTATGCATTTACCTTTTACCCGTAGACTATGACAAAGTCGACACATTTGGATATCATGATTTTAAATTAAACAATATGATTTTATATATAAATTTACAAAAAAATTTTAAAAACGAAGGATTTTCTCGTGACTGTTTTTAAGAAAGATTCCTTGATCAAGAGTGTATATCAAATATACTATTGAGGTAAAATGAACTGATACTAAGATTCATTTGCAATTTTGTAAACCAATTCATGCAATATAATTGTTAAAAAAACTAATGTACTGTTATAAGTACGAGATTGATATCCATTGCAATAAGTTACGAATTAATGAACAAGCATAGTTTGAATAAAATATTAAAATTTATAAATAGTCGTATCAAAATTAAACAAACTCATTATTGAATTGTCGATGGCAGATGAAATTTCAAATTAAATGTACTTAATTTTTTTTGCAACACATTTTTTATTTCCTTAAAAAAATGGTTATAATTATTTGAAGGGATAATAATTTTTATACTTACTGCAGAGTGTTTTCACCGTGTAATTAAAACAGCGAGCAAATGAATAACAACTTTACTTTGCTAAGAATTTTCATAAACTTGACAGTTTTTTGTTGGTTTTTATATTCCGATGATGATGCCAATGATGTTACAATTTTCTAGATGAACAATTACTTGAGCTTAATTATTTTTCAATTCTTTCATCGTCAAATTTGATCTCTTATTGATTTGGAATGCAATTATATTTTTTTATTGACAAAATTCCAACCAGCAACTCATGTCAACTCCTTTTTAAAAAGCTATGAAGTATTCTCTTTCTTATAAATAAAACGTACTCTTCCAAACAATATCGATCATTATTTTGCATCCCTATTCATATCACTATTATATAGTTCAATTAATAAAATATTTATTTTTAATAATTCGATACTTGAAGAAATATACTTCTTGATATAAGGAATTCTTATTAATTATCCTTAATCAAAATATGTAATATATACATGAATACGAAAAATATTCACTTTTCGAAATAACTGAATGGATTAAGAAGGATAGAAGTAAAATTTTCATGTTTATACCGTTATACTACATAACTATTGCGCAACTGTTTGAAATAATATAATCTATAACAAACATCATATTTTTGTTAATTTATATATACTTGTTTCAGTCATTAAAATTAATCTACTAATAACAGCTAATTGCTCCAGTAAATGTACAAAGCAATAGGGTTTCTGAAACAATCATGGCCGTCATCTGCACCTCATCCGATCCATTTCTGATCTCAAATTTCAATTAAGTGCTAATAGTCAAAGCTTTGTTTCTGAAGTCACACTCTCATCCTCTTTCTCTCTTGTTCTCCCTCTAGCTTTTTCCTATTTCCTTACTCTCTATCTGTCTCCAACAATGAATTTCACGATTGTCTTCGTCGTTTGGATGTCTGCAAGATATTTTCCAGTGTCCGGTTCATAAGTGGCCACCCCTATAATGTGTGACCGTATTACACTCTGTTCCTCATTTCCATATGTCATTTACAGCACCGGAAACCTACTGTAAGACAAGCTTTGATCCGAGATCCCGTTCTAGAACGAAAGATGTGTAAAATAGGAATACCTACTGCAGAGAACATAGCCTTTGAAACTCTCTTTTATCTGTCGGAAGTCGTGCATCCTTGAAATACTTCGATTTAAAAATTTTATATAACATAGATAATTTTAACTCTTCGAGAATAATATAATTTTGACAATGCAAGACATATATCAGTAGCATTCCCTGACTGATGTAATAAAGATACATAGATAAAACATATTACAGAAACGATACAAATCAATGAATTTTTCTATTTTAATATTATATGCGATGTTTTGTATAACGTAGAATACAATAAAACTGATAAAATAATAAAAAATATACATAAAGAGAAGCAATTTTCTAATAAAAATTTTTTTTTCTTGATATTGTCTGACCAAAGCCGGAAATTTCCACTTACTACGCAGGACAAATGAAATACTCAATCCCATAGTTTTTTAACTGCTGAGAGAAATATTCCATTTTATATTAAACTCTACATTTCTAGTCTCTTCAGTGATTGTTTTGAGTTATTTTTACTTTCCTGAAAAGGCTGTAGACGTCAGTGCTCAACAAATATTGTGTCACATAAATGTCGAAATGTTTTTTAAATAAAGAGAACATTATGTTAATATATAATAAAATAAAACAACATAACACATAAGTTTACTGCGAATTCCCCAAATACTACGCAAATAATCAAGAAACGTTTGATTTCAAGAAATTCGAAAAAAACATTTCTCAATCTTCATATTTCAAGAAAAATCAGTGATGGACATTTCAGTATAATGCACATTTTAGGGGAAAACTCGATCGTAGTGCATATACAATTAACTTCAAAAACAATATATTTAAAGAAAAGAATTATTTATTATTCGATAATTTCATGTCAAAAGGAAGTAAAAGTGCACACCCATGTACAATGATTTTGTCGTTTTTGACACATGTTTCATTTAAAAACAAAAAAATAGGATAGATTATCTGTTAAAAATAGTAGAATCATTGCACCACCTACAGGTGACAGTTCCAGAACAATTTTGTCATTTTCAGAACTATAACAATCGAAACCATTTATAATAACATTTAACGTGCATGATGTTACAACAGCTATTTAAAACATAATTGAAACTGAAATAAATTACCGCATAATTTTTTGGAATTTTCTATCATCTGATGTAATAAAAATTTATATATTTCCGAGAGTTTAAGATAGTCATCATCTAAGCATTTATAATTTCGAATCTACCCATCGATATAACAACTATAATTTATGAGACAACGCATTACAGTTATCGGATTTTGAATTTCATAATAATATATTTGGCCTTAACAATCATTTAATGAAAAATAAGTACCCTCCATATATAAATATGCAAATCAAATGAAAATTATATTTAAAGGAAATTAGAAACAGTAGTGATAGTTCCAAAAGCAAACAGAGTAACTGAAACAACCAATACATGAATCAACGATATTTTTCTGATAATTATATTAATCCATTGTAAACAAAAATGTGATCGTTTTTCATCCGATAAGGAATCATTAGAAACTGACTAAAAATAGGACAAATTTCAGAAGTGATATAAGACAATGGTTAGAAATCAAAGGTTAGAGATGAACCTTGATTTTCAGGTTAGGTGTTCGCAATTGGTAATCGTCACATTTTCATCCCAATTCTTCGTGCCTTCGGTCGATGAACTATCATGATCGTTCTAGAAAATGAAACGTTACAACTTGCAAGTGCCATCTTGAAACCGTTATTTAATTTTTCAAACCAAAATCTAGAGGGAGTAGAAAGGGATGAAATAAGGCGCTTATTATCTTTCGTAACGGTAGATATTGCCTTTTTCAATGCTAAGATAAACGAGTTTTTAAATGAAAGTTGGGTAAGATAGGCTTTTTGCGAAAATTGATCATAATTTTATTCATATACAATCGAATGTTA
This sequence comes from Trichopria drosophilae, assembly GCA_030407085.1. Classification (NCBI taxonomy): domain Eukaryota; kingdom Metazoa; phylum Arthropoda; class Insecta; order Hymenoptera; family Diapriidae; genus Trichopria; species Trichopria drosophilae. The sequence goes on from CM059583.1 coordinate 166,370,383, forward strand.
ATTTTGACCAAAAAAATTCGAAAAATTATTCATTTTGGAATATTTAATTTTTAAACCATGTTCGAATAAACAATTACAGCCCAGAAAATTTGTTTTAAAAGTTGGTATTTTCGGGTCTCAATAGATTAATGACTATAAGAAAAGTCAATCTACACTTAACAATAGTATACTATGTAACAAGGACGCAATTACCCATCTTCGACGGATGTGAAGTTTGTCGCACGAGCGAAGCGAGGGTTATAATCACACACGTTGGAGTTCGATATTTCGCCCATGTTGCATACGATATTTTTTTATACGACAGGCGTGGGGCTCGATACTTTGTGCCCGAAGATTTCATTGCAGGGCCCAAAATCGAGTTCTACTCCCTGAGGGTTAAAACTATATTTACATTACACTAATTCAAAAAGCGTGTAAAAAAAGAGTCAAACACATAACAAAGAAGACAGAAACCAATAACATTGCCCTACCTACCCCTGCCCTACCTAAGAAGCTGCAACTATGATGCTTCAGATGGCCAAACAAAGGAAACAAAGGAATCTATTTTTTACACCAACGTCTTTGGTTTCGTACCTCAAAATTACCAATGTCGTGATTTCAAAGGTGTGGATATGCATCCATATGATGATATATTGGTCGATCATTTTAATGGTAGAGCTTATGCACATTTATGTGGTTAAGACTTTTCTTTAAGCCATATAAGAAGAAAACATAGTCAAAGATAACACCCTGAATATTATATATTACGTCGTTACATCGAACACTTTAAAGGAGAAGCTCATAATATATAAATTCTTTTAAAAACTCAATCACTGTTTGATGACATAAATTTTGTGGAAGTAATAAGTAATTTTTTATTAATAATATTACGAGGTCAAAAATTACCTCTCACGTTTAAATTATAAAATATTCGACTTTTGGTGAGCAAACATTCTTCAGTGTTGCTTGTTAACCGGTTTAAAAAGTTTTATTCAAGTTTTTTTAAAATAATACAACTTTTTAGTTTACCGAACTCTAACATCAGTAAGGAAGTGTCCTTTTGACGCATTTCGCGAGAGTCTCACTTCCGCGAAGGCCGCAGCCACGCAGGACACTCCACCACAGTGTCAGCTCGAGGAGGTTAATAAAGTGATCGGTAACTCGGTTATAAAGCAATCTGCATACCCCTCTCGGTACTTTGCCCAGCCTTGGAGCCCGACAGAGCGAGCCGTGCGGTAATTACCGGCAATAACGTCGTTACCAGGATCGTCAAGGGTCGCGAAACTGAGAAGACTATCCGCGCCCTGAATTGGGACATTGTGTTTATACGTTTAATATTTCGTACTTTCGAAAAATCTGGCACCTTCTAATTTTATTAGTAACGAAAGATATTTCGGTTTCTCTGATAGCCTACTTTGTTAAAGCGTACTTCATGAAAAAGAAGCTAGGGGTTTTTAATGAGCTCATTTATTAGCTTGGTTAAGTCACTTTGCTAAGTCATGAGCACCTATTTCGTAGATCCTACGGGGAAATGCCTCGAAAATGGATAAATCTGTTTTTTTTGTTCTTATGATAATGAAGAAAACTCCAAAAGGTAAATTACAATAATAAAGTGATATTTTTTAAAATTATCTACCTATATCACCATGTTCAACTTTTATCGTTTATACTAAATGGTACTTTGCATGACGTCGCGTATCCACGCCATCACGTTTGTAATAAATTCCAAGTTCCAAACTAATATTATCTGGTTTATGCATAATAATTTCAGAACATTTATTTATAGTCGATAAAATAGATTTTATAAACGGTTTTTAATCTTTGCTAAATACAGATCGCAAAGCCGAATTTCAAGATGGTACCAAAAAATAATGTTACACTTTTCTCGCCGATGTTTTGGAAACTAATTACTTTTTATCTGTCTTCGACGCTATTATGTTAATACAAAAGGTACATGGTCCAATAACGTTTAAATACTTATTGCCTCCTGGTACGGAATGAATGGCATGCGTTGGTTACATTTCTGAGTATCCCATAAACATTATAAAAATCTATATAAATTGATTACAAACAAATCTCCATGGAATTTATAAGCATCTACGGTGTGTATCTGATCTCGTTTCTAGATCGGTAAGGTATAATCAGGTGTAATCATAGCCCAGAATCTTATAAATTATCGATTATTTCCCGATTGCTTCGTTGCATAGCAACGAGGGGGTTAAGAATTTTGAAAATACGCCTACTAGCACGGAAATAATCAAAGAAAAACTCGAAACGTTGTCGTAAAGTCGGGACTACTGCAGTAGGTCCGATTGGCCAAAATATCAGTAAGAAAAATAGTAATTATAATACTACAATCAATATATTATTAATTCTGCGATGCTCTATGCAATTTGCCTGCAGCAAAGGCAACTGCAAGAAGAAATTTCTGCGTTTCCAGAAACTAATGTTTCAACTGTGCTGTTGCTCCAAAATAACCATAGAAGATTTAAAAAGTATGGTGCACATAAAATTGAACGAATTCCAAATCCATCATCCGCAATTGACGTATTATTTTATCAATCCGGAGTGAAGTTTTTATGATACATATATATACTATGTCAAGAAAAGTCCACACGAAAATAACGTTCACGGTTTGGTTCTCACCAAACGCATTGCATTGGTGTTGTCAAAAACTGCAATATACTTATTCAATATTTGAATTCAAAATATCATATGATAGCAAATACTCTTTACTATCTATCTTATATTAGTAAATACTCCTTATTAGCTGTAATATCTAATAAATTACTGCTATGCTTTCCACGGATGATTGGAAGAACAATAATAAGTTCAGTCAACTTAATGAACACATCCTGGCATCATTGTATTGTTAATACAAATATAGTCTAGTTGACATTTTCTCTGATTAGTTGAAATCTAAACTCCAAAGAAAAAATTAGGGGATCCACGGCAGAGTAAGTGAAAATACACGAAATAGGTCAGACATTGGTTCTTGCCATAGTAAATTTCTTCTTCCAACTTTCATTAAGGTAGTACTGATGAAACTTCGTTTATTCAAGATGAATCTGAAAATTACAGAACATATTTAAATACATAACGATTCTATGTTCGAAACCTAAGAGTGATTAACCAGCTAGTTACTGAGAAAGTGTTAATATAAAAAACACGACTGTTTACTATGATAACCTATGGCGCTACAGGATTTGAAACTTTAAAAGGACATGTTTTTTCTTAAAATACTTTTATTACATTCAAAACTAGAACAAAAACTGGCACTAGTGTAGATTGAAGTATTTACAACATAATAAAGTTGAATTTATTTTAGTTTCTACAAAATCACTTTTAGAAAATTGTGAATTTGAGGCAAAATTTTCTCAATCGCGCTAAAATGTTGAAAACTTACACGTAAATAAATGTGCACAATTCTAGTAATGTTCACCATTTTCAACTATTTGCATACATATTTGCTACCATTTTCATAATTCTAAACAAGAAATCAGTTTTGAAATCACTGCGTTGGAATGCCTATAATTGTTTACTTCATGGAGATTTAATATTATTTACAAATTAATTTTAACAACTCTTGTACAGAGTTTTAAACATATCTTATGATCCACAATAGAACAAATTTTGTGATATTATGAATGCTTCGGGCAATTTCAATATAACTCGTTATCTTATTGTTTTTAAATCAACTTTCCGTAGTCAAAATTGAGTTTCAGCCAACAGAAATTTTAATACATCGTCTACATTGACCAAAATTAGTAAAAAATGAGGAAACACTTATTCTCATCAAATTTTGTCGAACGATTTGGCCTTTGGGATTCGATTAAAATTGTGCAAAATGGTGTATGGAAAATTTTTAACGCCACCTTATTTTAACGTCATGCAAATTTATTTGAAAAACTTGTCAAAAATTTCATGCGCTATCGTGCATAGTTTTAATCGAGTTACAATGTTTTAATGGTCCGAACGAAATTGATAAGAATACAAATTTGTAAATTGTGTGGCATTTTTTTTTTCAAAAATTGCCGCCATCATTTCACAGCATCCCGTTTCAAATATAGTCGTTACCCAAAAATTCTTTCACTAAGAAAGACTTTTTCACTTTCGAAATCATCTACGCGAAAAAGAAAATTATAATATAACGTGCGTTTAGCAGCAATATATTTAACAATATTTAGTAATATTTAGCAGCAATATATTTTTCGATGGTTTTTCATTTTAAGTGTTACAATTGTTAGATTGATACATGAGTTGCATATCGAAATAGATATTGTGTGTCCTCCGTCAAACACAAGATGATCCAGTACAAAACGAAAAATAACAATTTTTGTTACCATTATTTAAGTATAAAATCGATTTATATCATGTACAAAATAATTAAAGGCAAATTTCATCGAAATTATATGAAAATACAGAAAATAAAAGTAATCGTAGTTTAGAAAAATAATTAATTACATTTTCTTCGAAAGAAAACAAATTAAAATACTGACATAGCAATTTGTATTTTGAAACATTCATTCAAAGTTAATGATGAATAATAAGCTGATAAAATTATCTGAAACTAATATTTAAATATAAATAAACACAATCGACGTAGTTATAGGACAAAAACCAATTTACTGACCTTTTTTTGGCCAGGTATCAATCGAAAAATCGACAAATCAACAAGCCGACAGGTAAAAAAACCGACAGACATGAAGCCGACAGTCGAAAAGATGACAATAAAAAAGCCTACACATAAAAAAAGACACCTCAACAAGCGGACAGTCCTTTTTTGAAGTGTCGGTTTTTTGAATGTCGGCTTTTCGATTGTCGATTTTTTACTGTCGGCTTTTTACTTGATGGCTTTTTCCTTTGCAGGTTTTTCGATCCGCACCCACATATACAAATTATAAATTAAAAATCCCAACAATATCATACAAAAATCTCAATGTCTAAAACATTTTATATTACAAATCATTTTTAAAAATTGTAAGAAAGCCATATATCAATACACAATTGTAGAAATCTAGTCAACGTTAATCAAGCAGTCTATTGTGGGCAAAGAAATTGAATTCGGCGCATGCAGAAGAAGGGAGCGGAGGGCACTTGAGATAATAAAATGAAAATGTCGCGGGGGTGAGTCGTTCACATCGGATACCGATAGTCTCGACTAGCACTGAGATTTTATAAATTCGTTCGTCCACGATCGAAGGTATAACTTTATTTGGGATACCTATTATCCGGAACGAATTTCCATTTACACGCCGGGCGTCGACATCGTCGTGTCGCAGAACAGTCGGGCTACGAGGCGAATATAACACGCGTCGAATTGAAACTTACAACCTGATGCGGATCGTCTTCCGACGAAATGGAGACGTAAATAACGATTTTCTTAAGTCTGCCAACTTGTGATAAAACGTCGAACGAAAACGATTTCGACGCATTTGATATTTTACTCGTCTGCTATAAAATTCAAACAACTGTTTATAATTTACTTGAAACACAGACAAGAAATCAATTGTATATTTAAATATTTGGACCATTTCCGAAAAACTGTGTATTATTTCTGTAGTTACTTGGAAAAATAGATAATTAGACGTTTTGATAAAAATTGAAAAATTACCGAAAAGCGGATTCTTTGACTAATTCTAAGAACTTTTTGCTGAGCAAAATTTTTTTCGAGGGTCTGTCATAGTCAAATAAAAAATTCCGGAACTTTTCGACGATTGTTTCGTGCCTGCGCCGCCATTTCGGTAATCTTTCCCCTTTATTTTCAAAATGCAAACATGCACATTTCAATGTTCAAGTCTCGTGGCCACGATTTCTTTACTTTAAACAGGAATTCTGAAACGATTTTGATGTGAAAAGTCGATATAAAAAAAAACAGTTGAAAATTCGATATTTTTTGGAAATAATCATATACAATTATTCACGGTTGCATTTTTCGGAAAATCTATTAAAACATTCTGAAAGTTCATTTAATTTTACGCCAGATATGGTTACTTGGACCTTTTTAGGACCTTCTTTTTACCCAAAATACAACACCCAAAAGCTGTAGTGAAAAATGTCCATTCATTATTTAATGGGTTAAAAGAATTAGTAAATTGAACTTTGAGGCCTACAATAATACTGAATTTAGGATCTTCATGAAATTCTTGAACCCCAATATAAAAGAAAATAATAGTATTTAGTTATTTTGAATAGCAAACACAGAAAAGGTAGAAAAAAGTGTAATAGAAAAGGTGTACAGGATGTAATGAAGTTACTGATCGCTCGGTTCTCTGCAGTAGTATGAAATAAATATGCCTTAAGATGATATATAACAATACAAAAAAAAAGAACAGGAAATATTTATGAAAAAGCAACTAATTCGATTTTTATGCAAAAACGAAGTAACTGACCGCGATTATCAACTTTTAATATCTTAAAGTGTGTTTAATGCAAACGTAAACGTTTAATATTTTCCAAAATTCTGTTTTTTGATCACTCGTAACCAATAACCTGAATCAAAATGTTCAAATTAGGGAAATGTATATGAAATTTAAAATGGGATTTTCTCCAGTTATTCACATTTCTTAGTTATCGTAGATTTGTATACTAAAGTCGCCTAGCTTTTGATTAAAATTTGTAACTGCGCAGCGTGCAAAGTATATTAATTAGGACAATTCTCAAGGCATCTAATTACAGGTAATATATTTAATTCGTTACATATGATAATTAAAGCAGGATATGACAATTTGATTAAGTTATACACAGATATTTTAGTATTGTAAACAATGTGACAGTATTCTCCATTTGTTTGTCTTTAAACTAAAAGAAAGAATCTTTGTAATGCATTTATTAATTGGTCAAGTATTCAAAGACAATTGACGTTATTCGCTATTCTCCAACACGAGAGAAAAATAATTTTATTTCAGTATATAAAACTGAGACTGAAGATAGGTTTTAGACATTCTGTTAGTATTTTCAATATTTTTACTTAAAAAGTTTATATTAACATTACTATAACTTTATCAACAATGCATGTTTTGAGTTCCTCACTAGTTTCATGCATATAATACGTAAGGTAAAAGAGAAAAATGTCAAAGAAAAGATAAAGATTACTAATTTATTATTACAATTTTTTACAATCGCTATTTTTTGTAAACTCGTTCAGGTAAAAAGTTTAGATTTTGTTCAAAGAAGCCAATGATATGATTGCAAAAATATAAATCTTTTAAAAAGAAATCCATTTAACAATTTTAAGTTCAAACACATAATTCACAGTAATCAATATAACCCCGAAATTTGTTTAGTACTATACTCTCAAATCAAAAACAACGTATTCCAAACCAATTAAAAACATCCAAGCAATCGTTCTTATGAAATTTCTTTCGTTCTTGAAAATCACATAAATTATCGGTTTTTCAATGTTCATACAAATAAACTTTCATAAAAACGTATAGAATTGCAAATACATATGCATAATTTAAAAAAGCTATACTAATCAGTTAATAGATGAAAATAAATTTTATAGTCAAATCTACAAAACGTGTGCATATGAAGATGCACTAATTGAAGTTTTTAAAGATTTCGAGGGAGTAGTTACAAGAAAAGTTCACAAAATACAGCGATAGGGTTGTTTTTTGAATGACATGAAGTGTACAAATTATAGCATTAAAAAAATCTCCACGCCACAAAAATTTAACAGAAATGCATTCATTTAATTTAAAAAATTATATCTATTGATTTCTTATTGATTATTTTATCATTATGCGTATCACAATCCAAAGTAAGCCATTCAAACAAACAGTAAACGTAACATTAACTAAAGTAAGTAACTAAATATAACCTGCGACGTTATGTTATTTAGCTATTAGTTTTGTGCCCGTTGCGATGGAAATAGTTTAATTTTAGAAGGAAATAGTATGATTTTAGAACGGCTTGGTCGACTGAGAGTTTTTAATTATACTCAATCAATATGTTTATCAAAAAGACCAATTTTTGACCAATAAGATATTCGTATTACAAAATGTAGGCAGAAAACATGGTTGCTAGAGCCAACTAGAATAATGCGTTTGCATTTTACCCTCTTTAAAGAGATAAGGTGTGTTTTCCAATGTACCTGGAAAAGAAGAGAAAAGTCAAACGATGTCAGCAAATGTAGGGCGAATTCTTAAAATATTAGTATTAACAGTTGTAATCCGTATATAAAAAAAATAAGTCTTACAACCAGGACCGACTTTTAAAAAAAAATCGCTTCAGTTTAACCATTAAGTCAGAACATGGTTTTAAAATGAATTCTTGTTGTCTTGAAACGTAAAAGAATATGTTATTTATGATTTTAAGACTGATAGGCTTACAACGAGCAATGTTCGCGATCAACCCAAAGAAAACATCATTAACAGCTGAAAATGAGACGATCCAGATGATTGTTTTAAACTTTCTGGGTCAATTTTTTCTGAAGCCGCAAGAAAGACGCAAATTAAATGGCAATTACGATTTTGTTTAATACAAACATGCAATAAAAGTACACGGCATAAGCAACAACGACCTTACAAAAGGAAATAGGTTCAGTAGTAACGAACTGGCGATGATTCTGAGCAAATTTTTTTATCACATCCGACCTCTCGAAAAGTTTTCATAATTTCTTTATTTAAGTTGTGACACACTTGTGACACGTATGATAATATTCTAGAAATTAAGAGGTTAATATTCCATTCTCGTTTCGAATTAACCACTTTATCAGTGCAGTGAGGCGATCAACATTTTTTTCTCGAAATGGAAGGATTTTTTTTAAATACCTTCAGTGATACAGTGAATCCATTTATGATTTTGAAAATGATAAATGAACCAACTCTTCAATCCCTCGATTTATTGATATAAAATTAAATAATTTAAACTAAATCCTCCTTTTATTTGTATTTCATGTTCTTCGTTCCAGTGATCGATTTAACTGACCGAAAGCGAAGTTTTCTTTTTCACGTAAGAATAGAACGCATATTGATTTATTACAAAGAGAAAAGATTCGTTGAACAGCTGAAATATGCATCCCATAGCTACAACGAAATGTATTCTTTCAACGGATGAAATGTATTATTATTACTATGAAATTTTCATTGTGTTAATCACATTGTTAAAAGATCGTTTCCATTGAATAAATACTTACTAACACAAATAATTCTTCGGAGTAATAAAATATTTCATCCGTTGAAATAATACATTTTATTGCGCTAACGGTTGTGTTTTTTATTGCGTAAAGAATTTTTTTAGTGCATGGAGGTTTTATTTTAGTCTAAGTAATCTAAATCTAATATTTCCAACCGGCTTAATTCAATTCCAAACTCAAATTTTTTGTATTACCCTTTTAGTCGCATGGTAAGCTAGTTTTAAGATTTGTAGAAGTCTACTTTACAATCGATCAAGGCTTCTTTTTGTTGCATTTTAAAATTAGCTAACTATTGGTCTTAATTCAATACCTTTTTTCAGTTGAAATAAAGTATAGACTAAACAGAAGTGTTTTTGTCACATTTACTTCCATGAGGGACTTTTTTCTGAAATTTACACTTTGTCATGAGACGTTACGGAGTTTCAGTATACAGTTATAGTAAATCTTATAAAAATAATATTCTTAATGCCTCTTTAATCTAATAACTTGTTCTATACTCTACTATCAAAAATATTTCAAGGTGTTAATTTAATAAAACTGTTATTCAGCCTAAATGTTCGCTAAATCACCTGCATACTTCTATCATAGCACTTTATTGAATTTTCTACTTTATATCATTACTATGAATTTTTCTTATTTTTCGATGCAAAAGTCACATTTTCTTCAATTATTCCACATTTTGGAATAGTTTTGCTTCAAAATGTAAGTAGTCTCAAGTATGATCCAAAACTTATGGACATTTTGAAGAACGAGAATCTTTTGAAAGAATTCGGCAGTAGATCGGAGTTCCAATCCAACCTGAACCCGTAGAGCTTGACAGCAAGCCGTTTGCAGCAGTAGTTAACGCAATTTTGCCGAAGTAATTCGCTTAGCGCGCAATATCGCGCGGGACAAAGTGGAGAGCAGATATACCGTTTGCCTTTGGCGTGCTTTACCGTACCCTACACTACTTTCCCGGTCGGATGAGGTGCGTAAAGTTCTGCAGGATGATGGACAAAAAAATTAATTTTGCTATTCCCATAAAAGACGTGGTAAACTAGATTCGTTTCATCTTTCGATTTTTTAAAATTATCTTTTACAAAATACACATTTTTTGTTTAAAATCTACTCATAATTTCATATGAGTACGCGTTTTGTTGATCTAATATAAGGATATTCCAAGTGCAGTAGGTTCACGATTGAAAGACTTGGCTCCGTTCTATGTCTTCATACTTGAATTCACAATGAGGCAAAACACAATGTATTTCGTGTACATAGTAGTCCTGTAAAATGACTTTGTCGGATGATGTTTCATATGTCTAAATCCCATACTTTCTAAATTTGAATCAGCGTAAAACACTGCCAATCATATGCACTGATTGGCAGCCTATAGCCTGCAGCTGACTGATCAGCGATAGTGTATATACACATATTCACAGCGACTTTCGAGGATTCAAAGGAAGATGCCCACGATCATACGTGACTTCCGCCCTCGAAATGGAACTTCCGAAACTGATGAATTCGGGTAGAGTATAAAGAGAGCTAACACCTAATTTAAAATTTGAGGGTTTTATCATGTGAGAAAGTTTAAAAAATCGTTGTTGATGTCCCGGATTTTACATAGAAAAAAGCAGTAATTTAAGTATTAATAGCCCTTTGTCTTTTGTTAGAAGTATAAATAGCCTGTTACTACTTAGATTACTGCTTATTTCTACGTATTATCCCCAACATCAACAACGATTTTTCAAACTTTCTCACACGATAAAACACTTAAATTTGGTATTAGGGTTTAGTTCTTATTACACTCTAACCAAATTTATCAGTTTCGGAGGTTCCATATCCGGGGCGGAAAACATCTATGCTCGTGGGCATCCTCCTTTATGGTGAAGCACCTTCCTAAGGACATCCTCAGGAGTTGTTCAGGACGTCTCAAAGTCCGCTTTTGGCATCTCGTTAATTCTTCTAAGCATCCCATATCATAAGGATATCCTAAAGGTAGTATTGAGATGGTAAATGCGATTATATGGGCATCCTGAGGAGCGGCTGAAGGCGTCCCTGAGCAAGTGCACAGTACGAGATTATTTTCATCCGTTTTGAGCGTAAGCTAAGTAGTTCCTCAAAATTGACAATCGCAGATAACTCAAGCAATACGAATAAAAAATTATCAGATTTTCAGCAATAGAAGAATTTTAGTTTATTATACAGGGTGTCCCAGAACTGGGTAATGATATTACATGAGGTGAATCTCCGCGATATTTCGAACAAAAACGTCCTGTACCAAAATTGGATCTGAGGCTCAGAATTTGAGTGACGAGCTATTGTTTAAGTTTAGAACAATAGCTTGCCGAAAAAAATCGTTTTTGGCAATAACTCGGCTTGCTTTGAAGGTATTTCAATGAATAGGGGCTCATTTCGAAGCTTATTTTAAGCCCTACAAAAACGCGTTTGGCACTGGTTTTTCGCCATTTCTATGACATTAAGAGTGTTCCCGCGGACTCAATTATTATCGAAACTTAACGAATGAAGGGGCAAATTCTTCGTCTTTTCAAGCTTTAAAACTTTTTCTTGGGCGATATTTCATTATCTATGTAGTGAAATGAATTAGAAGCGAAAATTTTGCCTCTTTTCCCATTTTTGAGGCCATAACTTCAGAAACATTCATCGCGGTCAAATATTCTAATAGGTAAATTGTAGGGCTTAAAAAAGGCTTCAAAATGAGCCCATTGAAATAACTTCAAAGCAAGCCGAATTATTGCCAAAAAACGGTTTTTCTTTTCTAAACTTCAATAGCTCGCCATTCAAATTCTGAGCTTCAGATCCAATTTTGGTATAGGACTTTTTAGTTCGAAATATTACGGAGAATCACCTCGTGCAATATCGTTACCTAGTTCTAGGACACCCTGTATATATGATATAGAGATATCAATTATTTATATTTATTTAACGCATTAACCGTTAAATGTTAAATGGAGACAAGTTTGGTGGATATGCAAAAACATGACTCAAAATGTCTGATTATAAAAGAAATAGACACACAAGTGTCTCGTTTGAGAAGCAAGTTTTTCAGTTCAAGTCACTTTTGGTCTGGAATTCTAATGTACAGTGTGGGAGATTTTGAAAAAATATTAATTCATTCAATTTGATCGTCTTTTTCATAGATTTTTTGATCGGCGTATCATTCTAGTTAAACTACGATTTTTACTACATGATGTGAAGTCTTTTATAATCGACCAGAAGGAGTCACTGAGCAAAATTCTGATCTTCACTCGAGATACAAAAGGCAACTGACTTGCTAACTGTTGCGGCTTCGAACGTTTGACAGGGTTTGCCCCTTTCCATTCGACTGGTATTTTATTGAATTCATGCTACCCCTATTATGATGTAAAAGAACATTTTTTTTAAACAGTTACAAATCCCGTTCCAAGTCATGAATTCGATGTTAATTTTAGCCACCTCAAATTAACAACCTAGTTACTGCTCATTCTTTATGATTGTTCGACATCGCTTAAAATTAGCATGCCAACAAGAAATAGTTTTTTCGATAGTGCTTTTCCTCTAACACGTGTCAAATAATGTTTTAAAGATGGTATTACCAAAAAATAAATGAAGCATCGTATTTATGGACACATTTATGTGGGTCACGGGACTTTATGACTCATACTTCATATAATATGAGAATTATTAAAACTTAGAAAAGAATTTTTTCTCATACCTATTTTTCGATATTAAAAAATTCCACAGCTTACTTTATTAATCAAAGAACACGAAATAGGCTGATTAAAAAAAGGAAATAACATTCCATAGTCACATGTAATTGATACGCAAATGAAAGTAGAGAGCAAATATTTGAAGGGTGCTTTTTTATAATAATGTTCTGAATGTAAAATTCATAATATAATATAATATAATTTAGTACTAATCTAAATGAATTTAAAAGTTAATTAAATGCGAAAAGGGTAATAAAATGACCTATCATTTACTGATTATTTTTATTGTGTATTAGGGAAGCCGGATAGACAATATGTTGTCGTTCTTCTTGTTTCACCATCAAATGGACCGGATTGCAAACAGATTTTGTTTTATAAGTTTGAAGAAAATCCAATATGGATTGATTAGTAACGTTTTAAAAATGTTTATAATTACATTAAGATAATATTGATAGATAATAATATGAATAAGATGTTAAAAAATAATAATATAAAATTAGATCTGTCCAAGATGAAAATAATGCAGTTTTGCTCCTGCGTAAAATTACTAGTAGTCAATTAAAAAATAGCATTATTCTAGAAACCTTTTATTATGCATGCAATCAATAAAATAGATTATTCTAAGTGAAACAATTTGTCATTTCATGTACCGTTAATATAAACTTTTAGTGTCAATTAATTTTTGCCAATTTAGTAAATTATTCTTAATGTTCTTTTCGCTTTCCAATATAGTATACCTTCCTTTCACAAAAGACTGAAACGCGTTACTAAACATTAAATCATTATTATGTAGATCTTTAATTCAATTTTTCGTTGCAAAAAATTGTTATAATATATTAGTTGACATTTTCCATTCGCTATAATGTTCCTATACTTTCAAAAATACCATAAACGTTGGTGAAGGTTTTATACTATGTCATAAAAAATAACTTAATGTAAAAAATGAACTGAAATTCGAAAAAGACATAACTTGTTTTTATTATTCAACACAATTACGAATATTTGTAGAATTAATTTGTATTCTTCCTAATGCGTTTATTCTATTTTCATGTATATACGTTCTCTTTATTTATCAAACAATTTTGATAATTTTTTAATCAGATAAGACTAACAATAACAACAATAGAAATCACATGATTTCACTATCCATGTTTTAAATATGTCTACTTGTAATTATATAAATAAAGTAATAATAAATATCACAATTTTCTTTTTATAGTTAATTAAAATAGTTGATTAAAATAGTTAATTAAAATCGAGTGTTACGAAATTAATTAGCAAGAAAATATCTATTTTTAAAGAAAATCAAATTTAAAAAGTAAACAAATTTTTATAATCGGTTAGTCGCCAGGCATTTGATAGTGTACTACTTTCCTGGTCTACTTGTTGAAGCCCGAAGCAACAGTTTGCTCTTTAAGCTCTCTCATCTTACAACGCGCCCGAAGCCACATTCGGCGCCAATTCTGAATCATCCTTCGAATGGAAGTAAATGCAGTGATTAAAAATAGACTTAGCAAACTCAGTTTTTAACCCTATGTTTTCTATTTACTTGTGATAAAGAAAAACCTATCTAAATCGACTTACTTAATGGCACGTATACAATCCTCATACATTTAATATGTTTTATCGAATATCATTAATGTATTTAAGGCACTTTTAAAATATTTATTTCAAAATAAAATATATTGAAATAATTTGTTCTATACTTTATATCCAATTCCGCGGTACACAAAACAAACAAATCTTAAAATTCATTTAGAAACCACGCGACCTGTAAATATTACGATTAAACATGAAATAGTTATTTTTGCATCAAGAGCGTAAAATGGAGTTTTACGCCGCGAAGATATACGTCTAAGATTCAAACATAGGGATTTTGCTGAGTCATCATTGCTAAAAATTATTGATAAATGGCCGTTTTTCACACCTACTGAATAAAAAAATTTTGTTCGTATCACGGACGTAAATTTTTACACCCTCAAGGCAAAAGTTATTTTACGCCCTTGATACGAAAATAACTAGTTCGATGCGGTAGGAGTGAAAAAAGTATTTTACAAAAACTTTTTTAAACGTAACAGAAGTCAACGATTAAGTCTTCTTTAGACTTAAATGGTAATTACCTAACGACTAACTCAGAGATTTCTTATTCAATTTCAATACGGGGGCAATGTTTTGATATTCGTTATGTTATACAAATGAATTCATGAAAAATCTATATTTAGACGATCTAAAATTACTCTAAATCAGCGTGAATTTGTCAAATATTCAGTTCAAATCATAAATGAAGAAGAATCCTTTTCATAAACACGTAAATTCTGGTAATATTGACGAGATTTATTCGGTTTTGAGAGGTTTTATATTTGCGAGAATAATACGGATCTAAGAAATCATTAACTGCAAAATTTAATTTGATATTAATTTTTTTTTCTGGCGGAAGAAGTCAATATTTGATTTAATAATATGCTATTGTTTACGAATCACAAGTAAATTTATAAAACTAAATCTACTTATTGTTGACATTTGAATGAGATATATGCACAATCTCTTAAAAAAAATTGACTAACCTGAATTTATATCAAAAGTACTCAGCCTCTTTATTTATTTCTATAGTTTTCTTCAGCTATGAGCCTAGTTCTGTAATTAAACACTCAGAATTAACTTAAATCGAATATGAAATTCATGAAAGTTCCGTTCGGATGTATTTATATGTAATTTGATCTATCCTTAAGGTTTCAAGTTCATACCCAGCAGGCACGAAGAACCCAAATGTTTCTAAAACGTTTTTATAATGTTCCAGAAACGTTCCTCAAAAGTTTTATATCTGCAACATGGATGAAACGTTTATAAAACGTTCCGTAAAAGTTGCAGACATAAAACGTTTTAGGAACGTTTCTGGAACATTCTAAAAACGTTTTAGAAACATTTGGGTTCTTCGTGCCCGTTGGGTATTTTAATTAGAGGAAAGCCACAATAACATCAGTCGATAAAAGAAGATAAACAAATTAATAAATGCGCGAGGAGTAGATAAGTGAAGTTATGCCAAAGAAGATGTTGAGAGAAAATTTACCCTGCTCTCTCATATAGCAGAGCACTATATTGGAATCATTTAGATACTTGTTACATTTTTCCAATAAACTATGTGATTATTTAGAAAAGACATAACATTGACTATTGAGTAGGAATAATATTTTTAACAAGTATTGAACTCATTTTATTGAAATGCAACTTTTACCTTTTTTTGTTAATATTTCGCCAGTGAAAAGCAATACATTTTTGTAAGATAAAAATTCTGAGTATCATCGCCGATATTTCGACGTCTCTTAAGACACAATTACCACTATAATCTCGTCTGAAGATAAAATTCATCCATTGTATAACACTAAATTACACCACGACATATCACTACTTCAAATCAGTACAATTACTTCTCTATAAACGACAACGCTTATTCACTGCTAATATTCGTTCAAAAAAACTTTATAAATTGTATCATAATTGTATGTACTTCACAAATTTTATAACAATTGGTTTTGAAATGAACAATTTCCTTATTCATAACTACAAATAGAAGGCGCATAGTGTAACACAATTAAAAAAAGGGATGACTCCGAATATTTTAATAATTAATCTCATTTTACTCAACTTCTATATAATTTACGAATATATGGCAGGATTAAAAAAAAACATTGCCTGTTATGGAGCGTATTTTATTTATTTGACGTTTTCGAGATTCATGCATTGTATTACTTTTCAAAAATTTGTCCGTTTACTGTTGAAAAAAATCTGCTATGCTATTATGATGGATAATGGACATTTTCTATGATCATTTTTTACTTTTTGGAACAGAGGGGAAACAGAGAGTTTTGCCGTGTAGGGACATGACCGGGGGAGTTTTCCTCCGACGTCATCATAACCGAAATATTGTCAACTTATGGTAAAGAAATATATTCTTTAGAATTTTCGTGTGCACAGACAATACTGATAAGTCCAAGATCTGAAGTAACAATAAAAAAGTACCAAGGTGTCTAAATAATTTTATTTACTTTTGTTATTAACTAATTTTTGCAGTTACTTCAAATAGTAACTTTTTCACTATCAACTCAGACAAAAGGAATATTTGTCTCCAATTCATGCACAGCTTTAAACATAATACAGTACTTAATAATCTGTCTTAATTAGATCATGCTGTGCCTTATAGATCAAGGAGACACAAAAATGCTAATCATGGATAAAAAACTGATAAATTATTATATACTAAAGTACTGTTATTCTTTCTCCTGGAAGTTAAGTTTGAAACCAAATCTTGACGAGCGCAAGATGTTGTTCCTGATGCTGTTCTAATTGACAATCTTACGAGTTTAGTCCTAGTCAGGGGCAAAGTTATACGGATATCTGATTAAGCCATTCACGAGATGAATACTTGACGCTATAGCTCTCAGATGCTACTAATTGCCCTTTATATATGGTAGTCGAAGCTGCTCCACTATATATCGATCACAGCTCTCAGTAAGGTTTTAGAAGCGTCGTTTAAGGAACTTCGGTTTCTTACCTTCTTCCAACCGTCGAAGCTAAATTAAATTGTCTAGACCTAGGGTACAATTCTACATGATTCTGTACTACTTAAACCACACGAATAATTTGAAAGGTATACTTAATTCTAAATCTAACCAAGTCACTTTCACAACCTGTCTTATTTTGATTGTTAGCTATTAATTTGTATCAAAATTATATATTGATTTAATGGCAGTCAAACTTGGCTGATAGACTTACTTCCTGCTTTCAATTTGGAGATGCATTGAATGGTGGTACTTACTCTCACTAGACTAACTTATTATCTAATCTAATATTATGCCGTAATAACTGTCGACTAAAAGGAAAATGGATTTGTGTTATATTTACTAATATGATAAATGAGAGATAACATAGTAAAATAATCATTTCATAAAGTAACAAACAAGTATGTATATTTCTACATAAAAAAATAATGTAGTTTATATTATAATGATAATATGTTCCATTTTTCTGGAAAGATTAATGATTTGTTTCTTAACCCAAGTCAGAACTGTTGTCATCATTGTGTATTTTGTTTTTTGTGGTCATTTTTCATTTAATATACAGTTTTAATTTACAAAATGCATTTTTTTTTAATTTGCACATACACTTTTGGAACGAAAATGCACACATTCAGAAAGACATAATATATTATTTAAAGATAAAACTTTTTCATTCGTGTTGAAAGAATTAATATTCATTTAAAGTTTTTTACTCGTTTTATAGTTCGAAATATGCACTGTAATTAAGTATCATCGATGGTAACTTTTAAATTTTTTGTTATAAAATTAAAAAAGACTTCCTCGTTTAAAACTTTACATGCACACAAGAAACTATAGTAAATTAACTGTGTAGAGGATGATTCAGTATGCTTCATTTGTCTATTTTCGTATTCTTTTGGAATGTCAAATTGTGGATTAACCCATTAAGTTCTGAATGGACATTTTTTCATTACAGTTTTCAACGGTTGACTTTGTTTAAGGAAAAGTCTCTAAAAAATATACAACCCCTTATATCTCACGTAAAATTAACTGACTTTTCAGAATCCATTAATAGATTTTTCAAAAAATGCAACGTATAAAACTTATATATGGTCATTTATAAAAAAAACATGCATTTTTCAACTTTTTTTTATATCGTTTTTTTCAAATGGAAATAATTTTAGAATTCTTGTTTGAAGTAAAGAAATCGAGTTCTTGTGACTTTAACATTAAAATGAGCATATTAACATTTTGAAACTAAAGGTGAAAATATTCAAAATGACGACTAAAACACGAAAAAAACATCGATAGGTTTTTTATTCGAAAAAAATGTTGTCCAAGAATAAATTCTTAGAATCGCTCAAACAATATCCAGAAATGTTGTCCAAATTTTTTAATGACTTGTGATTTTGAAAAGTCAAAAAATAGCAATAAAAATTCTGGTAAAATTTCGGCGTATTCTTCGATCACTTCTAAGAAATGATACATTTACGGACAAATGTAACGAAACAAAAAGTTCTTTAAATTGATCGAAGAAGAAGCTGAAATTTTGTCGAAATTATGTTAACACTTTTTTCACTTTTTTGGTTCTCATCAAAATGTTTAATACTATTAACAACACCAATAATGCATAATACTCTTGTCAATACCAAAATGTTCTCATTGGCCATCATCAAACGTCATTCCAATTGTATGGTTAGTACCGAAGATTAGTAACAATAAGATTTCCTCACATATTTAACCAGTTATCATCGTTTTCTTTTTTTTCAATTTCTTCAATTTAAAATAGCCAGTATCATAGATTAATATGAAATTTCAAAATCGACAGTTTATAGAAATTGTGATGTCTGATGGACACATTTGTGACATAAGTGATGCGTGCTTATACAAAAAAAAAACAACCTGATGAAAAAATTTACGCATATTCATAGCTTTGATAATATGGATAACATATAATTTACGAAGCCATTTACAATTTTTTTGACCCACCCATCAAAACACACAGCAAAATAGACGTGGGTTACTTCAGTATGATGAAATTCAACATTTTAATTTGGTCCATCAGTCATAGTACAACGACAATGAAAAGTCACAGTCGTAATTTCACCGGATAAAAAATGCATAACAATCGACTGACTGAAAGCGAACGCCGTTGAATCTGTCGGAACCTCCAATTTTTCACGCAGCGATGACAGATTCGAGCAACTTCTTATTGGCGATTTTGAGTCGAGTCATGACTCGAACGAACGATGCGGTCACGTTTAACAATAAATTCCACCTCCTGACGCGGATACAGGATTTTTCTATTAGCAGCTGCAAGCTCTGGACACTCGAAATCTCGTTTCTTCATCACGTCCATGATGTACATAACTGAGGGCATAACGGCATGTCGCACTTCGACTGCGACGCCACTCGATATACGCTTGTTCGCTGGCTCGTTAATGAGGATGGATGAATTGGCGAATCCGAGACTACTTCGTCAAATCGCTCATTGGACCTGTCAATTGCAAACGCCTCTTAAAACAAGCCCCATCTACTATCACGGTTCGATATACCGCTCGAAACACATAGGTGTCCTCCTGGTGACTGTTGATGTCGAATGTTCCATGTAATTTTCATTCTCTTATTAGCTAAATTATTCTTTTCTATTTGTTACATTCAGTTGATGTTGTACTCTTTAGTATTGTTAATTGCCCGAATTGGTGAATATACTTTTCGACAAGCAGCCCACAGATAAGGTATTTTTATTTTATGATAAATATCGGTATTACACCCTCATAATTTTGCAACTGAAAAAAAACTAATCAGAAAGGTTCTTTGTTTAAGCATTTTTGTTTCAAACGTCGAAAGTGATGACTAAGTATCAATACAAGGTAGCGATCTTCCATTGGAAATCCCTTCCTGACAACGTGGTGTAAGCAAGATGAGCAAAAACTGTATAGACTTGGATGGATCAAATACACTGTATTTGTAGCAGACTGAGTAGATTCAAAATCAACTTTTCGATTATTCCACTATGGGCATGCTTTTATTAAAAATCATACGAACAAGAGTTAACGACCAGCAACGGAAAAATGAACACTTGCATGGGCACATTTACTGCAAAAACGGGTGTCTGATTTATGAAGCTGAGGCCAGCCCCCTATTCTAGCCCCTACTTCTCTCATCCCTAATTTATAACACGTTAATTAATTTCAACATCGTTAAAGTCGCTTCGGATTCATATTCTCCATTTATTTTAGCATATCTATGAATTTTTTGGACCTTGAACTGATATGCGTAAGCATATTATTAAGACTATCGAACGAGAGTAGAGGCTGGAATAGGGGGATAGTTTCATCTTGATTCTTATTTTGAGACACTTTCGTCCTCAGTTTTAAGATGTTTTTGGGTATCTTATAGAAAGACGTTGTAAATGACTTCTTTTGAGACACTAGAAGTGCCTTGAATCGCAATCTGAATGTACTGCTCGATAGTTGGTACATAACCTAAAAGTGTATGATATTTATGTGAGATGGATCAACATTCGTGTTCTGTTTGCAATTTTCGGGATAACTTGACTATTTTTTATCTTTCATTTAACTACCAGTACATAATTTTTAACCCATATCAGATTTACGAACACAATAATGAACCGTTAGAATCACATCAACCGAACAACTGCATATCAAGAGAGTAGGTTATGTAGCTTTTATCAAGACGTTGTTTCGCGTCGACAGTTTTCGAATATTCACGAAGATACTCGAATCGGCAATGTGTCTTCGTTATATGTCTCAGAGATTACAAATGTCTTATTTACGACCGATAGACGCATGTAATGTCTGATATTTTGAGACACTTTGCAACCAAGACACATATATTAAGACGTTTATTGTAAAAAGACATTTTTGAAGTTTCTAATGTCTTCAAAGATGACGTTTAGAAGACACGAGTTTTTTCACAACATCCAATTCGTAAATCTTATAGTTTTGATGATTTTTCGATAAAACATTTGAATACTTTCTATATATCATATCAAATTTGCACTTATAATAAATTATACGAAACTGAATTAATCTATGAACAAAGAGTTCAGTAGATGTGACGTCGACTGTTTCGAAGAGTGCGACAAGTGACTGCCATTCTTTTCATCGTCTCTTATAGGCCAATACACCTAGATTGTTCTCTGACTCTTTTCACGGTAGATAAGTATGAAATACAAAAATAATCACCACATTTAAGTCGAAAAAATCCATCTCGAAAAGATGCACTTCTTGTAAAATCGTTATTAATAATCAGTTGTATAGAAATTGTTTGACGAGATAGCAATGAACTAGACATTAAATTAATAGTATTATACTCATGCAATAATATTCGTCAAATTTATCTTAACATCTTACAAAATGCCTTGTTAACATTTTCTTTCAGTATGGCAATTCCATTCGAAAATGCGAATAAATTTTACTAAAAGTTTTCGGCGACCATTTCTCATATCCTCAATATTGGAATAATTGAAGTAATTATTCTGTGAAATTGTTTTTGTTTTTTGAGGGATCACTGAATTACCCTATCATGGTAACAGGTAGCAATCATCGCTAACATGAAACCGTTTATATAAAAATAGACAAATCTATAATTTGCTGAATTTGGTACCCCCTGCAAGATAATAATTACACACATTCAATATATGGAAACTTTTTTGTCCTCTTTCGTCACTGAAGAAAATAACGCAAAATCGTGAAATACAAAATCAATTCCATACTACAAGACGAACAGAATGCCCTGAGATCTACCCTTATTGAATCCGAACTTAATTATTTATAAAATCTTTAATATTCTGATGTCATTTTTTTATATATACTGAATTTTTTCCTAGTATAAAAAGGATAAATCATTTGGAGACAAATAACCACGCTAGATTTCAAAACGATATTAAATAAAGTCAGTATATTAATTTTTATTGAAAATGACAACGAGATAACTGTCTTAGTTCAGCACGATAGGAATCCCATACTCCAACCCTATATATAATTATATTATGAAGGGAAATTTGAATTTTACCCAATCAGACTCATCAAAGACTTCAAGACACCAAAAATATATTTCAGTAGGACATAGTTTTCCAACTATTCTCGACCAATCTAAGAATATATGTTTGCAATCCAAATATTTAAAAAAAAATGAAAATTGATTATCCTAAAATTCTACAGCGCTAACGAGAGCCTCGCTAAGCCTACCACAGACTTGTAACAGGTTCGCAAAGAATTTATTGTTTTGCTCTAGAACTAAGCAAAATCCAATTTTTTATACAGAATCTGAGTTAAGTATTATAAATGTTGAATTTGTCGACCAACCTTCATGTAGTTTTGAATTTATAGGATGCACACTAAATACTATCTTAGATTTATAAAATCTATAAGATTCTAGAGGAGATAGTCTTTTTCGTACCTAGGGCGCAAAATGCCAGCCCTGCATGTTAACGACGCATCTGCCCTTAGAATGAGGAAGTCTACCTCATAGAATAACGAGATCACCCAAGGGCGCGCTATGTTGTTCGTGATACAATCCTTTTTCGTCACCTCCCAACGGACACGAAGAACCCAAATGTTTCTAAAACGTTTTTAGAATGTTCCTAAAACGTTTTATGTCTGCAACGTGGATGAAACGTTTATAAAAAGTTCCGTAAAAGTTGCAGACATATAACGTTTTAGGAATGTTTCTGGAACATTCTAAAAACGTTTTAGAAACATTTGGGTTCTTCGTGCTTGTTGGGCTGGAAGGCAAAAATTCGATGAAGAGATTTGATTTGTAGATTCAAAATTCAAAGTTATTGCATACACGTTTACTATGAATTATATGTTTACAAAGTTAATTATTACCCTTTAGGGCGTAAAATTGCATTTTCCGGCCTACTCTGACCAAAATTAATTTATGAAAATATCCAAAATATTTAGTAGTAATAAAAATGATTAATTTTTATTTAAAAGGTGGACTCGAAGTGTGTAGATAAACTTTGTTTTCATAACATCTATTATGGACTGGTTACAAAGGTTACTTGAAATCTTATTATACGCTTATTACTCAATACCGGCTCATGGACACTTCTATTCGTCATAAGATGCCTGTTTCATTTTCTGCATAACAATGTTGTCGCATTAATGCAGATTTATTATCACAAAGTATGACATAAGCTATATATACTGCAGTCAGCATCGGTCGCATCTTCGTCAGTTGTTCCAATTCATATTTTATTTATTTATTTAAAAGTACGCGAAATGCAATAAGTTGAATAAAGTACGGCGAACTTATCATGTACTATTATTTGAGTGTATATTTCAGTTGTGCACGTTTTATATGGCGTTGAACGAAACTTACATTATCTTTTTCAAATTATTGCTTTTATAAAATCAACATATTATTGAACAGTTCTTCGTAGATTCCAGTCTTAGATAAATGTGTATGAGAACGTCAACAGGTAAAATATATTTTTATAATACTAATTGATGAACAATATAACGTATATTCGGTGTTTTTTCTTCAATCGATTTGACTTATATTTTAACGCATTAACGCCCAGAATTATGAAAAATTTGCTTTGAAGGTCTGCTGGTGCAAAAAAAAGTCGTGAAAAAATTCGCATATGACATTTTTTATAATTTTTTTTTAAATTACATTCTTTCTTTAATATTTGCATTCCACCTTTTTGCATATTTTCATTTGTTGCTTAGATTGTCTTAATTTTTAATATAATAAAAGAATATTGAATTTTATAAATTGAACACAAAATTAAAATTTAAAAAAACTTTTTCAGAGCAGAGAAACGGCGAAATAATCGTCGAACAAAATGTACTGAATTTTGGACCGCGATATTGAATACGACATTTTGAATGTTTGAAAACCGAATACAATTCAAACAAGTTTAGAAGTTTTAAACAATACTGTTACTATATTGTTTTTTAATTTTGCTACATTTTTCGGGGCAATGTTGTCGGTCGCCATCATGAAACTAAAAAAAGTAGCTAAAAAAATGTGTAGCTGAGGGCCCATTGACGGGTATTTGAAGCAATGTCCTTCCAATTTCCTTGTAAAAATAAAAATATGGAATAAAACACATTTTTTCCTGGAAATGATAGTTTATAACTTTTTCTGCACTTAATATAAATATATTTACACCTGAAATTCTGAAAAAGCTATAAACTATACAACAAAAATGCAAAAAGGGAATTTTTTTTTAATTGCCATTTTGGTTCAATAACTGTCCGAGTAAACGGCAATTTTTCGTCCGTCCAGCTGTTGTAAATTGTAATTTAAAAAAAAATAATTGTAAACAAAAATATTTAGCGTTAACGGATTAAGGGCTATGAATGCTTAAATTAAGTGCAAGTCACTTATTCAATATTTCTCTTGCAGTGTCTTATTTTCTCTACCTAAATGTCTCTACATCCTTAATTTTAATATATGCAGTATAATGTCCAATTTCACTGTACCTTTAGTATGACATAAGATCGGGCAAAAACTAACCAAAAAACTGGACTCATTTTCTACTATAGGGTAGAGATTGTCATAAAGTAACAGAATTTTTTTTCGTTTACTGGAAAGCCACCAATTATTTTGAAAAAAAAATCGGGGTTTTAAGGTAATTTAATATATTTTACGAAACTATTCACATCGTGCTTCAAATTCGAACATTTTAAAATTGCTTTTACAGTTCGTGTAAATAAATCATATCATATTGTGAACAAAAATACTTTACATTATTCAGAATCTTTCAAATCCAGACAGTTTAAATTGCCCCTCAAAGTTTTTTCCGATAATTATTAGCGGTAAAGAAACTCTTTTGTACCATAAAACCTCTGTCTAAATTTCTTGGAATTTGTGTGAAGGGGGAATTTCTTAGAAATTGTCCTTTTATAAAGTGAACAATTAGTAAATCTTTCAAATTAATGAATTGGCACTCTTTTAAAATGAGATTTCAATCTAAATACTATCCTCTTTCTAACTAAATCTACAAGAATGTTTCTCTATTCTCTCTAATAAAAAGTTTCTACTCCAGGAGATTTAGACAGTCTGTGTTGGAAAAAAAATTAGAGCAGGATTAGACATTACTTCTTCAAATAAGGAAATATTAAAATCAGGAATCAAAATCTGTAACAGAGAATATATTAACTCTGTTCATTGTCGAAACTTTCATGCTCTTTTATACTCCGAGAAAGGGACAATGTAACATTCCGTGTTCTTTTTTAACAAAAAGTAATAACTTAACACTTTCTAAAATTAATTCATTAGGACTAAAGGAACACGAAATGTACCAAAATGAATGTGTACGAGAAAGCTATTTCATCCACAATGTAATATAAATGGTACAATTAAAATGAAACGCAAAATAAAAAATGATCGCATGAATTCATAAACAACATGTTCCCAAGGGAGTTCAATAAAGAAATACGAGCTTCTTCAACGTTCCTGTTTACTACGACGTTGAAAAAGAAGGTTGCTAAAAAGAAATGAAAATCGAGATCGAAGAAAGGAATAAAAGGACGAAGGACGATTCATCGTCTTAAACGCACTCTTGAAGATGCGCACGAGGAAAGTAAGTCTTCGACAAACAGAGACATCGGTCATTCTTTCTGTAATTACCGCGAATAGATGGTTGCATCGAGACTTGGAAATTGCAAAGAAGGGAAAAACAAAGAATAAAAAGAGAGGATGAGAGGAAGATGAGAGAGTGAAAAGAGAGGGATAAAGTAAAGTGGCAAGGCAAAATCCGGTCATTTAGAAAGCAGTGTTCACATTCCCTTGAGAAAGATAGAATCAGATGAAATAGTAGAAAGTACTAAAATGAAATATATATGGAATTGAAAAATTGAGCTAAAAAGCTTTATAGAAATCATGGCAGGGAATGAACCACCTCTTAAAGAAGTCTTACCCGGTACATAGAATAATAATTCGAAGAGGCCTTATGCACAAGACGTACTGAAAAAAGTAACTCTTGAATTAAGACCAATAGTTAAGAAAGATTAGACTTCTCCAAAAGTCTCAAAACTTATCATACGACTAAAATGTACTACCAAAAATTAGATGTTGTTCAGAGTTTGGGCTTAAATTAAGTCGGTTGACAAATATAGATTTAGATTATCTAGACTAAAATCGAACCTTCATATACTGAAAAAAATTCATTACACGATAAAACGTTCAATCGAAAGCGCAATGAAATGTATTATTTCAACAAGTGAAATACTTTATTACTACGAACAATTATTTGTGTTAGTAAGAAAATTAAATACACAAAAAAGGGAGGTTTAGTTTGAATTTATTTAATCTTATAACAACAATTAATGGATTCAAGGGAAAAGTTTTACAGAAATACTCTTGTCATTTTCAAAATCATAAATCGATTCACTGTGTCAGTGAAGTTACTTAAAAAAAACTCCCTCTCACTCCGACAAAAAATGTTGAGGGCCAATGTTTGGAAATCAACTTCCTGGTCTCAGTCATTTCGAGCAAAGTTTGACAATATCCACTCGATTTTGGGAAATTAAACAATCACATTTTGTTCTAATCGAGATGTTTTATGAATAATGGATAACTCACTATAGTTTTTAAACTCACGTCTTTGATTGGAAACACAAATATAAAATTTTAATTATAAAAATCAAAACGAAATTTGATGAAGAAAAGGGATAACGATGACTAGCAGAAAAGAGAAATTGGCTTTTAGAAAATGTAAATTGCTCACCTTTCTTATTCAACATATTCAAAGCTATACGTGCTTGGAGATTCCCTATTCAATCGCAAAACTTGATTCATTCACGCGTCATTCGTATTGTTATGTGAAAACTACGCTGGCGTATATGCTTTTGACATCAGTATTGACGTATATAAAATTGAATTGCATTAAAAATTACTTGTATTGACACCTGTACAATTATTAAGAAATTATTACTGATTATAAAATTTGATACTTAACAAAATTTCAGTGATCAAATAAACTAAAAATCAAATTAGTCATTGCCATAATTTCATGGTAAACATTTCCAAAATAAAGTTTTAACCTATTTAAAAATAAGATTATTGTTTATTATACGTTGCAAAATAGTTCATGTATTCCTGTAACATCAAAAGAAATATGGAATTTTTAAAATATTTATTGAAATTGAAAACTTCCAACAAATGCTGTACTGTCAAGGTATTGTCACATTACAATAAAATATTGTAATTTTCCATTTTTATAATATTTTGCACCTCTTGGATGTTTCCAAAGCTTTCATACTCTCAGCAGCGCTACCAAAGCAGTTTAACAGTGAAGTGTAAAATCTACTACTTAAAACAAGTTAGCATTGTTTTAAATAAAACAGTGCAAATAAAAAATAATGTTTACACACTTGTTCCACATTTGTCATTCTGTCGTAAACAGATCTTCCCTATCATTGAAATTAAAATACAAAATAGTAAACATGTGCAACATGTGAATCATTACAATGATACCAACGTTTCCTAAAAATGTTATAGTGACCATGAGCTGAATATGACAGAAGGAATCAACATTTACAATGAAAACTACCATAATACTGAAGTGATATCGTCGATTTTTGATGCAAATTTTCTACCCTAAATCATTTCCATTCTCGTACAGTAATGCAATTAACTGCTCCAATTATGGGCTTTTAACAGCAAAGTCCATCCATTTCTATCGTCGCCTGTATCGTGAACTGTAATAACTCGATTACCTTGTGCTTTTAATTCATTATTTCATCAACGCTCATGTTAAACTCTCTTTGAATGCATTTCCTTTATTCAGATTTCATTTAATAAACTTCTTAAAAACTAAATCGTTATTTCTTAAAGAACTGGTTGCCTCTTTTACGTTTTCTTTTCCTGCACTGACTTCAAACTTAATTTCCAGTTCTAAGTTTTAAGACTAAATCTGTACCCCTAAATACGTGATCTGATTAGTTAAAATATTTGAAAATAACTACTTATATTTTTATTCAAAATAAAATATTTTGCCCCGTAAAGCATGTCAAAAATTTGATCAGGCAGCTGCTATGTTTTCGTAAATTCACACTTAAACGCATTTGAATCTACGTCTTTGACCTTAGTTTTATAAGTATTTTTTATTCTTGCTCTAAGACAACACTTTTCGAATATTAATATTACATAATTTTCGGTTTTACAATTAAAAGGATTATTAGTTGTAAATTTTTTTCCATTCACCAGGCGTAAAATAGTTATTTCACGGCTCATATATTATATAGGGATTTAGCTAAATCATAATTAGTAAAAATGACCATTTTGGCGTGCAATCCCCAACCGAGACGTAAAAATCTTAGTTTACGCCCATGGTACGAAAAGTACCATTTTAATTTACTAAATGTTAAATAAAGTATCAAACCCTTTCATCAATATTTCGAACGAATCATGAGTAGAAATTCATAGTTGTTTCAGTAAATCCTCACAGCGATTAC
Source organism: Trichopria drosophilae (assembly GCA_030407085.1). Taxonomy (NCBI): domain Eukaryota; kingdom Metazoa; phylum Arthropoda; class Insecta; order Hymenoptera; family Diapriidae; genus Trichopria; species Trichopria drosophilae. Next base: position 166,399,163 of record CM059583.1, read on the forward strand.
CCGCATTCAAAATTAGTTTAATAAGTAACAATGAAAGAACCTGTAATGAACTCTTGTAGACTACTTTTGAAAATTACAATCGACATGTCACTTTCACTCTTAGGAATTAGAGATGTTATTTTGCTTGAACGCATTTCGGTTATCAGAATCTATGAAAGTAAATGGTCAAGATTGCTAAGCACTTAAACCCGGTTCCTCCTTAGATCCTTTGAAAGTGGTCGAATCGTGGCAAGTGCCGGATGTACGAATTGCGCATCGTAAGAAATTGTGGAGTAAAGTGGCTCTACATTTTTCAGCGCTATCGCTATTTTTTTCATTCTCGCAGCATCTGCCACTGTTCCTAAGTCTCCCTTTAGTTCTTTTTCTTTTCGTGACATAGTGAGATAAAGACAGCTTACAATAAAATATAAAATATTGATAATTTCAATTATATTGCTAGATTTTTAAGATATCTGTAATAGCTGTGCACATTAAATAATACCAGAGATCTGAACTTTGCAGAAACATTCACTCCTAATATGGACTTTTCGAGAAATTTTCGTGTGATATCGAATAACAACTGGGTCATCCAAAACCATGGATCTTCACCATAATTTGGCATCTAATAATTTTATCCTCATTGTAGTTGAGGATTCGAAATTCATATGACTTACGAAAACATGGCCATAGTCTCAGTTGGCCTAAAATGTTGTGGTCTCTTAAAAAATATGAGTCTACATAGTCATTGTATAGCCTAAACCTCAATACCCAGGTAAAAATATTTAAATGATTATCTGCAGACCTTTCCCCAAAATTCTTGGAAGTTAATTATTTTGTCGTTTCCTTATACGCCTCCAGCATCCTGTAAATCAATTATAAATGCACAATATGCTCAAATCTTGAAAAAAATCCCGTCAAAGCCTCAGGTCCTTCACTCCATCATACCCTTTCAGGTTTAGCCCCTTCCCCAGGTTTAGTATTCCCCTATCATACTTTGGGGAGACGGTAATCAAAAACAATGACAGCAGAGGGGTTGACTAGAAAGTCAAATGGAGGGATTGCCAAGAGAAACATTTTAGTTTTTACTAATTTTTTGCTGCTTGTAATTATGCGTATTGTAAAATAAATTATGCTATACTGACAAATGGCTTTCATTAAATAATCCGAACAGTGTGATACTAATCACATATTGAATCCTTTAACAGCGTGGATTATTTCGGTCGATTATAACTGTATATTAGATTAACCGTTATTTATTGGATATCAAAACGAAGTGAGCCCTACAAAAAAATATGATAAATTTGTTTCCATATATTTATGCTTTAGTTGCTAGAGCAATATAGTTAGGGAATTATGTCAACGATCAATTTTAACGATGTTGTAAAATAAACTAACGATATTTTTGTCTTGAAAAAAATTAGATTTTCAAATTTTTATATAAATTAGGGGTAAACAATGGAATAAATGTTCATAAGTGCATTTTGAGATTTATGCCATTAGTATATTCTCACATCCAGTACAGATTTAGGCGCATAATAAGCTATACAACGCGCATATTCGTATAACTTTGCAGGCCCTACATTTTAAAGCAAACTGAGTATAGTATTATGAGATGAGACAGCTAATCACTATCTTCTGAAAATACGTAATAGTAATTTTCTCCAGTCATATAATTAAGATAACCCGTTTACCGTGCTCATTATCTTCAGAAATTGTTTCCATATTACGATTTTTAATCGAAATGTAGCATCTTATCACTTAATTCAAAAATATTGGAATTGATATTGCGTTTTGAATTAGTTATAATAAAAGATTTTGCCTTTACTATAACTAAGCTCTTTCAACTGTGCAGTGCATTGTTTTATTATGAGTGGAGAAATAATAATATAAACACGACAAGAATTTTGAAATAAAATAATACAGCAAGGAGTAAATCTTCAGAGGGATTTAGAGTTCTTTACTAATATATTTTATTATTTTCTACCTTTAAAATACACTACAATAAAATCAGTTCATAGTAAGTCAGCAAATGTTATGACACAGCAGGGTTACCTGTGTAAATTTGCATTCTGTAGATTTGATCACGGTTTGAAGTACCATTAAAAAGCGATCGTTGGTTTTTTCACAGGAAACAGATGTTTTCTATAAAATTTATTTTTAATTAAATTATTTTATTATGCTTATATTAAGTTTATAAATTTTTAATAAGGAGCATGGTCTCTAATTTTTGTCGCCGCGTATTTAGAGAGATAAAAAATCAGAATCGAAACATCATTTTTCCATGTTAATCAAATCCAGACCTCTAAATCGAATTTAAGCAATTTTTACCAAGAGATAAAATATTTTTCTTTTTTTTCCCCTTTCGATTCCCACTGTATCCCAAAAATGTTTATTTTTTAACTATACATATATATACTTCAGAATGTAAACCGCTTGAAAACTTAAAATAAGAATGTTTCACATTTACTAAATTTATTTACTGGAAACAAACGTTATTTAAAATTTAATGCTTTTAATTTTTAGTGTCGCCTAGCCAGTGAACTTTTGTAGTTAATGGCGTATTTTATTTAAAACCGTTAAACTTAAGCAGGTCACGTAAGGATACCTTATTATCATCGAATATTATTTCTTAAATACAGAGGCAACGTAATTGTTATTACCTTACAAAGTTGAAGATAAGAATAAGAACTATAGTGCCATCTACGTTCTATTAAGAAGTGTTATATTGTCTTAGCTGCTTAAAGCAGAAAATGGCATTTAAAACTTTTCAAATATTAAATGTATTCATTTGACATCAAATTGCGAAATTCTTTTCTTGAAGAAGGATAATATTTTTTCCGAAAATCAACATATAGTTGCTCTGTACTATTTATTAGGACTATATATTATGTCTTACTTAATTCATTTTCTTAGATAATATCATTTGAAATTTTGTAATCATTATAAACATCATGAAAAGTAGATTAAACTTATATACCGAGCTATTGCAAACCAAAACTCTGCAAATTTTAAGAAATCAAACAACGGAAAAATTCCAAATTTTGACAATTATAGTAAAATTTAATAAAACTTAGTTTGATATGGTTGGGCATTTCTGGTAATATCTGGAACTATGGAGGGCCTCCACCCTGTGAGGGAATATTCCCGCCAAGTACTGCTAAACTCACTCTAACCAATCCTCTTCAGAAATTTTCCTATTTTTTATGATCATGTCGATTGTTGTCACGTTAATCTTTCTTTTATGGCCTCACTGTCGATATTGCGAAAAAATGCATAAACTTTTGTAGTAAAAAATTTACCGGTCTACATTTTTCGTTTGCAACGTTTTCCTGTAATATTTCTTTTCACGAAATAAGTGCAAACAACTAAAAAGTAACACGTTTTTTTGCTATTTTTTCAATATTGAGGACAAGATATAGCTGAATACACAAATCTACTATGATATTAGTTTTCAAGATACAAAAATACATAAAAATCCCCATGGTCGTGGTCGAATAGGTGTATCATCCGAAGGTTTCCCAAAAATAAGTACGAAGTGGATTTTGTGATTATAAATCAGCCAGATACAAGTTATTGAATGTCTATTTACTTACTATTCTTGCCATTGAGACCCGAATATTAGTGCACTTAATATTCCATACTTTTAAATGAAAACAAAAAAAAGGCTATTTCTTTCCCAATTTCCATTATACTTTGTTGGAGATATCCAATGTTGAATGATAACAACGATGTGTAATATATATGTAAATTTTGGGAATTTTAAGGCATAAGAACACTTTCTTACAAACTTAATACATCACGTGCATATACAACAAATGAATTCTTATAGTTTTATCGAAAATCTGCTAAAAGAACACAGCATACACTCACTGAATAAGATTCCGACACCTGTCGAAAGTAAAAAAATAAGGTCAAGAAACAAACTGTTGGTATACAGCAATAAATAAAGCTTCGAAAAAGATGTTCCATGTGTTTGTGGTGACAAAACTTTAATTAAAAACCCCTCCGTTCAGTTTACGCGCGGGCAATCGTCGTCACAATACAGGCAATCGACGCCCGCGAATCGCAGCAGTGCGCTCGACGTAAGTGCCACTAAATCAGGATTTTCCAGGGCGAGATGAGTACCTGGTTGTATTATCTCACTATTATTTTGTTTTCATTGAACAAACTTAAACATTGAAAGAGATATTTCATTTACGATTCATATAATTCGCCTACAATACATATGAATTAATAGTCGTTTTCAAAATGTAATTTCCAATTTTCTGTTTAATTTTTTAGTATAAACCAGAGCATGGTACTAATTTTAAAGGTATTTAGGTATAAAAGTAACAAATTAGTGATATATGATCGCATATAGTCAATCGCAAATCAGGATCCCGTCACTTTAGCATTGATCATGGGATTTCCAAATCTAATTTATTACATGCGGTAACCAGATCTGTTACATATTTATCAAAATTATTCAATCTAAGTATGCAAATAATACAGCACATTTTAATATTATTTTATTACATACGATCACTACCGCATTTTAAAGGCTGATTACAAAATTTCCTTCAAGTTAGAAGAAAATCTCGTTGTATATTACATATAGGAAACCCTAACATTAAAATTTGTCAAACATAATTAGCAATTTAACAGCATACATTAGATATACGTACTGAGTATTTAGACCTCCAGATGTGCGATACATAACAAATACTCGGAAAAAAGTTGACTGAGCCAACAATTTGTATTACTATAACTATATATTAAATATAAATATACTATACAAATAGTTATCATAATACACTATTAATTTAATTGTATATTAGGATGAATACCTGTCACCCCCAGGCATGAAAATCTGAGATCAAAGTCGTATTCAGTGACCCCAAAAACCCTCGAATAAAAAATTTCGCCGAGATAAAGTAACTTTTTGCATTTCGATCCGCCATATTGAATTTTGAAAATATGATATCATATTCGTATTTAGCAACCTAAAAAACTATAATATACTAAATTCCATGCAATTTTATTGAAAACTGTGGACGGTATTTAAAAATGTACATTTGTGATACATTACCAGTTGTGGTAATCTTTTTTTTTGTACATATATGATACATTGCCAGCGAAGTGGTTAAATAAAAAAATGTTTCAAACAAAATTATTCGGTATGAAGGGGCTGATTGAACTATGACCTTGACAATAACTTTCATCTTTATTTTCAGAGTTATTTGCGTGTTGAAATGATTTTTGGAACCCATATCCGGAAAGAGCGAAAAATTCTCAGACTTCCTAAGAAAAGTGTTTTGGATCAAAGTTATCCTGAAAATATGACTGCAGTGACATTGCTAGAGTAATGGTTTGGTCCCTTGATAGCCAAGACTCTTTCCTTAAAACCCTTATTTTTTCAAAATATCACAACTTTCCATATCTCAAGGTCATTTTAGGAAGTTATAAATAATAATTTCAGACATTGTTTCTTGCTCTTCTCAAATCCAGGGTCAAATGAAGCGGTTCTCACTAAAACACACTTTAACCTTCAAATCACCTTGAAAATAGACGTAAAGGTCAAAACCGATACAAGAAGGTAGCCCCCATTTTCCTGAACAACTTTTATCCTAAACACTTTTTCTAAAATACTTATTTTTCAAATTTAACCTTCTAAAGGTCATTTTAGAAAATTATAAATAATCATTTTGGAGTGAGAATTTTCCACTCTTTCTGAATAAGGTGAAAAAAGTAGAGGTTCCACTTCAAAACATCACTTTAACCTTCAAATACCCTTGAAAACCAATGACAAGGTCATTGTCAAGGTCATAGTTCAATCAGTCCCTTCATACCGAATAATTTCTGTTTTAAAGAATTTTTTATTTCGTCGCAATGTTTCGAGTTATTTTTGACAATTTAAGACGAGTAACCTAACATCAGAAACTTCCCATACATTTTGAACGCAAATCGCATGACCAAAAAAGGCGAATTTTTGCCGCCTTTGCTACTTTTAATTGCTTGAATCGAAAATAGTAAATAATTTTAAAGTTTTCACAAAGCAATAAACTTGATTTAGAGGTTTAGGTTAGATTGAGCGTGGGGTTTTCCTTTCCAAATGAAAGTTCGAAAGTTGTTTATTGAAATCTGAGCAAAGTGTTCCTGCCTCGAATTTCGGATTTCAGTTTTTATCAGTCCACGGACAAATTCGGATATAAATAATAGAATGTGTATAGTAACTTCTATTGATCAAATACTTATCTTACGTAAATGAAAAATGATACCGACATATCGTGCTACTTACAAAAGCGAAAAATGATACGGAGTATGTATTTCTCGATCGTTCGACCGTGTAGTGATTGTCTACATTTTAGTTACTGGTAAAACAGTAAACTTAAATGTAACAAGTTTCACTGGATCCTCAGCAAACAAAATTAAATGGTTCATTTCGCCGCCTATGCTGTGTACGTGTTGTAAACCACTGATCCACCAGTGAGTATTCATTCACTGATTCGAATAGGGATCTTTTCACATTTAGAGAGTACAAAAAAATTCATAACATTTTCGGTACAATGGTATACATAAAATTAATCGATATTGTCAATGCCTCATCTTTTTTACTCTACAGAAAATATTAATACATTATTATTTAAGAATTAAAACAGTTTTTGTACAATAGTAATTTCTATGATCATTTATATTTGACTGGGACATATTCAATTATTTGATTGAGATTTTCGATATAATATACTGATCGCTTTTATTTTTTAAATTAAAAACATTTGCATCAAATGTGTCATAAATTCTTGCTAATATATATAATTTTGTAAAGTTAGGAAGAGGATAGCCGGAGAGGATGGCTGGAGGACAATGGGGCGGCTTTTTGCGGCGGTGTCGAGAATCACGCAGACTTGTACTGGTGATTGTCGCCATTGCATTGCTGCTCGACAATATGCTACTCACCACCGTCGGTAAGTGAAAATGATTATATATTGAATATTGAATTTAGTTTTGAAATGATAAACCTTTCAGGCACTTGAGTTAATTATATTCTCGAACATAGACGAAGTAGGGTCACATATCGTATAACATTAAATATTTTTTACAATAATATTTACAATAACATGTACAATAATAATATTATCAATATTCAGCAGGCCCAATCGTCCATTTTACATATCAGAATAATTTTAAATACCAAAATTAATTAACAATGTATTAATTACAATCATAAATAATGAAATATTTATGTAACTTTACGAAAGTCTTACAGACCATATAGATTATTGCAAGACAAACAAATATTTGCCAAATATACTGTGAAACATACCTAAGTCATAGTTAATGGTCGGAATTTGAAAAGTTAAATGAAAAATATTTCAACAGTCTAAATCCGAAAATAAAAATTAGGACGGTTTTAAATTACTTCGAATAAACTATTTAAGGTTTGCGTACAAGCGACACTGATTGTCCATTTATTAATTTATCATTGGATTCTCGTTATCATTTTTTTTATTATTTAAACAAATGATTGCGATTATGTGTTTTGCAGGAATCATCAAGCAAAAAAAAAGTAAAAAGTTTAGCTGAGATATTACGTGTCACCGTACAATTTATTTACGGGTGTATTAATTTTCAAAATATATCTTTATATTTTTCAAAATTTCAGATTCTTTTAATTTCGAATATTTATTTTTGGGTTAATGCATTTTCAAAATATTTTTCATTCGGAATTTTACATGAATTTTGTACTACCTTTCCAAGCAAGATTTCGTTTACAGTAGGTATAACCATTTCGTTGATGTTAATATATGCGTGATCCTTTTGGGAGATTGCTTGCAAGTTGTTGAGTGATCAGAATTATAGCTTTAGTCTTCGCACCACTTAATGACAGTTTGGTGGTTTTGGCATAATTTGAAGTAGATTCAGCGTTAATGTTTAGATGAGGGATTGTTTGATCATGATCTGATATTTTTCATTCAATCATAAGCTAGAGATCATCTGCATAGAGTATCCGAGGAATAGGGTAGGAACGCAGAGATGGCATTAAATGTAAACCACTGTAACACATAAAAAATGCTCATAATTTTCAGGATTCTTTTTTTCTCGATTAAAAAGTCCATCGAAAATGTGAAAAGCAGGTTTTATAATGCTGATATTTAGCAGAAAACGTTAGAAAATTGTTTATAAAAAAAAACAACCAATGTAACAAAAAGGTATTTTAAATATGCTCTAAAAATTTCAGATTGATTGGTGAAGACTTTCTCGAGTTATGTGACCGCCTCAAATCTCCAAAAACTTACTTTCCAGAAAAACGCATTTAAAGTTTTAAGTACCTGAAAGACCTTAAAAAATGTTGATATTTAGACATTTTGCCGGATTCTACATTTCGGTATAGTATTTTCAAGACCATATGGCATCTTTTAACCCTTTGCGGCGCACATTTTTCTTTATACGGAAAACAGTTGAAAATTGTTCCACGGGGGTTGTCGGAGTCGCTGTTTACGAATCTGAAGTCAGATTTTGTAAATTCAAAATCGCTACACGAAGATGGCCGACATAAATGTAAAAAAGTAACTTGATTTTGACGAAAGTTGGTGTTCGGGGGTTTTTGGGATCGCTGATTACGAATATGAAGTCAGATTTTGTGAATTCAAAATGGTGGATCCAAGATGGCCTACATAAATGTAAAAATTTACTTGATAGAGATAAAACTTGATACTCTATGTACTCGGAATTTTAAATATAAAAGTCAGAGATCAGATTCATAAAAAGCGACCCCAAAAACACCCGAGTACACAGCTTCATCAATATCGGGTACATTTTCATATTTTTATCGGATATATTGGATCCTCCATTTTGAATATTCAAAATCCGAGACCAGATTCGTAATCGGCGACCCCAGAAACCCCCGAGTAACAAGTTTCAAATGAATCAGATGAATTTTAAAAAATTCATCCGCCATATTGTTTCCGCCGTTTTGTATTTTTCAAAACGGACTTCAAATTCGTAATCAGCGACCCCGAAAACCCCCAAGTACCAAATTTGGTTCTAATTTACCTTTTAGTTCGTTCAAAAACGATTTCCTTCTCAAAAATCGAGGATTTTTAAAATTTATTTATTTATACTTGTTAATAATTTTGCGCAATTGCATTTATTATCCTTTTCGTTACGTACTAAAAAGCCCCCTCTACCACTGTAAAAAGATTTTTTGAATATTGCTTCGAAAGCATTGAAACTAGTCAGAAAAGATGTGAATTAAAAAGGTAATCTGGGTTACCACTGCGCCGCAAAGGGTAAATAAAATAAATATTTGAAAAATTTCAACATTTTACAGTGGTCGATACGAACCATTTCAAAACAACTGATGAGCTGTTTAAAGTTTTGAGATTCTGAAGAAGAATGGAGATCGGAATCCCGGTTGCATGGGATCAATTAGTTCATTTATTTTGAGATAATAAGAAAGTTCGCTAGATAACAGAGAATTGGACGGTAGGCTGAAGAGATTAGTGGGGATGGTATTTTGTTGATAGGTTTAATGAGGAAGTATTTTCGTTTTTGAGGAAACACTCCAGACTTCAGGATACCACTTGTGAGATCAAGAAGTGGTTGTGCAATCACTGGCCGCGCAGCTACAATAGCATTCTGATATATGTCATCAGATCTGGCAGCCTTAGATGAAATTGGTTTGAAAAAAGTATTTAGGCAATCTAGGGAGAAAATTAAGAGAAGCAGTTGTTAGGTTTGATTAGTCCTAATTCACATAGTTCTTCCATATCTCTTTAGATGACGTTAGAGAATCTAATTGACTAGCACAGAAATTGATATGTATCTACTTTGAAGATATACGTAGGATATTCAATAGATTGAAAAGGAGACTTACTATCTAATTGTAAGTAGACTTCACGCAAAAATATTTGAAGTACAATAAACATCCCGTCCATTCATGTTAAATAATATTTTAAAAAGTTGGCATGGAAACTAATAGGTATTTCATAGAACACTCTTCTCAAATCTGGACAAATTATTTTCAAACATTTTATAATGGTTTTAAAAAGACATAGTATTCAAGTAAATAATTGAAAAGTGAATATATTGTCAGCAGAAATAGGCGAGAAACAAAACAGACCAGTCTCGCATCATGATTATAAATTTATCAGTGCAAAATTTAATTAGCACATGAAAACAAATATTATTGATATCTCTATTTCGTCTAAAACATTGTTGATTTCAATATAGACACCCTCATAACCAAACGTGGTCTAGCACATAATTGAATGCAACATTACTAACATGATAATTACAGCCAAATGTAGAGAAAATGAACCTCCGATGAGGTTTAATATGCTTATTAAAAAAATCATGACAATTTTGAATTATCTATTTGAAATAATAGAAAAAAATTACTTTAAACGTCCACAAAGAAAATAGTTTTAGAGACTGATCTCGCGCCTTCCAGTCTCGGTAATGCTTGGCTTGACACTGACTTTCTTAATCGTAAAAGGTCTTGGAAATAAAAGTCTTGAAAGCATGAAGAAAGAAGAAAACGGAGTCGTGAAAATTGCGCACAAGGATCGGAAACGAAGTGGCGTAATTAGAACTAGAATATATACTTCGAATAGATTCTTTTTAACAACTTGAAGTGATTCTTTAAGCAGAAAATTGATGCCTATTTGATGTAATTTCACATTATGTCAACAAAATTATTTAAGTAGAATTCTGTAGATTGAATCTAAAAATTTCGATATCTCCAAAAATAAATCATGATTTTAAATAGTGAATTACTAAGTAGTCGTGTTTAATCGGGACCATAAAAGTGAAATTGCTGTGTCGTAATTCGAAACCCTCTTTAGCTAATATTCTCGTTATTACAATATAGTTAACAATAAAATTAAATAGTCGCAATGCACGAAATATTGTTTTACACGTCTAGAATGAAATCTTCAACTCCGCGATAAAAAATAAACATTTATTTTTGAGAGAACTTCCACTCTCGGTAAAGTGAAGGTTGTCAAGCAATACTTAAAATAGTAAGATTCTCGTTTTATCAAAGATTTGCGTAGTATTTAGCACTTCAAATAATTTAAACATTAAGTATAATAGTTTAAAAGAAACGTAATCTGATACATTTTATAACTTTATTTCTAACTATGCCGCATGAATCGTAGTGATTTTTCAGCGAATATTTTTTATAAATTTTAAAATATACCAATTAATAAATAATTGATTAACTAATTAAATTATGTTTACTATTGATAATAAATATTAAATGTTTACGAGCAAGTTTTGCGGATTTTCGTGCGTCGTCGAAATTCGAAATTTTAAGGCAAGGAACGAGAAGCGATCGACTAGAATGAAATACCTATAACAGATATGGGATTCGACGCAACATCGCTCCTTTTCTCCCTTGTTTATCAGTGCACCCATTACTCGATGGTTTTCTTCCCTTCCACTCACCGAAGCGCGAAGTGAACGGCGGAAAATTCGCCAGAGTAAACTACAACTTAGCCGACGTCTTTTCACACATTCGAGTGCGAGTTAAGTAGTTTTATGGGTAAAAAGTCACTGAACAATTCATAAAGATATTTTTTCTAAAGCAATATTGTCATTTTTTGTGCTTTCTCACGATTGTTCAATTACATATTTTGTTAGAATTTCACATTATATTACATTTAAAGCAATTAAAGAATATTATTTAAAATAAGTTTTTTAAAATTAAATTAACTTACACATAATACCCCTTTCCGCCATGGTATTTTATAATTGTGTTATATTTTATTTCAACATATTTGGTTAAGTAGGACCTGTCGATTTAACAGCTCTTTAGGTCGTGTTTTCTTACTGTGATGATAATACGATAATAGTCTAATTTAAAATCTTAATACAATATTACATTATATCTGGTTCATGTCATCTCGACGACTGTTACTGATTTATTGATAGGTTTATACTACTTTAGTAAACATCCGAAGTAAATTCAAAGTAAAAGTTCGAAATTTCACTGTCTTTCCTGACACGGTGAGCTTGGACTAACTTCAAACCAAAATTTCTTGCATATCCAATTTATTCTCTAATATTGTTTCAATGATGCCACACGATTATTTTAAGTCCAAAGAGAACAAAATGTGCTTAGGAAATTTTAAATAATCTCAATTTTTTATTTTTGTTTGCAGGTTATTGTGCACAGTTTTATTAAATTAACACCTACAAGCTTCACTTTGACTATTAACGTCGAGGAAGATGTTTATGATAAGAAAGTCTGACAATTACTTTCAAACTCTACAAAATTCCAAAATAGATTCGAAAATCGTCGTTTGTCATTTAAAGTTAGTTTTTTGTAAACAAAGTTAGTTAATTTTGACTTCCCTTGTGCACATATTTTCTTCAATAATCTATTTTTATGTTTTGTACATAAAAATTGAAATCATGTAAATTCAAGTGGACCTAATTTTACCAACTTAATAGGGATAACATTAATTTAACTCACAGATATGTTAAGGATATATTCAAAAAATGTATTCATTTAAATAAACTGAGCTAGGTTATTTCAAAAAGTAACTCATTTACATCAACTTAAAAACTGAAAAACAATTGTTCAATTAATTGATGTAATTGTTCGTCTTAAAACCAGTGAAGGCTGTTGTATTCACTGAAAGCTTGTTGAAATCTATTTGGATACATTTAATACAAAATTTTTTCATAGAAACCATGAGTAATCTTTTTTCTTTTTAAAAATCGTTAATTTATGGTCAACGGAAATATAAAATGAAAATTTTCAAAAATATCGAAATTTAAATATTTAAACATTTGTATTTAATCTACTAACATAGATTTTTGCGTGAAAAACAGTGTTCTACGTTCGTAAAGTGACTAAAGAAAATATCGGTTATTTTTAATTGTTGGTACGATTATTATTAATCTTAGAATTACATCTAACAAAACCATAAATCCAAGTGGTTCTTCAGAAAAACTACCGTGATCAAAGGGTGTATTTAAATCGAATCAAAATAAGCCAATCCTTATGTCATTTCTTTTAAGAATCTTAAGTAATTTGATTTGTTTTAGTATCAATTGACTGTAAAGCAGGTCACAGTTGAGAAATTAAAAAAAAACTATTGATAATAAACGACTGTTTTACCATTTGTTTTGAAATTTTTTAGTGATTCAAGGTAATTATTAGACTTTTTATCGTAAAACATATTCCTCGATATTAAGGGGCCAGTCTGGTTTGTTGGGCAAGAGAATTTTTTTTTTGAAAAGTAAATGACATATCAACTTGAAACTTTTTTACATTTATTTGTAACACTTTTAAGTATGATTTAAAAAATTCCCGGAAATTCCCCTGGTGGTAAAATTCATCTGAAACAAAAATCCAAAGTTTTTCTTGTTCAGTACGGTTGTCATTAAGGAATAGACTAGGATAAACGAATTCGGTTAAAAAATTACAAAATGACAGCAGTTTAAAATTTTTACCTATTTTTCGTTACATTTTTGGCGATTAAAAAAAATATACTATATATCGATATGATAATAATCTATTCGAAGGAGAAAACAGTTACGAGTATTTAAAAAATAAAACATTAATATTCGTTAAAAATTCGCTAAGTTATAACTTCCGGAAAGTCGTAAAAAGTGGTTTCGAGAAAAACGCGTTTAAAGTTTTCAGTCTGGTTTTTTCAATGTAAATGTTAAATATGCGTGCTTCCGTACAGGTCGACTCGATGACTCATAACTTTTGAATCGTAACGAATATCGAGTTGCCCCTTTAGCACAACATTCTAGGCACTTATAGTATCAAATTCCGCAAAAAAAAAATCGTTTTTTCTACCCAACAAACTAGACTGTACCCTTAATAGGAGTATTTAAAGGTAAAGTGAAGTTTGTAGGTGTTAATTTAAAAAAACTGTGTAAAATAACCTACAAAAAATCGAAAAGTTGAGTTTATTTACAATTTTCTAGAGAGATTTTATTGACCTTAAAATAATCGTGGGATCACTGAAATACTATCAGAACAACAATTGGATGTGCAGGAACTTTTGAGTTAAAGTTACTCGTGTTGGGGAAAACTATGAAAACTGTGAAAGCTTCCGTATCTTTTAAAATCCTTTTTCATGTTTGTCTTTCTCAATTTCAATATTACTTAAAAAAAAAAAATAAATAAATAATTACTTATTGCCTTTTTATCATAGTGTCGTAATTCTGTGCTTCTTTATCTTGAGACTAATTGCAATTTCCAATAAATGTAAACTGCAATTTAAAAATGTAGCTTTTAATTCATCAAAACATCTCAATAATGTTCAAATTTATGATTGATTTAAAACAAAATATTTTTTAGAAACTATTTAATAACGCTTTGTTGGGAATCTACATGATACCGTCATTGTTATCTTTTAATTGCTAATGTGAATCTTGTTATTTGATATTTCATCGTTATCATTTTATTTTTGTCCAATTTACTTTATTTCAGTAACTTGTTTCTTAGAAAGATGAACTTTTCCAGGTTGGAAGGTATTGAAAGTAATAGGAAATCTTAATTTTTTATTTATTTAATAATAAAAGTCTGTTAATGTGTACTCACGTACTATTTAAACATTGTAAAACATTACCTTTACAAAAAAAATCTCATTGACCAAAATGACTGTCAGTATGTTAAGTATATTCTACAAAATATTCAAAATTTTGTTTACCAAAAATTGTTATCAATCATTCTTAAAATTATAAAATTCGACTACTATCTCACATAATCGAAAGTATTGTTCTATTCTATTTTCTTTAGAATAATTCTCACTAGTGGGGTAAAATCAACATTCATCTTGTGTTAGGGAATACATCTGAATGCGGAATATTAAATCCCCACAAGCTATCTTGATACAATAGCACATTAGTAACAGCCCATAAAGTCCATATTATCACTTCCGTAAAAACCAATATCAGTTTCAGGATGGAATAATCGGTGGGTACCAACAGTATTTCAAACGCTGATACTATAGTGTCATTGCACATTATGACACTTTTCCACACCGTTAAGTATATCTGGTTAGAAAAGAATATTCATTTAAGTCACGTGTTATTATTCTAATATATTCATACAACTTGAAATAAACATGAAAAGTCTACGCACTCCTAATTTTGATCAATCTTATCCTGTATAAGATCCGTGTAATTTTGTTGTAATAATTATTATCCACTCAAGAAAAATGAGGATTGTGAGAGATTTTTTAGATTTCGACATAAGGCTTTTTTAAAATGGCCATTTGACACCCTCTGAATCATGAGATAATGTTTGGACCACAGTGCAAAGTATAGTTTTATCACCCGAACTTCAGGATAAAATTCCATGTCATGTCCTAAATAATAAAAGTACTATCTCAACTCAATTTAGGTCCACGTGTTTGAAATATTATTGACAGTTACGAGGTTTACTTCAATTTAATAATTCTGCATTAACATTATATGAGAAAATATAAGTCTTGCAGGGTTGTTACCCTCATGCTTTTGGATATCTATCAAATTAAATATTTCGAATTAAACTCTTCAATATACACTAATGATTTAATTCATAAATTATACTAAACTACAATTTTCATCATTCCTTCAATCCACATTACTCTTTACGTGGACCGCTCTCAAAGATGTCGAACAATAAGGGCAATCGTCGATTCACCTCTGTGCACCTGGTGTTGAGAAAATAAATCTTTAGATAAAAATCGAATCACATTTAATTGTACGTACTCAAGCGATGAAATTGGCAATCATATTACGAAATATAAGTCGACGTAATACCTCCCCGCGTTCAAAGTCCTCTTCTTCTTCATCTTCAAATACAGCGGCACGAAAAAGGAGGATATCGAGGATTCAGTGAGATTAGATGAAGATTCTTTACTGTACGGAAAACAATATCCCCAGGGACTGTTAGCTGCTTCTTTTCAGAGTGGCGCATGAAAATTTATACACCCCGAGACAGTGGCAAGCTTCCTCTCCTCTCTTGTCGATGAAGAACTTTCATTAGAGTATTACAGATTACATGAAAATTATATTTTAGATAATTGGATAATAATCCGCATCGAAACGTTGCTTAAATGCAATTGATGTCGTGGTATTAGCGTTTACTATTTGATGTCTTAGTAGCTTGGAAAAGAGACTGTACGTAGTAATGACAGTTGTACCTATAGGTATACTACTGTTGAAGTATATTTATGCAGGTCCGTAATAACATATTAAAGAAATGCGAGAAAGGAAGCTCATACATGTTGCCCTATTAATAGCTGTGACTAAACTTACCTATTTTTCATGAAAACGGAAATTAAGATAAATTTTGCGATTTTAGTGCAATCGAAAAATAAAAGGAGGTACTACATTTCCTGACTCTTAAATGCAATTTTAGCTTACGTAGTTTACGTGATGAAAATAAATTTAAATTGTATTAAAAAAAGGAGAATTTGAATTAGTTTAACATTTAATTTTTTAATTTAATTGGCATTCACAAATGTGTGTCAAATTTTGATTATAAGGCTGCGTAAAATAAAAGAGGAGAGGTGGAAAGGTCTTAGCCGCGATACGTAATTTTTTGTTAGAGTTTTCAAATTAAAATATCAATTATGTGTTACACTAAAATAAAAAATTGTACAGTATCTAAAATTACCCTAATAGAGTATGAATCCAGTTTTTGTCTAGTTTCATGTCCTGTTTCAATCTTCATGTCAAAGTTATAGAAAATCAGTCCATATATTAAAAAACTAGACAGATTTCTGCCAGGCTATTTTTATATTTGTATATTTCTTCACTCATAGAATATTTTGCGTTCACTATTACTTAGAAACTGATGTGGTTAGTATCATTTGTGTATATTCTTATGTTATATCGTTAATTGAGTTCAGGGTCTTGCATTTAAATCCCACCACGCAGCTAACCTCTGTAAAAACGAATTATATAAACAAATTACCTGCACAAAAGTTCAAGTGGAAAGAAAAGGACTTAATGGTACCAACAAATTTGATCTTCAAATCGATTTTCAAGTTTATTCCAAGGTTACATAGTTTTTTTTTCAGAATCACTATTTTTAACCCCGAAATCGGATTGAGCGGAATAATTTACGTCTGAAATAATATTTCAAGTTAGTTAGTTCAAGGTTAAATACACAAAAGATTATCTAAGAGCAGCTTTATTTCAAAGTTCCTATTAGATTAAGTGTTGAGAAAATATCATTATACGAATGATCAACTTCAACTGTGAAAAGATCCGAGTTCCTTTCAAGGTCACTTAATGATCCCAGTGGTTATTTTGACAAAGAATTTTTTATTAAGGGTTTGTTTATGCAAAAATTTACCATTAAATGTAAACGTATTCTTTATCCTGTAATCAATAATCAAAGTTATATAAAGGTCACATTTTTTGGTGCAACACTACCAAGAAACAGCGACCTAATGTAATTGTGTCACCTTTGGGGTACTTGATTAAAGGAGTCCCCTTGTCTCTCACTTTACCTGAAGAATTGAAATCTGAAGTAAAAATTGGGGGTTCACATTTAACATTTTTCCATTACCCTATCATTCAATAGTATACATATTTTTTAACCAGAGTCCTATTTCTAAATTTTTTTTTTTCAGAGCAGATCTAAATTTTAACACTCTATATATACGTCCCATTCACACCTTACGGAAACCATATAAAAGTGATCATTAAAAATGTTAAATGAGCAATCGTGAAGCGAATTAGTCATGTCTCAGCATAGATTCACAATCTTGGCCGCGCCGGTAGTCTTAAAGACGGAATATTGTACCAATCTTTTGTTTTAATTAGAAAATTCTTCAACTTGTGCGTAATTATACATAAGGGCTCTTTTTTAATTAAAAATTTGTTGCATTTTTTGATAGTAGTCTTTATGGTTTAAAAATATATTAATAAATAAACAATGAAAAAAGAATGTTTTTGGTTAAATTTCATTTTAAACTATAGGAATTCACTCAGAGCTTCTATATATGAACTTTTCTTAAATCAGACACACGAAATGATTACGAATTTTAAAAAAAATTAACTTTTAATTGTGCATAAATCGAAAAAATTTGAATTTAAAGAAAACTTTTTTTTTTAATATTTATACGGACAACCGATATGCAAAATTTGAACCTTTACTGAGATTACTGATTCGCTTCATGTAGAATTTCTCATGCAAGACAAAAAAACATCGTCTCTAATACAAATTTCACTTCTTTTCTAGCTCCGAGATTTTGGTCCTCTTTTCTTCAGGTGGATAAAAACAGAAACATTTTTGTCATTCTTTTCACTTCATCTCGACCCATTTTGTGGGTACTAAACACTTCATTTTCAAAGACAAAAAAAGTAGACCAACTAATCTTTTATTGCATACACCAAAAACTCGAGTCTTGTACACGTCTCATTTTAAGACAATTCGAAAAAGTGATTTTAGAATAAACGGCTCGATATATCTGTCATCGATGCTAAATTTCTCAAAATTTGAGATCTTATTTGCATCTATCGATTATAAATAAGTAAAAGCATCTGCATTTAAGGCGTTTTAGCTCATTTGGGACGCTTCCACTTTGAAACACATGAACTCGAAGAGACATTATAGATTCGAGGATATCTTCCTACGAATCCAAAATATTCTATAGCTCTCGTCCATTTCATAAAGCAATTGGATTTCCTTTTTGAGGCTCAAACAAATAATAAAGAAAAAACAGTTTCGTCCCGTCGGAGATTCGAACTTCAGATCTCTCGTCGGGGTCATTCGTTTCTTTAGGCTGCTTTGCCTGACGGTAATTTTCACGCCTATTTCTATATGAGTGTTACGGAACATATCTACAGCATTTAACTTCTGTATCGGCAGTTGTAATTTTAAAACTTCCAAATGAAAACCTCCAAAGTCTTATTATTACACTTTTAATAGGTTCCATTCTTTGCACCATCGATGCGCTTTTAGCTTATGTATCGAACAATATGCACACACTGTAAACAATCCAAATGAATTTTACAACGTTGAGCATGGGCACAAAAATTGCCCACTTTCAACATAGTAAATTTACAATGAGGAACGTTCTAACTTTGTTGCTTTTGAAATGTTACTTTTCATATAATCTTGTATATTTTTCCTCGATTTGTAAAATTACAGTCCATTGTGGGCAACAAAATTAACCACGAACAACGTTGTAAGAGTACACAATTGGGTATATTTCCAATACACAATGTTGTAAATTTACAACGCAGTCTTGAACTTTAACCTCAATTGCTGAATGTAGTATTATTAAACAAATTTTATGTCCGAATTTTACCAGTGCAGTGTAAATTTCATTTTGATTTTTTACAGTGCATATATTCAAACTGCTATTGGAGTTTGGAGACAATTCTATCATTTCAAACAGTCATTTGTATATCCTAACGAGTCATTCGAAAATGTTTTAAAAATGAGGACAGAAGTGTATGAAAATGAGACTGCCGTCTTTGCAGTGTAAACGATTAATGTATTTTCCGAAATCATTTTTCTTTAGGGCTTAGGCAATCATATAAACTACCTCAATATCGTATACTTGTTTAGCACTTTGCACGATAATTTTATGCTGTGCCAGAGATTTGATGTAATCTAATTCATTGTCAAGATCATTTTTCAAGTATTGAATCTACTACAGCCATGAGAAATGCCATAGTTGACGATCTCAACCGCCTTTAGTAGAAATACCAAATGCATTAATTATGAAAAGTTTAATAAATTGCCCTGCAAAAATATGTTGATTTAAAATTTACATGTCAATATAATTTATAGAGAGAACGGCAGAAAATTTTGTTGAATGGGAAACAAAAGAATGGTATCGGCATTTTGCTTCTCGTAGAGTAAAAAGAAAACTGGGAAACCCACTTTTCGCGCGGTCAAATCGGAGAACGAGCTGTGGCGGTCACTCGGTTTTTCCAGCTTTTAACTTTTCGCACCGTCCCGTTGCGCTCCTTACACGACTCGATGTTTAATTCAATAGACGCTCGTTCATGGCGGATGCTCGAGGAAAAACGTATGGACCGCCGTATGTCAAGCCGCCAATCCAGATAAGTGGTCATGCATTTATGGAGCGACGTGTGTACCCTTCCTTTTCACCCAACGTCGAAGGTAGTTTGGTTCACTATTCTTATATATATTCCCGGCAAAAGGTTTACAACAATAAGCGCAGCCTTGCGGATGTTAATGCTTTTGGGTCAGAAGTCACTTCTCATGTATCTTTAATTCTGTAATGAATGTTATCGAGGTATCTTATTTCATTGTCATGAGCTGCTACAAAATTAGAAATATTTTCCGTTGAATCATCAGATATTGGCAATACAATCTAATAAATGGATTTAAAATACAAGAGCCGTTGGCTCATGTACTCGTCGATTGGGTAGGATTGGGTAGATCTAACCATTTAATTGACTGTATAGAAAAGGCTGAAAATTGTCATTTTTAAAACTTCAACCCCCAACACGTGTGAGCCGGAACATTATTGTATAACATAATCAATATTATTATTATTATTAGTTTTTTGTTTCGTTGCGATATTTATAATTAATAAAAGTTTAATTTCATGACTGCTTTATGATATTAAATAGAAATACTTGTCTTCTTGGAACGGACAGTGTAATTCTAAAATGCGACCTTTTTTACATGTCCTTTTTTGTAGAATATTTGAAGATCTACCTTTTTTTAAAACATTTTTATGTGATTTGTATTTTTTATAAGAAATGCAAAAAACATAATTTTCAGGGTTTTTTGTTGGAATTCCCGATACTCTAGTATGGATCCCCTAAAAAAACTAATGGGGGGGGGGGGGGGTTGAAATTCCGAAAATACATTTATCCGAAGGTAATATTTTCCGAATTTTAATAATTCCGAATGCCAATTATCCGAAAGAAAAACTTTCCGAAGGTTTAACATTCCGAATGTCAATTATCCGTAAGGGACAAAGTTCCGAATGACAAAGTTCCGAATGACGAAGTTTCGAATTAATGTAGGGGCCCTGAATCCGATTTTTCTTGGTAGAATACCTGAAAGTGGTGCAGTTGATTTGTTATTAAATTTCATGGAACCATTTTTTATTAATAACATGTTGAATATGGCAAAAATGGAATTTTTTTGAAGTTCGGCAATTTTTATCTCCGAAAATATGCACATTTTGAGAAATTCACAAGAGACATTTCCTGTCCAAAATGACCCAAAGAATCTAGCAAGATTCGTTCGGACTGAAAAATTTAAATTTTTAAATTGTTAACAAAATTTGTTAATAACAATCAACTGCACCACTTTCAGGCATTCTACCCAAAAAAATCGGATTCAGGGGCCCAAAATACATCAGAATCAACTTCATTTAGGGATATATAATAGGCTACATCACCATACGTGGCGCCTACATTAATTCGGAACTTTGTCATTCGGAATTTTGTCATTCGGAACATTGTACCTTACAGATAATTGACGTTTGGAATTTTAAACCTTCGGAAAATTTACTTTCGGATTTATTCACTTTCGAATGATTGGCATTCGAAATTATTAAAATTCGGAAAATAGTACCTTCGGATAAATGTATTTTCGGAATTTTAACCCCCCCCCCCCCCAAACTAATCAGATCTAAGGTGGGATATGACTAACTTAAAAAGAAGTTAACATTTGAAATCGGTTTTACCGTTCGCAAGATATCGCGAGACACACAAGAAGAGATGTACGTATATAAGATCACGGACAAATTACTTCGACCCAGACTAAGTCTGGACGAAGTATTGAATTGGTCATTTCGGGCAAAAAAATTACCATATAGTTTTTCATCAAATGTCGACGTTTCAGACCCTAAGGAACCCAAATCAACAATAAAAAAATTTGTGTCCGTGATCTTGTACGTACGTACGCCCGTGCGTCCGGTTTTTTTGTCTCGCGATAACTCGCGAACGGACAAGCGTATTGCATAAATTTTTTTTTAAAATACGGGTCTTAGCATAACTTAGATCTGATTAGATTTTGGGGCAGATCCACCCGTCCATTACTAAAAAAAATTAGCCCCAATTAAATTTCTTTGTAGTTTTTTGCATTTATTTTGAAAAATACAAATTTTATTAAAAAATGTTTTAAACAAAAAAGATAGAGCATGAAATTCTCTACAAAAAAGGTTGTATGTATTTTCTTCCTAAAGTCAACGATAATGCCATAAAAACTGGTTTAAAATGTTATGACTATTGTCTGAAAAAGTATTGAATTTGGTCATCGCGGCAAAAAAATTACCCTATTGTTTTTCATCAAATTTCGACGTTTCGACCCCCTACCCCCCAGGGGTAGTCTTTGCCAGCCCCTCGGGCGCGGTGACCACCTACGGGCGCAAAGTTCATTTACGCCCTCGATACGAAAATAACTATTTCGATATATCTAAAAGATGTCTTATAGATATCTATAAGATATACGTCAGTGATCTTTTCGACACTTTCAAGATATCTTTGACGAATTATATGTATATATATTGTATACATAATATCATAATAATACAGACAGTAATTAGTAAAACACAGTAAACATGTAATATGCATCGAATAGTCTATTAGAATACAAGTGCATGAAGTAAGTGTTTTGCAACTTTTATTTAATAATAATTCGGCTGGCCTGTTGTCGGGGTCGAAGTTTTGAAAATGCTCATTTTCAATTTTCATACATATAAGAAACACTATATTGTTGTAACATATCTATGGAAGCCGCTTGGACCTAAATATGATTGGACCCCCAAATATCATTATAATTTTATAATATAATTGAAAGCTGTTAGTAAACAAACGAGTCTTAAGGAATAGCCGACTCTTCACTGGGTCGAAGTTTCTGAGCGAGCGAAGCGAGCGAGGCACCACGCCAACACTAGTTTTTTATTGCATTTCTTAGTTTTTGTATGAAAAAGTATATGGTAGTTTAGACTTGGTATGGGTCGAAGTAGTTAATCAAGTAAATATTTTAGAAGTTTAACAATTACTTTATTGTTTAGTTAAATCCACAAATATTAAGTAAACGGTTATTCGTTAAATATCCTAAGAATAAAGTTTTAACTTGTGATCCGTATCGATGTGCAATTATACTGACCTCATACGTCGTAATTTATTGCGACTCACCAAGCCAAGTAGAATTCTATTCTTCAATGGTAGTGATTTCAACACAAATGTCTAATTATTACATTTTATTTCGAGAATGAGAAAACCTTCTTCTTTATTTTAAAAGTTCGATGATATTTTTTATGTCTCGTTGACCGTATGTGCTCTCGTAAGTGAACATTTACAAATGCATGAAAAACACATACAACAATTTAATAAAACTGAACATTAAAAAAAACAAGAAAACAAAAATTATATCGATACGTAATAAGTATAGAACTTCTAATTTTTCTAACATGAAAGTGGTTTAAAGGTAAATTATTGAATATTTTAATGATATGTATTGAGATACAAAATGATAAATCTTTCATTTGTACAGATAACTTATAATTAATATTTATTTCAAAAACACTTTTGTTCATATTATTTTCTTTTCAAATGGTTTTTCGTAACTTTTAATTATTTATACTTTTTGGTTATAATCAAACATGTTGGATATAAGTGCACTATAATATAACTTATGATACAAAAGTTGTAGAATAATTCGGTTCTAATATTATTTCTAATTTTTATTTTTTAATTCGTTTAATTCGTTTACTTATTTGCGAATTTAATCTCAATTAAACATCAAATTCAATATTTTTCCAAGTGCGATCACATTTTATTATTATAACAGAATTTATCTGAAACCACTGTAACAATCCCTTCATATTATAAATTCAAAATTTACTTTTGTTAATTTAAAAATATGTTCGTGGCTATTACATTTTATAAATCATTCGACTTCTTAATAAATATCAACGAATGAACCAATCACTTATTGAAATAATACAATAAAAAATATATTAAAAAATAAATTGCATCGGCCAGGAATCGAACCTGGGTACTCGTGAGCTATTATTCGAGTCTTCTACCACTAAACTACCGATGCTTGCAATAATTTCTGTTGCACAAGCACATATATTGACACGTAATCCTAATGACGTCACGGTTTGCGAGTTTCGATACAATGCAGTAGAAAAATGCATGATTTGCGAATAATAATAAATGAAGACTTGTGACTGGTGGCACATCTACATAAGAAATTCGAGATTCTTTTGTCCGATTCGCGAATTATTGTTTGCTTTGTAATTTTCGATTAAATTCAATAATGGTCGAATAATATCTCTACAATATTGGCCTAGTAACAATGTTATTGAATGTACAAATTTACAATATTACCAAACTATTATAAAAAAAAAAAAGCATTTTAAAGACATTCAATAATTAAATAGCGATATTCAACCTCATGATATAGTTGTATAAAGTTCTACTAACGAGTTAACCCGTTGAAGAGCACTTTATTCTGCTGAAACAAATTTAACAAATTTTTTTAATTTTTAAAATGTATTTTCAATGTCGCTGAACCCGGTTCTAATGTTGGAAAAAAATTAAAAAATGCAACTAATATCTTTTGGTTCAGCATAAGGCACTATAATTATACATCTGATATAAGGATACACGAAAAAATTTTGTCATGTTAATGTCAGATTGAGCAAAACAGAACTACTAGTGTTTTATCGTAAAATGACCGAAATACTTCTTAAACTCAAGGATAAGTAAACTACGTATGTTAATAATTTTCTACTGCATTGTATCGAGACACGCAAACCGTGACGTCATTAGGATTACGTGACAATATATGTGCATGTGCAACAGAAATTATTGCAAGCATCGGTAGTTTAGTGGTAGAAGACTCGAATAATTGTTCACGAGTACCCAGGTTCGATTCCTGGCCGATGCAATTTATTTTTTAATATATTTTTTATTATATTACTTCAATAAGTGGTTAGTTCACTTGTTGATATTTATTAAGAAGTTGAATAGTGATTTTTTTATTTATAATATGAAGGGAACTGTTACAGTGGTTTTAGATAAATTATGCCATAAAAATAAAATGTGATAGCCCTTAGAAAAATATTGAATTTGATGTTTAAATGAGACTAATTTCGGAAATAAATAAACATTTTTTTGTAGCAGTAAATTTATTATTATTTCATTATTTAAAACTCAATGATTTAAAAAATAAAAAATGGAAACTATATTTGAACCGAATTATCATCTGTGGCTTCTTTGTTTACACAATTTTTCACATTTTTACGCATGATATCTGATTTTTTGTTCTCTTATCTACCTTTGCCAGCGAGAAATTTAATTTTTAAACAAAATTTTGAAGACATTTTCCTGTACTTTTTTCTTAGATTGGTCAATATTTTCATTTTGGCAGTTTAATAATCATTATTTATAGATTTATTCTATAAGTATATTTTTTGGACTTATTTATAATTCCTTTTTTGTGTGTTTATAATGAGATATCGTACCTGGAAGACCAAATGATACTTTGGGGTGAAGCGGCGAAATTTTTTCCCGGATGTCTCTATTCCGTGATTATTTTTTAATTTAGAATTCCCTTTTTATGAATGCATTGAGTAACTAAAGACGAAATTAAAATATGTGATCCTGATATAATACGAGTATTCAAAGCTTCCGAGGATGCAATTTCTTTCTTTACTGTTGTTGGAAACTTTGATTTATCTGAATAGGTTCATTCCATCAACGTGGAAATTTTATTTTTAATAAAACAAACAATAATAACTTAAAATATTATGAGTTGTTTTTAATTGTACGATAGTCGACTCAGAGACCTCTAAAAATAAAGATTCGCCACTTCACCCCGGTATCGCCGCTTCGCCTCGTGTTTTTTAAGTTTTTTAAATTCATCGGTTAACTGTAAAACACATACTGTAAGTAACATGTTAATATTGGCTATGAAATTACCAATCAAATGATACTTTGCATCATCCTAAATACGAAATTCAAGGAGAGATATATGATACACGGAAAAACTCCTCGCCGCTTCGCCCTGCCTTCCCCTATTATATATAATAATAACAAACTAAACATTGCACATTTTTTTCACTAATAGAATGAATACAAAATTAAATAGATTATTAATTTACATCTACATACTGCTTTAATAATAGAACTGCTAAAACTTTTTAGGAACGTTTTGTGACTATATTTTAATAAATTATTTAATTATAAATATTTATTTTGACGCAATGTCAGAACACAATGTATATAACAATAGTCGTAATTATATAACACATTCTTAGCAAGTTTTAGTGCACCATTACAAATATCATCAAAAAACTTTAGAAACATAGAAGAATAACACAAAATTTTAATAAAATTTTAAAAATAATTTATATTTTATTATGTAATAATGCAAAAACATGAAAAATATAGCCAAAATAAATATTTAAAAAATAAAAAAAAAAGTTCGTGGAGGAGCTGGGATTTGAACCCAGGACTTTCAGCATGCGAAGCAGACACTCTACCACTGAGTTACACCCCCGATATCTGTTTTAACCGAAATGTCGCTAATAAACTTGAGATGATGAAATTAGTATTTAATTAATTTTAAATGATATTTTATTTGTATAATTCGAATTTAATTCATTATTGAACGATAATATAAGACAATATAAATGCTTATTTAATGAACTCTATTATATGTAAAAATAACTAAATCGATCTTAAATGAATTACATCTTTTTTTGACATTTAGTGAAAGTAATGGATTGACTATGCTATGGAGGGCTTATAGAATTTATCTTTTAATGTCAATTGTAACATTTGATAACTTTATTTCCTAAAATCTACCAATTTTGTACATATTTGTTTTCTGATCGTTACCTTCGGAGCACGCGATGCTTTCATCGAACACGCAGCTGAAATAGTCACCGAAAGATGGCGCTCGTAGTGGCCGGTATTGCAGAACATGACATTATCTATATTTCTAAAGCAAATCATCAGAAAATTATAATTATATTAATATGTAAAATAATTTTAAGCATTGTTAAAATTAATAATAATATGAAATTGAACTTTTTAAATAATTTTTTTTTGTAAAAATTCATAACAAAAATGGGTTGGTTAGAATCATAGTTATTAAATGGATTGAAATTAATAGTTTTAAATTATTTTTTTTTATTTTTTAATAAAATGCACTATTTTAATTCTCCAAAAATATTTATTAAACATTTTTTAATGCAAACAGAAAACTAAAAATGCAATTGCATAATCGAAATGAATATATAAATAAACTATGTGAAAATACTGAAATACCAAAGGAATTTAATTCATAATTATAAAATTATTGTCGAAATAAATGTTCCTTATTTTTATGACTTATATAATGAAATAACTATTCATTAAAATGTCAAAATTAAATAATCATATGTTATTTTTTTTTGCAGTCCCAATCATTCCGGAATTCCTTTACGATATCAAACATCCAAATTCGACATTAAGCGAGCATCTCGATGGTATCCACCACCAAACGACGACGACCACCGCTGTTCCAACAACCACGGGATGTCCTTGTGCACCAAAAACAACCAACGATTCGCATTTGGAATTCCTTGTTTCTACAACCGTAACTTCCATCGGTAAGTAATAAATTTATACTAGTGATAAGTATTAAAATTGATATTATCCCAATATATGAAAGTAAGAAAGTAAAAGTAAGAAAAGTAAGATGAGAGTAAGAAAACTCAAAATAATTATCTACGCGTTTTACTTTCTATACGTTATATCTTGGCTTTTTCCAACTTTTCTTAATTACAAATATATATGAGTAATTCCGCGATATTTTTAGGTGCACCTGAAAACCCCGACAAATCACAAAAACACATTCAAAACCCGGACATTTCAAAATGCACGTATAGTTTGAAAGTCTATTTTGGAAATAGCTGTTTTTTAAAGTGTCTGGTTTTTGAATGTCTGTTTTTTTAAATGTCGAGTTTTTGAAGTGTCTGTTTTGTGATTTATCAGGTTTTTGAGGTGCACCCATATTTTTAATATGTAAAAAACTGCATATAAAAAACATGAATTTTTTGTCATTGAGAAACAAGAAATTTTTGTTTTATTTGAGGTGAATGTAGAGAAATTTTACACGGTAATTTTAGTTGATGGAGAATAATTATTTTTTGATGAAAAAATGTGAAGCTACATTATATTGACAGATATGCGTTGGACATTATTGGCCTGTATTTCTTTCCTCTCGGACAGAAAAGAAAGTGTGCTTTTTAACATTTTATTTTAAAGCCACGTAATTCATAAGCAGGTGCACAACTTCTAAAATAAAATACAAGGACAAAGGTAAAGGAAACTAAATTTTCATAAAAAATTAATTTGTTTACATCGGATAGTTTAAAAAAAGTGAGTTTCGTGTTTTCAAAAAAATAATGCACGAATGCTTTTTATGACTTTCTTGATATAAAAACGATTCAAACTACACTTTTTTAATTTCCGTCCCATTTTAGAGGAATAAATTATAAGTCTTTGAAAAATGATACTACTTGCGCCCCTTGTATCAAAAATCGTTATTTGTTTAGTGGCATTTATATAATTTGAAAATCCCAAAGACCGATTGCCATTTTTTGTATATTATATTTTGAAGCCTGTGTCACTATTTTCAAGTTGCTAAGGGCCACTATAGCTAATTGTTTGACAAAAAGAAAAGAGAAGAAAATCATCATTTTATTTCGAGTTATTCCATTATATTGGTAGCTCGCATTAAGGTTTTACATGACTGAATAGTTTGTACTTAAATATTGCTACTTTCACCTCTTGAAACGATGAAAACAACTTTGCACTTGGTTGTCTAAAAACAAAAAATCTTTTTTTCTTATAGATCAAATATTAAAAATATCGTGAAATTACTCGTATATACAGAAATATTTTATTAATAAAAATTAATAATTTTTTGTTACAGAAACAACAACGATAAATACCACAGCCCTCGATATAAAAGAAAAAGTTCAAAGGCACCAAGAATTAATAGAAGAAACTGTAGCTGTAGGCATGATGTTCGCATCCAAGGCGTTTGTTCAGTTATTGGCTAATCCTATAGTCGGACCATTGACCCACAAGTTAGTTCCATTTGTCTATTTTTTATGTATTTTGAAAATATTATTATGACGCTGCAGAAGTGACTAAACATGATTACGAACTTTATATTGACTCTCAGTCCAAACTTTAATGTATTAACATAAAATCATTTTTCTGAATTAATTGATTACATAATAATATTTAAAGATCGTTAATCAATACATTTGAAGCTAGATAATTTAATTTACCAAATATAAAAATACGTAAAGAACTTCAGAATTTTATGCTTCCAATTAATCTGGTATTCAACTTAATAATCATTTGTTGAAGTAATATAATAAAAAATATATTAAAAAAAAAATTGCATCGGCCAGGAATCGAACCTGGGTACTCGTGAGAACTTATACGAGTCTTCTACCACTAAACTACCGATGCTTGCAATAATTTCTGTTGCACATGCACATATATTGACACGTAATCCTAATGACGTCATGACTTGCGCGTCTCGATACAATGCAGTAGAAAAATGTTGCAAATGTAATTTCAATCATATTTTAAGATAAATTGATGATAACAATATATTTATTTTACAGAATAGGATATAGCATACCTATGTTCACTGGATTCATCATTATGTTTCTGTCGACTTTAATTTTTGCGTTTGGACGAAGTTACAGCATACTCTTCTTGGCTCGAGCGCTTCAAGGCATAGGATCATCTTGTTCAAGTGTTTCTGGTATATTAAAATTAAATTTAATATAATTAAACATAAGATAAGAATTAAAATTCTATTATGTACAACGTAATCTTTTCCAAATCGAATGGGTAATTTTCATAATCCCTATCATTTGCGATAGTTATTTTATATTATGCGTTACCATATACATATTAATAAATGCTCATCAAAATATATAAAATTACAAAACAGACAAACAGAATACAACATAAATATCTAGTACATCGTTAACTAAAATCAATAAAGCGACCAATTAGTAAGAGCCCTAGTTCTATAAGTTGATTTCTCAGTCCACTATGATCGGGCTATTAGAAAAATAAATACGATAATAGGTATAATAATCCGAAATTTTTAGGAACATATTTTTGAATCGTGAAAGGAAATTTTTATTTCATTTCAGTTTTTCTCAGACCCAACGAAGGGGTTTCTGGCTTCAACATGAATATAATAGTAATTTATTAAATGTTTAAACTTCATTAAAATTTGTCATCTGAAACACTTATTAGTCGCATTAAAATTTTGAAGATTAAGTGTTAAATCTCAATACGCCGTTGAACGTTACATTAAAAAAAAAAGGGCCCATACAGTTATCATTGCACAAGGTTTTAACGTCATTTAACCCCCCTGTGCGCCAGGTCGAGTATACTCGTCCAAACTACATTGTTCCTTTATGGGAAAAGAAAAACTGGTGCACAGGAGGGTTAAAGCTGAACACAAATTTTTGTTTTAAATAAATTGTATGATATTTCGTCGAGCTTGAAATTATAATATCAACAAAAAATGTCAAAAATTACAAAAATGACAGAAATGGAATCTTTTTTTTAAATATTTCGTACATTTTAATTTGTTAATATTTAGTTATTCTCTCTATAAAAAGGTTAAAAAAATTAAAAAACTACTCTAAAACTTAAAAATTCCACGACAAATCGTTAAGTAGTTCTGGAGGTATCGTGGACGCAAGTTTGACGAGCATGATTTTTCAGAAAAGGCTTTTTAAGATTTGGTTAGGGATTTACTTAACTTGGTTATCAAGTTCCTTTCTTATGCAATAACGTTTTTATGCAATCTTTATACAACCATTTTGGATATTCTACAAATCATAAGTAATCCTAAAATGTAACACAACAAATGGATATTTTTGGTCGCATTTCATGATCTGTCCTGAACATCTGATACAATATCGTTTAGAGTATATTATAAATGTCTTCGCTTTCACCATCACTTTTCGAATGAAACTTCGTCTTCCACTATAATTTTTAGTAATTTTGAATACCAAAAACTAGATTCCATCATGTATTATATTTCAGGAATGGGTATGTTGGCTGAAAGATATCAGGATGATAAAGAGCGAGGAAACGCAATGGGAATAGCACTCGGTGGACTTGCCCTTGGAGTTCTTATCGGACCACCTTTCGGCGGTGTTATGTATGAATTTGTGGGAAAATCTGCCCCCTTCCTGGTCCTTTCTGCACTTGCCCTTGGTGACGGATGTGAGTATAGTTTTAATGCTTGATTTTATTTCATATCGTGCATAAATGATTTGTTTTTATAATAATGAATTTGTTTTCATTAGTGTTACAGCTTTTGATGCTTCAACCATCTGTAGTCTACACGGAAACAGAACCACCATCTCTAAAGTCGTTAATCACAGATCCTTACATAATCATTGCTGCCGGTAAAGTGTTACTTATCTTATAAATATTTATATTACAATATTATATAAATTCATAATATAAATTGCACGTTTTCAAATACTCTCGCACATTGTCAAAAATAATTGGAAAATGTCCATCTAAAAATATGGGAATATTTAAAAAATACCATAATTGTATTGAAATTTTACAATATCAGTTTAGATTTTTCTCCACAACTATGTATATACGAATGGAAAAAAACTGTATCAGTATTTTACAATAAGTGTGACAAGATATTTTAAGATACATGTTTCTTTGGGCTCTAATAGGAGACGTACAAAACGGAAAATATAGTCGACCATCTTTCAGTTTAAATGACGAACTGATATTAGGTCATATTTACAATGAGTGCGTGAACGATCATTTCTGAAATTCGTAAAGAATGTCCAGGTTCTATAAATGACACTTTAAGATACCGGTAGGCAAAACCCCATTTAGATTTTATCGTCACCTAGTGCTCGAAGAAATACCAACTTTTTGATCTGAATAAGTACAAGTGAACAATTTCTGTAAATTTCTTACACTATCGTAATGAAAAAATGAACATAAAACGTATGCAAAATTGGAAATTTTTCGGCATTAAACAATTTATTATGGCTTTATTACTTCCAATAAAAGTACGGAAAATATTTTCTATAGATTTTTCTTACAGTGCGCATTTCTACGTCCTAGAGAAAAATCGAGGGCGACTATTCAAACACAAAATTTTTGAAAATGTGTAATTAAACGAACAATCTTTGCAGGTGCAATAACATTCGCGAACATGGGCATTGCTATGTTGGAACCAAGTTTACCGATTTGGATGATGGATACAATGGGAGCCAGTAGATGGAAACAAGGTGCTACGTTTTTACCAGCGAGCATCAGTTACTTAATTGGCACGAATCTTTTCGGTCCTTTAGGGCACAAAATGGGGAGGTACGTTTACTATCTAATTTTAAAACACTCAACGTTTTTCTTAAACCTTTTTGGTCTACGAAATTTTCGGAAATTGAGTATCCAGTCCAATCTAAAGTACTAACGAGATTTTAATTGTGATATTTTCAAAAATATTGCTTGAGCAATAGAAAAAACAAAATTTGCATCCGTAATAAATTTTATTGTTGATTTACAGGTGGTTAGCTGCCCTCATTGGTCTGGTCGTTATAGGTTTATGTTTAATGTGTGTAAGTACATAATCTGTATTTTATATATTTTTCCCTACAAACAAAGCGATCAATTAGTAGTTGAAGTAACAAACACATAAAGAAAAAACTGCACTATGAGATAATTTTCTAGTCAAATATAAAAAATTAAACCTTTGAAAAACAAAATTTAAGTTATATAAAAGAGAATTTCATTAGGAGTTTGAGATAGACTTATAGACGAAAAACTAACTCGGGTTCTCCATAAACATGTCTCAGGCGATGACTAATCGTGAAGTAAATATGTTGTAGATTTTGAAACACTTGGGAACTTTCGATTTTGTCTATTTTGCATTAAATTCATGATTCAAATGAAATTAGAAATTAAAAAAATGTTATAATTTTCACTACCAGTTCACGGAAATCTTAATTCCATTAAAATGCTTTTAAACAATATTTTATTTGTAGTTATATTGTAAAGTTTATTAAATTTTTATTTTGTAAACCTGAGTAGAAAACGAATCCAGTTTTTAGCTAGTTTCTGTCCGGTTTCATTCCCTTTGATGTGCAATTTTTCAACATTTTTATATTTTCAACATTTTTTACTGTCCTAAGTTGTTCATTTTAAATAGTTACGTATAATATATATTATGTAAACGTATGAGTCCAGGTGATAAAAAACTATTTATATGTTTCAGATACCGTTGGCAAAAAGTATAGATCATTTAATTGTACCGAATGCTGGTTTAGGATTTGCAATCGGTATGGTAGATAGTTCCATGATGCCAGAATTGGGATATTTAGTTGATATTCGACACACTGCAATTTACGGAAGCGTATATGCGATAGGTGATATTGCATTTTGCCTTGGATTTGCAATTGGTAAGTTATAATTTACTTTTCTGAAAGTATTACTTACCTCGTATTAAAAAAGCTCATTCGAAATTAAATTCCAACATAATATAATCTAAATCAGTAATTAAATTTCCTCGAACAATTTTTTTCCTTTAGAGTCTATAAATTATATTGGCAGAATTATGTATTTGAGATTATGGTACAAAAGTTTCGAATTTTAAATTTTTATTTTAAATTTTATAAATATTTTGTTATTATAAATTGTCAATAATTCATAGTAACATATATTAATACGCTCCGAGTTGAAGATATATAATCCCTAGAACAATTTATATCCAAGTTACGTCAGTCATAACTTTCTAAAATCGATTGTGACTAATGCGTACTAAAATATAGAAGTAAAATAAAATAAGTTTACAATTTTCGAAAAATATAGCTTAATAGTGTATACAATGGGACGAACGTGTAGGTGTAGGAGTACTTATACAAATTTACACGCAATGGTTAAAATATCATTTATAGAAATCGTTAATTATATTACTTTTTTTCTGTTAAGTAAAATTTTCCTAGCAAAAATGTATTATGGACTTAGAACAGTCACGTCTATTTATACAGATTTATGTAAACTCACACTGGAAACCGTAATATTGTTGCGCAAGATAATCTAGCACAATAGACAATTATACTAGATATCCTCATATTTTTACATAGAGCGAAACTCGATGTAAGCATCGGTAGTTTAGTGGTAAAAGGCTCGTATTGTATTTCAGTTTCGAGAGACCCAGGTTCGATTCCTGGCTGGTGCAATAAATTTTTGTAATGTCCGTATACTTTTTTTATATTTTAACCTTAACATTTTAATAACCTACATCAATATTTATTTGGAGCATTATTAATATTTATATATTTATACATTAAAAAAATAATTTTTTATGTCTAGTATAGAAAATTTTCTTTTGTCGTTTTCCAGAAACCTTCAGGAATAATTGATATTGAATGTCATTTATCCCTCATATTTTCAAAAACCTTATTTATCAAAGACGAGTTTACCTTTCTGTTAATTTATACTTATTTTTATGTTTAAAGGTCCAGCGCTCAGTGGAACATTGGTCAACACAATTGGTTTCGAGTGGATGCTTTTCGGCATTGCAATTTTAAACTTTCTTTATGCTCCACTCATGTATTTTTTGAAAGCCCCACCTACAAAGGAGGAGAAAAAGGTAACTAAAGTCGTAATATACAGTATAACCATTTTAAGGAATATTAATTAAACAAATCATTTTATAAATAAAAATGATATTAATTTCAGTCTTTGATCATTGGTGAAAAATCGTCTGTGCGGTACGTAACATACCAAGATGAGGAAGAAGAATAAGAGAGATGGAATTTTAGATCTTTATCATATAATACGAATAATCATATCCGAAAAAAACGTCCAAATTTAACCGTTTACTTATATTAAATCTATGTTCAAAATTCAACAAAACCAAAATTCCAGTTAATGTTCTATTTATTAAATGTTTAAGTCGTCCTACTTTGAAAATTATAAATCGAATAGTTTTAGAGATCTTCGGGTTATAAGGTGACTGAAAATCAGGTTTCGGATTAACTTCGGCACAAATGATTGATTACTCTCAAAAAGAAAATAATTATTTGTTAGACATTCAGTAAACTATTAGGGAAAAGTCAAGTTTATAATCTTATGTCATAACTAGATATTTATGTTTGTCAATTTTATTTAATTCACTAGATGTAACCATAATTTAAAATTGCAATTTTCTAGTTGTTTAAATGTGGCATGGGCATGTCACTACTCAAATTATATTCTATTCGAAAGTAACATTTTCTGTAGTAGAATTTTGCCGATAAATCTTTATTGCATATATTTCACTTTTTGAATATTTTGTTGGTAGTGAAGTAAATGAATAAGTAGGGTAGAATAGTGGATATTATCTATAACGATAATATTACTAATTAATCAAATAATTTTGTGGAATTAGTAATATTATTGTTATTACTGTTGTCATTTCGGAAAGGAATGTAATCGCGATACAATGAGTAGGAAAAAATACAACGTTAAAAGATGAAAGTACATGTTTCGCGAATTGAAGCGATTTTCTTTCTAGTATTTATTTTAGGCTAAGTATGCGATGCAAGACACTATGTACTCAACCCGCGATATTTTCTGATCTATGGAACATCAAAAGAGAAAGGCAAGGACCATTAACGAAGATCGACGAAAAATGTACGATTATAGAGAACCACCGTAGACTAGTTTTAAGAATCTAAAAGTAAATAAGTGATACTCGCTGTTCGAGACGTTGCAAAAATGTACGTTTGACCAGTAAATTCTGCATTCGCAAGTTAACACAAAAATAATCTAGATAATAATTACCGTCTAAGACTTTAAGAGGCTTTTCTTTTAAAAAACATAAACACAATGTACTATGTTGTGAGCTACATGTACCGTTGAACTAAGAATCAAATATCGTAGTAAGATTACAAGAGAGATGGAATCCACATCATCTAGATGACTTCGAGTTACTACAAAGTATCGAATTAGAAACGGAATTGTAATGGTTAGTCGTAAAAATTTATCCGGGCTAGTTGTGAAATCGAAAAGTTTATAATCTTCGAAACTCGACATGATCTCCATAAAGGCGACAATTTCTCGGACTTGAACGAACTTTTTACAGGAGCGAATCGATTTTTTATGAAATTCAAAATTTTTCAATTATTACGAGAACCACCCGGTTTGGATTCCCTGAATGGCTGCAGGGAAACCTGGCAAAAGGCGATCGGGTGTGTATGAAGAGTTCTCGGATTTTTGGCTACTAATATTCGGTATAAATAAAAAAATAATGTTTTAAACTCTATCGCGCTCCTCGAATCTCTCAACTTTGACAAAAAATCGCGAAGTGTCCATTGGTGCGAAATTTAAAACGAAATTGAGTGTTTACATCTAATCGTAATTTATAAATAAATGCATGTTCTAGAATAGACTTCGTTTATTTTGTACCAGGACATTTCGTGTTGAATTAAATCACCGATTTTGAACTAAAATCGCGAAATGTTCGTCAAACTGGTGTGTGGGTCACGTGAAACCTAATAGAGGATCTGCAGCGGGAAACTCCGGAGAGGGCGGAAATGCCTCCATTATTTTAAAAAATCTTTAGAGAATCGCCCCGCTTATAACATTCGTAGAAGCAATACCAAACTATAAATATAAATAAAATATAATTATATCGTTACATATTTAAACAATAAGTAAATGTACTCAATGCGTACCATTGCGTAATTGTTAAAGTAGAAGTATAAACAAACAAAAAAACTTAAAAAAAGTAAAAAAATAAAAAATCAAGACCGTTCAAGACCTGTCGTTTATGTAATTATTTGTATAGATTATGTGTAGTCGTGTGTTTCGGCGTTAGCTGTAAACTAAAAACTTACAAATTACCTCGGAGCGAGTATTTGAGATCCTAAGCTACTGCTTAACATCTGCAAAAGCAAATATTAAAATCAGTACTTAATCGTTAATCTACTAAGGTGCTTTTTCTCGATTCGTTGTAGAGTACTATTAAGCGGGGTACGGTAACAGTCGAAATCTGCATGTAGAGCGAATAAATCCCGCAGACTTCCGTTGCAGATTCATTGAAAAAAAGGAGCGCAATCTCGCGCACCTACTCCCGGAACGTAACGCGAGTCAATTCGATCCCTGCGAATTTGACGATCATTAACGCGAAAACTAACAAATCACCTAATTGGACAAACTAGCAAGTTGCTACATAGGGACGATCGGAATTCGGAGCTACGCTTTCGGATGAACTGTACATCGTAAAATAATGCGGAGAATTGAACTCTGTTTTTGTAAATAATGAAAATAGCGACAATACGAAAAAAAAATTATGCTAATTTACCTTCTCATAAAGGTTCTGTAAAATCGCGGTAAACTGATTTTCGATTTTCTCGTTTCGACCGTCTGTCGTTAGGGCAATACGGTGTAGATAAAATTGCGTATCGTGAATCGGCTTCGTCGCTAAAGGCCGAGGCGCTTGATATTCGAATTGCCGAGGCAATCAACAGATGGTTTTAAAAAAATTGTAAAAATACGAGTCACGACGTCGAGCATCTACTTAGGATATATCGATAAACTGCATACAACGAACATTCCCGAAGGTTCTAGTCGCATTTCCTCGAGTTGCTCGTGACCATTTTTGAGAAAGTCGTCTTTCACGCCTACACAACCTTGTAAGTTGACTAGTCACGATTGTACTCTTAGTAACTTCAAAAATAATGACCAAGAAGAAAGTTATTAATCCTTGAATTCTCATATCGTCATGTTTTGAAGTAAATCATAGATACTAACTAATAGAGATAAATAAAATTAACGATTTTCTCTAAAAACGTTTACAAGCATTTTTTGCATAGAAGCAGATATGAAAATCAAGTTAAACTTAAAGCTCGTGTTCGTTCCCCACGGAATCTGTGTAATCGCTAAGGAATTGAAAATTAGTGACTCGTCGTGGGCTGCTATTGTGAACAGACAATAAGCAATGAAACGCAACTCATCGGCAACCTAAAGAAAGGTTTCCATTCTTCGATCGTCGACGGTTTTGCACAAACGAAAATTGAACCTATTCAATGATTACAGAATATCCATTCCAGACTTTTTGTCGAAATATTGTTAAGCAAATATTGTTGAGGAAAGGACGAAAATGAAGAAGGGGGAAGTGAAGAAGCTTGCTTGTATTATAGTTTAACGACGTCGTACAGTCGCAATTATATCCTTATGTAAAAAACAATGCACGAAACACAAACACTTAATTGTCGTGTCGTATCGTATATCTAACCAGCTGGTGTATGGGTCCGATTTAATGCCTGTAAAAAAAAGAATTATGAAACAACAACGATTTTCGAGGGTTAACCTGATCGTATGTTGGATCGCGCGTATCCTTGCGTTCACCATAGAGTTATGTATCTACTTGCGTAGTTTTTAAAAAACGAGAATGAGACTGGTAATGAAGGATAATTGCGTCTTGCTCCGAATTTCGTTTCGTCTCGATTGCGACAATAAGATTCTGGATGCTCTGAAATGTTGACGAAAATCAAGTGTATCACCCAATGGTCGTAATATTTGACATTGATCGTCCAGTACAAGTATCAAGCTACACCATGGTTTAATGATGAGACCTTTTATTCGAATGTATCTGTTTATCGAATCTTCATGTATATGGGAAATGTGCTGTAACAAGTTCAAGAAATAATAAAGCATGTATAAGGAATTAATGATTAATTATTTACAAGCACGTTTGCCCGAGGAACAAAGTTTTGAAAACCAAAATCCCCCGAAAGGCTAAAATTTCGATATTGCGTGAGTCTAAGGTATTTTAATTTGCTTTCTTTTTACCAAATTTTCAATGACAAACTGAAGAAAATTACGCTGGAGCCATGCTATATCGAAATTTTGACCTTTCGGTGTGTTGATTTTTGAAACTTTGTTCCCTGGCCACACGTTTTCCATCACTATAAAATGGTATTCTCGCCATTATTGAGTCATCTTACCAACAGATAGATATTGGAATAAAATACATTTACTATTATTTTATTCCAATATCTATCTGTTGGTATGATGACTCAATAATGAACATACTATTATCCTCTCATAGTTAAAATACAGAAAATTAGAATTCTTTCCATTTTTAGTTTCTCAATCAAATTTTCTAAGAAACGTTAAGATTCATTGAGAAGCGATTAAAACTGATCTGGATTTGCAGATCTAAATCGGTTTTCTTATTGGCAAAAAATTACAATCGAAAAAAAAAACATTTCTTTTACTTGTGAAACGATTGAATGAGCTTCGCGTAAACAGGTATCACAATGCAGAATTTTGAAATTAGGTACACCTTCAGGAAAGCAATATGCTCAAAATATAAACGAAAAACAGGTACGTATTTTCTTTTTTCTTTTTGATCAAGAGTACCACCGGATATATGGTCGTAATATTTGCTATTGATCGTCCAGTCCTAGTATCAAGCTACACCATGTTTTAATGATGACTTTTATTCAAATGTATCTGTTTATCGAATCTTATGATAGCTAAATTAAAGAACAATTTGAGAACAACATTAGATCCGACATACCAGATCGAGAAGGGAAATTGTCAACATCAAGAATCTCGTCGAGATCTTGTCAAGATCCTGACATATTTTTGAATGCAATTAATAATTATTCGAAATACTTTAATGTGCTAAGTGACATCTCTGAAATACACAAAATAAGTAATTGGAAACTCTGCGCAGTGGAATAACATATTCTGGTTCGTCAAAAGAATTGAACTTTAACATGGTATTTAATTTGAGAAATCATTCATCTTTTTTATGATAAACTATACGGATAAACATTATACCGGAAATTTTTTTTTCGTCACAGTAGGTGTAAAGTACACATTTACGCGCACTTTTGCGGGCATGAACTTTACACCCACTAGGCGTAAAATGAAAAATCCGATGAAATGTGCCTTTTGTTGTAAATAAACAAATATACCCCTCTCACTTGGACAATCAAGACTCTCCCCATTACTGTAAACAATAACTCATATGTTTATGTGAGAATCAATAGGAAATCCGGATGAAATTCCCGTAAAACAAAAAAAAAACGTTAATAATAATGACACATCGAAAACATCTACGTTCAATCTTCATTTCAATAATTGAATTAATTAATTATTAATATAAAAAAATACAATGTATTTGTAATACAATAAGAAATTATTTATTATGTAATGTAGTTCAAATTTAGTATTATAGATTAAATTCTATTCTAGTTTAAACATTTTTTTCTATTTTAATCTAAAATTTTGTTGTCAATAAACATAATAATAACATTTAAAATTCAATTCAAATCACGAGTTGAAATTTACTTATTTAACCATACAAAATTACAAATGTATTTACACGCTACAGCGTCAATTAAAATCAAGAATCACTTTTTATGTACAATTTAATGTCAATATATATTTCTATTAATAAACAATATAATTAATAAATTTTTTTCTACTACTTTATTCTAAAACAAAATACACCTTTAAGCATGTATATTCAAGTATATTCAAGTATAGCTTCGCCGTCCCTCAAGCATGAGAATTGCCTGCGGGCGTAAAGTCGCCATTTACGCCCACCGTACGAAAATAACTATTCTGTCCAGTTTCTGAGTAATTTGAACTGTCATTGAATTGTAGAAATAAATAAAAATAAGCTATTAGATTTTGTATTTTTTAAACAAATTTTTAAATATCTTTTAATACAGAAATTTAAGGTACTAGTGTATCGCAAAAATGCATTCAATTTTTCGTCTTTTTAAAGAAATTCGTTAAATTTCATAATCATGCATTGAATTTCTTTCACATGTATACAAATATTCATTTAATATACAGTTACATTAAATTTAATGTACTACTGTACATTAATAGTATATTACGTAATAGTGTATTAAATTTAATGTACTATTGTATATTAATAGTGCACGTGCATCGTATACTATTTTTTTTGACTCCGTGAGAGAAATTTTTCGCGCACTGATTTGAGTGTTGACAATCATTCTTGACAATTAAGAAAAACGGCATTTTTCAATTTTGTACATCGGAAAAACTGTTTAATTTATCATTACTAACAACATTTGTTTATTATTGTTAAACAAAGTGAAATCTTCGAAAGATTCAAATACCAACTCAATGTGAATTCAAATATTTTATATATAGTTTGAATTTTATCATAAATAACATAATCAAAATAAAATTATGTTTTACAAGGAGTTCAAGCGCGTATAGAATTAACGAAAAATATTAATATTAAAATTAATACAGATATAAATTAAGTAGTATTTGCATATAAAATGATACTGATGTATAAAATTAATTTTCAAAAATATATTGAAATTTGATTATTTATGAATTTTCTAAAATTATTACCATGTAAATTTGTTCGAAAATATATTACAAGTTCGAATCAATGTAGCGTGTTCAATTTTCAATAACGATGTTTGATAAAGCGAATCGGCCGCAATAGATGACGATTCTATAGATATCCTCTTATACTTTAATAAAGCAATTCCGAAAGAAAGCATCGGTAGTTTAGTGGTAAAAGGCCTGCCTTGTCTTTAACAATTGCGAGCGACCCAGGTTCGATTCCTGGCCGATGCAATCATTTTTTTATTATTTATAATCTTCTCGCCAATGACACATTTGCGATTAACCTAATTTTTAAACTATTTTGAAAGAATATTTATTGAATTTTAATTTAAAATGATGTCGTAAACCAAAATAAATTGAATTACAATGTGAATTATTTCACATTTAAGTTATGCATGTTTCCTATAGCATTAAGATGTCACTTGGAATTGTAACTTTTTTGTTATCCTAAATTCTTCTACGGAATTTTATTTCATATAAATATTTTTAAACGGCATATAGCCGTAAAACTTAATTTATTCTATTTACGAATATCGTGAGCAAAACAGCAGTAAAAATAATTGTTAGGGTATTTTTTCTTTTTAGATGGATAAATTTGATTGTTTAATTTTTTCAAGATTTCAGTTTGTTTAAAGATTAGAAATATTAAAAAAATTATTGCATCGGCCAGGAATCGAACCTGGGTCGCTCGCAATTGTTAAAGACAAGGCAGGCCTTTTACCACTAAACTACCGATGCTTATGTTCAGAATTGCTTTATTAAAGAAAATAAATAAATAATCAATTTCATACATCAGTATCATATATATACAAATACTACTTAATTTGTATGTATACAAATTCCAAAATGATATATTTTTCGTTAATTCTATACACACGCTTGAATTCCTTGTATTGTACTTTCATTATGTTGTTTACGATAAAATTCAAACAATATATAATATATGTCAACTCACAATGAGTTAGTCTTTGTGTTGAATATTTTCAAGATTTCCCTGTCTATTTTAAAAGTAAGTAATGACAAATAAAACAGGTTTTTTCGATGTACAAAATTGAAGAATATCTTTTTTCTTTATTTTCAAGATGATGAATATTTAGTACATATGTTTAATGTCTTTAAAAAAATAAATGACGTTCTAAATGTTGATGTGCCGCACGGTGTGCTGGAAAATAATTAAACCAAAAGTCAAAACAATATTCGTTTAATACGCATGCCACTCCTACGGACGTAATTGCTTTTTCAGAAACATGGCTGAATGACTCAATCCGAACCTCCGAACTAGGTTTGAAAGGCAACAACATTTTCAGATGCGACAGGGCATTCGAATTATCTGCATCTTCTAGAGGTGGAGGAGTATTGTTAGCCGTAAAAAATTCTATATCAGCTTCTCGATGCGAATTTTCGACAGACTACCCCACAGGTAAACATATCTTCATTAGAACATGTTTAAATGGACGTCATTATATTTTTGAAACGTCATATTTTTCGCCATCATCGCAATTGTCCGCATATCATGAATATTCGCAATCACTAAGTAGGCTAGCAGATAAATATCCAGAGTGCGAGTGGATTCTTATGGGTGACTTTAATTTGCCGAAAATACTCTGGAGCTCTCCGGACTACGTTCAGCCCAGTGTCATGGACAGCGCAGTGGCTCTTTGCAATACTTTCGCCTCTTTGAATTTAAAACAACATCTAGACCCACTAAGCACTAAAGGCTACTCACTGGACCTTATATTTACATCGTCAACATCTGCCCAGACCTTCACTGATCGTGATCCATTATTACCAACGAATTCCCACCACATTGCAAGTTTCCTTCAGCTGGATGTCACCATCTCTCCGTTGCTCAACCATAAAAATGTTTTTGTTTTTTAGATTTTTTAAAAGCGGAGTATGAAAATATAAAAAATGACTTCTCGAAGGTGGATTGGAACGTGCTCTCGTCTTTATCTGATGTAAATGTCCGCAAAATTTTATTCTAACGTTAGTGATATTATTTCAAAACATGTGCCTAAAAAGTGTCTAATTGCAGTCGTCCAATGTGGTTTACAACTGCGTTAATCCAATTAATCAACGCCAAAAAATTGGCTCACAAGCGATGGAAAGAATCTAGCCGAATTGATGACTTCATTACTTTTAAACGTCTCCGTGCACAATGTATTCGCGATTCTCGATGCCTTTATAAGGCGTACATCAAAAAAGTTGAATTTAATTCCAGATCCAATGTAAAATCTTTTTGGATATACTTAAGCAATTTACGTAAATCTAATGAACTTACAAACAGTATGTATCTTGGTAACCATAATGCCGAGAATGGTGATGAAACAGTTAATCTTTTCGCGTCGCATTTCAAATCGGTTTACTCTAAGAGTTCACTCCCTCAGTATATTCATAACTCTCTCGCTAAGCTCTTCAATATGGTTATAGCAGAAGATGACATACTATTAGCGTCTAAATTATTAAACGATGATTTAAGCTGTGGACCTGATCTGTTGCCTCCAATACGGATAAAAAAGTGCATATCTTCTCTGCTTGAACCATTGCTGCTGATTTTTAATTTCTCTC
This sequence comes from Trichopria drosophilae, assembly GCA_030407085.1. Taxonomy (NCBI): domain Eukaryota; kingdom Metazoa; phylum Arthropoda; class Insecta; order Hymenoptera; family Diapriidae; genus Trichopria; species Trichopria drosophilae. The sequence goes on from CM059583.1 coordinate 166,443,089, forward strand.
TTTCTTGAGGTACATTTCCTTGTATGTGGAAGCGTTCCTTCGTCACCCCTGTTTTTAAAACTGGCAATAAACAAAACATAATTGATTATCGACCAATCACTATTTTTAATGTTATATCGAAATTATTTGATTTTATAGTATCCTCGAAACTTTCAGACTTTATTTTCAAGAGAATCGCAGATCAGCAGCACGGTTTTATAAGAGGTAGATCTGTAATTTCCAACCTTCTACTTTTTTCATCGTTTGTCAATGAAACCCTTGACGCCGGGAAACAAGTAGACGCAATTTATCTTGACTTTTCCACAGCATTTGATTCGGCAGATCATGGTATACTTATTGACAAATTGCATTCAGCAGGGATAGGCGGCACCTTACTAGCGTGGTTGTACTCTTATCTTACAGACCGCGTTCAGGCCGTCCGAGTAAAGGGGTATATCTCGCGGTTTTATGATACACCATCTGGGGTTCCTCAAGGTTCACACCTAGGCCCTTTATTATTTATTATTTTTATCAATGATATAAAACACGTAATTTCTTCATCTAAATTTCTCCTTTACGCTGACGATCTGAAATTATACAATACGGTAGGGTCTCCATTGGATGCATCGGAAATACAACGTGATTTAGAAGGTATCACGAATTGGTGCAACACAAACCGCTTATACTTGAATACGTGTAAATGCAAAGTTGTTCACTTTTCTAGGTCACGTTTACCTATGCATTACCAGTATCTGATTGACAACCATTTCTTGACTAAGGTAAATTCTATCAAGGATCTGGGAGTAACGATTGACCACCAGGGGTCGTTTTCAGCACATCTCCAGCTGGCCTCGAATAAGGCGTTTAAACAACTTGGCTTCCTTATCCGTTCCACCAAAAATTTTACAGACACACTCGTGATCATCAACCTCTATAAATCACTGGTACTCCCTCATTTAACCTTTGCCTCCTCTATTTGGTCACCGCATACTAACTCTGACATATTGGAATCCGTACAAAGAAAATCTTTAAGATATTTATCGCTCAAGACTCCAAATCCTATGCACAAGTTTTCTCATGATTATTCTGCCATTTCGCAACAATTTAACATTCCCAACTATCCATTCTCTCCACAAATTTTATGATTTATCGTTTGTTAACAAAATCGTTACTGGTGCCATTAATTCACCACAAGTCTCCAGTTTATTTTCTTTCTGTATACCCATTCATTCTCACCGTACATACCGCCCCCTAGTCGAGGTTAGATGCGGATTTAATTTTTCATATCACTCGGTGGTCAATCGTTTAAGAAGGTCTTGGAACTCGCTTCCGTTCGCACCGAACAATTTTGTCAACGGCTCCGAATTTTTAAATGCGTGTAGATCCACGGCTTTACAGCACTATGTACCTTGATGTATGTTAGGACTGTCTGGCGTTCTTATGTCATGTTCTTTAGTATAATTATTTATTATGTTATCGCGACTTATTTTAATTTAACCTATTATTTACTATACGTTTTATTTACAATATGTTCGGTACTTCTTAATTTACTCTACATTATGTTAATATTTTAGTTATATTTTGTATTTTAAGTCTACTTTAGTGTATGTGAGGGCAACCCTGCCCGTAAATAAATAAAAATAAATAAATAAATAAATAAATAAATATTTAATTGCAGCTTTATAAAGGACTTTTTAGTTAAAAAATTGAAAAATCAAAATAATCTATTAAAAAAACTGGAGTAAAACAATACGAAAAACAAGATATAACACATTATCTATTCAGAAAACAACGAAAACGAGGTTAAAAAATATATATACCGTTATTTTACCTTCAGGAACTTTTCTCTAATGTCTACAATAAATTTTAGACAAAGGATTAATAATTCACAAACTGCATTCATTTTTATATTTTCCTAAATATAGAATTAAAAACTTTACCAAACAAATTTCTTTCAATAAAAATGTCTTAAAACTGGATAAAGATACTCTCATTTTTTTAATGACTTTATTCAAAATTTAGATTTTCTAAATTTGTCAAAAAAAAAAACGAAAAACATATCAAAACATTCTGAAAAAATTGGGGATATTCTTTGACCAGTTCTAAGACATTATTGTTCTAACAACATTTTCGCTAAAGTTTTAAATTTTAAAGAAATGAAAATTGTCATTGCGCGCGCTATTTTGTTTTAACAGACAAATTATTTAGTTTGTAGGGTAAACCGGATAGTAGTCGGCCATTTAAGACAATCTTTTTGATGAAAATGCTCTAAAACAATTTAATATGATATTTAATTAATTCTAATCGTACATATTTGTTCCTTAGGTTCCTTAGGTTCCTTAAGGGGGCTATGAGAAACTATCTGATGAAGCGAATTTATAAAAAATAATTTCATTTTCGTTAAAAAAAATCGCAAGAAAAGAGTTACAAAATGGCACTAGTCGGCCAGCAAATGGACAGTAGTCGGCCATCTATCCGAGTAGTCGGCCACCATTTAAATTCGTTAAAACAGGAAGAAAAGGATTTAGTTTTTTTTTACTAATAAAATGATTTCTTATCATCGATAAATACAAGTATTTCTCTACGATCATGTTTTTTATCAATCTCGATCCTTTTCGATCTTTTCGGTCATTCTCGATCATTTTCGACCTTTTTCGAACTTTTTAGACAATTCTTGAACTTCTTTTATATTTCTCGATATTTCTTGATATTTCTCGATCTTTCTTGATCTTTCTCGATCTTTTTCGATCTATCTCGATCTTCGTTGAACTTTCTCAACCATTTTCGACCTTTTTCAAGCTTTTTCGATTATTCTCGAACTTCTTTTATGTTTCTCGATCTTTCTTCATATTTTTCGACCTTTCTTGATCTCTCATTATTGTTGATCTCTTTCGATCTTTATTGATCTTTTTCAGTCTTTATTGATCTTTTTCGATCTCTATCGATCTCCACCGACCGATCACGATGCATCTCGATCTTTGCTGATCTTTTCGATCTTTCTCGATCATTCTCATTTTTTCTTGATCTTTCTCGATGTTTCTCATCCTTCCCCAATATTTTTTTATCTGTCTTAATCTCCGTTGATTTCGTGAGATGAAGAGATTTTAGATATCGAGAGAAAAGAGTGAAAGAGAATGGAAAAGATCGAAAATATCGATAAAGATCGGAAAAGACCGAGAAAGCTCGAGAAAGATCGAGAGAGACCGAAAAAGACCGAAAAAGATCGAAAAAGATCGAAAAAGATCGAGAAAGATCAAGAAAAAATCGAAATAGATCTAGAAAGATCGAGAAAAATCGAGAAAAATCGAGAAAGATGGGGAAAGATCGATAAAAACCTGAATGGAAAATGATGAAATGTAAATAAGTTTATAAAGAAAAATTACTTTTATGATAAAACCAATTAATTTATTCATGCTTCTTAATGTATAATATTTCATTCAAGATGTTTCTTCCAACCACATCACAACAGATGTTTTAAAACGATTAAAATACTGGTTTAAAAACCTGTTTTTCATGATTTACTTTTTATAAATTGATGAAAAATATAAAATTGTAGTCTATTTCAAAGTCTTGTTTAATGTTTGTAATATAAAGTTTACACTCACAAGTCAGTCTGTCAATGCATCATTCGTTCATAAAATTACAGTCCTATTAAAAAAAGTTTCTACGCGAAATTTTAGAAATTCTACTCATTACAGATAGTTAATTCTTTGTAAAATTCTACTATATATAAAAAGTGTATAATTATTTTAGGCATAAAATAAAATAATAGGATCAGCAGTTATTTTGTAATTCATGTAAGCGTTTTTCCATTTTCATGTCATTATCGGTAGAATCTCCTGACGCAGCAGATTTGGCCAGATCTATGATTTTCATCGAGTTTTCCATTGATTTTTTCACTTCATCTGAAAATAAATACAACTTTCAATGTCATGTTATTTATAGTAATTTACAATAATATACACTGAACTCAAGTAATTTAAACTGGCATCAGCAATGCTTAAACTTTGAGGGATCATAATTCAGGCAAATCTCATCGAAAAAGTGCTCATAATATGCGTTTTGAAAACGTCTCGATATTATCTACAAGAATCTGTAATAAAAAATATGGGGTTCCATTTAAAAAAAGGATGTTGACCTTGACCTGCCCTTGACAAGGTCATCCAAGGTCAAATGACAAGCAGCGTTAAATGCGTCTTTTTAAAGCTTATAACTTTTATTAAAAACATTTTTTTCTAAAATTCATTGTTTTCGAGATATTTAGCTTGTTTCCAGGCTTTTGGTACACCCTGTATAATTATTTCCAAAAACTATTTCAAAACGAATTTTGTTCAAAAGTTAAATATTATTATACGTTGTTATAATCAGATTTAACTTTTTATACAATTCCCTTCATTATTTGTGTCCCTTACTATTAGGAATAATATTGAAATTTTTCTTACCGATGGTGGGAAGTTTGGAGCCAAGATCATTCCCATCTCCACTCATGTGCTTGATTGTCTTCTCATCTATGTAGAGGAATATGCGGAAATATTATTTTGTTAGTATATGAAATATTAGTATGTTATAGTTTATGAAATATTACTAGATACCCTAATTACACCGTAAGAGGCTTTCAAGTGAAAGAAGTTACCAACTCAAACGAAATAGCTTATTTATTGGCTTTCTTGACAACAAAAATGAATTTCCTTGTAACCGTTCAATTAAATATTTGCAATTTGGTATAATAACCATACTAAATTTAATGCTTAATCTCGGGATGACTATAGCAGTATTTCTGGACTTGTATCTCTATTTGGTAAAATCGATCGGTAGTCAATATATAAACAAAGATTAAACCACATTAGTTGTAAAGCAACAATTACTGTTTTAACATTTAAAGTAAATAAGTAATTTGGCTATCGAAATTAGTGACTTGGTTCAGTTAACAAAACTATATTATTCGAAATCTTTCAAATTGCCTTTACATTTTTCATTTAACGTAACAATTTCCATATCATAACCTATAATTACGTTTAGTGCTAACAACCAAGGCAATTTCGTTTGTGATTAAAATCAATTTACTCAAGTCTTATAAGCAGAACTAATCAATTTCTTTGCGTTTTTCAAATATGTATTAAAAATTGAAATCAAATCTATTATTACCGTAATCAAATTCTGTTGGTAGACAGTTCTTGCAAGCTTTTTCTGCTTCGGAAGTCATATTGTTGACCTTTTCATTCGTCTTTTTGATAATTGACAAGTTCATCTCGATCCGTTTTTTCAGTGCTGCAAGTTTTTCCTTTAAGAGAAAACAAATTGATCATTTTATATATTAAACATAATTTAATATTAACCGTAATTCATAAAAATATTGAAATTTTAAAAATTTAGAATTACATTTTTTAAATTAACTTAATAAACTGAATGATAGTACATTTTATACTATGTATGTTTTCGACTTATACTATGCATCACGAAGTTGAATAACAACGATGAAAAATCCTTCAAGCGAGAAATTGTTAGAATCCTTAATGTATACATTTAAATAGTTTTATAACTTTCAAAAAATAAAAAATTTTCAGATAACATGGAAAAAATACTATTCATTGCCGTTAAATCTAGAGATAATTTGTCGGCGTGTACTTTGAAAGTAACAACATGAATATTTTTTTTTAATTCGGCCATACTTTTCGAATACACGTCTTATTTATTATCATAGTATTTCATTTTCAAATCAATTATACAAACTGTCATGAATTAAATTTAAGAAAGGAATAAGAATTTTTTTAGTTTTGCAACTCATACTACCGTTACTACTATTTAATAACTTTAGGGTATACATTTTAATATTTTTCATATTATGATGCATTGTTTAAGTTTTATAAATTTATAACAATAGTTTGTCTATAAAGCAAATGTACTGATATTAGTAAGCATTATCTTAAATATTACAAAAATGTTCTTACATCTTTATTTTCCAGTCTCAAAATAATAATATTTTTTGCAATTTCTATCGGATGCTGGTATACACGCAAATAAAAACCAATAGATGAAAACACAAAATAGTAGACGTTTCGAAAGTCCAGCAGTAAAAAACTAGCACTGTTTAAATGTAAATATACAAACTGTCTTTTTTAAGAGTCGGCTTTCCCAACGAGTCCAGTACATTCGCTTTTAATTTAATTGCCTTTTTTTATTTCCTAATGTTTATTTACAATATAATACGGTAAGTAAAAGACGACAAAATAATATACAAAACAGAGATGTGATATCAAGTTTACGTTATGTAAACTTTGAATATTTGTTATGAGAAAAATCTGGAGTATTTTAGTTATACACAAACTATAAATCTTCACTGAAATACATAGTTAGGTTAGTCCACGTTTCATAGTACAAGTGCTTATTTTTTAGAATAAAATTCTAAACTTTAGTCTGCATAATTTAGTTATGAATGTCTTAAAATACCAATATTTCCTTTTCGCAATTTTAAGTGAACATTTCTAATATATGTGGCAATCGAACCTAACCAGAAAACTTTTGTATAAAAAAAAACATTTCAAATATTCAGAGTGTTATTACAATAAATCACAAAATAACGAATTTTGTTATAATTATATGAAAATTTAATATTAAAAAACGTCAACCAATCCTGTAAAATAATTTAAAAATCCTGATGATTACGTGTTTTATTTAGTACCCCTAATTTGTACTTTTTATACAGACTGAATGAAATCGTTAGTAGATCATACTGAAAAGCTAAGTAAAATTTGCTGAGAAAGTAAAGTAACCGATATTATGTAAAATTTGCATAAGTAGTTGGGTAATATTTGCTTAACTAATTCTGTAAACTACTAGTTACTTAATAGCAAGTAATATTTACCGAAGAAGTTCGGCAATCTTTACCTAGTTTTCGGTTTGGCAGATTTTACTCAACTACCTTAGGTAAAAGCTACTAAAGATTTTTTTCAGTTGAATCTCTCTCTGTGTAAATTTTATACACAAACGTATTTATGCAACTAGCCCACTAGAAACACAAACATGTAATAAGAGCAACTGGTTAATTTGGAAAATATAATCCAATAATAAATCGCAGCTTATTCATCTTACGTTAATAGGTATATATTTTTCTTGTTCCAGAGGAACTTCATCATCCTCAGGGACTTCATCAGTGGGTTCTGTCGACAAACTATCTTGGGTGACGTGACAAGTTTCACTATCACCTTCTCCATAAATCGTGGCATCTGGAAAGATTTGTAGGGTGGAAAGGAATATAAGCAAAAAAGTTTGATATAAAGGATGAAGTTTTCAAAGATAATATCTACAAAGTAGTAGAGTAGTACAATCCAAAATCGAAGAAGGAAGATATTTAACGATGAAAAAAAATATGATGTCATTTGTAATCAAATTGTTGGATCGCATTAATACTATACATCATCTGCAAATATTGCACATCAAAAATTAAAATATTACAAAAAAATGTATTTAAAAACTTCTACATTTAAAAATTTTTATCTTCATATTTTAAGTACAAATATATATTATGCACTTTTCATTTTCTTTTAGCAAAATTAATAAAAAATAAATCATATATTTTTAAACCTATTCGTAAAAATTTAAAGAAACATTTTTTTTATAATTTTAGCTACGACATTCGATAATTATTTAAAAAATTTGTTTATTTTGAAATTTTTAAAGTTGTAAAGGAAGTTGCACCATCCAGACGATAAAACTTGAGCGTCAATGAATTAAGAATTATGTAAAAAATGCACATCGTAAACTACATGTAGGAAAGTGAATAAATTTTGATAATTTTGTGTCATTAAACCAGAAATAACATTTTGAACACAAAACAATTTACATTATATTTGTTGCCAACTATCCTAAGTAACAAAATGCAGAAAATCATAAAATAATATCAATTTTACCACAATCGAAGTCATTCGACAGAGATCGCAGACAAGTCTTTTCTGCTTCAACGTTAATATTGTTAACCTTTTCGTTCGTCTTTTCAATAATTGACAAATTCGATTCAATTCGTTTCTTCAGCGCAGCCAACTTTTCCTTAAATTCGTACAAAAGTCGGTCAAATTAAACACAAAAACTTCCCACTTGACATGTTATAGAAATCATCGTAAGTATTGATTAAAAAAATTATTTCATGTATGAAATATTTGTTGATCCACACCGATACTGAGAGATGCTGCTATATCGTTCATTAAACGTAATAAAAACACATTTTTTAAGTGTCAAATATTGATATTTGGTACATCATTCAGTTTATTACTTTTATGCTCGTCTGACAAGATGACGTGTATAACGAAGCCGAAAAATATTATAGAAATTAATAAAAAAAAAATAAGTAACTTAGCAGTGGTACAAGTTTAATTTATGTTGCCTTACGTCAATCGGTGTCGTTTTTGGTTTATCCACAACGATGTCATCCACGTCGGGAATGTCATTGATAAATGAATTCGACGGTTCTAATCGTTCCTTTGCCAAAATATCCTGGATCATACGACGAGATTCGCTAAAACTCTTTCCTTCGAACATTGCCGAAATATTCTTATCAGCATTCGAGAATTCTTCCTTTATTTTAGCTTCCAAAGCCGCCATGTTCTTCTGAAGCTCCGCTTCGGATTTTCGTGCTCCAGCCATTATAATTTTCTCGGTTTCCGCAAAACTTGTAGCAAAACACTATTTATCTTCCTCTTTTAGCGTGTTATAAAGTGTCTATAAATCGCTTTCTTCTTACCTTTCTATATTGATATTCCGTTGCTAAGCAACAGTGGAAATTGACGTCTCGTGAAATTGGACAAATGCGTAAACAATGAATTGTCGTTTCATGTAGCAATAATATCCGAGCGATAACCCTATTTATTTAAATTGGCATTTGTTTAAAAATTGTGATATCCCAGGCAGAAGTAAAATATGTAACGAAATGTAACAAATAATTTGTATAATATTAATATACGTAATAAATGAGAAATTATAAGAATGCGAAGCTGATTTGTTGAACCTAAGATGAGTATTCACATTTTCATATTTCTCATTATTATATTCGTTTTGGAAATACTCATCATGCGTGTACATTTTGATAGCTACGAATAATTATTAATTTAGTGTAGTAAGCAATATTTTTCTTACTACACTTTTTGTTCTTCGTTTGTCTACGTTTTATTAAATTTCATAGAAAACGGGTTACTCAAAATCTAGCTTTCGATTAATTCCAACGAGGGAAACTTTCTTTTTAGTAATTAAAAAATTATTTAAAAATTTTGTTTTACCATTTTTTACATTAATCACTGCTAAAGTGTTTAAGCTGTATGGATATTTTTTTCATTACAATGTTCAGCAATTATATTCTGTGGAAAGAAAAGTTCAAGAAGGTATATCTAACGCAAAATTAAGAAAACATTCCACTTTGAACGTTCGAAAAAATCACTATGTTTATAATTTTATTTGCGATACAAATGCAGATAATTTAATCAGTTTTGTTGGCAGTTTTTATCCTAATGTTTTCGAGGTCACTATTGAGTATTCCGAGATCAAAATTTAGTTTCAACCAACATTAATTCCTTTAAAATAAAAGTGCTAAAAAATGTTCATTTTTATCAATTTTTTGAACTATTAGGACATTGCGATTTTATTTAAATTATGGACAAAGGTGAATAAAATACTTGAATTTAACCAAAAATGTACTTTTTTTAGGTCTCTTCATTGTACGCCTCAAAATGGTGTCCCCAATGAAAATTTATTTGAACATCCGAACTGTAACTCAAAATCTATAAGCATTTTCTGAAATATGCTAAAAACCAAAAGTTCATTAAATAATCCAGGAATTTTATTCGGATTTTTTTGATGTTTTTTAATTTTATTTGTTTAATTGGAATACTCCGAAAAATGGAGTATACATATTCCTTAATAAATATACGAATAATTGTTTGTTCTGTGTAATTTTCGTCTAAAAGTTAATAAATTTCAAGAAAAAATCTAAAAAGTTATCTTTTATTCAAATTTTCAAAAAATATGATTATTTAAAAAAGCAACAAAATTTTTGAAACTTACAGGATTTTTGGTTCAGGTAAAGAAAATACATCGTGAAAATTATGTAACTGTTGTAAAAAGTATGAGCACAATAACTTTTTGAATGTAAAGGAGAGGTTATCCTCTCAATGACTATTAAAACACAACAAAAATTGTTATTTTTTTTTTTACGAACGCAACTTTTTATCAAAAAATGATAGACTTTACGTACAAATATTCCCAAACAGAAAATTTCCAGATTTTTATATTTTGTTATATTATATATTTTCTATATATTATTTTTAAAAAAATTAAAAATTTGGCCATAAACTACGCTTAAATTTTTTCAAAAAATCTTGTTTGATCAATTCTAAGGGATATTTTTTTTCTTTTGTCATTTTCTAATTCAAAAATTTATAAACTTCTCGACAATTACTTGTGTTTTATCCGCCTTTTTGGGTACATTCACTTTTGTTTTCAAAGTACGTTTTAAGAATCATATCTCGAAGAGGCAATTTCTTTACTTCAAATCAGAATTCTGGAAAGATATCAATCGAGAGAAAATGAGCATAAAAAAACCACATGAAAAATTCATAATTTATGAAAATAATCATGTGCCGTTTGTTACAACTGTATTTTATGAAAAATATAATAAAAGATCTGAAAGTTCAGTTTAATTTTTTTACACGACAAACGTTTATTTTACAACTCACGGACCGTATATTGCTGGGGATAAATCTTGACAACATTTTGTGCAAAGAAGTTTAGTAACAAATTTCCATCCGACATTTATATTTTGAATGGCGAGTCCGAATTTGAGCAAAAATAACACTTTTTTGCAATAGCTTCGTTAGTTTTTAAGTTATTTCAATAAATGAAGGCTCATTTTAACGATCTTTTATGCCCTATAATTGACCTTGTAGTAATTTTGACCTGCAATGAATATATTTCTTGCCCCAAAAATGCGGGAAAATGCCGATTTATGCGCCTATTGCGAAGATTTATTCTTCACGCCTCACTTGTTTTGCTCAATGGTTACGCGAAAATCACACAAAAAGAATTGTAGAGCTTGAAAAAACAAAGAATTTGACCCCCTATATATTACGATTAAATGAAAATTAAGCTCGTGAAATTGGCTATAAGCGCACACCTTCAGTCCAAAATTCATTTTTCGGCATTTCTGTGAGTCAATTTTTGGCTCAAATGACTCCATTGTATGCTCAATTGTCATTGAATCGTAACACATAATGGGTCAAATTCTTTACTTTTTCAAGCTCTGAAACTTCATAATACGTGATTTTCGCGTAGCTATTTAGGGGAACGAGTTAGACACGAAAACCCGCATAAATCAGCGCTTTGTCGGGTTTCTGGGACTGTAACAAAAAATATATTCATGGTAGATCGAAATGACTCGAGGTCAATTGTAGGGCTTGAAAGAAATCTTTAAAATGAGCCGTTGTTCGTTAAAATAACTTTAGCCGAATTATTGTAGAAATAGTGATTTTTTGTCCTTAATTTGAAAGGCTCGCCATTTAAATTCTATTCGTCGAGTCGAATTTTAGTATTAAACTTTTTTGCTTAGAACATTGTCAAAATCCCCCCCCCCCCCTGCAATACAATCCGTGTGTTGGTGAGACAGCCTGTATAGTGAAAAACGTCCTTTCAAGCAAGGAGTCCTCCAAGAAAGAACCGTTTTCTTATTTATTTCTTTGTTTATTTTATTCAGTTGAGTCAAATTTAATTTTGTTGCATAATTTTTGCTAATATTTCGACAACATGTTTGCAGAGTAAATTAACCCTTTAACGACCAAACGTGTACGATTTGCACACGGATTTTAGCATCGTTTTATTTATACCATGACTTCTTTTTAAACAAACACATCTATATCCGACTTGTTTTGAGATCGCACTTTCGAATGGTGCTCGTCAAATTTTTAAAAATGTCGTTTGACACCCGATTTGAAGTACAATAGTTTTTAGAATGCAATTTACACTATCATACCAGTTTCTGATTACCTTCTATCTTAGCAAAAACGTGTTCCCAATTGTTTTACTTTAAAAATATACATTCACATTGTAACGGTGTTGCTTTTCACTCTAACCGTTAAAAAATACCGGAGTATATTATGATCGTTAAATATCGTTTGAATGGAGAATCTTATTAGATTAGAAATTATACCGATACATTGTAATTGGCGAAATACCTTCTGGCGATCTGAACATATTTGTTTCTTGTATATTTCTCTTATTTATTATTGCTATTTTTATATTTTTACAACTACCGGAGCGTCGATAAGGAAGAGCGCGGGAAAGAGTCTGAGAGGTGCTGACGAGTCGAGGTGCCATACTCAATATCTTCCCGAGGCATTTTCATTTGGTCAGAGAGCAACGGCATATTTCCATTTTACACGAGCATCCAACATCTGAGGCTGTCGAGGATCATCCTGACATTTGTCCTTTGTATTTCCGTCCGGAAATATTAATTAACACCTTAAAAGATTCGATATCCTAAAGACGAAGTACATCGTTCCAATATCGAACATTCAAATGGTGCGCTCGTTTCAAACGTCACAATGACGTAAATTTCGGTAACGATTGCTACCATCATGAGCCGACGCGATCTACCAGAGAATCGTCCACGAAGAATCCTGAGGGTGTCGATCACCACTACCGATTATTCATTCTCTATTCTAATTTAAATTTTCCGTTATTTGATTAACTTTGCCGAAAAATACTTGTAACCTTTTTACGCGATTTACCTTTGATTCTTGAGTAATTTAATAGTAATTATCTCAGAATAAATTTCTACTTTTATTGTAAAATTAACGGCGAATGTCTTACCGCCGAAAGTATAGTGTGAATTTCGTGGTTAATACCGGAATCCAGAAGATAGTTGTGTCAACGGGTCTACCTGCCAATTAATTGGAACTTCGACCAAGTATTTATGTCATAATTCTTATTTTATCATCTTATTTTAAAAATCTTAAAGAATTAAGTTATTAGAAGTTGATACCGTGTCAAGGTCAAATGTAATTAGTTTTATTTTAATTACCGAACTATTTAGTCTAATTATAGAACTTCTAATGTAAAGTTCGGTAATTGATCAATATAGTTTTTTTTTAGTACAAGATAATTTTGCAGAGTTATTTATTTAAATGAGTTGTAACGTCCTTATTTTATAGTACATTGTCATTTATTATTAGTTTCCGGATGGTAAAAGCGTTTCCCGAAGATAACGGCAAATAAAAATAGAAAATAACCGTTATAACATATTTTGATTTTTATAGAGTTCGATTTTTAAATGGCTTCGGAACACCAAATTTATTTGAAAATGGAGAATTTATGTTCCAAGTTTAACAAAATATTTCACATGTCTCCGAAAAATTTTAAGTAAGATTCTTATAAGAATCATATGAGAAATTGAAACAGGATTCGTGTGCAATCGACACAATAATCAAGTAAGATTCTCATGAGAATTGAATATCGAGTATTTCATTTAATATTTATAACAATTTAATTATTTTTCTAGTTTTTAAAATTTAATGAATTCCTAGAATCCCGAAATTCCTACGACATTCTTATTAGAATCTCACTAAATTCTCATAAGATTCTCACTCGATTCTCATACGAATCTTGTTTCAATTTCTCATTTGAAATTTTTCGCAAGTATTAAATCCATCATTGAATACAATCCCTACTTATTCTATAATAAAACATGAAATTGAACAAACTTTCATTTGTACGAATAAAGGAGTATTTTTTTTAAATTCAAAATGACGAATCAAAAGAAACAGTTACTTCATCATAAAAAACTGGAGAATTAGTATTTTTGATGTCGAAAATAACTAAACCGATGTTATATTGCATTATATTAAATATTTTTTTCTGTTAAAAATAGTAGTAAAACTTAGTATTTCTATAAATGTTATTCAATGTTCTCTCTGCAAATAGTTGTAAGGACATAAAACGTCGTTAGGCACATATATTTAACTCTTTAAATTGAAACCAATATTTTCATCGTTGGCCCAACGACTTGATTTGTTTCTTGTAACTTTTTACATTTTGATTCTCCTTCTTATATTCACCAATTACAATTTTGTAAATCTGATATTGGATTACTAAACTGCGACCTAAAAAATGTGAATATCAGTTTTCTATGTAAAGACAAGTGTTACTGTAAAGACAAATAATTTGTCTTATTATAATCTAACTATATGTTCATTCAAATGGCATAATATTTGCCTTAGTTTGTGGTAGTACTCGTTCTTGTTCGTTATGAATAGTAAACAGTTCTATATCATTATAGTGCTATATGGGAAAATTCACGGAACTTTTAACTGTTCTGTGATTCAATTACGGAAATAATGTTCACTATTAAAATATATTTAATGTGCGTTGATATTTCGTTTTAAACACATTTAAATAATATATCTAGACGATATCGAGTCAATTAATAAACTCAGACACTTGTTACAGACGTTTCCGAATTGAAAACCGAAAAATTTAACTTGTGATTCTTAGAAATTATTTAAAACTGTGCTATGCTACATCTATGCTAGATATTTTATTTTCTCAAAGTACAAAATGTAGTCAAGTAAATATACTAAGTAATAGTCACAGTCTGGTCAATGTGCTTGCTTGTGATAAAAAACTACAGGGATTTAAAACTGCGTGATAAGTTTTGTAGAAATATAAAATTAATTTAGATTATCTATTATAATTTATTTTCATGCCATATTATTAATCGTTTTAACTCAGAGTTCAATTTGTTACTAACATAAAAACGAACAAATGACGCTGTCACTCATCTATGTTCCCCTTTTAAAAATTATTCTATACAGGTTTAATCATTTTCACTTTAAACGTGATTATTTTCAAAATTACCTTTTTTACTGCGGCACACTTAAAATAAACAATATTTTTTATTATTTCTTTCTGTGATCGTTCAAAAATTTCATACTTTATCGAAAAATTATGACGGCATCTTTAGATTTTGCAAAGTGGTGAGCACCACTCTTCCCGGATGGCTTTCATTGAACGGATCTTCGTGTTACGATTTGTAGAGAGTTTTAAATACATTTCAGTAATTGTATTCTGAATTTTTATAGGTTGATGATTACAAATCTGAATTGAAAAATTCGAAATTCAATATGGCGGACCCAATATGACGGACAAAACTATCAAAATACAATCTAAAGTGGGCGAAAATCGAAGATCAGAGGTTTTTGCGATCGCTGATTATAAATCTGAAGGTAAAATTTTGAAATTCAAAATGGAAAATCCAATATGACGGACAAACTTACCAAATACGACTTAAATTTGACAGAATTTCTTTTTTTTTTAATTATTATAAGAAATTATACGAAAAAAATAATATTAATCGGGTTCCTATGTATATTATACACAGTTACAATAAAAAAAAATTGTTAATTTATCAACATATTATTATTATTATCATTATTATTACTATCGACATTTTCAATCGAGTTTTTAAATTTTTAATCTCGACAACCAATTCATAATCGACGACTTCAAAAATCCCTGAGAACCTAGTTTCATTTAAATCAAGCAATTTTTCGTATTTTGGTTCGCCATATTAGACCATCATTTTGAATTTAAAAAATGTGACGATAGACTCGTAGTTAGTGGCTTATAAACTCCACAGGAACCGAGTTTTATTTACGTTAAACAATTTTTCGTACTGTAATCCGTCATAAAAGCGTCCACCATTTTGAATTTCGAAAATCTGACAACATAACCGTAATCAGCGATCGCTAACATCCTCCAACCAAAAAAAAAAACAAATTTCATTCAAATCGAGTAATTTTTCACATTTTATCCGCCATTTTGTATTTTGCACTCACGCCGTGTCATAAAAATTCTGCGTGCGTATGATTATCAATTCAGAGCGTGAATATATGGTTAAAAGGAAAAAATTGTGCCACAAAATAAATTCCAAAAATGTTTTAGTGCCAAAAATTAAAAGTTCCATGGATTTGCCCATATACATTATTGTAACATAATTTTTTTAACTTCAAAATTAGTAGAATTCGAAAACAATTTGACATAAATGTCGGTTGGTGGATGTATATTTTTTACTAGTATAAATGAATGAAAGCTTTTAGTTTCTTTCATCTGTATTGCTTTTGAAAATCTGTTTTGCAATTTTTCTTTTATTTCATATTACTTAAAAGTTTAGGTCTTTTTCGATCTTTTTGGTTTTAGAAGTTTATCTTTATCAATTCTAATTTTCACGTTATGATCGATTAAAAAATATTTGATTTTTTCGTATATTCTTTTTGCAATAACTTTTAAACAAATTAATATTTTAAGCTACAACTTGACAGAAAGACTTGCACCTGTTACAAGTATTCTAACGTAAAACAAAATCTGGAATCCGACTCCAAAACGTGGATGATTTCACTTGGAATGCCCTACATCTTAAGAAGTCAAAGGATCTGATAAATCATTAATTTCCTTCTATTGTATTTAGTAAAATGATTTTTTTGTGTAGTGATCGATGTCAAAATCATATGACAACGTCGATGTAAATAAAATATAAAGGGTGATCGGCCTACCATTATCCAGCGGCTAACTCTAGATTCTACAGATAATTCTGAACAACTTTTTCCTCTAAAAATATGTTCGGGAAGGTAGAGTTTTTAAGTTATTCAACATTAAAATTTAGGTGAAAAAATCACATTTGTTGAAATATCTCGACTCGATTTGAAGGTACCTTAACGAACCGGAGCTCATTTTAAAGATATTTTAAAGCTCTATAAATTGTCTCGATTGGTTTTTGATCTACAATGAATGTCTCTCTTGTTATAGCCATAAAAACGGGATAAATGCCGATTTTTCAGGATTTTCGCGTTTAACTCGTTTCGACACATAGTTACCGAAATATCACACAGGAAAAAGTTGTAGGCATTGAAAAAACAAAAATTTTTTGTCCTCTAATACGATGCGATTAAATTAAAACTGAACCCTACAAGAGCCTCGTAAAGTTGACAAAATACAGTTCGACAAATAAATCGATATTAATAACAAAATGTTATGAAAACGAGTACAAATAGGGTTTAGTTTTAATTTAATCGCATCGTATTAGAGGACAAAAAATGTTTGTGTTTTCAAGGCCTACAACTTTTTCCAGTGTGATATTTCGATAGCTATGTGTCCAAACGAGTTAGACGCGAAAAACCTGAAAAATCGGTATTTACCCCCGTTTTTATGGCTATAACAAGAGAAATATTCATTGTAGGTCAAAAACCAACATAGGCAACTTGTATAGTTTGAAAATATCTTTAAAATGAGCTTCGGTTCGCTAAGATACCTTCATACAGAGCCGAGATATTTAAAAAAAAAAGTGATTTCCCCCCCCTAAATTTTAGTGTTGAATAACTTAAAAACTCTACCTTCCCGGAAATTTTTTCAGAGGAAAAAGTTGCTCAGAATTATCTGTACAATCTACAGTTAGCCGCTGGGTAATGGTTGGCCGATCACCATGTATAGTACTTTTGATACACTGTTCGTAAAAGTAGTCACTTTACCGACTGTTTTTAGTCCGTAAAGTGCAGAGATCAGTCCGTAAAATCACACTTTACGGACTACAAGAAGTTCGTAAAGTATCTACTTCACGGACAGGTCTATCAAAAAACAAGTTATTAAACATAAATATTTTTTATTTGAAGATCATCGAGATAAAATCTGACATCTTTGAAATTTATGGATTAAAGTAGGTAATAAATAAGGCTCTCAAATTTTTACTGCATATTTTCTATTAAAAACGACAAAATAACTATTAATAGTGTATTAATGACATATAATGAACAAAAATAGAAAATGTTTATTTAATTTTCTTCAACGTCTTTGTAGACATTTCCGATTCAGACAGAGAAACTGACTTCAAAGAGAAATCGTAAAAAATTAAATCACAGTTTCATAAGTTAATAAACGTTTCTAATAATATCGCCATATCAATATTGAAATGGATGGATGAATATCATAATGTCTTCGAAGTTTCTTCATTCTTCACATTATCACGTATAAAAAAGCCGAATTCGTTAAACTCCAACTGTCGCCCACAGGATCGCATGTAGTTAATAGGGCTAATTGTGTTTGCTCACATTTTATTCCGTTTCCTGACATTTTTAGAAATTTTACAAAATATCCAATTCAAACAAAATGATTAATGACTTACACCACACGTAACAAAGCTTAAAAAAATGTTTAAAAAAGTATAAAATCCAAACACACGTGTGAATTTTGCACAATTTTTCTCATTTTCTTAACGATTTGTTAAATTCCGTTCAATTTTCATTTCCGCCTGGGAACATAGAAAATAAAATCGAATTAAAAAAAGCCAATAAAATCGAATAAAAAAATGTCACGAGAGTCACAAAGAGAACGATAAAAATTCTAAAATAAACTGTATAGTAAGTAACATTTATTTCCTGACGTGTTACTCCTTCAATATTATATAAAACACCTATTTTTTCGCTCATCATATGCTCTAATGACTATTCAATCGTTATAGTTATGTTGCTTACAAAGAACTGCGGCGATACTTCGTTAAATCATTGCGACAGTTGCCTACACAATCGTTCTTCGTATAAATAAATATTCTGAATATCGGTATATAATTATATCTTTTTCTATGCTCTAGAAGTAACGCCGACGCGCGTTAGGTACACTAATCGTCAGGGAGTGGTCGCTGAAAAAATTCGTCGTCGGGATACTTCGATTCGGTTCGTCATAATTCGCGCTTTCTTCCACGATTAAGTTCCTCCCTCGCCGTTCTTGCCATGCCCTGAGATGCAGCATCTATTTTCTTTCCTCCTTGGAGGACGACGTATCTACACTGATTTCAAAAAATTGCATTCCGACCCTGAAGAGTAGAAAATAGGAAAACCGTCGAATTACCGGCCCCACCCCCACGTAACACCGCGAAAATCTTAATACTACAGCCGAGGAAAAGCGATACACTTCGACGATGGTGTACAGGTCCAATTATCACAGTGAACTAGAAGTAGATGAGCCTGGCATCCTCCGGATTCTGGTCGACCGGGCAGTATGGGCATTTCAGTCTGGAAACAAATTGGTTTCTTTAAAAAAGTGATTTCGATATCAGTGCACGTATCGTTTGCTATATTCGTACGACGTACTTATTTGCGTTTGTTAACTTGTTGAGGGCATCCCGCGAGATCACGTGTCCGCAGACTAATTTCATAGGTGGGTTGTTCTCTGTGCTCTGCTGTCGCAGAATTGGACAAGCGAACACCGAATGGTAGCGACCTTGTTTACCTAGGTCGATTTCGATCTGTTGATAGAAAAATATCAGTTATTAAGTCATCCAGAAGAAACACAAGAGGTTAAAATTTCAACAAAAATATATATTTATTTTCTATAATTAATGGGTTAAAGGTTGTACATAAATGAACATTGATAATATTTAATATAGAATACAGTAATACTTAACCTCGAAACACCAAACTTTAAAATATTCAAAGAATATAGTCCACCCAGCAATCGAATTTGGATAGAGTTGTATAGAATTGGATTCAATTATTAAATTCTGAATCCATACTTTGGTCAACGGTGAATTCATTTTAATACGTAAATACAATTCTATTTGTTCATACGAATAAAAAGGTTACTTTCTCAATTCATATCAATCCAAAAAAGTTTTCTTTTAAAAAATTAAATCTTAAATACATCCGTATTCAACATTACGGATTCAAAACTATCCAAGTATATCGATTTCAATCCAACAAAAGTTTCCTACCCAGCAATCGAAATTGGATAGGATTGGATTGAAAATTTCAGTTCATTTTGAATTGATACTTTGAATCCGTAAATATGTATTCAAATGGATTGAATTCCGAAGAAAGGAATCCATCTGTATTCAATTTTACGAATACAATCGGAAGCCTAATTTGCCGGATTAAATTTCAGAAAAAGTAATCCATCTGTATTCAATTTTACAAATATAGATGTATTCAAAGTTGCGTTTTTGATAGAAAACTTTTTTTTTGCATTGAAATGAATACGCTTAGATAGTTTTGAATCCGTAACGTTGAATACGGATGTATTTAAGATTTAATTTTTAAATAGAAAACTTTTTTTTGGATTAATATGAATTCAGAAAGTAACCTTTTTATTCCAATAGAATTGTATTTACGTATTAAAATGGATTCACCGTTGACCAAAGTATGGATTCAGAATTTAATAATTGAATCCAATTCTATACAACTCTATCCAAATTCGGTTGCTGGGATTTAAAAACGAAACATTGAATGCATCCGTATTCAACATTACGGATTCAAAACTACCTAAGCGTATTCATTTCAATGCAAGAAAAGTTTTCTTTCAAAAAATAAACTTTGAATAAATCTGTATTCAATATTACGGATTCAAAACTATCTAATTGTGTTCGTAAAATTTTATACAGATGGATTACTTTTTCTGACATTTAATCCGGTAAATTACGTTTCCGATTGTATTCGTAAAATTGAATACAGATGGATTCCTTTCTCCGGAATTCAATCCATTTGAATACATATTTACGGAATCAAAGTATCAATTCAAAATGAATTGAAATTTTCAATCCAATCCTACCTAATCTCGATTGCTGGACAGTCAGCACGTAAAAAAAGGGCTTGTAAAAGACAAAATTCTGATCGCAATTTTTTTCTAGGGTGTTTTTAATACATGAGCAGGTTTGCTGTTTTGGCTACACGAAAAACGTAAAGAAATCGTTTTTTTGCTATTATTATCGAATGCAAATGCTAAAATTTTCGAATAAAACTTGCAAATCATAAAAACATGTACAATTTTCATTTATTATATGTTTAATTTCGTTAAAAAATACTCCTTGTAAAGCATCTAAAAATGCGAATTCTGCGTGATGAAATCGATGTGTCTGCGATTTAAAATTAATATAATACATGTTTTTGATAGGCTTTATGACGCTGCAAAATTTACGTGTTATGGCATATCAGAAATTATCGATGGTGTCCGCAGAATTTAACGAGAAATAAGAAACTGCTGACGCAGAATTCGCACTTTGAGGCACTCAACAAGGAGTATTTTGTTATGCTCTGCAAGTTTTGTTCCAGAAATTCAGCGTTTGCATTCGATAACGAGTAAAATGCAAAAAGGTAAAACATTGACTATTTTATTTGACGTCATTCTTTGATATCTCGAGAACAATCGATTAATCATAAAAATTTTATACAACCTAATTCGTAGAACGCAAAAAAACTTTAAAATCCGCTATTAAACAAGTTATTCTCCCCTACATACCAGACAAAAAAATGCGAGGCGGAATGTTGTATTTTTCAAATGTACACACTGACTGGACTAATAGATAAAAATGTTTGACAACACATTGATTCAAGGAATTAAATAAAAGGTTATGTTTATTTTTGAGCTAGTGATTTATTGTCCTTCATAGTTGAGTGTGTTTTTCGCTACCAAGATTTACCTTTTTGTCGTGTATGGTTTTTCGATAATCGCGAAGCGCTATGATGACGAAATTGGAATTGCTGAGAGGAATTTTACGTATTTTTTAACGAGTTTGTTCAAAGTTTTTCATCGTAGTTTAGTACATATAAAACCCGTTTCAGCAGTTTTAATTTCAACGCCATTTTACTTATATTTCAGTATGCAGAACCTTGAAAATAGTTTTTATATTTATCGTTTTCATATTTACCAACAAAAATGATTGCCTAATAACTAGTTACACGAAAATACATTTCTTTCAACTACAAATTATTGCATTTTTTATACAAGATTCAAAGTATCACAGTTTTTTGAAAATCACCAATATACAATAAATTTCATGTAAATTCTGCTCAAATTATATGTCACAACAATATAACTAAACTATAAGGTTAATGTCATGCCATGTTCAAGGTAAAAGAAATATTCAATTTCCTTCATATCAAATATACTCACAATTACTAAATAATAAATAAATATATATGATGAACATCTTATTTTTTCTGATGACAAAAACGTCGGTTCGGTTAGAAATAATGCAAATTTTGTTAAACAAATTTCTGATCAAGCAGACGAGTTTCTGTCATGAGAAAAAAATTATGTGAACATGCTCAAAGGCCTGTGTGACCCGTTATGATATTCCAAATGATTCCTGTTCTGTTTTGGAATGCACAATTCGAATATTATTGGGGTGTCACACTAACCTCGTTGCGTGTTATACGGTTAAAACGTTTGTTTATAATATTAAATAATATACTTACTGGAAGTTCGTCCTTTCCATTCCATATTCCAGCTACTTGTCGTTGTTTCATGACTTGCTTAATATTTAAGAGAGCGGGAAGAGCAGTTATACCAGCATTTATGCTAAACACCAAACATAATTAATTACTACAAATTAATTATTAAAATAAAAAAAAGGAGTTTTCATCGATCATTAGTGTAACTAACCATATAGACAGTGGACTTTCAACACTTAAGCCTAAAAGTGTGCACGCTTCCTTAGTAAATACGTCATGGATATCGAGCCATAACGTTGGATCCAACAAGTGACTGTACGGCGATGTCTGTATTCCATTAGGAAGATACAGTAACGTTCCCATTAACGATTGAACTTCTTTTTCATGTCGATTAACAAACTGTGTAAGATTTTGGCGAGCGTAAAGAATCGCTTCGCTCTGTTTCGTCGGGCCTTGCTGTACCAGTCTTATAAAGTGTAATCTGTGCAATTTGAATTCCAAGGAAGAATTCTGAAATGGGAATCAATTATCACATGTTTTCAAAAGTTTGTTTACATTTTTACTTTATTACGATTAGTAGTAAAAATATCAATAAATTGCTAATGTTGTCTTATCGATATATCATTATCACCTAGTAAAAAACTTAACGCCTTTGTATATCTGTTTTTTTTTTAATATTATGAATTTTTTAATGTTTCGTAATGATATCTATGTTGCATCGTTATTGATTGCCCAATAATTTTGTCGTATCACGACCGCTTTCCGAAGTACCTACATTGTTTATTAACATTTGTTGTAGGTGTACGTAATTGCGTAAAAGCTAATCGTTTTCTGTTAACCTTTTGCGGCATGCTCAGTGTGCCACCTTTCTGTAATTCATTTTTTGCAAATTTCCAGTGATTAAATTTGAATTTTCCCTTTTTTTTTGTACCATCATATGAATAAAATACCAGAAAACGTAAACCATGTTGAATTTTTTATAAATTTTTATGTTTAATTGTTTATATTAACTAATAAGTTGCAAAAAAAGGTGCTTTTTTCAAAGAAAATTCGTTTGGAAAGTAAATTTTTGCTCAATAAGGACGACATTAGTTACTCGAGGGTTTTTGGGGTCGCTGGTTACGAATCCGGCCTTAGATTTTAAAAATTCAAAATGACGGATCCACTATGGTGGACGAAATTATCAAGAAATTACCAAATTCGCTTGAAATACTTTACTCGGGAGTTTTTGTAATCGCTGATTACGAATCCGACCTTAGATTTTAAAAATGCAAAATGGCGGATTCAATGTGGTGGACAAAATTATCAAAAAATGGCCAAATTTGCTTGAAATACGTTACTGGAGGGTTTTCGAGGTCGCTGATTATGAATCCGGCCTTAGATTGTAAAAATTTAAAATAGCGGATCCAAAATGACGGACATAATTATCAAAAATGGCCAAATTCGCTTGAAACAGGAATTCGACTTTCATTTTCAAAAGTCAAAATCATGATTGTGACCTTAGATTTTGTGCACTCGCAATACCCTATTTTCAATTTTCTTTTTATTATACCGCTCTCAGTTAATCCAGAGGCACGATTGTAATGTGACTTTTTATAGGTTTTATTCAATTTATGTTACTGTACTTTTACAAATTAAATGACTCAAGAAGGCACACATCTAATCGCCATAAAGTCCAAAAGAAATGTGTCGTTTGTGTTTTTTTTACTTTTTTTGGACCGGCACACCTAGAAACTTCGACATTTTTTTAAAGATGATGTTTACACCAAATCTTTCTTTCAACCTCGTTTCTCTCGAAAATGCAACATGATTTTCATAGATGACAGCGCCATCGTTCTCATCACGAAAAATTGAATCTTTGTACTTTGAGGTCGGATTCCTATTCATCGACCCCAAAAACCCCCGAGTAACCAATTTGAGCTGTGTTCCACGTAAGGAAAAATGTATGCTTCAAAGGGTTAACGGGAAGTCAAGATATGTAGACAAATTACTGAATATAATATTTAAAAATTAGCAATTGGGTGGGTTTTTAACCCTTTAAGTCCCAAACGTGCACAATTTGCACGTGGATTTCAGCAACGTTTTAAAATAACAATTTTTAAAAAATGGAAACATCTACATACGACTAGTGTGAGGTCGCTCTTTCGATTGGCGCTACTGAAATTTTCGAAAAATGGCGTTTGACACATTTTTTTACAAGAATACTGAGAAAAACGCGATTTTTTAGCTACAATTTTTTTTTGAAATGCATTTTTAACTATGATACCGGTTTCCGATCACCTTCTAACGTGTCAGAAACGTGTTCCCGATTGTTTCACTTCAAAATTCACATATTTTGATTTATTTTGTTTTTCGTTTCAAAATGGCGTCTGAACGTTGAACATTTTTGAAATTGAAGAAAATGCTATTCGCCATGTTAAGTTCTGCTTTACAAACAGACATTTTTCTGTTGATATTACTGTTTCGTCGTACGGCAATTCAAAGACTAAAAGTAATTTGGAAATATCAGTTTGCTGAAAAATGACATTTGGAAAAGCTATTCGCAAAATAAGCCCGTTTCCCCATATAAATAGTGTCACATATCCCCCTCTCAGTAGTTTATTTTTTCGCCGGTGGAGTCGCGCGTAGCGGACTTAACAGGACGAATTATTTCGGATCTGCTACGATACATTCAATTCTGAGAATTTTGAAACAAATAAAAAAAGAAATTGTTCGTTCGAGTTTTTTGCATCTAATGAAGAAAGAACGAATGTGTATCTTAATAAACAATGAAGTTATTCAGGGTCTCGAAGCACATGACGCGTTGATCATCGGCTGCCACCAACTTTAAAAATTGATTATTGTTTGACTACTAAAGCAATAAAGATAAAACTATCAAAAAAAACTTGTTCATACCTTTATGAAAAACTTTCTTGCTGACAATTTTCGGATACTCGAAATTTGCTCGATAAACGAAGATTCTGAAGGTATATTTTGCATTTGTGTAGAACAAAATTAATAACTTTATTATTTATTGAGATGTATAATTTGTTATTTCGCCATTAGATGCGAAAATCTATAATGAACAGATTCTTTATTCATTTCAAAACCTTCAAAATTGAATATGTTACAACGAGTTGAAATAAAAAAGCTGTCTGTGTAGTAGCTGGTCCTGTCTATAAAGTATTCAGTTGCCTTTATTTTTTTCCGTGTTTATTGACGCCACTAGAGTATATTTTGACTTCAAAGAACTCAAATGTAGTCAAACCCAGCCTATTTTCTACTCCTATGGACTGAAATTTCAGTCCAATAACTGTAGAGTGAACGTTGTTTACAATACTTTTATTATTGAATTGGATTACAATTAAATTAAATCCTGATTTTATTGAAATTATAGCAAGTAAAAATAAATCTTCGTTTTTAAAACAAACATATATCTAAAAAGCTTAGAAATAAGAAGATAAATAAGATAAAGTATCTTCAATTGGACTTTCTTTATTTTGTCGTTCATTTATTTTCAAAGGATTGTAAAATGAAAATCCGATTTTTAGTAAATATTGTCTATTTGTCTACTTATAAGATATAGCAATTACGAAAATGACTTTTGTTGAAAGTGATTTGTGAGTCATGGTCATTCAAATGTTTCTACATTTTTCTTACTTATTACAAAATCATAAACAACTACTAATAATTAATTACTCATAGATTATCATTTTTACATCACTCTATTGATAAAAAAAAAACATATTTATAATATACCGTCTCTCAACAAGTATTTTAAGTTACCTAATATGTTTATACATCCAAAAAAAAGTAACAAAAGGTAGTACGAACTACAATGAATAATATCTATGAAAACAAAATTATTGTTGTAAAAAAACAGAAAGCAAGAAAATTTCTTTTTTGACATTATTGTTATTATTTTTTCAATTTTTGATTGATTAAAATGTCATCACATATTACAAAATGTGTCTATATGTCGATAATATCCCTGGTCACGAAAGCATATTTCATAATTCTAATTAATGAATACTTTCACATTCAGATGATGTAGAAATCAATTATGAAACTACTCCGAACAGATACGGTTGAATTAAGCTATTTAATTTAGAAACCTGTACCGCGTTATTATTTACAGTTATTTACTAACTTGATAGTATATGAAAATAATAAACTATTTTATTGATATTATCTAAATTATAACATAATTTCGAAAAATAGATAGCCGAATGTTCCTCCTTTTTCATTGGTCGATATGTAATACATGGAGAAAACAACAAAACAATTTATCAACTTATTTGTTTTAAAAAGTATAATTTGTTTTATTAAAATAACTTATTTGTTTTAAAAAGTATAATTTGAATCTTACTTGTGCAAGAAGTTCTTCTCTGTGGCTTTTGGCCCAATAGAGAGCTGGTTCTAAATTCTTCTGTTTTAGGCAATCGAGGATGTAGTTTAATTCCATAAACGGCTCCTTCCTTCCTTCATCAGTCTTAATACCAGCTTCCTATGATTTTAAATTACAAATCATATTTATTTACAATTTGAACAAATATTTATTTTCTATTCTTAGTAGAAGAAGATTTTGTTTCATTAGGTTTTCTGATGAAGTAAAACTGATTTTAGTCTTTCAATCATTTTACCTGCGGAAACTTATTTATTCTCAACTTTTCTAATTTTAGTCTTGTGTATTTAAAAAAAAACATATATACATTTGTAATAATTATTTTAACTTTCTATTGAAGAAAACATGTGAAATAAAGAAACAAACTAAAAATGGTATAGTATTTAAATAATAAATCACTTCTGAATATAACAAACAACATAAAAACCTCTTATTAAAAAGTAAGATTAATGGATAAATTTAGATATATGGACATATCCCTAGTTTTAACTTTCTTGAGGGTAAGTGGTTCAAGGCCTTTCCCATGATATATTTCATATAATAATAGCATTAAATATAAGTATGTTTAATTAGAGGAACACCATCTGTTAAAGACGGTTTTATACCATTTAAACATACAAAAAGTTCCAAATTTGTCAAATATTACTGCTATAGTAGTGAAGATTTCAAATTTGTTTTCAATTAAACTGCTATAACTTTTTTACGTTATTGAATAATGACCTCAACATTTTTTTACAGATTCCCTACTATCTAAATAATACAGATTCACTCAGTATTCATGTGTGCCGATAAATAAGAAAGAGTTAGAATGCACTAAATTATGAAAAATGATTTTTTCGAAAATACAACCTTTATGACTATTTGTGCTATAACTTTTTTCAGTTTTGCTTTAGCAAAATACCGAAGGCTGATCTTATTCTACATGTAAAACTCTAAAAAATGGCGCTCAGTATTTGAGTGTGTCCCTTCAGGAAAAGTTTTTATAACACTTTTAATTTTGAAATTTAAAGTGTCAATCGTTTAAAAAAATGACCATTCGATCTGGCACACTTTACTATGTACTTAAAATGTTTTGTTGACATTGCTCCTGGTAATTTACATCTGAAACATTATGTAAGAAATTTCTTCCATACTAAGATTTATATTTAAGGTTTTGAACAGTGATGTTGACTTTTTTTAATAGTGATTTTAACTCTTAGGTTTATAATCGCCTTCATGCGATGTAATCTCACTCATTACGCGAAATATTGTTTACTAAAGGTATGACTGGAAATAACAACAGTAAATATAAATATAAATATAAACTGGAAATACAACCAGTAAACATTTTCATTGTTAGTGATTCATAGTTCAATGAACTTCAATCTTCTGCTTATTATAAACTCCTTTGATGTCAATTGTGTGCATGAGTCTCGCTATCTGATATAAACATTTTGAATTATAAATTTGTTAGTTAGTCGTTTTATTAAAAATTTTGTATGGATTCTGCGAGAAAAATATATATAAAATAAAATATGGAAAAGCATGCTTTGACTGTACATTGGAATGTCAGATGCTAATCTTTTTAAAAACTTTTTTGTCCGTAGAAGAGCTGATTATGTTAAAGTACTGTTTTAACATTTTAAGGAAATAAGTATGCACAAAAATGAGTGGCGCAGAATTTTTCTTACTTTTTATAGGTGTAAAAACATAAAAAAGTAAGTTTAGATAGCATGTATTAAAAATTAATTTTTTTTTGAAGTCAAATATTGAAAGTTCTAGAGATATGTCCATATATGATCTACAAAATTGATATAAATGTTTGAACTACAAATTCAAGTTTCAATTTATAAAAAAAACTAATGTAATATTAAGAGTATTTTCTTTTTTGCCTATGATATACATTAGATGGTAACGTTTTCAAGTTTCAAACTTTCTAAATTATTTCAAACACCTTGCGTCATAATCACTCAGATTTCCAAACCTCTTGACTTTCTCGAAATATTTCATTTCAAAGTATTTTCATTCATAAAACAGGTTTTTAATGATCGACTGCCGTCTAGAAACAAACTAGCGACTTACGATACCAAATACAAGTTAAGCGTAAGTGAAACATTGTTGTTTCTTGTCTAACAATGTTGTTTTTTGTCTAACAATGTTTTGTTTGCAAAACATGTATACAACTCATTTAATAAAAGTGTACTACATAACTACAATATATTAAGATATAAAATATCCACCAACGGTAACTAATAACATAAAGCGGAAACTAAGGCACTATTTAAATATAAGAACAACCTTCAATAAAAGTTTTTCTAATACAATATAAAATCTTTACATGTGTAGTTGAAAATTAAACCAACTTTGCAAACTTCTGAAGAAGTAGAATGAAAACATTTGAAGAAGGAAAAAATGATGCAACACGAGCTACAATGACCTCACATTAAGGTGTGGATATAAGCCCATTTAGGTCAATGGATATATTGAAATAATGTTCTCGAACATACTTCAAAATGTATATGCACCATAATAATGGGAATAAATACTTCCGATAACTAGTAAATTTGAGGATTCAATTTTGAATCAATTTAGAGTTTGTAACTATCGTATGAAATGTTAGTTGTAATAATACCCAGTAAACGGAAAAAGATTGAAAGGTATTGAAAGGGGATTAATGGAGATTAAAATTTGATTGTTTTTATCTCATTTTGTTCAAACAAGGTATTGGAATGATTTTTAATTCCAATTAAACCCCAATTATGAAAAGAATTTTGACTTATTGAATACCCTCAAATGCTGTTCTACAAACGGCCATCAAAATTAATTCCAGCAAATACAAGATTTGGAATTAAAAAATATCTCATTGAATCCCCTCAAATTCCTCCCATTAAAAACTACCATTCAATACCAAAAATGGCATAAAAGAATATATTACTGAATCGCCTCGAAATCTATCAATTATCACTTCAAAATTAATTCCATTGTATTCCATATTTGGAATTCAAACTCATTTTAATGAATTCCCTTGAATAACTGTGGCCCTAAATTAATTTTGAATTCCAGCCCAGAATTACAAAAGGTATATTATGGATCCTCTTGAATATCATCGATTCCAAACATTAAAACTTATCCCAACGGATACCAAATTTGGAATTGTGTTCAGTGAATACTGAATTTACTATTATGATAAAATTATTAAAAACATAAATAATGATCATTGAATAGATGCACGAGTTCATAAAATTATATGTAAATTAACTTTTATTTCTTATAACAAAAATTTGAAACAACATATTTTCGAGCGAGAAAAGTAAGATTAAAAAAATGTTTTATGTATTTCTGATATTTTATATACACGCAGAAAAAGACCAACTATTTATTTCGATTGTTTTTAAAGTAAATAATTCAGTGAAATTTTGCTGTGAATTGTGGTATTTAATGTATTTTAGCCTGCTCGAATACGTTATTATATAAACACGTAGAAAAATAATCTACTTTCTGTTTCAACTATTCATTATTTTTTCATTCTTTCACAACAGCGAGTGTGGCTGAGTGGTTGCACATCTAACTTGCTGCACAGAGGATCGTTGTTCGATTCTCGGTCGAAGCAAATCTGCTTTTTTTTTAATTTATTGATTTGGAATTATATGGGGTTAAAAAACTAGAATTTTTTAAATTTCAATACCAACAAAAAAGGGATTAAAAATTTTGAATCACTTTTAATCTTTTTTACTGGGTAAGGTCATGTATTTTACTTTAATGGTTTTTTGTCAAAATCATTATAGACTGGATTTTATTTTATGGCAAAAAATTGACGGTATTAACCCAATCGATTTGTGAATTCCGGTATAGGAATTAAAAATTCCTCGGAATTAATCACGGAATAGGAATTCAAACCCGTCTTTCTTTCTAGGGATTCAAAGGAATTAAAACTACTGGATGTCAAATTTTAGTGTGAGAATTAAAAAAAATAGATAATCTTATATTTTGTTGTGGAATTGAAAGGAATTAAAATTTCTGGCCAATTTTAGATCAGGAATTAAAAAAATACCATAACCTCATTTCGTTCCTTCGGATCCGAAGGAATTACAATTGTTTGCTAGTCAATCTCGATTTAGGAATAGAAAATACGACCCTAACCTTTTGACAAAATTTCAATTCCAGATTGTTGTTAATGGGATTCAACAGGTATGCTCATTAATTCTTTTCAATTTCTCTCAATTCCTTTCTCTTTGCTGGGCGATTGATTATATATAATATAAATGGAGATTTTTTATACAAAATATAAATCGAGATACCTTCTAAAATACGCAAAATTTCAGTTTTTCTAAATCATCAACTACAAATCAGCTATTGCAGAATAAACAACTACTCCAAAAATCTATACTTATTTTAAGTGTTTCAATTTCAAAATTGGTCTTCAAATACTTTTTAAATAAATATTGCTTTTGCAAATGCACATATCTCTTATTAACCCCTTCGTTGGCACAGAAAATTCTACAAAAAGTGCCCAGAATGGCAGGAATTTTTTTTTATCACCATTTCAACTCCAACCCGTACTGAAGGGTTTTCGAGGTCCCTGATTACGAATTTCAACTCAAAATTTGCAAATTCAAAATTGTTTTGAATTTGCCATGTTGAATTTTGAAATTTCAAGCTTGAATTCGTACTTAGCAACCCCGAAAACCCCTGAGTAACAAATTTCGTTACTATCGAGTAACTTTTTTCATTTTCGGCTGCCATATTGCTTCCGCCATTTTGAATTTTTAAATTTTCACTTCAGATTC
The DNA here is from genome assembly GCA_030407085.1 of Trichopria drosophilae. Classification (NCBI taxonomy): domain Eukaryota; kingdom Metazoa; phylum Arthropoda; class Insecta; order Hymenoptera; family Diapriidae; genus Trichopria; species Trichopria drosophilae. The sequence continues at coordinate 166,474,462 of CM059583.1, forward strand.
GGATTCAGCGACCCCAAAAAACCCCCAAGTTAGACTTGGACTCCAAATCGGAGCAAGTTAAATAGAAAAAAACCGATGTGCGCACTGTTGCATCAATGCCAACGAAAGGGTTAAATAAAATGTCATTTTTGTATCTATTTAATTTATTGTAACTCCAAATTTGAATGAGAATTCTTTTTAAATACAAGTTTATATTTCAAACTAAAACAAAATGGATAATTTTATAATAAAATAAAATGTCTTTAGTTTTATGATATTGGAAAACTTTAATGTTTGTTGCACTTTTATTAAATACTTCTGAACATTTACGTTTTGGAGTAAAACTTTATTGATAATTGTTAAATCTTTAGTTTCGCATTTATTTATGTGTAGAAATATAAAAATAAAATAAACTTACGGATGCCAGCTCATCAGCAATATCCAACATTCCTTGTCGATAAAAATGTTGACAGATGACCTGATTTAATAGGTGCGTTTTCTCGCTTCCAGTAAAAACATCTTCCCTACTCGTACTCGCGAAGTCTGCGATAAAGTTCCTGTCAATTGCCTTACCAACCTTTGATACAGTACTGTGCAAATCTCTATGATCTGTAGCTAACCGCTGAGCAGTATCTCTCACCTTGGTCATTACCCGTTTCAAGAGTTCGACCTGACCAGGTCGTAACTTATGATCCGGAGCTGTCAGAAACATAGAATATTCCTCAAGCATACAATTGGAATCTGTGATACCCAGGAGGAAAGGAATAGACAACACATTAATAACACGATAACACATAGGATACATTTTATATTACTTACTAAAATCAACATCTTTTTAAGGCTCGAACAGCAAAATTTGTTAGTATTTAAATGTTAAAAACATCAACAATGATTATGTTAGTAAAAACAAAAATGTAGTTAGAGAAATAGAATTTTTTTTTAGATGTTTTGAAAGTCGGTTGAAGGAATGGCCTTTGTTTTCTTAATTAACCCATAGAGACGCAAATGTATATAGTTACTTACTTTCTTCCAAGTCCAAGACATCTTGAATGGTTTCGATTTGGGTGATGATTTGTTGTAGCGCAGTTTCGGCACTGCTGTTGATAGCAGTGAATTTTACTAAAACTTTATCAACTTCGCGCTCGACAGCATTACAAGCCTCCATTATTGTTTTTATACCAACTAATGTCAGACCGAGACACCGATGTGTCGTGTCACTCGTGTCGTCGCGTCACGTCTCAAGGAAGGAAAAGGAACTAACTGCTAACAACGCTAACAACCAGCTGACGTCATGCTTGCCGGCGAATCTTTAACGGAGCGACAGCGACACTGTTGTCAATTGCAAACTCCTACTTCTTGTCCAACTTTCCACACGAATTCTCCAAACGGTCGATTTTCGTTTCAGGTCTTAATAGTATCCTATGTCGCAGCATACCCATTCTGTAAATAAGAATAAGTATACATTATGTATTAGAAAGTTTGAAATTAGAAAAAGAAATATAGTTTGACAACATATTAGGGCCAATTGGACAAGTCCCCTCGTTGAACGAAAATTAATATAATCTGGGGGACATATATAGTTACTATACAATTTGTATTACCAAATTCGTATATTTTAAGTCAACCCAGCAAACGAAAATGGATTAAAATAAATTGAAAATTTGAATTTTTTTGAATCCGGATTCTTAATTCCGTGTAAAGAATTTAAATAAATTAGAATTTTCAGGGTTAAATAATTTTCTAATCATACTGGGTAATTGAAGCGTATAATCATTTTGCATTGAAAAAGATTCAAAATATCAATTAAGTGAACATAACCTTAAAATGGCAGCAAACGAATATGGATTGGAATACATTGAAATCTTGAATTCTTTCGAATTCTGATTTTCCATTCTTTCATAAAAGAGTTGGGGAAAGTCGTCAGTTGATAAGGTAGTAATATACGCTCAAAAATCTATATTAAAAATGACTGAATCGATTTTTAAAAATTTGGGTTCCGTACAAGTAATTATAATCACTATACCAAAAAGTACCAAAGAAATTAATTGAGAATTGACCGAGCATTTTCAGATATAAATGATTTTTATTTATTTCCGAAAGTACTTGGTCAATTCTTGATTAATTTCTTTGCTATGTTTTTTAAGAGATCTTAAGAGTAGATTTAAGAGTAGATTACTATCTTATCAAGTGACGATTTTAAAACCCCCTTAAAAGAAATTTAAAAAGCAGGGTTTTAATTTAAAATAAAGGAAAGTAGGTCATAAATAATTGAAAAATTATCATACAATTAAACTTAACTTTCTAACGAAACCCGGAAAAAACATTTTCTCATAATATTAATATTTTTAAATAATTGGTTATTTATCATATTTTATATGTTATGCGTATTAAAGTGATAATTGCCTACTTAGAAAAAAGTTATATCCATTATTTAATAACAAAGAATAATTAAAATGACCAAGCTCACATTATTAAATATTAAAAGAATTGTCGTGAATAGATTCTCGTATCGAGGAATTCCCTTCCACACATTTATTTCATTCGGTATTGATTTCAATACATACAAAAATCGGCAATTCCGCACACTAAACTGAAATGAATTCCTCTACAATATTTCTGCTAATAATTGGATTATATACAGGAGAAGGTTGCCTATTCTGTTAAAAGAATAAAAAGTAATCTGATTTTGAAAGAAATATACAATTATTGAAAGATTGTCTTTCCAATTCTGCGTCCTGAATTCAAATAAATTGACATAACCTCTCATTTTACGAAGGATTCAATTGAATCTCAAATAACATTGGCGAATTCTATTTATTGGAATAGAAATCAATAGACTACAACTTCCGTCTTGTAATTGATTTCACTGAATACAAATCGAAGCAGGGCAATCCATGTACAGGAATACAAACGTATTCAGAATTGAAATAGATTTGCTAAAATCAACAATCCGGATTGACGAGTAAAAATTTCAATTAATTTCAATAAATTTCTATCCATTTTCGTTTACTGGGAAGATATGAATAAAGGCAAACATGGAAAAAAATATGATTAACAAAACAGATATATTTAAAATAAAATTTGAATAAATATAGAAAAGGCAGTTCTTGTGCAAAAATTTCGACTATCATTCGATTTGTTTCCACTTTCGAATGAAATTCATCAAATTTTAATACGAAATTAGTCGTTTTCAAATGTTTTCATACGCCCAATACATTTCGAATATTTTTCGTCCTTTCCAATGCATCCGATGTCATACGTTCCCTGATGGTAAAAATGGAAGCGTACACGAAGAGTACAGTAAGAGGGAAATTAAAGGTACAGGAAGAGTACGTACGCTTCGTGTACATTACGATAAGAGTACACGAAAAGTACGTACACTTAAATGCCGCTTCCCGAAGTGTACAATAAGAGTACCATAAGCGTACAGCAAGAGTGATTTTGGACATTAAGAGCGAACGTACGTACACTTAAATACCGCTTCCCAAAATGTAAATTAAGAGATTTTAATAAAAAATTGTATTTTTCACTTTTTTCTTATTTTTAGTTTATTATTTAATTTTAACAATTTTTAAACTTATTTTAAGATAAATAAAGTATCTTAAAAAAGCTGAGATCTCAAGCAGTCACTGTTACAGATACTTAATTATTTATTATTTGAACATGTTTGTAATTGTTAATAATAAAGTTACAATGTTGTAGGTGTTAATCGAGGTTTGCTATTTACAATATGATTATTTTCTCTGTTGTTTTTTAATACTCTTTATCATAATTTCAGTATTGTTTATTGTACAAAGTATTGAAGATTTCAATATAAAATGGAATTAAAGAAGAGATTTATAATTGGAAAATGACGAAGAGTTCTGCTCAGATGAAGACAGATGGTCATTGGAATATCTTTGCAGAACATACAATATTTCTGGCTCGGATGAAGACAGTTGTCAATGGAATATCCTTGAATAGACATTAAATCGAATGGTGTGATATCAGTGATAAATTAACATGATTCAGATTGAATTTGAATTCGAATCACCGATTTGCAATTGTTGTTTGATGGGTTTTCGCTTTTGTCTGTCTGTCACTCTTGACTTTTTGGTTAACGAATTTTTCCGCTCTGACTAAAATAAAACAACAAAATTAATCGAATAATTATTTATTAGTAGAGACAATCCTTATTGACAACAGTCACCGATCCAAGTACAGTACTCCTTCCCTTATTCTAATTTCCCGTATTCTAATGTCTTCCCTTATTCTAATTTTTTCTCTTCTCCTATTCTAATATTTCCCCTCACGCGTTCTCCTCACTGACGTGTGGATTTTCTAAATACAGTAAAACCCCTCTTACTTGAACACTCGCTTTCTTGAACACCCCGTCTATTTGAACAAAATAACCTCGTTTATTTGAACGATTTCTACTTCCCCTTACCCCCACAATTCGCTCTTATGCGGATGCAAATTTCAATGCGCGTGCGCTACTCACGCCGGACGGGTATATTGCGCGAGAAGTGGGGACAACTGTAAGCGTTCAAATAAACAGGGTCGGAGGGGAAATGCTGGATCTGACTCTGTTCAAGTAAGAGAGGTTTTACTGTACAAATAACGGCGCATGCACATCAAAAGAAAAAGGGACAAAAGTGAGACTACAAATCTATAAATTAGAATAAGGGAAGGACTACTGTACTGTTCTCCTCAACACAGATGCTTTACGCGATCAACGACCGCGTGCGATACGGACCACTGGTCTATCACTGTCTATTACTATAGTTATAACGTCATATATTTGTGTTAAAATTTAAGACAATTCTTAATTTTATTGTTTGCATTGTTCCGAGCGGATGTTCTGGAGATTAATGCTATGAGTTTTGAGTAAAATATAAATATGATTGTAAATATAAGTATGCCACACGGAGCCTATACACATATATAAATATATATGTATAACGTAATTGTTTTTAAATATTGTTAAATAAAATATTTAATTCAAACTTGTACTTGTATAAAAATTGACAAACGACACTCTATTACACGCTTTATTTCATCTCGAAGAGCGCTTCATTAAGTACACTCCCGTATGCCTTGTTTCATTCCTAATAAGAGTATGGTATACTTAAATATGAATATCAAAAGTGTACTCTTAAAAATCTACGTGTACCTTTCATTCACTCTTGAAGTACTTTTCCATAAGGAATACGCGAGTACTCTTAAAATGTCCAAATTCACTCTCGTACTCTCGGCAAGCGAAAGGTAACTTAAAAGTACATGAAAGGTACGTACGCTTCGTTGAAGAGTACACTTAAAGTCTAAGCTTCATTTTTACCAGGGTTACATTCGATCATATGTTCCATCAAAAATGGCCCACCCGTCCAAACGCATATCCTCCCTCAACCCCCACTACGGCAAAAGGCTCTTTGCATTTATCACACTAAGCATGCGCTTAGATGTCTTACTAGCAACATTAGCAACTAAGAATCGGGTTGTGGGGAGAGGAACGAAGGGGAACCTATGCATTTAGACGAGAAAGAAATATGCGTTTGAACGGGCATATGCGTTAGGACGGGATGCGTTTGGACGGGGACCACTGTACTTCCGAAACACGGGTAATGATTTTTCATTCGAAATGATACGTTCTTTGTTAGGTTGCTTATCGCGAACGATATTTCATACGATTTCATTTCGTTATTTTCAGTATACAATAATTGTGTATTAAATTGTTTATAAAAAAACGTTAAGAATTTCGTCAATTTTTTTGCTATTAGAAACTTGTTTCTTGATGTGAAAAGAAGTTTCAGTAAAAATGTCAGCCTCGGACGTGTTTTTGGCTGGCCACAATTCGTATTTTAGTCGGAGTATATAGAGTAATTGTTTATTCGGTGGTTTATAAAAAAAATGTTAGCATTTTTGCCAATTTTTGTTATTATTAGAAACTTGTTTCTCGATGTGAAAAGAGGCTTCAGTACAAATTTTAGCCCAAGACGCGCTTTCATATTGCTACAATTTTTATATTTTTCCTAATAATCATTGTGCATCAAATATCTGAATATTGTTTAAACAATGGTGTCTTGTTTTTTAATGCTTGTTTGCATTTCATATTTATTTCTGACGCCTCTGCGAAACCTCAGCAGAAATTGCAAGATCTGTGTTTCCATTGCAAATATAACGCGTTTTCAGAAATGTTTCGGAACCACTACTTTTGTAATCTTATGCTGGGAATCTTATACTTACTTCAGCGACATGATAAGATCAGATCGTAAACATAGGCCGATTATGAAAATTAAAAATTACGATTTTCACCCAAAATGTCGACGGCTAAAAACATTGAACATTGAGTAGCAGAATTTTCAGACAAAGTATTTACCAACAAATTAACAAAAAGTATTCAAATAAAAAAGAGTCTTCAAATATACTGGTATAAATCATGATCAAGCGCGTGTTTACATACAGACGTATTTAGTTATTACTGATAGTGTATACTTTACTCCCATTGTCTGCTTGTCATTGTCAAAGATAATTTTGGTGATTACTCCTCGTGTACGGTGTTGTAACAAAATAAAATTTTATAAACAGAAATTTACTTTTGCCTTTATACGTTTAAGTTATAAAAGGTTTACCTAATATGTATGAATGAATATAAAATTGTTTTTTAGACTATTAACGTAAAATCCATCCCTGTATCCTTTTAATGAAATATCAATTTGGGTTGTTAAAGTTTTAGTATTTAAAAATTGAAGATGACGAAACCATGGTTCTATGCATGATAAAATATCATGATTTAATTAATCGTTTCCAACGAACTGGTTGTTCAACGGTGGGATACATCAGATTCCTGTGTGAAATAGTTAGATAAACGTGTAAATTTATTGAAATGACATCAGTACATTTTCCTGTTTACTATATATATATTTAAGGTTTTTCATTTGAGAGATGCACATCCGCTGAACAAAATGGAAACGACGTCGTGGAACGCGTTAAAAATGTTATTTCTGTTCTGCCTCTTCCATGATGTAACTTCAGTTCATCTTCTTTCATCCGGTAAATATACGTTTCTTGACAGTTAATATTAGATGTTATTACATTTAAATAATATTATATAATATTAAATGCCTCAACAATTCGGTTACAGATTCCCAGTCCACAAATGCCTCTACGTCTGCGGTAAATAACACTAAGCTCTACACTCCTACTATAGAAATTATAACTGAATACAAATTTAATGTCAATGAAACTAAAGATAATTCGGAATTTTGTGTGGGGGCCGTAAACTATAAGGAAACAGTAATCCGTCATAATGCACGATCCATGGGTCCATTGTTTTCAACGAAAATAAGAAATGTGTTTGTTTACAACTTAGGAAATTCATCGTTAAACGTTTCTTTAAAAGGTTTTCTTGAAGCGGAGAACTTTGATATTGTGGGTCCTGGGAAGTTAGGAATGTTGTATGTGCCGAAACAAGCAATTATCTCATCGACGATTGAAATTCGTAACTTGGAGAACGAACGTGGTTTGTTTTATTACTACGACGAAGATCACCCAAAAGGAGAATTGTCGAAACCAGAACAGCTTTCGAACTCCATTTTTCAAAAAAGGATTATCAAACTCGTAAGACAATTGACAATAGTCGCAACTAAATTTATTCACCCTTACGGAGAGGCTTTGCGTGAATTAATAATACAATTTTGGCCTGAAAAATCAGTGAATATCTGGGAGGAATGCAAGGATAAAATAAAAAAAATGTTAGTACAAGAACAAGAAAATTGGATAGAATCTTCTATTACCAATGTGGTGGAAGGATTTCATAGACGATTCAAAGCTCTCCAACGAGAGTATGACAATTCTGTTAATCACACCAGTAGACATTACATGAATATAGCCCAAGATTTGATTGCTCTTCACGAATTTAAGATGACACTTGAAAATAACAAAAACTTTCCGATTGAATATGTAACTCTACCTTTATATTCGAAAATCGTAGACCTAAAAATGTCGTTTTACTCGTACGGCATCACTTTCGCAGATAAAATTGGGTTGACCGAAGGCGACGTCAAATGTTTAAAGGAATATCGATCAGATGCTGTTCTTGAAGCCGAGAAACATATCCTCAGTTTGTACAAGAGGCAAGAACAAAGGATTTACAATACCTTCGAAACAAGAACCTTCTACAACCACATAATGAATTTTCGAACATTCATGACTGTCAGTGGCTTGGAAAATATACCCTTATGGAAAAATGTCATTGATCCTGTAAATAACACTAAACATAGCAACTACATATCATATTCTGAATACTTTGGAATATCTACCATTGATTTATACAAAGCATTGAGGAACTATAAAATGGAACCTTTGACACCGAGTTTGGTTCCAGTCGAACCAGGATCTCCGTTGATGAAAAGGAATAAGCTAAAAGCAATCGAAATATTTACCTGCGGAGAAGACAAACTAACCCTATGTGGTTTACAATTGATTTTCGCTAACCATTTTTCTTATCCGATGGGGGAATGTTTACGAGCTACAAATAGAGAGATATTGGAATTGCAAGAAGCACGAATAGACAAAATGCATGTCGAAGGTTACGGCTCTGTAGATTACATCAATTTTACTTTATCTGACGGACGAAATGCATCCTACGGCAACAGAAATACTAAATACGAAATGGATTTTGCAATGAACGATCATCATATTGTTTCGATATTCGTTTCAAATGATATGAAGAATTTGAATGGTCAGCTAGCAAACATAGCAGTGTCGTATCAACTAAACTCCATCGAAGATGAGAAAGATAAACCGTCCCATGAACTTATTAGGTAGGATATTGAATTTAACAACAGATGGCACCCTGGAGTAAACAATTGGATCTGGGTATATTGAGAAATCGATAATAACTCGTTATTTGTTGTTGAGAAGCGAGCGTTTATTTAGTAATATTTATTTGAATATGTTTTTGGTACATGTTTCTTGTCGCCAACACTGCGATTTAGATGTTATCCATATGTATTTAAGCATGTTCCAGCTATGTATAAAACAACTTATAATTATTAATAATTTATTTATAATTATGACTAATTAATTTATTTATATTTTATAATTTCTATACAATTTTATTTTGTACATATTATCTGATTATATTGTAATTTTGTAATAAAACTATAAATATCAGTTTTGTATTCCATTTATTCCTATGGGTTTTTATTTTCAAAATGTTTTCTAATATAAAAAGTTATACGCTACATACTGCACCAGAGAAACAAAACCCTGACAAAATATTTACTAGTTTTTGGAAAATAAACTCGTGTACTGGTCAGTTTTTGACTTTCAGTGCAATGTGGTCAGTTTTCCATACAAAATGTAACAAGATCATGGATTGTCTTTCCATACCTTTTGTAGATAAATTGTGGACAGTTTCTGCTCTCTTTCTGAAATAAAAAGACTCAGAATATAATATGAACAGCCTAAATTTATTTTTGCCTTGTTTCTATAATTAATGATAATTTAATTTATGCAAAAACGTTTTTCTTTACGATAACTTATTGTCTGGACACTTTTATGCAGTTAGTGTGCAGTATTTCATAATTTTTTGTAGTTTTGGGATAGACGTTTTTTGAGCGTGATTATTATTAGGAATAAGATTGAACTTTGTTCCGCAGCTTTAATGACGAGTATAATCGTCATTGTCCTAATCATCGTCGTTGTCATCAACGCTGTTATGGTTATGTTCGCTAACATTTTCATCAGTTATTTTGTAGGAGTTTATGGGTGAAATTAAAAAAGTTGGCACTTTGACCCTTTAGAAATAATGTAAAAAAAAGTGGTTAGAGTAAGTTCCTACTACTAAAAATAGTAGCCCAAATCGGAAATTGTTTTTTCATATATTTTTTAACAATTTAAAGAAAAAAGCACCTATATATTTCGATGAGTCTAAACTTTTATAGCATGCATTTTCTTGTGTGATATTTAAGTATTCTCTACGCCTTGTCGCTTAGGAGTAAACTGCGATGCACGAAGACACTTTCAAAAGGTACGGAGAATTGTGAAAAAAACAATTGCTTGTTTATTTACATTGCACGACCTTCCGCATTATTTAAATTGTTTAAACGCGAACATTTAAAGTAACTTTTGATAAAAGTATACATATTCGCCATCTTGAATTTTGTATTTCGGACATCCAGATCGTATTCAGCTACCCCGAAAATATATTAGAATGATATTCTGACCTTGGAAACATTAAAAAAGAATTGTAAATATCGAAATTCATAAATCGACAGAAAATGATTCCGTCATTAGCCATTTTGAAACCACCATTTTGAAAAAAAAAATTTCTTAGGCATGATATTATTCCTTAGGTATCGGGAACACTTTTCACATGTTTTGTAGAGATAGAAAATTTTTCTCCCGTCGAAAATTGTAGAAAAAAAGAAAAAAAGTCATGAAAAATCAGTATTTTTTTCTAATTTCTTTGAAAAATAGGGGTAAGGTGTCATTTTCTTTAAAATTTCTCAGCGCCAATCGATAGAGCAACCTCGAAATCATAAGATATGATCATTTGCATAACCGAATATTACTTTTTGTGAATGCAGTGAACAATCAAAGTCAACGTTAGAAATCTGTACTCCTGGGTCGATTATGGTTAAATATGTTATTTAATATGAATAATGAAAAATTAACAACGTTGCACGAGGACGAACATATAGCGACTAAAAATTATCGCTTAAAAATATAATAATACGATATAAATTTGTACCTTTTTTTCAGGATGATTACTTAAAAATATAATTTTTGAGATGCACATACTGGAACTTTGTAAAAATTGATTTAACTAAAGGCTATTGTCCAATAAATACAGGAGATTGTAGAGTTGAACTCCGTTGTACGAGAACAAAACTGGTAGTTTTCAGTAAATAATTAAAAATTTACTGCATCAAATTACGTAATACGCTATACAAAGTTGCATTTCAGTGTGATGAAAAGTATCCATTCTATATACAAATATTCATATTTAATCCAATATTGGAAATATGGAAAGGAACCATGGTTTGGCCTAATTCTGTATTTTCATCCTTATATGCTCAGCACATGCACATAGGATTTCTTTCATAATTTTCCTGAAATGCTTAATATAATTTAATCCCATTCTATGTAGCGGCAGAAAACAATATAATTATAAACGGACGGAAAAGAGTGATCTTATTTCAAAACTTATACAGTGCAAACGGGCGATCCACATCAGACGAATATTCGCGAGATACTGATTATTGTCTTCACATTTAATAGCAAGGTACAATTTTTCCAAGAACCATGGGAAATGAAAAGAAAAACAACCGCGAAATATAAATACAACATAACTTAAGGGTTGTAGACAGTTCGCTTCATTTGATATGCGCCCTTTTCCAATCCACATTTATTTCATAGATATTTTGACTAATTTTGCTGAATAGTTATTATGAAAAATATTTATACAAATTTGTTAACAGTTTATAATCCATTTAATTGTATCCACTATGTAGAGAGTTTTGAAACAAAATATTGATTTTATCATTTAAGATAAGGAGAGCCTCCTGTACATAAATAGCACATCCAGCACATATATTTTTTATGTTTTATGAAATTCTAAGCACATTTAATTGAATATTAGCAATATAGCACAGTAAAAATCATATACATGCACTTGAAATGTATATTCTTAAACTGTATTGAAATTTAATGAACATGTGGAGTGTATTTAATTTGCTTAGGCATGAAACATAATGCAAAATTACTCAAAAGACTTATATTCCTGTACATTAACCTATTAAGGCCTAAACGGACACATTTTGAGCACCAGTTTAAACGTCGATAATTTGCATATAAAAGTATTTGGAAAAATTTTACTCCCACTATTTCTGACGTAAAATTATATGCTCTTTCAGAATCTTTCAATAAAATTTCGATAAAATGAAAAGCAAAAAAGTTATACACGTTTGTTTGTAAAAAAAAAACATGGTTTTTAAACATTTATTTTTCATTCTAACATCACATTCACCTCGAAATTGGTTTGGAAAACACGTCTAAGGTGAAAATATTGCGTCCATGGATCCTTAAGATTAAAACGTACCAAGTTCTAATTTGAATTTCAAGATGGATACTCCCAAAATGGCGCCTAGAAGCTCAAAAATCTTGTTAAATCTTAACAAATTTTTTTTTTTTAAACTGTAGACTTTAGAGAAAATTTCCTAAGAACAAAAATGTCTTAGAATTGGTTAAAGAAGCTTCTCAAATTTTATCACAATGTATTGATACACTTTTTGGTTTTTTGAAAATTAAAAAAATCGAAATTTAAAAAAAAAATTCATTGAAAAAATCTGAAAAAAATTAAAAAGCTTCTTTAACCAATTCTAAGATATTTTTATTCTTAGAAGATTTTCTCTAAAGTCCATATTTTCAAGGAAATAAATTATTAAACTTTTCTAGATTTTAAGAATCATAAGTTTATTTCCTTGAAAAATATGGACTTTAAAGAAAATCTGCTAAGAATAAAAACGCCTTAGAATTGATTAAAGAAGCTTCTCAAATTTTTTCAGATTTTTTAAATGACTTTTTTAAAAATTTCGATTTTTTTAATTTTCAAAAAACCAAAAAGTGTATCAATACATTGTGATAAAATTTGAGAATATTCTTTCATCAATTCTAAGACATTTTTGTTCTTAGGAAATTTTCTCTAAAGTCTACAGTTTTCAAGAAAAAAATGTGTTAAGTTTTACAAAGATTTTTGAGCTTCTAGGCGCCATTTTGGAAGTTGCCATCTTGAAATTCAAATTAGAACTTGGTACGTTTTAATCTTAAGGATCCATGGACGCAATATTTTCACCTTAGACGTGTTTTCCAAACCAATTTCAAGGTGAAAGTGATGTTAGAATGAAAAATAAATGTTTAAAAACCATGTTTTTTTTTTACAAACAAACGTGTATAACTTTTTTGCTTTTCATTTTATCGAAATTTTATTGAAAGATTCTGAAAGAGCATATAATTTTACGTCAGAAATAGTGGGAGTAAAATTTTTCCAAATGCTTTTATATGCAAATTATCGACGTTTAAACTGATGCTCAAAATGTGTCCGTTTAGGCCTTAATGGGTTAAGATACATTTTAGTTACAAACTCAATACATTAGTGAGAATTGACCTTACATTAAATTTCATGTAATTTTTAGCCATGCAGAAATTCAGTTAATCGAATTTTACATAGTATACAATTTTTTTATATAAGACCACCTTCATCTGCTTAAAATCTTATGGCATATTAAAAGCAGGTTAATTGTTATAACATTTTCCTTCAATATTTTTTCCTGATTTTTTTTAGTTTAACGATCCACTGTTTTAAACCACTCTCTATTTCTTAAGACTGCTTGTTTTTTATGTAAAAATTATAACCATAACACTAGTTTACATAAAAATAAAAATTTTATGTACATTCAATGCCATATTTTTTTTTTGTTTATTTAGGCCTACAAAACAAGAAAATCATGGGAAAATATTTTTCTACGGATAGGATTTCGAGCAATGAATTTCGAAAATTTTTTCGTCTTTTTCTGAGATAGGAACACATATTAGGTCATATCTCCGGTTCAAAGTACTCAATTGCATAAAGTAAGTAGGCAAAATTAAAGGTAATTTCCTCACCTACAACTTCTTCTTACATTATATTGTGATTGGATTAATAGTTTTATAGTTATGTGCCAAATTATGTAAAAAAAATTGCCGTTCAAAAAAGGCCAAAGCCAGAAATAAAAAAAATTCACTGTATCGCCTTAAACATATAGAAATCGTTAAAATTTGTACAGTTTTTCATTTGTTACATATAGTTCACTCTTTTGTGAACACAAAACGCTATTTAGAAATTAAAATCCATGAATTAATACGTAAGTTAGCATCAATTTAGTAAAATCGTAAAAAATGCAAATTTGGGCTTTTTTGTATTTTTCTCTTTTTTTGTGCCTACTAATTTGTTTAATTCATTTAATTTTCTTGTTAATATTAGAAAAAAAGTATTTTTACATATTTAATATCATTCGCAATGAGTTTTTACTTACTAAATTTTCATTTTTCTTTCATGCAAAATTGTCATCTTTGAGCATCTTGCTGATTTGCGGGCCATCAAAGATTCTTTCCTTAATTTTCGTAATAGAAAGTTTTGGGAAAATTGATTTCAAATATGTGGACGCTGGTCCTTCTTTGTTTAACGCTTTAACAAAGTTTTCGAAGAGCCCAAGTTTTATATGTAACGGGGAAAGAATGATGTTTTCCTTCTTTACTAACGGTTCATATGCTACATTGTTGGCACCTACAGTGATAGTTTCTCTTTCTGGCCTGATTTTTCTTTTGTAATGGTGTGTGCGAGCTCGGCTGTCCAGAACATTTAGGTTACAACGGAAAGAACTTGACTATTGCAAATGCGCGCGCAATGCAAATGACATTTTTGTTTGTTTATCATAAAATATTGCCTAAAGAAAAATGAAAATTTAAAGTAAAAACTCATTGCAAATGATATTAAATATGTAAAAATACTTTTTTCTAATATTAAAAAGCAAATTAAATTAATTAAACAAATTAGTAGGCACAAAAAAGAGAAAAATACAAAAAAGCCCAAATTTGCATTTTTTACGATTTTACTAAATTGATGATAACTTACGTATTAATTCATGGATTTTACCGTCTAAGTAGCGTTTTGTGTTCACAAAAGGGCGAACTATATGTAACAAATGAAAAACTGTACAAATTTTAAAGATTTCTATACGTTTAAGGCGATACAGTGATTTTTTTTCATTTTTGGCCAATCACAATATGATGTAAGAAGAAGTTGTAGGTGAGGAAATTACCTTTAATTTTGCCTACTTACTTTATGCAATTGAGTACTTTGAACCGGAGATATGACCTAATATGTGTGCCTATTTCAGAAAAAAACGACAAAACTTTTCAAAAATTCATTGCTCGAAATCCTATCAGTAAAAAAATATTTTCCCGTGATTTTCTTGTTTTGTAGGCCTAAATAAAAAAATAAAAAAATATGGCATTGAATGTACATTTTGGCTGTAAACTAGTGTAATTTATATCTCCCTACCCTGCAAACACGGAAAGTAACATTTATGTAATATTTACGTAATGGTTATATTGTTACATAAATGTTACATACTTGTCACATAACTGTTACTTTTGTATTTGCAGAGTAGTGTTAGTATTACACTCGATTACACAGTGTCATTATGAAATGAAACTATTTACAAGTAATAAACTATTTGTTTGAATAGGCGCAAGTAAAAGCAATTGCTATAAATATATGCTTGTATTTAATAAATGAACAAATTCGACGAACTTTTAATACTTTAATCAATTTTTGGTGCACCTTATACAAATTATTTTTTTATTTTTATACGCATTTAAAAAGTAAGAAAAATGCTATGCCACACATTTGTGCACATATTTATGTCTTTAATTCAAATGAAAATTATGTAATCATTATTATTGTAATTGTTATATTTTCTCTTTAATCGATGGTACGTAAAAAAATGAACGATGCACTGGCCATTATTAAGAATATTATTAAGTTATAATAAGCAACGATAGACATCGGTTTTTAAAGTTTCATTTTAAACAAATTTTGGTTTCCGTGAATATAAAAAATTAGTAATATGCATAAATAAAATAGTTTGAAAATTAAAAAACGAAATTATAAAAAATGTTGATGATTGAATTACTCAGAGTGTATCTAATCTGCTCTCCTTTTTATTTTAGGTCCTTCTTAACTTCTTCTTAGTAATATTATTTATCAGAACATTTTTTTACTTAATATCGGTTTGAAATCGTGAATATTTCCATTTGAATTGTTTACCTAATATTTCAGTAAATAACCAGGGGCTCTATTTCAGAAATCATTTGAAATTGATAATGGAGTGAGTAATTTTTTCAAATGAGGGGCGCTTTGAATTTTATAATTAAAAAAGTTGTCGTTGGCAATAAGCTTATTTTTGACATTTCGGATTAATAATAAACTTCAAAAAGTTATTGCATAAATATTCCTACATCTATTTTCAAAAAATGCAGTCACAATATTTTGGGATATTTTAATACTGGATTATTTATAGGCATTCACTAATATTGGTTTCTTGTTACACGTCTAGTAATGAGTAAACATTAGTAATTATTGAATGCTTTATAAAAGATATAAGGATACTGACAAGAAAAATAATATTTAGTTGATAATTTCATTGCAAACTTTGCAATATTGAATTAAAAACTTCCAGTGCATTTAAACAATATAAAACTGATTTGAACAATAATTTATTGTCAGAAATAAAACAAATTCTAACCCAAGGCACATTAAAAAACGTTTAGTTCACGTTTAAAACGAGTTGAAATAATACGTAATAGAAAGGATATCTATTTTGATCTAATTTCCCTTAATTTGTTTTTCTGTTTAGATCCGATTACATTCAAGTTACATTTTCTAAAGAGATTAGCTCAAGATGAATCATATAATGTGTTACATCCGATACTAATAATATACAATTTTCTTCAAAATAATATCTGTGAAATAAATATCTATGTGGATCATCTTAGATAATAGTAGCGTCTAATTTATTTTTCCAATGTATCAAATTTCCTTAAACTGTCTGTCACTTTGTCGGAGGTGATTATTATTACGTTATTTTACGGAAGTGTATATTAATATAATGATGACTTCGTTTTATGATTACGGGCAATAATTAAATGTATAATAGAATCATTGCAGACTCAATTCCTATACATTGGTTCATTAGAATTCGCAATATTTACTGTCTAATGATTTTGTTTTTTAATCTATTCTTTTATATTTAATTAATTATTTACTGGGTGATTAGTATAATTGAAAAATCTGCAAAATAAAATGTTAAATAATCGAATTCGACTGTTAATAAATTATAAAAATTCTTTGGTTAACTTATAATGAAGTTTACGACAGACTATGCGCATATGCAAATAAAAAAAATTTGACAAAGACATGCATTACACGATGACACATGTTTATGTATAGATTTAGAGCTGATTTCGTGAACATTGTTAATAACCGATTACATCCTTGTAAATCATTAGTCATTACATTGGTTGTTTAACTAATGATTAATCATTACTCTCTTTACAGAACATAAATGCACCTAACAAACGTGTTTACCACTAATAAAAAACAAAGAAAATTATATCTGATAACTTAATTATTTTATTAGTTAACTTATGGATAATGTAATTATTTTTGAGAAATCATCTACAGAAATATGTATTAGCGCATCCCACTGATTATATGGTTTCTTCATCTATCGCTTCCGTTTAAAAAAAAACATTATCAAGAACTTATAATAGTCAAAACAAACGATTACTGAGGAACGAATTAATGAAATTTTAGTTAATCAATGGATTGAAAGATTAAACGATTATACCCATCTATTTTGAACCCTATAGTTTACTTTTATTATCAGACAGATTTCTTGGTAAAAGTCAGAGCTCAGATAAATATATCAAATTATTTAGATGACGCCACAATACCTCTAGTACTCATTACATATATATTATATATATTTGATCTGTTTATGTCTTTGGAGGTATATCCTCGATTAACAAGATGGAAAAGTCATGTTGGTTCTTAATCAAATTCATCGCGTTGCTGCTTTTATTCCAAGTTGTTGCCTCGTATCATCCGTCTTCTAGCAGTATATATTTGCCCAGTTTTGAAATGCAGAACATCTTATAAATCTAAAACAATATCACTTTTTACAGACTATGTTTTGTTACAGATTCTCATAACATTTCCACAAATGTACTTCAAAAGAAGTCTGCAACATTCAACAATACTTATTATCCAGATGAGGAACGACGCAACGAAATTGTTCACAACCTCAACCAGACGAAAATTCGTCGCAAAAGAAATGCTGAGTCTGACAACGTCTTGGGTGCCGTGGTGGAATTAGTAATCCGCCCTATTATACGAACATTTCTGGAGGTTTTGACGAAGAAGACTGAACGAGTGGTGCAAGTTTATAACTTAGGAAATTCTAGACTGAACGTCTCTGTAAAAGGTTTTCATGATCCAAACACTACTGCTGTCTTAAAACCCGGTGAATTAGGAAAAATACATGTACCTACAGGAATGCTCATGCAACCAGTTATTGAAATTCGTAATTTGGATAAAGATCGTGGTTTGTATTATTACTACGATGAAAATGATCCAACAGGAGAAATGTCACAACAGTTAACAAAAGTAAACTATACGACAGAAAATATGGGCCCTCTGCAGCGTCTAGCTCTGTCTGGAGTAAAGTTTCTTCGAACAACAGAATACGGTAAGTATGCAGACTTTTTCGAAAGTATAATAGCATACATCTGGCCGGAAAAAGAAATGGATGTTTGGGAAGAATGTAAGCAAAACATATATAGAATGATTGCAAAAGAGCAAGTAAAATTGATAGAAGCTTCTATCGAACATCAGGTTGAAGGAATTCATCGAAGAATGAATGCTCTTGCCAAAGAATTTAGAAGAAACAATTCTCTTAATTACAGCACTAGCCATTACATGAATATTGCTCAAGACTTGATTGCCATGCACGAATTCAAAATGAATAATAAACATAACAGGAATTATACAATTTCGTACCTAACTCTGCCGTTATATACAAAGATAATAAATCTAAAAATGATGTTTTATACACACGGAATCAATTTTGGTGACGAAATTGGTTTGTCTGATGGTGACATTCGATGCTTAAAGGAATATCGACAAGAAGCTTTGCTTGAAGCAGAGAAACACATTCTTGACGTATATAACCTACAAGAAAGAATAATTAAAAGTACTTACAAAGCCGAAATGATTTATAATCATTTAATGAACTGTCGTACATTCGTAAATGAAAATGGAATGGAATATATACCTTTCTGGAGGAATTTAATAAATCCTACGAACGTCACGAGTCTTAACGTCCCGTTATCTTATTCCGAATATTTTGGAGTGTCGACCACGCAATTATACAGTTTATTACATACCTATGAAATGGAACCGTTGACGCCCAAATTAGTTCCAGAATCACCAGGATCTGAGATCATGCAAAGAAATAAACTACAATCGATCGAAATATTAAGCTGTGACAAAGATAAAGTAATGCTGTGTGGTTTAATATTGAATTTTACAAATCATATGACTTTTCCTATGGGGGAATATTCGCAAATTACAAAAAAAGATGTACTTGAATTGAACAGTGCGCATATCGATAAAATGCATGTCGAAGGAGTGGGATCTATTGACTATATCCAGTTTTATTTATCTGATGGCCGAAACTCATCATATGGCACAGAAAATCCTGGCAATCATATAGATTTTGAAATGAAGAATCATCACATTGCTTCAATATTTGTTTCGAATGATATGTCAAACTTGAATGGCAAATTAGCGAATATAGCAGTATCTTATGAACTAAATCCATTTGAAGATGAAACAGACAAAATTATCGGTAACTTCTCAACAGTATTCCAGTGAATACAAGAATGTTATTCGGTATTTTTTTTTTAAGAAGAATGTGATATACAAAAACCTTGATTAGAGAATTAATTTATTAAACGAACTGTATTTAATGTAAGAATGACGTGATTTATGTAGGAGTAATTCCCTGCAAGCGGAGTTTTCTACTGCACAAAACTACTATTTCGTTTGTTTGTACTCATTAATTAACAACTGTGAAATTAAAAACATGTAAATATGGATATATAATAGTTTTCACTATTGTGTGGAAAAAGAAATAAATTATTGAATATTTTGTATTTATTGTGTGAATATTTTTATAATAAAACAGTTGTTATGGCTGGGATGGCGCACGAACGTGGACGCCATGCCACCTCTCTGCCGTGAAAGGGCCAAATCGACCAGATACAGAAGGGTTCAACAGGAAAGGGGAAAAAATAAATAAAAATTCGATTTTCTTTTTTTATAGATTTTTTTATTTTGAGATCGCTTTGCGGCGGCGATATTCCTCCAATGTAATTTTTATTTTCTGCGGGGGAGGAGGCTGGTTATGGTCGGGGGTATTCACTAGCTGACCTTCTCGTTGGGCGCGTTGTTCCAGCAGGAATTTGTACAGTTTGCGGGCTCGCTCCCGTTTTCGACGCCGGACACCCTTATTATTTCGGGCCTCTGTAAAAACGTACAAAAATGAACGGTAGTTGTATCTTGTATAGAACTGGAGATATTTATTTGTTAATATTTACTAAATTAGTTTTTTAATAATCCGACAGATTTTATGCAATTTTTATATTTCGTTGTGTTGTTTTAATAGTAAATTTGTATTTTTAATAAACTATTTTGCATTAATTGTTTTAATACAACTGTTGTTGATTTTTGTACAATTTAACATTATTTTTATTGAAGGCTTGTAAGAGCAATTTACACACAGTGATACAAACCATGAGTTTCGTAGAAGACATGAATAAACAATGAGATATTCTTAAAATAATTGTTTCTTTTTATAAATTTTGTATTATTGTAACATTTGAAAACATGATTATCGAGATGCTAAATTTTAAAGGAGGTTCAATTTTGTAATAGACATATATATAAATAAAAGGTTCATTGTTTATTCATGAGATGGTGTTTACAATGTTTTATACGCTAATGTTTATTTATTCGTTTGTTCGGTACCGGTTTGAAAGTTTGACTAATGAAATTTCGTGGTTGAATCTTATTGTAATAAGAGGAAAAAAACGGAATTTGTTAGTTATTATAAATAATCGTTTCATTTTATTTTATAAATGTGTTTTCTGCAAAACCAGCACTTTATTTTGTAATAAAATTTGTATCTAAATATGGAGACTAATCCGACCAATGTTATTATTCTATTGTTCCTTAGTTTTGGTTTATAATTTTTATATTATATGAAAAGCTATCTGGAAAAGAATTTTCTTGGAAAAGAAAAGTATGTCATATAAGCGTATGCATGAGAAAGTGGATGTACTTTGGAATTTTTATTACTTTTTTAGAAATAGATAGAGTTGGTCAAGGGTACGGGTTGCTAGTCCGGTTTGCTGCACTTTCTAAAGATGCTTTTAGATTTTCCCGTACATTTTCCTTTGAGACTATTTCGGAAAGTTTATATAAAATAACACAGGTCTGCACGGATTTTTGTTTTTTAAATATCAGAGTGATTTTCGACGTATTTTTGTGCGCTGAACACGAATCTGAAGTCGAAAAATGCCTATCACGTCATGATTTTGAGAAAAGTGGGGTTAAAGACACCAAAAAACGCGTTTTTGGATGTTTTTACCCATAATTTTCTCTGAAACCTGACGTGCTACAGACTTGAATTTGTGCTTAAATTAAAGCTTGGTTCTTCCCCTACAAAAATCATAAGATAGTTTTTAAAAAAATTTCATAGTTTTGAAAAAAATGGTTTTACCTTGCTATTTCTAGTGATTATGATGAAAATTCAAATTATTTAATTACTTTGAGCAGAGCTCATACAAAGCACTACTTAACTGTTTTCGGGGTTGGTGTTTAAGAATCCAGTGTCGCCTTTTTTAAAATTCAAAATGGCGGATCCAAGATGGCGGACGTAAAATCAAAAATTTGAATTAACCTCAAGAAAATCAGTACTCCGGACGCAAAATAAAAAAATAAACTTAGGATCTAAAAATCACCACTTCAGGATTTTTTTTTGTTGCCATTAGTGCTTATCATGCCCGGGTCCGAGAGGTTGTGAGAGCAGTTTGGCGAATATGTTTATAGTGAATTTTTAAAAACTAGAGAACGCAACAAATTTAATTAACTCGAAGAAAAAAAATCAGTTAGTACTTATGCAAACAGTTGTCAACATTTCATCTCTTCATCTTTAATTAAGTTATATTGAAGAAGGAGTAAAGTTCATGGAAGATTTTCATTATCTCAGTTTCACCAAATTAATCTATTGCTGAGTTTTTGAAAACTGTTCAATGCGTTTAATTGCGAATGTTATGCTATGAATATTACTAGTTGTATGTAAAATTATAAACAATAAACCAGTTTTTCAATCAAACAAGTTAATTTTTTATGCAAAAAAGTATTAAAATATAACATGTTTCAACAAAATATAGAAAGTTTTGGAAATATTACCTAAAATATCAAGAAAGTCCAAAACCAACACTTAATTGAGCTCAGTATACAAAAAACCCATATTTTTTATAAATATTAAACTATATTCTGCTTTCAGGTCTTGTTTTAACAAGTGCATATACAAAAATATTTAAGATACTTTTGGTATAATTAGTTAGCCTACATGGACCGATATCTCGAGAAAATTATTAGCTATGATATTGATCTCAACGGATTTTTACTTCTAATATGCCGCAAAATAATCCTCACGAAGCTGATTTTTGGTGTATTTCAGAACTACTTTTTTCGTTCAGGTACAACCTGCAACATTGTTGCTGTTGGTAATTTTACTAATTTTATTTAAGTTAATGAATAGTAGTAAAATTGACGTCATAATTTACCCACTAACGACTCAACGTTTCTCAATAGGTTTAGGTTCTCAACGAAATTTTAAATGTTATAATTATGCCTTTAAAGAAGTTGCATTAACTAAGAATGTATTTTCCTTGTCTTTCGTTTGCAAGTAAAAAATAATATAGTTGCAAAAATCGAATAAATAGTTGTGGCCCCTATAGTATATATATATAGTAAAATACGTCTCATTTGTGCTCATAGTTGTTACAACTTTTTTTACGGTTATCCTAACTAATTATATGGGTTTTTCAAATATTTATATGTTTGGTTTAGCTTAGTATTCGATAGTTGTGTCATTTATAGTACTCACAAACATATATATGGCTGTTCCAACTATTTATATAGTTATCTCACAGATTTCTGTGGTTGGCTACCCATTTTTTTTTGGTTGGGACAACTATACTATTCCAGTAATTTTTTTTAATTTAGTCAAATGAATTTCCAAAATTTAATTCTTCCAACTGTAGTTTCCGTTGATATAACCCCTTTGCTATCGCAACCGCAACTTATAAACATTAATTTCAGACCTATTGAAACATTTTAAGTAGTTAAAAAGTGATCAAATTTACTAAAAAGGTCTATCAATGTCAACTAAAGAAAGGAAATTTTTAATGTAAACGTATTTACGTTATTGCGAATGAATAAATAAACATATTTCTCTTCTGAAATGTGTGTAAGTGATATTTTGAACAATTCTTTTGTAATTCAGAATGAGGATGGTTCATGGTATTAAAAAATGAGATTGACTTTTCGGCTATAGGTTTTTAGTACTATAAATATTTCATTTCAGTTCATAAATTATATTTTTTAACAATCCACTTGTTTTTCGTATACATTTTTATTCTACCTGTATTATAGAATAAGTTCGATACATTTCTAACTTTATGTGATTTGAATGTAACTCTTATAATTTCAGAAATGTTTTTTATGTATGGAATACTATAGGTAATTATTTTTTTACACATATATTATCTGATCTGTATTATTGAGTATTATAATTTTTCTAAACTATCCCTCTGAAACATTTATTAATAATACAATTTGGATAAAAAATGTCTGTAAGAATATTTTCCGCATCTTTGGAATTATTTTTTCTAAAATTGATTTATGAAATTTTTATATTCTCTTTGAAAATAAATAGCTCTGAATTACGTAAGGAGCACCGAATTTATATGGTGTTTTGATTTAACAATTTACATCCCTGCCATAAAAAGAATATAATATCTTTACAACTTTTTATTAATTTTGCAAAGCTTTTCCAATTTTTTAATTTTGAAGTACAAATTGAGGTTTTATTTTTGTATTACTTACGAATTTTTATCTGACATTGCTACTTACATTTCTTATGAGTTTTTGTTGTAAAAAAATTGTATTTCCTTCTTTATTAACTTTATACATACAATATATTAGTTATGTCTTCAATGCAATATGTGTTTTCAAGACCTGCAATAACTTCAAGTATATTATTACACGGAAATTAATTGTTTTGTCCGGCTCCTATTATATCAACAACATCTTATTGAATATCCGTTTTCGTTATACTTTGTCATAGTAATTTGATATTCAGAAATTGATTCATGAAAATTATATAATTTATTCAACTTTTTAGTGAATTTAAGTTTATTTACACTTAATATTTTAACCTATTAACGTGCACGGGGCACTTTTTTCACCACTTTTTCAGAGATCTGTAGATATGATAAATTTGGTCTTCAAAAATTGTTGAATTCATAAAATTGATACATTTTGTATGGATCTTTCCAATAATAACATCCAAAATTAGAAAAAAAAGAGAAAAAATTATTACTCAATAATGAGTTTGATTAAAGAATAATGAATTTTTCTTTTAATTGGATTTGAGATCCATTTAGATGGTGGAGGCAACATCTGAACTCCAGAAAACTGTTATTGGAGAGCTCATTTTGTCACCTGAATGATCCAAAATTTTATTGCATTCTTTGATGAATTTTTAACCCATTTTGTAATTACAATTTTCATCGAATAGCTTATAGTTTTTTAGTTAATACCTACTAAAAATAAAAACCTCTTAAACATATTGAGTAAAAATTCTTGTTTCGGACGATTTTGGATCATTCAGGTGTCAAAATTATCTTTCCAAATACATTTTTCTGTAGTTCAGACTTTGCCTCCACAATCTAAATTGGTTTCAAAATGATTCCATAACGAACGGTGGATACAAAAATTCGCTTTTTTTACAGTAACATTTACGAATTTTCGAATAATAATTTATTTTCTTTCTAATTTCGGATACCACTCTTGGAAACATCGATAAAAAATCTATCAATTTCAAATGTTTACAAATTTTTGAGATCCATATTTATCCCATCTAGAGATCTTGGAAAAAATGGCGACAAAAGTGTACCGGTCTGTGTTAGTGGGTTAAAATATTTTTGTCTTTATGAAAATATTTCTTGTACATAAGTTGATACATACGTAGATTTCTTGTAATAACTTTTCATAAGTGTGTTTTTCTAGCTCTTGGAACATCAGTTGATTTTGTCTTGAATTTTTAGACCTAGGTATTTCGTTTGAATCTTTATATTATTTCTTGATGTTTATTGTTATTGTAGCGAATCAAAATTAGTCAATAAGATCAATTTGTTGAAAACAATTCGTTTAGGAAGTACAATATGAAGCTACATCGGTTAGAAACATTCTGATGTGGCATGTTGTTTGTTATTTTTTCTATTTCTTCAAAAGTGATAAAACTTCCTTTCAAAAAAGTTAATTCAATCGTAGAAACTCATTTTTCAAACTTTCTTTTTATTTTTATTTTAATTTAGCAAAATAACATTCAACTATATCTCTTCTGAAATCTCTATACGTGAATACATTCCAAAAACTTTCTTTTGTGATTCAAAATGTTGGTATATGGTATTTATTAAAAAATAAGGTTGGCGTTTCGGCTATAAGTTGTAGCCCGCATTAGCATTTAGTTAAACAAATATTATATACACAAATTCAATAAAATACATTTTAATAAATGTTATGTTACTAGAATATAAGTATAACACATTCAAGATATGTGAACAAGAGTTACAAAAATTGTCTAGTATATAAAAATTCAAATAATTTTCATGTTTTACTTATTTTTTGAAAAGACAATAAAATTATATGTCTATTCAAAATCAATACAAAATGTGCAATATCCCCTTAAAGAATGATTCGTCATCTTGTCATATCAAACATGAAGTTTAACGCAACGTTCGCATTGTCTTGTCGATAACCTAAGATATATATAATGAATCAAAACTGTTCACTTTCTAAACCCTTCTCAGTATACATCTGTTCGATATATGCACGCGAAGAATCGACTTCTCCGAGACCTCACACGTTGTAAGTCATAAACAGACACTACTTTTCATATAAAAAGAGTTGCATTATAAATAAATTATTGATGATTTGTAAACAAACCTTTTAATATAAAGACTTTGAAAGAAACCGTCATGTATAAGATGACCCTAGAAGAGTTTTTAAAGACTAATAAATTCCATTTTACCGACTGTATCAAATGCAACTGAAGTCTTCTTTTATATTTGACAAAGATTCATTGCGCATATATAACATATGAAGAATATAAACTGTCTTCCACCCTGCGGTCTTAGCTCATGTAGTACATATTAGCTTCATATCCATTTATTTTACGAAGAAAGTGCATACAATCTTTGTGTAGAGAATTTGATGCTGTATCTTTTTATTAGCAATTTTGTTGATTTTTATTTTTGAAAAACGCAAAAAACGTATTTTTCAGCCTTCTTTTGTTCCACCTTGTCATAATGTAGTATGGATCGACTCTAAAAACTAATAAAATCTAAATTAATGCTAAACTCAAAAAGCGGTTGAACTTTAAAATCGGTTTTACCCTTCGCGAGATACAACCACCCAAACAAAAATTTGCATGGCCTCTAAATTTAATTTAATTAACTTTTATCAAAAGAAAAAATAGTTCCTTTCTTTCTTTCTTCTTTCTTCTTTCCATTCCACCCATCCCTAACATTTCCATTTTTTAAAACACCCGAGTACATATATGTAGATCCAAATGCAGATATTACTTAGATTAAATTGGAGATATTAATAAAATTTGGTTTAACCTCTTCCATTATGACTATTACGAAGTAAAGATTATACACGGACAAAAATATGTAGTTAGGCTTACTACTTGCGCAGTCAAATATGGACCAGACATCTTTCGTTGTTGTTCTTACTATTTAGTTAGTAATGTCAGCCATTTAAGTGGTAACGCCAACTACGAAAGATGTCTGGTCCGTATTTTACTACTCAAGTAGTAAGCCCAACTACCTACTTTTTTCCGTGTACTTACAAATAATACAGTAGTTGCCAATGTCATAACATTAATAAGACTCTGTCTAAAATTAAAAAAATTTTTTATCTGGCGTAATGAAGTCCGTACAGATTATCCATTGAATGATTCTAATGCCATTTTGGACGTTTAACATTTACAAAAAAAACTGATACTTTAAATTGTTTCACAGCGGATGTTATACATTCTTCTCAAGATGAATATATTAATAAACGGCTTGATTTTGGTAACACTATCGTTATCGAGGTAAGTAAATAATTAAGTATAAATTAATTATAAATATATTTGTTTTATATTATTACACAAATGAAGTTCCAGTACTCATTTTTAAAGCTAAAACGCAATATTATGTCAGATAAACTGACTTACAAAATTGCAAATCTTGTGTCTTATTTGTAACATTAGGCGTGTCATTTATACAAAGAAATCGACTGTTATTAAGATAGAATTAGTTCAGATAAAGACGAGAAAACATTCGTTAAGAATTAAAGAAATATTTTTCATTGCATATTGCACTCCTTGAATATATAACAATTTTATTTTGAAGAATTATTATTTCCCATTAAAATTTTATAAACAAAATCATAAACAACGTCACAAATTTAGGTATGTTGACGTTTCAAAAATGAGTTTAAAAGTGCAAAACATATGAATACCCCGAAAACGCGCTTCCAATTGCCTGTGGAATTTGTGATATAACTTCTCTATACGTAAATAACGTCGATAATTGCACTTGCCAAGCGATTGTAAAATAAATATAACAAAGCAGTTGCAATGCCTTCAACATAATGTAAATATATAAAAGATGTATCAATTGCTACCCAAAACATTGCATTTTGCAATTCAGAATTTGCAATATCAGACTTGTTTGAGTTTATAAAACACACGCGTCTTCGATGCTGAATAGAAGACTTCGTGTTATATTTCAGTTAATGACAATCGAGGAATTCAACGAAGATTATATAAAAATGTTTAGATTTTATGTATTCGTGAACGTTCATATTTCTAAGCAAGAATTATCACGAAAAACTCGATTGTGATTGGGTCAGAACTATAATATGGATCTCTATAATCAGCATTGTTAAAATTACTTTTGGTTGCGAAAATTTAATTACGTTTTTGCACAATAGAACTAAATAGCTGCTTTTTCATTTTTAATGCCTTTTTCACAAAAAAAGGTGATTAATTTGTGAAAGTTTCAACGTTGGCAATTGCAAGTATGACATGGAGGTTCGTCTCTGGTGGACTATTTACAGAGCCTACAAAAATTTCCTGGAATAAAAAACTCATTTCTTCAAAAAACGGAATATATGCTACATTCTTATGAATAACTGAATTTCAACTACAAAAAAAAGTAAGAAATGTTATTCTCATAGCAATGAAAGCTGTTGCTCAAAGAGTATCAATTTACTCAATGAAAATGCTGTAAACACCAAAAACTTCCAGTGCATATACGATAATCGTCAATTGTTGATATATAGAGAGAGAGATGTAATCCCTTAAAAAAATTAATTCACTTAATATCTATTTTATGCATTTTCGAATTTCGTACTTTTGTAAAAGTGGCTGCATTATCTATAAAAACAATTTTCACTACATGTAATGTACATCGTAAATAAGTATTATTTCCAATTAAGATGAACAGAATATTAAAATATATGTACAATATAAAATGTACATCTCGTTTACCGATCTCTGCAATGAACCCGTTCCAATAATAAAAAATAAGTTTCTGTGACTTTTATTTCATATTTTCTGATATATGACCTTATTACGGTATTGTATAATCCAACAAATTTTTGTAAACTTAGAGGTCAATTTGCGAGAAGCTTTTGAAGAAAGTAATAGTCGTTTGAAAATCGTAATTTTGTGTCAAACAATAAAAACTACAATGATTAATTAATATTAACAATAAAAATTGTATCCTCGTTCACAGGATATCTTTCACATGAAACATCAACATTAATTGATTAATGTAGTTTTTCTTTTTGTTACACGAAATGATCGACTATTACTTTCGTCAAATTACTATTTAAACTCAACATGTGAATGATTTATTATATTTGCAAGAAGCTTTTGATAGTCACAAACTGCTCATGCATTCACCAATTCAGGATGATGGATGGAAATATTTAATATTATAAGGTCCTGATTAGGCCCATTTATTTACCAAACTGGAGCCTTCAAAACGTATAACGTGATATGTCAGGACCACAGTTGAAGAAGCGGCCAAGATACTCATAATTCAAAAGTCCAAAAACCTGATTTTGTTTTTAGTTTTGATTACAGTCTGGGTTAATTATTATATATTATATAATTACAGTTTGGTTTAGGTTAATTAGTTCAAATCACCGATAAATCTATTTAATAATTTATTAAATACCACCGAACGATAAATTCTCTTTCTTGATTTGGAACTTCTAGATTAGGATAAATTCATTAAAGAAACGTCTGGGAAAAAATGAAACAATTAGAAACAGAATTTTACCATTGTAAATTTTTTTCTTGTTAATGTATCTGCAATTGCCATTTTTAAGCCATTAATCCCCAAATGGACGAAATTTTTTCGGCTATCAATTCTGATATACATATATGATAGTTTATCAATGTTAAACAAATCTGAGTAGATCATTTCTGACGTAAAATATATCGTACTTTCCGATTCTGAACTCAAAATACAAAAAAAATACGAACCAAAAAAGATACGTTCGATTCTTTAACAAAAAATCGAATTTTTTTAACTACATTTTTTGTATGAACAATTTCGCATAAAAATCGGACGAGAAGATGTATAGAACGGCAAGTTTTACATCCGCGGGTTATAAACATTAAACTAGAATGTGACAATTTTTATGAACATTTGAATTTAGAGGTTTTTTAACTCATCGATGACGAACTTGACTTTATAAAATCATGAATTTCCTAAAATCACTAAGTAATAAAAAATATGTTTTTTAACTGTCAAAAATGTGATTTAGGTAATATGACGAATATACCTCATCTGACATACAAATCTTAATATTTACCAAGAATCCCAGTAACAAGTGGTATTTGATCCCGATAAATAATCATGTCAATTTTGTAATGTCACTTTTATCATCAACGATTCAAAAGTTCCTAATACAAATTTTTATAAAAATAGAGACAAAAATTTGGACAATTTGACAATAGATTCGTGATCAGTGACCTCAAAAACTCCTATATACAAATTTATGTGAAATATTTAAAAAAACGTTATCTGCTATATTTGATCCGCCACCTTGAATTTTAGTCATTTTGACAATTGATCTATAATCAACAACAACAAAAGACTTTTGTAGTTGACATTTGTGAATTTACACTGATATAGTAGGAAAAGTAAAAAAGTAAGATTAATTTTACGTTATAAAAGGTTATAAAAGGTATACCCTAATTTGAAGGTCAGTCTGTAAAACAACTTTTTAAAGTTATGGCTCGCCTTTTGGCAATGTACACGGTTGTTTGATCTGTATATTTTTTTATTTTGTTGGCCAATAAAGACAATTTATTATTATTATTATTACTATTTGACTGAACATTGATAACCCTACTGAAAATTCTCGGCTAAGATCTCACGTAGAACTCAGCTGTGAATTCACTGTGAGATCTCAAGTTAGAATGTGAAAACTCACATGAGATCTCAAGTGAGAATGTGAAAACTCACATTAAATCTCACGCGAGACCGTGAGAACTCACATGAGATCTCGCGCGAGACCGTGAGATCGTGAGAACTCGTATTAGATCTCACGCGAGACCTTGAGAACTCACATGAGCAATCAGATGACAATTTCACTAAGATCTCTGAAAATTCCGAAATGAAAAATGAATTTTATAAGATTTGATATGAGCCACATGAGAACAAGTGTCAAAAATCCTATGAATGTTAACATGAAAAATCAGCTGATATCTCGACTGAGAATTTCCTCATATACGAACTCATAGAAGTTCAGACAAAAATTTATCAAAATGTTGGGGTTTGATGTCGAACCGATTGATTTGAACCTAAACTGAGATTTTGAAAAATAGCAAAAATAAAAAACCTAAGGTTGAAGTTACCTCAAGAACCTCCAGAAACACAAAAAATATTATTTTGTGTAAATCCTTTCCTTATCTGAGATTGCGCGTGTGGAATATTTTTCTTTTCTGAATTGCTAGATGAGTTCGTATATGACGAATCATACTCTCAGTCGAGATCTTAATTGTTAGCTGATTTCTCAATTTACCAATCATGGGATTTTTGACACTAGTTCTCATGTGTCTGATCTCAAATCTTGTAGAATTCATTTTTCATTTTCGGAATTTTCGGAGATCTCAGCGGAGTTCTCACCTGATTTCTCATTTCAGTTCTCACGTTCTCATGTGAGTTTTCATATACTCACGTGAGATCTCATGTGGGTTCTAACATTCTCACGTGAAATCTCACAGTGAATTCTCAGCTAAGAATTTTCAGTACGAAACTATCGGAATTCACAGCCAAGTACGAAAATATTTCGTCCGTTCAGGACGTAATAGGATAAAGTGTATTTCATTGTTTTTTAATTTAACTAACAAATATTATTCTTTTAGTAATGCTGTGGATACATCAAATTGGATGTCTTTACTGCCCGACAACGTACTCTTAAGTCGATTGAGTATACCTGGAAGTCACGATTCATGTTCTCTCTACGGTGGAGATTTAGTTAAAACCCAAAAATACTCTTTACGAGCGCAATTAGATGCAGGCATCCGATTTCTTGACATCAGAGCACGCCACTTCAGGAATACATTACCGATCCACCATGGCATGGTATATCAAAAAATTAAATTTGATAATGTCCGCGATGCAGTCATTGATTGGTTGAAAATTCATCCACGGGAAACGGTTATTATGTTCGTAAAAGATGAGTATTCGGCAAAAGAAAATTCTCGCACATACGAACAGACATTCCGTTGGTACTTAACAGGAAATCTGCAATACTGGTATTTAAATAATACAATTCCAACATTACGTGATGTGCGTGGAAAAATCGTTCTCGTCAGGCGTTTTAAAACTGATAATAATTCATACGCTTTGGGAATAGACGCGACAGATTGGCGAGGTGATACAGAATTCGATATATTTCGTAATGGAATGCATATCAAAGTTCAGGACTATTATAATGTTCCGACAATCGTATTTTCGGATTTGCGTAAAAAGTGGGGGCGTATCGAGCAATTGCTTAATGTAGCACGAAAAAGCAACGATAACACTTGGTACTTCAATTTTATGAGTGGAGCTTCGTCCGGTGCTTATCCATATTCTATTGCCAAAGGTGTTCCACTGGTAAGAGGGATGAACCAACGACTTCATGATTACATGAACAAAAATCCTAAAGGGCTGATCGGTAGTATAATGATGGATTTCCCAGAATATAAAGATTATGTTATTAAACCAATAATAAGACGAAATTTTTAAACATTATGCGGGCACGAGACATGATTAATTTTAGAAGTAGATTTTATATTTTATTTTTACGCCACGATATATATTGTAAATCCATGGTTAAGATGTTATTAATATAATTAACATTATTTTATCATAATTTAGATGATTTATATATAGGGCAGTATAGTGTGTAAGTTGAAACATTACCGTACTTGACACTTTTACTGGAATGTTGTTGATTATAATTGAGATAATTAAATGTTTAATTAGAATAGTTACATTGTCTAAGAGAGACGAATAGACTTATGTCATTCTTTACAGAACTTTTAACTTTCTTTGTACTGTAAGATATATCGTGAATCCAAATCAATGCTGATCTAAAACATGAATGTTTCATTTGTACAATCTAACAGAAAAAATTGGCTATTGTATGTATTTGAGAGAAATAAAGGAATAATTTTTTGATATTGCTATAAAAAAATGACTTTACCCCAATGACTCAGTAAATTTAAGAGATCTCCATTTTTAGAGCCGAAAACAAACATAGAGATGATAAATCAGTTTGAATTGAAATCGTAACTGTTCCTTTTTAGGAAATATCCACATTTTGAATTTGTCTGTTCGAACCGGTTTTATAAAAATTCTAAAGGCAATTTATTAACATATGTAGGTCATTTTTGTTCGAAGACAAAATCGATCGATAACATCTCGGCACATGTCAAATTTTGTGATAATTCGTTGTTAATAATAATAAATAATAATAAAATTGTTATTTATTTATTTATTTATTTATAAACGGACATTTCTGTCCTTAATAATAAATTATAATAAATATAAAAATAAATCTGTCCGTTATAAAAAAATTAAACACTAAACGAGCTTTTTCATTGCACTCCTAGTGCTTTTTTAATCATAATGCACCATTCACGAGTTTCACGTCAGAATTCATAACTAATTTTCAACAAACTGATTTATTAATATTATTAGACAATTAAACATTGGTAAATATGTGCCTTAAAAAATAATTGGTGAAAATGATTTTTATTCGTTTCTACCAGGTTTTAACAGTTTCCAAAGTGCACCACGAAGAGGCAACTTAAATTACCTCTTTTATTTTTTTTTTTTTCGTTTTTTCAGAACTTTTTAATTTTGTTTCTCAATTTTTTTTAATAATTTTATATACTTTCCTTTAATTGTTTACAGTTTTAAAAGTATTATTAATAATTATTTGAAATCGATTTACGATTAGATTAAATACGCTAGCATGAAACGGTAACTACGGCCTTCTTTAAACGTTTTGAAAATGTGTTTTCATCTTCGATCGTGGTTATTTTTAACCTATTCCGAAACTTAATATATTTCAACATTGCTTGAAAGTAATGGTTCCTTTCTGTAAGTTTCTGCGTCACCATCCTGCAGACGGTGGCGTTTGTATCGCGAGAAAAATCGTTATTAAATGCCAGCAAAAAATTCGTGATAAAATTTAAAATTTAGACATTTGTGGAGTATATATGATCTACATTATACGAGTTTCACATAAACAAAAAATGTTTTTCATTTATATTAATTAACAAAACTTTGTGATGTTCACCTTGTTCTTATGACATTTTCGTCATTTTCTTACAATGAAACCGTAGAAACCAATTAATCCTCTTGCGCCCGAATTATTTCGAACTAAAACGCTACCAAATGCCCAACCATGTTTTTTTGCCAAAAAGAATGATAAAAGTATAGTGTTTAATGTTTTTGAGATCGCTGATTCCAAATCCGGTGTCAGTTTTCGGAAATTCAAAATGCCGGATCCAATATAGCGGATCAATTCTGTAAAAGTGTCCCGATTCACCTGAAAATCAGTACTCGGGAGTTTTCGGCGTCACTGATTTCAAATCTAATATCAGATTATCGAAATTAAAAATGGCGGATCCATTATTGTTGACCAATTTTGTAAAGATGACTTAATTTATTGCAATTAATATGTGATCTAATCCTACACGTCGACTTCTTATATAACAGAATACCATTTTTATAATGGGAACAAAAAATACGTGCGCGATCCGTGAGCGCATCTGGTGGTTGATTTCATAATAACTCCCGCACTGTTGATTATTAGAGATCATATTTAACTACTTTTGGCACTATAAATTACTATTGCCTCTAGCAATGCCACTATTAGTATCAAGAATGCCACTAATGCATTATCAGTATGGAGTAATACTTGATAGTAGTTGATAAAAATTTGGTGTATAAGGATTTTTAGTTTGGGGATCGCGGATGAAGAATTTCAATTTACAATTTTAAAATGAAAATGATGAATAAATAAAGTGTATATATGAGTGATTTACTTTTTCATCAAAGTAACAAATTTTAAGGGGATCCCGTTAGAATTTAAAAAATTGATAAATTAAAAAAAATGAACATATTTTCAAGGCAAAATATTTACTTACGTAAAACAGAAAATGAAAATACATATTTTCAAAGAAAATTGAAAAAAAATTGAATGCCCCTAATCTTTTGATGACCTGATATACTGAATTTTTTTATTTTTTGTGACGTCACTTCCGATCCGATATGTACCATTATAGATTTAACTATAAGTTGCTAATAACACATACATTTTGTAGAAAAATAGATGTTGATAATTCTTCTTGTTCGGGAGATAACAATAAAAAATTATTGCAGATACGACACTGAATTTATCGCAAATTTCATTTAAAATTTACCCCCGTTTATGAATACAACGTT
Source organism: Trichopria drosophilae (assembly GCA_030407085.1). Classification (NCBI taxonomy): domain Eukaryota; kingdom Metazoa; phylum Arthropoda; class Insecta; order Hymenoptera; family Diapriidae; genus Trichopria; species Trichopria drosophilae. Next base: position 166,509,463 of record CM059583.1, read on the forward strand.
AAAATGTAGACTATTATCATATAGTTTTCAATTTATTAAAGAAAAAGCTCCGACGTATACACATTAGGGTGTGCCACCAAATTGAAAAGTTTTCAGATCACTGCTCCAGCGATGAATTTTGTTAGTTTTCACCTTCAAGAAGAAAACCCATAAAACTGGACGCGGTACGTTGAGTGTAAGGGGTGCCGCATCGCACTTTTCTATTTCCCATTTAAATAACATGGGCAACAGGCGCTTATTGGGAATATTGATATTGGGAATCATTGAAATTATTAGTATGGCGAAGAAAGAACATGAAACAAATTTGAGTAGATTATTTTCAAGCCATTCCAAGGTCGTATGAAGGTCAAAAGGCCATTTTTTGTGTATCAACGCGTAACATACTTCGAAAAATTCCAAAAAAATTCAAATTGTTATTTAAAAATCATTTTTTGAAGTTAAAAACTTTGTTTCGACTATCAGGGGAAATCTTTTAATATAACAAAATTCATAATATGAAGACAAAATTCACAGTGCCACAAAAAAAAAAGTATGTTGTTCTATGGTTGCGACCACATTATGCCTACATATTTTGACCCGTTGAACACGATCTGGAAGCAAAAAATAGGGGTTTCCCAGCTAGTTTTTGAGAAAATCTTAAAAACCATTAAAAAATCGTTTTTATAGATATAAAGACATAACAAAACAAGAATAATGTAAGGAACTTGTGTTTTTATACTATAATTAGTATTTATATTCATATGTTCATGTTCCTTCATTCTCTTGTCTGCACGTGCGTATGTCTTTGAAGCTGTCAAATTAGTATGTACATAACCATCGAAGTTTAACCATTAGTTTTATTAAATACTTCAATTTATTGGTGTCAGAAGTGTCGCGATCTTTTCCACGTGTGTAATTGCCCGATTCCCGCGGTATTTGGTTTTTACTCGGATTCCGCGATAGTTGTGATTGGTGTCACGATGGTTGGTCGTCGTCGCGATTCCTTGGCAGTTGGTCGTCGACATGGTGCTTCCACTGATCTGTGGGTTCCCACCAGGATGGTGAATTTAACCAAAAATACGTCGCAGTTGTCATCAGTTCTTGTCCATAACCTTCAACCTACATCCTTTCCTACGGCAGCAGTTCCAAATCTCCCGACATTGGTTCCCGAGGAATTGTCTCAGGTTGAAACCACACCATTTCTATGTACGTTTGTCTGTTGAACACGAATCTGCAATAATAAATAGGCTCCGAATCTTGAATTTCAGTGATAACATCAAAAAAGCTTAAAATAATCGCAATAAAGGCTTAAAAAATGGGAATATGGTATTGCAAAAATATAGACATGCAGTTAACGAAATTTTAGATATGCTTTTCTTCAAATGTCTGGATGAGGAGTGATTTTATTATGTAAATAAACGAAAATATTGATAATGAGATACAAAATAATTGCGTATTTTATACGACAGCATTACAAAACTTTCTTTTTGTCACAACCTGCACAAAACTACCACCTTTCTGTGCAGGTTAAGCGAACGGAAAGTTGCCATTTATGGCCGAGGACGCAACTGCGCATGCGCACGGGCGTTTTTCAATTTTACCGCCCGCTGTTCTCATTACAGCGATTACAGCCCGCCACTCGTTACCGCCGGCCAGTAAGGTGGCATTTTTTTCGACAGATGTGACAAAAAGTATCGTGTGTACCACGGGCGGAAATGCATTACACACTCGGGCGATGGTGAATCCCTCGTCTTTGCCTACGACTCGAGATGCAGTATCGCCCGCGCCGTAATACATGCCTTTCCGCCCTAGATACACAATATACTATAATGGCACTTGCATATTTAATAAAAGTGCATTCAATAATCACACTTATTGTAGGAATGGTTTAATTCTAATTACATATTAAATAATAGTTATAAAATAAATTATCTATTAAATAATAAATAATGTATATTATACATATACGTCGCTGAGCATACGCAAGGGGGTTAAGGGGATTCTAAAGTGGTCCGTCATTTGCTGCGATACTGCCTATAGTAATTAAAGTTGCCCTTGCAGAGCCCGAATTTAAAAAATGTTATTCAGTCGACGTATATGTATAATATACATTATTTATTATTTAATAGGTATAACTATTATTTAATATGTAATTAGAATTAAACCATTCCTACAATAAGTGTGATTATTTAATGGTGGTTTATTAAATACGCAAGTGCCATAATAGTATATTGTGTATCTAGGGCGGAAAGGTATGTATTACGACGCGGGCGATACTGCAGCTCGATTTTTTAGTGACATTTCCTACCTTACCGGGGACCACTTTAGAACCCCCTTAAATAAGAAAGTTGATTTTTAATTTTTACTAAACTATATACAGTAGAACTCGCCGACTCTTATTTCAACTGGTCATGGTTTTTAAGATGGCGCCGTCCCATCTTATTTGCAATTTCCCCTTACCCCCTTACTCTATTTAACGCTTTAATAGTGGATGATAATATCTGATATTTTTTTATTTTTGTTAGACATCGTATATATTTTAGAGTTGAATTATGTAAAATATATGTATAATTTATCTGAAAAACGTGTAGAGAATTTTAAATTTGGATGAAAATGTAACGAGATCACAACTCGTGCCTTTATGTGATACATAAAGACTGCAACATTTCGCATTTATTTATGGTCATTTATATCTGCATTCGAGTGTAGAAATAAACATTTTAAATTTACATTATGCACTTTATTACATATAATTATGTATCAATAATTTTTTGTTTCACAAACAAATATACTGTGATTAAGACCGAAATGAATATAGGAGACAATATTTATACCAAATTTGCAAGTATGATTAATGAAAGATTCGAATTCCTTCAAATTCAGTACTAAGCTGCTGATATTGGATTTGTTTGTTATTTTGCAAATGAAAGATTTCTCAATTTTTGTGGAGGTGTTGAAATACACATCATTAAAAATCGACAACACCCTAACCTTCAAATGTGCACTTTTATTTTACGAAATTTGTAGCTTCTCGAATAATTTGTATGATGTAAATTATGAGTTTGATGCAAAATTTTAAATTAATTTGAAATTTCATTACATATCAGTCTACCGATTATACATGTTTGCAAATTTAGGTTAAACGGTATTTATAATGTACAACTTTGATGATGTAAACACTGTAAACTGTATATCGAGATGTTCGAGCGGTGGTGGGGGAAGGCCTGAGGGGAAACAATTCAAATAAGAGGGGCATTGAAATACAAAAGAGGGAGTAAAATAAGAGGAATTCTACTGTAAATGCTCATTTTTACAGAATACAGTGGCCCTCCCCTTATTTTAACTCCTATTATTTTAACTGCATCCTTTATTTTAACTTTCTTTCGTCCCTTCCCGGTAAATATGTCGTGACAGCGACGTTTATGTAACGTTATATTTAGAGTGAATATCCTACTTCAAAAACGTGTCGGATGCGACATTATTTTAAAAAATTTTCAATTAGGAGTAGAGAAATATGAAACAAGTAAATTATTGTAATCTTATATTTTAGACAATTATATATACTGGAAAGTGGACGTAGAGTAATTTCATTTTTTCTTATTTATAACCTCTAAATTGACAATTTAAAAAAATAACGTCACATCTGAAACGTTTTTGATGTAGGACATTCACTCTAAATGTAACGTTACATAAACTTCGCTGTGACAACATGTTTACCGGGTTATGTTAACTTCTTCCCCTCGTGAGTTCCCGCACCATTCACCATTTGAAAGTGTTCAAAAGAGTGCGGATTGCTGTTTGTTTTATTTCACTATATCTCCTCTCTCTATTTTTATTCTCTCATACTGCCAGTGGTGAGGATGATGGGAATCGGTAAAATAAGGGAAGAAGCCGCCATTTTCCTTGAATCGAAAAGTTAAAATAAGGGGAGGGCCACAGTACCGACAGGGGTTAAATCATTTTCTACATTACCATCCGTGAATGTGAAAGTGAATCAATCGCCATCTATGTTTAATATAAGGAACCCGATAATTAAGAACATATTTACACTACACAAACATAATTCAACACATGATTCAACACATGAACATATAATCCAAAAATCCAGATACGGTTCGCACGTCTTCTAGCTTTGGATAATTTTCTCTAAAAAATGGACGGCGATTTTCGTCTTTTTACTTGCAACAGGTAATTTGAATATTACTACACAAACTATTCTTGAAGTACACATAAGACTTTTAGCTGACTGTATAGAAATAGAAGTTTCTTACCGTCCAAAAACTGAAGATTGAAGCTGTCATATCTAATTCGAATAAATGTTTACGAGCGAAAGCAATAAGTTCGGCTCCTGTCGTCAATACCAAAACAAAATACTAAAAAATTTTGAAAGTTCATTCTTGTAACGTCAACTTCTATTTTGTTTTCTTTTAGCATATATATGCGAATGTCGTTATTCAGAATGAATCATTTCGACAAGTTTATCTGCATTTTATTATACACATATATGACAAACGAAAGCATTCTTAAGTAATATTTCATTACAGATAGTTTATTTAATCCTGGAAGCGAGGATTTGAGACTTACGGTTTTGAAGGCCATCCCGTTGTAGCGTCTGATTTCTCGAATGATCCAAAATGCCATCCATTAGCGGAGAAGTTGCAGAAGTATCATGTAAGTTACCACATAAAAAATATATTGAAAGTGTTTTAAATACGTTTCTATATTTCTGAAGCGATCGTGGGACAATTGCAACTGGATGGATTATCCGGAACTGATAGCATTGGTTCGCACAGCGATGTCTCCGGAAATACTGCAATTTCGGTACGACCGAGAATGGATGTCGCATGTGTATTGGACCTCCATCAGACGACACATTTGGCACAGCGTAAAAAGGCTTTCGAAGAAATCAAACAAGCTTGTAATCTGATTAATGCCAAAATACATCACATTCAGTTCGAAAAACTTGATTTCGGTGAAACAAATGTTTTGGATACCTTTTACAATGCGGATGTTGCAGTGGTTGATTTGAGTATTCAGTTACAACAGTCGGCTTTGTTTTATCATCTTGGCGTCCGTGAAAGTTTCGGAATGAAGGAAAATATACTTTTGTGCAACGATATGGATTCTGAAGCAACTATTAGACTTAAGGTAAGTCCTAAATTAAATAAAAATATCAATAATACCTGAAAACTATTGATAATAGATTATTAGTATCCCAGCAATCGAAATTGTATTGAAATTTATTGACTTGGATTAATTTTCGAATCCAAAAATACTTCACTATTATTTTAATACAAAAATATGAATCCAAATGAATACATAAATAATATTGTTGCCGAAACTACTAAAAAATACTCGAAAAAGGCAAAATTCGTGAATCCATCTGAATACACATGAAGATTGAAATGATAATTTTTTAATACAATCGAATCCATAAATAATAACAGTTAATTACCGGAATTAATGAATCCATTTCAATGCAGGACTGAGCCAAATAATGCCTGCTTTAATCCAAATGAATTTAAAATAAATCAATACAAAAATTAAAGTGTGGTGAATTCATTTGAATACAAATTCTTAATGATTCTTCATTTTAATACAAATGAATCTAGAAAAAAACAATAACCTCCGCTTTGAAGTGAAAAAATATTAAAATTATGTTCATTTCGTAATTATTAATTTCAATTACAAAAAAGTTATTTTCGAAAATAAAAGCCAGAAATGACTTCATTCAAAATTTGGAATGTGAAATGTTTATTTTAAACCAATTTCCTATTACATCTAGCATAGCTCTGTCGGAAATGGTACACTTCATTTACGCGTTCAATACACAAGAGTCCGAAAAGTCTTGTACACTTAAATGAAATGTAGTTGTGCACTTATTGGACACCTAACTGACACTTATTTTCAAATTTACGCAATATCTCGTAAACAGCATGAGATACGTGAAATCGGATGAAATTTTGCCATGATGTGCGATGATTCAGCCAACATACACAATTCAAAAATTTCATAATTTTAGAAATCGAAAATTTCGAAAATTCTCGAATGATATACAGTGGCTTCGAATAATCGCACCAAGGTACCCCTGATTTATGTCAATTTCGTCAAACTTCATGTATCTCGTACCGTTTTCAAGATATTGCGTAAAGTAGAAAAAAAAATTACAATATTTATTTTACCAACAAAAATATCTACTGCATTCGTTCTTTTCAAAAGTCAATAAGCAAATTATTACAAAAATGTAAAATATTTTATTTATTTATTTTTATTTATTTATTTGGATCAACGGCACCTCATTGTGCCTTGTACAAAATTAATAACAATGCAAGGATGGCATCATAAAATACACATTTGAAACTTATAAACAATAAAAAATTTATATAAGAATAAAGAATAATAATCAACAATTTAATTTGGTATAATTGCAAACGTATGTGCGAAACGCTGGTAGACGCCTTTGAAGTACATTCTGCGGTAATAGGTTCCACGCATGCTTAAGTCTAGGTACCGGAGAGTAATAACTATAGTTATGACGGTTAACATCTTTGCGAATTGGCCTGATATTTCGTAGGTGAGTGGAACATTCCTAAACGTAAATATTCCTGAAATTTCTCTACCGACTATTATCCCGTTTATTATTTTATACATAAATAGGAGATCATGAAAATTGTGTACCGACTTAATAGAACAAAGATTAAGGCGCATACCTGGAATATGGTAATAAATTTAGCAGATTATTTTTATGTACACAATTCATAAATGCTCCATGTTTCAACTATTTATTAGTTTCGCATCATCTTTTACAACAAGGAGGTGGTTGAGTGATTACGGCTCGAAGTTGTTGTGCGGGAGACCAGGGTTCGATTCTCGGTCGATGCAAATTTTTTTTTTCATTAAATGTATGAACTGGGATTATTTTTGGATTTAAATATGTTGCCATGCATTAACATTTTTAATACATTTCGATCCTTTTCAATACTTTTAAGATCAAATGGCGCATTCAAATGTATTGTGATGTATTCAAAATTTTCAATACATTTCAATGCATTTCCGATTACTGGAACGCTACATAAAGTATAAAGCAATTAACGAGCAGTAAACAAGAATGTAATATATTCATTTTAATGATTTTAATGATCATTACAATTTCTAGTTTTGAATATAGGATAAGTGAGGGTAATGTCGGCCACACATTTTGGTTTTTGATATAAATTTTAAATTATGTCAGTAAATTTATGAAACACGTATGGTGCTCACATACGTAATTAGTATTATATCACACGTGGTACTAGTGGCCACTATATAATTGTGGAACACGCAAAGAAATTTTAAGTCAATGCGATAGCATTTTGGGAAGTAGTAGTTACCGCACAGATTCTGACGAATTTGAAATGACGGTTACAATTCGAATTCGTTAAAAAGAAAATTTTTATAAATAGATCCAATTTAAGTGCACCTTTGAGAATATTTATTTATAATTTCTAGACGATATAGTTATTAATAATTATTTGTAATGATCTATAAACGTTGTTGAAACGGAAAAACTTGGTACTTTTTTTCACTCTAAAGCTTCCTTATGAAAACAGTGCAAGATACACTAAAAATGCACTGAACCTTTATTATAGAGCATAGCATATCGTCAAAAAAGTTCCCTTTTTTGTCTTTAATCTGTTTTTTCGAAGTTCTTTTAAACTTGAGCTAATGGGTGCATCTCACAGACACTTCAAAAACCTGATATTAAAAAACCAGACATTTAAAAAAAAGGCACTTCAAAAAACAGAAATTAAAGACTTCCAAAATATGTGTGCATTTTGAAATGTCCGGTTTTTGAAGTGTCTGCTTCGTGATTTGTCGGGTTTTTTCGGTGCACCCAAAAAAAATAAAAAAATTTAGTTTATTAATAAGACTTATAAAATATTTATGAATAAATATAAATAAATATATACTGCTTCGATTTTTAAATACACTAATAAAAAGTTTTATAATTACCAATCAGACCGAATCCATCAGTTTCAATTAGCATGTTGCAAAGGATTAGAGCTATAGTTCTTGTTACTTTATTACATAAATAATTCTTTGATAATTAAATATTGTAATGTGAAACATAATCGTAATGTTCGTCTTAATGAACATAAAAACACGACTGAATATGTCATCACTGCACACTGAAAAGATTTCAACCATGATTTCAAATAAAGAGATAACAAGATTCTTGATAAATAATTCATCTGGCAATAATGCAGCACACCTGAAATATTACTGATATATCTATAAAGAAAACATTCATCAAGGTAGTTATATGGGCATTATTCTAGAACTTTTAAACTTTGAGGTTGAAGAAAATTGCATTTTTTTTTAGGCACATTCATGAAATTAATTTTATTGGCTTTAGAATTGATCAAATGACAGGAAAAACCTTGCGTGACTCATTTATACACAATGTATTTTTTTTTTTAATGTAACATGTTACGTTACTCGTAAAATTAGTTTTTAGTTTTGTAACGTTTAATATACATAAAAAATTCAGTTCTTTTGCTTATGGCCTAATTTTTAGAAGCTAGTATATAAAATTAAACGTCTAGTTAATAGTTATTCAAATTTAAAATAATGGATTAAATATGGCGGACTATTTTTACAAAATTTCTTTGATTTTTATAAAATTTGATATGTTAGGGTTTTTAAGGCCACTGATTACAAATCCAAAGTCAGTTTTCATTAAAATTTGAAATCCAAATACATGATTTAACATTAAGGATACTAAAAAATTAAAACGATTTGTAAAGAATAATCATTTTATTATTGTCAAAAAGGGTTTTTTTTGTTGTATTAAAAAAACCCAAAAGTTATAAATACTTTAATAACATAGGAGAAAAGATCACAATGATTAAAAAGTACTTAGAAGCTAAATTGTAGATGTGCCATTAAATGATTTGATTTTTCAAAGTGAGTTTCGCTTGGAAATTTAAAGTTTGACGTGGTCGCATTTTTTATGTATAGGTGGCACACATTCGGGCAAAGGCTCAAATTACTTCTTATCATATAGGTAATGTACCCCTATTGTGTGGTTTCTTAAAAACCAATGTGAAAAAAATTATCTAAGGTTGATTGCTAAATTGTCAACTATAAAAAAAAGTTATCTCGCAAGTTGGAAGGTATATAATTTTATTCCTCAGTGAGGCACATCATTAAGTTAAGGATTTTTCATTTGTTTACATCCCCAAATACTTCCACAAAAAACCACAGACCAAAAAAAAAAGGTTAAAAAAGTTTCAGTGTTAAAACTGAAAAAATGTAGTGAGTGTCGCGCACCAAAAACAGGCAAATTCACTACTTTTATTTACTCTCATTGTTTTCTACATATCTGTAATTAGTAATAAACACTTATTACATGTAAATCGAACAAAAATTTGTTGATCTGTAGTGTTACAAAGTTATATTTAAAATTTTATGGTATCATAATGAGCGACAACATAAAGTTTAAAAATTCTATAACAATGCCCATATATATAAGGATACAGTATGTTGTGGAAAAATATTTAATAATATTTCCACGAATTTAATTTTTATGAATAAAGATACTGTTGAAGAGAGGAAACATTATTGTTCCAGAAAAAAATGGAATGTGCAAAAACAATTTGTTAAATAAATTTTATTAATGACTCAAGTTTTCTTCTTCTCACCTGCCAAAAAATGAGCTAGGTAAACCTGGAAGGTCCAAGTCGTCAAAATGCAAATTTCTCTATGCCATAATTTAAGGCTAATTTAATGCCGCAATGCCGAATTTTAGGCTCTTTATTTAAATAAAAAAAAAACACATGGTCCTGCTAACTTGACCGTCAAGCTGGAAGGACCATGCTAGAAAACAGACAAAAATGTGTTTTAGCGACAATCTGCCACAGCAGTAATTTATTTTACTGACCAAAAATCAGTACATTAATTATCTATTTAATTTTAATAATGAAACTTGCTGCTTGGTGTGATGATAAAATAATACCATTATCAGTCAAGTAACACCCCAGTAAACGAAAATTCATTGAAGGTCGAATGAAATTTATTCATGGCATCACGTTTGAATTAGCTTTCTTAACTTCTTGAATGAATTTCAATGAAAAAATAAATTTCAAATACTTTTAATGGTTAATAGTTTGTAGAAAATAATTCGCTTCAATGATTTTGAATTATAATTTAAATTAATTAATTTCAATGAATTTGAATTATAAAAAAGTAAATTATAAAACATATCTGAAGTATTTTCTTATTGAACGTTCCAGACGATGAAAAAACCTATTCAGAAATGATGCAGTAATTGAACTTTCGTTTGCTAGGATTTGATGATCTCAGCTTACTATTATTGTTAAGCAAGAGCTGTGAAAATAAATTGTTACTATAACTCGGTACGGTGCCCGAATTTACTCGTTTATGGAAGAGAATATCAGAATTCATTTAATGACTTTTAAAATCGCTCAAGTGTCCTAAAAACGGTGAAGTTTTGCACTGTAATCATTCATTTTTTGACACTTTTTCCAAATTTTCTTTGCAGACAGACATTTGTCACAAAGATAACCTGGTAGAGTAATATAGTAGACATTAATTGCTATAAAAAAGGAAAAATTAAGCCTGAAAGTTTCACATCAAATTTTGAGGTTTAGTTTTTCCTGATCAAGTTGTCGGGTTAAACGATACACATGAAACTTTGCAGTCTGATTTTCTTATTTATAAGTACCAAATCATACCTAAATTACATCTCCTGGTAACGTTTTCGAAATCAAATCTAAATCTATTTCTGTAAACAAATTCTGAAAAATATTTATAAGAAATTAATATTTAGGGTGCAAACTTTTTTTGGCAGCTCACGAAACCTTAATAAAATGTTTGCTTAATAGAAACTCGTTAGTAGGTTACTATAATCAGTTAGACTACGAAGAATTTAATTTAGTTTAATATTAATGTAATAACCTTTAATTTAGTTACTTAACCCGTTTTGTCCTAAAACCACAAAATTTATTGCCGGTTTTCATCCTCCGTTAGTTTATGGATATCTTTGGCATATTGTTATGAAATTTAGGTTTCCTATAGTTTTTGTTTATTCTCCTTTCGATAATCTGAAGTCCGTTTTTCGATATAACTTTCAATTTTTTAAATATGGCCATTTAAACAAAAGAAACGGTGGAAAACAGCGAAAACATTTTCAGTAAACTGAAATTTTGATTGCGAAGGAGTTCCGGGATCATGTCAGGCCTCTGAATCCTGCGGCATAATGAATTTTACTAAACGTTGGTCAATATTAAGATTTAAATTACAAAATGGCGTAATTTCAACGGCGCTATTGATTGGAATTTTTTTTTGTCATTTGCGTTTTATTAAAATATTTCTGGTATCGTGTATTTTGATGCATGTGTTTCTAGATTATTCTTGAGGTTGCTCAATACAAATCCGTTATTAAAGTTTGGAAATTGAAAATGGCAAATCCAATATGGCTAACCAAAATTTTGAAAAATTCTGGTATTTAGTATATAGATGTGTTCGAAGAAGTCACACTTAATCGGCCATTTTGAATGTCCAAAATTTAATAACCCATCTCAAAAACAATCTATATATTCCTCAAAATACAAGATGCCAAAAACATTTTAATAAAACAGAAATAACAAAAAGATTTGGTATAATTAACGCCATTTTGGGGGCGCCATTTTATAATTTATATGGTAATATTGACCAATTTTTAGTAAAACTCATTATGCCACAGGATTCTGGGACCTGACACGATCTCGGAACTCCTTCGCAAAAAAAATTTCGGTTTACTGAAAAAGTTTTTGCTTTTTCTATGTTTTTTTCGTTTCAGTAGCCATGTTTAAGAAATGAAAAGTGATATCAAAAAACGAACTTCAGATTCGAAAAGAGCATACCCAAAAACTATATAAAACCTTCATTTCATAACAATGTCTCAAAGATATCCATAAACTTACAGAGGATGAAAATCGGCGACAAATATTGTCGTTTTGGGACGAAACGGGTAAGAAGTAATTAAAAATATATATGTAATTAAGAAAGTAAGTTATTGTTTTGGAGCACGTAAGTAAGTTGGTAATATTACCATATTCTATTGTTCAGTTAAAATTACTGAAAAGAATATAAAACCGAGTATACCAAGTTTTATAATCAGATTATATTGGGATTATTTTTTGTGAGTTTGCAAAAGGTTAAGTTAAAATACTTTTGAAGATACTGAACTATTTCTTCAAAACATCACAAAAAGTTAATGTTTAGCAATTATGAACCATATCATTATTATTCTGATTATTATTATTTCGGCTTTATTGACATAAAAAAGAAGTTCAAAATAATCCCTTGAAGACAAATGACCAGCCACAGCAACATCTGACTGAATGTTATGTTTCTAATTTTGAAAATCAGCTTTTATGTAATGACAAAAACATGTGTGTATATTTTGTTAAATTTACTTGTCAGTTGCATATACGTATGTATTCTAAAAGAATTATTGAAGTTTAATTTTCACTCGTTTTAGAATTTAATTTACAAATGTATGAATTCCAATTACTTGTTCATAACTTCATCGTTTCAAATTTGAAAATAGATTATCTCAATTATATATCTTAATAATATTGGTAAAATTTATTATCTGACATTTTACTAGTTTGTCGTTAATAATAAAAATCAAGCACTATTGTTGCAAATGTTTCAAAGTAACTTGAACCATAATAACAGGTTGTAACAAATTTCTTCATGCAAATAATAGTCCTGAATGAGATAACATCCGTGATTTCTGATAACAAACTAAAAGTATATAAATTGTTATCTAGTTTGAATCGACTTCGTGTCATTGTTCATGTGGTCATGAAAACGTGAGCTCATGATTTTAATATAGAAGTTACTCTGTTCAGTCACATGCTAGCAGTAGTAGAGCCAGGAGTGAATCAATTAAACTGGTCCATTATATTGACATAAATTTATTTTGTCAAATGTTTGATTTGAATAGTGCTACAATATTCTAATTCAAGTTTTGTTACTAATCTAACATTTTTTATGTTAACGTTATCTACTACTAAAATATAATTATATGTGAAGTACAGATTCAAAAAATCATAAAACATGATTCAAGTATATTTACGGTTTACGATTGATGCATTATTTTTTATGTTTTTAATATTTACGCCATACATGATGGTAATTTATTTTCTTTGAATCCCTAATATAAAATGTAATATAATTCAACAAAATATTGTATCGTATTGGTGATTTCTGAACAAAGTAGCTAATTTGTACATGGTGAGTATATTGATGCTTAACTGTCAATAAAATAAATCACTTATTATGTTTTGTAATAGTATCCCTTTTTGAGATTTGTTTATTTTTATATGAAATAGGAAATTTCAATTTTTCACGTTAACCGTAATATAATGTGTTTTTATTTTGGTATGAAACATCCCTACACTGAGAAATAAAAAATATTTATCAAATATGTGGTTGCCTGTTAGCAGACAAATATTAAGTAATGCCAAATACATTTTAATTGAATTAACCCATTAAGTCCTGAATGGACGTTTTTTCATTACAATTTTCAACGGTTGTATTTAGTGTGAAAAAAGGCTCTAAAAAATTTGAAAGAAGACATATCTGACGTAAAATTAACTGAACTTTCAGATTCTGTTATTACATTTTTCAGAAAATGCAACCGTGAAAAACTATATTCGATTTTTTCAAAAAAATTATGCATTTTTCAAATGAATTTTTTCTTCATTTCGTCTTTTCACATTGAAATTGTTTCAGAATTCCTCTAAACGGTAAAGAAATCGTGTCCTCGAGATTTAAACTTTAAGATGTGCCTATGTCCATTTTGAAAACAAAGGTAAAAGCATCCAAAATGGCGGCCCAAACACAAAAAAATTAGCGAAAAATTCAGGAATTTTTTATTCAAAGACGATCGACTTTAGGAAAAAATATTACAGAACAAAAAGTTCTTACAATTATTCAAAGAATACGCTGAATTTTTTTCAGAATTTTTTAAACACTTTTTTCATTTTTCAAAATCCCAAAATTTTGACAAATCGAAAAAGTCGTCAAAAAATTCTAAAAAAATTTTCGGGCATTCTTTGATTAATTGCAACATTTTCTCCTAAAGTCTACCATTTTCAAATAAAAAATTCCTGAACTTCTCGAAAATTTTTTTCGAATTTTTTTCGAAATTTTTCTCGACAAGACTTTAGGAGAAAATGTTACGGAAGAAAAACTTCTTGCAATTAATCAAAGAATGCCCGAAAATTTTTTTAGAATTTTTTTAGAATTTTTTGACGACTTTTTCGATTTGTCAAAATTTTGGGATTTTGAAAAATGAAAAAAGTGTTTAAAAAATTCTGAAAAAAATTCAGCGTATTCTTTGAATAATTGTAAGAACTTTTTGTTCTGTAACATTTTTTCCTAAAGTCGATCGTCTTTGAATAAAAAATTCCTGAATTTTTCGCTAATTTTTTTGTGTTTGGGCCGCCATTTTGGATGCTTTTACCTTTATTTTCAAAATGGACATAGGCACATCTTAAAGTTTAAGTCTCGAGGACACGATTTCTTTACCGTTTAGAGGAATTCTGAAACAATTTCAATGTGAAAAGACGAAATGAAAAAAAAAATTCATTTGAAAAATGCATGATTTTTTTGAAAAAATCGAATATAGTTTTTCACGGTTGCATTTTCTGAAAAATGTAATAACAGATTCTGAAAGTTCAGTTAATTTTACGTCAGATATGTCTTTTTTCAAATTTTTTAGAGCCTTTTTTCACACTAAATACAACCGTTGAAAATTGTAGTGACAAAACGTCCATTCAGGACTTAATGGGTTAACTAAATGTTATTGAATCGGTATCATGAAGTCGGTGGAATCACTAATTTGCAGTTGCATTGACTAAATATGTAGGTGCTAATCGACAACCACATTTAGTCAAAATTACTAATTTTTTTAAGTGTACGATAAACGTGACATTTTTAGTTTTTAAATATAATTTTTATATTTAACCATGTGTTTATGACTACAAGAGATAAAAGCAGACCAGAAAGTATTCTCGCAAACTCGTTTTTTTCATTCGTGTTTTAAAAGCATTTTTCTACCATATTCTGAGTACCATACCACACAATAAGACATTATTTATTAATGGTTTTCATCAAAATTTATAATTATACACATACATATTTGTACTAAATGTCGGTTACAGAGATTATTATTAAATTTAAGGGTAATAATATCTGCATAATGTATTATGGAATCAATATAAATATTTAAAAAGTTCCATTCGTAATTAAGTAGATCAAAACAGTAGCAATTAATATTTAAACAAAGAGGAATAAAAATCATTTTAAAGTACTCCACATATAAACTGTTTTTCTGTTTCGTATTTCCTGCACTTTTTTACGTAAACCGATCCTGAAAAAGAAATTAACCATTTTATTAATAACATTGTTTTAGTTGTCTTGCGGTAGTTATACGTTCGTGTCATACCGATTCACAGAGTACAATACCTGTGTATCAACAAATTCGACAGCTGGTAAAGTCAATAGTGAAGAAATAATTGATTTATCGCAAAAACTTAAAAAACTTTTCGAAGATGTACAAGTACAATCAAAGTAAGTGTCGAGATTGTGTTGATTAATTCTAAAATTGAAAGAAATTTGTAATGAGAATTACCAAAACAACTTTCAGAGCCCACATGAAGGAGAAATTTTTAGCCGACTTGCGCAAAATGCGTGAGACTTTATCTGGCGATGAATTGATGAAAGCTTTTCGAAATTTACGTAAACGTTTGGATGATCCAAATGTTTTGTCTGGTGAAGTCGTTCTCAACGTTCTTATTTCGTTCAGAGATATTCAGGCAAGTCTTAACTTACTCTTACTCTTAAGTATTTTTACTTGCGAGTTGTGTTTTCACGTACGTAAAGTATTAATTGTTTTAGGACTATGATTCCATGGTCCAACTGGTTGATGATTTGCGTACAGTACCTCATTACAAACATTCGATAAACACACAAGCGATTCGATTTCTATACGCTTTTGCTTTGAATCGAAGACAAAAAGAAGGTGATCGAGAAAAAGCATTGAGAGTTATAGAAGATGCTTTAAAGAAAAAGGAAAATCATGTTCCGGACATGCTGTGTTTATGTGGTCGAATTTACAAGGATATTTTTGTAGAGAGTCAGCATAAAGATCTCGATAGCTTAAAAAATGCCATCCACTGGTACCGTAAAGGTTTCGAGGTAACAGAGAATATTAAATTTAATCGTATTGCTTTGTTTTTTATTTTCGCGTTTTACTTCATTAAATAAACAAAACGTTCATTTTGTAGGTTCAACCAAATGAGTACGCAGGCATAAATCTTGCGACGCTTTTAGTTATAGCTGGTAATGAATTTTCCAAAAGCGAGGAACTACAACATATAGGAATGGTTCTGAACAACTTAATTGGAAAGAAAGGAAGTTTATCGAGTCTGAAAGATTATTGGGATGTAGCAACCTTTTTTGAAATCAGTGTCCTTGCAGAGGATTATGGGAAAGCTATTAAAGCTGCTGAATGCATGTTTAATTTGAAGCCCCCGAATTGGTATTTAAAATCGACGATAGGAAACATTACTCTTATTGATAGGTTTCGAAAGAAGAATGAAGACAGCGAGGCGTCTCCTGAAGAACAAATTTTTAGTTTCTGGATGGATTACTTTGTGGAGGCTACAAAGACCAAAATCGATGACTGCATTCGTTTTCCTGTAAGTAGTTCTTTTTATGTGAAAATTAGTTTTAAGTAGTTTGTTTCTCCTATAGTATTTATATTGAATAATAATAATAGTCTGGGTAAAATCATATAATTTCCAACTATTTCACCTTAATCATATTACTTTTCGATCATAGTATAATGTTAGAAGGATGTATATTGACCGCCCTCTATCTAATTATAAATTAGTAAAAAATACTACAATTAAATGAAAAGTAAGTTACCATAAATTAGTCTATACTTTTTTTATTAACAAATAGAGTAAAAAAGACATTGATATATTAGTAAAATCATACAAATCTAAATGTCGATTTTGCGCATCTAATGGTAGAAATATAATATTTTACTAATGAAATACAAATTTTTCACTTTTAGTAGCAAAAAATATTACTAATCGAATGAGAAACCCCACGTTTTGACTACAATTTCGTACTTTTTAATTCATTCAAGTTTAGATAGTTCATTAAAATTAATTCAATTTATCTAACATGATTATCAAGAACGATTGCGAAAACTGAGTATAGATGTTAATCATTCAAGGTCCAAATTTACATACATTTAATATGAAGTTTGATAGTACTTTTTAGTAACGAAACACATTAAAAAATGGTGCCCGAAACGAGCAATTTCGCTCATTATTTTTAGGGTGATTTAACTAAAAAACTATTTTCAAAATTAATTACAATTACAAATTTTTGTTTTTAATTTTACTAAAATGCAAAAATTTGAGAATTAAAATTTTCAAAATTGTCTCCAAAAGTTCAGCGAAAATTCTAGTGTATTCTTTGATGAATTCTAGCCTTTTTGTAATTATAATGTTCGTCGAAAAGCTTATAGTTTTTTAGTTAAAGCTTTCTAAACATAATGAGCAATAATTCTCGTTTCGAAGACCTTTTTGGATTATTCAGGTGACAAAATTATCTTTCCAAATACAATTTTGTGAAGTTCAAACATTCTCTCCATCACCAAATTGGTTTCAAGATGATTCCTCGATGATCACTTGATATGAAATCGAATTTAAAATAAAAATGTTTTACTAATGATTTGTTTCGTTTTCTAATTTTGGATATCACCATTGGAGAGATCGATAAAAAATCTATCAATTTAATATGTTCAAAAATTGTTGAAGCCCAAATTTATCTCATCTAGGAAGCTGTGAAAAAGTGGTGAAAAAAGTGTCCTCGTGGGCGTTAATGGGTTAAAAATAAACAAACTACCAACATTTATTTAACAAAAATTAGAATTTTTTCCTGAAATTTCTTTTCACATATCATTATCGTTTTTATTATTTCCCGTATAAGAATATTTCGGTATAAATATCGCGTCAAACTGGGGGTAGAAGATTCAACTACTGAAATAAAAATCAATAGGCTGTCTAGAATGAAGTCACTTCAAACTTAGTACTCGGGTTTTTTTTGGATCGCTGAGTTAAAATGTAACTTGACTTTCAAAAATTCGAAATAGAAGAAGCAATATGGCAAACAAATTTGCTAAAATCGATCTAAATCCTTTTAAATGTGGCGTTTAGGGTTTTTTGGATCAACTGAATCCGAATTTCAGGATAATTTTCAACAATCCAAAATGGCGCCTTCAATTTTGGACAAATTTGTTGAAATGGATCGAAATAACCTTAAACTTGGTACCTACTTCATTTTTTTGTCCCTAGCTACAAATTTCACCTTGATCGATATTTAAAATAGAATGTAGTCAACTAAATTGGACAGTACCATTGATTTTATAAGTAATATATAATACTTAGTTAGAAAAGATATGTAAATATTGATAATGTTACCCGAGTCACCACGGGTGGAGGTGACCGTGAACTTCATTTTCTTTTTTTTTTTTCTTAACTTCTGCAGTTTTTTGTCTAGTCTGCTAAGTGTATCATGCTTTTTCCAAATCTGTCTTGACGACGCGCATGTAAAATGAGAGGAAATTTGTGAATAATAAAAAAAAAATAAAATGTAAAAAATAAGATAGAAACTCTCCAATTGATGTTTACCTTCCGCGGTAATAGTTAGACCACATTACAAATATTACTATTATTTTGATAGTTGAGGAACGCATAATATTTATAAAAACAGTGTGATAATGAAATTAAAGTAACCACTTTGATTTTCAACTATTAAACAATTTCAAATTTGCGACATGCAGCTGAAAAACCCCGAGTAAAAAAAACATGATTGATGTGATTTCGATCGATTTTTAGAGATTTGTCGGTTCAATTGGATTTGCAATAATGAATATTTTAAAATTTACTAAATAAACTTCAAATTTAGATAAACACCCTGGTACCAAGTTGGAACTGATTTCATTCGGGTTATTTGATTCAGCACATGCGACTATCATTATAAAATAAAAATCTACTTTATAAGCCATTTTTTAGCAGATATTTTGAAGTATAATCTTTTTCAGTATTTCTACCTTGTAACCCAAACAATTTTTACGTAATTATTATAACTATCTGAGATATTCTAAAAGCGGGGTTTTGGTAATAAAAAATGCCCATTCCCAAAGTTTGTTTATTCCTTTTTAATACTAAAATGTACTGCCAAAATTCATATTAAATGTACGTATATTTGTCCCTAAATGGATTAAGGGTGACGATAATGATGAAGTAGAAATAAAACGAATTATTTTTACATTTTCCCGTATAAAATTTTGAAAAAAATAAAGAGAAAACAAATTCGATGATTAATTCCTAATATTGACTGGATTTTATAAATTACTATGTTTTACAATATTGTTTATTCTTACGTTTATTTGATTTTATTCCTTTGTTTTAAATTGATAAAAATGAATAAAAATGGATCTTTCTTTATTTTCTATTAATCCATTAACGACCAAAAACCTTAAATTTTTATCTCACATTCGAGTCTCAGTACTGAATAAAGAAATGGAAAAAATCATAAGTATTCAGGTATTACGAATTTGGCAAATCTGATCTTATATTTGTATTCAGCGACCCCAAAAATCCCTGAGTAAATTTGATTAACATTCATACACATTTGAAAAATATGTTCGCCATTTTGAATTTTAAAAATCCGTAACTGAATTTTCATTCAATATAATAGGAAAAATGGAAAAGCGGGATAAAATAAATATGTTGTATACTTTTATTGACGGTATCATTAAAAAACTATATTTTCACCGTTCCCCGGTCGCCATATTGAATCCGCCAATATTGGGAGCATCAAATTCACTGGAAAATGGTTGGGGATTTTTAGTGAAACAAAATTTTATACTTTGGTCGAAAAAATTTCGTTTAACGTTGATATATATCAGAATTACTCAGAGAAACACGCATTTTTGACATTTTCATACTTTTCCGCCATTTTTAAAAAGTGAACTGCGTGAAACTGAAAATGTGAAATTTTTTTTTGTGAACGGTAACTATTTTGTTCACGTTTAATCGTAGTTTGAAAGGAATCGAGATCCGTCATGGACTCGGAAAAAAATGTTAACAAAATTTTTTCCATTTTTTCGGTACTTTTTCAAATTAAATCCGCCATATTGCTGTACTAATTAGGCATATAAATTCAATTTTGACTGCGGGGTTCGAAAAAGCACACCTGAAAATAATAAGATATGTTGGTTCCGTTATGACCTTTTCCATTCTTCTATTCATTACTGCGGCTCGAATGTGAGCTAATAATTCCAGGTGTTTAGGCGTTAATGGGTTAATTATTCCTGTTTTAATATTGGTGTAAATTGTGTTGTAAATACTTGAATTTTTTAATTGAATCTACCCTTACTGCAGATTCCTACAACTAATACTTAATTAAAAATGTTATTTTTTGATGCTGTAATATGATTATTGTGTTACGACTGAACTCATTTTTTTGAAGAATCATTTTATCAAGGATATAATCGTGAAAAAATGCGTAAACAATTAAATACTACGTATCGAATAAGGATATGGCAATTTTTAAATAATTCATCCCTTAAAATTATTGCAATTGTGTAATTCCCAGGTTTTAATTTTGGAACCAACAAAAATTTTAATGCCAAGCTACGTAATAGTAAACCTTGGTGCAGAAAAGAAATCCATTCAGATTACAAATCTATGCTTAGACAGCATGAAAAATAATTGTAAGCAAGTTCACGACTGGTTATTTACGGAAAATGTAATTCGAAGCGTGAGTTTGTACAAGAGAGATGAACGATGCTTGTTTTTGTACGTTCAACAAAATTCTGATGACTTTCAAATGTACCTACCATCGGTACTATGTAGGCAAAGATTTTACGATCTTGTGCTGGAAGCAACACGCGATCAGGAGGGAATGGTGTCCGATTTAGACGCGTACATGGCTGATGACAGACTGAAAGTAAAGGTAAACTATGCTTATCAACTGTTATTTACATATGGTAGATGTTTACAATAGATCCTTAATATTTACATCTATTGTACGTTCTACTACAACTCAACAAATTTATGTTACAATCGTCGCGTGCGCGTAAGCAAACACACGTAATAGCGAAAGCAGTGCCTAAAGTATAGGATATCAAACTGCTTAAAGATATTGTTTATGATTATTGTAAAAAATAATTTTGTATATTTCTCACAATGGATAAACGCGAGTCTCAGTAGTATTATTATTGTGTTCGAGTTATTGTTGTGATGAACCACATGTGACATAAAGTTGTTTTTCTCATACTTAGAAATCATTGAAATGCTTTAATCGCCTTTAATTTAATATTTTCACGCACGCACACGTATAGGACAATCGCTGAAATGTGTACGCGTAAGCTGGATGGAATTGTTTATAATATATGCGTATGTTTTGCAATTTTTAACTTTTCAATATCGAGTATTTTCACTTTAATCGTTTTTTAGTTCGAATACGAATTGGACGACCAAGCCAAACGAATCGTTCTTGGGAAAGGAACTTATGGGGTCGTTTATGCAGCTCGCGATTTAAATACCCAAATAAGAATAGCCGTAAAAGAAATTCGGGAACGAAATCTCGGTGATGTGCAACCGCTTCATGAGGAAATTAAGCTTCATAGTCAGCTGAGACACAGAAATATTGTGCAGTATTTGGGTTCAGTGAGTGAAGATGGATTCTTCAAGATTTTCATGGAACAAGTGCCGGGAGGTAATATATAAAATATATAAAAATTCTTTAAAAAATATTTATTTTCTGTAAAGGAAATAACAATGGGTAGTTAAAAACATTGAGTTCCCAACATTTTTATCACAAAACAAAAAATGATTCTGTATTATTTTAATTATGAAATAAAAGCTGGATATATGAAGTACTAAATAAATATTTAAGATAATAAAATAAATGTGGCTTCTGTTTAGTTAACAAACATTTCGATGGGGTACTGGAACATTTATTTTATTAATTTACGAATGATTGAACACTTTATAACACATGAACATTTATACAGGAAGTTTATCGGCCCTACTGCGATCGAAATGGGGTCCGCTGAAAGAGAATGAATCGACAATATCATTTTATACGAAACAAATTTTGGAAGGTTTAAAATATTTGCACGATCAAAAAATTGTTCACCGAGATATTAAAGGTAATAATTCGTCATTTTTTTAATGTCAAAAGGATTTTGTAATATAAGCTTTGAATATTGAGAGAAATGATAACATTTCATAATACAAAATATGTTTTGAAGTGAAAGAACGAATGTAAAACTATAGATTTTCAAAATTGCAAAATTTACGAAATATTTATTTAATAAATACAGGTGACAATGTCTTAGTCAATACGTACAGTGGAGTAGTGAAGATATCAGATTTTGGTATGTCGAAGCGTTTAGCTGGGCTTTGTCCTAGTACTGAAACGTTTACAGGAACATTGCAATACATGGCCCCTGAAGTGATAGACAAAGGTCAACGAGGTTACGGTGCCCCTGTAAGTAACAGGGATATAAAAATCTACAATATTGAAATTAACTAAAAATTTATTTACTGCATTGTCGAAATTTAGGCGGACGTTTGGTCTCTCGGGTGCACAATCGTAGAAATGGCGACTGGAAGACCTCCCTTCGTTGAGTTAGGATCTCCCCAAGCCGCACTTTTCAAGGTATGTAATCGTCGATTTAATTTAACAAATATAACAATGTCTTATTTTTATTATCCTACAATTTCGTATAAGACGTGAGATTATAATATGAATAAAATAGGCAATGTGTAAAAGATGTATGCTATTCTGCGAATGCAAACATTCAGAGAAACAAGTTATGATCATTGTTTTAAAAAAATACCTACTTTTTCAACGGTTATTTGCAAGAATCGCGTTTTTTGATAATGAAAAGGATATCTCACCATTGCAAAACATGCTAATCACGTATTTTTTATCAACCCTTTCTTCTCCTGGTGAATTTAAAAAAAATGTCAATTTCAAGTTGTAATTTTGCATTTTCTCGCGATCGAGTTTTTTAGATAAATCTTTCTAAACATAATGAGCGATAATTCTCGTTTCGATCACCACTAAATCACGCCATTTTTAAAAAGGTGAACTAAGTGACGCTGAAAACCACAATTTTTTTCGTTAATCAGTACTATTTTATTTACTTTTATTCATTCATTCAAAATGGCGGATGTGAATTTTGTGCTATAGAAATGTACATGATGGAACAGAAATATTTGTATGAAGTTTTTCGGAAATATTGTCCACTATATTGGTCGGCCATTTTGAATTTTTGAAATCTGACTTCAGGTTCGTTATCAGCGACCCGAGAAATATTTAGATACTCAACGTCATTAAATAGAAAAATGAAAAGAATAAGGATACACCGATTATTAATATTTGTGGGGAAAAAATTCTTCCGCCCACATTTTTGAGCCGCCATCTTTAAAGTTTAAAAAGTACGTTTTGCCATTTTCAAGCTTAGATATTGCGGACGCGATATTTTCAGGTGAAACAGTGCTCTGATGACTTGCTATATGAAAAAAAATTCATTTCTGAAAGAAAATAGTCAAAAATTTCGATTTTTCTTTCAAAAAATGGCCGTAACTTTTTTTAAATTTATATTTTTGGGGATTGTGATTACAGACTCTGAAAAAGCGAGGTCAAATACACAAAAATGGTTCCCGAAGGATTTTTTTACATTCTTGATCGCCGAGAAAATTAAAGTTGAAAATGAACGAAAAAAGTGTCCGTCCCGGCGATAAAGGGTTAATGGGTTAATCCCGACAGTTTTTGAAATTCAGTTTTTTTTTAATCCGTCTGGAGAACAAAGGACTTATAAAGAATATTCATACCTTTTGCAATGGTCAGTATTGCACTTTTCTATGAAAAAAACGCGATTCTTATAAAGAAACATTAAAAAGGTATTTTTTTCAAAATATGACCGTAACATTTTTCTTTTAACTCGCTGGCTGATTCTGACGATGAGATTCGAAAGAGAAGGTTCGAATCTATCGATTTCGACTTTTTTTTTCAATTTGTTTAACGGTGTTTAGAACAAAGGTCACAGCGCTGAAAATGTCGTCCCTTTTTCTGACTTCTGGGACGAAAAGGGTTAAACAAATTCTTTTTTATTTCCGCTTTAAAATATTATTAAATCAATGTTGAAATAACGAATTGATCAACAATTAAAGAAGCAACTAACAGAATATACATTTATATATATCAAATTGAAATTCGATGTTCACCATTCGTAGTTTGTCTAATGTTATTAGAATAATAACATGAAAAAATGTGTTTATTTTTTAATTTTTCTAGCTGCGCATTCTACGAGAGTGGGGTCGCTTCCTATTATACGTATGCATTGTGATCACACAAAAAATTAAGGCTGATGTAGGTGTTTTTTTTTTTTTAATATTTTGGATAATTCATAAAAAATAAATAAATAAATTATACGCTAATAATTTGTATTTATTAAGTCATAAAAATTGCATGAACGACAGCATTATTTACTTTAAAAAAAGTTTGTTAACAATGTTCGTCCTTTAAAATAGTTAATCTTACTATACCATTTTTTATCACCGCAAATACTACGCGTATGTTCACGACCATTTTTTATTTTATCACAATAATTGATATGTAGCGTTAATTATACTATTATAACTAACAAAAGTGGATATAAATCGTTATGATAAACAACAATGGAAATGCAATCTATTATTTTTTTTCAACGATTTTACATCTCAAATTAGAAAATCGTCTAGCCAATTCAGAGTTATTTACAAATATTTTTTTGGAAATTTTCAATTGTAACAAAATTTTTTTTTTTTAAATCAGTGCCTAATTTAAATTTCCAATCGCCATTGTGACATTTGAATAATGTTGTACAAAAAGGTGCAAATAACTCTGTATGGCGAAGACATATTTCTAACTTCACATGTACAAACTTTTTGTTTATGACTAAGTTATTTCTAAGTAGTAAATAAATATGGCTGGTTCTCAATAAAAGTCGAATTTAGCTTTACGGAGATGATAATTTTTTTTCAACTTATTATCGATTTTTTTTGCTCAATTCTTAGTTTATCTCTTGTTTAATAAAAATATTATTGTGATCCTCAACTTTTTTGAATTTGAATTAAATATAAAGATAATCGTCAACAAATTTTATGAGGAAATTATGATGAGGGAATGACGAAATGAAATAGAATTGCCATAAGCTTATAAACATAACCTTACTTTCTTAAGAACTGTGTACTTTACTATTACCGGAAACATATACAAATATACTGTGATTATTAAATAAAAAAGCGCTCACCTCTTGATTGTATTAATGAGGGAATAACTTTAAAAAATGTAATATTCAAAAAAGTTGTCATCAAATTAATTTCAACAAAACATCTATTCTTCAATCTTCCGCTATAGTGTATGTTGTCAAGGCCAATGTTGCAAATTAAAACAAAAACGCAGTGGAGCCTGATAAATCTCTAAATTTTGCTCCAATCACACTGTTGTAAAACGGTGAGGGAATGATCGATATTTTACGGACAAATTTTTAATTATATTTCAAAAAATTTCCAATCGTATTTTTTAAACTATAAACTCATGTAGGTGTAGTCAATACTATCCTATATGAATAAAAAAAAAAGATAACAAACAATAAGTAAGGTCTTTTACGTTTAAAGTTAATAATTCTTTTCGAATTTAGCAGTTGGGACATAGTGAGGGAATGATTTGCAGGGTACTTTCTTGAAATATCTTTTTTGTTTACCATATTAAAAGAATTTTTTTTTAAATTGCACATCTAGTGCAGTAGTTTAATTAATAAAAAAGACATTTCGTAATTAAAGATCCTGGTTTATAAAAATCATTAAAGACATCAATTTCGATTTTTTTTGAGAATCCGCCAGATACTACATTTTATTAGTTTAAGCGCAATGACCAATCTTGCAAAACAATAATTAATTTCATTAAGTACTTTCAGAATAACTACACTTTTCTCTAGTTAAATAGTAATATTAACTATTTTTCTTGTTGTAGTTAGGTTATATTTAGTTTATACATCTGTACATGTGCGCGTGTCCAAATATGGAATTGAAACATTTTTCAGGTGGGATATTACAAAAGCCACCCCGAAATACCTGCCGAATTGAGCGAAAGAGCAAAAAATTTCATTTTGCGTTGCTTCGAACCAAATCCTGATATTAGAGCAACAGCCGCAGAACTTTTAGAAGATCCTTTTCTAACAGAGTAAGATTTTAGATATATTTTGAAATATTTTTAACGATATGTGTAATACTTTAATGCAAATGTAATTGTTATTAACATCAGAAAGAAGAAAAATTCAAGACTAGCAGCGCCACCGGATTTCAGTCGGAGCGTATCTGTACCAGCAGATAAAGTTGAACGACTAGGCAGATTTGACAAGACCAACAATAATCACATCGTCGCTCCTCCTTCCGTTCAAGCATCTTTATCCGACGATAGGTAAGGGACAGTAACTAATATTATTTGATTGCTGGTGTGATTCGGTGTGCAGAAAAATAACGAATGCAGGTTTTAAAAATAAACTTATGCTTTCACACTTAACTTTAAAAATGTAGAGGTTTAACAATTATTATTTAATTTATGTATGGTAGTTTGATTTTTTTTGTGCATTACATTAATTATTTATTTTACAATTATGAGGAATTCTTGAGAACAATTTTATGATTAACCCATTAAGTCCCAAAAAGGCAAAATTTGTAGCTTACGTTTTAGCTCAGAAAATTTTGTGAAAAAAAAAAGAAAATCTTTTGGAAAATACCCAACCCTACTATTTTCGGGTATGCTCTATACGATAGAATGGTTTAAAATTTTCAAAAATTTGATTTTCAATTGTTAATTAACAATTTAAAAATAAAAAACGATTTTTTTATGAACAATTTTTTATCAATCAAAAATTTTAGTGGGAAGGAGGAATTTTTGTGGAGCAATTTTTTATTTTTGTCGCAAATATGCACAAAGGTGCACAAAATATCTAAGCTTTACAACCAGCTTTGTTTTTTTATGGTACGATTTTTTTAAACAAAATGGCGGCCAAAAAACGAAAGCTAAAAAATCAAACGTTCATTTGCACGTTTTTTAATTGGAATCGTGCAAATTATTCAATTATTTCAGTAAAAATATACCTAAATATAATATTTAAAAAAAAATAACTATAAAAATGGTTAAATATGAAATATAATGTTTTTAAGGTTTTAAAAAGTCGTTTTTTTACGGTTTCTCGTTATTATTTCAACAGAAACTAATGCAAGAACCTGAATATCGTTGAATTTCGAAATACTGATTGATGATCTGATACTTTTAGGCTACAATTCATAATATAGACATAGACATAGATATTGGTCAGATTTACTTGCCACTTTATGCCACTATTCG
Source organism: Trichopria drosophilae (assembly GCA_030407085.1). Lineage (NCBI taxonomy): Eukaryota > Metazoa > Arthropoda > Insecta > Hymenoptera > Diapriidae > Trichopria > Trichopria drosophilae. Next base: position 166,536,997 of record CM059583.1, read on the forward strand.
GCTAATCGTACAAGGTTCATCGCCATCCCACACAGAACGACGCAAAATATATAGAATTCACATAAAAAACAGTAGTAAAATGAGCGTTTGATATTTTAGCTTTAGTTTTTTGGCCACCATTTTGTTTCAAAAAATCGTACGATAAAAACCAAAGCTGATTGTAAAGCTTAGATATTTTTTGCACCTTTGTGCATATTTGTGAGAGAAAAAAATTCCTTCCTACTCAAATTTTTGATTGTTAAAAAATTTTTGTAGAAAAAAATCGTTTTTTTTTTAATTATTAATTATCAATTGAAAATAAAATTTTTGACATTTTTAAACCATTCTATCGTGTAGAGCATACCCGAAAATAGTAGGGATGGGTATTTTCCAAAAGAGTTTCTTACTTTTTCATAAAGTTTTCTGAGCTAAAACGTAAGCTACAAATTTTGCCTTTTGGGAGTTAATGGGTTAAATCATTAACGTCAATAAAGACACAAAATTGACTAAGATTACAGGATATTTTTTAACATTGAAAATAAATTTCAAAAAATCAGTGGTTTAGAGTTAGAAAGTTAAATCCAACTTTTGAAAATGTGTTTCAATTATTCATAGCTTAGTCTTAATTATCATAATTATTTATTTATTTGTAGTAGATTATTATATTTGAAAAATTTAGGAGAAGCATCGAAGTTTATTTTTATGAACCTTTTTAACGAGTTTAGCGAGCTTTGCTTGTATTATGCTGGTGTGCGTTTCCAATAAACGCTTTTCAAGTTGCACTGGAAAGCTCCACCGTTAACAGTTCTAACACATTATTTTTCGCATACTTGAAAATTAATTTTCAACAACATTCGACTAAGGCGTTCTAACTTCATTGAATTTCAAACTGATTCAAATGAAAGTGTTCTGCGTAGCAGAGCGTTAGTCAAAACGAGTCCACTGAAGGAACGTAGCCCGGCTCATCTTCTCTCTCCGATCAGCATGCCGACTGCGAATCTCTCCTTCAACAGGTAATGAAACGAGAAAATGAAAATCGTATTTCATACAAATTCTCGCTAGTAAATTCACTGTAAATTATAAAAAAATACATGTTTGCTTCCATGTTATATTCGAATTTGTTCGAGAACAGAATTCAAATGTTTATTTTGTTAAATATTTTCTTAATGTCAGTGTCGTTATCCTTGTGTAAAATTTAAGTGTCAGATAATTGGTGAAACTACTTTCAGAGGCTTTTTTTCGTCACATAAAATCATTTTAATCTCATTACACTTTACTGAATCAATGTTTTTAAATACCGAAGATCGTTTGGTTCGAATAGGTTTTGAAAACTTACAGAAGAAAAGTTGCCAAATTTAAATTGTCTACTAACTAGTAATTAGTAATTAACTATTAACTAATAAATTAATCAAATGATTGTATCTATTTAAAAGAAGTGTTCGAAACTATTAAAATAGCCTGCGATTGTAATTTCTTCCTGTAGATATATGGAAAAGGAAATAGTTGGAACTACTAACTAGATAGCAGGAGACACGGCCATCGTTTTTAGTTAATTTTACTATCTAAATAGAGATTACGACAAATTATGTAGTGAAACCTACTTTTTTAATAATAATATCGAGTAAAATGCTTAGTTTTACCGGATCCTACTATTTAGTAGTGTGAAATCAACTATTTCTTTTTTTTTCCATCCAGAAAGATTGATTTATTAATAGTTGATAAATTACTCCATTTATACAAATTTATGTCCATGTTTTTTATTTTAATTTATTTTTTCTAATGCAGGCCGATTTATTTTATTAAGGATAAAATTTAAAACACCTTGTTACGAACTACTTCAAAATACTACTACTATTCAAAGACAATATAAAAATCCCATAGTGTTACGTAGAAAACTAAAAATAATGAACAAGAATGAAATATTTAATATATTGAAATGTGATATGATTCTAGAATTCGTTTTTATTTTGTTGTATTTTTCACCCGATTCACTGGATCCTTAAAAGATCTCGTGAAATGCTTCCAACAAAGTACTGCCGAAACGGTACTACCGATAAATAAGGATTTTTGAAGAATTAATTTTAAAAAATAATAATATAAAAGTATTTACACTCAAAAATAGTAGTGGTGATATTAAATTAAAAAAGACAAGTAATACACAATACACACCCCAATCAACATGAAGCATTTCTCACTTTTTCTCAGAACTGGCACATTATATTGCATACACAACAACAATTTTTTTAAAACAAAAATTTGTGGAAAAACTGTTGAAATACAATTTTTCGAATCGAATGTTTTTTTAAACTAGCCATGGTTCTTCTTTCATCCACAGATATACTTGATCGAAATCAGTTTCATCGACTCATACTGCTATTTTACAGAGTCCACTTTTGCACACATTTGCATGTCTAAATTGCAGTCAATATTTTTATGAAATGCAGCATCGTAACATATAAAATGGCAAACCACACATTCATTTACCTAACTTCTCATTTAATACATATATACACAACCACACATTTAGCCACTCGGATATAAGTCCCTTTTTATTAAATTCAAATTTTTACAAATCATTTTGTTTCGTGGTTTACTAATGCCCTAAATAATATTTTGCAGAGTGTCGAAAAAACGAATTGCTTAATTTAATAAATGTATCCGCATTAGAGTATCCGTTAAAAAAGTTGAGTCAGGAATTTTTTCATGTACCTACCCCTTCAGTTTGTTGTAAATAATTAAAAAAAAATTAAGCATAGTTTGAGCTCATCCATTCACCTGTGCATGTACAGACCTGAAGTTTGATATTGTTATTACGTGAGAAAATTAATTTTTTCAGTTTTTTCTCCATCAGTTTTCTAAAACGACATAAAAAAATTTGAACTTTTGCATATCACTTTCCAAATGGATTTTAAGGTAGCTAGACCCCAACTGCGCAAGTCAAAAACGATGTAACTATAAAGTGTAAAAACATAACCTCACTACCAATATGTAAAATCTAATTATAAATAAATAATTAGTCTTATGTCATTCAAATATCAAATCCATACTAAATTGAATTAATGGAAAGAAAAAATTAACCTAGTAAATAACGTAGTACAGAAATAGTGGCAACGTCGTATTTTATCAGAAAAGCGCGATTTAAACACAGGTATGTACATACTCCGCTGTGGATCGAAACAGAGTTTGTTTTCGTATTTTATTTAATGTGGTCGCATACAGAAAACGAAAATGTCTGCATATCTATTACATATTTTATGCATACGCGTATGTGTATTTTATTTATATTACGTTATCTACCGTGGTTTTTATGCTAAACTCATCAATAAAAGTACGTATGTATGTTCAAATACTCGCGCGCAAAAACAAAGAATGATCTCATAAATGCATCGTTGCCGTCTATTCTGTATTGTATGACAAATCCCGAGAAATTTCTGAAGTTGGATTTTTGATCAAGTCGAACTTTTTTATTAAACGGTCAATGTTTACGACTTTCAAATATGTGATTCCTCATTACTTCAATTACTTCAGACTAGTTTTTCGTCAAGATCTTAACAGTAGGTTTTGTGCTATAAGAAAATTTGTATCAAATCGGCATTTTTTCGACAACTTCCATCATGGCTACCATACTGATCTATGTAAAAACATGCGATTTTTGATCGATTATATCGCGGGAACTAAACGGTCAAAATTGTTCAAATTTAACAGACATACGCATTGTTATTCAAATTAGTTTTGCTGAAACTTTCAAAAACTTCTTGAATAATAGGTGTTTAGGGTCTAGCTACCTTAAACAACAAATTTCAAGCAATTAAACAAATTTCCGACTGGGCCAGTTTCATTTACGAAATTGAGACATCACATTTCATATTATTTGGGACCTTACGAGTAAAATAAGCTCTGGTTGAGTCGAATAACGACTATTTAAAACTGAGTTGTATGTTTTGTATAATAGTTCTTTGTGACAAAAATTGGGAAAAGGAAATAAAATATGTTATTTGTTCCTGTAAAAATTTCAGAAAAAGTTAAACAATATTATGCTGTAGATGATCATATTCTATAGGGGAGAAGTGGCGGTTGTGAGCACATTTTCGTTTTTGAGTCATAACTTGTGCACGGGTAGAGATATTATATGAACATATGCATATGTATAGAGAGCTAGAGACCTTAGGTAACTACTGACGACGAAAATAATTGATTCCGTCGATTAAAAAAATTTTATTAACAATTTAGTAAAGTGGACATTTCTGGGAAAAAAATGTTGGTGGGTCGGTTGTGGGCACCCTTGAAAAATCGGCTAAAAATGGACAAAAATGAAGTCACCGAACTCGACTTCCACTTTCTTCACGTAGCGTTGAAGGCAGCTTTTCCACTGAACACCTCTTAATGGCTTGAATCAAAGCATTAAAATTATCATCATCAGATGATTTTATCGATTTCTTCTTCGTCGACATCTGTAATGACATCGAAAAATACATAAAAATACCATTAACAGTTGTGAAAAATTAATTACGTTTACATCAAAGACGATATTTAACGATTAAAAAAAAGGGGGTGCCCACAACCGACTTTAACAACCATATTGACACGTCATGAACACAACAGCGGTTGTAAACATTTTGGTGACGTTGGGTTTTGAATCACAAAATATGATCAATTTACTGCGTAAATATGTATTGCACTGACCTTCTCGATTGATTCACTTCGATTTATAGCACTTTTATAAGTATTAAATAATAGATCTATGCCGATTTACACAAATAAAAACAGTTATTTGTTTCCAGCAAAGCACAGATGCGTTTCTTTGCTTTGGTTTTCGCAACAAAAGAACGTGCGGCTACAGCATACACTTAACATTTAGTAAGATTTGGCTGATTTGCTTTTTTCTCAAAGTTACGCCAGGGTGCCCACAACTGCCCCATGCCCACAACAGCCACTTCTCCCCTACCTTTTTACGCATCTATTTGCCTACTTATTTGTCCAGAAAAAAGTTTGTTGTCAAATTATCCTATAATGAAAATCGAATATCTTGGCTAGCGTGAAATCTGGAGAAGCTAATATATAGGTGCCAAATATTGTTTTAAAAAATCAGTGTATTATTTTCTGAGTTCCTCTTCGATCTTGTAGAAATGAAAAGTAATTTTTCAATTACGTTTTTCGTTTAAACGCATAAATTCCATTTTTATTATTAAATAACAAAAGGGCGTAACTTATATTAATCTTTGGGAATAATTAATCTAATAAAAATCCATAAAAGGGAACCTCCACCTTTTGAATTTATAAAAATTAAATATATACTTCGAGTACTTTACAACACCATCATCTGTATAAGTTTATTAGTTTATAAATTTTATCAGTTTCTGAATATTACAAAAAAAGATTAGACAAATAATACGGTCCGACACTGCTTTTGCCTTTGACAACCTAAGTATCATTTCTGAAGTACTTTTTTCGTGCTGAAAACGATGGCACTAACAGAATTTTGCTATCGCGTCACACTTTGGAGAAAAACATGGTTAAATGTGTAAAAATCAGTGTTTTCGGCCAAATATCGGTTTATTTCGTAGCAAGGGGAAATTTATTTTTTACAAGCGAAAAAGGTTGTGCTAGCAGAATTTTGTTACGATGTCACATTCAGGAGAAAAACGTGGTTAAATTTAACCTCATTTTTTAACTACGTTTAACCTCATTTTTCTCCGAAATGTGAAGTGATAACAAATTTGTGGTAGTAGCATCGTTTTCAGTATGAAAAAATGCTTGCTTGTCAAAATTCATTTACCTATTGTTACAAAATAAACCGAAATATAGCGAAAAACTGCGATTTTTACACATGTTTTTTAAACATGTCGGAAATGATACTTTACTTGACGAAAAGTAAAATTTGTCGGTCAGTGTAATGTACTAAGTTAAAAATCACAAACTGTTGACTTTCGCGAGTTAGGATATTTTTTACGGAATTCGAGGATGACCTGCAGGTTCTGATCCTCATTCCGTCTGACTATATTATTGTATTGTTCCATCAAACTTTCTGCCGTCTCTGCACAATCATTGATTACTTTGGGCTTTGAAACAATTTGTAAACCGTGTTTAAAATCATTATTTTCGTACCAAAAAGAAGAATCAATACTTGAATATTCTTTGCGAATTACAAATCTATCGAAAAGATTCAGAGACCCAGGTGTGATGAAATGATCCATATCTTGTTTTTACATAATATTTTAATGTCTTTAATATTGATTTGATAACGTTTCGTACTGACTGATATTATGTATTCTTCACCATTTTTCAACGTTGAAACTAGATTTCACGCTAGCCATGCTGTTCGATTTTCACTGTACGATAACATGACAGTAACCTTTTTTTCTGTACAAATAAGTAGGCAAATAGATGCGCAAAAAAGATACGGAATATCATTCACTGCCTAATATTGATTAATTTTTCTGAAATTGTTACAGGAACAAAAAACATATTTTATTTTTTTTTTGCCAAATTTTTCTCAAAAAGCATTATTGTACAAAACATACGGTAACTCAGCTTTTAATAGTCGTATTCGACTCAACCGGAGCTTACTTTACTCGTAAGATCCTTCGATTTTGTAAATTAATCCGTATGAGAGTTGTGGATAAATAATTACGAAACTGTTGGATCTTTCGGTTTTTCGAACAAAAAAGTACTGTTGTAAAAAACGTTCTGGCTCAATCAGAAATTTCTTTAATTGCTTTTTGTTTTTAGAAAGCATTTGGAAAGTGGTATGCAAAAGTTCAGATTTTTTGATATCGTTAAAAAATTGGTGGAGAAAAAACCGACAAAATTAATTTTCTTGCGTAATAACAATCTCAAACTTCAGGCCTCTACAGGCACGGGTTAACTTTAACATTAAGAGCTCAAACTACGCTTAAAATTTTTTTAAATTGATTTGCAACAAACTGATTTGGTGCGTAAAAAAATTCCCGAATTGACCTTTTTAACGGACACCCTAATCCACATAATAATATAATTATGAAATAGCATCATGCAATAATAATTGATATGAATTTGTGGATGCTTAGTCCATGCATGAACGATTTGATGAAATTAATGAACGGTATATAGAAGTGTTTACGTATACTACGAATGCCTGTGTATACATTGCATGCAGAAGGAATGCGGGGCATATGGGACAAATGTCAGAGTTTGCATTTCTGTCGTGCGATTAAACGTACGCTATATTGTTTTTAAAATGCATGCAACGACAATGTGGGATGAACGATTTCTTAATATTACAGTACTATTGGTAGTACACCGTCTATAGATACTAGCGAGGTTGATGCAGCTGCGACTTCCATGCAGAGACGGAGCTCTTCGGGAGTATTATTGTCGCCGGAAGTTGAAATAACTGGTACGTACATTTTCATTATTATACACTTTTTAACTAAGTAATTTTGTGGAATTTACGTAGCGTTGAATCGTTAAAATATTTATAAGCACTAGATGAAATATTTGAAATAAAATATTTTTAGATGACTTTATTAGATTCGTCCTAAAGTGTAGATAATGCGAATGGTTGCCTAGTTTTTTTAGTAAATATTGTAATCCATCGAACCGTAGCTATTGATGAAGCGCTCTACGCGCTCGATAGTAACACATAACCTACATATTTTACTACCAAATAACACAGGCCCAGACTCTAATTTTTAGAAGGATTTCGTTGCGTTGAATCCAAACTTGGCCGCAGAATTGTTGTATCACATGAAGATGTTGAAATATCCTAATACAATTCGCTCATATTCAATAATTTTTTGTGGCGGAACAAAATTATTATTTGCAATTTGTCAGCTTCAGAATGCTTTTTTAGTAATTCCGATACGATTTTTTTAATCCAGTTATCGAAGTTTTTGTCAGGGAACAATGTGCAATTACATGAAAATAACTAACAAAGTGAGACCGACTTCCTTGCTAAAAATTGTTCTATTACGTCATGATGTTGATGAATATCCTAACCTAAAAATGAAAAAAACTCACGTTTTGCCCATTTTCAGTAAGTTTGTGTGGAGGAATAATTTTTTTTCGCAATTAGACAAAAACCATATTAAAATGCATTCATCTGAAAACTGAATATATTTTTCCGACGGTTTTCGATGTGCTGAATCAAAATCTGGTCGTATAATTTCTTTATGCCTTCAAAATTTGGAGATGTCTTAAGCTAAAAGTGCAAAATACGAAAATCATAATTGTTCCTTGACAAAAAATTGGATAACTCGTACTAAAAAATCGTACGAAACGACTAAAAAAGCATTTTAAAGTTGATGAATAACGCTTTAAGCTGGTTCTGCCAAAGCGGTAACAAGCATTTTGCTCCGCCAAAAAAACTTACTGAATATGAGCAAAAACAGAGTTTTTTGCCCTTTTAGGTTAGGATATCTCAAAATCCTGACGTGATGGAACAAGTCTGAGGCCAGATTTGGATTCAGCTCGTTGACAACCTTCGAAAAAGTATAGTCTGGTTTCTGGGTATGGAAATTAGCTTCATTTTGTTGGCCTGTATAATCTACAATTCTGCAGTCACTTTCTTGGATGACAAATTTGTCCACTGGAAGCTTTCTGTAAGTTGAAGATTATAGTACGCTGCGGTATTTGCTACGTACTCAGCATAGGTACTACTGTAGACCATTGCAAAAAAATATTGAAATTGCAATATCTCATAAAAGCCCTCGATGCAATATTTCAAATAATGTTTCTTTGAGTATTACTAGGTTCATATTAATAGTTTAGCGGTTTGTTCCGCATTTCTTTGGTACTGTACCTGATTTATTTTAATTATGCATTTCATATTCAAATTTCGAAACTCACTAATTTTTTCAATATGAACATATTGAAATGAAAGGAGTTCTAAAGTGATTTCCAAATAAAGTAAGAATTTAGTTTAAAAACTGTAAATGAAAAATGTCTGAATCAATTTCCTTTAAATTCAATGTAAATAAAGGTAATTCTAATTACTACATGCGGTCTCGTTACAAATGCCAAACAAATTAATTTAGAATTTGCCGAGAATTATCTGACATATCTAACTATCACCATTTTCGAAACCTCCTGAAAATATCGCGCCGAAAAAATCGTAACAATTAAGAATGTTTATTATACATCGCATTATTGTATGTCAATCGCCATTTCAATTAGCTAATGAACAACATAATATTTGTATTTAACTCTACACTCTTTGGAAGCAATTAGAGTAACTAAGAAATATTGTGGAATCATTGCATGTTATATTTCTTAGAATGCTGTTTACAATATAGATTGCAATTTTCTAAAATATTTTTTAATTGCGAAAAAATTGAAAATTCTGATTTTCTACTTTAATTTTTGTTCCGTCACCTTTATATTTTTTGGTATGTCTCAAACTTTTCCATGCAACGTATAGATAAAACGTTATTCCAAGTACGCTTTAAAAAGAAAAAGAGTGTCAAAGTGTTTGGGGTGTTTTATAAACGGGTTATTATTGTCATCACTGAGAAGTTGAATCAAAACGTTTTGAAAATGAGTTGGTGGTCAAATTCTAGACATCTTACTGGAAAACGTTTAGTTAGCGTATTCAAAACGTTGCAAATCCCGAATCGATGGGTATATGCACGATTTTAAAAAGAACGTTTGTCTTTGCAACTATTCACGACTTTTCGCCGACTTCTTGAAATGTTTCAAACCGGTTATTCCAACATTTTAAAGCTTACTTAGTACTGTTTAGAAATATATTAATAAATTAATATAAAATAATTGAACCGACACTAAGAATTCCTTAGAATAGTAAAGGAAATACAATTTTCAATTATTGCTTTTTTAGGACAAAAATCAGGAGAGGAGCAAGAGGGCTTTTACTTACTGAAGAAAGATAGTCAACGTCGTATGACTCTTACACGCGTATTGAGTCAGGACGAAGCAAAGATTTGTGACGTCTGGATGAGAAGTATTCATCAGGATGTAGGCCATGAGACGTTCTTGAAAGAGGTATAGAATAGTCATCACATTAATAATTTATAAAAATAGCCAATTATTTTACGAATCATCATTGTGCTAATAGTGATGATCTTCGACATCTGCCGAATTTTAAAAACGTTTCCAAACATACTCGAAATTGAACTATATACAGCTTCAGTACTTTGATATTATTCTATATTAAGGATAAAAGGTATTACAGTTGTTGCTCCCTGGCAGTGATTATTCGCATCATATTACAAACAGAAATAATATATACATATAATATTTCTTTTTATGTATTTATTTCAATTCTGCATAGCCTTCTAATAATAGGTGAAAAAGTGTCATTATTCCATTAATTACACTGTGAGACTGTGAAAATATCGACTTTTAAAGGGACATAGTAGACCTTGTAGGGCACGAAAAACTGAAGACAATGGTATGGTTGTTTTTTCTCCGACACCCCCAAAAACTCATTTTACACCTAAAAAACTTTTTTTTTAATTTCTGAAAAAAGTAATTTACAGCTTCATTAATTTTTACGGGATTTTAAAATGTCTTCTGTACTAGGAAACAGAAAGAAAATATTTTTTTACGGCTATATTATTTACATTGATATCTTAAAGACTCAGAAACATCCAAACGAATATATCTTAGATATTTTCATTTTTATTGAATTTTGTCAACTTTGACAATAATTTTACGATATTATTTGATGTCGAATATAATTTTTGTCACCTTATTTTGAAAGTATGTGTAATTTCGAATTTTTTATTCTTAGCATTTTTTTAAATAAAGCTCGTAGTTTTTGAGTTAGAGCATCCAGAAAATTTCAAAGAAATTTTCATTGTTGAGGCCATTTTGAAGTCGTTAGAATGATGTAGGGTATAAAAGTAAAATTTTTCCTTAAAATTGAAGTATTTTATTCACCTTTTGTTAACGACCGGTGGAAGGGCTTGTAAATAAAACACGCGGTTTGATCGGACGACAATTAATGCTTTTAAATTTATTCCGATCTCGTGGTGACGACTCCATCGCGACCCGGAGTTCCTAACCCTCAGACGTTCCGGAACGTTCCCTCCTACCCGATCGTCACTTTTTCTCATCTTAGTTCGATTTTTCAAACTCTCGAACATTTAAATAGACTACAACGTCATATTACACATCGATATTATACTATTCGAATTACAAATAATCGCATCGAGATCGTCACCATTTCGAAGGGCCTTTTACATAATTACCTAACAGGCCTGCTTCATTTCGAGAGGTACCCCCATTCGGGTGTGCAATGGCGTAGGGAAAAACATCTTTGTGGGAAAAAACCTACGCCGGGTACCGCAGTCGATGAAACATCGATTTTGTCCGTAACACCTTTATTCAGAGTTTCAATATTATTCCAATATTCTGAGGGCTCGAATAAAAATGGGTAAGAATATATATTTCTCAATTTTTTGGACATTTTTTTTCAAATTAGACGAGATATTGGAATTCCTAATGGCTGAAACTCAATTTTGACCTCGGAATCTTGAAGAGCGTCCTCGAAAACAGTAGCATATGCAGGAGAGTATCCGGTAGTGCCGACTACCTAAGGTTTTTGGCATATAACTTAATCTTCGCGACTTCAACAAGTAATAGAAAGTATTAAAAATAATATTTGTATCATATTGGATACATCCGTGGAGAATTTGAAGGCAAAATAGCGAATCTATTATAGAAATTCATCATTTTCGTTGTTCATAAAATTGGTTACGCCATTTTACTTGTCACTTGGCCCGACCACTCAATAAATTAACTTGTATATGGTAAAAATACATCATTAAATAGTTATAATGGACTTTTATTTGAAATAAATTAATATTTACATGCTCCATTGTTTAATATAATTTAAAATAGATGTGGTAAGCAATGTAATAAACACATCGTTAAAGAAGTTTCTTGATGAAATTTGTAAATCTATTGAACATAAACATAATTTTTTTATTAATATGAAGATTTAAGGCTGTAGATGAACCAATCATATGGTATTTTGAGAGATTGAGAGATTCGACAGGCCGGGAAACGAACCCGGGACCTTTCTATTGCCGGTAGAATGCTCTTTCCATCTGAGTTACCCGCCCTCTTTTTTGCCGCTCGAAATCTCCCGAGTTCGGCTCTCCATTTTTTTCGAAAATCGAGAACAATCCAAAAAACAGTTTCGTAAAAAATTCCATCCTTTCCATCTTTACGAATTAAAATTTTCTCTAATATATATTTGCAATTCTTCTAATGAATCCAAGCGAGTTTCTGGCTTTAGAAGCAAACGTTAGAGAAAATTTAAAAAAATTAATAGTGCAAAAAAAATACCATCTGATTGGTTCATCTACAGCCTTAAATCTTCATATTTAGTAATAATTACTACGAAATGAACCAAAAAACTTTAATAATTTTTTCTTGTTCTTTTGCTTTCACAGTTTCGTAAATGACATTATCAGTAAAAATTTCGGATTGTGCTCCTCTCTTTATTATTAAAAAATTTGTTGTATTATTATTATTATTATTATGAAAAATAACTTTATTTTAAAAAAATGTAATGTAGAAAACTATGTACTCAAGATCTGGTAATTTACGTTAATGTTATTAGAATTATTTATTTCTTAAATAAATCTATAAATCACTTCACATAACTAAAGCTACCATACGATGTGTAGTCTTGTAAGTTCGTTTCGCGAGAGGATTTTTTACAAGAATAAGCGAGAAAACAAATGACATTTAAGCTTAATTTTATGACCGAAGTCAAGTTAGCTTTCAAAATTGTTAGTTAAGCAATATTTTTACTTGTCGGGTCTACTAAGTGGTGGGGGTTACCGGAAAGTATCTATGAGCCTTGAAATTGTTATTATAAACAAATGAGACTTAAAAAATAAAGTTTTTATATCCTTAATCGAAAGCTGAGAGATGAATAGGTTTGTTCACACAACGATAATTAGCCCACTTATTATATAATAATAAATATTAAATGCGAAACTTACCTATTTTTTTTTAAATGTTCATTTTATGAGTTTGAAGAATAAAAACCTCTAAAGTAAAGAAAAATAGCTTCCTATTCTCAAATTTACAGTGTACCATAAAAATATTACAAAATTAGTCAAAATCTATCATTACATTCTTAGAACTAATTAGTGGTCGGGGCTACCAACTCTTCCCTACCTCTCAATTTTTGTTAACTTCGATTTTGATACGAAATACTCAATTGAAATAGAAACAAAGAACAAGTGTCCTTTGGGCATTATTGGGTTAAGAAAAGCTAATGCGATCACATATTTTCCAAAATATGGACGAGTTTTACTTTCACACCTTTTGTACAGTTCAGAGAATAAACATGATTTATTTCTATTAAGAATCACCTGGAAATGCTCATGAGAGGTCTCAAGGATTACATTTCCGACCAAAATCAAGAAGTAATAACAACCGTCATAAGAACGTTGAAGGAAGAACTTGATTTTGATTCGACTGCTATAAACCACCTTCATTTGGCTATTTACCTTTTCCAAAGAGCAGTTAACGAAGTTCTAAGGATGCACAGTATAAAACCGCATTGGATGTTCGCGTTAGATAATCTAGTCAGAAATGCCGTACAAGCAGCCATTACAGTCTTATCTCCAGGTAACGTATTCCAATCCATTTTTATAATTTAGTATAACTTTCCTAAATAAACCAATTTTACTAATCCGGAAAATTGGTACTTTAGAATTGGGTGCCAACTTATTAGGCCACGAACGCCTACAGTCGGCTGCGGAAGGCCCTGAAGAAGGTTCGACTTCCGGAGTATCGACTGTAAATTCCGTGAAATCGCCAAAAATTGATGATACGTTAGGAAATAAATATTGGAGAGAATATCGAGATCAAATAGGAACGTTAAAAGTCGAAAATACGAAACTTTTGCAAGATGTCTTGGACAACTACAAGTCTCATCAAAACATCTTGAATCAAGCGCTGGAAGATGTAAGATCACAAATCGGAAATTTAACGCAACTTTGCGAAACGATGAATCGAAAAATACAGAGGTTAGTTAAAAAATTCACCCTGTAATTTTTAAGAACTTTTTTACGTTTAATTTCTTTCGTAGGAATCAAAATACCTGCGCAGATTCGCCAATTCCCGAATCGCCATGCGCACCTCAAGTAAGCATAACGATTTCTAATTCGAACAGAGATGAACAATTAGTCGAATGGCTGGTAAATCTTGGCGCTGACACAGACATTATTAACAGGGTAAATTAATCATTGGAATTTAGTTTTATCTTACAGAAAATAGCAAAAGTAATTCTGATTATTTTTTTGCAGTTTTTGTATGAAGAACTCGATTTAGAAGATATGTTCCAATATATTACACGAGAAGATCTCAGAAAATTGAACTTAAGGTAACAATTAATTTTATACAGAATTCTTAAGATTAGTATTGTTATTAACTTCTCTTATTTTAGAATTGGAATGGAACTAAAGATATGGAAAGCGATATTGGAATATCGACGACAACATTATATAAATACCGCTCATTAATTAACCAGTTTCCACTGCCTCGTTACAGTGGAGAGTTTCTCTAACGACAAACTAATAACGTCGATTTACTACTAACGTTTACGAGTCGAAACTAGAAGGATTTCGCCAGATTTCGCCAGAAAAACAAAACTTACCGAATGCAAATTTGTGTGAATGGAGAAAATTTTATAAATATCAATTGTTAAGGTCTAAGAGCTTGCTGCATTTTATATTTTTCAAGTGAAATTTTGTTTATTTATTAAATTATTATCAAGGGATTTAGGTCAGTCGTGTTAACAAGTTACCAAAAATGTAGCAGGTACTTAGACTGTGCTTAGCAACCGCAGTGCCTTACAAAGTATATTTTTTTACAATAACTTTGCCCTAGAAAGTCAAGACGTACCTCGACGAGACGCTCGCTTTCACATGCGACTCGTGCAATCGCGTACCTAATAAGAACCTCGAAAAATCAAAGTGTTCTTACGTAATTAATGAATTAATTAAGTCGCGATAATTTGTAATTAATAATTAATCGATGTATATAGCGCGATATTTTCGTAGAATTTTAATAGATAGCTTGTTATTTTCAATTTACCATAAAATCATACGCTCAGAATTCATAACGATTTGTAACGGACGACGAATTATTGCCTTTCTAAGTGTATTTATAAAATATTTAAATAAAATCAGATTCAATTGCTTCCCATTGGTTCTCGACTATACAACCAAGCAATAAAAGAAATTTTTTGTATAATGTATCGTTTCTAAAAATCGATTTTTTCCTACATGTTTTTAGTGTTATGTACTTTTAGTATCACTTACAAGGCACTAATTTGTCGTAACGAAGTGAATTCCAAAACGTTGCCTGTGAATACATTTTCTACAGTAAATTTTTGAATCATGTACATTGTCCAAGGCTTAGAATTTTTTTAAAGAACGCTAAGAACGTATTTTTTGTTCCCTCTTTTATGAGACTTTAATGAGTGTTATGTTTTCCGCATATCGCAAGCGGTAGAATTGAATTTGATTTTGATATATAAAAATGTTTCTCTGTAATTTGCGCTTGATTTCGATCGTTGGCTAATTGAATTCGATTCTGCCGCTGGTAATTAAAATAATATAATGCCTGTTACTTTACAGACTGATCATGGTGCAAAGCTATTCATTGTAATGCGATTTTTTGAGCTAATTAATCAACAACAGCGAACTAAAATCGCGATTTAAAAATTGTACAAATGCTAAATGCGATCCTCGAATATTTTTAGATTCGGTGGATATTATTTTGTATTGGAAGAGATTGTATTGTGTATTGAAAATGTGTGAATAATAAAAAAATATGTAGAAATGTCCATTGTGTTTATTCCAGCGGAATCTTGAACTTTTTACAACAAGTTTGATCGGTAAGTACACAATCATTAACCCTTTCACCTTTTCGGTTCAAAAATTAGAATTTTGTTTTAATTTTTTTATCTGAAAGTACAACTTCTTAGAAGTCTTGTCCTAAAATTCCAGGAGCATTAGAGTTAAACTGAACGAGATACGAAGCCAAGCGCCCGGTCTCGTCCAATGCGTCAAGCCGAAATTTGAAGCGCGTTTTTCTGAAAACCACTTTCTTGAAATCGGTGCCCGCGATAACCCAAAAACTCTTACAGAAATTGGGTGCGGGTCGAAAAACCGACAAATCAAAAAGCCGACAGGTCAAAAAACCGACACATAAAAAATGGACAGTCATTTTTTAAAGTGTCGGTTTTTTGTCGTGTCGGCTTTTTGATTTGTCGGTTTCTCGGCCCACACCCCGATGTGTCAATTTTTTTATGTGTCGGCTTTTTGACTGTCGGCTTTATGGCTGTCCCTTTTTTGACCTGTCGGCTTTTTGATTTGTCGGTTTTTCGACCCGCACCCCAGAAATTTTATATACTTCTTTAATACATATTTTTCTATAGGGACAACGGTCCCTTTTTCTTTATTTTTTGCTTTTGATCGATTGTACAGGTACAAAATGGCGCCATTTTCAATGAAAACCCCGTATTTTTTACTTCAACCGACCGTAAAAAATATTTTTACCCCTTGACTGCCACGAAAATTTCACAAAAAATGCACAAAATGCAAACAAAAAAATTTATAAGATTTTATTTTAACTTGGTGTATAGGGGTATTTTGGGACGCTGATAACGTATCTGAAGTCATATTTTGATAATTCAAAATAACGGACAAATTTTCTAAATTCCAACCATTTCATTCGTTATTCTGGGGGTTTCGGGGCCGGATTTTGAAAATTTTTCAACCAAAATGGTTCCATTTCTGGAAAATTTCTCCGACATATTGTAGCCGGCATTTTAAATTTTCAAAATATATCATCAGATTTGTAATCAGCGACCTGGAAAACCGCCGAGTAACAAGTTTAAAACAGAATGGTTAGACTTTTCAAAAACGTGTCCATCATTTTGAATTTCCAAAATCTGACCTAGGATTCATAAATCAGCGACCCCGAAAACCCCCAAGTGACAACCCAACAAACGAAAAAGTATACGAAAAATCTGTGTACGATTTAATACGAAATAAGATTGTTTCTTTCCCACTCTTTCAGTTATGAATGCGAGTGTATACGATATTATACGCAATACATAAACGCACATAACCTCAAAGAAACGATTACTTTGGATTATCGAATGATTTAAGCTAGACCCTAAACACCTATTATTCAAGAAGTTTTTGAAAGTTTCAGCAAAACTAATTTGAATAACAATGCGTATGTCTGTTAAATTTGAACAATTTTGACCGTTTAGTTTCCGCGATATAATCAATCAAGAATCGCGTGTTTTTACATAGATCAGTATGGTAGCCATGATGTAAGTTGTCGAAAAAATACCGATTCGATACAAATTTTCTTATAGCACAAAACCTACTGTCAAGATCTTGACGAAAAACTAGTCTGAAGTAATTGAAGTAATGAGGAATCACATATTTGAAAGTCGTAAACATTGACCGTTTAATAAAAAAGTTTGACTTGATCAAAAATCCAACTTCAGAAATTTCTCGGGATTTGTCATACGATACAGAATAGACGGCAACGATGCATTTATGAGATCATTCTTTGTTTTTGCGCGCGAGTATTTGAACATACATACGTACTTTTATTGATGAGTTTAGCATAAAAACCACGGTAGATAACGTAATATAAATAAAATACACATACGCGTATGCATAAAATATGTAATAGATATGCAGACATTTTCGTTTTCTGTATACAACCACATTAAATAAAATACTCTGTTTCGATCCACAGCGGAGTATGTACATACCTGTGTTTAAATCGCGCTTTTCTGATAAAATACGACGTTGCCACTATTTCTGTACTACGTTATTCACTAGGTTAATTTTTTCTTTCCATTAATTCAATTTAGTATGTATTTGATATTTGAATGACATAAGACTAATTATTTATTTATAATTAGATTTTACATATGACTTACATATGATTTTACATTTGACTTTCACAGTTGGGGTCTAGCTACCTTAAACTCAAAACTAGAAAACAGAACATTTCTTCGAAAATTATGAAATACGGACAACGATATAATCAATTCTTCGATTAAATTAACAGAATTTACAGCTATTCTGAGCCGCAACAAATCAATTTTTGCAATGCGTTAAATAGGGTATCGTATAAGATCGAATGAATTCAATTCTGGTATTACAGGTCGTATAAAATAGTATAAATCGTCAGTGTAACACTAAATTAGGCAATTCTCAAATATCAAAATCAGACCAATGTACTTTTTACTGAATTTTTAGGATCAATTCCTGAAAATTCAATAACAATTTTCACGGACGGTAGCAAAATTGAAAATTGCTTTGTCGACTGGAGCAGCATCTACTGCCAATTTAAATCAGTGAAAAAATTAGTATTTTCAAATATGTTTCTATTTATTCAGCAGAGTGCACAGAAATCAATTCAACAATGGATCTGGCCCTAAACGATGTTAATAAAAACATATACATACTTTCTGACACGTTAACCCTTTGAAGCATATATTTTTCTTTACGCTGAAAATAGCTGAAATTTGTTACAAAATTCAAAATGGCTCATCCAATATGGCCGACCGAGTTGCACAAATTTACATGATCGAGGTGACATTGGGTACTCGGAAGTTTTCGGGAACGCTCATTACGAATCTGACCGCAGATTTTCAAAATTCAAAATGGCGGATCCAAAATGGCCGACTAAAATCGAGGATAATCAGCGACCCCGAAAACTCCAGAGTAACAAATTTCAGCTATTTTCAGCGTAAAGAAAAATGTATGCTTCAAAGGGTTACCCCTCTTGCGTAAGCTTTTTACCCGACTTTCCGTCACCGTATCCAGGTTTGTTATTTTACATATTTGCAAAATAATTGTAAACATTACTTTCTATATTTTTTGGGTCACTGGTTACGAATCTGATGTCAGTTTTGTGAAATTCAAAATGTCGGATCCAATATGGCGGCTAAAATAAAAAAAATTGACTTATTTTTATGAAACTTGGTATATTTCATAAAAATAGGTCAATATTTTGTATTTTTGGCCGCCATATTGGATCTCCCATTTTGAACTTATGATTTCTGACATCAGATTCGTAATCAGCGACCCGAAAAACCCCCAAGTAGGGATTTTGAGCCTCATTTGAACGAGTTTTCAACTTTGATAAAAATCACATATATTCGATAATGTTTAGACATTTTTTATTGATGTTTTTGAAAAGAAATAAATAAAAATCATCATTTAGACCAAGTCTATCTTGAAGAGGAAGGCTTCAGCTTTAATTTGAGCCGTAATAGACCCTTTTAAAGTTCCCCAGTCAAAAAATATAACCAAAATTGTCAGGACGTATATATACGTCTTTCCGACTGCGGTAAAAACCTCGTTTGGACGTATTTATACGGCTTAGTGCGCAGGAGGGTTAATAAGACTATACCTGTAGAATATATGGGCGTATCTCCAGAACTTTTAAGCTTTAATTTTGAAACATCATAATTTAATAAACCTTTGTTCGCTTTAAATGTATCGTGTGTTTCATCTCGATCAAGTAAATATGTGCAATTCGGTCGGCCATATTAGATCCGCCATTTTGAATTTTGAATATCTGAAATCAGATTTGTTATCAGCGACCCAGAAAACCCCCGTGTACCCAGACTCGTCATATTTGAGTGACGTTTTCTTCTCCACATATATTTTCCGTAAAAAATCCACCATTTTTACACTTTTTAACATTTTTTTAAAGAATATAACATGATAATTAATTAAAAATATTGATTTATTTACGTTTCTGAACATTTTCTTGAAATTAGGAAGCAAAAAATTGCAGTAAAATGTGTTAATAATTACCTTAAATATGTAAACAATGAATTACAAAAAGGTGTAGCATATATGCGACACCATGCTTCAAAGGGTTAAGCGCGATAAAAGGTTTAGTAGACCTTAAAATTGACATCAAAATAAATCCATATATCACCAAGATTAGAGAAAAAATGTATTCTTATTTACCATTCGACAATTCAAACACCATCAATTATTTCTGGATATCGTCACATTCAGGAATTAAGATGATCGAAATAGTTGACAGCCTTGCAAAAGAAGCTTCACATTTGGGGGCACCGAATTTTTCAAGTTACATAAAAAAGATCATGGTTTCATAAATTAGACCTAAAAGAGTTATAACTTGGATAAATAGAGCACGAACAAATCACCACCACCGGCATTCTTACTTCGCATTGGATTCGTAATTGATCGTAAGGGTTCCTTCGGACAAAGAGACGGATGACCTAGATCACATAATTTGGCAGTGCCAAAATACGAATCAAACTGGATGAAAATGTTATAAGAATATTACAGTTCTATGCACCACATAAAATGAGCTCCTACCTCGCTATTCCAAACGTCACAGCGTTAAAAATTATCCATAAGTTCCTTACATATCACAAATTCCATTTCTGATTACGATGTATAGATTGTAGTTAAGATATACGAATTGTTTGTATTGTACTTAATAAACCTGTATCAAGGTTTCATAAGTTAATAAATTGACAAAAACAGATTGTTTCTATAAGTATCTTATTTTGGCGTCGAGTTCATTTTTAACAATGTAGCAGCAAATTTTTACGAGACAGCTTTTCGTTGCACGTAAATTTAACGCTATTTCATGCGATATTTTACTGTATAAAACTGATATTATCCGTACATTTATTTTATTTACTTTGAGTAAAGTGTTAGCCATTTAAAAAAATAACTTTGATTTGTTTGTATATGCTTAATAATTCACATGTCAAATTTCGGTTTGAAAGCAACAGTCATCGATCATCTCGTGTCAAAAAAATAATAAAAACCAACACTAATTAATTAATGTTGACGTTTCAACAATCCATGTCGTCATCTTCTATACTGTGAACAAGGATATAATTTTTATTCACCAATTCGTTCCACACATTTTTTTTACACAATTAATTAAACAGAAACATTAAAAATATATATATATGTAGTCACTAATAAAAATTTTTGGTTTAAAAAAAAAACATTATGTCGGACAGAATGTCATGGCGTAGGCATCCATCACATGAAAAAAATATACGAAAACCGCATTTCACAATCGTTCATCCGACACTGAAAAATGTTAAATTTTAATACAACGAAGTCAAACCAAAAAAAAACTGCAAATTCACACTCATAACGCCGGTAAACACTCTACATAATACTCAACAACAAACATATCAAACATATACAGTCGATAAGTAAGAACAATTCGCACGATCATTAAAAAAAACGGTTTTTTTGTCTTATTGATTGTGCCAACGATTTAATAGACGTCTATAACAACTATATAGCACTTGGGGGTCCTCCATTTTGTTTAGTGAATTTTTTGCAGATGCATATGGCACCTTTTAGGAACCAGTCATTTTTGTAAAGATAGTTATTTTTCCATAATACTGACGTTATTCCAATTGAAGTCATGTGACGTACGTACGTGTTCAGCAATTACATTGTGTTCCATTTTTTAACATTGTTCTTGTGTTCAGAAATATGGATTCCAAGTTGTCGTTTAGATTGTCCTACATAACATGCATCATAATTATTACAATTCGACTTGTAAACGTCGTTGTTGGTGTGCAGTTTTTTTGTAGTGTCTTTTCCTGTTTTAATAGTAGATGTCATCTGATTATTTGCTCTAGGAATTAGGGAAACGTTCTTTTTTCTCAGTTCAGAACGAAGAATTTCCAAATGTCCTTCAATATAACAACTAGAAATACAATTTATTTTTTATCATTGTTGTTTATGTCATTATTGTTATCAAAAGGTCTTATAAGTAAAAACGATCTTCGTTTACTTACACATTTATTAATAAACTGAGGTAGGTAATTGTTATCTAATAAAATATCTTTAATAATTTTGATATTTTTATTGTGGAAACAGTTGTCAGATAGCAAAATAGTCAGTTAAATTATAAACCATTGCAATTTTGTGTGTGAGGATGATTTGATATGTAATTCAAATTTCTTCCAGAAAAAATAGGTTTATGGTACAAATCTATAACGATAGAATTATTAAGTCGAGTGAGTGAAAGTTCCAAGAATTTAATTTTATTATTTATTTCAATT
The DNA here is from genome assembly GCA_030407085.1 of Trichopria drosophilae. NCBI lineage: Eukaryota > Metazoa > Arthropoda > Insecta > Hymenoptera > Diapriidae > Trichopria > Trichopria drosophilae. The sequence continues at coordinate 166,559,069 of CM059583.1, forward strand.
TCGTGGGTGAATTCCAGACGTTGATAGTAAGAATTAAAAACAGAAAGTATTTCATGTATTCCATTAACGGGACATAACGGGAAAAGAATATCGATATAAAACTGAGTTTTTTTAAACAATGGACCACAAGGTCGTCCATAACTATGTCAGCTAGAATAGGTGAAATTAGGGAACCCATAGTCGTTCCAGATTTTTGTCTGTAAAATTTCTCATTAAAACAAAAAAACGTATTGTTCATTAAAAAGTTGGTCGTTCGTAACCTATCGTCTAAGTGGATGGTAGAAAATTGTTGTAGTTTGTTGAATCTACGTTCAATACCATGCATGACCAGTCCAATGGGTACATTTGTAAAAAGTGAAGTAACATCTAAAGATATTAATTTATAGTTATCAGGAATATGATATTTGCTGAGTTTGTCTTTTAAGATGATATTTTTTAAATAAAATTTTGGTTTTTTAATGCTATTTAAAATTACTGACATAAATCTGGATAAGAAATACGTTAATTAATTAGTGTTGTTTTTTATTATTTTTTTGGACATGAGATGATTTATGACTATTGCTTTCAAAATAACTTTTATTAACAGTAACTCACAATATATCAGATAGATTACCTATTTTTTTTGGACTACGATGTTGGATAAAGTTTATATTTTATTTTTTCTCCCAGAAGTTATAATAATCTTTAAGTTTACCACGACAAAATGCACTTAAGAAAAATTATGAAATGAAAACGTGTCTTAATCGAATCTTGCCAAACGGTAGATTTCTGGGAACAAAGTAATGGAAGGACGTGATTGGTTTCGACGTGCCATTCTTTACAGAGATAACGACCCTCGCTATATCGGAGAATTTATAGGGGTATAGGATTTTCTCGTGTCATTTCTGTCGTCTGTATGCCGCGGGAGATACGAACCAATCGAATTGTTCCATCCGCGTAGACGATAATTTCGCGAAAATACACACCGCTGAATGAATTTCCATCAGCTACAGCTCGTCCAAGAACCAGACAAATCTTTGTATTGAATGATGAAATTGTAATCAAATATTTGTCGAATATTGTAAAAAAGTTTGTAAGGTAATTTATGACCATTGAAACAGACATGCTCGTATTTCATGAAATTCCAAATAATCTTTAATCACTCTTTTGTCGTTTCAATATTACATTTTATTCCTTTGAAGTTATTATTCCCTATTGTTCTTTTATATTCTAATTAATATAGATTGTTTTCGCAGAATCGGTTGAAATCATTCCATAAATATCTTATTCAGATTTACGTTATTATTAATAATTCGTATGCAAAATTTATTCGTTTAGATGTTATAATTCTTATAACGATATTACTCTGCGTTCTATCAAACACATTAAATTTAACTACAAAGAAGAAGAAAAATCACTCCAATTTCTTGTAGGTTGTGTTTATTCTCGCTCTCGTGATCGAAACTTTCAGACACTTTTGCAGCAGAATACTTTACATTTCAGAAAAACTTTTAATAAGTCACTGGTTGCACGTACAATGTCACGTATACCTCGTTCCTTTCATTCTGTCCGAAATTAGGCAGTTGCAAGGATAATTCGTCGCATAAAAATATAACGCAAGAAGAAATACAAATTTTCAACAAGGAATCGAATGATATTGGTTTCAATATTAGATGTGATTTTATTCGGACCAATCGGGGTTTTCCATTGTCCAGTTATTTTTTTAAATGGAAATATAAATATATAAAATCGACAATTATAATAGCGAGATATTGTGTGTTTATTACAAATAATCCAGACCATATTTTTTAATGTATTTTAGCGTATTGGCATCGTCTCGTTAAATATCGGACAAAATTTGAATCAATAGGGATCTAGAGCATCCTAAAAATAAGAGGCGGGGCTGAAAATTTTATGCATTTAAGATTTTTCACTATTTTTTTTTAATAGATAGATTCCTCATCGCATTCAGGTTAAGTAATTTTGCATACATTTGTCACTTAAAAGTAGGATAAATCAAAGTTGAAATATCTGTAGGTTCTGATACTGACACTTTTTTGTTGTCATTATATTTTCATAAAAACATGAATGATTTAGAGGCAATGAACACCTAAAATAGCATCTTCTTTGACAGCAGAACTGGATGATGAAATTCCGTAATGGTGAAATCAAAAGACACATTCAACAATCTGGAAATAGAGAAAAAAAATTCGGTCTAAATCTATGAAAATAAAATCTGGAAGAAAACATGGAATTGGATGATTCAAGAATGATAGGAGAGATGTACATCCGGTGAAACAGGAAGAGCCGGGAAAGGAAAAGAAAGGAAAGATTCCCGAGAATTGAAGAAGGACTTACAAGAAAACCGGAAGTCAACTACACAATTCCTAAGAAGATATGGAAATTTCAAATACAAGCTGGCCGACTTGCGATTAATGGAAGATAGGAGTTTCAAGTTGTGGAGAAGAAAGTGCCCCAGGACATGTGCTAAAAAGGTATCTGGATACTTTTTAGTCAGTTTGCTCTCGAAATTGTCGCTGATTGAGGTTAAGAGAGTGCGTCCAGTTTTCGAGTATTGCTTTTTTAAGCACAAATATTAAGGAACTAAAAGCTAGCAGAGTATCTATGGCAAAACGGAACCAAACTAGAACGCTCAATTGTTACTCAAAAGTTGCTCTATTCCCGTACATTTGCTCTCATGTTTAAAAATAGCAGGTTTTGCTAGCTTACATAAAAGCCAGAGAAACATATCTATAACAACCGTTGTAACTAATTGTTGCTCATTGGTTGCTAAAAGATTCCGCAAATAACATAGAGTTTTACCCAACTACCCCTTTTATATTTAAAAAAAAAAATAAGTTGGTTCTGCTAGCTTGTCTAAAAGCTGGCAAAATATAACTTAAAAAAAGAAATTACACACACTCTCCACAAAATAAGTATATAGCTATTTTTTGCTCATTTGTTGCTAAACTAATATCAAACAAATATTGACGTTCGTCGAGGTCAGGAACAATAAAATAAAACAAAAGAAATTCCTGAAATAATCGAGGAAACAAAGCTAAGCAACGGTTGCAAATGTGGTGCAAATAAAAGAGCAAAAATTATTTAATTAAAATTATTTTTGTTTGTCGATTTCTGCTATCTTATTTGTCGCACGCTTCCTACTGGTTTTAATAAATAAATGATTGTACAGGGGTCCTGACCAGTTTTGATGATAAAGTAGAAAAATACACAACATATTAAAGTTCGTTGAAAATATCGACTTAAGCAGTAGATATATGCCCAGTTTAGAAGGTAGCAACATTAGGAAAAATATATTTTGCACGATTTTTATATTAAATATAAGTGTTTTAAGCGTCAGTTTTAATATGAGTACATTGTCGATATTATCATCGTTACTTTTTTTCGTTATAGTTTTTGGGCGCAGTTCAGACAGTTTTTCATTATCTTTTTCATTACATGTAATAAAAATAACATTGGACATTATAATTTCGTCCTCTTCTAGTTCACTGGCGACAGAAAACATTAATTGAAAATTATGTATCACAAATTTCAGGGTACTGTGAATGTATTCACTTACTTACTAATAAGTAAAAAATGAAATAATATATTACAGCACATTTGTTAACAAAGTTGTACATTATAATGTAGTTCTAAACTACCTAACTTGGAAAACAACGGAGGGAATCCAATTAAAATGTTTATAATTTCAATTAATGAGACTTTCTGATTAACGTTAAACTAACCAATTGTTATAATCATGTTGGACAATGTTTCTGGAAATATTTAATATAACACTAGCAAACGAAGTATCATGACAGTTTGTCAATTACAAAAATCATAAGTATACCGCTTATTCCCTACGATAAAATAAAAACTGAATGCACCGACTCAATCTACTGTTCGCTGAAGAATCCAAGATCTTGTTGATTTTTATTAAAAAAGCACGGTACGTTACATAAAGCATGTAGTACGTTCTGTACGTAAAGCATGATACGTTACAGAATGTACTTTTGATGTAATGCTAATGAGCAAATCTAGATAACTATTTCGAAATTATTGAATTTAGGATCATGTGATTTATCTGTGAATGAATTTCTATGTGAACCTTATTATGAAACATAATTTATTTGAAACTTGGTTAATTTCATTAATTACGTTAAAATTTATAAATAAACGGAAATAAAAAACGGACAAGTCGGTTTTTTTAATGTTAAAAAACCTAGTAATCCCGGATTCGGATGACGTAGTTAAACAAACTATTCTTTAGTGTTAAAGGTTCCACCGAGCTGTCAAAATTACAAAACAAAAGTAACTTTGACTATTCAAATAGTTATCCCATGAGATTTTAGTATTTTTTTCTTTCTGTGATGTTATGAAATAAATATTTTTGTATTTGAAATATGGTTATCTTAATAAATTACGTTAAAATATAAAAATAGACAAAAACAGATATTTTTTGCTGGAAGTTGCTCAGAAAGTGTTCTACAATACAACCCAGAAGGAAAATTTCATCTGCCTTTTCCCCACCATTTAACCTTTATTCAGGCACACCGTGAAATGCAATAATTGTCCTCGACCATTTTCAGGAGGAATTACAATTTATTGGTAAGGCACTCAATTTTATATGTTCAACTTTGCCTCGGTAGTAGCGAGAAACCGCCCTGAGAAGTGCATAATATATCCTCATATGTGTCGTGTTAACGAAACGATTCTTCAATTGCATTCAACAGTTGTTTTTGCAATTTTATGCATATAGTTTCTGAAATATATCTATTATACATTTTATTTTCAATATATAAAATTTCTGTATTGTCCCAATTAAAATCATGTGAATATTCTAATATGTGTTCAGTAATTACTGATTTTTTAGATAGTCTATTACTATTACTTTTATGTTCGTTAATTCTTAAAATCAGTTGTCGTTTCGTTTCACTCACATATGATGCTTTACAGTCATCACAATGTATGCAATAAACTGTATAGTTGGTGTTCATTTTTTTCAGCTTATCTTTTCCCTTAATAATGAATTCAGATAAACTGTATTGTATTCAGGAACGTCTTTGATATCAACATTTCTAACCGATCGATGTATGGTTTCATACAATTTTTTTCCGGATTTTTTTTCGTTGATTACTCTGATTACTAGTTTAATTACTACGTCACATATTTTATTCGTTTTTAATGATGGTTTATGATAATTCCTTCAATGAATGTTAACACGATAATACAGGTAACATAAATAAAAAAAAAAGAATATTATGAATGTCAACGATTATAAATATTATAAGAATCCTTATACTGTAACAAAGTAAATCCTCGACCTCTCACAAAAGCATCACAAATCATGCTAACCTTTTAGGAAATAACATAAGAAAAGTGAAGCCCTGTAAAGATCAAGAGGAATTTCTATCACGATACCTTCTGGAGCTTCTATAACGTTGTGTACACCGCAAGATTAACCACCGATATCGAAGAGAGCTTTTAGAAAGAAGCACTTTATCACATTTGCATTCAAATTTATGCGATTTCTTTTAAAAGTTTCGTTTCTCATTAAAATCTCCCCTATGCGGAATAACGGGCTTTTTTAAAAATTTGTCACTAAGCTTCGTCCTTAATTATGATACTCTCTGGAAGGCGCTGCACGCCAGCAAGCAACAGCGACGAGGGAGATGGATTGAATGAGAACGAACAACTGAGGGAGATAGAGTAAAGGGAGAGCTAGAAAAAGAGACGTTAAAAAAAAGCTCAGGACTTAATTAAAGCTCGAACCCGGTCCATTTCAGCGTTCACTTCGCTCCGTTTGATTTCGAAAGGATCGATACCCGAGCAGTACGCATGGGTAGACCAGGGTAGGGGGATGAATATACCTGTATTATACGCGTCTGTGGGTATCGTTTAATATTCTTCTCTATCGTTCGCTTTACACTTTAAAGGCAGCAACTGTTATTACAGGGTTGATCCTCAAGCCCCCCATAGCGGAAAAGAGCCCGCAAACTCGGAAACGTTTTCCGGCCTACAGGCGACTTATGGTTTCGGGCATTCTTGCAAATATAAATGTTAATGCGTCTTTTTTATCTATCGCGGTTCCTGCTAACAGATTTCTTTATTTTTTCTCATCCGGCAAGAAATTACATCGCTGAGACAGTGCGCCGTAACGAGTAACGATAATGGCTGTTGCTAAAATTAAATTAAAGTAGGATGGCAGTAACATAATACAGTTGCATATTAAAAATCATATAATATAGGAGGAAATCTATAGAATTTTAAATTAGAAGTAATTTTCCATCAGGTTTAAAGATACAATCGCATAATATCGCATTTAGCTATATTTCCCAGCTAAAATGTTAGTATTTCATAACAGCTTTTAAAAATTTATTTGGAAAGATTAAGAAAATCTAGTTTAGTATTTACAATTAATATTGTCGCCTAGTAGCCTAGTATTAGTATCAATCGACCAATAACACAGGCCAACAAAATTTATACCCAGAAATCGGACTATACCTTTCCGAAGGTTTTTGTCGTGCTGAATCCAAATTTGGCCGCAGAATTGCTCTATGACGTCAAGATTTTGAGATATCCTAACCTAAAAGTGCAAAAAACACTGTTTTTGTTTATATTCAGGAAGTTTTTGTGGTAGAATAAAATTATTATTTACAATTTGACATGAAAAATATTAAGGTGCTAAGGTCAGATTTAAAATGCTATTTTATCAATTCCGATACGATTTTTTTAACTCGAGTTATCGGCGTTTTTGTCAGGGGATAATTATGATTTTCATACATTAAATAAATGTATAATTACAAGAAAATAACTAACAAACTGAGACCCACTTTTTGCTAAAAATTGTTCTATTACGTCAAGATGTTGAAATATCCTAACCTAAACGTACAAAAAACACAGTTTTTGTCCATTTTTAGTAAGTTTTTGTGGTTGAATAAATGTTTTCTCGGAATTTGACAAAAACCAGATTAGAATGCATCCATCAAAAACCTGAATATATTTTTCCCACGATTTCGATGTACTGAACCAAAATCTGGTCGTATAATTGCTCTATGACGTAAAAATCTTGAGAATCCTAACCTAAAAATGCAAAAAAACGAAAATCATAATGGTGCCTTGACAAAAACTTCGATAACTCATTGAAAAAAATCGTTTTAAAGTTGATGAATAATGCTTTAATATGGTTTCTGGGTATGGAGATTGTCTTCTTTTTGTTGGCCTGTGTAATCTACACGACATCCTAAATTCACACCAAAGGTTTGACTGCGGCAAAACCTTCGCGAAGATATGTCGACATTTTATTGTCTTACACTGTTTTCATCAGTTTTTCTTCTTTTAAGTAATTATAAAACCAAAGAAAACCAAGAACCAATGAAGCGTGTGTACTAAATAATATTAAAATGACAATAATGAAGAGCCCTGGTAGATATTTTGTCCAGTTTTATTGTATACAGTCAATTTTCTAGCTATGTTACGTGGTTTAAAACTTTTTACAGCAGAACTGTCCAGAAACTAGACAATAACTAGCCACAAACCAGTAAATCAGTTTTTTGTTACAAAACTGTCTAATTATATTGAATAGAAATACGTTTTTAGAAGCTGTCCACATATTTGTCTAAAATGTATACAGCGTAATTGTTCACTTAAAGTATTAGAGAACAGATAATACATTTTGTATTTAAGTTAAGAAAGGATTTTAAGTTTCAAACGAACCAAACTGCATTTGCGGATTTAAAGAAAAAAGACTTGATGTTCTATGGAACTGCCCAAAATATGAAATAAAACTAGGAAAAGAACATTGCATCAGAAAGAAAAAAAGTAATTATAGAAACCATTTTACAAAAGTAAAACAAGGAATTACAAGAAACAGTTAAATTGTTGTGATTACTACTTACCAATGCTTAAACATCTACCACCTTACAAAACCTCAAATGTGCCGCATTTTTACAATCAAATTGTGGCTTTAAATATTCCTGAAATAGATTTAATCGAATTAATTAAACAAAATAAACCATTTTGTAACAGTAACAATAGTTATTATTTCATAATAATTACAACATTCTCTCTAAATTTGAATTAGTTAAAACTACCAATAAGAAAATGAAATGTCAGACACCAAATGAATTAGTAATATAAAGATTTGCTAATAAAAAGTTGAAACCTACTAATATATTGCTAATTCTACAAACTAAAAATGTCAGTATTTATTTGTATATTAGTAGAATTTTTTCGACTATTTGTCAGTAAAAAACTTACGAATTGATGGTAACTCACTTACAGCTGTAGATAAGTAGTTTTTTATTCATTCAAGTTATAAGAGTTCTTAATTGTTATTGTCACATACAGTCAATGACAACTTTACACATTAATAATTCTACTATTATTATATGTTACAGCCCTTTCTTTCTCCATGGTTTTATTAATAATTTTTCTCTGTATGTGCAAGAAACTGTAAATGAAGTTTAATAAACCTGTATAATGGTTTTATAGAACAAATGTTACCAATAATTCCGGACAAAATGTTTTCTCGGCATTTGAAGAATTACAACTATTTATTTTAGTAGGATTCAAAGTGCAAGATCTACATTGCTATCATGGTTTAAACTAAGGTTTTGTTCACAATATACGTCGAATTAAAAACTTATTAATACAGAATGCCACTTTTTTCTGTTGGCCAAATATTTGTCAAATATTAATCAGTTATGTATAGAATTCCGAATCAACGAACAGAATCAAATTTTAAACGCTAATATATAAAAATGTCAAATAACCGAAAGGGGATGAGTATGTGATTAATGCTTAAATGTCCTAAATGTAATTTCATATTTCATTGAATAAACATGGATTAAATGTAATGGAACTGAAAATTTACAACACAAATAAAGTATATTGGCGTTAATTAAATTGTATGAGCAGCAAAATAGTTTTTTTACTTACTTTAGTTACTGTATTTCATTTACGTAATGTGTAAAGAATAAATATAAATTTATCAACAAATCAATATTTTTTATATCAATATAAAATTTTAAAATAAAGTACTTATAATAACATCTGTAAACTTTCCGTTTATTGTGTATATAAAATGTAACTTGGTTTCTTTTTCATTACAGCTTATAATTATACTGCTGTTCGATAATCCAATGAATAGTTTGGCAGCAATATATGGGCTCCTTTGTGAAAAAATAATAAAACGAAAGTAGATAGGGTATGAAAAGAATAAAAAACGTTTTAGAGATTAACAGGTACCGAAGAAAAAAGGAATGTACAGTACAAGAAGAGTGGCTGACTTTCCCATAGGACTCAATAAAATTCAACCCCTTTTCACGTCCGATTCAACCCTTACCTTTTAATTAACTAACTGCATCAGGCTGCCTCAAAGTGGAACCTGCTGTTTTTGGTAATGGACCTCTTGAAAGTGAACGACCGAAACGTTAGATCGTAAAATTTATTTCCAATATTTAAACATTTCATGAAAGTACGGAATATTCTACCGGTTAGGTGAGCGAACTCGAGAAGAGTGAAATATTTACTTTGGAAGTACGTGCTTCTAGAGCTCTGTAAATTTATTCGTACGCAAGTATCTAATATCGAGCACCCTCCGATTTCAGCTGTCAGAACTGAAAGCATTATGTCGTCATTTTCTGCATGAGAACATAATTTTGGCTGACATGAAACGTCACTTCCATTTTCGTATACGTGCAATTATAGCAGTAATAGTAAATGTGTACATAGCATATGTATCTTTTCGGAAATAATTGGATGCTTGATTACATTTATGAATTTTTTGGTGTAATTAGTATTTACTAGTTATCGTTCACTATTTTATATTCTACTATATTCACCAATAGTACAATAACCGTTAAATGAAACGAAATTGTATTAACAAGTCTAAAATGAGAACGATAAAATTCTCTAAAATATATCCTTTGTATTCTTGTAACCCATGTTTCGAAAAAATTCATACAAAGAACAAAATCCCCATATTTTTACAACAAAGAAATAAGAAAAAATGATTCTCTGAATGATTAAAATGAGAAGTTTGAATAATGTTAGAAAAATCAGATATTGCTATGTATTTTATTTTTTAGATTTTCTGATGCATTATTCGAAAGAATAGATTTTGAGAAACGAAAGGCCAATTTATGCTACATTAGTCCCCCGCAATATTGGCACTTCCAATATAAGTCACCTCCCAATATGAGCCGGAAAAATATAATTCCCTCATTCGGATGATATTGGAGTGGAGGAGGTAGAAAAGGATGCCGAAATTGGGAGGGATTACTGTCTTCTTGTTGCCCATTTGTAACTAGCAATCTCACATTACGAATGCAGCTTCTGTCACTATTTTTATTTACACTTATTAGGGTGTCATAAATAACAGATATTACACAATTTTAATCTCAGTCTTAGCACTAATCTTTCATTAAAGAATCTGCAATATTATGAAATTTAATATAGTGTGGGATATAAAATCAAAAACAAAAACGTAGATATATCAGAACATTACGCAGGTTACAGCGTTAAAGATCATACATTTAGAAATAAAATATGAAGGGGCATTGTAAAATCGTGAAGAATGCCCGCCACGTTGTAAAAAATTGCTTTATTTTGTAAATGGCTTAACTATCCTTTTATTAGAGATCCGGCATTCGCTATACAAAAATAGTATACGTTAAACCGCTGTACAGACCGAAAACGAAAAAGAGTATAAAAATCGACAAATATTTCTCGCACAGTATTGCGCCGATATATATTCTTCCATCATATAATTTTTAAGCATAGATAGACTACCAGAATAGTGTCTTGATTTAATAAATTTTTTAGAATGAAACAAAAGATAATATTTTATTATTGAGGTGAATTGCACTTGCAAATTAAAACTCGAATCGAATTCTGCTTTTCTCAAAACGATGCGAGAAATAATGCGACAGATGTTTTCATGAATATTCATATCTCCTCCAGCGGAACTTTCTGTGGCTTTCCACCGCATTAAAATGTCTGTAACTACTATAGTGGCGTTACTTTTAATATTGCGGTGCTTATTGCGTCCAAGCTGCAATTAAATTGTTTTTTAAAATTCTGAGTATCAAATTTGTGTACGAGATTGATTAATCTTTTGTTTACTTACAAACAAATTGTTTGCTAAAAAATTATTGAATAAGTTACAAAGTAATAATTAATACTTCAATTCGTCACATTACATTCTTTTGAAAAAATGAATTTTCAAAATTGCTATCATTAGGTGTGTGACAATTCATACTTGCACTTCATTGGCTCAAGTTTCATTCTATAAAGAGCAAATTTTCATTCTAAGAAATTCACTGCGTTTAATTAAATTACATTGGCACCTTAGTTAACAGTTTGGACTGCGAACTCTTTAAACTATCAACTATATATGTAAAAAACTTTAGCCATTATTGGAAATAGTCTTTAGATTACAGTATTTCTTTATGTAGATTTTTTCACTGTAAAACACATAATTCCAATACGTTATTTTCTTCTTTTTTTCAAGAGAATACTGTACGATTTACATATTTACAACAAAATAGCTATTTTTATAGAAATTATAAATTTATGGAAATTGCAGAAATTCATAAAGCACGCTATGAGTTCATTTTATTTTAGAAAGCTGGGGCAACTTTGCAAGTAATTTTTGCTAAACAAATTTATCTTCAGGGTGTCTTTAAAGCTTGGTTGCTGTTTGAATACGCTCTATATTTGTCAGGGACAAAACATCAATCTAATAATTATTAGTTAGAGACAATTTATAAAGTTATACGCAATACTGATGTCGTACCGACATATTTAATTTTGATATTATTTAAAAATTTTAGTTTATCAGAACAGTAGTCGTTACAAACACATATTTTTAGTTATTAAGTTAGACACTTTATCGAATGTTATGACACTCAAAGTGAGGTTGTATATATGCAGGATGACTTCTGAAACATTTCGTTTTGAGTTAAACAGTAAATATGTATACTATTATTCGGAAAATTTTATTATTATTGGGTAATTAAGTGTGCATCAAATATGATTTTTTAGCTCAAATACATGCAATTTATTTTTATGAATACCTCTACATAAACTTTAATTATAATGTGTACTTATAATATTGTTAAATTGAAATTAAATATATTAAATAACATTTTAATAATTAATTAACGTTATTAAATTTAACTGGTTAATGATTAGGAAAGGTGACAAAAATGTTAAAATAAATCTAAATTGGTATACTAATTTGAAAGCTTTAATTTACATTTGTTCAGCAGTTAAATTGCAATATTATCTGGTAAATTAACATATTTGTATATATACACAATATCATGAAAAAGAATATTCTTATAGACAAGGGTGAAAATATTTTATCTCGCATTTGGTTCATTCCAGCAACCTACACATTCGTGGAATATAATTTTCGCATACGTGTATTTGACGATATTTTTTATATCGAGAAAACAGAGCAAAAAGTCGCGTTTTTCTCTCCCTGATTAGGAAAAATTCAAACTTGAGGTTAGAATATTCATTAGAGATAGAGCCGGTGATACGTTTTAATTGAAACTTATTTTCTATATTTAATGCAGAAAGTATTTTCTAGCTTAATTCTGAAAACTATTTATTTCAAGAATTGTAATTTATTAATTGTTATAACATTTATCATTGTGACAGGAATCATTCGCGTGCTTATGACGACTATGTAGTTCCGGTATTACAATTTATTGCTTATATAAAACTGAATCTAGTGACAGTAACCACAAAATTAGCCATACTGAATTTTACTCTTTTATGTGCTTGTCACGGACTCGGCCAATATATTAGGAAAAAAAATGTTACGACAAACTATTTCAGTCCAAAATATTACAGTAAAAAATATTATTCTAAAAAATATTATGTCTGGACAAAATATTACAATAAAAATATTGTTATATTATGGTTAAACAAAAATATTTACGGACGAAATATTGTGCTAAAACGTAATATTATCAAAAATATTTTGGAACGTGATATTTTTTAAAAATAGTATCACCATTAAGTAATAACGCGTCACACATCCGTCACATCCATATTTACGAGATTATTTTTCCGTATGATGGCTACTTTTCATCTTGAAAATTTAGTGCAAGTTCAAGCGTATCTTTTTTAACAGATATGTATTGCAGCAACCCCAGTAGAAATTTTATCGTTACATTTAGAGTGCTGGCCAGGGCCCTTACTATAACCGGGGTTCTGGCCAGAGCCCTAAATGTGACGCTACAATTTCTACTAGAGAAGTCGGTTTACTCATATGGCACATATAGAGTAACGCGAAAATGATAAATTCTGTGTATCTGCTCTTATAAGCATTCTTAACAATGAATTTAACAAAATACGTCCCTACAGTTACACCTTTTTTTTCAGAACACGAGAACGCGTATCTAATATAGTATACATGATTTACAGTCGGTTTTTAGAGAATATTATGAATTATATTAAGAGTTATGAAAGACATAATAATTTCCTCCTCTGCAGACGTATCCAAAAACTGTGAATTATGATGTGCTTACAATGTTAGTCGCGTGAAAGAATTTTTTGTCGCAGACAATGTATTTAAATAGGTACGTATATACGAATATATACACGTTTGCGTCAGTGCACTAATTAATTCATGCCGAATGGACTATGTATGTCCTGCATCAAAATGCGCATGTCGCACCTACTAAATTATGACCCCGCATATAGTCGAACAAGGCAAAGTCCCATAAACCTGGGAATGTCTCGGTGATAATGCGATTTCGTAGCGAATTACTTGGCATAACGGCGAATCACGTCACGCGAGAGGGAGATTTAAGATTTGAAAATGCGGGGGCGGGTAAAAACATAAAGAAAGAAACGAAAATAAAAGGATGTCCTTGTCGACGACGTGCCTGTAAACGAAATTCCGTCTTCAGCGAGTTTAATTAGAGACTTTCGTCCTGGGACGTCCTGGTTAATGGAGCACGAATAACGAACTTGAACTGAATTTAAAACATTTTTCTATAGAAAAATTAAAAAATTAGTTTTCTAATTTAATCTGAAATATTACATGGTGTTATTCATGTGCAAAAAACAAAATATTCAATATATCTTGAAAGTATGAAAATTGTTCATCGTACAAAGATCAACAGAAGACTCATTATCCCGTAGGAAATAGTGATTTTGAATATCAAAGATTGCATGATATTTCTAAAGCGGAAAGATGATAATCTTTGAACAAGATGAATGGTTTTAAAAAAATAGTTACAAGCTATTTCCGTTGTATTTTTGCCAACTAATGACGAAGATTGCGACTTAATTTGGGCCCATTTCTTCGCCGCCGTTTTGAAAATGACCCAAAAAGATGTTTTTTTTGTAATATTGTGAATTTATTTCAAAAAATACTAATCATTTAAGAACATTTTTCCAATAATACATTTGTAGTGAAATATTATTTTTGTGAAATATTTTTAATGTAACTTTTGATGTAAGTATTACAAAACATTCAAGAAATCATTTAAAAATATTCCTGTTCTTGGTTGCTAATACTTTTTAGTAATACTCAAAGAAACAAGTGAAATTTTGAAAAAGAAAGTGCGAGTGTCATATTTCGTTTTGTCTGGTTAAATTAAGGTTTGAGTTTCTCATATGAAATGGGTAATCTACTTAAAAATTCTCGATGTCTGGTGCCATTGAAAGCATTTTAGTTCCAAAACTGTGAGCTTTATGTAAGGGTGTCTCGTAGTATTAAAAAAAAAATAAAAAGATAGCTTAAAGTGTTTGCTACAGAAATAGGTGGACTCCAGCACCTGGCTAGTCTTGATAACCATTAATTGCTTTCTAAATTCTGACCAGAAACTGGTTAATATAAATAGTCTATTCATTGTCACATTAAACAAGATGAGCCTATATTACTGAATTAGACTTGACAGAGTTCCACTACAAGTCAAATTGTAAAATTTACCCTATTGCATTTTTTGTTACTTAAGAACTTTTTTTACAGAATTCTTTTTACATAGAAAATAAGATGGAAATTACTGTATGATTCAGTCAAAAGAGCATCAAACTATCTAAGATTTATCATGATTTTTGTTTTTCGCCCAAAATCATGATAGTCTCTAAATAAATGTCATTACGATCACATACAACGTTCTGATAAATATGAAAGAATCAATGGCAATATACAATTTTCAAGGAATCGAATTTTTGAAAGAAGTAATGCCGATTTCGAAAAATTAAAAAAAAAGTAGTGGGATAAATATGATAGTATAATGGACCATTTTACGTACATAATTACATGGTTTAAACAGTTTTACAAAGTCGTTGTTATTTCACATGCTTAGTGAATCTCAAAAAGTATTGTTTATCATCGACAATAAACTAACTGCTGGGTACAGGAAATTAGCCAAAAATGAAATACCCGTGTTTTTATTTGTCACTTTTTATTGTTTAGTAGTAGTACTAAAGTTTATTAAACCGCGGGCGTTTAGAACTTTTGCAGCAAAGATTTATAGATTTTATAAATACAACGATATACAATTGAGTTTAGTGCCTGTATTGGATAATACGATTTGATATCTCTCCACATCTGAAATGTTTTTAATTTATTTATTTTTATTTTTATTTTATATCTGAAATACTTTTGCGATACTTTTGCGATACCACCGATAATTTTCGATCCATGAGACATCAAGTATCGCTTAAAGTATCGCACTTGCCGTTTAGCGATACTTTCGGGAGACTTAATGCGAGAGTATTGCGAGACATTTTTTTTTACTCGGGTATAAATTTGGTATAAACAATTCGGTTTGAAATGGTTCAATGCAAAAAAATAATAGTGCCGTTCGATTTTACGGGAAAAATTAGATGAAAATCATGTCTCGTATGTTGGCAGCGATTATGGAATTTATTGCAAAAAGTAGAAATAAATAATAAAAAATATAATTAAAAAAAAGGGTGCAAAACTACGTTTTTGCCCATGCGTAGTACAGCAGAGATATTGTGAATCTAACTGTTAGATATAGGACATTATCCCAGAATAAATTACCCGCCTTTTTTGTTTGTCAATTCTTATTATGGTTGTTAAAAAGTTATAAAAAAATTCTGTTAAAAATGATTTTATGCAAAAATTGAAAGACATGATGTCTTTACTATTTTTCCCGTATAATGGAATGGCACTATGTCAGGTTTTGCATAAAACCATTTGTAACGTAACTAGTTAAAATCCATTTTTATAAACAATAAAAATTGGCAAACAAAAGAAACACGGCCCTGATGGAAAAATTGACCACTTTTTGCCTGGTTTATGGCCATTGGTACCGACTAATGGCCAGATTATGACCAACATTTTCGCTGAATTTTGGCCGGTTTACTTGTGGTAATGTAACGCTGCTGTACCTATCCCGAGTAAAAAAAAGTTGATCAAATTTTGATCAAAATAAGATCAAAATCGGTCAGATCCCAAAATGAATTTTTGGATCTTTGAAGACAAAAATTGGATTAGTTTTAAATCTCATGCAATTATAATTGAGATTATTTTTTGGTTGTAAACTCGTCCAAAGTTGGTCCTAGAATATCTCAAAACTTGGATCTCTTTTGGATAATTTTTGAATCTGACCGATTTTGATCTTATTTTGATCAAAATTTCATCAACTATTTTTACTCGGGATGAACTAGACAATATTGATGCCCAAAAACTTTCGAATATAATGCCAGATAGTTGGATATTTTCTACTCATCGTATACTGTATTTAAATTAAGGTATATATAGCACTGGGTAGAAAATGACCAATAACTCGTTAATCGTAATTGCAGATTTTATGGATCTGCATAGGTTAGATTTGTCTTCTCCTATTTAGAAATGGCGAGAATATCTGTACAAGTATTTATCAAAGAAAGTTAATAATTAATACGTGTCCATTTTATGCATTTACATCGCATAATTGTGTGTTTATAATTACATTTAATTGGAAGAGTATACCGGGTGTTTGCGAGAGAATGTAAATAGGGAAATCCACGTTTACCTACAAATGTTGATATGATTGCAAAAGCCCAAATTTATTTAACAAATAGCTTACATTGCATGTGGGAGTTTGTTTTGTACTTAATCTGTGTTTTCTTTTCCTAAACAAATAAATTTTTTATATAAAAATTAACTTACATAGTTTGCTACAAAAACGCCATTTCTAGGGAAATACAATCTGATAACCTCTGCATCAAGCAAGTTTTATCCACATTTCTACAATTTCAATCGATGTTTCCGAAAATATGATTCCCCTATATGTAATAGCGAATTCGGGATCTGCATCGTTTCTACACTTTTGCACCGTTTTTTGCACTAAAATGTAGCGAATATGTATAAAGATATCTAACGTGACGTCACGAGCGTCGAGCAGATTAGTTACTTAGGTAAATGTCCACTTTTTGCTAGAATTTAGGAAACAAATATTGGACTGCAAAACTATCTATATTCTGGGTAATGGCCAGTCAATGTGCTCATATTTTCCACCAGGGGGTATTTCACTTTTGGCTTATGTATTATATCTAGTAGTTAGGGTGGATGTGTCTCCGCTGATAATGCTATGGATTTTAATGGGTTAGTTGCTAATATATCCATGAATGAAACATTGATATTAGAATCTGGTATAGTATTTCACGACGTAGAACAACTTATGATAAAGAAGTTTCAATTAACTTTATTACGTAAACATCGACCGCAGTACAGTATTAATATTAGTAGTATATTTAACATTTATCAATTGCATTTATATATGAGATAATCCTATTTGGAATTTATTTCGATTTAATACATCATTTATCAGTCTATAGACGGTGACTGCTATCTTTAAAGTCTAAATCAAGAGAGCTTGATATGATCTCTCTCAGTGATAGAACATGAAATACACGGGTGCATGGAGCATTCATTCCACCCTCAAATTCATAACAAAATCGAGATTATTGAAAACGTCCGAATAATATTCAAGATACGATATAATAAGTGTCTATCACTATATGCACGTATGTATTTTTATCGATGGAGCGCTGAAATTGCAATCGTCTAATTAACGTCTAGTCACACATTCGTAATTCTTATTTAACTTGAAAATAAATATTATGACTGCTACTGAGAAAAGTTGTTTTACTGGTAACAAAGCAAATTTTAGTTATGAAATTGGACAGCAAATAATATGTTAACTCTAATTTAATACGATTAGTAAATTTGTAAGTGGCGCCATAAGCACGGTGTTGATCAGTGTAACCGTAGCAGCCTTTCGCACCTACTGCGAGAATGAGTAACACTCAGCCGGTCTGAGTCTATAAGTGCAAAACGCACCAAGTGCAGTTTCGAACATATATAAAAGTGCCAAGATAGACAATAGAAAAGTGAATA
This sequence comes from Trichopria drosophilae, assembly GCA_030407085.1. Classification (NCBI taxonomy): domain Eukaryota; kingdom Metazoa; phylum Arthropoda; class Insecta; order Hymenoptera; family Diapriidae; genus Trichopria; species Trichopria drosophilae. The sequence goes on from CM059583.1 coordinate 166,577,433, forward strand.
ACTTCCAGTGTTTTCAGCTACTAGATGAAGAAAATATAGGGATAAAGGTATGCGAGAAACTTGGAGTTTTCGAGGTAAACGCTCCAGTGACGACGCATTAAGTCGATAAATTGTCCCTCGTATCGCACGTGTTTTATGGAACGTAAACATTTTGATAGCACAATGCATTGTTCGCTAGGGTAAGGTATATGCAAGTTTCATCTTTTCCAATATTCGACCAATTGTAAAACCTTTTTTTCAAGCAACTAGAAGGAAAACTAAGGTGTCATTCATCCGTAAATGAAATCCACTTAAACCTATACAAATTGTTTTTTTAATAAATTGTTCGTAGATATTACGCCAAAAAATGAATGTGTTATTAAAGACCAATAAGCGGATGATCAAAGTTTTAGAATAGAAATTAAAAGACACCTGACAGAAAAAAATTCAATTCGTCTTCAAATACCAATAAATTCCGCTTATTTTAAATGCAAAAGAACAAACGTATCTATCTGGCAAATAAAGTATCGGAAAGAGAGGGGAAGAAAGTAAAAAAAGGAAGGAAAGAGCGGAAGAGAATAAAATTACGGAAACAAAGCGATTGGACAATCCTCCGCTTCACGGAAAATTTCAATATGCGCATTTATTATTTCGAGGTCGACGAAGCTCCCTGTCGATTTATCACTGCGGCGCGCTAGGCAGCATCCCTTTTGGTTTTCGTTGTTTCCACCTGGCGTATCTTCTTTTTTTTCTCTTTAGAAATTCGATAACGCACGGCGATCAACGCGTTGGCAGCAGCGTTTGCAAGGCAACGGTTGCTAGGTGCTGCGTTTGCTTCGAATTTGAGGCGCTTCCAAAGTCTAAGCTCCCGATTTGCCCGTATTGTGCGATTTCATTTCTAAAATGCCTCCATTGCCGTTTTCGTATTAATTTAGTACAGGGTCTCGAGAATTACTCTTCGAGCGAAATTGGGGATTAGCAAGGTAGTACCTTTAAAAATGTAATATCTTACTTCTCATGACAAACAGGTTCATTTCCCGTGTACTTGTTAGAAAATTAAATATCCAACTTATACAAACAACTCCAACAAAATATTACGACACGGAAAGCAAATAAGTAGTAAAATTGTGCGCACGCGTACAACGTTTGACATTTAATAAGTGAAAACAGTCGGAATTGGTTAGACATTAACCCATTTTCGCCCAAAATGAGAGAAACAGGTACACTGTCGGTTAAAAGTTCGTGAACGCTCTGAATTTTTAAACTTGTCAAATACTGCGTTGTATCTCGAAACCCTTTGATAATATTAACAAAACTGAAAGGATCTCTTTTAAAGTACATGGATAAAGCTTAATTAAAATATTGGGTTGATGACAACTACTAAATATGAAAAAAATGTAAATAACCTGTTTGTGTATTTTGGTAGTAAAAGAACCGTAATACCAAGAATCTTATTTTTAACAAATTTGAATTTCAAGCGGTTAAGAAAGTAAAACACTTGATTTAAATGTATAGTTTATTAAAGGAACGCAAGTATTTACGCGTGTGTAACGACATCCCGTTACCAATTGTTGCGTACATATTCCTTCAATATTTTTAGCATTCCTCCTCTGCTAGAAATATTTAAATCTCAATTTTGAAAATAAAACCATATACACGTCAAAGACAGGTCCTCTCTATGGTCTTACTGATGAGTCCACATAGGGGAACCAGGACGAAACGTGTATTTTATCAATAGGCATTTAGTTCTACATATTATCGCTAGAGGGATGCAGAATTTGATAGTGGTCGAGTTATTCATTTTTCCCGAAGAAATTAAAAGTTCTCTTTGCAATAATAATACACAAACAGGTTATTTACGCACACTTTTTTCATATTTAGTGGTTGGCATCAACAACCCAATATTATAATTAAGCTTTATAATATTATTTGTTTGTAGTAAAAGAACCGTATACCAAGAATCTGATTTTTAACAACTTTGAATTTCAAGCGGTTACGAAAGTAAAACACTTGATTTAAATGTATACATGGATAAAGCTTTCAATTGGTCCTTTCACTTTTAGCTTGGGCGTTATTATTCCTTAGTTATCAAGTTTTCAAAATGTTCAATTTTGCAACTTTTTTCTTCAGACTTTTAACGCTGACAAAAAGTGTAACAAAATTTTATAGCAATTGCCAATTTTTTCATGAATACTACAGAGTTATGATTTTTTTCAAAATTTAAAAATTTTACCTGTTGAGTTAGATTTCTTCGAAAAAAAGGTTAAACGTTCGTGAACATGGAATTTATTTATGTTTGAGGAATCGAAATGCTACGTTTCTCCTCAATATAATGCAAAATACTAAAATTTATCAAAAAAATACACTTTTTCAATGTTAATTGCAAGTCCAAAGTCCGAAATATAACAAAATGAAATCATCGAAATAACTGAAATGAACAAAATTATGCCAAAATTATTTATAATCGAAGGAAAATAAAGGAATTCTACGACGGACGGAATGGCCACCATAATCTCCCGATTTAAGTCCCATAGAACTACTTTGGGATGAGTTAGATCGCAAAGTTCAACAACATTCACTGACAAGTATTAATAAGCTTCATGAAAGTTTACAAGCTGCGAGGCGAGAAATATCACAGGAGACCATACAAAAACCTCATCAACAGAATGCCAAGAATCTGCAAAGCAGTATTGAAAGCAAAAGGAGGTCACTATGACGAATAAAAAGTTTAAAATTTAGTTATTTAGTGTTTGTAACTAATAGTTTTGTTATCCTCGTGTTGTCTTTGTTTTGCAAGGAACGTAGACTTTTATTGCGTTTTTGTCGACAGAATGGACAAGAATCTCCAAAGTAGTAGTGAAAAGTAAAGTGGGTCATTTAGGCGTATACAAAAATCTAATATTTAATTATAAAGTGTTTATGACCTTTATTTTGATATTGAAATTTTGTCGTTGGATTTCTTACTTACGTAGATTTTGAAAAAAATATGTATTTAATACTAATTAAATCCAAATAAATGTTATTTTCTGAAAAATATGATAGATTAAAGTTCATTTCAGTTATTTACATGATTTCATTTTGTTATATTTTGGACTTGCAGTTGATATTGAAAAAGTGAATTTTTTTTTGATAAGTTTTAGTATTTTTCATTATATTGAGAAGAATCGTAGCATTGCGATTCCCGAAACATTAATAAATTCCATGTTCACGAATTTTTGGCCTTTTTTCGAAGAATTTCGAATCAAGTAAAATTTAAAATTTTCAAAAAATCATAGCTCTGAAACGAAAAATTGTAGCGCCTTTTTACAAAATCCATTTAAAGGTCTTCAATTGTAGTATTTATGAAATAATTGGCAATTGCTATAAAATTTGTTTATACTTTTTGTCAGCGTTAAAAGTCGGAAGAAAAAAGTTGCAAAATTCAACATTTTGAAAAACTGACAGTTAAGAAATATTAGTGTCTAAGGTAAAAGTGGAAGCACCAATTGAAAGCTTTATCCATGTACTTTAAAGGATATCCTTTGAGTTTTTTTAATATCGTCAAAGGGTTTCGAGATACAACGTAGTATTTAACAAGTTTGAAAATTCAGAGCGTTCACGAACTTTTGGCCGGTACTGTATGTCAAGTTCAGCTCAATTTCTGGAGTAAAATGAATTTTTTAATTTTTTAAAGGTATCTTTTCCACTATTTTCAAGTATGCTCTATCGATTTCCGAGAAGCAAATTACAAAAGAACGACTGTTTATACCAAAATTTTGTAAAATCAAATAGAAATGCCATAATTTTGAGGTAATTTTTAAACTTTTTCATGATTTTCTCCACTGAAACGGATTACAATTAATGAAATGCGTACAGAAAAAGTTATCCCGGTTGTTGAAGATAAATAATATGGAGGCAGAATATTTATCAGACGCAATGGTCGATTCAAAATGGCTTCGTAACAAAATAATATTTTTTTCTAAATTATTAATTCCTTGAAATAGAAATCAGTGAAAGTTTTTTTTAGTATTATAATTATGACATAAATGTCAGATAATTACGAATATTAAAAACATTCAGATCTGAAAAGTGTGAAAGGTGTGAAAAGTGAAATCAAAATAGAGGATACAAAATGGCCGCCGGTACACATCATTAATATCAAACTAAAAACACGTTCCATGTCCCCTATTTTAAGGAATGATTAATTCTGAATCTGTAGATATTTAGAATCAGACATTGCTTCTAAAAGATATTCTACTAACATATTATTTGTGTACAGCAATCAAGTAACTTTTTATTTATGCATTTCATTGTTAGAATCCTTTCCAGTAGAGAAAATTATGAAAAATTAAAAAAAAGATCTAAGAATCAACGCACTTTTATTTTATTTTGCAAAATATTTGTATAAACAATCTTTTTTTGTAATGTTCTCTCCGGGAACCGATAGAGCATACTTTAAAATGGAAAAGCCATGTTTAAAAAATTAAAAAGAAATATTTTTACTCGAAAAACTGAGCGGATTTTCTAGAACCATCTTTTCTCATTTTGGGGAAAAAGGGATAAAACTAATGATACTTTCCGTGCCTGTGAATGTTATATGTCTTTACGGAGTCGTTTGCAGTCATGTTATGAGATAAGATAAATGACCCAAATGCCGGACATGTAGCAGTGTAAGAATAGTGGGGAATATCGATTATTTAATATCCTACTAGAAAGAACAGCTAGTTTATCATGTTTATTGTTTTCTGCTTCTATAACCCAGATTGGATACAGATAAATCTCGAACATTTGTTATTAAAATTGGTTTTGTATATGAAAAACATTAATTAATAAAACCATACCTGTAGAATATAAATTACTATAAATGCACTCGTAAATGATGTAAATGATAAATTAAGGTATTGAAGAATTTATAGAATGGTTCTAAAGAATTATAATATATTTTAAAATTAGTCAGCTTTCAATTAAGTTTGACCTCGAAATTTTTAAAAACTTTTTATCCCGATAAAAAAGGTGAAATCCGAATAAATAGATTACCATCTTGTTTATTAAAATTAAAAATTTTAAACTCTTGTGTCCTCTACCTCCAAACGTCATTTAATCATTTTTTACCAAAAGGAACAAAAGTTGTTTTTTAATTTTCATTAATTTTTTTATTTACTTTCAAAAGATCCGATGACCACAATGACTTTATTAACATCGACAAATTGTTAAACACTCTAATATCCTTATATTATGTCAACTGAATCAGAACTCAATGATCCGTCCATTGATGTTACACTTACCAGAGTATAACATCATACCTATTTCATTTAACAAAAATAAATATAACCTGATTAGAGTAATTAGTACGTATTCTGGAATTTTATGCCAAATTAGGATTATGGTTATCATGAATGTTAATTATAAATTTAATAAATAATATTCTTTTTTACCTAAATTTTATGTGTGTATTATTTTCTTTTGATTATTATGGGTAAATGTACATGGAAAGGAGATTTATTGAGAATGTATTATGAATAGTACCTACTTGTCAAAGTACTTCCGTTTTGGGCGCAATATCCTACATTATTTACAGTCATTTGAATTTTTTGAATTTTACTTTTAGTTCTGGGAAAATTTTAAACAATAGAATTCTTAAGAAGTCATAACAATTTTTTATATAAATTAATACACATTTTCTCAGGTTAAAGCCTATTTTCTGATTGGTCTTTAGGAAAATATAATTTTCAAACAAAAGCATCCATTGGCCGAAAAGTTTTTTCATGCCTTCATACATTGTTTTGAATGATTAACTTACTTTCATTACCATGAATATATATAATTACATTTACGTAGTAGTATTTTAAGAGATCAGATAATTATACGTCGCATGATTTTATATATATGCAAGAAAATATCCGTAAATTATTTAGCCGTAAATACTTATCATCAAAAAATAAAAGGGCATGTGAAAATGTACTTATAATTTAGACCCTCATAATCACATAGATTTTTAAAGAATGTCACCCCTAATCTTTTCTACTTTACTCGTTACCATCGGGGATTTTCACCGTGTACTTGTCACCATTTTGTAAGTAGTTAACTGTGAGAAGTGTTAAAGCGCCTGATACTAGAAGGTTGTATTAGCCACTTTCGGAGCATTCCACACGCCGCTGAAGTGTCAAATAAATTTCTGCTTGATAATAACGGGCCAGAAAATTAAGGCTTTGCAATTTATTCACTAAAATGTATAGTCGCTAAATGCTCATTGTTGCATTATTACTTTAAAAATACAGAGAATAGTTTGTTTTTCAGTTTCTGATTTGGTTTTGACAGTAGTTAGGGTAACTATTTAGGTTGTAAAATGTGGCACATCCAATTTCTTTTCGTTGGCTGTACTATTTAACTCGCTGGCCATACTACTTAAAAGGGTAAGACCAACTACAAAAAGTTAAATCGAATCATACTACTGAAATGGTAGCCGTAACTACTTCCTTTTTTCTTCGTCAGAGAAGTATACCTTCACCATATACGATTTAAATTGTTGCAAAGATTTATCAACATAGTGTGTTAGTTAAAATACAGTTTAAGTATGCATTAATTAGAATACCTGTACCAAAATTTACTCGGCAGTATGAGACTTTGTTCACGGTGATGTAGGAATTATCGGGGTTTTCTGAGTATATCCCACTGGCAACAGACAGTATGGGAAATTTGCTAAGGAAAATTTTCTCATGTGTATGTATAAACGTAAGTTTTATTATTTTTTATGTAATGTATTTGCTGATTTAAAAATAACTAAATAGTTTCCTAACATTATTGTTCCGGATCGCCACGCGACGAAGCTCCTAATAACCGTTTAGGTCGAGTGGGATAATAATATAATAAAATTCCTGTAGAATTAAGAGGACAATATGAATTAACTTCTTTGCAATTAGTTTGTTTTGGGGCGTGGTTGTTGTTTTCCGAAGTCCTGCCTCTAGTAAACAAATTATCCGAACCCGAATAAAAACCTGCGGAAGGCACCTTCAGTTAGTTGATCGTGGGGTTCCGAGACGTTCGGACCAGTTTTACCTTTATAGTTCAGGTATATCAAAGAGCCACTACCTTGAGGTGCGTTGGTGGTGACTTCCCGGGTCGCTTCGCGGTCTCATCGGTGGGTGAGTAATGATTCAATATATCTGGTATATTGTATATTATATTTATTTATGACATATTGATTGGCGAGATATGTCTGGGGCAGGGTCCGCTCATAAGCCCCACTGAAGAGTCCGTGAGCGGACCCGGGACGAAACATCAGCCAACTTTTTTATTTATATTTTTCTAATATTTGCATGTGACCTAGCATTTATCGAAATATATATTCGACCCCTATAACCGCGCGACAACCCCCTTCCCTGTAAGTAACAATTATCTTAGGCAAACTTTATTATTTAACCCTTTCAGTCACAGGCGGACACCAGTGTCTCACCTAGATGCTATCGATTTTTTAAGGTCTATGAACAGATAATTATCGATTTCTATGCGGTTTTATTATTCCTGGCTTTCCTAAGACTCCAATAAGTCTAAATATTGCAAAATTATTTAAAATAAATATTGTTAATAACAAAATAGTACCAAAGAAAGACATAAATTTCAAAAGAAATTCATGTCAGAAAGAACTGATCGCTTTTATTATTTGAAATTTGGTATGCCGGAGTTTTTGATGTCGCTGATTGTGAATTCGGTGTCAGATTTTCAACATTCAAAATGGCGGATCCAATACGGCCGACAAAAATTATCTGTATTGTAAATGCATTTATTATATATTCACCAAACAGCCACAATAAAACTGTACTATTGAAAACCGTTTTATAAATATAAAAGATAACTTAAATCTAAAAAAAAAATTTTAAAAAAATGGAGACTTCCACGTGAAAGTTCAAAGAATAGCTTTGGCGAAAGAAAGAGCTTTTCCGAGAGCAGTGGAAAGAATATACGAAACTAACCAATAGGGAGTTTAACATAAATGAATGTTCATAAAAATTTTGATTATTTCAATGATTCCTGATCAAATACTCCAAAATCACCAAAAGTCAAAACATTTTTAATTTAATTTTTGTCCGCTATATTATCTCTGCCATTCTGAATTTAAAAATTTGACAAAATTATGATTTCTCAGAATTTATGTCGGCCATATTGGATCTGCCATTTTGAATTTCGAAAATCACACCGGCTTCGTAATAAGCGACCTCCAAAACCCTCTATATACCAAATATTAGCCAAATTCATTATCTTTCAAATTTTTGGACGGCCATATTGGATCCACCATCTTGAAATTTGAACATCTGACACCCGATTCATAATCAGCGACCTCAAAAACTCAAGTATACGAAATTTAAAAAAAATGCCATAGTTGGAAAAATTCGTGACTGAAAGGGTTAACAAGGAAGGAACTGGTGTAATTCGTTAAAGAGTTGAACCATTCAAATGGTCAATATATGACATATGCTCTGTATATAACATATTAGTATTTGACACTGTTTTCTGCAAGATGTTGTACAAAATATTTAAACAACAAATTTTCTTTTTATAGAAGAATGGCAGCGCCAGAGAGAAACATTTAAGACGTAATATTTGTAATGTTATCTTCTACTGAATTGAAGAGGTAAGTGGAAACAGACAAAACTGGTCAGACATTATCGATTTTTAATGCGTTCAAACTCTGTGAACAAAAATTGTTTAGTTGAAATCTACTGTTATCGTCTTTAAATGTTGCATGTATTATAATAAAGGTTGCACATGTACATTTTGTGTTAATAGTTGAAATAAATAGTAGATCATCCTCTTCCCAAATTATATAAAGTATATATTAAAAACAATGATTTATTTTTAGTAATTTGATTTCTAGACAGTAAATGAATTTTTTTATTTGACATAAAATAATTCTGTATTTAATTGAAATCATTTTTTTCTCTTTGTACTCATCAATTCTCATTGCATAGAGGATTAATAAATGAAATAGGAAGAACAAGATATAATTTAATTAAATTATAAAGCTGCATTACATACGAGTTTTTTGTCGTATGCAATAAAATAATATATAGACGCAGAACGCTGAAAGTGGATTTGTGAAGACCACCAATTTTTTACGAAATTGAGGCAGTATAGCATTGTCCATACACATTAGGTGCGTGAATACTTCAAGTCAGCACGATCTCGACTTTATTGACTCTTTTCTTTTTGGAGTACCAATCTCAATTCTGATGTACGATCCCTCGTTCTGGTGAAATATAAGAATCTCCGATCAGCCTTTGTTCTCTTACCGAGGGTTGACGGTATGATAAGGAGATTGGCTTTTGCTTTGGTACGAAGCCAATTATTGTGTTCTCAACTCCGAGAATTAGCAAAATCTATATACCCAATTTGGAAATGATAATGAAGCCGAGATTGTATTTGCGGCTGTATAAGTAATACAAAATTATTGAAAGGTAGAGATCATGAATGTTTTTCTTCTCTTGCTATTGTTATATGTTTTATTAGTATTAATAATACCCTTTTCAAAAACCAGTTGAATATTTTAAAATGAATGTTATCATCGCTCTTTTTTCGTTAAGACCAACACAAATTGTAATTCTACCAGTAGATTTCGCTACCTTTATTCATCTATTATAATAACTGGCAAATAGGTAAACTTCACGATATTATTAAGTATAGCATAATAGTAATTAGGCGTAAAATGTGAATTTATGCTTTGGTTTTACCAACTATTCTGTAACTAGACAGGATTCTTTTCCTGCGTGCCACAAATGTCAAATATTATATTGATTTGTTAATTATGTAAGTATTAATTACAATATTAGTTATTTAAATTATGATTACATACGGAAAAATAACACCATCTTTTCAACAAATATCCTCTTTGATGCCGCGTGAATGTTGTGGAGAATTATTAAAAAATCGTATACAATTATTACTGTTATAATCTATAAATGAAGATTCTATTTATTTTCTATTGATGTACATAATAGTGACTAACGGATAATCATTACTTGATATTAAACTATGTAGTAACTAATATTCTCCTTCAATATATTATATGCATACTGGCGTAATATTATTGGTCCGCTAATATTATTATAGCGGCAAAAATTAAATAACATTACATATTTGATGAAGTTTACTTAACCGAGACTTTGTAATAGTTTAACACATTGTGAGAATTCCCATATAAAAATTTATTCTGAAAACCCATGTGAGAATGTAGGTTGTATAGTCGAATAAAACATTTAAGACGCTGCTGTCACAAAATGAGAACAAGAAAAGAAAAGAAGGTGGTAAACGAAAACATGCAGCGTCAGCCATTTGAAAACCCCTATACCATTTTATTGTCCTGGTATTTTAAGATAATGAAAATGCTTATACATTTGACATATACATATATATATATAAGATCCGTCGCAGAATGAAATCGAACGGGATGTTTCGCCCCATCCGATAATATTCGAATATTGAGTTCTTAACTACAAATTCCAAGATCGTAAAAGTGATGGATATAAATGGAGGGGACTCAATTTGAGAGTAGAAGAACTAGAGAAACGTAATATTGGACATCTATCAAATAATTTTCAAAAATTGTTAATATTTTTAAATTCTCAATATTTTCAATTATTGACAGTTTAACAGATAAAATTATTTTCTTATTATATCGATTCGTTTTGCTATTTGCTGCAGAGTGGACCAATCGATAATGCCTATTGTGAGAAAGAGATTCCTGACAGTGTGCCTTATAATTGTATAGTTATATTTCGCAGACATTGTCACATGCCCGAACCTTGGCAGATTAGTAATTGTTTTTAACGACCGGCATTTAGTCTCGCTTTACTGATACCCCATAAGGTAGTAAGTTAAAAAACCATCAAAATTCTTTGGCTTCCTGCTGCCCATATTGGATCTGCCATTTTAATTTTTGAAAACTGACACCAGATTCATAATCAACGAAAAAAAACCTCAGATACACGATTGTACATTAATTTTTTAAATTTCATAAAATAATGTAACTACCACCAACGAATTTTATACGGTAGCTTTCCACCCTTAAAACTGCTTTTGGAGGAAAAGAAAGACTACCTGTCAAATAGATTTAAAAAAAAAAGATTAAACTGCCAAATTTCAGATAAATCAGTGTATGGTACTTCCGCAATGTTACTTGTTAGTAAAAATTACTATTGTTCAGTAGGTACGATTTTTTAGCTATTTAAAAAAAAGGATGGAGTAGGAAAATGTTCTCCGAAGAAATTACCATAGTTTCTTATGATGTAATCAGGAAATGAATTAGTCTAGTATATTTGAATTCTTGCTCTATAATAAATGTATTCCCGCAGAAAATGATAGAAAACATAATCATTTTAGATGTATGTTCTGACGAAGTAGAGAGTATAGTATGGTGATTTTTCAAATAAAAATATTTAAAAATAAATTTAGATATTTGTTTGACTGAATTCTAAAAAAATTGTAGAAATTTAACTATTTCTTTGAGTCATGAAAAATTTATTTTTTGTACTACTTTGCGATCAGTTATATAATAGTATAGTTCATTTTGCCAATTAGATGTAGTTGTATTAAAATAGTTATTCTGGAGCCAGAACGAGTCATCAAAATGAATCAGAAATAGACAAAACGAATAGAAACATGAAAACCAATATTGCTGTATTTGAATGCCGAATACTATAACCTTATAAGATAATAGTATCTAACTATTTATCTTATAAGATATACATATTGCTTCAGATATCGAATTTGAGATCAATTATACATAGAATTATTATATGTGAACTGCCTTAAGCATACGGACCTAATTTGCTTATTGGTATTACTTTTTAACCTAAATGTGAAAACTTACAGAAATTTTCCAAATGGTATGTTATAAGTATACTATGTTAAACTGTACAAACAAAATCATATTTTTTTTTGTTAAATAAATATATTGGAATATATGGCATTTGCGTAGTCTGGTACTCTATGTACCTAAGAGTACCTAATATTTGGCAGTTAGTTTATTACCCCAGTAGAAAATTAAAACCAGTTTTGCTATTTTTCATCTTACAAGTATAGGGAAAATGGGTAGTGTAATTAAAAACTGGACGGATTTCTACTAGGGTAGTAAGTTACTAAAATAAAACAAAAACTTGCTGACCCCAACATAATTTAACGATTCAAGCACTCTAAATTCAAGTACTCTAACTCATGCCGAATCTAAATTTATTAAGCTAAATTTTAAACTCGTACAGAAACATTACATTACCAACTTTTTAGATTATATAATTTATACTCTTATAATAGTTTAAAACTTATTTTTAAACACAGATGTTTTTGTACTCAAACTTGAGAATCAGCTACCAGTAAAGGAATCTGTAATACAAGAGACTCAAATGTAATTCTCAAGATGCAAGAAAGGCAATAAAACATTTTCTCACTCTCCAGATAAGCACAGTGTATCGAATAAATGGTAGTTTTATATTAAGCAAGCTAATTAATGCAAAAAGTTTAATCTTTTAAGATGTATTTTAAAATCCTTCTGTTTCTTTCGATAACAATTTTAAAAAATGCTCATTCCTTTTTTAATTACAGAATGTCACTTTCCGAAAGCAGTCTAGGGAGCGATGAACATACGGATACCAACAGATCCGATGTTTTGGATGCTGGTGGAACTGTGGAAAAATCGCCATCACCTCCTCCAATGCCGCTCAACACCGGGGATAACGACAAAACCGAAGAATTCGAAAAGCTCCTACGATCGATGGCGGAATCCCCAGGCGGTTCTCATGACGATGAGGAAGAGGATGAAGGAGAAAATCTCGCACTCAAAATTTCCTCAGGTAAATTGTGAATTATTCTTATTTTTTAAAATCCGGTCTTTGTTATTATTTACATTTTTAACTGGATTTTTTTAATGACAATTATTTGGATACACGTAGTTTTTTAATTAGTTTCACTATAGATGGATTGTCCGTTATACGTAGAATAAATATACTGTGAAGGAATTTTGTTTAAAAGTAATTGATTTTTAGAAATATTGAGAGTATAAATATTAAATATTTTTTTATTAATTAACCACTAGGTTAATTTTAGCGAAGAATTCTTCGACAACTTCCAATTTTGATAGAGCCTTTAATTTCAAACAAACATTCCGCACGAGCTACACCTGCATTTTACGGATTCTCCCTACTTGCAGATAATTTTAATCGAAATTTTCTAAACATTTTCATCTTGTCACGTACGCGAGTAAAAATTATGTAAAAATCGCAACTTGTAATTTCTTACAATATTTTCCAATATCTAATATAAATTAAACAACTTTCTAAGGTAAATTTGCTTATTACAATCTTTCGATCACTACCCTGCTATATTTTGGAGTTTTTAACTATTTCGCAGCTATTTTTACATTTTTTTAAGATTTATAAAATTTCCTAGGAATCAGTTTATATATTCATAAATATTAATATTTAATTTATTCTAACAAACATTTTAAGTAGACTTGAGTAGTATCAAATGTCGCATTATAATTGGGTTCTACTACTGGGTCGTATTGAGCAGTGCAGTTCATTGTTCCATACGTATATACTGTTGTAACTGGATATTACTGAAACATAACATATCAGATAGGATAATATAATTTGTTCTAAGTGAGATTTTACGAAAGCCAGTAAATATTTCAGAATAATTGTAATAATGCATTGAACAACTTTTTTTGTAAGCCTTATCGTAATACTTTAAACCTTCTTAGACTTCAACTTGTAATAGATCATTAATTATAGACATTAAGACTTCCACGAAAGAAAGTTTAAACGACAATGTCGAAGTTTTAAACAAAAATATAGTATGTCACAATATTTGTTGTGCTGTAGAAAAACACAAAGAAACATAAAATTCGCGGTAAAAAGAAATCTTTAAAATATTGTATTACTTGTATTAAAATAAAAATGAACATAAAAAAACTTGCTAATTACAGTAGTCGTATTACGTTATATTAAAAGAAGATAAACTATTCCATTTTTAACAGTTCGGAAACTTCACTAATCTTTATAAAAAAATATAAAATCAATAATTCACAACTTTGGAACACTCTCTTGATTGTCATAAAGGCAACAAAAAAAACATGTTTTAGAGACATACCGATGTGAAGTAGATCATCAGAGATTAAGTTCCATTTAACTTCAACGCCTTTTCTTCAGTAATGTTACTTCCAAACATAAAAATAAGCAAAGAAAATTTTTTAATACTTTTTGAAATTTTAATATCTATAGCCATGAAATTATTTCCGTATTTTTTAAAAATAATTATTTACTTTCTGAAAACTGCATTATTTAACACAATGAATTACGTTAGAACCAATACTCAATTTATATATTAGATTTTTTTTTAAATCTAATGCGTTAAAGAGAAAAATTTGATTTCATTAGATTCAGCATAGACAACCAAAATAATTAAATTATGTTCAGCATGAAAATGAAAATTTTTTATTTCATGATATTATAAATATAAATAATTTTATTTTATATTTTGATATTGAAAAGAATTTATCGATCTCCGGATCATGAGTGCTAATTAGAGGTAGATTTTTATTTTTCACTAAACTTTCTGTACAATTTTATAATATATTATGTTCATAAAAAAGAAAACAATAAAAATTAATAAATAAATAACACAATTTTTTCACAAAAGTTAAAATTAAGTTAGAACTTGGATGACAGTTCTGTATTGCAATGTCAGAATGTTAAAGGCGACTAACTAGTTCAAATGGAGGCACTATGATAATTTCTTAGAAATTTCACACAATACTATGTATAAGCTAAGAGAATATCAACAAGAAAATGTAACTACTGTTGAAGAACTATAGTCATTTTGTTAATTAATTTTTCAAGGTATTTAATAATTTAGTATAGATTGAATGTAGAATTTGCTTATTTTATTTTATTACATAATGTAATAATAGAGTGTAAGGTGGTAGAAATAATCATAAAAAATATCATTTCCCCCATAATAAACCAGTTCGATAGCAATCATTAAAAACTTGTAGATTTCTGTTTCTCGTTTCGCTGTATTTCTTACGTAAAATGGCGGAAAGTTGTAGAACCCTGAAACAGACGTAATAAAGAGCGAGAGATTTGAAATTATTGGGGACAACGCAGAGGTAACCTGTTGAGAGCTTTCGAGAAAGCTACGTTGTAAAATGGAGGGTTCCCGCGGCTTAACTTCGGAAATTTTCCAGACTTCCTACACCATCGCCGTGAACATCCCCGTATCGTTGCTGCCGCCATGGGAAAAAAGCGAAGACATCGATGGAGATGGGGTGAGGAAATTTCCCGGAGCCTGAGAATTAAGTTCTTCTATCTCTCTCATTCTTTAGCTTACACTCTCTTTTGTGGTTTCCTAAAATAAAATCTGTGTTTCGTATTCTTCTATATCTCTTTACATCTATGACAGTTTTGCTTTGTATTCTACAAGTGCTGAATGTTGCTTATAGGAGCGGAAAATCAGAGGTACGAGTAAACCAAGCTGGAAGACGCGAAATAGAGTTAGCAATTAAATTTCCCTTTGACGTAGTCTTATTATTATTTTATTAAGATATTATATTTCAAATTACACAAAATTTAATTATAATTTCAAAGAATAGATTCAAAATGATATGTTGTAGAAGGGACCTTCTAGAAAATGAAATGGAAATAGGACTGAATTAAAATGACAGTTATTAATAAATGTAAATCACAAGGACAGGTAACCACCAGGTCCAAAAATGATAAGCTTTTTTTTTATATAATACATCAGATGAAGTAAATCAGTACATCTGTCACAGTGCCGCACATTAACATTGGCAAATATTATCGGGAAAAAATGTACTATATCGGCGTCTCCTGCAAAGATCGCTATGGTTCTAAATTTTTTCAACATACTGTTCTTGGTCGCCAAAGAAAACTGAAAAAATTTCATCGTCTAATTTTTAAAAATTTCTTGTATTTTCTCCAAACAACCCTGCAACAATAGCGATCTTTAAAGAAGATTTGAAACGTAACGCTTTTAGAAGACATCAATATGCTGTGATATGCATATTGCATGCATAACTATAAGGTCAACGCATACTGTTACAAATATCTCTGCAAGAAATCAGTACAATCATAAGTGGCTATTTACCAAAAGCTGATGATAATTGATATGAATAAGTTGACAATAAACATTTATGTTTATAAAAATAATGTATATCCATAATCGACCAAGTCCCGTTTGTGCTGTAAACCATTTCGGAAATTGAACTGCAAATTATTGTCAGAAAATAAATTGAAAGCTAATAGACAGTAGTATTTTCCTCATAAAATTCAGACCTTTTTCGCAAAGTGTGAACAGTTTTCCTAAAATACTGAATTATTACTTATTGGTGCTCTGCATTCTCTCAATTTTAAATAGTGAAACTTACCGTAACAAGTATATATTCACTGATTTTTAGTGAAAAGTGAGTCACTATTTCAAAATAGTGGCACCTTTGTCACTGTTTCAAAATAGTGGCACCTTTGTCACTGTTTCAAAATAGTGGCACCTTTGTCACTGTTTCGCGGTGAGTTTCACTGCTTCAAATTGAGAGAGCAATATTAATAGTATTATATGTCAGATTTGGAATTTTTCGCAGGTTTAACATGTTATAAAAATTTTCAAAAAAACTGAGGGAAAAAAGAATAAACACCACATCCGACTATTCTTGGGTATGCTCTGCCGATTTGCGTAGGTTAAAAACACAAAAAAAAAACATAAAAAACCTATTAAAATTTTTAAAATAAGTTAAAAAAACATGTTTTGCATTAATTTGTTTCAAACCTTATTTTTACAGTGAAACGCCTTTTCTATTTTCATAAAATCATCGAAAATCGTGTAATTAGAACTGGCACTCGAAAGTTATAGGCTTTCGATAAAGGAAATTCAAAGTGGTGTCCGAAAAGGTATCCTGTTAAGGTAAATTTTCATGAATTTTTAACTCAATGAAATCTTATTAAACAAAAACAGTTCAGAATATCCATGTTTATAAATGCGTCACTTTTAATGTAGAAATAGCGTGTTGCAGTGATGAGCTTTTATATTATAAATATGTCTAAGTACATGATATCTTTAAAAAAATAGAAGGAACACAAACACGAGAAACAGGAGAAACTTAAAGACAGAAGACCGAGTTACTCATGGTCTACACTCTCTCAATTTGAAACAGAGAAACTCGCAATGGAACAAAGACAATAGAGCCACTACTTTGAAATTAAAATCAGTAAATATTCACTGCCTTACGGTGAGTTTGATTATTTCAAATTGAGAGTGTGTATTCGCATTTTTTTCTGAAACCATCCTGAAAGTATTTATCTTTTCGATACTTTCTTATAATGAGTAATAATGACCAAGTTATGGGTAGTTGAGTAATTTTCATCATTAGTACATTTCTATACGAAAACTGTCAATAATAATTGTCGAAGGCAGTTAATTAAGCAGAATATGTTTTTTTTTAAATGGTTACTGTATATAAAATGGAATTTAGCATTATTCAATGCATGTATTTTTATTTATTGTCTGTTACTATTGCGTGCTTTGAAGACTGACTGAGATTAAAAATGTACATGTTTTTTGGCATATGAAAAACTGAGGACCTAATACAATGAAAGTAAAAAATCGCAATAGCTGTGACATATCTTTGATTTGTCCATTCAGTAAATACATTTCTTCCAGTACCGATACTCAGCAATAGACTGATTTCGGTTAACCCCCTGGGTAAGGGAGCCTGAACTGTCATAACAGAAGACAACAATTTTTTACGACCAAGCATTTCATATGGGAATCCTGTATCGGTAACTAATCACGGTAAGAGGGTCCGCAGATGTCTCATATGACGTTTACTTTACTATGTAAGCTTTGCATATATTACTTAGCGTTCTGAATAAGGCAAATAGTTTAATTCATAAAGCATTCAAGTAACATTTGAAATTCTTCATTTAACTCAAATTCAATACGAAATTGGTTAAATTATAAAGCCTACGTAAACTGCTTGTGTTACGTCTTTCAGTTTTTCGTGACAAGGCGGAAACTATCCTACATAAAATTTTTTATCCTACATAAAATTCGTTTTTCCGCATTGTAATAATTTCACCAATCTTGTTTGAAGTACAGAAATCGTCTCCTTGAGACTAGACCTTTTATTTGAAAATGGTACATTTTCGGAAAATGTCGTTGAACAAAAAGTTTTTAGAATTGATCGAGTAATACGCTGAAATTTTATAGGAATCTTTTAAACTTTTTTCCGGATTTTTGAAATATTGAAAAAGTCTTTAACATTTAAAAAAATGTTTGTGAAATAAAAGTTATTCTTTCAGTAATTCGAAGAACATTGTTTCGTATGCCTATCATTTTCAAACAAGAAATTCCTGAACTTTTAAATGATTTTTCTCAGAGTTATTTTCCAGAATATTTGTTTAGTTGAAAGAAAAGGTTGCGGAATAAAAAATGCTTAAAATTGCTCGCAGACTGCACTGAAAACTATTTAACACGGCTCACTTTTCAAACTCCCAAAATGCTGAAAAACTGAAAAAGTCATCAAAATTCCTGAAACTTTTGCTGATTTTAGCTGCCATTTTTTACACTTTCACCTTTAATTACAAAATGTTAATATGCACATATTAAAGCTCAAGTCTCGAGGATATGATTTCTTTGTTTCAAACAGGAATTCTGAAATTATTTGAATGTAAACAAAAATATAAAGAAGAAAACAATTTGAAAAATGCATATTTTCTGTAAATAATTGTATATACTTTTACACGGTTAAATTTGTTGAAAAATGTAATAAAAGATTCTGCAAGTTCAGTTAATTTTATTGCTGCTATGCCTACTTGGACATTTTCTGGAACTTTTGTTTACAAGAAATACAAGCGTTGAAATCTACTGTGAAAAATGTCCATTTAGGTCTTAACAGTTTAAAAGCACTTATATAATTATGTTAAATTTTCTTAAAAAGGTTTTAAAAAAATATAAAAATTCTTAACTTTAAAATTGTTCCTATATATATTTTTTTTTATATTATTTTGTCACTAGTATTTTTATAATATTATTAGATCCATTTAATTTTTACGTAATATTAAGATGAAAAACTAAACATAATACTTATTCCACATAATTGTATAATAACAATAATAGTAACAACATTATTGTTACACAATTGGAAAGTCACAGTTTGTAACCAATGATTTACAGGCGAATTATGTGTACTTGCACGTGAAGTTAAACTGTATACTACGCAAGTCAAAACCTGATGTTGCTTACATCTACATGAGAAAGGTTTATATGATATACTTTATAAATACTTTGAAAATTTCTGAAGGTGATTCGGGCTCACGATCAGTTCAAACCCGTTTCCTTCAAAAAAAAGGAAAATTTTAAAGACTTTCTAGGCAAAATAGATCTGCTCGAGACTTTTGACACTTCTCTAGCTCTAAGTTTTCCATGAACGGTGTCGATCTCTACTAATCTTTTTCGAACATTTTCGATTACTGTCGATCTATCTCGGTCTTTCCTGGTCTCTCTTGATAGATTAATATCGATTGTATTCGACAGGTGTCAATGAAGCTCTCGAAAAAGCGCTACACCTACAATACCAGATAAATCACAAAACAGACACTTCAAAAACAAGACATTCAAAAACGAGACATTTAAAAAAACAGACATTCAAAAACATTATATTTCAAAATACAGACACCTCATCCGATTGGTCCATTCACTACATAAAAAAAAGATCTCGGGTCGCCGTCCTTGAGACCTCACTGGAAGGTAATTCATGGTCAAAAATGTTTGACCAAGGGATTAATTTTTTAGGTCACTTGTAGGTTAAATCAATTTTTTAGGTTATTTATTAAGCACTAAATCAATCATTAATTACATTTTCAGAATATATACATTTTGAAATGTCTGATTTTTGAATATTTGTATTTTGAAATGTCTGGTTTTTAAATGTCGTGTTTTTGAAGGGTCTGTTTTGTGATTTGTAGGGTTTTTAAGGTGCACCCGAAAAAGCTATTAAAAATGTTTTTAGTTTCTCCTATTAAAAGAGCGACTGATATGAATATCACTGTACAAAATACCCCTAACGTGCATTAATAGAACGTTTTCTTCTCGTTGAAATCGATAAGGCAATTCGCTATTGGTTTTTCGATTTCATTACCAACCGAAAAGAGTACCGGAAATAACGAGTTATAAAAATGATATCCGGTTAAGTTAAGCTTCGCTTATACAAATGGAAATCGTTTGAAATCCACTTTGCACACGAGCGTGAACGCGTTGCTAAAGCCGTTACGCAGCTGTTGCCAGATCAGCGGCTTGGTCTTCGCCCCCACGCTTTCGAATCCTCTAAATTCGTCGGACAAGTGGAACTAGAATATTCAAAAGCGCACTGGCGTGCTTCTAAATTAAAGTCGTAAAATGCACGAAAACCACAGGATTCAGGCTGAGCGTTTAACGGCGGCATTTACAAAGGTGTTCCTGCGCGAACGTGACGCATTTGAGAGCACAAAGGCATTTAAAGGAATATCTTGCATACGCATGAGACTCCATAATTGAAATAATAAATTGTAGACCCAAAGGATGACAACGTTGACTAAATTGCTACGAGTCGTGAAAATGCATCACCGAAGATGTTACGATGAATTGTTAACGATAAAGAGTAGTCGGTGTGGTTCGTTGACGTTGACGCAGGTTAATTAGATAAGAACTCGTCGTCGGCGATGGGATGCAATTTGCAGACATTTGTGAATTTATACTGCTCCTCTTGAATTATGTAGTTGTTCGCTGTGATTTACCAGCCTGGAAAACCGATAACTCTATAGGATGGGTCGACTTCCGATCCGACGCTTGAATAACTTGAATTACGGAAGGCAAACTTATGAGTGATCAGTTTACGTACCGTGACGTTACTGTTTTGGTTCCAATCGAAAAGACAGCAAATTTATTATATTCACAAAGTTTCTTTTTGTAAAATACATTTGGTTATTAACAATACAACTTTAGTACTAAAAATACTAATTGCACATTAAAGTATACAAAATATTATCTCAGCGTGGATAACAGACTATGCATTTCTTTCGTGGTGCCTTTTACACAACTTCAAATTTAAATAAATTTAACTCCTTGTTCTTGCATAGATTCTATTTGTTTTAATTAATTTTTATAATATTTTAATTTTTCTTTTGAAATGTATATTATATCTATCAATATTGCTAGATATTCTTTAGTTATTACAAGGAAATACTGACACGGTGGAGTTCGATGAAGTTTAAATGAAAAGTGCGTGCACGTCTTGGATTGTTTCATAGATCTTTACTGTGATGTATACCGATAATTTTAAGACCAAATTTTAAATAAAGTCTGGGGAAATTTTTAGAACATTCAAATTTTTGTTGAAAACAATTACAATCGTCGGATATGGATATTTCGCCCAAGGTACATACCATATTTTTTAACACAACAGGCGTGGGAGTCGATAATTCGCGTCCGAAGGCTTCGCCCTAGTGTGCGAAAGAATGCTTCACGCACGGAGTATTAACCATAATGTATATTAATAGGAACGAAGCATTGCAATTTATTAAATAAGTTTATGAAAATTTAGAACAACGACTAACACTGTGCTCTTATAAATTAATATATTCATATGCAGTTAAATTTTTAGGCGATTAGCCCAAAAACGTGTAGAAAATAAAAAAAAAAAACTTTAATCCCATAACAGTATATTTTTTTTATAAGAACAATTCTTGTCTATGAGAATAACATATATTTCTATTAATTTGATACACTTTCAGAGTGTATCAAACAAATAGAAATATACTTCTTTTTTAATGATGCTGAATCCTTTCCAATAATCTTTCAAACATCTCTATCACCAAATCTTTTGTTGTCTCATATACACAAAGGTGACTTTTCTCAATACGAGAAAAAAGATCAGAACCCACGACATTGTATGATTTGACATTACCATAATAGCCGTGCGAGGGGAATTCCCTCATTTTCACCTATATACGTAACCAGGTTTTAAAGTTGGCCATCCCGTAAATGTCAAACGAGTATATTTCCTTATTTTAGAATCTCCGTACGAAAGGTTCAATCTACATCAGGGAACACGCTTTGACGAATAGTAAAGAGCCTAAGGCAAAAAGGCAAATCCCTCATGTGGCCTCGAGGAGAAAAGTTTCCAAGTGCGAGGAAAGAGCTTAGGCAAGTTCGCTGGTGGTTGCCAGGTGAAAAATGACACCGGGTTCAAGAGCCTCGAAATAAGAAATCGCTACCAGACTCTATGCACATATTATATTCACTTGTGATCCTTCCAGATATATAAAGTGAAACATCTGTTCATTCCACTAACCGTGTCATTTTTTTATGACGTTATACTGTTCATAATATGCTAATAAATTATTACCATTCATGTTAAATAATATTTTTTAATTTTCAATAATTCGCCCATTCTTTTGTCCATGCCCTTAGGATAGAGCATAGTAATTGAGCTAACAGTGTAATTGTTTAAATATAATTGAATTATAAAACAACAGATGTTAATCCATCCACGATTTCATGCAATGGGCATTGAATTTCATATGTTAGAATACCAAATATATACAAAAATTTGTCACTATACAATCTTTTTTAATTATGGATTTATTAATATACGCCTGTAGTATAACAGACCATATTGTTTGGAATAAATTATTGCCACTTTGCATTTTCAAAATAAGTCCACATACATACTCAGCATTCCCAAACAAATCTTATGCAACAAAGAGCCACCTCATATTACGTCTATTTTCTGGGCTTGAAATTCTGGATCAGAATGCATGACAAATGAAAGTTTATGATGATAGCTTACGGGTTTCAAATTGAGCATTTTAATCTTCAGATATGGGGGTTTAAAGGGGGGCATTTACTATGAAAATTGAATTTTTGATCTCTGAACATTTTTTCCGGACCGAAAAATTCCAACGAAGGCAACATTTATTTTTCAATTTCGGAATTTTATTTTTTCAATGCGGAGAAAATTTGTTTACACTCTTTGGACAATTCTGTATATTTTCATACATTCATTTCAATATCTCAAGATTAACATACATGCCCAACTTCAAAATTTGACACGAGTAACCTAACATTAGAAACATTTCTTTCCCATACATTTTTATCCAAATTTCAGGTATAAAAAACCTACGAATTTTTGCCACTTTTTAGGGTGGCTCTTTAAGCGGGATCAAGTAATCCTTTTTGCATTTCTTCCCGCCATATAAGATTAGATTGGTAATCAGCGATCACAAAAATCGTCAAGTAATAAATTTTCGTTAGATCAAGCAACTTTTTAATTAATCACCGACCAAAAAAAACCTATTCCCACACAAAGAAAAAAATTATGATAAATATATAAGATTAGTATTGCCATATTGAACTTTGAAACTGTAATATCGGGGTCACATTCCGCAACCTAATAAACTATAGTGTACAAGATTTCATGCAAATTCAATATAAATTGTGGAAGTTATTTAACGATGATATATTACCAGTGAAATAGTTAATAAAGAAAGACAACCCCAATTATAAAAATGCGTGACTGCACAGAAAACTATTTACGTAGATCATTACATAGAACTTTAAAAAGTTACTGAAATATTTAAACCTGCTAGTATAACTTTTGCAATAAATTGATTAATAACACAGCATCTATTTCTATTAACAATAAACAGAGTTGATATATTATTGACAGAGAAATTTTAATACACTGTAATCTTGCTATAAGGAAAGTTTTATGCTATAATAATTATCTTTACTACATTTCATAAAAGTTTCAGACTTGCTATATATGAGAACAATACTGGGTTGCGGAAGAAAAATTACGCTTATGACGTTTCTTTTAGTGAGTCACGAATCCGTTGACTTAAGAAACTTCGGATTTCTGACGGCAACGATTCATTCATTTTCGGGGATTGCACTTTATACGTTTTCTTGCTAACTTGTAAATAAGTTCATATATACGGAAAATGTCGATAGTTTGGAGAATTAGGGGGAATCATGTAGGAATCAGTAAATATACTGAAACAAATTTATTACATCGTTAGATTTATATTGAAATACTTATTTGAATAGCAACAAGTAAACATGTACTTTATTCAAAGATTTTACTTTATTCATATTTTTTTATTATTATATATTCAAAAAACAGTACTCGTTAAGTATAATATAATATCGTAATTTATTTAAATATTTTATTGCGACTATTCAAATAAATATTTATATAAATGCATATATTTTTCGTTCAATTTACATCGTTCAGAAGAAAATGCAACGTAGAAGAAAAGTTGCTTACTTGCAGCGGTTCATGTGCAAATACACCAAAGTGCCAAAAAGACACTAGATGAAAAATTTATTGGAAAATTATTTTATTAAACTGAAATGCAAGAGAGATGTGCAGAATAAAGTCCTAACCTAAATAATAGAAAGGACGGTCGCATTAATGAAAGCGATAAATTGCGTATTATTTTAATTGTTTATTTATAAATCGACCATTTGCGGAAGGGTCAACTTTAGTCTCCTGTCTTTTCCGTTATTATTTTTAAACATTTTGAACTTAAGAATTCAATAATAAGAATTGATGCACATATTATCTTTTATAGATAGTCATATCTGTCTATCATTTTAGTTTTTTAAATTATTTTTCCAATAAGTTTTTCACTCTAGTTACTTTTTTGACATTTGGTATACCTACATCTGAACCGTTGCAAGTAAACAACTTTCCTGCTACGTTGCAAACTTCTAAACGATCAATTTATACATAAATTTTCACGTAGACGAATAGTAATAATTTATTTTTGACGGAATGCAGTGAGGTATGGCGAGAATCTCAAAGTAATGCCCAAAATAGAGGAAAAAAAATTTGTTAGATTTTACTATACTTGATGTATAGAGTTGTTTTGGGACGCTTATTACGGATCAGAAGACTGAATTTCAGCTATTTCGCATGACACTTATTACTCGGAGGTTTTCGGGACCGCTGATTAAGAATTTGAAGCCAGATTTTGAAAATTTGTCAAGCAAAATGTTTCAATTTTTGAATAATTTATCCGCTATTTTGAATTTTCAAAATATATCATCAGATGTGTAATTAGCGACATAGAAACCCCCGACTAGCAAGTTTCAAGCACATTGGTTTAATTTTTTTAAAATTTGTCCGATATATATGGGATGATCCATTTTGAAATTTCAAAATCTGAATTCAGATTCGTAATCAGCAACCACAAAGACCTTCATGTGACCAATTTCAAGCGATTTTATAAACTTTTTATGCACAAATTGATTGAACAATGTTAAACTTCATAACGAAGATTTTGAAAACTACCATCTTTGTTAACTTCTATCTTTTTTTGACACGGCGATTATCAAAATGAGCAACGCCATCATATGTAGTACACCTTAGTCTCTCTAGAAATTCATTTGGTTTTATTTTACATAAATTCCAGAATTTATTAGTCTAATTTATACCATGACGAAGATTTGCGTTTTTCTTGCAATCTGGGAATAATCCGAAATGACCAAAATCTTCGTCATCCGCACATAAGAAGTATATTTGAATGCGCTTCATTGAAATATGGTTAAAACGTCGACTTGTAGCCAATTTATG
The DNA here is from genome assembly GCA_030407085.1 of Trichopria drosophilae. Lineage (NCBI taxonomy): Eukaryota > Metazoa > Arthropoda > Insecta > Hymenoptera > Diapriidae > Trichopria > Trichopria drosophilae. The sequence goes on from CM059583.1 coordinate 166,603,066, forward strand.
TTATTAATTATCTTAATGTATACTAATTTTTTGTATTGGAGTATAACATAATCTCATTGCTATTATGAGGACAAAATAATATCCTAAGAATTATTACAGCCGTACATTGACTTTCACCAAATGTGGAGATCTATATTGCAAATATTGTTATTAAAACTATATCAGTATGAATTTTAATTTACAGGTTTATTGCATTTTATGATTGTACTTTCATGGTATTTCTTGGCCTTGTATGAATAATACTTAAAATACTGCAATTGAAATAATGTCAGTAATATAATAAAATCTTTTTAATGTATTTCATTGACCGTGCTTTCTTTAATTTATGCAATTTGTCCTACTGTAGTATTCCTGTGGGTTATATTATTTTATTATATTAATATTACATTATAACAAAAATATAAACATATTCAGGCCCATAAGATATCTTTCTAATTATAATAGTATTTCAGTATATTGGAATTATGTAAAACTGTAATTTATTTTACATTCATTGGTCACATAATGTTGACACTATACGCGTATATTTTCGTCACTCAAGCGTTAAACATACCACGTGTAGAAAACAGTCTAGAGGAATTAGATATATGGTATACTAAAATGCACAGCAGTTAACGGACGGATCAACTCGAATCATCAAACTACACTGACACTATCTCGAATCCTTGAAGCGCGACGTGTTTTCTGTATATACCAACTATAGTTATAATATATTAGTATGCAGAATTTCGATATTTTTAATCAGTAACGGTACCACCCGCTGCCGTCGCAACAGCACTTTGCATCCCATATAGAAAGGGATTTTAATTTGGTAATAATGATCCATCTATTAACTACTACTGTATAAAGTATGTAATAAGCGGAGAGGTATGTACATAAATATGACTTTGATATGTGTCTGTGATGTCATTTCACAATTTTTTTCAATCGATATTACAAAAAAACAATATAGCATTAAACATTAAACTGGTATAAGAAATATCTCATTATTTATAAGTACGCTGAAAAAAATTACCTAATTTCAAGTAAATATTTACTTGAATAATCGCAACAAAATATTTACTTATTATAGAAAAATTAGTTTGTTAATTCAACTAAACATTCATTTGATTTTATCCAGCAAGTAAATATTGATTTAAATTAAGAAATTATTTCCTTATTTTAAGTAAATATTTTGTTGCGACTATTCAAGTAGATATTTATTTGAAATGAGGGAAATTTGTTTTAAGTGTAGAAAAAATTATTCTAGCAGGTTTCAAGAATACATTTAAATTTACAGATAGTTTTTGTAAAATTAAACTACAATTAGTTAGTCACATAATTACATTTTACCACAGTTCCGCTCTAGATTCTGTATATTAGACAAGTACAACTATATAGAGTTACTATACAGACTTGATGTAGCGCCATGTTTATTTTCAAAGCTGCGTATGTAGTAATTATTAATAACATACAGCGAATTTTTGTCTGTTTATAAATTATTTGACAACTTATACTCATACTGCGGACTATACTTCAAAACATTTATTTTTCTGCAATATACTGCAGCTGAGTAGGATTAACAATGTTTACTTTAAGCATTCGATTTTTTTCTGAAATTGCGAATAGGAAGAACGTTATAAGAAGATTTTCTGTTATTCTGAACCGTATTATTTAGCGATTGCATTTAAATAGGATGTTACGATATAGAAAGGGGATGAGAATAAGAGAATTAATATGAGGGTAAAGGAGAAACGATTGCGCATCACACAACCAGCTGGGAATAACCCGTCAAATATTGACTGACGTGCACGGACTAGGGCTTGTTATCACAATATTATTCGCTCGGTGGAAGATTAAACCGATTCTACGCACATCGTCATCCATCAAACGCCCTCAACCCGACTAAGGTGAAAGTTTGAAGTTTGATGTATCTAATTATTAATATGTTCTCGGACGAAGACAAATGAATTGTATTTTTTGTACGCGCCAAAGAATGAAAGAATAGTATATTAATATCCATTTGTTTTTATATATGCGCGAGATATTAATATCCTTCCAAATAATATATTTATAAAATATGTTTAATAAATTAATTCAAATGCAATGATAAATACTTAACTTTTAATTATTTTTAGTATACTACACTAACTTATGAATATACTAACGTGACGAAGATAGAAAAATAGGCAAAACTTACATTACAGTTCACTCTATAAGTATTGATTGTTGGTTACTAATAAATACTAATTGAGAGGAAAAACAACTCCACTTATTGTGAACGAAAAACTAATGATAGAAATGCCTTTTTATTAAGAATGCCAGATGCGTTTTTCAGGAAGACGATATTGTTACTGTGGAAGTTATTCTTATATTTTAGTTTATAATTTCAATTGTCCATTTACTATTATGTGAATGTCCATTTTTTTTCAGATTTCGTTTTTGCGTTTCGTGAAATCGATTACTGAGACAGTTCGGAACCGAGTTGGCTTTATCATTCCTCATTTTAAAAATAAGTAAATTCTCTTTACATAAATTCTTTTGTAAGTATGTAAAAATGTTTTTTCGTATTTTAAAATCAATTTAATTTAAACCTTCAAACAATGTAATAAATTTCGATTTTTCCTTACAAAAATCGAGTGTCATGTAGAAAGTAGTATGCCAAACTAGTCTTTTTTGCACGGTAGAGAGCAGTTCATAAACGAGGCGAAATGTGTATGGCGCTCGTTTACAACCATAGTAAATAGCTTTTCTTTAAATTTGAAAACAATTTCTCGTATTCTACGATGGTTTATTAAACTGCCATAAAACTGTCAAAACCCGAGAAAAAAATGATTGAAAATGGTTCATTTTTCGACCATGTATATATGAGATTTCCCCTTGTGAATGCTACAGCAAACTCTTTTCTATTGAAACATAGACATCCTCCTACTTTAATCGTAGGTAGTAAGTATTTAAACAACCAGTTATGGAATTTATATTTTTCTAAGTATGGCTTAAAAGACATGAGTATGATTTCGATAATTATTTACATATAATATTGCATATAAAGAAGAAAATTGATAATGGTAGTACTAGATATTGCAGCATTAAGAAAACATTAAAATAAGCTCACATAACGACTAATCTCCTTCTTTAAATTTCACGAAACAGACTTAGAGTGTTGCAATTTTTGTCCATCATATTCAGTACGTAATCATGAATAGGTAAATAGCAATAGCAATTTTTACGTTGATTTAATTCAACATTTTCAATTTTTGATTCGCCATGTTGCATTTGTTATTTATAATTTTGAAAATCCAGGCGGTTAACGCACTGGACTACGAAGTCGTAGGTCGTGAGTTCGATCCCCGTCGGGTGAACAATTTTTCGATTTCGTTTCCAAGCAGCAGCTCGCTGTTGGTAAGACGAGCCACGTTGTTTGTGTTTACGTTTCGAAAGTATTGTTTATCTGGCGGAAATCGACTCATGACCGCTGCTGTACTTGGTGTAGGTTTCTGCAGTCCTACATTTCATACACAAATGTGAAGTATGGCGCCATCTTTCTAAGTCGATCTGCAGCTCTCGCAAAAATGATACGATTTATAATTCAGCAAAAACAATTCAGTAAAAAGGGCGATTCCGCCCGTTAATTAATTAATAAAAAAAAAAAAAATCATACGCTACATTCTTATTCAGTGACCCCAAAAACCTTTCAGGAACAATTTTAAGTATACGATTATTGACAACTTTCGCAGCGATTTAATTAGATCCGAAAGAAGTGAATAAAGACAATAATAACATGGATTAGTCTGTAAGTATAGTATTTATTTAAACCATATTTCTTGAAATCAATAACTCTTCTTTAAAATGTATATCGGGAGGGTTTCCGTGCTGGAAACTTTAGAATATTAAAAGCTACAATGTCGTGCCAGGAGACAACTCCTGGGATGGATAATACCGAATACAATATAGAAATATAAGCCTCAAAAATACTAAATATGTTTGCATTTATTGAAACAAGATTTCAGGAAAATTTTATAACGGTCGTATATTACAATGAATTCAAAGTAATTATCCACAACAAAAAATATAAATAAGCAATTTTCTATAATTAAAATTCTTTTTCATATCCGCCAAATTTTTTAATTTTACAAAATGCAGCTATTTTTACCCAAAAACAGCAGAACTATCTGTTAATTTGTGTATAGCTTATTAAGTAATTCTGTTATGGACATTTACATATACTTATATATACTCTCTAAATTCCTTGGAGTGAAAATTGAGCCACTCTTTCACGAAGAGTGAAATTTTCACTCTTGACGGTGTGAAACAACACTCTTCACAGAGTTAAATTTTCACTTTTAATAAAAGAGTGGCTCAGTTTTCACTCCAAGGAATTGAGAGAGTAATGTTGTTGTCTAGCATAAAAATATGCGCCGGTTATCAATTAAAATCAACAGATTACTAAAAAGTACGAGTCTACTTGCAAAAAGACATGCTACACCGTTTCGAGACAAAAATATACGTAAAAAATCAATGTTCAAAATTAAATGGCGTATTGCAGAAATTATGAAGAAATTCAATGAAGACGTGTAGTATACGTAATTTTTTATAATAATACAAATAATTTCCACTAAACAAAAACATTTTTAACTACTTGTAATACTACAACTATTGTCAATGAAAACCATATTCATGAATTTCTTTAGCTACAGAACGTTATATTTCCATTTTTAAGTCTTTTTGTAATATGTAATCATATAAAGAAAAATATCATTTTTATCTTACGATATTATAATATAAAAAATACTACATGAATTAGGTTTATTTTGAATGTATGTTGTAAAGAAAAGACGAGCGGATCAATTTGATCTTTATTTCAAAATCACCCGCATATATAGCGCGACTATAGCAACGATTTCTTCCATTTTCCCACTTGGTAAAACAATCGTCAGATCTCATCATACTCTAATTGAATTTATCAGTTTCGGAGGTTCCAGGGCGCAAATCACCTATACTTGTGTGCATTTTCCTTTGAGCAGCAGGCTAATACTGCAGCATCATATTGTATATAAACTAAATAAAATGAGTTTTTTTTTTTGTTTTTATAAAAAAAAAATAGAATTTATTTCAGACATTATCAGAATAATTGCAATCAGAACAATTTTCATTTATATTTTATTTTTATTGTAAGTGATACATATGTACATCAACAATATGAACTAAATCTACAAATGATACTTGAAGCTTCCATGCATGGAATGTACATGGACTCTCTAGCAATAATGATACGTTACTTTGACAAATCCACACTTAGAATCGAGCTTTAAGCATTATTTTCAAAGATATTTTAGGTCTAGTTTTTGCACACTAAATCTTGCTACCACATAATAGCGAATTGGATGGTTTTATTACGTGGGAAAGTTGAAAAAATGTTGTCGAAGTCGTGAATTATTCATAAGAAAATGCAGAATTTTAAGTAGTTACAGTCCATACATACTGTGGTTAAAAAACAGTGCGATCTATTACTACTTAGATTAATCCATCAGCGATTTTAACAACGATCTGTCCAACTTTCCGATGCGATAAAACAAATTTAAAATTAACTTTAAATTTAAATTGAAAATTTACATTTAGGTATTAGTGCTTATCATGCTCTAACTGAATTTAACAGTCTCCGAGGTTCCATCATGATGGCGTAAATACGCGTGAGAATCTACCTTCGCATTAGTTAAATTCTACTAATGAAGATGTTAAAAGTCAGGCCACTAATTCAAATAGTAATCCGCTTTTACTAATACGGAGTAAAGTAATACTAATTCATTAGTTAAATTTAACTAATTCATTTGAGTTGTTAAATATTAAAAAACACATTGACTAATTTACTATTAATAGAACTTGAATAATAAATCACTTATTTCTACTATCTATGGGCAATATTATAATTTTAATATCTATAAACAAAAAACATACCTATTCACTTTAGAAATAATTAATAACAAAAATGCGTTTTCTGTACATCTTAACCCGTTTCGTCCCAAGACGGCAAAATTTGTTGCCAGTTTTCATCCTCCTTAATTTGATGGATATCTTTGAGATATTGTTATGAAGAAGATTTCCTATAGTTTTTGGGTATGCTCTGTTCGAATATGAAGTCCGTTTTCCGATATCACTTTTCATTTTGTAAATATGGCCACTTAAACGAAAAAAACTTGGAAACTTTTTTAGTAACTGCAATTTTTATTCCGAAGAAGTATCAGTATCGTGTCAGGCCTCAGAATCCTGTGGTATAATGAATTTCACTAAAAGTTAGTCAATATTATGATTTAAATTACAAAATGGCGTCCATAGAATGGCGCTATTGATTTAGTTTTTTTTTAAATTTGCGTTTTAATAACCTTTAGTACAACTCGTTATGCCACAAGATTCTGAGGCCTGACACGATCACGGAAGTCCTTCGAATAAAAATGGCTATTTACTGTTCGCTTTTTTCCACGTTTTCTTTCGCTTAAATGGCCATATTTAAATAATGGAAAGTGATCCCGAAAAACAAACTTCATATTCGAGAAGAGCATACCCAAAAACAATACAACACCTCCATTTCATCATAATATATCAAAGGTATCTACAAATTTACGGAGGATGAAATCCGGCGACAAATTTTGTCGTTTTGGAACGAAGCGAGTTAAAAGTTTAAGTTAGTTGAAAATATTTTTTAGGATAGAAAATACTTTTTTAAAAATTCCTAGTCCATACAAGTAATTGCTAATATCCCTTACCTGGTGTTTAATGACTGCGGACCAGGTTACAAGCTTCGAAATAAACTGTGAATGCTAGGAAATTAGCAGCACAGCCAGACATGGCGTATACGACAGAGCTTGCAGAAAGTAACGGATCAAAACACCGAAAAAGCAAAAAGCTTCGGGAATCGACGGAAGTTTCCGGTTAACTGGTCGGTGGCATTGTGCTTGCCACTGCACGCCGTTTGATCGCGTGCAACGTCAGGTCTTGGCAGAATATTTCGAGGCATCTCGTGACAATAGAACAGAACGAGCACAAGTTACCTTACAGAGACACGATCGTCCAATCGCATTGCTTAGTCTCTCGCAGTTGGGATTCAGCAGCGAGCTTTGTGCCTGCTTAGATTTTTCATATATTCGTTAAAACCATATTATTCTTGTCGATCATCTTTACTGAAAATGATCATCTTTTAAAAAATGATCTATCCCCTAGAAGGCTTTCAGTTCCTTGAAGTACTTCGAGATCTGTCTATCCTTCTTTGCTAACGAAGTATGTTTTCTCTTGTATATTTGTACACATGTGCATTGGAGTGTTTTCTGTTCAATATTTCTATTCAATTAATGACTCTGCTTTTTCTTGTCGAACTCTCAAAATGTTGGCTATATCTTTCTGTACTTCAGAGTAAGTATTAATGAATGTTTTTCAAATGTTAAATTTTCATTTACACGTTTTCTCTGTTTAATATGTATCAGTTTATAATCTTTTATGATATTTATTTCAAGACATGGGATCGGATGGTAGCGTGGATTATCGCCTGGAATACATAGGAACAATCGTTCAAAAGTCATTGAAACTTAAGCCTGAAAAATGGGGTCGTTTACTTCTGACGGAAGAACATCGGAATGCAGTATTTGATTTTTTGGATAATCCTGTACCGGCAGCACTATTCGTCGTGTTAACACCAAATGCACAATTAATACCATCATGCGGATTTCCAATTCCGTGTTCGAGAGCGAAAGGTAATAAGTAAAATTCATTTTTTCTCCTGTTTGCTTTGTGCTGATACTTTTTTTTTAATTGCGGAATATACACAGCATTAAAATGGTCTAAATCTATTGATGAGAAAACAATATGGTACTTGGAACTATTTTCTTTATTTTATTTATTCATGTTATTATTACTTGTATTCTTGGTTTGAACGCATATACAACCCCGAAGAAGTATCGAGTATTGTCTTCCTTTGATGTATTATTAATCCTTTCAAGCATTAAGGGCACTTCCGGTAGAAGATCCTTTAGTCATTTATTTTTTCCATTTTTCTTAAAAACTTATTTTGTTGCAAATGTATACTATCTTATATCGACAACGTGTTCGAGAGTGTATAAAAATGAATGTTTGTAATTGATTATTCAGTTTATTTATTTATAATATTAAAGAAACTGTAAATATGTTTTTTTTATATAAAGTGCATGTTGAATGGAAAGTGTGACGTAAAGAACGTGAATCTGAGTACTCGGAGGTTTTCGGAGTCGCTAATCAGGCATCAGTTTTTCAAAATTAAGCATGATGATTCTAAAAGTACCGACCAAAATGAGAATTACACATAAAAATTGATAAAGATTTCAATAAATTTTTGAATCATCATGCTAAATTTTAAAAATGTGACGTGATTAGCGACTCCGAAAAACTGTGAGTTGAAACCATACTCAATCCAAAGGTGGATTGTTGAAAGTAAAAAAGGTAGTAAAACTGAGTATTATCTAATATTCGTATAATCTATGTAATATGCGCGTACATCTTAATTGGAATGAATATCTATTAGTTGGTCTAACGATAACGCACTACCAGTGGAGATGTTCAAAACATATAATATGCATTGAATAGTACATTACAATACAAGTGCGCGAAGTAAGTGTTTTACAAGTATCATATAGGGTGCCCAAGAACTGATCACAATATTTCAGCAGGTGATTCTCCATTCTCTATGACATACAGAAAAGTCCCGTACCAAAATTGGATCTGAGACTCAGAATTTTAGTGACGAGCCATTAAAGTTTAGGAAAAAAATACGTTTTTTTTTACAATAACTCGGTTCTTTTTTACGTTATTTTAACCGGTTAACTGGTACTGCATCATACATGTACAAAAAAGTAACATAATTGGTACTTTCAACAGATTTAAACCAAAATTGGTATACAACTGTTTTTCGACATGCTCTGTCTGAATAATCGGTTGTTTTTTTTTTAATTCTGAATCCTAACCAGAAAATGAGAACCTTCTATATAGCATAAATTTAGACACTGAGGTTTCGAATGAGACACAATTCGACAGTCAGTTTTGCATAATTTGTGATAACTGACATAAAATAACGTATATAGTGCAGTAGAACCTCGATTTAAAGATCTAAATCGAGAATGATGACACGTCATCTCATTGGTGCAAGGTACCAGAACCCCTAGATCTAAATTTCTGGAAAAAATGAAAATTTGACACTCAACCCTTATTTTTTTCACTTCTTCCCTCCACTTCAACCATTATTTTTTAACCCTGATTTTTTAACCTCTAATTTTCACCCCTTTAGAATATTATAAAATAGAAACTGAGCTTGGAAACGGAATCAGATGTATCAAAACCCCTTGATCAAAGTTTCTACAAAAACTAAAAATTTCACCCACAATTCTTATTTTTCCACTTCTCTACTCTACTTCAACCCTTATTTTTCAACGCTTTAGGGTACTTTAAAATGAAAACAGAGCTTAGAAATGGAATCAGCAATATCAAAAAACCGTAGATCTAAGTTTCTATAAAAACTGAAAATTTCACCCTCAACCCTTATTTTTCACCCCTTTAGGATGTCGCAAAATGGAAACTGAGCTTGAAAATGGATTCAGGAGCTCAAAAAAACCTCATAGAAATACATTTGACGTGTTTCAGTGGATGATTTGCTTCAACCAGAATTGGCACGAAAAGTGGAAAATGCTCCCACCAGTTAACCGGTTAATAAATGAGAGCTCATTTTCAAGCTCTGTTTCAGTCCTACATGGGAACATTAGACCCGCGATGAATATTTCTGAAGTTATAGCCAAAATGTTGAAAAAGGCAAATTTTGTGGTTTTTTGCATCTATCTCACTTCGCTAAATAGCTAACGAAATGTGATACAAGAATAAGTTGTAGAGCTGGAATTGATGAAGAATTGGCCCCCTCATACGTTCGATTTCAATAAAAATTGAGTCCTCGGGAACACTCAAATGTCATAGAATTAATTTCATTAAGTTTCTGCTATTTTGCTGGCACATTTAAATGCACTTTTACATTTCGTTTTTTGGTATTTAAATACTATTTGGAATAAAAATGGTTAAAAGATGAATTTTTAAATTATTGAGGGAAATTCGTAAACACCGAAAATCCAAAATATTTTTCGAACTACGTCCGCCAAATTGGATCCTCTATTTGGAATTTTGGAATTCTAGGTTCAGATTAGTAATCAGCGACCCCAAAAACTCCTACATACCAATTTGTACAGAAATCAATCGATGTGAAAAACATACGGATGTGGACATATCTATTCCTTTTTTTTTTTATGGAAAACTGATGCACAGGAGGGTTAAGTACCTGCTTTTCTGTTACCGCACATTTCAAATTATTTTTTGAACAACTTTACAGTAATTTTATAACATAAACATCAATAAAATCCTTATATAATTAGGATATATGCGAATCTAAATTACACGTGCCCCTGGCAAAAAATTTATTTTTTGACTTTCTACTTTTGCTTACTCATAGAATCAAACGCTTCCTAAGCACACACATTTTCGTTGTGGGCAACAATTTATTACATCATCATAAATAATTCATTTAAGCAGGGATCCATGGTATTTTTCGTTCCAAAAATTGTAGGTAAAAATGTACAAAATACTATTTTTTCATAAATTTGTGCCGTACGACATTAGACATATATAGACTTTGTTCTGCGATACACACAACAATTTTTTAATCCTCGCTACGTTCTATAACTACCAATTAACTAAACCTATAATTTTCAGATTACAAGAAAGCTCGTTACAAAAGTTAGAAAATAAAGTTAAAAAATACGCGTTAGGCACACAGAATAATATTCTATTTTCATAGATTTGAAGTGCTGTACATTTTTTCATCGATACAGGGCATCCTGTTTGTAATTGGTTATTGAAAAATGTGTCAGTTTCAGTAAATCTCTGCGTATAGAATTTTTTTGCTTTTCGTTAAAGAATAAACTGAATGCACCGTAAAAGTAAAACGTTTTGTGGATTTGCTCGTATAGATTAATTAAATTCCATACAAGTAACATTTTAGCTGAATTTAGCATTCATTCCGCATCGACCGATTCATATTACTTGACAATTTAAAAAAATGCGCCAATTGACATCTCAATATACTAAAAACTGGTTCATATTAGGTTATTATTTATACTTAACCTTTGTGAGGGTATGCTAAAATAGTTACGAAGACAATTAAGTCGGGTCCATTGGACCCTGTAGAGTTTAGAATATTTTATAAATTAAAAAGCACGTAGATCTCTGCTAATTTTGGTCTTTATTATATAATAAATTTTGCACCAATGATGAATTTCTGGTCACGATTTAAGTGAAGTAATGAACCACTTTAATCAATTCATATATTTCAATTATATGCCTGTTTAAGTAAGACGATTATGAGCTACTTTAGCGAAATATATCTGTTTATAATTCTGCACATGTTTTACATTTAAATTTTTTAGTCGAGTGTAATTTATTCCCATTTTTCATGTAACCACATTATTCATTTAAAAATACAATAAATACATAATACAAGTTAACTTCGTTGTTAGGTATTTTCATTATCAAGATCAAAGTAGCAGTAGTACCGAAAGACTTGGATGGTTGTGCAACGTCACTTCTGACTGGAGATCTCTCTCATCGTGTCGTAGACGAGCTTGCAACTCTCGTCGACAATATTTTCGCACCTCTACTGAGTAAACCGGAAAATCACAAGGAACTTCCTGACGTCGCGTTTCAAGACATTTCCCGACACGTTCATTCTCTTCGTGGAACGTTATATCAGGCAAATACATCGCTATTATTATAACTTATACATAAAATTAATCATTTTCACCACCATGATAATTTTTAGATGCAATAATACTCAATGTAATGTAGTCATGTTATTTAAAGATTATACGAAAGCTTTGAATTAAGTCCCTCAAACCGATAATAATTTTTATTTATTACAATCAAATGTTATAAATATGGTCGCAGACTAAAATATTGAGATGGTACTTATTTCTAAAAAATCATGGCTATATAAATTGTTCTGAAGAGATAAAAATGTCATCGAATCGTAATAGGTTAAAGGTCAAGTAAATGGACGGACGGTTCTTCCCATGCCTGCTGGGCTTGAAAAAGTGTCGGAAGTCGAGCGACAGGTCTCCACCGAGGGTCCGCAGGCTGTCGATCTTTATCTGAAAAGCGCAATCGAGGGTGTTGTCATTAAATGGGCTTATTTGGTAAACGACGTTGTCACTCACGAATCCAGTGCTGCCTTTGAAAACGGACGGAACCCAACGCCAGATGCAGAATTAGATTACTGGACAACGAGACTGGCGAATTTGAGGTGGGTATTTAAACTACAGAAACTAAAATCAAATTAAACCACATTTTCTGTTACGATTTTATATGATATGATTTTACAATTAAAATTATTATTCAATTCTTATTATAAAAACTTCAGGTATATTTTTGATCAATTGCGACAAGATCGCGTGAAAAAAATGGCAATAATCTTAGAAAAGGCTGGTAGCGCATATTACCCTTGTTTCCGAACGCTTTTCGGAAACGTAGTCTCTGCTCTTGCCGAAGCAAAAGAATTGTCCTTGTATCTATCACCATTGGCCAAGTGTTTCAAAACTGTCGAGGAAGTCGATTTTGCAGAAGCCAAACCCGTTATGGCGACGTTGATTCATAGCGTCGGATTGGCGTGGGCGAAATGCCGGTATTACCAAAGTTCGTCGAAAGTAATCATCATGTTGCGGCAAATAAGCAACTTGTTGATACAAGAGGCACGTCGATTCCTCGATCCGACTTTAATCTTTCAAAGCGACGTTGATGAAGCTTTACAGCGAGTCCAAGTTTCGAGAGGTCAATGATTAACATCTAAATTAACAAAAATTACAAAATATTAAATAATTATACCGTATATTATGATTTAATATAGATGTTCTGATGGAGTTCAAAAGACAATTTGAACTCCGAAAAAACTTACCCGGATATAAAGAAAACGTCCCTCCCTGGACTTTCAATCCAGGAGCAATATTCGGCCGTTTGGATGCTTTTCTGAAGCGACTCGCCGACATAGATTGGCTGTTCGACACAGTTTTAGAATTTTCCAAACTCGAGAAGATCGAAATCGGAGGAATAATGGGAAGGTCCTTAAGTGCGCGCATTGTAGCAGTGTTCAAAGAGTTCCAGCAACTTTTTGCTGCTTTTTCTACACGGGCGAGCGACGTTTTGGAACCAGACGACCAAACGTTTGCTGAGGATTGCAAGAAGTTTAGCGAAGCAATTGCCGATCTCGATTGTAAGTTAGCTGCGGTTCTTTGCCAAGCATTTGATGATTGTGGAAACTTGGAGAGCGTATTCAAGGTAAAAAATGTCAGACGTTTGAACTTTTAAGTTGTGAAAGCTGCAATGATAGTTTAAATAGTTAGAGATATTGAACCCAACGCATAAAAATATCATTTTCATATTCATCAAATATTATTTTCCAAAAATAGCCACTATCATAACGTATTTTCCTAACATATTGTAGTAAACCGTAAATAGGCCTAGAACAAACAAAAAACATTTTTTGGTACGCATTGTGATTGAGAATTTTCTTTTCAGTTGATCAATATTGTGGGTAGTGTACTCGACCGTCCGATTATTTGCAAGCAATTCACGGACCGCTATTCTCGCATCCTCGTGCTGCTGAACAACGAGCTGACGATGGTTGAGGTCCTGTTCAATCGAAACACATGCGGTACACTCGGAACCATGGGCAACCTTCCCCCCTTAGCAGCCGCCCTGCAATTTACGAGTATGCTGAAGCAGCGAATCGATCTGCCCGTGCAAGCTTTCAAATCCCTTCAGCACCCGTAAGCCCTCGTTAAATAAAAATGCAAGTTCGGGCTGTTTCGAAAGTACACTACGTCTTTGTTCTCATAAACTTCCGCGCCGATGTGCAATTAAACTAATGATTAAACGTTTACAAGACTCGCTGAATAGTTTCATTCTAAAAAGACCGCAATATTTAACCATTAAATAACATTTTTCTTCATACGATTCTCATAGTGAGAGTATAAATCCTAACTCTAATAATGATCGTAATATTTTCTTACTTAAAATGTTTATAATCATCATATTATCTATCATACATGATAGTTCAGTCGAAAAAAAGTTAAAGTATATAAAAATAGCTTCCTTGGGCATTGGAGATCATTTCATTATGCAATAACATGCAAAATCATATTTTACCAAAAAACAAGATAGTATAGATTTACTATAAAGATATTAGTCCTTAACATAGCAGGTATTGACTGATTTCATTATTTAGGTAATAACACAGGACCAAAAAAAAAATTTGTTTCGAGATAACTTGAATTAGGAATAGTGGATCTTATAGTTTTTTAGCCGCTGAAAACGAATCCGTTATTCCATATGGCCCATTACGTCAGGATTTTAAGATATGTGATCCGAAAAATACTCATAAATATACTTTTTGGCAATTAATAATAAGGTTAGGATATGCGAAATCTCTGACACGATGAGTTAACTTGGACAAACAATTCGTTTTCGCCGACCAAAAATTTATAAGATGCTCCACTTCTGATTCAAGATGTGTCAAAAATAAATATTTTGCGATCTTGTGTTATTTCTGTTGAGAAGTACCTTCAATGTTTAATTACACAGGACTGCAAAACAATTTTTTAGGGGTGATAACTTGAATCAAAGGTTCTGGATCTTATAGGTTTTTCGGGACTGAAAATAAATTAGTTGTCCAATTTGACCCGTGACGTGAGATATTTTATATATCCTAACCTCAAATTGCCAAAAAGTATATTTATGAGTATTTTTCGGATCACATATCTTAAAATCCTGACATAATGGGCCAAATGGATTCGTTTTCAGCGGCTAAAAAACTAGAAGATCCACTATTCCTGATTCAAGTTATCTTGAAACAAATTGTTTTGTGGTCCAGTGTAATTATTAAGGTAATAAATACTCTTGTAGAGTTTTTACACGGAAAATAACGAAACTGGCTGAAAACTAACAAAAAACTGGATTCATTATCTGTTAGGGTATTAACGATTTATGTCTAAACATATACAAATTTTAATCATAAATATTACCAATTTATCGTTTAGTCTTTCACATTTATTATAATTAAGAAAAGACTTTAATAGCGATATACAAGGCGTATGTAAGGCACCATTTTCATGAAAAATGGTTATTTGCTAAACTTGATTATTCTGAGCTCCCAATTTTTTCGGTTACATTCGAGACATCACACCAACCCTCTACTTCAAAATTTACCAAATTTATCCTTTTGCACGAATATATTTTGTTTTCGATTTGACGTATGTATATTATCGTTAACATATGAAATTAATTGAACAAATGAAAGTTATACCAATAACGAACCAAATAAAATTCCTGAACTTCCTCGCCTTTTTTTCACTTCCTTAGCAAATATTTTTTATTCTTGTTTTGGAAGCAAAACTACTCTCAAGGAAGTTACTGTCCATGTTTATACAGGCTTATTCTAATTATTTTTTATTATATATCATCAAACGAAATATTCATATGAAGTGAATGTTATTTGATATTTTCACATTTTTAGATAATTTATCCTACTTTCAGCAGGGAAGTGAAGAAAGGTAGAGTTATCAAATAAAATGATTATTTTGTGGAAGAAACGAAAATGTCCCTACATAAAAACTAACTTCAGTTTTCATGGCCTAATTAAGTGAGAGACAACATAAAATATGATACTCGGTTTGCCCCACCAAAAATCCTCCGCTTCGCCACAAGAAATATGAAACAGTTAATTGGTCTAAATTATAAATTGATGCAATCCCAACTGTAAGCCTAATGATTAGAAATAAATTAATCACTTCATGGAAAAAATATAGTTGGCTACTAAATAGATAATATAATAAGATACATCCAACGTTTTTAGTTAACTTTACTACTTAAAGAGTCATCTCCACAAATTAGGTACTCAAGTTGACTATTCAAACAGTAAAACCAACAGAAAGACGTATAGTTATATTGACAGCAAATATAAATGAAAAACTAAGATAATACGAGATATAACCTTTGTGAATATTAATTTCAGAAATATTTTAAGATTGCCTCAGTTTCCTCTTTTTCGTTACTAAAAATATACCTATTAAATTATTACTATATTAATACCATATAAAATTATTTTTATATCTGAAAGATCTTAATTTTATTTGACGTTATAAAAATGATGTCCATATATATATATGACTTGTAATAATTTATCTTCGTCAATATATAAATGTGTTTTGGTATCTTTCAAAATCAACGTCACGTACTAATTTAACATCTAAAGATTTGAAATAGTAATGGCATCACTTCTTGATATCTCGTTTTCTCAGAGTACTGTAACTTACACTTCTAAGTGATAGGAACTTACTTTTGCTATGAATAGTATCCTCCGGTATTTGCGAATAACGTTCACTAGTGATATCAAACTATATTAGATACCTCGTACTCTAAATTGTTTATTAATCTACTGACGGTTCTCTATAGTCGTAACAACAATTGTTAACTTGCTACTTTGCATGCCGTATAGTAAGCGATATTAAGAGGAATTGATCATTAGAAAATAACAGTTTTATTCCATTTAAATGAAATTGGAATATCAAAATTTAATATAAATCGTTTATAATGTAATATGAAAAATTCAAAATGATAGTCTGGTGTTTGGTATATAACCAAAGGCTACTTGATTATTACAAAATGAAATCCAATGAACTGAATATATTAGCCCTCGATATAATTACACATAATTGTTTGCAACATTCAATATTTAAATACTTTACTAACGTCATATTTATAATCACTACTCTTAATAATATAAAATAAATATTTGCATGTTTTTTTTTAAATGAATAACGTTTCTGAATACTTAATATGCGATTAAGAATTATATTGGTTTCTTGTTCTACAGTATAGTAGGCTCGCATTGCAAATAAGTATAAATGATATGAGAAAAACTAATATATTACAATCCATATTTATTTATGATCTCAATAAAATTTTACTAGCTACCAATCGTTATTAATAATAAATGCAGGTTACTTGAAAGAAACATTCACAGTCGATAATTTTCGATGGTTATTATTTATTGAAAGACCAGGCTGGCATGTTTGGAAGTCTGATTTGAATACAGACAAAGGTCAAGTTATGACCGTAAAACTCATAAACTAAAAAAGAACAGTCGAGAAACAAATGTTAAAAGAATTAACTATTAACATATCCACATTAGTTTAAGTAATGTATCTTATGAATGTGTAATATATCAGGGTGAATAATGCGGATGGCATAAAAATGGTGTAAAATAATAACTATGAGCTTTGTTGGCGAAACTACACAAACATTTACATTGTAGAGAAGGTCTCAACTAAATGGATTAGGTTTTGTCAACCTTTAGTAATTCAAAAGATTCTGAACCATTAGCAATGACAGAGATCAGTAGTTTTCAGTATTTTATCCGTTAGAAATGCTCAAGGTATTGCCAGTAAATCTTCCGCACAAAGTAAAAGAACACGTAAATGCAAAGTCCATGATTCCAAGAAATTAACGAAAAACTTTTTTCACGAAAAACATTATTTTGGATTACGAATGTTATAAATTGAAATTTGCTACATTGATAAATTTTTGCGCTCGTTCAAAATATACAATAGAAAAAGTGTATATCATTTAAAATACGCTAAAATTGAAATTAAAAAAAAACGTGTAAGGCACTTGCGGTAACTTTCTTCGGAAATTAATTCGAACGCAGACCGAATATACGGTAAAACGCACGTTAGGGACTACCTATTTTTCTCTTTAGAATTATTGGAATATAATTATCATTTATTTGTTTAAAGAAATTACATATTTTTTATTTATAAACTACTAGACTTTTTATTGACTGAAATTTTCGTTTGATTTCAAAATGATGGTATGCATTTAATAAATTGAAATGTCTAGAGCGGTTTGAGACATTATACAGGGTAAAAAGAATGTAAACAAGATGCGTTTTTCTTCATTTGGAAATGTCAACCGGACTTTCAAGGATGTTCAATATAAAGCAGACGCATCCTACTATATGTATGTTTTCTTTCGTAATACGATGACGTGAAAAGTATATCTTACCAATTCATTGAACAAAGACGTTCGATACGTCTTTTTTCCACTTGTATTCCTCCATTTCCTTGATTTTCTTTATTTTTTAATATTAATTTTTTGCAATAATAAAATTACAATTTTTTAATTTTATTAGCGCAGTTTGATGCAGCTTTTTATTATTGATCGATTGATATGAAATTTCCAATTTTCAAAAAAAATGTCACTTAAGTGTCTTTTTATTTTGGACGACAGAAATAGTGTGAACATCACCAAAGAAACCAATATTTTCTCTCAAAAAGTGCTCACTTATTTAAAATCCAAATATCTGATAACATTTTCAGGTTTATTATTGAACTCTTACCACCAATGAATAAACTTCATTGAAAACTTACTAAACAATCTTATGAAATTTTCAGTAGCTTATGTGACAGTTCAATCAAAATCATAAGAATTTTCCAATATCATTGAAATTTTGTATGGAAATTTTTTGACAGGTTGACATCGATGCATTAATTGATTTGATTTAATATATTCCATTAGCCATTTCGAAACATGCTGTATGCTTCATGCAAATACAATTAACTTATAATATACAACTGATATGACTAATTAACACAAAGATTAAAATATTAAATTATTCTAGGATTGTTGCAAGCATTGAAGGACAAAACATCATATCTCGTTATGAAAAATTCAAAAAACAATTGGAAGAAAGAGAAAAGATTGAATTTAACGATTGGGTAACAATCGTTCCAAGTTCAGTAACTTCTGGACTGAATCGCTCACTTTTGAAAAGAGATCCTGTATCAGCACTTATGCTTAATTTTGATCCAAAGCTTTTGGCAGTCCTCAAGGAAATTACATATCTAAAACACATATGCCATGAAAACATACCTATCGAAGGACTAAAGGTAAGTAAATAATAAGTAAAATTTGTCTATATTACAATTTAAGTAAATCGATACTAAATGGATTAACATAAATTTGTTTATGTCAAAGGTTTCAGAAACATCTGAGACATTTCGAAAATTCAGAACAAGTCTTGGTGGTACGGTTCATTCCTATAACGATATTCGTAAAACTTGCAGTAAAGTTGAATATAATTTAATTGAATTAGAGATAGCTAGAATTGATTCGATGATAAGTCATGGTGAAAAAGAATTAACATGGCGTTCAGATGGACTTTTAGAGTACATAAATGAATTGGGAAATTTAGTTACGGATCTTTGGAAAAGAGTTAAAGCGGCCCAGAGTAATATTGTTAAGCTTCACAGTATTTTGGAACCTTGGGCAAAGACGCCATTGGTGGAACGAAAAGACAGGAAAAAGGATGCTCTACTTTGTTTGGAAGAACGGGTTGAAAGAGTTGCGAAGCGTTATTCTGATATTCAGAAAGCGGCTGATGAGATTCATAAACTCCTTCATGAAAATAAAGAATTTTTCGAAATTTCTGATGATTCCAACGAAGCGTGGAAAGAGTACGTGAAATATTTTGATGACATAGTACTCGATTATCTTCGTAAAGCAGTTGGATCTTCCTTAAGTTATATTGCCGAGAATATGGATCCAAACGGGCAAAATGAGCCATTGTTAGAAGCCCGGTTGGAACTTCGAGAACCTGATCTGTATTATGTCCCTTCACTAGAGTCAGATGATCCTGATGGGCTGGATCAGCTAGTTTCTGGATTATTGCAAGAAATTTTAGGAATGGCGGCTTTAATACCTCGATTAATTGACGAAGCGGAGAGTTACTCAGAAGGACTCGAAAAGGAAGACGATATCCGAGCGATGAAAAATGAAATACTTACTAGTGTTACGAATGCCATAGAAGAAGCTACAGATTTTTGCGGAATTTTCGAAGGTCCGCCAATAATTATTAGTTTTCAAACCCATTAAAATGAGAACTAAAATTTTTTTCATGCAACTGTAGTCTTATGCTTGTATTTTTTATTCTTAGGTTACGCTTATCTTTGGTTGGAAGATAGAGATATTGTAATGCAGCAATTTCTTGAATACAGCAGACAGTTGAATTTAGACGAAATGGAAATGATTGCTGCCTTCGACCCAAAAGCACCGAAAAAATCACCACCGAAGATGGAACAGTTTCGAGAACAAATCGACCTATATGAAGGTCTTTACGTGGAAGTGGAAGAAATGAGTGCTTCAAAAATATTTTGTGGATGGTTCAGAGTCGATTTAAGGCCTTTTCGTCAATCGTTATTGAATACCATTTGCAAGTGGTCTAGTATGTTTAAGAAACACTTAGTGGAACGTGTTACGACGAGTCTATCCGACTTGGGAACTTTTATAAGGTAAAAGCTGTCTTAAGTTCATTAACACCAGTTTTAAGAATTGCTTATTATAAATTTCATTACTTGTCAGATTGGCTGATGAAGGGTTACTTCAGCAAATTTTACCAGGAGATTATGTTGGACTCGTTACGGTGATGGGATTTTTAATGCAAGTGAAAGAGAGGCAACCGACAACGGATGAAATATTTCAACCTTTGCAAGAAACGATTGATTTACTAAAATTTTACGATCAAGATATTCCGGAAGAAGTAAATGTTTTTTTGCAAGAATTACCAGATCAGTGGGCTAATACCAAAAAAATAGCATCGATGGTTAAGCAACAAGTTGCTCCCTTACAAGCTGGTAACTAACCTTACTTTTAGCATAATACAATGGCTATCGTATATATGTTATTATTAACAGTTTACAATACATTCCTATAATGTTTTAGGCGAAGTTTCTAGAATTCGAGGGAGAATATCTGCGTTTGATACAACAATCATGCAATACCGCGAAGCTTTTAGAAGGTATGGGTTCTTCAAGCACACCTGCGGTAATTCATATGAACAGCTCGATGAAGCTGACAAGGAAATCCGTATGCTCGAACGACAAATGAAGGATATACAGGAATCAGCGTCCCTTTTTGAAGTGATAGTACCCGAATTTAAGCAGCTGAAGCAGTGTCGTCGGGAATTGAGAATGCTTAAGCAATTATGGGACTATGTAAATATTGTTAAAAGCAGTATTGAAGGGTGGAAGACAACGCCATGGAGAAAAATTGACGTCGAAAATATGGACATCGAATGTAAAAAATTCGCTAAAGAAATTCGAGGTAAGTTAAATTAGTTAGAAACAGAATTATTTAACATTTTATTACATTTTGAATTATCAATGTATCATTAAAGTATTTTAACAAGTAAATTTGTAATTTAATAACATGATTAAGCAAATAAACTGACACATTTTTTGTTTCTTGAAAGCTCTGGACAAAGAAATGCGACCCTGGGACATTTATGTATCACTCGAGGCGACCGTTAAAAACATGCTGACATCACTAAGGGCCGTCGCAGAACTTCAGAATCCAGCAATTCGCCATAGACATTGGCTACAACTCATGAAGAGCACGAAGGTATCTACGGATTTACTAAAACGTCGATATCGTCCTTTATTCAAGAACAAAGGACATTTTTGTCGTCGATTTTAATGCTACTCCAGAATTATACCTCTAGTTTCGATTAGTTTTTTCGATCCATGCAATGGAAAGCATTTTATACAAAACTACTGACAAAATTTCCTATTCTAGTATTATTTGAGTTTTATTACTAATAAGATATCCTGCGGTTAAATATTTAATCTGCGAAAGCTTTTTCTTATGAATTTTTACACAAATGCGAGTAGAACAGGAATTAAAATTTAGATACATTTAAATGCACCGCTGTATATACGCTATCGGTGTTACAGAAATTGGGCAACATGACACCAGAAATGACCGTAAGTTCACTGTACATAAACGCACCTGATATGATGTATCTATACTTGTAAGTGATAAAATTTTACATCATTTCGATATTTAGGATCATTAGAATAGTCGGAGATAATACATATGACATTTCAAGACTTCGTCTCGAATTAAACTGATTAAATGCTTATTAGTTATGATATTTTTTATACGAAAATTGAATCATCATGATCAAACATGTTCAACTAATAACGATAACCGATACACAGAAGTTCGTGTTCGTTAAACAGATCAGTAATGCTACTTTATGCTTTGATACTTATCATCCCCTCCCTGCTTCAACCAGGGTTATGCTAGTCAAATTATTTCACTGAAAATACGCCGAATTACATGCATGGTAGTTCATCTAAAATTATAATAAGTAACTCACGAATGCTTAAATCATTGAGGCGAAGTCGGATGTCACCAGTTGGAAATTATATTTTCGAAACTTTATTTCCGAAAAATTCGATAAATTTCAATTGCAATAATTTTACTTTATTAAATTTGTGCACCTTATTTCGCATATCATTACATAATCACAGGAAATTTTCATCATTATAGTACTATTTTGGTAGTGCAATATTATAGTAATTAAGTATTTAAAAAGAACATTTCACAGACTGAGCAACATTGTAACCTCATTTTTCAATAAAAATCATTTTATAAATGATGATTTATTTTTCATGCCTCCCGCATTTTTCAATTTCAGCCTGACGTTAGAAATTGGCGATCATTTTTCATACCATGTCATTAGATTCTTACAGTAGTTTCAATAAGCAAATCATTTTCATTCAGTTCTGACAATTTTTCCATTTTCAGACACAATCCATAACATTTTCATGTATTGCGTAGAAATAGTTTTTATGTAAGACGAATCAATTTATGGAATGATAGGTACGTTTCGTAATGGACGAGACAACTACTTTAGCAGACTTGTTAGAATTGAGCTTACACGAATGTGAAGAAGAAGTGAAAACCATCGTCGACAAGGCGGTCAAAGAAATGTCGATGGAAAAGTATCTTCGAGAACTAAACGTTACATGGTCGGCAATGGAATTCGAAAGAGAAGTACACCACAGAACGGGCGCAACTTTACTTCGTGCCAGTGAAGAACTGATCGAAACTTTAGAAGAAAATCAGGTTATCTGCAAACTAATCGTTTATATTCCAATGGAATGTTAAATTTGGTCCTTAATACTTTTATTTTTATAAAAACATTAAAGGTGCAGCTTCAAAATTTGATCACGTCGAAATTCATCGCTCATTTTCTGGAAGAAGTTTCGTCATGGCAAAGAAAGTTGAGTGTCGCCGATCAAGTCACAACACTTTGGTTCGAAGTTCAGCGTACTTGGATGCATCTTGAAAGCATTTTCATGTCTTCCGAAGACATCAGACGACAATTACCCGTCGATGCCGAACGTTTCGATCGAATACATGAGCAATTTAAAGGAATGACGGCAGAAATGGCAAAAACTCCAAACGTCGTGGAAGCGACCAACAAGGAAGGCCTTGCTTCCGTTCTCGACGTTCTTCAGAAAGAATTAGTTTTATGCGAAAAAGCACTAGCGGAATACCTCGAGACGAAACGATTGGCGTTTCCGCGATTCTACTTCGTTTCATCGAGCGACTTGCTAGACATACTTTCAAATGGAAATCAGCCGGAAGTAGTGGCGAAACATTTGACAAAGTTATTCGATTCAATGGCACGACTGAAATTCGCCAACGTCGTGGAAAATGCGCCAATTGCAATAACAGGTATTAAAACCAACATCCTATTACTTTTTTGTAATAATATAATTTCACGTTTGTATTAAAAAGAAAATTAATTATTTATAAGGAATGCACGCAAAAGATGGCGAATATGTAGAGTTTGCAAATTTTGAAATGAATTGTAATGGAGCTGTCGAGGTTTGGTTAAATCGATTGCAAAAAGCCATGAGAGTTTCCATTCGTCATTATTTTGGAGATGCCGTTGTTGCTTATGAGGAGAAACCACGCGAACAATGGCTTTTCGATTATCCGGCACAAGTGTCCTTATGCAGCACTCAAATTTGGTGGACGACAGAAGTTAATCTAGCATTTGGAAGATTGGAGGAAGGATACGATAACGCAATTAAGGATTATTTAAAGAAGGAAATTTCACAATTGAGCACCCTTATTTCTCTTTTGTTAGGAGAACTTAGTAAACAAGATCGTCAAAAAGTAATGACAATATGCACAATTGATGTGCACTCCAGAGATGTTGTTGCCAAACTCGTTCAAGCAAAAGTTGAAACAGGACAAGCATTTCAATGGCAAAGTCAGTTACGTCATCAGTGGGATGAAAAAGAAAAAGATTGCTTCGCGAATATCTGCGATGCTCAGTTTCGATATTCTCATGAATATTTAGGAAATACGCCAAGGTTAGTTTTTTATATCAGTTAATCATACGTATATAGAAAAATACTTTACACTTTTAGTATTGCTAAGAATGTATTTTTTATTCAGATTGGTGATAACTCCATTAACGGATAGGTGTTATATAACGCTGACGCAGTCGCTCCATTTGGTAATGGGCGGTGGTCCGGCGGGTCCAGCCGGAACGGGGAAAACCGAAACTACTAAAGATTTAGGTCGAGCATTGGGTATCATGGTGTATGTGTTCAACTGTTCGGAACAAATGGACTACAAATCCTGTGGAAATATATACAAAGGCCTTGCACAAACTGGTGCATGGGGTTGTTTTGACGAGTTCAATCGTATTTCTGTAGAAGTATTGTCAGTTGTGGCAGTACAAGTAAAATCAGTTCAAGATGCTATCAGAGATAAAAAAGACTTTTTCAATTTTATGGGCGAGACAATTGCTTTGGTACCATCGGTGGGCATTTTTATTACTATGAATCCTGGCTACGCAGGTCGTACCGAATTGCCGGAAAATTTAAAAGCCCTATTTCGACCGTGCGCTATGGTCGTTCCAGATTTCGAACTTATCTGTGAAATAATGTTGGTAGCTGAAGGTTTTCAAGAAGCTAGAATTCTTGCTAGGAAATTTATTACACTGTATACTTTATGCAAAGAATTACTTTCTAAACAAGATCATTATGATTGGGGATTACGAGCAATAAAATCAGTGCTTGTAGTTGCTGGAAGTTTAAAACGAGGTGATCCTGGAAGACCTGAAGAAGAAGTGTTAATGAGAGCATTGCGAGATTTCAACATACCAAAGGTCGTGTCTGATGACCTTCCTGTATTTATGGGGTTGATAGCGGATCTTTTTCCTGCATTGGATGTTCCAAGGAAAAGAGATATAGAATTTGAAAAAACCGTTAAACAGGCAGCGACAGATCTTCTACTTCAACCAGAAGATGGGTTTATTTTGAAAGTTGTGCAACTAGAAGAGCTGTTGGAAGTAAGGCATTCGGTTTTCATTGTTGGAACAGCAGGTTCTGGAAAAACACAAGTTTGGAAATCGTTATACAGAACGTATCAAAATATTAAAAGAAAACCTATTTTCAATGATTTAAATCCAAAAGCAGTAACGAACGATGAGCTATTTGGAATTATCAATCCAGCAACTAGGGAATGGAAAGATGGTTTATTCTCAGTTATTATGAGAGAACAAGCAAATTTGGGAGGTGATAATCCCAAGTGGATAATTTTAGACGGGGACATAGACCCAATGTGGATCGAATCTTTGAATACCGTCATGGATGACAATAAAGTCTTAACACTTGCAAGTAATGAACGAATTGCTTTGACTCCGTCAATGAGATTACTATTCGAAATTTCAAATCTTCGAACAGCTACTCCAGCAACAGTATCTAGAGCAGGAATTTTATATATAAATCCTCAAGACCTTGGGTGGAATCCCTATGTAACGAGTTGGATCGAAACAAGAACGATTCCTGCTGAAAAATCAAATCTTGTAATTCTCTTTGATAAATATATCCCTGCGTGTCTTGAAACTTTAAGAACAAGATTTAAAAAGATTACCCCAATTGCTGATATGGCTCATGTCGAAATGCTATGTCATCTTCTGACTTGCCTTTTACAACCAGAATTAACAACGAATGAATTCACAAAGGATCATTATGAATTATATTTTGTTTTTGCTGCCGTTTGGGCATTCGGCTCAGCAATGTTTCAGGATCAAACAGTTGATTACCGAGTAGAATTTACTAAATGGTGGGTGAATGAATTTAAACAAATTAAATTTCCAACTCAAGGAACTGTCTTCGATTATTACATTAATCCGGAAACTAAAGAATTTGAATCATGGACAGAACGATTACCAAAATTTGAATTAGATCCTGACATACCTTTGCAAGCAGCTTTAGTTCATACTTCTGAATCTATTCGAGTCCGATATTTCTTGGATTTGTTAATGGCAGAAAAGTTTCCAGTGATGCTCATTGGAACAGCAGGTAGTGGAAAAACTGTTCTTGTTTCAGAAAAACTTTTACAATTAAGTGAAAACTTTGCGGTTACAAATGTCCCATTTAACTTTTATACAACTTCTGAAATGTTACAAAAAATTTTGGAAAAACCTCTGGAGAAAAAGGCTGGTCGGAATTATGGGCCACCGGGAAATAAAACTCTTGTATATTTCATCGACGATATGAACATGCCTGAAGTCGATACTTATGGCACTGTACAGCCACATACGTTAATACGTCAACATTTAGACTATGCTCATTGGTATGATAGGACAAAATTGACATTAAAAGATATTCACAATTGTCAGTATGTTAGTTGCATGAATCCAACTGCTGGGTCGTTTACAATTAACCCGCGGCTGCAAAGACATTTTGCGGTATTTGCCGTAAGCTTTCCAAATGCCGAATCTTTAACTACAATCTATGCATCGATTCTTTCTCAGCATTTATCGAACGTTGAACATAGGTAATTGATAATTTCTAATGTTATGAGTTAAGAGCAATTAAAATAATTTTGGTTATGTTCTAATTCGTAGATTTCCGTTGGTGGTTACCGAACTGTGTGGCAACATTGTGCAAGCTTCTCTTCAACTTCATAATCGATGCGCACAAGTTTTCTTACCTACTGCTACCAAATTTCATTATATTTTTAATCTTCGGGATTTATCAAATTGTTTTCAGGGTTTATTATTTAGTGGGAACGAATGTCTTCAAACTCCAGTTAATTTAGTAAGATTATGGGCTCATGAATCACATCGAGTATATGGAGATAAATTAATAGACGATAAGGATATTGAGATCTTTACTAAATTGCAACATGATATTTTGAAAAAGAATATCGAAGAAATGGATGAAAGTGCTATATTAGAAAAACCAAACATTTACTGCCACTTTGCAGGTATTATATTTTTAACGATTAATGGATCCAGTTATTACAATTCTAGGATTCAATTAGTTTGAATGAGATTGTTTTTTGCAAAAGTCATTAATAAGATTTAATTAACAAAATTAGCAAATTAATATATTCGCAAATTCTTCAAGGGGGTGTCGGCGAACCTAAATACATGCCAGTTAAAGACTGGGCAACTTTACATCGTTTGCTGTCAGAAGCACTTGTCAGTTACAACGACTTGGTGGCAGCCATGAACCTTGTTCTCTTCGAAGACGCTATGATGCATGTCTGTCGGATAAACCGAATTTTAGAATCCCCGCGGGGAAGCGCACTTCTCGTGGGTGTGGGAGGCTCTGGAAAACAAAGTCTCTCTCGCTTGGCTGCTTTCATAAGTTCACTGGAGGTCTTTCAAATTCAGCTGCGAAAGGGTTACGGTATTCCAGACTTGAAAATAGAATTAGCGTCGTTATATACAAAATCGGGAATGAAAAATTTAGGAATAATGTTTCTAATAACGGATGCGCAAGTTCCTAACGAACAATTTTTAGTATTGATTAACGACATGTTGGCATCTGGAGAAGTGCCTGATTTATTTCCAGAGGACGAAGTTGAGAATATTATTGCAGGTTTGATTTAATAATAATACAAAATGCACATAAGTTATTAATAATATGAAATGGATAATTTAGGTGTTCGAAATGAAGTCAAGGGTGCTGGAATATTAGATACCCGAGAGAACTGTTGGAAATTCTTTATCGACAGAGTTCGTCGCCAGTTGAGAGTGATGTTATGCTTTTCTCCAGTAGGATCAACCCTCAGAGTCCGATCACGGAAATTTCCTGCGATTATAAACTGTACTGCTATCAACTGGTTTCATGAGTGGCCTCAAGAAGCACTGATGTCAGTTTCGAAGCGATTCTTACAAGAGTTGAGCGAATTACCTGAAAGTTACAGGTAAATAATTTGCCTAATTCTTATTTGTAATTCTTATTTTACTTGAATGCGTGCATTGCACCAGATAGATCTTTTTGTATGCTTAGGGAGCCTGTTGCCAAATTTATGGCTCATGCACATACAAGTGTTAATACAGCTAGTCGCCTGTATCTCTCAAGTGAACGACGCTACAACTACACGACTCCTAAATCATTTCTGGAACAAATCAGTTTATATGCGAAACTTTTGAAAGCTAAGGCGAAGCAGCTCAGCGGCAGAGTCGAAAGACTTGAAAATGGGTTGGCGAAATTGCGATCAACTGCGGCCCAAGTCGACGAGTTAAAAGAGAAGCTCGCGGTTCAGGAAGTGGAATTACAACAAAAGAACGATGCAGCTGATGCTCTTATAGCAATAGTCGGCATCGAGACGGAAAAAGTTCAAAAAGAAAAAGCATTAGGTAAACAAATATGTGAGGTCTGTTCGATGATGAAAACTGGACCTTAGGAACATGTGACTAATCAAAACACCTGATTAGGGAAATTGTTATCAACGATATTAAGAACTTTTGAGTTCATTACCATGATTATACATTAAGTATCGTTCAATTCATTAAGAGAAAATTTTAGAATAAATTAACATAATTCTAAATCGTGGATGACTAAGTCGATTTCAATAAATGAATATTGCATAATCCTTTTTAGCGGATGAGGAGGAAACGAAAGTTGCGATAATAGCGGAGGAAGTTTCGAAAAAGCAAAAGGACTGCGAAGCGGATTTGGTGAAAGCCGAGCCCGCTTTGTTAGCTGCTCAAGAGGCATTGAACACCTTGAACAAGGCGAATCTCACGGAATTAAAGTCCTTTGGCTCACCACCCGGCGCAGTGACAAACGTCACTGCCGCTGTTATGGTTCTACTCTCGCCAAATGGAAAGGTTCCGAAGGATCGCAGCTGGAAAGCTGCCAAGGTACTGCAATGTTAATTAACCGCCTCAATAGTTAGTAGTACTGCCTTACTAGAATTTCATAGCACATCTTCTTTCTTCCTTCCTTTCAAACATGTACAAAATCTTGTTTATATACAATAGACAGGGCTTTCTGTCTTTTGTCACTAATATTGATAATTCCACCCACACCAAAAATGAATAAAATTACAAATATTAATTTATCGTATAGGCGTATTAATACAATTTATTTTTAACTCACATTCTTTACATTACTATAGATAGTCATGGCGAAGGTGGACACATTTTTGGATTCACTAATCAATTACGACAAAGAGAACATCCATCCCGAAGTTATGAAAGCAATCCAACCATATCTGAAAGACTCGGAGTTTGAACCAGAATTCGTAAGATCAAAATCCGCAGCTGCTGCGGGGTTGTGTGCTTGGGTAATAAACATCATTAAATTTTACGAAGTTTTCTGCGATGTAGAGCCCAAGAGAAAAGCATTAGCCCAAGCAAATGCTGAATTAGCTGCATCGCAAGATAAACTGGGTGTTATTAAACGTAAAGTAGCTGTAAGTTGATAAACCATAGCAAGCAATTATATACCAATAAACATACCGTCGTAGGTTATAGATCAAGAAAATAATGACCGTTTTTGCATGTTTCTATAATTAGTCTTTAGAGGAGCAATTGGCGAAGTTGACAGCTGACTTTGAACAAGCAGTGGCAGAAAAATTAAAATGCCAACAAGAAGCCGATGCCACGAATGCTACGATTGCGCTTGCTAATCGATTAGTTGGTGGGTTAGCATCCGAAAATGTACGATGGGCCGATTCTGTTGCCAAGTACGTTCCACATTTTATATTGTAGTCGAAAGAAATTGTTAGTTGTATACAGTAAAAAAAAGGTTGGGTTTATTACATTAAATGGTTAAATATGGTTTAAAATTTTAATTAGATTGATTTACTATCATTGAATAGTGTTGGAAGTTATAAAAAATTCCTCCATTACTAACTAAATAGTTAGGGCAGTAATTTATTAAGTGTGTTTTCAACTAATCACAACATAAATAAGGTATCACTCCTTAGATATTAAGTAGAATCGATTTTTACCAATGGTATAGTTCAACTATCATCATACTACAAATTGTATTACTTTTTTCTAACCTGATGAAGTCAAGCAAACAGCGAACAATTGTTGTAATGTATTTTGCCACTTCTCTGCCTATGTTTATCATTCATATCAGACGAATATCCCTAGTAAGGGGGAAAGGGTGTAGAAAAGATATGGATGAAGATAACTCCATGTATGTAGTAACTATCACCTTCAAGAGTATTAATAAAAATGTGATAAGGTCTTGTTAGTTAATGTATCGAATTCTTAGGAGAAAGTACTTAAATATCGTTGCGTTAATAAACTACCAATCGTCCTACTAATTAGTTAGTTAGACTAACTAATACCGTTCTAACTACCACTATATACTATGTTCAACTAATCATTTATTGTGTGTACTAGTCTATTAATTTATTACTAACTATAAATAAGTTTATTAGATGCCAAAGAGATTGTATTGCTATAATCAATCGGATATAAAATTATTGACTTTTTCAAGCATTTATTTGTTTTAATTTATCAGTCTCATGCAGCAAGCATCGACTTTGCCAGGCGACGTTTTATTGGTGACGGCATTCATTTCGTACGTGGGCTGTTTTACTAAACAGTTTCGACTCGATTTGCTGGATAAGCAGTGGCTCCCATTTCTTCGGAACATAGAACCCGCAATCCCCATCACCATTGGTCTCGATCCTTTGTCCTTGTTAACAGACGACACTCAAATTGCAAAATGGAACAATGAGGGTTTACCCAACGATCGAATGTCAACAGAAAATGCAACTATCTTAACAAACTCCGATCGATGGCCTCTGATGATAGATCCGCAGGTATCATAAAAAAGAGATTGTTAAAAGTTTTTAAGCAATTTTTGCAGCGAGAATGGGGAAATTTTTAGACAAATTATTTATAAACTTATTGCATACCTTGCTATTGTAATATTGAGCATCAGATTTTAACATAATATAGAGCACTAAAGTATTTCAGTATCGGAAATTTCGAATCTCGGTTACTCAATAAATCATTTATATTACTTATATCTCTTTCAGTTACAAGGGATTAAATGGATTAAACAAAAATTTGGCGAAGAACTTCGGGTTATTCGCCTTGGACAAAAAGGGTACTTAGACGTAATCGAGCAGTCATTGGCTATGGGATCTACGGTTCTGGTTGAAAACATCGGTGAATCAGTGGATCCGGTTTTAGATTCATTATTAGGACGGAATCTAATAAAAAAAGGACGTGCCCTAAAAATTGGCGATAAAGAGGTCGAATATAATGCTAATTTTCGACTGTTATTGCATACAAAACTTGCAAATCCACATTACAAGCCAGAAATGCAAGCGCAAACAACGTTGATTAATTTTACCGTCACAAGAGACGGCTTGGAAGACCAACTGTTAGCGGAAGTTGTAAAAGCTGAACGACCTGATCTTGAAGAGCTTAAAGCTGAATTGACTAGGCAACAAAATGACTTTAAAATCACTTTAAATGGACTAGAAGACTCACTACTTTCACGGTGAGTATTCAGCTACTAAATAACAGAAACTGTTTAGTTTCAAATACAATCATCATTTTTACGATAAGATAAAAATTCTATGGAAGGATTTTAGATACATTTTGAAAATTAATCGAAAAATGTTCATTCCAGACTTTCATCCGCGGATGAAAATGTTTTAGGCGATACAGCCCTTGTTGAAAATCTTGAAACCACTAAAAGAACAGCTGCGGAAGTAGAGCGTAAAGTAATTGAAGCTCGTGGAACCTCGCGGGAAATCGACGCAGCGCGTGAATTATATCGCCCAGCCGCTGCGAGGGCTTCCCTGCTTTACTTTATTTTAAACGACCTGAACACGATAAACCCCATATATCAGTTTTCTCTCAAGGCGTTTAGTGTCGTTTTTCAAAAGGCCATTGTCAAGGCCGATCCGGCACCCGACGTGTCAACGCGCGTGATCAATCTCATCGAGTGCATCACCTACTCCGTCTTCATGTACACGACAAGGGGACTTTTCGAGTGCGACAAGCTCATATTCACATCGCAAATGGCCTTTCAAATACTGCTCGTACGAAAGGAGATTACTGCTGGCGATCTTGATTTTCTTCTTAGATGTCCAATCACGCCTCATGTTACTTCGCCGGTTGACTTTCTAAGCAATGCTAGCTGGGGAGGAATCCGTAGTCTTTCTTCCAGAGATGAATTTCGGTGAGTGTTATCTAAAGGTTAAGATTCATGGCAAAAATGATGAGATTTACTACCAGTCTACCAATCAATTATGTAGCGAGATGATAAATGGTGTATTCCGACTATCACTACTTATTTAAGGGTATTAACGAGGCCTATGCTTTGCTAATTCTGTCGGAACATAAGAACACATACTTGTTTTTTACATTCTCTAACTTTTATCAAACATAAAATATTCTAAAATAAGTAGTACTCTATTGGTGAAGGGTCTAAATAATTAAATAGAAAAATACAAAATAGGAAGAAGTGAAATGATTCCAAATACTGGATTTATTAAGCTTCTCACTAAAGCCACTCGATACCCAAGCAGCAAAATTGGTCGAAATTATGTCAATTCGACTTCCGAATAGGTCCAACTGCCTCACGGCTCTAACCTAATTAACGTCAAATCGACTTCTATTTCAGGTAAGTGGGGAATAAATACACGGTAAATTTTAAATCAAAATCAGGTAATAGAAGGCATTTGGACTTTAAAGGCATAGTCCAATTCGGGAAAACGGATTTATAAGAAGTCGAATATTAGCAATAATTTGGTAAGTTTGCCCTAGTTTAGACTAGTGAATCCCTTTTTACCAAAAAAAAACTTCTAAACAATTTCCAACGGTAATTTACGGGTTCATACACGAAATGAAATTTCTAATATTTATACCATGGGTCACCTTCACCCGAAAAGACTCAGGCTCTCACTTACGAGATTCGTTTGGTGTCATACTCTTTTGCCGCGGCAACAGAGATTGACAACATATTCCCTCTACCGTGAACGCATATCTGTATTTCCTCAAGACCTACCGAATTTCATGGTATATAGAGAAATAAGTTGTTTAGATACATACACATACATTAAAATCACAAACACCCACTCGTAATGTACATATACCACTATTCGACGCCATATGATAAACACAGATCGGTATTCACGCATTACTTAAACATGTGATACTATGAAACATGCTTTATTATATGCGTACCTGCTTATGCTCTAACCGCTTGCGAGAAAGTTTGAGTATGTTACAATATGCAATGCATGTGTTCCATGTGTTAGATACGGCACTTATGCGCCACCCCCCAGTGGTAGCTCGAAACTAGTCTAAACGTCGATCGATGGATCGCATCAAAGACTTCATACTTTCAAGTTCAGAACAGGGAATTTAGCAAAGGCATATTCAGTTTCATTCAGAACCTAATTTCTCATTTCAAAACCACTGGACTTTTAAGGCAGAACACATATTTATATTTATAAATTATGTACTACAAGCCTGTTAGTTAAAACCTTCAGGGCAATTTCATAAGTCGAAATTTGGTTAATTTTACTTTCAGAATATACCTGAAATACATTTTTGAAGTCATTATTTGGTTAAATTAACCCATCAAATAGATCTCAAATACATTTTGACTTATTATTATAGGTTGTAATTTGGATATTTTTTACTAAAATAGGGCATTTCAACTGTGGCTGGGGTCAGAATTCTTTACTTTGCTGCTTGATTATGATGATGCATGAAAAGCTTAATATAGACAATAACACAATACATTTATAAATAAGTAATATTTACATTATTTATATTATTTTCGAAAACTATTGTTTCTTCTATGAATTCCAGAAATTTAGATCGTGATATAGAAAGCTCTCCGAAGCGATGGAAGAAATTAGTCGAGTGTGAATGTCCAGAACGGGAAAAATTCCCGCAAGAATGGAAGAACAAAACTGCATTGCAACGTTTATGTATGTTGAGAGCCCTCAGACCTGATAGAATGACCTATGCAATAGCAGCTTTTATCGAGGAAAAACTGGGACCTCGTTATGTCGAAGGTAGAACAGTCGAATTTGCCAAATCCTTCGAAGAAACCAGCCCATCTACACCGATATTTTTCATTCTGTCACCTGGAGTAAATCCTCTCAAAGTACATTTTCTGTTTGCTATTAGTATATATTTATAAGAAACGGCATATTAATTAAAGATGTTTGTAGGATGTCGAAGATCTGGGTCGTAAATTAGGGTTTTCATCCGATGCTCAAAATTTCCATAACGTATCCCTTGGTCAAGGACAAGAATCCGTTGCCGAGTTAGCTATGGATGAGGCTTCGAAGAAAGGGCATTGGGTGGTCTTGCAGAATATTCATTTGGTAAAGAAGTGGCTTCCTCTACTTGAGAAGAAACTCGAAGTGGCCGCCGAAGGTTCGAATCCTGATTATCGCGTTTTTATGAGCGCTGAACCTGCCAGCACCCCTGCAGGCCATATAATACCACAGGTGGGTTTTAATTAAATTATTTCTTTCTAATGAATACTGACATTGATCTAGTCGACTGACAAGAATACTGAATTCATAACTATGGCATTATCCGATTATCACTTTGTAATAAATAAGTAATATCTATCTAGGGAATTTTAGAGTCATCGGTTAAAATTACTAACGAGCCACCTACTGGTATGCAGGCCAATTTACATAAAGCTCTCGACAATTTTACTCAAGAAACTTTGGAAACTTGCAGTAAAGAAGCCGAATTCAAGGCAATATTATTTTCACTTTGTTACTTCCATGCCGTAGTTGCTGAACGTCGAAAATTTGGTCCTCAAGGATGGAATAAAATATACCCTTTTAATGTGGGCGATTTAAATATAAGCGTTAGTGTACTATACAATTACTTAGAAGCAAGTCCAAAGATACCTTGGGAGGATCTTCGATATCTTTTTGGAGAAATTATGTACGGAGGTCATATTACTGATGATTGGGACCGACGACTCTGTGTTTCTTATCTCGAAGAACTTATGCAACCAGATTTAGTCGACGGTGAACTTCAATTAGCTCCAGGTACAAAGCTTAATTTTTACACATTTTATAATATACCTAACTCTTTAAAATTAAGTAACTTCAATTATATTAATCACATTCTATTGATCTAAAGGGTTTCCTGCACCTCCAAATACGGATCTTGCTGGGTTTCATGCATATATTGATGAAGCAATTCCTCCAGAATCTCCGTATTTGTATGGTTTGCATCCAAATGCAGAGATTGGTTTCTTAACAACAACTTCGGAAAATCTCTTCAAAACAGTTTTCGAAATGCAACCACGTGATGCCGGAAGTTCTGGTGGCCAAACCGTTACAAGAGAAGACAAGGTATTTACGACATTCCGTTTTCATTATTTTGTTAATGACAACCAATATTTGATTTGATCACTGCTTAATTCTCATGTCATCTTGTTTAAATTTTCTTTTCAATTGGCTGTACGTTTCCGCTGTTTTCAATTCCCAATTTTGCTAAACCTTCTTTCTTCCGAAATTCGTTTCCTTCTGAAGCAAAGTCTCAAAAGCCACTTTCGATGGCGCGACGGAGGCAATCAAAAGTCTCTATATATAAGCGGATTCTCGGAAAGCCATTTCCGCGATCGATAAAAAGGCCGCGCGTTCCCCTTAAACGCGATTACAACGCCGTCGAACGGACATGATTAATTTCGGCCCTATTAGTACGAAGTCATAATCAGATTTCTCGATACCTTCGGTTCGTGCGGAAAAGTGGTATTAGATCCTTCTTCCTGCTTCACGCATGTAAATTGTAGCTGCTAACAACTGCTTCAAATCCACTTTTCGGAAATCTCTTAAGAAAATATTTCGTTATCAAGGTTAAGCAGGTGTTAGACGAAATAATGGAGAAATTGCCAGAAGAGTTCAACATGACAGAAATTATGGGGAAGGTCGAGGAAAGAACCCCGTACGTTATAGTAGCTTTCCAAGAATGTGAACGCATGAATTTTCTTACTGGAGAAATTAAGAGGTCACTACGAGAATTAGACCTCGGCCTGAAAGGAGAACTTACCATTACTTCAGATATGGAGGTTTTGGAGAATGCTCTATTTCTGGATCAAGTACCACCGACTTGGGTTCAACGAGCGTATCCCTCCTTGCTTGGTCTTACTTCTTGGTTTCTGGATTTATTGCTGCGACTGCGAGAACTCGAAACCTGGTCCACGGATTTTGTTGTATGTTTACATTATAAGAAATACCAACAATTATAATTTTAAACAGAGATATACGTTTATACTGTAAAACGTTATTAAGTTTTAAATTTTAGTTTCTTCTTGTTAAATTAATTAATTATATTTATACTTATAAATAAATTATATTTATACTTTAGCTTCCAGCCTCCGTTTGGCTTGCTGGGTTTTTTAATCCTCAGTCACTATTGACTGCAATTATGCAATCAACTGCCCGAAGACATGAACTTCCATTGGATAAGATGTGTTTACATTGTGACGTTACTAAGAAAAACAAAGAAGAGTTTACGTATGTTTACAATTAAATTGAATATCTTCTAAATTAATAATGAAGGTTTCTCTTCATATATTAACGGTCTAATGACCATAAATCCCTGGTTTTCTTTGAAATTGTCAACGGAACATAAAGTCATTACTCTTTATTACATTCAATTATCTTGATACTTTTTAAAGTCAACCCTACAAATAAATATGAATTCTGTGTATTTATATTATGAGATGTTTATGGTTTTATAGGGCAGCTCCGCGGGATGGAGCCTACGTGCATGGGATCTTCATGGAAGGTGCGAGGTGGGACATTCAAGCAGGCATAATCGTAGATTCCCGTCAGAAAGAACTTTTTCCCCCTATGCCAGTAATTAACATTCGGGCAATTACCCAAGATAAACAAGATTTGCGAAATATGTACGAATGCCCAGTGTATAAAACAAGGATACGCGGACCAACTTACGTCTGGACTTTCAACTTAAAAACCAGAGACAAATCAGCTAAATGGACATTAGCTGGAGTTGCACTTTTGTTACAAACTTAAATTTCGTAATAGAAATATTTGATGTATTCAAAACGAAATATCGTTGTACGAAACTGTTCAAAAATTATATATTCTTTGTTAATAATAAAAATGATTACGAATATTATCTACTGCGCAATATTTGTACCGCAGCTGCTTCAGAGTGGTGAGTGTGCAGGTTCTCGGTCTGTGCAAAATTTTTATTCTACATTTTTATTTTCAAAAAGAGGATAAAATTGTACCGTATTGGCGGAAGAAATTAGATCTCGCTTGGTGCGTATCTCTGGGATAACGACTTCGCAAACCAGAATGGTGCCTGTAAAGTACGTACAGATTATTAGTTCCCGTCGATGTTGTAGGGGAGATCGTCTCGCGTTTTACTGCTTCTTTTTATTCTGCCCTTCCCAGGCATCAATTCGATTTTGCATAAGAAAAGGATGGGAAGTATAAAAAACGAAAAAGAATGTAAAACAAATATGGGAAGAGGAACGTTGAAAAAGGCTACTTGTGATGACGATGCAAATTACTGTATAACACTTCCGAATTAAAGGAAAGGAAAAATATAGATAGTGTCTTTAATGAAAAGCATATTCGTCGAAAAATGATACTTGCAAAATATACATTTAGTAGCAGTTGGAAAATATTAAATTTTGTATGGCATTCGTCATTGTTTGTTAGTTAAAGAGTTCAACGAATTGACTTTCATCGCATACTGTCAATAGAACGAAATTTTATTTTATAAAAAATATATAATAGTAACATGATTTTTACCATATAACTATGAATAAGGCAAATAATGGTAAATTACCTAACTTTTCTTCTATTTGATTTACATGGATTTGAGAATTACATGAGAAATTAATGTTATCTTGTTAAAAGATTAATTTAAAAAGATTGATTGAATCATCAACCTCTCCTATAAATTATAGTCACGTCGTGAATGAATAATTGGAGACCTTAATTGATAATGGCATCCAGGACCAAACTTATTTGTTACATTATGTTAAATTATATATGTAGGAAAATACATCGCTATTATGCATAATTCTACGTATACAAAAAAACATGTAGTAAACCCTAAATTTAAAGACAATATAATTGATCTTTAAATACAATGAAATCAATGCTAGCTCCGGTTGTCGTTATGAATATTCGTCTACAGTACGAAGCAGTTGAGAAGATGTATAATTAAGTAGGATTATCTAAATAACACGTTACATTTTCGCTGGAACTATTCAGTCATCTTGGAGTGATACCAACAATTGAGAAAAAATATATGCCAAAATACTGACGATGTACGAACCAAGTGGCATTTGATTTGCCTCTCATCAAAACAATCATCAAAACAATTGTTAGAATACATTACAATAGAAATGTACTCTCCACTTTTAAATCTGCCACTATCTCTTTTTACACAAGTTGATAAAAAACCACTTATTCGATTAATGCAATGACTTAACTTTTCCATGTTTTATTAAGTTCTTACGTACAAGCTGATCATTTGTAGACACGTGGATGATGAACTTCAAAATTTCTCAGATTATTAACAAATAGGTAGGTTAATCGATACAATGATTGGTTTCTTATGAGACAGTTCACGTTTATATTTACAAATATATATTAACATGGCCAATACAGTCCAAAAAAGGTTTTCAAAAAACCCAATAAAAGTCCAAATGTGGAGTTTTGTTACTTGCCCAACGATTGGACCTTGTTGGAGGTTGGAGGTCCTCCTCAGGGACATCTATAAATATATATATAAAGTAAACAAAATAAGAATAAAGGCATTTGAACGTAAGGAACAATGTATGAAACACACACTGTACATGAGCACCGCATAAAGTGTACTAAATACATATTGATATAAATATGTTGACACAAAATTAAAGCACACATATTCGTGCTATAAATAATACATATCGCAACAAGCCATATTATATGATTACATTTTCAATACACAAGAACCACAAAACCGGTAATAATTTTAAACCAAAACTAAAGCACTTTACATAGGAAAATATAAAAAACACAAAAACACTTTTTAATTTAAAAACAATTTTAAAAAGCAAATTTACAAATTCTTGATCAAAATGTTGTAGCTATTACTTAGTTTCTCGGTGTCAGTTCTAAAGTTGATGGTATTTTTTGGTGTTTTAATATATATCATTTTCTTGATGTTTCTTTTCCTCCATTGTGTTTCATTTTCTAAAAATTTTACTTCGGAAAATTTAAAATTGTGTCATGTGTCTAGCATGTGAGATGTTAAAGCTGTATGATGAATATCTGTTTTTCAATTGGTTTTGTGTTCATACAACCGTTTCTTTAGATATCGTTTTGTTTGTCCAATATATGCAGCATCACATTCTCCACAGTCAATCTTGTAAATTGTGTTTGATCTATTAATTAAATCAATCTTATTATTGGTTTTAAATCGTTCACGTTTATTATTTTATTCAAGACAATATACAATGCAGAATGACTTTCGAGTGCACAATAGGCATATCATAGTCTTCATGTCTTTCATCTCTTTCCAGTGACGGCTTATTTATGTTATTTGCCACCTACAACAAAAAAGTGCTTTTACCGATTTATTGTATATTGTTATAAATTGTAAATAAAAACTACATTTTATAAAAAGAGAAGTTTATTAATAAACGGTTAGACCGAAACTAACTAATAATAAACGACCGATAATTGAATGGCGCTCGCAAACAAGGGAATGCACGAATTTGAACTGTCAGTAATCAAACATCATTCAAAATACGAATTAGATATATTATATCATTGCACTAAAAAAAAAAAGTAGTTGAAATTACCATTTTTTTACTATGAATCATAGAGTGAAATGAGGACTAGGCTGGTAATAGTTAAAATAACTATTTTGAAATAGTAAAGTTTAACTATTGTTTCATGATTCAAAATGCTACTTATCATAACAGACAAATAGACTCAACTATTTCGAAATAGTCATTTAAGAAAAGTACTACCTTCACTGAGAGAACTCGTATAAAAAATTGTCATAAAAAATATGGAAAGGAGTCAATATACACTGTATAAAAATATTTGTAAACTATATATATACAATGACTAATATATACTAAATGACTATTTCAAAATAGTTGAGTCTATTTGTCTGTTATGATAAGTAGCATTTTGATATATATAGCATATGAAAAGTCCATTTATCTCCCTTCGTTCTTTGTTTAACATAAACAAGGAAACGAAGAGGAAAACAAAAAATCAATAGTGCTCTAAGTTTGAGAAAGTCCCACTCTAATCAGTTAAAAAATGTACTATGCAATGCCATTATACACACAAATTTCAATGTAGTATAACTAGTCTATTAGATACACGTGTGTATACGACATGCATTATGTATTATCTAATCTTGACGCCCGACGGTTCTTCTCATGACCAAATGAAAATCCACTTCAATAACGGGAGCCACAGGCACGAAAAAAAAAGCTGCAAACGCCGCGTCGCCACCTGGCGGCATCAAAACACACGCAGTGCAGCAGTCTTTACTATGGATTTATAGTAAATGCAAACTTTAACTATGAATAATAGTAAATGTAAAGATTTACTACGAGGCATAGTGCGAAATGAGGACTACACTAGATTATAGTTATTTTAACTATATTTGTCATATTTCTTTAAATCATTCTACATAGTTGATTTTTTAACTGTATGAGGAGATAGTTGGTGTAACAAAATTATAGTAAAATCGGCTATGAAAGTGGTAAATTTAATTATTTGTCGTAGTAGTTTGACTATATTTTTCCTACTATGGGATACAGTCAAATTAACTATGCATTTTTTCTCACTGTAATACATTTTGATAATCTATTTGCGCATAGAATCAAAGTAACCTACACCTAACAGACGAAAATCCAAAAAATATAATTATAAATATACTTCAGTTTTTAAAATTTATATTATTGAAATAATTCTGCACTACACATACGTGAAAGAATTTTTAAATTAATGATACGTAAAATTCGACAGATTTATGTATAATAATACACCGCCGACGCTTTTAATTAACATGGTTAACATGTATCGGAGACCAGTTAATCTTGGATTTTTCGAAACGTCGATTAATTTGTACGAGGATAGTCAAGTCATTGAGGCGATAATTGGATGAGTAAAAAAATGTTCTCCCTTTAAATATGTTCCGTGATTAGAATCGTAACACACCCCGATCCAGTCCGACAAGATTTGCACGTCTACCAATCCGCGTTTCGAATGCATCGAGCTCAATCACAGTTTTCATTAACCCGAGTGCCCAGGCGGGTCGACGATGGGAGATACAGCTTCAACAGACTATTCGACTTAGTCTGCTACTATGTATACTGTTCATATGCGGTGAAAGGAAAACTTCCGCATTCGGATTGTGGTTGACCCTCTCGCCAGGAAAGATATAAATACTTGTGCATATAACATATCTAAAATAAAAAATGGTACTTATTACACATATAATATCTAGATTTTATTTTCAGTAATGGCACCCTGTACACATTTATTGTTAACGTATTGAATAAACCTGTTTATTATAAATTAAAATTATAATCGCCGAAACAATTAACCACCTTCAAAGTTATTAAAGCCTAAGAAGAGAGCGTCATTATTCTCGGTTTATGTCTGTTGTTAACTTCGAAAAATGGCCAAACTGTAGCCAACCTGCTAAACCACTTCTGGCTCTGCTATTTGCTTACAAAGCGGTCGGAAAATGACAATGGGTCATAAACAATTTTCAAAGTTATTTCTTGAAAATAACGGTTCTCGTACGTAAAGAATAATTCATGGTTTAGGTGAGGTTAGAATATATACGAGAACCGTCATTATCAAGAAGTAACTCCGAAAACTGTTTATATTTAAAGAAGTTAAGATATTTTTATTGTCGCTAGTCGACAAATTAATTGAGCCATAAACCTGTGTATGCATTATATTAGTACTTTTGCTATGTCAGTGTCAAATCAGTTTGAATCAATTGAATTATACCTCTCTTAAGGACGTCACTTAAAGGATCGTTGAAGGTCACTTGCAGGATAAATATAGGTCAAATACTAACGTGATGTGATATAACTCAACCTAAGCTAAATAACTCATGGTTTGGATCAGGTTAGAATGTGTTAGTATTTTACTAATGTTTCATATTGAGAGAAGAATTTTATAACGGCTAATAAATAAAATTTATTTAGGTTAGATTTCATTATGAGTACTAAATATTTATTAAACTTAAGAAACTGGATTTTTTAAACGCTAAAATATTCATTTATGAAGGGTGTTTTTTACATCTTTCTAAAAAAGGTTTTAATGAGTATTTTAAGAAATTTTTTTTCTTCGGCCTAGTATTTTTATTTTTTAGGGGATAGAAAATACCAATTAGCGACATCTATAAGATATTTTTCATATTACAAATACCTTAGATTTTACCCCTTAATAACAGCAATCCTTGATAAAGATATAATGCGTACGCAGGTTTATGGCTCATTACAAGAGGTTGATTTGAAGACTGTTGCCGATAAGACTCTTTATGTCGCAAGCATAAAGTCTTGTCACCTCTGTCATTGCTAATGTTGTTACATATAAACAGTAAATGGTATATGCAGCGAATTAATTTTTATTCAAGGAATAATAAGCAACTACCCTTTACCGTAAGAAAATGTACTTTCGACCAAGATTTCTACTAACATGCGTCCATCCATTTACTAGTTATTAATAAACATGTTTTATGCGAGTTAAAAACCTTCTTTAAGAAAATCAGTATGTTTGCGGATATTAAATATTTGGCTGTCGCTATTCTTATTAGACGGGTTTTTATAGGTTATAATAAAACTTATAGCTGTTAATAACCCTTCTCTCAATGGACCTTTGTTAGTCCTTCAAATAGGCAACATGCCCTTCTGCAAAATGTTCAACTTATCTTGACTTTGTATATGCCCATGAATTATTTAGGTTATATTGAGTTAAGTTAGGTTAGGTTAGATATAAAATTGTAGTATATTTCACCGCAATATTCTGGAAAATAATATTAGGGTATTGCAATATGTATTTAGATAGTAAATTGTGTTCAAGCCCATAAAAAAGTACTTAAGCCTAATCAACCCAAATGCTCAAATTTTGGAAATTGCTCTTGATTTGTTACTTTATTAAAAAAAAGATAATATTCCATTACAACAGTGGTGATATCTTTTGTTTTTGAGGTCGATCTATACATTGTCGCTGAATAGCTTTGAAAATAATAACAAGTAAACTCTATTTTAAACGAAAAATTAGAATAAAATAATTATTCTTTTTCAATTTTTTTGTCAGAAACGTGTTTTCGATACCTCAGGTGTAAGACTGTTATCTGTTTTTCATAAGTAATAATTATCGGATTCCCAACCTTGAGAACCAATTTAATAATCTTATTTTATATTTTCGATTTTTTTAGCACTTTTATCAAGTATTCAGTTTATGGGTTAAAAATGTATGAGAAACCGTTTTTAAAGGAAACAATAAATCCTCATCTGAGTCGGCTACAAGCACAAAGTGGGCCAAAAGTGCAGAGAAGGACTACGCCCATGAAATTTCCATTGTATAGTTTTCGGATCGCTGATGACGAATCTGTTCAGATATTCGAAATAAAAAATAGAGCATCCAATATTTTTGCTACTTACAATCCGTAATCGGTTACATCCATTGAAAAGTAAAATATTATTGATAAAAAATGGTAATCATTATACTACTTACTTATACTACTTGAGGTAGTAAAAGTTATTACTCGTTACTCGTAAAAATAAGAGAAATAGTTTATGTAATTGGCTCAATAAGAATATCTATCTTCAAGCATAAAATATACTACTCTCGGCACTGAAATGGTCATTATAGAGTTTACGAAATGAAAATAAAATTAAATATTTCACTGCGACATTCTGAAGTGTCAACAAACATTATTAATTTTTAAAACAAATTATTCGTAGTATAACTACAGGAACATAAATATATAAAATTATTGCAAACAATTCTGTTCTAGCAGCAACTTTATAATCAGTGAATAAATTTCGTATTTTCGACCGCCAGATTGGATTCATGATTTTAAATGTCAAACTATTTAAGCATTCAGGATCAACGACAAAAAAAACCCTGAGTATTGAATTTCCAACTGCTCAAAATTCGTACTCCATATTGGAGTCGCTATTTTGAATTGCGGACAACAAATTTATATGCGGATAAATTATTGACAAATACGATATGTATTATTATTTATCTCAATTAATAGCAATTAAATATGCATAATTTCGGGAGAACGACTCGCTGCAGTTTTACATAATTTCTTTAGTT
This sequence comes from Trichopria drosophilae, assembly GCA_030407085.1. Classification (NCBI taxonomy): domain Eukaryota; kingdom Metazoa; phylum Arthropoda; class Insecta; order Hymenoptera; family Diapriidae; genus Trichopria; species Trichopria drosophilae. Next base: position 166,647,628 of record CM059583.1, read on the forward strand.
TGCGTCTGCTACTGCGAACCCCCTGTAACCCCTGTATCGCTGATTTTCCATTTCATTACCTTTCATGTCTTCAATACAAGATATGCTCATTTTGGGCTCATTTTATTCACGTCTTGGTTACATGTACTTAATGCAAAAAAAAGCACTCCTAATTTTCATAAGCAGAATTACACGTTTAATTTTTGACAATGAAGCAGCTGATTTGCACATCATATGTTATCTTTTCACCAGCTGCCTGTTTGAATGTCAATAACTAATATCCATTGATAGTGTGTCGCTGTGATCGATCGTTGTTTGAGATTTGTACATTTTGGCAAGTTGAGTATATGTATCCTGTTGATTCGCAAACTAGTAATAGGCGCGATCGTTAGCGTGACTAATCGGTTGTCAAGACGACGCGGCGATCCGAACCAGCGTGACGATGACGTTGACGCCAGCTGGAGGGACCAAGTTACCGATCACGCTGACTATCAATCCTCGAGACACGCTCGTGAATAACTCGAACCCTCATCTCCACTTGATCACGAATTATTTTCGATTCATTTATTATCCGCTAACGTTTCGTATTGACCTGCACTCCTAAAGACAAATTCCAGTAGACATTTTTTATGTTATTTAATTTAAGTATCACTTTTAAATTTACATACATTGGGTAAACATATAATTTGTTGAGATCTTAGAATATAGAAACATTTAATGTGACGATGAAAAACAAATGGAAAAAATCGGTGTTAAGGTACAAGCTAACTATTAAATCATAGTAGGTCTGATGTAATAAATTTATCAAATAAACGTAGAAGCATTATTTTAGCAAGATCACACGAGATCCTGGAGACGAAAAAGCAAAAAAGTGGTTACGGGTTTAATGGCTCTTTGATTGGTTTACAGACGACGAGACGCTGACAAGAGAGGACTAATGGCTCCTTTGTCTCGAAAGAGAGAAAGTTCTTCATTTTTCATGCCCTCGTGGTAGTTAATAATTTTTAAAAGATCTAGCAGGTGGCTGCTGTTCACGTTATGCCAGCAATCCCCTCGGCCTGATATTAAGTGTAGGCTACATGCGTGCGATAATTGAAATAAAAGTGTGAAGGATAAAAAATAGGTTTAAATGACACGTCAAAACGTGGATTTAGATTTTGTTCTTTTATAAGATCCCTATTATGTTTTTAGAATATCATCGTGATATTTTTGAATGACAGTTCCTTAATAATGATTGAAAGTGTTGTGAACATTTCTGGAATTACAATTATATAAATAAAGAATTTGTAACAACTTCATTATGGAATGTCATTAAAAATGCTGACTTATTTTCTCAATTGTTACTGAATAGTCTTTGTGTTTTCCGGTTACTTTTGGGGTAATTTTTCATTTCGTTCTAGGGATGTAATGAAATTTCAAGAGTCTGACATAATTTGCTTTGCATGCAAGTGACATTTTTCACAGGCAAACAACTGTGACATAGCTCCCCATCGAGAACGGAAAGGACTTAAGCTCTGAAGGGCTTCTCGATAATGATTGTGTATTATACTAAAGACACCATTATTTAATATTTATTAGCAGATAAAAAATACGGCCTTATGCAGTATGTATTATCTGTTTCTATTTCTAGTAAATGTTCATTTGATATGTTTTTGTATATCCTAAATATATATTGTTATAATTGGGAATATTTTTTGTAGGTTATAATTTGAAATGTTTTTAGTAGTTTTTATTAAAGGTCATCTTTAAAGTTTACAATCAGATAGGGAATATATCACCCCACTCAGGGAATATTTTCAAAGATACCCAAATCGACAATATGTATTCGAAGTATTTTAACATAAAAACATCTCAAATTAGCTAAAACGACTTAAATGGAGACACTTCAACTATATCTGTTATAAGTCTTAGGTAACAAAATTTAAAAATTCTTATTTATGTTTGATATACGCAAATAATAGCACAAATTTTGAGGGACTTTGCATGGAAGACAGATATATTTATTTTAACCCGTTTCCGCCCAAAATGCCGTAAATTTCACTACATTTTAATCGTCACATTTCTTATAGAAACTAACGATGAATAATTCTGAATATTTAGATTCTATAGTTTTCAACCCTCCTCTTTCCGAATCCGAAGTCCGGTTTTCGCTAGGAGCAGCCATTTTTTAAATATGGCGGCGAAAAGGCAAAAAAATAGAGAAAATTTCGATTTTTGGATCGGTTTTTCATGTTTTTCAAAACGTTCGCGCTGACCGATCATTCCAACGATCGACCTGGGGGAATAATGAGTTTGACAAAAATTTGACATGATCAGACATGCAAAATATAAGATGGCGGATCCAAGATGGCTGATTTTTCGCAGAATTTTGTGTTTTTATAGCATTTCCGACATTATTATTAGCTATTAATAAATATTGTTGTACGCACTTATTATTGATTTACACAATCATTTGTAACAGTATCTTCTATCCGATACTCGAAATTCCAAATGGCGGTTCCAAGATGGCCGACTGAAATGCAACAAAATTTCTTGATTCATATGAAACTGACTACTCGGTGGTTTTCGGGGTCGCAGATTACGAATATGACATTTGATTTTCATCATTCAAAATGGCGGACCCAAAATGCCGGAGGAAAATACAAAACGTTGCATGTCCGAAATGAAAATGGTTACTCGCGGGTTTTATATTATATAGTCGGAAATGCTATAAAAACACAAAATTCGGCGAAAAATCCGCCATCTTGGATCCGCCATCTTATATATTGCATATCTGATCATGTCAACTTTTAGTCAAACTCATTATGCCACCAGATCCAGGTCTTTATAATGATCGGTCATCGCGAACCTATTGAAAAACATGAAAAACCGATCCAAAAATCGAAATTTTCTCTATTTTTTTTGCCTTTTCGCCGCCATATTTAAAAAATGGCTGCTCCTAGCGAAAAACGGACTTCGGATTCGGAAAGAGGAGGGTTGAAAACTATAGAATCTAAATATTCACAATTATTCATCGTTAGTTTCTATAAGAAAAGTGACGATTAAAATGTAGTGAAATTTACGGCATTTTGGGCGGAAACGGGTTAAAAAAACATAATCTAAGTGTATTAAAATGACGTTTAGGAGACAAGATTTTTCTGAGTGTTTGGAAACTATCTGTAAATACATAATGCATGCTAAAAATTGATCGTGGTTGATATCGAATTTTGAAATTCTTCCTGAAGAGGGGCTTCATTTATTTATTTAAGGGCCTAAGCATAAAACAAATTATTACTACAAAATTAATTTAAATGTAAAAAATACCGAATTTTTTTTTAAATTCATTTTTTTAAGAACTTTTGAAAACTGTATTTGGAAAGTTTATTTTATCACCTGAATGATGCAAAATGGCGTCCGAAACGAGAATTTTTGCTCATTATATTTAGAACACTTTAATTTAATTAAAAACCTATAAGATTTTCGAACAAAATTATAATTACAAAAAGGGCGGCTTAAAATTCATCAAAGAATGCAATAGAATTTTCACAGAAAGTTCTTTATTCCCTCTACCACCTAAATTGGTTTCAAGATGATACCATAATGAACAGTTGATACGAAATCCAATCGGAACAAAATTTCGGTATTTTGTACACTTAACCTCAATTTCGAGTAATAATTTGTTTTTTCTTTTCTTATTTTGGATATCACCATTGGAAAGGTCGAAAAAATATATTAATTTCATGTGTTCAAAAAGTTGTCAGGCCCAAATTTATACCATCTAGAGAGCTCTGAAAAAGTGGCATAAAATGTGTCCTCGAGGGCGTTAAATTATTGTCAAATTGAGTATTTTTTTACATATATTTTAATTTTCTAAGTTATAAATAGTATCTATTTCTTTTAACTTTTGGGGAAACGAATAATTATGTTCATATTAGAAAGACATAGAAAGAAGCAGATGATATTTTCTTTGTAATTCATTTCCAGTTTGGCTCTAAAAATCGGTGCGAATTTCGCGATATGCGATCCTGCAACGTTGGCACATATTAATTAAAAATGTTTCCATTTGAAGATAGAAAAAAAATATAGGGGTGCACCTCAAAAACCAGAAACTTCAAAAACCCGACATTCAAACACCAGACATTTAAAAAGATAGAGATTCCAAAACCAGATATTTTAAAATGTACAGATTATATAAATGTAATCAAGGATTGAATTCTAAATGTGCGTAATAAATAATCGGGATCTCAAACTAATTTGACCTTAAAATGACCTTCCTGTGAGACAAGGATGGCGACCCGAGATTTCTTTTATATAATGAACGCACCAATCGAAGTTGGCTGTGTTTTGAAATGTCGGGTTTTTGAAAGTCTGGGTTTTGAAATGTTTAGTTTTGAAATGTCTGTTTATTCAAATGTTTGGTTTTGAATATCTGGGTTTTCAGTGTCTGCAATTTGAAAGTCTGGTTATTGAATGTCGGGTTTTTGAATGTCTGTTTTTTTAAATGTTTGGGTTTTAAATGTCTGTATTTTAAAATGTCTGCATTTTGAAATGTCTGACATTGAATATCAGGTTATTGAAGTGTCTGTTTTGTGATTTGTCGGGTTTTTGAGGTGCAGCCAAATATATTAAAGTATATAGTCGCGATAACCAAGTATTTAGCTCGATTACAATATAGTACATATTTTTCCCTCGTTTAGTATAGGAATTGTTATTATTATACGTATATTCTGGTCATACCGATTTTATTTATTTATACAGGTTACTCTTATGAAAAGAATTATTCTGGAGTATTTGTAAAATAGGGGCGTTGCATTTCTTGTTTCGAATTTCTTAATAATGTAGAGGACGTGCTAACTATTATATTCTGACAACAGGCGTAACACATATTGAGAAATACATTAAAGCTTTTAGTGCAGGAAGTTGATTACCACAAAACTGTTTGTGTTTATGTTCATAGGTACCTTTATATCCGTACCTATAGTTTACCTAAAATAGTTTAATTTAGTAAATTATATACCTACGTGTACAAATATTCCCTAATGCGAAAAAAGTCCGAATACCGTTTCTTCCTTAGGACTATATTGATCTAGGAAGTCACGTGCAACTTTAGTATCGTGAATCACCTAATTATTGATCGAATGAGGTACCGAACGAAAATAAGCAGGTGTAAGAGGCTTGGGTAGTTGCGTTTCATAAACAGTGCGACTCATCTATTAAACAAGAGCTCAAATTTATTGAGGATATTCGGCGTTGAAAATAAGACAAGAACTGGCACATATTATACTTTGTCATTAAATTTATCGTCAGCATTATGCCGCTAATATTTAATGATATTTCAGCTAAAATATCGTATGTCTTTTTTTCGATATTCTTTGACTATAATAATGGTACTGAAGGTATTAATTAATCAAGTTTTTTTAGTTTTTAACAATTTTCTCAACATTTTTTAAACAAATTTGTAAACATTTCATTAAATTTTGAAGTAATGTACAAGTCAATATTAGGAAGAGTAGTAGAATTTATATTGTTAACTGTACTACTCGTTGCCTCAATGATAGTAAAATCTTCTATTCTTGAATATACATTCAGTAACTTTGGTACGCAAATGATAACAAATGACTAAAATTCTAAGCGGAAATAGTTTCAACAAATCTTACAATGCATTGTTCAAATATTATACACTTTCGACACTAATTTACATCACTATCGAGTACATCAAGTAAATTATCTGAGCGGACGAAAGAGTAAACTTTGGATAACGTGGATCAGGTATTCCGTTTAGTACACTGAGAAAAAAATGAGTAATATCTTCAAATATGTGGTTGCCTGTTAGCTGACAAATATTAAGTAATGCCAACTATATTTTAGTTCAATTAGCTAAATGTTGTTGAATCGGTATCATGATGTAGTTCGAATCACTAATTTATAGTTGCATTGACTATACATTTAGGTGGTAATCGGCAACCACATATTTAGTCAAAATTACTAATTTTTTTTCAGTGTATATATTCAAGAAATGCATACAAGAATATACATACACAAATGTTTATAGAAAATAGATACATATCGATATTGTTGTAAGTTCAGAAATATGCTGCGAAAGAATAATTGTCATATCATATTTGTCGAATTGTTACCGAGGGATTTTGAATTGATTAGCACTGATGGATGAATGTTCCTTAAAAGTGTTGAGAATATTGATTAATAAATATGGGTTTCTTATAACATAAATAACCAGTAAAAATGTCGTAAATTATTATAACGTCACGTGATTTATAGCACAAAGTATTGAAATAGTGAACATCCACTTAAAACCATCCATATGAAACATGTTCTCGAATCATTCGTGCTGATATGCAGGCAAAACAATTTTATTTATATCATTAAAATCGAAAGCGTTTCTGCAGGTCGATGAACTTATTGAGATTAGATAAATAAATAATAGAAAAATAAATATAAACAAATAAAAAATAGCGACGTAATTAAATAAGTAAATAAATGACTATATAAATAAATAGGTTTAAAAACAATTTTATGTTTAATTCAAGTGCATCTAATTTTATGTACCACATAGGACTTTTATGTTAGACACGTTTTAACTGGAAATAATTTAAATGTAAATTAATATAAATTTCTTTGAAAATGTTAGCTGTGTTTCAGTGTTACATTTTTTTGTATGTTATTAGTCGCAATCAACTATCAAAATCTAGTGACTTGTAACAGTGCAGTAACCTGTTCTTTATTAATTAATACATTTTAGTATAGTAGCATAATTAAATTAAAATTTCAAGCAAAAAAAAACGATTAGTTTCAATCCCTTTAAGGTGGTTATAGACCTCAGAATATAGTATATTTGGGAAAAATATTTAATAATGTTTCCAAGAACTTAATTTTCACTAATAATGAATTGTTAAAGCGAGAAAGTATTATTGTTCTTGAGAAAAATTGTGACCCACAATAAAAATTTGTTAAAAATTTTCGTTAATGACTAAAACTTTATTCTTAACGCCAATTAAAAATTAAAAATAAACGAATGAAAGAATAAATTTGAACGAACATTGAAGGCCTATTTTTTCGAGAAAAAGATTATCTACAGCTTAACCGAACGAATGTTCCCAAATTATTTATCTGATCTCTAATATTATTCAGAAATTGGGAAAAATAATAGTTACAAAAAACGGAGATGTTCGATGGTAGCTTTCGAAATTTTAACTTTATCCTGGGGTATCCTTCCTCTTAGATCAAATAATAATAATTTAAAAGGTTCTATAACTATTTACAATATCTAAATACGTGTACTGAAAGGGATTACTGCATATTTTACTATATAAAAGTAAAATATATAACTGCTATGATGTCAAATAAGATTCAGCTGTTATTAAGAAGCCCTCAAAAATTCTGTTCTCCGAGAATCAATAAAAGGTATTTGATGCCGTCTTTGATAACATTGGGAATTCTTATAACTTTGCGGCTTCTCATTTTCCTCGTAATTAACCCACACATCCGGTTTGTATTTTTAAGGTAGAAGGAATCAACCATTAAACGTTTGATCTTGAACATAATGTAGAAATCGAAACTATTCGTCGACTTATAATTATGTAAGTCTTAGAATTGCGCTCACTCTTAAATTTTTTTTTTTTTATTCATCATAGTATAAACAATAAATAATCACCATTTTCTTCGTCAGCATTTGTAAAATAAATGTACTATTAACAATCTGAACCATATGTATTGTATAATAATAAATATAATATAATGAAAATCATTAGCCAATTATTACATATATGTAATCCCGGGAAAAAATGGTTTATATATAATTATATACAATTTTTGATACAATTAGATCCAATTATATATAATAAGATATAATTATATATGTTTATATACGATTATATACAATTATATACAATTGTTGATCCAATTAGATCCAATTATATATAATTATATATAATTATATATGGATTTTGGCCGTATATAATTATATACAAAGCCGTCAATTATATACAATTATATATAATTATATATAATAATATATAATTGGATCTAATTGTATCAAAAATTATATATAATTATATATTATTATATATAATTGCATCTAACTTTATATATAATTATATATAATCCATTTTTTCCCTGGATACCACGTGCAACAGATTCAATGGTCTCGGGTAATTCCAGATAGGCTCGTCGCAAACAAAACGAAAAAGACAAATCTTACAAGATAAATCATTTTTGCGGAAAATTTGAAAAACTTCAATTGTGAGCAAGAAATGTTCAGAGTAATACCCGGTTCATTATTATTAAGCACCAGTGATATTCTACGGCGACGATGACTGGAATTTATCAATAAAGATAGTTGCCTTATCTTTACAATCGAGTTTTGGCGAAACATAACAAAATTAGCTCGTTTCTCAAAATCAACAGGTCAAACAAGTGTTTGATTATTTTACGCTCGGTGACGCCTTTTCATTTTAAAAAAGCACATGCTAATTTTCGCGCACAATGAAAAGCACGTGCCTGTTTACCTCGAAAAATGTAGATTCTTTAATTAAATAATTTGATAGGTTTGTTTTCGTAGATCATTTTACAGGTGGTATTATTCGTAGGAAGTCGTTGAAATGTGCTTTTCTTCGAAAGAGCTATCGATATAATATAACTAGATGTATTAGACAATTAAACCCATACAGAATTATAAAACAATGTGTTAGGGATGAAACAGACTTTTGCAATATTTATTCCTTTTAGTTATGAAATGTAGTTTATTTGATGTGGCAAAAACTGTCGTATTTTTCATTTACCGTTTAAAACTAAGTACGATGCAGACGAGGATAACAATATCATAAACTCATAAAATCGGTTTATATAAAATTAATTTTAAATATTTTTTTTCAGAATTGTAATCGCAGCGTTCACAGCAATCCCTTATATCACGCTAAAAAAAGCTAACATTCTTGACAATAAAGAAAAAAAATAAGTGTATATTAGGGTGGCTTATGAATTTTGTTTCTTTTCAGATTTTTTAAAATTATTGAAGGTTGCTGTTTCTACTTTAACATTTATTTGTGACAAAAATAATAAAAACATATTTCTAAACCGAATTAAAATAATTTGAAATTGTGTAGTATAATGGCTGCACGTGTATTTTTTGTTGGAAAATAGATATCATCCAATATTTTCAGAGATCGTACAATTCTTTTTGGTTAAAGAGACCCTATATGATTTGTTGAAAAATGAATTTCACTGAAAATGAAGCCGAAAATGCATTATGCAGGCAATGTAGAACCCATTATATAACATCATCAGCTAACATAATGATGACCTGGACGATCCAGCATTTTATATCTTACATGCGCACTTAAACAAAGACTTGAAGGACATTCTAGATAATGCATGCATGTAATATGCATAAGTATGAAACTGTCGTTAAAGCAGGAACAGCAACCTCCTTAAGGTTATTTAACCTTAAACAAATCTAAAAAAAATTGATGAGTTTTTTTTGTTAGTGCAAAATTTGTCGTGAGCACCCTAATGTATATATTCCAAAAATCCATGATACCGGGATTGATGCTGATCGACATTACCTCAAGGTAGATCCTATATAAAATATCGCCTGTTGCTGCAATTCTATTATTTGACAATTCAATACGAAAAATAATCTGTCAAACCCACATTTTAAATTGGTTTAAAAAAGTATACAACTGGAATATACTATGTGAGTCTTTTATAATGCTACATGGGGTAACTTATGTTCTGAGCAAATATCACCTTACTATATGATAACAATGATTATTCGATATTATCTTATCCTTTGAGTATTGAAACATAAAAATTTATTTTTTTATATTTTCTTTACTTTAAGAACTTACGTAAAATTAATGTGAACGTTATTATTCGTTTTTGGATGACACAGACCGCAAAATTTTGAAACCAAGAAACTGAGACTACTTTTCCGACGGATTTTAGCGTGCTGAATCCGAATCTGACCTTAAAAGAACCCCAGCACGTAAGATTTCAGAGATATTCTAGAGTGAATGTGCAAAAAACGCACTTTTTTGGCTACACTTATATTTTATATAATATCAAGAAATAATTTTATTTTCATCTCTGAAACCTGACGTGCTGAGAATCTTTTGAGATCAGATTCGGATTCAGCACACCGAAATCCTTCGGGAAAGTATTGTCTGCTTATTGGTTCTGATGGGCAGTCAAATTTTGTTGGCCTGTGTGATCAATGTGTTGTAGATACTTAGGTTCGACACCAATTTCTGGTGTACTTTAATTTCATAACTCCATGAACTAACACCGTTCATGTGACGTGAATAGCAGAAATAATAATTTCTGCTATTCACCCATTTCCAATTTAAAATTGGAAAAAAATGGAAAATTACATTTTACTATTATTTATTTTTATGATTTTACTTAATAATTTAGTTAGTAGTTTCATTATGATATACTTTTAAGGAGGTTCAACCGACACTGTCAGAGAAATTTGCGCATTTTAAAAATCAACATACCTTAGCAACCGCGGTACTAACCATCCAATGAAAAGAAGAAGAACGTGATTTATTTTTGACAGTTTCTGCTGAACCCCTACTAAAGCAGGTATATTAAAAAGAGAACTACATCATCAAATAAAATAATTAAATAAATAATAGTAAACTATGATGTCTTTCCTTGTGTTATTGGTTTCTTACGCATTTGGATTTTCTTTGGATTAGATTTTCAGATTTTAAGCTGCTGACGATTTTCATGGCATTATTTGACAGTTCCTGATAATCCAGGAAAATGTGGCCAGTGATCAGCGGACATCAGTTTTGAAGTCGGATGTCGGTGGCTGTTTTATTTTTAATGAAATGTTCAATTTTTTCATGTGCCTTTATTTTTCGATGTTTTTGTTCCGTCACTTGAAATTTCAAACCAGGTCGCAGAATCATTAGATCAAATGTATTTATTTTTCAGACATAGAAATTGGTTAAATAAAACTTATTATTATTAGTAGATTAAATGTTTACAATTATTATTTTTAAGATACATTTTGTGTACATTTTGTATACATTATGCATGCTCAATTCCATTCATAATCTATACATGGATGATTATATTAATTATTATTGAAATATGAAATTAATTTAGTCATAATTTTTTCACTTGGTCGGTTCTCTTAGACCCCGATCGAATGGGTCATTCCTAGAAAATACAGTAATCAGAGCTTTTTTACTGACCCCACCTATAGTTTCCTAACTATGCATAGCTACAAAAACAGGATTAAAATGGTCTGCAAGACGAAAAAATAAGATGTCGTTACATTCGTTTACATTTAAGAAATCGTTTGAAGTATAACCTTTGATCTCACGAAATTTGCGTATTCGCATTATACTACGCGTTTTCATTAAACACCGTTGCGCGTAAGAGAAAAGCATCAGCCCTCGTGTTTATAAGCAGAGAGAAGGAAAGGAAAGCATTCAAGGGAGGTTTCGGGTGGTGTGGGCCAACTAGGAACTCGGTCCTTTGAGTTTGGAGCGCCGCGCCGGTCGGCTCAAATTCGGCTGGGTAAATCGGTAAACCAATCAACGACGGAGAGTCGATAGGAAGATCCTGGATCCCTACTGAGTTGACGTAACGGCTTGCCTAACTGGCTTCCTCGATTGCTTGCGGCTTAGTAGGATAACTGTAGTAGCTACCTTGCAATCGGCCAGTAACAGGAGGATTTGCCAACTGTATAAATACGTCTTACTTGATTTCGAATGAATTGACAAATAATTAAAGGCAGGATTATCGCCGAACGCGCTTAAATAACGATGTTAGAGAACGCTTCGAATATTGACTTTCAAGTAGAACTAATATTACAAGTACCTTCGGCATATCCTAAATTAATATTCATTAAATTTAATATACAATGAAATGTTGTATTCTACATTGCAAAAATTAATGTCTTATGAATATCTTAATCGAAAACACTAAGGCCCGTATTCATAGTCGTCGCGTAAGTCACACTTACCGCTAAGTGTTACTTAAACTTTAAAGGGCCGGGTTTTGAGGTTTCGAAACCACCTTTGAGAGTGCCCAAATTCATGTCTTGTATCACCCATCAACTATGTACAAATTTCCTGTCATGGACAGAGCCGATAAAACGGCTCTCCGGCCCTGGAGGGTCATGCAAAATTTTTAGTTCGGTAAAATAGGAATAAAATCATATTCTCAGGTTTTGAGATGTGCTGCATCCAACTGGTCATGATCACTGTTATTGGAGGTTAAACAAGGTCACTTCAAGGTCAAATGCAGAAAGTACCATATATATTCGAACAAAAGTTATATCTAAGAGTATCCCGAGGTGCTACATCTGAGTCTGACACCTGTTTGAATGTGAATAGACATAATTATACTCATTCTTCTGGGTATATGGCTATCTCAGGGTTCATGTGTTTTGATTCGTGCTTTTTTTTAGAAATGTAGCATTTTTAACAGAATGCGATTGGTTGAATGAGAAAATTCGATGTCGAGCCTTCTCAAAAACACAAAATCCCTGGGTATATTCTCAACCTCACCTTGGAGAAAGCTTCATCTCTCTTTTTATTTGAGGTCGAAATGACCTAAAACCCGAATTCAGTGACTCCTAAAAACATAAAGATATCTTTTGCAATGATTCAAACCATATTGCTAGGTTTGACCTTCAAATGACCTTCATTGACCTTCACTCCGTAGTGATATGGTCAAACCAACATGAGATACGAACTTAATGCATCAATTTACTTAAGGATAAAGAGGTATCCTAGCATTATGTTTTTTAGCCAATATATCGGCTTTCCGCATCTTTAAAAGTTAAATGAGTTCTTAAGACGTTGCTCCGTTTCATAGTCAATAAATGAGCTAGTCTTAAGATAGGAACAATAAGATATACTTTACAAAGTAATTCTTAAAAGTTTTGAAGATTCGCATGTGTCATAGTCGTAAAACGGTACTTAAGTTCTATCGTAAGAATCAAATTTTTTAAGTAAGGGTCTCGGTTGGCTTAAGAACCAATGCAAATACTTAAGTCGTGCTATCAGTTTTCATGAATCCAGCTTATTTTCCTCGAATTTAATTATAAATTAATCAGAAATAATTTAGAAAATTAGTTTAGACTTGGAATTCATAGATTTTATAAATTTCAATGAGGGAAGCATGAATTGCAAAATGATGTCGATGACATGAGGGTCTATCGAGTGTACCCAAACGATATATTCGTGATGGGCAAGACCCTTTTGATTTCTTTAATGAAATAGAATTTGAACGACGCTACAGATTTTTTAAAGAAATAATGTTTCATACCTTACTGCCAATGGTCGAACCTGAACTTCGAAAAAGTACCAAAGTGTGTTTGAGACTTTACGCAACAGCATCTTTTCAAGTAGGTTCATATCCTCCTTTATTTACCAATATACATATTAGGACGGCCCATAGTTTACTAAATTATAAAATTTGATTAGGGCTGCATCTGAATAGGTTTAGTTTAATATAAAATAATATAGAATTTGTTTAGATTTTACAATTAACATTAATACGAAACACCATAAGGTCTAGTAGTATAGTGATTTTTGGATTTTTCGTGGTAAAATGGTTCAAATGTAGTTTAATTGTACATAATTATACATGAGGGATACATTTGGGACCTTTACTAATCTAAGACATTATTTGGTGTCTACTAAAAACAAAAAAGATCGTTCCAGCTTGTAAAATTAAACGTAGAATGTGAACAGTAACTTTAAGTTATATCGACCCAGCAAACACACTGTCACGAAAAGTTGTAGAAATGTTAACTTTTGTGACTGTGTGTCTAGTTTATGTCCGAGGATGCGTTAAATTATCAGGTTTTTCTGAACTTAAGATCGTAATGATCTCATAATAATTTCACGTCCAGAAAAACGGCATAATTTGACGCATCTGACCTCTTGTAGAACACATTATGAGATCATTCTGAACGATTTTTTTATTCTACAGTATGGGTAAGCATTGAAAGAAAACAGCCCTATGTTTTATACTTGAATTCACGATCATAAACCGATAACTCTTCGAATAACGATTTTAAAAACTAAGTAAAACGAAACTGCATCACTGCATATTAATCATATTTCAATGAGTTTCAAATTTTAAGTGTGTTATAATTGATCCATAATATTAAATTACCAATTCTGGAGGTACAGCCTGTAATATCTGCTGCTGCCTCTTATTATAACGAGGCTGCTTTACGGCTTCCATGGCAAAACTGCTTCGACGCAGAATGTTGATTTGACTTAAGATATCTACTGGGAGGGTCGAAGCAAATATAAGTAATAACGTAAATGTATATGCTATTAATTGTACAACGTTTCTGTTCCTTCAGAGTCCTATTGACAACATAGTAGCGACTATCGCAAGTCAGTCTTGCATGGTGTTAATAATAATAATATCTCTATCAAATCTCATATCGTATACAAGCTAATGATAACATCTCCCTGACAATTACATCTGTGCGGAAAAGCTCCCTATCAATCAAATAGAGGCAACCGAATTAGAAGATATAGAATACAAAAGACCAGTTTTTCTTGTATTTGTTGCAATAGCTGCACAGACACATATGTTGGAGAAGCAAATAGAATATTAAAAATCACATTCACAAATATAACTGTTAGAGGATATAATATTGAATAATTAATCGGTTAAAGATGATTTTGATTGAGATAATATTAAAACTTTGGATGAAAAGGGTAGCGTTTCTTAAAGGAAAAATTTGCATAATTTGCTTCAAAAGGAAAATCGATCAAATTTGAAGGTGCAAAAAAAAAACTATTCCAAGTTCATTTAATACATACCTTACGATATTATTATTAACCCCATACTCTATAGAAATAGTTTTTAAAGGCAATGAACAAATTATCACCGTTTGCTTACAATGGTGACTGAATTACAGTGAAAAAATGTGATTGGTTACAAAGATACAAATAAGGATATCAATTTCTCTCTAAGTTACAGATGGATGTACGTGTTCCAGCAACATGTGTTTCTTTTAGAATGAGATGTATGGTTAACGTAGACATACTGTATAGTTGCGATATGCCAGTAATACGACATAACTGGTCTACCTATAATTAAACATGTATTATTTCTTTCATTGTAATTTACTGGTTATCCGATGTTGCTCTTCTGTAACGATGTATACTCGTTTTCATTATCAAATCCATGATTATGAACCACCTTAACCCTTTTAAGCACGGTGTCTATTGTGTAAGTCATTTTTTTTTTATTTTCAGTAGACTAAAATTGAATCTTAGTGCAAATTTTTTCTTCGTACTTCGATAACATGTTTAAAATGTAAAAAACTTAATATTTATTATCAATTATTGTGTTAAATTGTTTATAATGATGAACAATATATAAAAATTACGCGTTTTTTACAAAGAATATGTATGCTGAAAAGAAACCGTCGTTGAAATAAGACGAAACTGGGAACTCCGGAGTTTTCGGGGTCGCTGATTACGAATCTGGCAACAGATTTTTAAAATTACAAATGACGGATCCAAGATGGAAGAACGAAATATAAAAATTTCCTTGATCGAGGTGAAACTCGTTACTCTGAGGTTTTCGAGGTTGCAGATTACGAATCTAACGATAGATTTCCAAAATACAAAATAGAGGATCGAATATGGCCGACTAAAATGTAAAAATTTACTTGATCACGGTGAAATGGGATACTCGGGGGTTTCGAGCGAATTCAACATGACGGTTCGAAATGTAAAAAGTTATTTGACCGAAATTAAACTGAATACTGAATAACGTTACATTTTCAAGATAAAATTTAGCAGATTCAACAAGCGGTCAAGAATGCTGAAATTTCATAGTTATTCTTTAACTACCTCGAAAATCGTTTACATTTGGCTGTCATATCGAATCCGTCATTTTGAATTTTGAAAATCTAAGATTAGATTCCTATACTGAGGGAAAGGATTGTTTACTAAAAATAAGGCTTCTTAATAGTTAAGAAATCGTATATTTAAATACGGCAAATCGAATAATTTTTTAAGTATGAAATAATTATTCATTTCATATAAAGCTAACATTTCTTTAGTGCAAACAACGCATTTTATATCTGAAGAAATATCTATTAAATGCAACCAAAAATTTGTTAATAGTTAAGAAACCGCTTGTATACTATGCACTTGTATCTATAAAGTAATGATTTCTTAATAGTTACAAAATGTAATGATTGGAGTCAATACACATCGTAACATAACTTCAAATGACAACACGAATGTTTTCTTTGGTTTGTTAAGAACGATTGAGTGCTATTGCAATTCGGTGGTTGTTATTGTGAAAAGAAATAAATTAAAGATATTATTTATATTTCATCTTAAATATGCTTATTTTATATACAAATACATCGTATAAGACACATGTTCCATGTCTTATTTGTGAATTTGCGCAGTTGCTGAGTTCAAAGTATACATCTCTTAACCATTAAGAAATGGTCAATTCTGATGTAACAAATAAAATGCTAATATTAAATGAATATCCTTTAATATTACAATGCCATCTTCGCGTTAAAAGGACGATTTCAACTTTTCAACTGAATGATATTTCTTTACTTTTTTCTCAGTGTAAGATCCCGAAAACTCTCGAGTACTCTGTTTCATCTCCATGAAATAATTTTTAAATTTCGATGGGCATCTTGGATCCGCCATCTTGAATTTTGGAAATCTGAGGTCAGATTCGTGATCAGCTATTTTTCGTGCAAATAAAAATGTAAGCTTCAAATGATTAATCGACCACAAAAACAGATATTAGTCGTCAAATTACGTATATATTTATTTTCAATAGTATAGATGAAAATACTGCTAGAATTTAAAGGAAAAGAAATTAATAAGGTATGCTATTCATAACGTAGAATTGTCTCAATTATACTGAAATCGAATTTATGTTAGATCTTTTCGCGGTTTGTTTGAAATTTCCCAAAACAACTAAAATGGCCTAATAGCGGTAGGGACATTCACTGTATACCGTCCCATAATAAATGCAGTCTGCTTTATACGCACTCATGCACGCACGCATTGTTTGTCAATTCGGATAGCACGTTGCACCAGGTTCGGCAATCATTTACGAGGCGCGGCTGTCGGCGATAAAGAGAATACTTCCATGTTTGACAAGGCTTAATTATTTTACGTGCCCTGTGTTTATACGGCAGACCTTCCTGTTTGCGCAGGAGGTGCAGCTTCAGAAAAGAATTCAACAGATCAGTCGTACGCGAAACGAACCTTTAGGATAAAAGAAACCTTAATTAGACAACTATATTTTTCATGCTTTCGAAACCGTAATTTTAAACAAAATTCGTCATTGTGGGCGATTATGATAAATTTGTTTTTTGAGTTTAAAATATAAATCTTTGTTTTCGAAATAACTAAAAATGTTGTTTAATTATAATTGACAAGGTACTTGAATGATCATGGTTAATTCATGAGTTTTTTCTTGAGTTGTGCCTGGAAAATATTTAGCCAAAGTTCGTTCCATTATATATATATATATATATATATATATATATATATATATATATATATATATATATATATATATATATATATATATTCATCACACTTTAAACAATCAATTACTTAACAATAAATTAAAATACAAAATGAACATGGCCAAATGAACGAAATAATGATTTTCAAGCTGGCCGGTAAAGTTGATAAAGTCATAATATCATATCGTCACTACCCATCTTACTATGAATGCAATTTCGTTTCGTTATTTACGTTTATTCAGGCTGAAAAATAATTTATTTTTAGGTATAAGGTATTATCTACTATGTGTGTGATTTTCCAGAAACAGGGCAATTTTGAAACGAAGCAAAAGTTTTATGAAAGTAATTAAAAATATGAATTTTTTTGTCTATTCATGATTATTGGTATCAAATTAAGGTGAACTCAAAGTGGTTACGCTACAGAGTTATTTTAAAGACACTGAGAAACTTTGTAGAGTAATGCATTTTTATATTGCTGCAATTTTGTTTCTTTCGCTTAAGAACTAATCCATTGATATAAAACGTTTGTACATAACGCATAATAAATAATACAATATTACAAAGTTAAGAAAAAAGGAAATCTCACATTATTCTTTCGATTTTTCGATTTTTTTGATCGGATTCTCCCGAATTCTTTTTCGTCTTTTTTTTCCGCTTTTGCTTTTCTTTCTTTCCATATCTCTTTTTTTTGTGCATTTCATATTCTACGTAACTTATATATAATTAACTTTCTAAGAGTTTTTTCCGAAATGTGTGAATTCGGCCGTATATATGATATGCCTCACGACAATGGACAGTACGACAATGGAAATATGAACAAAATCTTTTCTTATATTTTTTATAAACTATCAAATAAAAAATCGCTTAGCACTACATTTTATCCCTCTATTCTTCACATTTTTATCATTTTTGTTTCGCTGTTTGTGGTGAAATACCGAAGATATTTCGTGGCACGACAATGGATTTCTATAAAGATACGCAGTATGTCACGATTGTTTTTACTTTTAAAAAAGGTATGTACTTTATTATATCCGTTTATGTATTGTCGTGGTCGCGTGGAAATTTGACAGGACACTTGTATTTCAGTAATTATTAATATGCATATTGATCGAAATGAAATTTCTAATGATACAAACTTATCTGTAAGAATATTAACTGAACAGTTTAAGAGAAGTCGGTTTTTCTAATCTAAATGACTTAAAAATTCGGTGTACTCAGAGGTTAAGACATACCGAAATGCAATTTTTCGGCTCTTAAATGTTACTTTTCACTAAATTTATGTATTAAATTGTAGTTTTTTATTACATATCATGCTTCGGGAATCTTTATACGACTTTTTTGTAAATAGCTGATAATGAAATAATAAATTATTTAGATAATACAACGTGAAGACATGAAAATGCCCTCTTTTTGGAGAAGCACCCATATATTAATTTTTCTACTGTGCATAATTACAATGCATTATTATAAAATGTTTGGTTGATTGGCTCATATTGGGCTTACAAAAATAAACATATCAGCATTTATCAAGAAATAATTATAATAAAAAAAGTAGATATTTTTTTTTACTTCACTCAATACTACCTTCAAGAAAGAGATCGTTATTCTTAATGTTTTCGTGTCACAAGTCATATTTGAAGAGAAAATATTATCGAGGTACAAATATTTGTTCTGCGAAGGTCCTTCGCTGTACGACCTATGAAGCATTTGTTCTTATTACGCTATCTGTTTATCGACATGTTATTACTCGCAGGAGTTCCTTTAATTTTAGCTAAATTGCTGACTATATGTCAACACAGTCGCGCCCTATATCGATCTTATCTGGCAATTCCAAGTGAAGACTCTCAGATTTGGAGTCGTATTATTACAATTTTAATATACGGATTCTTTTATCAGTAAATTATGTATTCTTCGTAGTTTTCAGAGTATCAATTTTAAATAATAAGTACTTCTGAGTTTCATATATGCTAATATGAACTAAATGATAAATAAAGAAGAATTTGCAACGTCAATGACACCTTTTCTGAATTGTTGTCGCTCAACCAAATATAAAAAATGAACACGAATTACAAAAAGAAAATAATATGGAATAAAATATATAGAATACTACTGACTTAAGAAAGACCTAAAGAACAATTATCGCATGCATACAAATCTTGGTGGAGTATAAAATCTGTCCTTACTAGTGTTGATGAGACACTCGTGGAATTTGATATTTAGAGAAAAAAATTTCGTAAACGCGTATTTTGAAACCGCCTATTTGGAAAAACAAATTTTTAGGTATGATCTTATTCTTTAGTATCGAGAGCACTTTTTTAATAGATTTCGTAATGATAGTAAAATGGATTCTCTCCAAAACATAAAAAAAAAATAATGAAAAATGAATATTTTCCATAATTTTTTTTTGAAAAATATAGGTTAGGTGCCAGTTTAAACAATTTTTTAGCGGCAATCGAGAAAGCGACCTCGAAAACATAAGATACGGGCATTGACATAGATGAATATTACATTTTGTGAATACAGTTAACAATCAAAGTCAATGTCGAAAAACGGTACACTTAGGCCGATCAGGGTTAAAACATTATTACAGTTTGTTATAACTCTTTATCATAAAATTTCTATAGCTGTCGATGATTATTTTATTACAGATAATGTAATTATAGGCTTTATTCTAATAGTTTAAAATAATTTAACACGTTACATTAGTTATTAAAAAATTTAACTGATCTGATAAAAATGATTGAACCTACTCGGCAATTGTCTTACTAAAAGCCTTTGCCCAAGATAATGATAATGTTATTTAAAGTTGGAAAAAAATATTGCTAGGGGAAGTTATGAGTGTCGCAAAAAGCCCCTTGGCCATACGTGGTGAAAAGAACTCGTAGAAAAAACGAAGGAAAAAGTCCCCTTATAATGATCCTGCGTCGCTTTTCAGCAATTATCATTCATGCTACAGAAACGTAGGATAAAAAATCTTTACACTTTGTCGCCTTTGAAACATACCACTGCATCTTCAATAGTATTTCACATAAGGTTGGGGGAATTAATTAAAATTTAATTTCTTATTTCATGTCTTTATATCAAATTATAACGGCATAGACAACTAAACGCAAAAAAATTGTTTTTCTTGCTATGTATATTCTCTTGAGTAGTACATTTATTTTTAAAAAATATATTTTTTATATTAAACAATTGAGAAAGAGACGTCAAGTCTGTGGCGATAGAATTATTCATACTCAACGAATCGTGTAAAAAATTAGGAATGTCTAAAATGATATAAATGTCTAAAAAGATATAAATAATAGCAAACGATTTTGGCTTGCCGTTTTGCACGTTCATAATTTTATATGCATTTCGTTGACATTATACGTTTATTGTATGATAAAAAGCTCAAATGTTAGAAACATAAATAAAGCAAGTTTAAACGAAAATCGAATATGATCACCCCTTAAAATTTTTCAGGAAATTCATTAAATTGACATTACACCGGACCACAAAAAAACTTATGTCATGTGCAAGAAACGCAAATAGGTTGTTTTTATAAATTTTGGGCGGCTAAAACCGAATTCGGACATAAAATTGGTCTTATACGTTTGAGTTTTTCTATATTTGAGGTTTAAAGTACGACAAATTCGAATTTTTCTAACATTACATCGATTACCATTAAATTCTTACGTTTTATAACAATTTTCGAAACAGAATTTTAGAAATATTCGTATGAAAAGTCTCTCCGCAAATATGTCCAAAAAGCAGTTTTTTCACAATCTAACCTCAAGCATTTAATAAGTTGAATAAACTCTGAACCCTGGATTCGGATGAGCAACCAAAAATCCATACGAATTACCTAGTCTTGATCCATTGTACAGTTAAATTTTTGTTCTTGCACAAGATTTGTCAAGTATCTCGGAAATAAAAACAATGTATCGCAATATAAACCTCAGATTTAAAAAAAGACGTATAGGACCAATTCTGTCCCCAAATTCAGATTCAGCGGCCCAAAATCTATAAGAAATACCTACACGGAGAAAAAAATTTCCTGAAAAATTACCGTGCTAGTCACCTGAAAACGGGTGCAACTTGATTTTTCGGAAATATTTATAGCAACAGACAAGAAATATTGCTTTTCTGGCAGGAATATTTACAACAACGGCTAGATATTTTTATGTACGAGCTAGTCGAAATGTTTAGTGTAGCACAGTAAAATTTACAGGACATTGAGTTTTTAAGTTAGTGCAAGTCGAATAATCCCCAATATTTGAAGAATTTATAATATGTTGCTTCATTATTTTTACTGTGCCACTTCTCGAAGTGGAAGCGAAAGTTTCCGAACATATTCGAATGCTACCGAGTCTAACTGCGGTGAAAACAAAAGAGCCCCAATATGGCGGCCGAGTAGTCCGACGTACGAGTCTGAACTGGTCCGATCCGAGTAGTTTGGTGATTAACTGTTTTTGTTCTCGTTGCAGTAATTTCTTTTGAACAAGTTTGGCCAATTTATACAGGATGATATGAATATGTGAATAGTCCTTTTCCTATTGCTTGAAATTTTAATAAAATGTAAATATTACTTTTTCAAGTTGAAAGTAAAATAGAAATTTTCGTTCGTGCATACAAATAATATACAACAAATATTGATATATCTTGTCAGCTGAAAGTAAACGTCGATAAGGCTTTTACGATTTTAAGAACTATTGCTGTTACTAGTAGGCTTGCAATTTATTTCATCTATACCCAATAAACGAGATCGTGTGCAAAATTTTCACGTATTTTCTGTTTGAATTCGATTTGTTTCCATTTTGGAATGAACTGTGAGCCAAATATTTTTACTATGCTGTGACCCAGGAATTTTTGCTGTATTGTGGCACAGGAATTTTTGCTGTATTGTGGCACAGGAATTTTTACTGTGCTCTTGATCCGAAATTTTACATGTTACTTTGGAAAAATTCAGCGAAGCAATGTAAATTTTACTTTGCCAACAACATGTACTGCGTTTATGGGACAGCACGGTAATTTTTCAGGACATTTCCGTACAAAAATTCTGGGAATTTTTTCTCCGTGTAGTTACACATGACAAGTTTTTGTTTGTGGTCCGGTATTATTCAGCTAATATAAATAATTACACACAAAAAATAACAATTTCAGAAACTTCATTATAAAAGGAAAAAAACAATGCAGGTGTAAAGTAAAACAACAATATTAATAGTGCATCTCAAACCCAATCATTGGTTTAACTGAAATAATATACATATTAGACTACAAAAAAATGCTCTGAATACAAAAGAACGTATACTGTTAAGTTGTGCACCATATTCACAACTTTTATTTAAATCAACCAATATGTCAACTTCCGTAGGCATTGATCCATTTGTGTTTATATCATTATTTCTTTTTAATAGTGAAAAACTAAATGCAAATAGTAGACGATTTCAATAGCGAAACGTTTATGTCCTAATGACTTCCGGAGTAGACATTTTTTCAAGGACATGATCAGGGCCTTAATAAATTTCTGCTCGGTTTATTATCTTTGAATCTGCTGTTTTCAAGTGTGAAGACAGTTAAGTAAAGGTGTAGGGTTCTTTTTTTATATATTATATTAAATTTTTTTAAAATTATAATATATAGATCTACCTACCTGTTTTTAGTTCTGATGAAGAGAGCGTAAATCTGTAGAAACGTATAAAAAATAAATAATGTTACAGACGAGGTCATTTATAAACTTGACCAAGTGAGAAATTCACTTATTGATTGAAAAAATTAAACAAAACAAGATCAAGCCTAAAATAACAAAAACGATGTAGAGCATAAAAAAGAAAAGACTTCTCTAGCTTTAGGAACTTCACAAATCACGTAATTTCTTAAATGAAAACACATTACGAAATTATTTTCACTGCGTGTGAAACAATAACTCATTTTCCGCAAATT
The DNA here is from genome assembly GCA_030407085.1 of Trichopria drosophilae. Classification (NCBI taxonomy): domain Eukaryota; kingdom Metazoa; phylum Arthropoda; class Insecta; order Hymenoptera; family Diapriidae; genus Trichopria; species Trichopria drosophilae. The sequence goes on from CM059583.1 coordinate 166,671,038, forward strand.
ATCCTCGACAAGGGCGCGTGGTATTCACCTCGCATCCGTATTTATGGATTCCAGAGACAAAAGCGTCCAGGTATACATACAGAGAAAATACATAAAGCCGTAACCTAGGCAGTATTGTGCGTTATATATGTATTCCCATTTCGGATTATACTCGTACATGTTTTCGCGCGAGGGAACTCCTGGTTATCCCTCTGGCATGGGCGGGACGATAACACCTCGAATCGCTCAAGGCTCAAAGGGTTACGAGTCTCCGTGACAGTTTTCAATGGGTGATCGGCCAAATGTAAAATCACCGGGTCGTTCCGATATGGGAGCGGCTGCTCCTCCGGGCCTGGATTATGGATTTGGAGTCTGCCGCAGAAATAAATCAACGACCGGAAAACGAAAACATTCCTTCGGTTCATATACACGAGTTTTCGATTCGCCACTTTTTCCAGACAATCAAAAACAATGCACAAAGCAGCCGCTTATTGCAACTCAAATCTTCATTATACTTTACACGTTCATATTTTGAATAAATATTCAATTCCAATAAAATTCTAATATATGAAGAGTATTAATTTCATAGGACTAATATATAGTCCACCAAAAAGAAACAATTCGTTCCGTTTTGTACAAAGTATGCACTTCACAGCGGGAAACATGCATTTGATCATACGAATAGACTTTCCAATCGATTTTCCTATACTGAAACAGTATTCGACAAACGAACGAGGATAATACAGCCGACGTGAACTCAACTGCGAGAAATCAACACTAAAATGGTCCGCCTAACGAACCACTTGTGGAAGGGAGCAATGTCGGATATTTCCCGGAAACAGACAGCATGTGCTGCCTTGTCGGCAATTTTTTGTTTCCACTCGTCCAGGATTTAACTTTTACTCGAAATTTCATTTACATAACGGCTGGTATTCTATTTTTTTCAGTGCCGTATATTATTTATTTTCTGAACCACGTTATTCTTAAATTAATCAAAATAAAATGTAGATAATTGTAGGTTGGTATTAATAATAATAATTATAATATATAAATATTTGGCTTATGTCCTGCAAATTTTGTAGAAAGATCAAATATGATAAAGAAATGCCAACAGCGATTGGTAATCTGGTCTTTGCGAGTATCAACGCGGCTGCTATGTAGGTAGAGTTTTGAATTAGTCTCGAAATGGCCTTTCAAATGAGGGGTGCACCTTAAAAACCCGACAAATCACAAAACAGACAATTCAAAAACCAGACATTTAAAAAAACAGATATTAAAACCCAGACATTTCAAAAGACAGACATTCATAAACCAGACGTTTAAAAAAATAGACATTTCAAAATTTACATATTCTGAACATTTAATTAATAATTGACCTCTAAATGTACTTAATAAATAAATTGGGGTTGACCTTCAAGCGGCTTACAAAATTAATTCCTTGGTCAAACATTTTTTACTTTTACATAAACTTCCAGGGAGACATCAATGACGGCAACCCGAGATTAATATTTTATGTAGTGAACACAACAATCGGAGGTGTCTGTATTTTGAATGTCTGTTTTTTTAAATGTCTAGTTTTTAAATGTCATGTTTTCGAAATGTCTATTTTGTGATTTGTCGGGTTTTCGATATGCACCCCAAATGAGCCCCTATTCAACCTCTGTTGCCATTTAAGATTTTATTTCCCCTTGTACCCCAAAGCTCCTTGTGATAAGGCGGGATTGTTAACGACTGGCGGAAGGGCTTATAAATAAAACACGCGGTTTGATCGGCCACACGAAAATTTCAATTATTTATTCCGATCAGTGTCGGTGACGATCCGATCGCAACTCGGACTTCCTAACCCGAGAACGTCCCGAAACGTTCTCTCCCCCCGATCGTCACTTTTTCACATCTTCGTTCGATTTTTCAAACTCTCGAGCATTTAAATAGACTACGACGTCATATTACACATCGATATCACACTATTCAAATTACAAATAATCGTATGGAGATCGTCACCATTTCGAAGGGCCTTTTACATAATTACCTAACAGGCCAGCTTCATTTTGAGAGGTACCCCCATTCGGGTGTGCAATGGCGTAGGGAAAACCACCTTTGTGGGAAAAACCTACGCCGGGTACCGCAGTCGATAAAACATCGATTCTGTCCGTAACAGGGATGAAACCACCCTAAAAAATAGATTGTTTTTTAAATCGTTTGACATCATTCAAGTTATTTTTTGAAAAATAACAGTTATTTGAGGGTTTTGTATTTGCAGATATCACCCTGTATACATGCTTGTAAGTTTTCGTCAAATGTGCGATGTAATTGCGACAAGATGTAATTATGAAACTAACTGCGTATACGTGCATTTGCGAATTGATGTTAAATATGTAGGTGTAAGTACCTGATGTGCATACACTGTGAGACAATAAATGTAGGTTGACTAGCCATATTTTGGCGCCAGTTTTTGACAACAAAAATAGAATATTATCGTAATAAATTTTGAGCCCTACGTGAAAATGTTCCATGGAAAAATTCCCATACTCTCTGGTTTCAGCGGGGTATACTCTGAATATGAAGAAATGGTCTACATTTTTTTGAATTAATTAGAATTCTTCTACCAAAATTTCCTCGCCAGTATGGGACTTTTTTCATGAAAATGTATGAATTATCGGCATTTTTCGAGTAAATCTCGCCAACACCAGTGAATATGGAAATTTTGTAAGGAAAATTTTATCAGGATACTTCATATAAAAAAATTTCATATATAATCATTTCAAAGTGTGTGTTTTTAACTTACTATCTTTCCTGAAAATTTGAGCCAAATGTTTAAAAAATATATTTTTTAATGAAAAAGGCGCGAATAAAGTATTAACGAAATTTGACGTTTTTGATGATTTTTTGCTTAAATTTCAATGTTTCAAGGGTGTTGATTTCAAAATTATGACGAATAATTTAAAAAAAGTTTATCGTTAGGAATTTAAACTTCAAACGACTTGCAGGCTAGATTAACATCAATTATAATAAAAACAAAAAAAAAAAACGCGGGTTCATTGTTTTTTAATACTTTCCAAGAACTGGGTCTAAATAATACAAAATATTCATGGGTTTTTTTTTAAAGCATCCTAAGAATAATTTTTCCACGAGTCTAAATTTCACGCAAACCATAAAAGCAAATATTTGGTACTCAACGCATTCACGTATTTTTTTTCTCATGTGTATTACTAAAGCATTTGATATGATAATCGGTAAAACTATATAAAAATGTAGCACAAACAAATAGTTCATGGTTTTCCATTGTCTGATTGATATCAACCCATTAGCGCATACGGCGCGACGCGGACGGACCAGTGGAAGAAATTTTGGAAATATGCAATTTTAACCATTAAAAACAAAATTTTGTACTTTATAGTTTTGAAGGTCGCTGATCATAAATACGAAGTCTGAAAAAGATGGAAAATCGCTTATCCACTATGACCGCTCAAACGTAGCTGTTACAATGATGAAATTGGGCAAATCAACCATTCATACATTCAATATAACCAACAGTACATTTATATTTTCATAAATTTTTGGGGTCGCTGAATACGAATTTGAAGTCAGGATTGCAAAATTCAACTGGTTATTCAAAATCGCGGATCTGACTTACATGTATCGATTTTTGTGAAATTCCGATTTACAATCTAAGAATTCGCTTTTTTATTGCCGCCATTTTGAATCGGCCATATTGAATTTTAAAATCTTCAAATTCGTATTTAGGGACCCCAAAAATATCAGGAAACGTCAATGTACTGTCGTTTATATCGAACGTTTGAATGTTTCAAGAACAGTCACAAACAAAACTGAAAAAATCCACTTTCTCATTAAAAATTCGAACTTCAAACGAATTGCGGGCACCGTTAATGTCGTAAAACAAACGCAAAGTCGTATATTTTTTTCGAGATTCTACAAGAATTCACTCGAAAGTAAGAAACAATTTTTTTGTTTGTTTTATGAACCACCCTAGTGCATAAGCTCTGATTCGCAGTGCTTTTCGCTGATTTAAATTTAGAGAGAAAATTAATCGCAAATTCATCATTCAAGTTTATTAATAATTTATGTATTTTAATAATGTATGTAAAATACGTACTCGACAATTGCAATTTATAACATGTATAGAGCCTAGCATACAAAATAAACAATTATGAATGCATTCGAACAAGAGATAATTTATATTGCAAAGGAACCCACAGAGCTCTTATTAAAGAGTTACATATCCAACCCCTATTGCCTTACCCAGCATGATGCAAGTATGCATTCAAACTCACTTATGTAAATCTTACGTTTCTTCACGTGAGTTTTTCACATTTCCTCTTGCATATACTCAAGGACAACTCATGAAAACCGACATCTTTTTCCCGAATCATGAATTCCATTGCAGTGAGGGTTGGTTTCGTTCATCTCTCATTGTGCACTTTTTTCTACGTACATCCTTCAATATAACGAGCAACGCAGTCTTGTGCAATTTCCTCACAAAGGATATTATTCACACTATTATGTATGTATATATAATTACAGAATTACATACGTATCTGTGCCTTAATTTACGGATGAAGCGTATTATGAGCGGAAAGGGAAACCTAATAGCGTACATGACAATGTATTGCAACTGAAATGATTCCCATTTCAAATCGTGTATCACGCACGTAAGCAACCATACCGTGCCATGAATGGTACGTCTCGCTTATTTGATATGCGGTATACATTCTGGATATTGAATATATTCGCATGGGAAAGGTCTTGTAACTGATGTACACACCGTGCATGTGCAGGGGGAGCTTATATATTAGATGTGCGACCATGTTGGTTCCCAATTAAACAAATGCTACTCGAAAGTAGAGCAACCCCTACAAGTTTTTTCCCCTTTTCACTTCTCCCTGTATCTTATTTTTCGCCTTTCCTGTTTTTGTCCTTTTTATTTTCGCACTTTTTACTAAATTTTAATACTTCCTTGTAACGCCAATTTAAATAGTAATTGTTGCCTTATAATTTAACGAGGTTGTATTTATAATGTATGGAAATTAATAATACTATGCATAATCAAGTTACTGTGTTTTAACTTTAATTTAATCACACATAGTTTAAAAACATTCGATTAATCCAATAGATAAGATAACTTGATGCCTTCGTAAATAAAGACGTAACATATCATTTAAACCGATTTAATTATTAAATCCAATGTCGTTATTAAACATTTGAAGAGCAGTTATTTTCGGACAGAATTTCTTTAATATTAACCAAATAATTATTTAATGTTTTTTTCCAAAAGATATGATTATTTCACGCATTGCCTAATAATGAAGCTGCCATGAACCTGACGTAAGGCGTGTTTAAGTGAGCATATTTTTAATAAAAATTTTAATTCTCGAACACGCGATTAATTAACATTAATATACGTATCAAAGGAATTTTTAAATTAAAATTTCACATATATTTCTTTCTTTTACGTCATTTTCACTTCGCCCATCAACTATTAGGGAAGAAACCTCATGCACGTGTCGGAGCACGAGTATATCGCTGAAACGTAACTCTATTATGTTCACATGCACGTCGTATATTAATTTGTGTGGGTTGCACGTGTACACTTCATACTGAATGCTATTTACAGCAAAATGAATCTTGATTCCATACCGTAAAGTGGAGTGAGATTCTGTAGGATTTTTAAAAGGGACGCATATTCCTCGTGTTTCCAGAATGTAATTCTTTTTTCGAGAAATGCGGAAAAGCATTTTTTGCGGTATGCACTACCAAAAAATTCTTACACTATATAATTCGAAATTTTATTTAAATAGTAAGTAGAATATCCTCAAAATAAAAAACTACACCGTACATAAATAAAATAGTTTTATAGTACGAATTAAAATCGATTTTGCCCTTTGCGTCTTTACATTTCTCAAGCGAAATTTCCATCATATAATATGTAAAGAATAATTAAAATAGAAATTATGAACTTTGAATAAATATGACTATATTTTTTAAACTATGTATTTTACAAAAAAGACAAAAAGTCTTTCTTCTTCCCCAATTACATACGTATAAATGTACACTTCCTTCTTGGTTGATCTTAACAACCAGACGATCAGGCATTTAAGTAAGTTACTAGATCCCAACTTCTTATGTTAGGAGAAGCTGTGACGAAATAAATTTTTGTGTAAGTATACGTTGTAATAATTTTTGACAGACAATTTCATGAAATACAGTGGAGTATCTTTACTTAAATAATGTTTTTTTATTTGTTTGTATCAATGTTATGCTGGTTGTAAGTGATTCCCGTTAGCTATTTTACGCTTATATTAACGCTTTTTGCGCAGTGCACTACTAAAATTTCAGCTTTGTGGTAGATTCTACCTTATTCGCGGAATTTCAATTACACTTGTATACATTGCTGGTCATTTTTCCATTGATAACATAACATTTAAGCTAAGTAATCCAGTATTTAAACTAATAAAAAGTTTTAATCTGTTATCGTTTACACAGAAACACAACCTACGAAGGAAAGGGTACATTACAAACATGTTTAGTAAAAATGCAACATAATAATAACGTGTACATTTATTTTAATCTTTTGTTAACCCTTCACGATATGCTGGGTTATTCAAAGTCTCACCTCTATTTAATATTTTTTTGTTTTTCACGCAAATCAATATCAATGAACAAATTTGGTAAATATAGTATCCTAAGACCTCAAATAATAAAACGTAGTACCGTAATTTTGTTTTCTATTATTACTGTATTATTGATATAAACAAACAAACTCGAAAGAGAACATTTTTATCAAATAAATTCCATTTCTTACAAAATATTAATTACGAATTCCATGCCAGCGTTACTAAATGCAAAACTCAGAATCCAATATGACGGCGCAGAATCTGAAATATGTCAGAATCTGAAATTCATTACGATGAAACTAGGCTCTGCACTGAAAAAAATAAGCCTTAATTTAAGGCCATTGATGGGCTACATTTCAGATGTAACAAAAACTAGCCCGATTAGAAAATGACAAACTTATGCACTATACATGGACTAATTTCAAGCCACATTAATTTGTAACAATTTTAAGACTTATTTTTTTCTGTGTATACAGGGAATTCGTGATTGCCGATTACGAATGTGTTAGCAGACTTTCGAAAATCAAAATTGACCGATTCAGTGCGTCGGATCAAAATATGAAACTTTCTTCAATTTACATAAAACTGGTCCCATGGGGTTTTTGGAACTGTCGAATGTGAATCCGTTGTCAGACTTTCGAAATTTAAAATGATAGATCCAATATGAAGACCTATGCAATTGGATTATGTATTCGGATAGATGTATGCATTAAAGATCACTGGGTAAATCTTTGGAAAGACTGCTTCACCTGGAAAAAATATTTCTTATATGGTTTCCGACGTATTTTGGGTCGCTGATCACGAATCTGACAATAAAAATTGGCGGTCGGCAATATTTTTGGCTAAAATCTTGAAAAAACATCAAAAAACTTCATTTTTTTCAGTTTCTTGCATTTATTTCGAAAAATTGAACTCGTACGAAAAAAAGTTTCAAACAAAAGTTGTATAGCACAAAATTCTCTACAAAAAAGGTTCTATAAATTTTTTTCATAAATTGCAAAGAAACCCCTTAAATAAAGCCCTAAATATGAGAAAAATGATAAAAGCGGGATTTCTGACCTAGAAACGGCCAAACTCGCATATGTGTCTAAACATCCAATCTATGCTAACCCAACGTAACTACTGCCGAACCTACGTAGAACTAAAGTATACCTAAGGCCATTTGTGTGCTTGGGCTTCGCCCCCCAGACCACCCCCTCCTCATTTATACTATCCTTCGGTCTACACATTGTTATTCAGAGCGACACATACTACATGTAGGTTCGATTATCACTAAAATCTGTTGGTTGGAGGTTAGGCTAGTATAAAAAGGGGGGTCTGGGGGGCGGAGCCCCCCAGCACACACACACTACTTAGGTCTACGTCCTGGATGCCCTTGCGTGACCTAAGTGGTGCTTGCGTGATGGAGATGGAGAGGGAGATGGCAGACCCCCCTTTTTATACTAACCTAACCTCTAACCACACAGTTATGAGTGATATAATCGAACCCATATGACATGTGGCTAGATTGTCAGCCATACCATCTCAGGTTTATTTCGCGTTTTTATAGAAGATACGACAAAAATGCATATAAACTTTTTTATAGGGAATTTCCCGCTCTACAACTTTTGTTTGAAACTTTTTTTCGTGCGAGTTCAATTTTCGAAAGAAATGCAAAAAAAAATGAAAAAAATGACATTTTTTTGGTATTTTTTCGAGATAGCGGCCAAGATACGTTCGACCGCCAATTTTTATCATCAGATTCGTGATCAGCGACCCAAAATACGTCGGAAACCATATAAAAAATATTTTTTCCAGGTGAAGCAGTCTTTCCGAAGATTTACCGATCACTTGATAATTATTATTCAGGGTTATTTGTGGGTCGCTGATTGCGAATTTGGTGTAAATTTTCAAAATCAAAAATATTTTTGACAACTCGAAATTTACAATCAGTGATTCCAAAAACACAGTATTAAATAGTTTTAGACTCATTCAATTGAATGAAGTTTTGAATTTTCGACCGCCATCTGACATCAAATTCGTAATCAAGGACCTCGAAAAAATGCAGAGTAATAACCCGAGTCAAAATTTAGTAAGGCCCTCATTAGGCGCGCAACGTTGTGGTCAAGCTCTGATCCGGGTCCTTGATAAATTTGTACTCAAATAGGATGCAAGGGAAATTTCATGGGTTAATTTAAAGCGTTATTCAAAATTTAAAATAAGGTATCTGACATTTCTAATGCCGATAAATCTGCGTAAAGTAGCGACTGTTATAGTTCATTCCTATTAAACCCAGCATGAAATTAAACATAGATCAACTGAAATTTTTCGATATCAAGTCTTATAATACCTTTCAGTCGAAAGTAGACTGTTATCTGTGATAAATCCATTTTTTATGATTTTTGAATTTTCATGATAAGTGAAATTAACTATAAAAATACATTTGTTTATTTAAATAAATTATATTTTGACAATTCAAGCAATTGCAAAAAAAAGCCGTTATATAATATTTAATAAATCTTACATTTTTTAGTAACAAATAATTTATGTCGTAATATTTAAAGTAACATGTTATTCATTTTAATGAAGGGAATCTTGTGTAATCAGCTGATGTATGTTCGGAACCGGAAGTGTGTATTGGTGATATATTGTATACGTATGTTGATTTGGTTGTAATATCTAATTTTCGTATTATGTATATCAGATAACGATTGTTGTGGATTTGTTCACTCCGTAAGAGCGCGTGGGCAATCAAATCGTATTCTTAACAGATTTTGTCACTTTCGAATTTAATTCTGATGAATAATTGTTTACTCATGTTACGAAAAGAAAAATATTGAAACCTATCATTCCTTTTTGTAGTGACCTTTGCTTTCTTTTCCTTTGGTTATTTGACGAGCACATAACCCCATGTGGAATCTATATTTGTAAACTTATTTTTGTGCTCAGCTCTCTAAAATTCTTAAAATGTAAACTGTTAATTAAACCGGTTAAACTGGCACTTTTATACAGAGATTTCTGGGTTTTTGCTTTATTTTTAGAATTATTTATTAAAGGATATAACACCCTTAAAACAGTACAAAGTGATAACTAATAAAAAATAGGGAATATATATATATTATTATATTTATTAACGGATATAACATCCTCAAAACAAACTTTAAGAATTTTAGACCGAAATATATTTGTTAGAAATTATTGTAGTACTGGGTAATTGTAGTACTGCGGTAACAATTGTTAGTAAAAAAATCAATGTACTAACTCCATAATAACACTTGATATAGAATATGAGATACTATGTGTGATCTCGAAGAAAAGTTCATCGTTATGAACAATTATTTTTTCTAAATAATATTACAACATACAAGAAATGAATGATCAGGAACAATTTAAGTAATTTCTCAACAAAATTAACATGTTCAACAATTTTAATATGTTCTTATAAGACCAGTAAAACCCTGAAAATGATTTTATATACACTTTTTACTAAGAAAAGCAAGACATAACAACATTTTACGAAATAAATAAAAAATATTATTTTCAGTTTATGTATCGTTTGTTTAATATAAAGTTGAATGTAATATAAAACTATTGCTAATTTATGGTGGTAGTTGTGGAAAGAGGTTTTCGCATTTCTATTGTGAGTGCTTATATCTGCTGAAACTCTGCAGCACTTGAGACATCTCGATGACCGCGTTTTCAAGGACGTCTTGTACTTCAAGTCAAAATCACGTACGTTATGGGCCATAGAAGAATGCCGATGTTTCTACGCCAATTTCGTTGCATATGATAAATTCACAAAAGCATGTCAGAATGTATAAATAAGAATTATTTAAGTATAACAGATTAGGAATTTGTAATCAATTTGTAATAAATATGAGATAATATCAAAATTTCATCATTCGAAAATGAAGTTATGAGGAGAGTCTGGCAGGTTACTAGATTAACGTATTTTTAAATTGTAAACACCACATTTTATAATAAAAACGTTTTAAAGTTCTCTTATTTAATGTTATATGTATTTTTCCATGATGATTTATCGTTGTCATTGAGACATACTGGAAGTGTTTTAGATTGATGATCAAAGATATTTTGTGTTAATTTCATTGTGGATTCATTTCTAGGGTAAAACTTTAGTTTTTAGAATCATCAAAATGACATTCAGATGAGTTAAACAAATTTTCATTCATTATGTTATTTAATAAGCGTACGATTATATTGTTAGTGCAATTTTGTCCCCTATGATTGGTTTTTTCATTGCTTGAAATTGTGTAATTTTTAAAATATAACTTCATATTAGTGATCTGCTACCTTAAACTATATCTATAATAGGTTTTAATATTGGTTTTCTGTATTTATAGCAATTTTTTAATTGTGTGTAACTTTCGACCCGCAATATATAAGGAGGTTAATTTTAATTAGTTCTGAAAATTCGGTGTAGAACTGTTATCGTTTCTTTATTATTCAAATACGTCGGATTATGAATTTCAGTTAGGCGTTATATTTGTGTATTAATTAAGTAGCACCTTTGAAATAACAATACATTAATATCACAGGTAGTTATGAGCAGAAAAGCTGTAAGATGGCAACTTGTAAGCGTCTGACGTATTGATTACATAACTTGCACATTTAATTGGGTTTCACAACTACATAACAATGGAATATGCAAATTCGCATTAGTTAGTTAAAATTTGATAAATCTGTATTGGAACACATTGTTCACACCAAATGTCAACTATAATAGAGAGGGAAGATAAGTACCCTTTGTTTTTTTTGACAAAGTCTAAGAGAATTACGTGATTAGTTAGTTAATTTTAAGGTGGAAACTAAAGACATACGCTAAAATATTACCAGATATGTGATCATTATTCGGAAAGAGAACGTCAGTAGAAATAGAATTTGAAATTGTACCTATGTTAATAGAATGAAAATCAACAATGATTAAAAACATAGGTTTTATTGGTAGAAATGTGCCCTTCCTAAAATCTCAAATTAAGAACGGTAAAAGACTTAATTTCAGCATTAAAATTTGCTAATTTTCTTAAATTAAGTCAATATTTACTTTGAAAACCTTGGTTTTAGTTTTGAAAGCTTGCTTTAAGTCAATATTCAGGTTTGAAATAAGAATTCTCTAACTTAAGTGTGACAAGCTCGAACAATGTTTCTTTAAGCATAAATCTCGACTAAAATTAAACTTTGCTGTCTGAAAGTGAGCCTCTAAGCGCACATATTGACTTACTTTAAGAAAATTAGCGCAATTTTGGACTGAAATTAAGCCTTTTATAGTGCTTAATTTGAGATGTAACGATTTTAAGACTTTTTTTACTGTGAACGCGATTAAATGAATTCAACGAATATTAGGTTTTCAATAATTTAATTACTGAAAACGATACATACAATCGGAATTTGGGTCTTTTTATACGACACACAGAAAAAATAAGAAAAATTAGCATTGTTACATCTTAAATTCATCATTAGGTAAGGCTTAATTTCAGCCCAAAATTGCGTTAATTTTTTTAAATTCAGTCAATATTTAGGCTTAAAGTCTTACTTTCAGACAACAAAACTGACTTTCAGCCGATTTTTTTGTTTGAAATAAGATTCGTCTAACTTAGATGCCATAAGCACGATAAATCTTATTTTAAGCCAAAATATCGGCTAATAGTCAGTTTTGATCACTGAAAGTAAGACTTTAAAGCCAAAACACTGACTGAATTTAAGAAAATTAACACAATTTCGGGCTTAAATTAAGCCTCACCTGATGACGAATTTCAGATGTAACAATTTTAAGACTCATTTTTTTCTGTGCAGGGAAAGAAGACATGACGGTAAAATAATTGGTCGAAAAAATTGTTGATCTTTAATCTTTTTTATTACTTTTCTTCGGTTTGTACGTCTCTTTGGGCACTTTTCATTTATTTCTGTTTCCTCTCCGCCCTCTTTTACTGCTTCCCTGTCTATCTTTCTCTATCAATCTTCTTCTTTTGCACACGCCCCCATTCGCTCCATAGGCTCCCCTTTGTTTCCTGTCTTTTCCCCTTTCTCGCTTGGTAGACTGAAAGCTTTCACGGAACTCTTCCCGGATCCTTCCCCCTCGTTCATTGCGGGGGACGTCTGTCTTCCATGACTTCCATCGTCCTTCCCCATATCGTGCGTGAGCCCACACTGTCCCACTGACCCGCTCGGCCGTCCAATCAGAAAACGTTGTCGACGGCAGTTCCTTTTTCACATTTTCCCCCTTGCAATAGGATCCTGGAGGAAGGAAGGTTCTTACTTTCTTTTCCACCCCCTTAGCCCATACCCACCTTACTTTTTCCGACTATTCTTGGGAAATGGTTCACGGGCGTCTAAAAGCTCAACGAATTGGCAGTTAGCGACTTTTAACGTGACGTGGGAAACTTCGTAGATATCCAGACGAAGATTATAGCGGTCCGAATGTGATTGTCGTCGTTCTATCGTTTGTAGAGAATTGGCTAGTTTCCTTCTCACGACATTCTACTAAACACAGACGAATATCAGATACTAACTTTATTATTAGATGAAATACATGTTTAATCATTGTTTCCCCCCTTTCTTTCGACGAAATTTAATTTTGACACAAATATGAGAGATATAATGAATGTTCTCCAGAATTACATATTTCGTATGATTTAACATAAAAAAGCAAGGGTGGTAATCACAATAAAACAAATAGTCAACTGTCCGTTCCGTATCAAAAAAGTCCTTTGACAAAGGATACGCAACTTCCGCGTAATAGGAAGTTCTAATTACGCATTTTAATATAGATTTCCTTGTGATAACGAATACACAAGATCAAGCCACCATCTCGAAAAAGTTAAAAATAATGTACTCAATCTTTAGAAGCAAGTTTTCATACAAATAAACTAACTAATATAGATTCAATAGTTGTTTAACATTTTTGCGTTCCACGAGATCAGGATCTAGCTGAGGAACAAAGTTCTGAAAATTAACACACCGAAAGGTCAAAATTTCCATGTAGCATGGCTACAACGTGATTTTCTTTACTTTGTCTTTAAAAATTTGGCAAAAAGAAGGCAAATTAAAATACCTAGGACTCACGCAATATCGAAATTTTAGCCTTTCGGATTTCTGATTTTCGGAACTTTGCTCCCCGGCTCAGGATCTCATGAAATATGGACCACCTCCCTTACGCAGACAATTGTCCTATATTTTCACGTGTAACTGAAAATAAACTATTATTTGTTCTAAAAACAATTATTGAATGTAACGGGCATATACCTTTTTATAGTAGTACAACTTCCAACTATACGATGACAGATATTTGTGAATTAAACTTACGTGCAAATCGAGTCCCTGTCATTATTGGCATAGACGTAGATAAATGTCTCCGGAAATGATTGAAACAAATTGCAACAAGCCTTTCTTTGGCTGGATTTCTGGTCATATTATGTGGGAAATGCTTGATTTCTTTTATTACATTTTTTTACTTGCAGTTAGAAAATTCCTTTATAAATTATAATATGCCATAGAGATACGTCCGTCCTGTACAATAGTTATTGTGTTAGGCTGTTGTCCCTTTTTGAGAATTGACTTGACCCATCTTGACCCACGAGCTAAACATAGCAAATAATAATGGAGCCGCTAAATATCAGCCATAATTCTGACGATCTTCGTAATAGTACAGCAAATAAATAAATTATACTATATATAGTTCGATGAATATTTATTTACATGATTTATAGCTTACTCATTGAAGCGTATTGACCGCATTTCCTGCAGCCTATCCTGCAGTTTTTCCTGTTATTTTTAATTGTCATTTAGTGAGCGCTATAGTTGATGTTGTGGTGAAAACGTCTATGAAATCCTAAATAATCAGTTTTTGGCACAAATAGTAGAAAATTTGGTTCACTATTTTTTTTATTGATTTCTTTTAAAATTCATTTATTTCAATACGATTGAGAAAATAATTTATTCAATCGAATAACATTTACTTTTCTGACATTTACAGAGGGATCTTGCTGTATGAAGAACCCCTAAACTTTCAAACATTTTTTTCGGTCATTTTTAGTTTATTTCATTACGTTTTCAAACAGTTCTGATATAAGGGAAGAGGTCAAAAATTTAATACATAAAAAACCAGACACTTGAAGATCCCGTCATTAAAAAGTCAAACAATTAAAAAACCAGGAAACATCGCCGAAATGAATATCTAGTTTTTACAGTGTTTGGCTTTTGCATGTCATGATTTTGGCTGTTGGGTTTTTGAATATCGGGTTTCTGAGGTCTTCCCCGAAATAATAGTTTCACTCACTGAATGTTCATAAACTTCGTTGTCTTCAGTAGCGATTTCAATATTCAATATCTGAAAATTACGTTTTACTGAATGTCAAGGTAGATTATCTCGATACTCAAAAGTACTTTTTCACATTCTTCCTTATTTTTAAGTTTTTAGATGCAAGAATGTTTAGATACCCGTTTACTTCCAGATTATATTTTAGTATAGTTAAGAATTGAAGTTCTAAATCGAGCACTTTTACTTTAAACAATTACTCCATCATTACGTAATTCATTGTCGAAAGCATTGTAGTACAAAATTGAAGTTACAAATAGAATTTCGAAGTTTTGGATCGGCACTGCCTTCCAGTAAACAAGCTGAACAAAATTAAAGGCTAAACTAAAAGGCATCGTCTTAATTCTCCCTTCCAATTACCGACCCATAGAGAAAACTTTAATCAATGCCGGACGTTCTGCCAATCATTCAGTTCAATCTTAAATGGAATTCATTATCAACTTATTTGTAAGAGTAATACTACTTTATTGTTCGTCTAATTTGTTGAGTATTTATTTAAGGTACCTAATAATTGCAGTTTGCAAACCTTATTAATGATATATTAACATCGAAATAATATACATTTTTATGTCCGTACATATAACTCAATAATAAATTAAAATGTGGTGTACATCTTGAACGAGCAAGTCCCGATGCTTTTCTGTGCCATAATTTGAATTCTTCTACTTTTTTTCTGATGACAGAAACTCGTCTGTTGGATCAGAAATAATACAAATTTAGGCAGATAAATACATTTTTTTATGCTGGTAAACATGGAATCATTGGATTGTTTTAAGATTTTCGAAAAATATGAGGACCATTAAAGTGGAAAGATTCGATGAACCGGGCCCTCCCGAACCACAAGTGAAATCATTTTAATTTTTCTAAATAAATTTGCATTATTTCTGATTGACCAGACCAGTTTTATATCATCAGAAAAAAATTAGTCAAGTTCAAATTATGCAAACACAAAAACATTATTATATTATTTAAGATGTATACCACATTCATATATTAACCTTTTTAAATTCGAGGTTCAATGCATAGATTGTCAACAATATCATGTTGATTTCAAGTTCACAAAAGTTTTGTATTGTTTACAAATGTTCGCAGAAATGAAGGATTTTATGTAATTAATCACAAGAGAAAAATAACAAACGAAATTAAATAGCAATGAATGCCAGGTCCAAATATTAAATGGCCTTTTACTCGTAATTGCGAACATAGAAAAGTATACTGTCGGCAACCCTTGGTATCAATCTGGAGAAGGATAATCAGTGACTTTGTCGCAATAAACGGTGGCTTGTGTCTTCGCAGATGAAGTTATAAAAGAAGAAAACGGTCAAGGGTAGAAGGGAATGATATTATGCTAGAAAATAAATCAATTCCAAAAAGGCATGTAAATTGCATAAATAAAGTGATTAAATATTTGTTTAGAAATCTCAAGGCTTTCTATATTATAACTATAAGTGAATTATTATTAATAAAATAGAGTCACAATTACTAATAATATTTTAGCTATAAAGCATTGTGTGCGAATTCAAAAATATATTCTTGGAGTGTAAAAGTGCTAATGTAATGTTTACACACTGTTCAAAGACTTTAGAATGTTGAGTATGTGAGAGCGATGACCACTGCCGAAAACGAAATGCTGGCTGTGCAATTTTGGCTCTGAATAGTCGTCGGACAATCAACAAGTCAAACAGTTCTGATCGCGAGTGGTTCGAAAGAGGTGCTCCAATATTTGGTCCATTAATGCAATCTACGGAAAGAACTCGTCAACTAAGGATATCTCTTTAGGATCCGCCACTTAACCCTACCTTTATTATCTACAATGCACACATTAGATGCATGTTTACCGTAGAGTATTATCACCGCAAGTTTTCAGTTATCCTTATTTAAATATTCATTAATGAAAATATGAAGAATAAATATTTAGAACGAACATTTTATTTTATACTATACTTAAATGTAATTTGTGCATTCAGTAAAGTATTTGCAATAATATTTTATTCAGTAAATGCCGATACTGAGTTTCAACGTTTTATTGCAAAGAGCAATGCTACACTGAAAAAAAATCTACCTGAGAAATTCAGGTACCACTGGATTGGTGAGGGAAAAATAGTCAAAGGAACTACTTTACTAGTTAAAAAAATCGTGTCTATATTGTTAATTTTACTACTTTATTACAGTTAGTATAAGTTAAATGTGTAGTTAAATTGATAAAATTTTGGAAGAATTAGTCAAAATAACTGCATTTCATTCACTAACTACTTTCTTATTTCTTTTTACTACTTTAGGATATTTATTACTAGTACAAGTGAGTTAGGATTTATAGAACTAGTCATAGTAATTAGAAAGGTGTCAAATTTATTAAGAAATTCTTTCAATATACTGCTATATTTACAATTTAGTAATTAAAAAATCCTGAGTCTATTATTTATCAGAACTTGAAGCTGAGTAACACATATTATCTTATCTAAACTAAATGAGTATATAAAGGAGAATAATTACATGAATCATTAAAGGTGAAATCTATCAAATGCACATTCCTTGGCGAATATTTAAAAAGAAAGTCTTTTCAGAAATTAACAATACGCTAAAAATTTCTGACTTCCTCTTCTTCAGATTACGTCAGAAATTTTAATAAGAAAATTTTGTTCTGGATATTTCCCAGAGGAAATTGTTTTACATTGTTGTTATAGAACGTATAAGTATAAGTATACCCTAAAATATTATTTTGTTGAGTTCCAAGAAAATTGATGTGCAGTTTTAAACAAATAATGATGTTCCCAAATATACATTATATCATTTATAATTTTAGCAGATTGTACTTTTTTCATTTCCTCAGTCTTACAACCGTATTAGATATGAACATTTGTCTGTAGTATTTTTAGTTAGTTATATTTTTTATTTTTTAGTTTCTCAATAAAACAGTTTTATGCAAACATGTTTATTGATGGTATATTTACTGTTTGGCTTAGCAGTCTTCTTAGTTCAGTACTATCTGAGGTTTATTTGAAATTCGAATGATTCGTTGGAATATATTTGTTTCATAAAAGGGTCCCCTCTCGCTTTCCTCGGTATGCTTCATTAGCGTCCAACCCCTTGCCTATCACATTACTGTAGGGATACTCTGTTGAATTTAAATCCCCTTGCTAACTTTTAATCTTAAAGAAATATAAATTTGAATAGCACATCGTATACCGGGACATTTGAATAAATAAAATACAGAGTAGCCTTTTGCAAGAATATTTCAAATGTTATTTCTCTTTTTGTTTGTGTTCGTAATAATTAAAATTCCAATTAAAATTCTTGTAGGACACACAACTGAAACTATGACCGCATCGAAGGTATCTTTTTACGAGAGCAGATTCAAGAATTTCTTATATTATGATATGTATCAAATAATAAGATATGATAAAATATATTGAAAACGTAAACCTGCTGAAAATCTGAAATTACACATTTTTATCAGATACATTTTTTATACTCAAATTTTATAGTTTTTATACTAAAACTAGTTTAAATCATCTGAAAAGTATTTGTATTAATAAGCACTAAATTTTAACATATAATATTAGACTTCTACAATCGTATAAACGTAGACACTTAAAAGGCATTTGCGATACGTATAGTTTTTAGACATATATTTACACAGTATATAAATACCCACACACGTCATATAAATATATACGATATATATTATCTGTTGAAACGGTTGGAACAATCATTTTTTTAAATCTTTCTGAATGAGTAGGAATTTTCTGAAACGTTTTCATTTTTGGGCCCTATTGTATGTATACGATATATCTGCTACGTACGTATGATATACGTGTATTATGTATTCACACGTACTGAGTTTTTTTACATAAGTACGTCAAAAAAATATGTTTGAACCAATGTAGAAGTCTAATATTATATTTAAAATTTAGTGCTTATTAATAAAAACACTTTTAAGGCGATCCCAACACTTTTTAGTGTGAAAAATATAACATTTGAGTATAAAAAATATATATGTTCTTACTATTTTTAATATTTTTCAATGCCGATTTTTTTCTATACGTTTTTTGTAATTTCAAACAACCTCTCACATGATTATAAATATTTAGTTCTCAAAAAGAGAACTTAAAAATAACACTCCTTTGCCGCATTTATAAAATATTATAAAATATTAATTCAAACTCTCTCCCATGGTTTCGAAAAAAATATCTAACTGACAAAGAAAGAAAAATTCTAAACTTTTTTTTTCAAGTCAACATTTTTTACTAGCCAGTATGTTTTTAGGACAAAAATAATGCAAGAAAGAGAATTTAAAATCGTCTGATAATTTAAATAGACAGGGGACAAAATAAAGGTGGTGAATCCTTCTATCAACGATAATAACAATAATAGTCATGATGATGGTCGTGCAAAAGGAAACTTTTTTCTAATAACACGTACGCTTCAAAATCGTCTACTCCAAAACTACAAAAAATTGATAAAAACTGGACAGAAACTGCATAAAAAGTCTCCAAATAACTTATAGGTTATCTTAACCCTTTTCGTCCCAAAAGTCCGGAATTTGGACACAACTTTCAACAATGTAACTTTTGTTCCAAAAAGCGTTAACAAAAATCGAAATAAGACAAAATCTATAGATTTGGACCTCCTCTTTCAAATGCGGTGGTCAGAATCAGCCGGGAATCACAGAGAAAAAAGTTATGATCATTTTTTCGAAAAAAATACTGATTTTGTCGACGTTTTTTCCCAATAATTGCGTTTTTTTACATTGAAAAGGGCAGTGCTGATCATTGCAAAACATACTAATCGCGTCTTTTTGCTCAGACCATTCTTCTCCCGTCGGATTTTTTTCAAAAAACAAAATGGCGGCTTCAAGATGGCATCGGGTAGTTGTAAATTTGAATTTTCTCGCACGAATATTGATTATTTGACCGTGTAACGGCTCAAATCATGGAGAATTGCAATGAAAAAGTAATTATTATCATTTGTGAATACCTGGTCTCATCATGATTTATTCATAACCTCATAACCTCAAATTAATTAGACACAATGGGTTTATACCGATTATTTGTCTAATTTTCACACAATTTTCGACGTTTCCGTAACATTACTTTTGTGTGAAATTAAAAATGACCATATACCCTTGTAACCTGTTAATTATCGGTTTATAACCTAAAAATTTAGTACAGTTCGACGTTTTTTTATTTTTAAAATACTTTCTTCATTTTTTTCATTTTAATTTTATTACTTTCATTTTTTTGTATTCAAAGCACACGTGGAGGCAATGAGGAAATGAGAAAATTTTTTTTTTATTTTTCTGTTTTGTTTTATATTTTGTAAATCAATATTGCAGATATTGAAAGTTATGTCGCACTATAAGATGTGGGTTGACCAACGACCTGCAAATTAAGTGAAAATCAGACAAAATATCGGCAATAACCCATTCTACACTACTAATTTGAGGTTATAAATGAATTATGATAGGAGTAAGTATTCACAAATGATAATAATTACGTTTTCATCCCAGTTCTACGTAATTTGAACCGTTACGCGGTCAAATAATCAATATTTGTGGGAGAAAATCCAAAATTACAACTTGGAGACGTTATCTTGAAGCCGCCATTTTGTTTTTTGAAAAAAATCCGACGGGAGAAGAATGGTCTGAGCAAAAAGACGCGATTAGTATGTTTTGCAATGATCAGCACTGCCCTTTTCAATGTAAAAAAACGCAATTATTGGGAAAAAACGTCGAAAAAATCGGTACTTTTTTCGAAAAAATGATCATAACTTTTTTCTCTGAAATTTCCGGCTGATTCTGACCACGGTATTTGAAAGAGGAGGTCCAAATCTATCGATTTTGACGTATTTCAATTTTTTTTAACGCTGTTTGGAATAAAAGTTATATCGTTCAAAGTTGTGTCCAAATTCCGGACTTTTGGGACGAAAAGGGTTAAAAAATAACGGCTAGATAATATTACCTAAATTATCGGCTAGAAACTGAACGAAATGTGTTTGGATTATATACGTATTATATATTATGAGTACTTTATTGCAGAAGCTGAAACTGTCCACAATTTATTTAAAAGGGTGTTAAATTACATTCCATGAATTTGTTACAATTTGTAAGCCTGTCCACCAGAGTTGCAGTAGATTAAATTAAATTTTTATGGTGAATTTTCCATGTGGTAGTATGGATCCCTTGTTGGATGTATAAATGAAATTCCATGGACAATATACGATTGAATTTAAGATACATGACATTTCTTTTGTACATTAAATTTAAGGCCTGACATTAAAAGTCGTTTAATGCGGGAATTGAAATGTGCTTCTAGCACATATGTTCATTAATGTGTTTCTCTTTAACACTAGTATAGAATAATAATACAGCGGAGAAATAAGTATTTGGTATCAAAGTTCCGGATGTACTTCAATATTGTCCAAATTCGAAACTCCGTCGGCTTTTTTCTTGCAAATGCTTGGATTAATGTTGTATAGAAGTATAATAGAATTCCAGTCGTCCAATCTTAAATATATATAATCCTTTTTACATACTTTGAAGACAAAATCACCGGTTCTGCACTCAAAAATGGAACTTTTTCCGTTCAACAGAATTTGTGTAAAAAATGTTAAGGCCCATTTAACGTCGAAAAGTGGTCTCTACAGTACAGTTGTGATTTATACATGTCACAGTTATACATAGTTATTTTGCTTAATAATATACAAAAAAATCAGGAAAACACCTGACAAAGAATATGTGCTCCTTTCATTACAAGGTTTGAAGAAAGTGGCAAATAAATCTCATATTAGTTCTAAAAACAAATAATTTTACTTCATTTTTCGCTGATCATCTTTGTAGCATATCTGTTATTAATGAAAGACGTTAAAAGATTAAAACATTAAAAACGAAGAAATCCACATTTTAATGAAGAATGCTAAGAAATAACTGAAGTCAAATATTAACTTAAATTAAGTTTCAAATGTCAACTGATTAAAAAATCATAATAACCGATTTGATCTACGGTTCACTATTAATTTACAATAGAGACTATTAACAAAATAACTTCAAAAAGCACAGAACTAAAACTCGGAAATGTGAACATTTGAATCATATTCTTTTTTGTTTTTTTGTTTGTAGCAGCCCTGTGGACCCGTCATTTTAAATTTCAACACAGATTCGAAGATATCATCAAAAAGATATGAATGACTGAGTTATAGGTAATTTATTAAATAGAAAAACTGACCTTATATCGGAAATAATTATCTAATATAAAACTCAAGACTATCAAAAAGAAACGCTTTTATACCTAAAATTTCAAGATTTATGAGAGCTGCCCATAACCTCTTGAGTTTAAGTTTTTCATCTTTGAAATTTATGTAGTCGACGTGATATTTTTAATCAAGATTATTGAAATATTTTGAAAACCTTTGAGCAATACAACGAAAATACTTGCAGTAAATCGTGAACACAATTTCTTTTATCTGTGGAATGCACAGGAAATATTTTTCATTAAAAATATGTTACCCATTTGCTCTCGTTATTATAAAGAATATTTCACGTCGGCTATCTGCAGCCAAAGCTGTATTTTCTTCCCAAAGGTTCGAAAAGAACACAAATAAAAGTGGCAGTTAAAACTTCTTTTTTTTTTCGTTGAGCCGACAATTTTTTTATCGCAACAATGTCGCTTCGTTCGTTCGTACTCTCGAGTATCCGAGGCTCTCTCTCTCCCGCTCTTGTTTTCCCTCTCTCTTTTCTCTATATTGTTCTCTGTTTCACTCTCTCTATCTCTCTCGAAATTCAAATGAATGGCTATCAGAGAACGAATCCCTCCCGCGAGTGAGATAACGCAAACGAACGCAGTAGTGGAGTTTGCTGCTGGGAGGCGAAAATTCGGAACATATTCTAGAATTTCCGGTTGGTTGCTTCCATGCGACCGTCAGATAAAATATATAGCGCCGACTGGACAGAGACAATGTAGGTTTTTGAAGTGGACCCAGGAGGGAAAGCTGCTCACTGTTCTCCTCCGAAACGCCCTGGTTGCTTGGATACTCATCTCCAGCCCTACCAGCATTTATCCCCAAATATGAAGGGAACGATTAAAAACTTCGTTTTTTCGTTACTCCAATAATCCTCCCCTCATTATTGGGCACTAGAAACCATACCGATAAGAGGCTTCAATGTTTGTAGAAAATTGATTTCCGTTTGTAATATTCGTTTGTCTACAGAACAGGTTTTCAATAAATAACGGAAATCCTACGATTTGTGCAATCATTTTCATTTTTGTTGGGTGTAAGATAAAGTCAACCGACATTGTCGCGAGTAGTATATCTTAATTAAGTATTTTCGAAAGATGTGTCATGTTGGTTATTCCGTTGAATATTGCAAAACAAGTTTTGCTCAGAAAGTCGTTATTATATACAGAAAGGTCATGCCTCCACTTAAGAAAACACTTTATTTTAGTAAACCCATATGTAATAAATAAGGCAAAATTTTTTCGGAAGAAAATCCTGTTGAATGAACGATATTGGAGTTTATCTATAGGTTTATACAAAACTCGTTCTACCGGAACACAAGCGCTGTTAAAACTATTAAAATATCTAATAATCTCAAGAAATAACAAATAGCGAAATTTAATACTATACACGCTTCTTGAAAACAAAAAGTTGAAAATAAATTCGTTTTTAATTGTAGTACACTCCAAATCTGTTGGATAAGCCCAAGGGACGAAAGTTTGAGTCCAAGGGACTGGAATTTCAGTAGGATATTTTCAACCGATTCAAATCTATCTCCTTAATTTTCTATGTTTTGAATTTATATGATACTCATTAGAAACTTTTTTTGAACCGAAAACCCGAGGGGGCTCCTTTTTGCATCAAGGCCACGATAAGTAGAGTTTAATATATATTTCTTTAATATCTATTATGTATAATGTATGCATGTATAATTGCATTGATCTATAATCTACGAATGTATCGTTAGATTCACTTAGTGCTTTATCTGAAAATATCCCGAGCAGAAATTTGTTCAGGCCCTGATCAGGGTGTAACGCTTTTGGTCAGGCCCTGATCAGGGCCCTAATAAGTTTCCACTCGGGATCTTATCACATCATTTTTAAATGATTTAATTTTTGAATAGTTCAATAGAATCTCCCGCGCAGAAAAATTATATATGGCAGAAACTAGTTAACCAAGCATGGACAATATTATAAATAAAGTATTGACAATATTATGTCACTGTGTGAATAAGACTTTGGCGTACTGTCACACCATATTTTGGCCCATAGTGTTATAAAGGATCTATACCATACTTTAGGATAAATGCATGTTATCACGGAATATATTTCCACTAGAATAGACCGAATAACGAGGCAGATTTTCTGAACGGCTTCCTGAATGTGACGTGATATATTGCCTATTTATCTTTTGAAGAGGCGAAGAAGACTAAAGAAGTACACAGCGATATAAGTTATTTTAGTCACGGTATTTCCTCATTTTTGCGATTAACTGTCAATATTCGCAACGATTGGCAAAATTGTACTTTGTGGTTAAGTTGCGTATACATGTAGTGGAAGCTATCGAAGTGGTTAAAATGAGATGTAATGGGTGTAGAACGTTATCAGACTTACTTAGTAACGAATGAATCAAATCAAAATTCATACATTTTTGTTAATTATAAGTGCGAAATGATTTAAAAATCATTCCATTAAGATTCTTCCTGACCACTTATTAATTAATGTGACAAATCCTTAATAAAGAAATCTAGGAGACTCTTGGTGAGACGGTCCATAAATAGTTAAAAAAAAACAATTTAAACGTTTCAGCTCTCAATGTGAGCGTTCATCAGTATAATGTTAAGACTTATACACAGAATAAAATTTGAATGACAAATCTCAATTGTTATTACAGAGAAGGTGGTATAAAATCCGTGTTTTAAAACTATTGTGGAAAATTGTGAAGTTTGGCCCCAAAAATGTATACGACAGGATATTTTCACCGTTTAGATACAAAAATTACATTTTGGGGAATTTTTAATCACGACAGTTTAAACACAAGACCGAATTATATTATTCAAAATATCAGAACTGATATAAGATGATTAAATTGTCGTGATTAAAAATTCCCCAAGATGCAATTTCTGTTTTTTTTTTAAATATTTATGGACCGTCTCAAAATTAATCTCCTAGATTTCCTTATTAAGGATTAAGGATTTAGCACATTATTATGTTAATTATATTCAGATAACATCGGTCTTAGAAAATCACTATTTTGACCATTCTATGGGAAATGTCTTTCGTTATCCAAAAAATGCATTTGTCCCAAAGTATGGTATAGATTGGTGTGACAATAGGCCAAAGTGTTGGCCACACCAGTGATAAAATATTGTCAACACTTTCCCGTACTACTGTCCTTTTTTTCTTAAGTACTTACGTCCATACATAATTTTTTAGTACAATTATTTTTCATACTGTGATAATGTTGAGTTATATGTATAAATGTAAACTATTCTTCTCTTTATTATGTGATTCTGCAATTGAATAGTTCGCAAAGTCACCGCAGTGATATCCCGAAATGAAGAAGACAACCAGTATTCTCATATTCAGTAGTTGCAAGTACAAAGACCTGACCACCAAACGTAAACCACAAAACGTAATTATATCGGCTCGCAGATTTGTTAGACATATATCGGCTTAATTAAACGATAAATTATGTTTCTATTTAATTTGCACTCAACGTATAAACAGGAATATTGCATTAGTAAATTTTATTATTAACTACCAATCAGTAGTGTTATTAAATTGAAATATATCATCTGCGGGAAGTGATTGAAAAGAAGAAAATTATTTTGGCCTATATATAATAATTATTCAGGTGTCTAAAGAGTGTACCGAATCCATTCAACCAACGTAGTTTGTGTTCTTTCATGGTATACACTACACTCATTTTAAAAAACCTTTATATGTGTTAAATGTATCATACAATAGGTTAAGCCAACTTACCAGTAAATGAATTTGTAATTATCTGCAACATTGACAACTATTGATCATTTTTACTATAAGTACATTTCCTGCCTCACAAATTTGTTCGAATATTGAGTCATTTTAACTGAAATTGCACTGTAAACCACGTTATACGGGTTACTAACGAATTCATAAAAATTAGAAAAGTGTCTTGGTACAATGTTACACTTTTAATGAAACAGTATATAAGATATCACCTGTAAAGAATGACGGAATTGAAGAATCGTATACAAGCATTTGTACGTATATTATCTGACATTTATTTAATCTCGTCACAGATACAAAAAATAAAAATAACGAAAAATGTTGTTCTTTCTTTCTATTTGTTGAGAATGAAACGGAAAGCACATTTCAGAAAAGGACGAGTTCCAATGTTTAACCCCTTGAGTGTGTGGATACATCTATAGACGTACATTCTAAAGTGGGCTTCCAGTGTGAGGTACATTCAAAAAAATTGCTCTGTAGACATACATTCACAAAACTTGATAAAAAGCACAAAAAACAAGTAGATTTACATCACTCATACATTCTTCTTAATATGACTTGTGTAAATAACGTTTTCTGAATAGGGAGTGTTCAAGAATCTTGTTTCTATTTCGTGTAGTGTTGCTCTTATATTACACATCTAGTGTTAAAAACATTTTAAAAAATGTATGATAGTTTATTTAATTATCTGTAAATATGAATATATTATCGTAATTTAGGGCATGAAATGTTAAATCAACTTATTTTTGGAACAATTTCAACACGTTTCAACAGAATCCAAGGATTTCAAAAAATATGTTCGTCATATTGGATTCGCTATTTTGAATTGTTAAAAATGGACTTCATATGCGTAATCAGCGATCTCGAAAACCCAAGTGTACCCAATCTCACAAATTTTGGTAAAAATTCTTAACATTTATAAATATAATAATATAAAGGTAGTACAATCCATTCTTGATGAAATACAATATTTTTTAATGATTTTTAAAACTTGCTTCTTGCAGTATACGTATGAAATAAATACGCCTTATTGTTATAAAGCGTTCCAACCTGTACGTATTGCTGGTAGTCACTACGAAGGGGCGCGATACGTCACTATCAAGATGTATATTCTCTTGTATACATAGAAATATATAGCACAAATATATGTACCTATAATATTTGCATTCGACGTGAATTTAATGAACACATCTCGAGCGAAGTGCAATTAGGCAATTGAAATACTGTAAACACATAAGAATATTTATTATCATGCCTTAATCTATTACTGAAAGGATTTTTACAGAATTTTTAGAAGGTCAAATCCGTCCAGCCGAATATAATATACTAAATCTTCTGAATTATAAAAATAGAAAATACAAATGTAACAAAACAAAATAAATATCCTCTGTCCACCTGAATTTCGACTGCATTTTAATGACCTAATTACATGTATTATTAAATTGTACCAATATAATTGATGGATTATTTCTTTAAAAATCAGTTGATACGCTGATATAAGCAACGACAAAATACGATAGGAACACTTTTCTATTATAAATTAATATCTAAAATAATGTAATTTTTTATACAAAGTTTCCAGTATCCCAAATAAATTTTCATTAATAGTAAATAAATTATTTTTAATAAAATAATTTTTAATATAATAATTGCGAAATTTTATGCAAGTTTTAAAAAGACATTCATACTTTAAGCTATTGGATAGTGAAATAAAAATAGAATACCGTTCGGTTAAAGCTCCATGTCAGCTTCTTCATTACAGAGTATTCATCATCTTGATTTCCTACTTTTGTCATATATTTGACAACACGTTCTGATACATAGCGTTTATTACGATATTATTAAAACTGGGTACCTGGGAATTTCTACTACAGAAATGTGTGCGCTGTAAAAACACTAATATCAAAGTTAACATCAAAATCCAGTTTGATATCTCATCCGATCTTCATTTAAAATCTAGCAATATGAAAGTTGCCCTTTCCCGATTTCAATGCACGTTTGAACATTTACGTTGCAATATGGCTTTCCGTAAACGGTTATTTCTTAGAGGAGTGATAAATGTTACAGCTCATACAAGACCACACACCGTTTGATCCTTCAATGTATACTTTTTAATATTTTTGGTAGAAATACACTTTTATGATAAAAACAACAATGTTTCCTTTTAACAGCAAATAGAACAATATGTAAGTATTCTCTATTCTCATTTTTAATTTTGATAAATTGCAGCAAAGAGCTCTTTATAATTTTAAAATTTGGCAAATGTTGAGAGTTGTATGAAATAAAAACAAAACTACAATAAATTCATAAAAAAACTTGTATTATGAAAAGCAAGTTTGTAGTTAGTAACAATTTTGGACAACAGCTAGTATTTTATTACATTCACTGTTTATTGATTAAGCGATTACTTGTAACAGTTATAAAATAATTATTTATAACAATAACTATTCCTGTTATTGCATCCATTATTATTGCATCCATGTATTAATAATAGTTTTTAAAAAATTGTTACTGTAGTTATCAATACTTCTTCAATAGTTATTACGAGATCCACTATATTATCTATCGTATAGGGATTCGATAAAGTTATGCGTTTTACGACATTTTTTACATGAAAAAACATTTCATATGTATCCGAATTTTGAAAATAAATCAAACTATTATGCGTGCTATCTAAACAAGTCACGTATTTGATCCGCTTATGTAAACAACAGAAATATGAAAATGGCCAACATCAACATAGAGCACGTCCGGAAATCGACGAAAATGGCAATGGAAGAGATACACGATGCAATTTGAGCGCATCCGCTTTTCGCAGTATATGAGTATTGCACATATAGATCGGATTTCCGGTGAAAGTGCAAATTTCTGTAGAATAGTTTAGGAAAATATGCGCCATAGTAGCGTTAAAATAATAGACGCAAACATACTTTTAAGTGTCTGTTATTATGAAATATCGAAATGAACTACAATGTTAAAGCACACGTTAATATTGAATAACACATGTATGCAACAAAATTAGTTTTTTTTTTCAATATTGTCAGTATATAATCGATGTCAAGGTTATTCTCACATATTGAAAATAGACCTGTGAAATTGTTCTTAGAACTTAATAATAAGTTAGTTGTTTAATCCTTCCAAGTAATGGGGGAAAGTTTTTTTTTTCAAAGCTGTGATTCAAGCTACTCTTGAGGGCCGCTTCGAATGTTCAATTAATTCAAGAACGCACTTAAAATAGCTCTTGTTTAATCTCGAAGAAAAAGGAACTATCAAATACTTACTTTGTAATTTCTCGAAATGCACTTAAGCGATTTAGACCGTTAATTGTATAGTTTGTCTTGTATAGTTTTGCATAGAAATTTCAAGTAGAAAAAAATAAGCACGCCCATTACGTTATATTATGATAAACATTTTGTAGAAAATTGTTTAATATTTTACGCTATCTGAGGAAGAACACTCAGATCAATTTTAATTGCACTTACTTTTGTTATTATTTCGTCTATTTCACATTTATATATTTCCAAGCGTCTGATTGGCATTTAAGCATTTCACGAACTGAATTCTTTCAGCACAAGTTATCGAAATCCATGCTCGTAACTTAAAAAAAATGTCAGATGAGTCCAATGCTTTTAAAAATTAAAAGTCTTCTTTTAATAACGCTCACGAATAGCATACAATGCAGGGACAACATTTTTTTATTGTTTTATAGCGTTTTTTTATTCGAATTTTTTACGATTGTATATTTTACAAAACGAATGAGAAGACACATACCTAAATCGAATAATTAGAAACGGAATTGGACGATTTTTATTAAAACAATATTTCTAAAAACACATAAAATGAAACGAGGAATCCAAGAATGAAAAGGAAATATAACAATTTTAAGCAATTAAAAACAAGTTTCAATTTAAAATTTGTATTTGACGTTAATCCCCAATCACTTCACTTTTGCCTAATTTTTTGTTTTAAAATATAGTTTCAATTAAAATCGACATATATTTACTTAATTCAGTGAAAATGACTGATGGACCTATTCGACATTTTGTTATTATTTGTTCATATCATCCAATATTCAAAACATTTGTAAATTACAAATATGTTATTTATAAATCGATATTAAATTGCATACCAACATTTAAAGAAAAAATTCCATCGATGCGTATGTCCGACAATGCGGCAAAACAATTAAATTAATTCGTTTGCCTTTAATTTTCATATGCACCGAACGACGTTGCATTTCCATCATTCTATGTTCCAATTTAACTTCGTCCATCTGAATATTTCTGTAATATTAAAATATTACTTTACTTATAATTCGTTTTAAAAATCATTGAGATTAATTTTTGTTTTGAAATTTGTCCGGATGTTATGATTTGAATTAATTAAATTTTGTAGCAAATTATTACGCCACGAAGAGTAGTATAAGCCCCATTTTGAAGCTTTTCTGTCCTTGGTTTTTAATTAATGCTTTCCAATCTTTTCCATGCTTGACAATAATTTTACATATATAAATATTTCAGCAACATTTTGTATTTTTCGAAAATATTTCAATAATAGACGTTGTTGGAGTTACCCAAGTTCTAGAGCAAAAATTAGGTCATTTTGTGATTTTTTTTTTGAAAGAAAACTACAATACGAGCAGTCAAATTGAATGGTTCTGTTTTCACTAAAAACGGTCCTTTTTACCTATACAACGTCCACTTTTTATTGAAAAAGCAATTGCAAGATTAAACGACACCTTTTTATGTATTTAATATTGGTCTAATAGTTTTGTCACCAACTTCAAAAATATTAGTTCGAGAAAAGCGGGTTTTATTTTCAGAACTTTTGCCTATCGGAATCTTCTCTTTCAACGCTCATATCTCAGTAATTGTGGTTGGTATTGATTTGAAATTTTAAGAACGTATTACCAGATACTTAATCTCAGAAATATAAAAAAAACTTTTTTTCATATTTACGAGTTCGATTAACCCCTTAACCCCTTGACTGATGAGGACGAATATAGACGTCCAAATAATTCGTGCCACTTTGGAGACAACGTCTATAGACGTCATACAATATCTTTGAAACTACTCCAAGAATCGACTTGAAATTTGTACTCAGGGTTTTTCGGGGTCGCTGAATTCAAATTTGAGGTCACAATTTTAAAAATCAAAATGGAAACTATTGATCAAATCAAAAACTTTGTTGTGGAAACACGATTCGTCAAGAAATTCTGTGTACCCCTGTAATTTTTGAGATCAAAATGTCAACTTTCAAACATTTGATCTGAAAACGGCCGGAGGCCAACAATTTTCCGCTGTTTGAGCGTCGGACGAGTTCTACGATGAATGTCCTCAATTGTAAACTGACATTACTTTGAAGACATAATTTTGCATTTGATACGCGCCCCTCTTCAAGAAAGATTTATTGTATAAATATTTTGAATAATTTTGTTGAATAGCTGTTAGGTAGGATTTTTATACAAATCTGTGGGAAGTTTTAAATCATTTAATGTTATTGATTATATAATCACTTTTGTAGCAAAATACTGATTTGCTCTTTTTTGAGTAGTGCATATTTTGTAGGCACTATTGCTGTCTTTATTCTGAAACATTTAGGATAGCCCGAATATGGACTGAATCCATTAAAATTTGGCAGAATTTCGTCTAGGGACGATAAAATGCAGAAAGGACGTTTTAAACTTAAATATTAGTTCTTGAATGTTAGTTATAGCCATTATGAAACTTATGTACCTTACTAGGAAGAAGACCGTGAAATGGACATTTATTTAGAAAATTATAAAAATACGAGTCTTGAATTTCAACCAATTTTGTCATTCTTCTGATGTAGTAACTAGAAAATAAATGATATGTCATATAAAATGTTATATTTTGCCTCATTTCATCTTATTTATAAGTTTTTCTATGTCAAAATTGCTAAAAGAAGCGAATTTAGAAAAATACAAAATATCGGATAACTGCACAGAGAGAAAAAGAAGGTTATCGGAATCGTGAAGAAAAGGTAAAAACAGTCATAAAGTATAATAATAGTAAAATTAAAAAAAAGAAAAGCTGTAGCTCGCAGAGTGTTACTTTTGCAATTTAGAACATTGTGAAAAGGGCTATACAATAATTCTTTTTAGTAAGGAAAGAGGATATTTTCGTTTAATATATTTTATTATGTCCATTTCACTGTTCGGTAATGTTTGAATTGACTATTTAAGTATGAAACTGAAGTACCGAGTATCTGAGGTTATGTACGATGATGCGTACTTAAATAACGGGAAATATTAAACTCAGCAATATTATGTTCTTGTTTATTATAGATATGGTTAAATTAGCTACTTTTTATTATCAAATGTTTATCTATTATGAAATAGTTCCATTAACCATTTTTCTTCTCTCTGTGTAGAAAATGGAGGGTGAAATTTGATGACAAAAGCAACAAGAAAAAATACGTGGAAACATAAAATAGCATCTCATCAAACGCTGTTATTTGAGAATTTGGGAAATGAAATAGTTCACTGGTGACATACTTTAAATACTATTTTTATTACAGAGTGAAAACTTTACCTTTTATATTTGGTATTTTCTTAATCATAATGATCTATACTGTATACTTTTCCTTGAGACAAGTCTCTCCATTTACTTAATTCAATTACGTGACTAGAAAAAAGACCACAGAATGTTTTTATCCGTGTTTTTGTAGCAGTGAATTTCTTGCCGATCTTCAATGTCATCGTAAATCTTGTCTAGACGTGGTACAATTCGTAAAGAGTAGATACTTGTACCTTTGAAAAGTAAATCGTCCATAGGAAGAAGGAGAAAAGAGGAAAAGCGAGTGATGAATAATTGAAGTCGTCTTAAAAAAAAAAAAAGTAACTTCTATCAGTATTGCAAGTCGCCGCATAGTGCAGGCTATAAATGGCCGTGAAGCGTGAAAACTCGTGGCTCGAAAGCCAATGCTCTTTCTGCCTTGAGCTAGATGGTGGTCGTGCTTCGGGCATTGCACCATCTTCGTGACATTATTTGCAGTCAATAACGCCGGACAAACCGTTACCTTCCATTAATTGCACTTGGCGCAGAGTTCCCGAGAAACGCGCTGCTTACGGAATGAAATTGAAAGGAACGTTAAATCTTTCTCTTTATCAGCTACGTACTTAAACTGTTCTACCGTTTATGCTCGTTTCATTATTTCACTGAAAACGCATTTAATTATTCACACTAAATTGGGCGTTTTATCGGCATGAATACGATAATTCTTATTCCTTATGGGACCATGACGATTTCGTGTATCACCAGCCGTAACCATTCAATAAGGGTTTACATCTTAAGAGCACATTTTTATTACCTGCAGTCAGAACTGATCAATTTGTCCAAAATATGATGATTTTCTTCTTCTATTTTAAATTGTTCACATTCATAGAAAAGTTCAGAAATTGGTTATATTCAATGTCTCACCGGTACGCGCCATTACTACTGAAGCTATATGAACAGTAATTCTGCTGGTGAAAAATTGCACTACTGAAATATAGGAATTTGAAAATGGATCAAGATCCTGAGTTTGGTAATGCTTTCTTGAACACATATTTGAAAGTATTATTTAGACAGATATCTTTTATATGAATGTAGTTTCCAAGTAGAATTTTCAACCGGGCTCTGACCGGAATCCAGCTGGGTTAACCTCGTTGTATCCGGAATCGGACCGGGCTTGCCACGCTTCTCTGATACAGCCCGATCAGATTTGAGATACTGACCGGCCTATGGTCGAAACCCAAGCAGGTTACCTTCATTGTATTCAGAATCCGAATAGAGTCAACCCTAATTTTTAATAAGGTTATTACCAGGCCGGACCCAAGCTGGGTCCCTGTTTCTATTGCGGACAAATCGAGCCCATTCTACACGGGTTACAAAAATTTATTCATTGTTCAATGATTTTCTTATTATCAAGAGAGAAATTAACAAATACAAATGTCCTTTACCAGTGATCCCATTTCATCAATGTTGTGGCCCAGTATGATTCCAGTATAGTCGAGAACAAGTTTTTTGAACTAAAAAAATCTGACAAATTAAATAAATTATTGCATTACTATAGAGTGTTTCTTTCATTTAAACAAATTATTTAGTTAATCTGACAGTGATATTTCACTATACCACTATCGTTTAAATGACGAAATATCTTATATGGGGCGTCGTTGCTAAAGTCCGAATGAAAATGTTCCAAAAGTTGGTTAAAAAATGTTCATGGATACATAAATATGTCTAGTGTACTTTTATATTCTAAATTTACAATAAAATACTAATAAACAATTAAATACACAATTTTGAACGCATTTTTTAATTTGTCTTCCTTAGAAACTTCATCAAAGCTGTAAAAATTATGTTCTTGTGTCTCAAGGGCGTAATGTAGATATACATTAAGTTATTTGTAAATACGTTATGGTGACAAATATAATATGCAAATTATGTTGATGGTGAAAAAATATCATCAGAAAAGTGTAATATAGAAAAAAAATTGAGACAAATGTGTATAATGTTAATCTTCTTTTTCTTTTCTTAGGCATAATCCTAAAAAAATAATACGGTTCTAATTGAGTGCAACTGAAAGATGTTTTTTAGAACAATTGATTATGATCATAACAAATAATAATGCTTCAAATTAAGAAACAATTCTCAGGGACCACTGCTAAATGGTATTAAAAATAATATGATTAGAGCTAGGAATATATAAATATGATAAACTTTTCAAGAAATGCCACCTTGCGTACAAAACAACGGTAGATAGAAAACACTTTGCAGTATAAAATGAGAATTAAACCATATACGATCTTCTTTTGTGTCTTTGTGTTTAATAAATTGCGATCAAATTTCTTTCACTTGAACTCATAATTAATTCGAACGAAATTTTGTTAATCTTGAAAAAATATTATTGAACCCATTTTATTTCTGTTTGAATACATAAATATCATATTTTACCATTTACTTAGATGATATATTATTAGATTACTTTATAGAATAATCTAGCTACGTAAACCTAGCAAGACCACAATCGACAATCGAAAACTTGCTTAATGCCTAATTTAGAGCTCCAGTAGTGCTAATTTAATGCTCTAAAACGAAATTTTATGCTCCATTATTTAAAAGGAAAACACATGCTCTTGCCAGCTTTACAGCAAGCTAGCAGCTCCATTCTGAAATACCAATAACGAAAGCGTCTATAAAAATTTGGCATGGGGCATAATTTGGAGCTCATTTAATGCTCGAGGTTTCCGATAGTTTGATAACCATACAGCCATTATTTAAGGGCGGGCCTTTAAGGACAAATTCCAAAAAATAATATTTTAAATATAAATATAACGCATAATTTGGAGCTTAATTAGTGCTACTTTCATGCACTGATGACGAATTTAATGGCCCTTTATTAAAAAAAATCCAACATGGCGCTGCTAGCTTGCGGTAAATCTAGCAAGACGTAGACAACCCATAAGGCAAGTTTCTATTAAGGCTGGCCCTTAAATAAGGCCTGCAGGGCTTTGAAACGATCAAATATCTGGATCATTAAATGGGCTCCAAATTATGCCCTAGGCCAACTTTTGATAGACTAGTGAGACATCTACGCACATACTCAGTGTGATAAATGCAAAGAGACTTTTGCCGTAGTGGGGGTTGAGAAAGATTATGCGTTTGGACGGGAGAGACCATTTTTAATGGAACGAAACATACGCGTTAGGACGGGGACCACTGTACATTTTAAGCGCAATGATTAAGCTACTATATATACAAATTATCAAATGACATTTCAAATCAATCAAATATACTTTTGGAAGCACTCGAATAAATGTGTAATATATATTCAATACCATATTTTTATCTGCACATCTTTAAAAGACACTTTTATGAACTGAAGAAATCATTTTATTGAAGTCAAGAAAAAATTTTCTTTAATTCAAGAAATCATTTTAGTAAATGCCAGAAATAAATATAATAAATGTAACTTTAAAAAATTGGTTCTATGAATAATTCTGCATATTTATTTATTTCGAAATTGTTATTAACTAAATGATTTGTTTAAATGAAAGAAATATTCTATAGTAATGCAATAATTTCTTTAATTTGTCACATTTTTTTTAGTTAAAAAAACTTGTTACCGACTATACTGGAATCATACTGGGTCACAACATTGATGAAATGGGATCAGTGGTACACGACATTTGTATTTGTTCATTTCTCTCTTGATAATAAGAAAATCATTGAACATTGAATAAATTTTTGTACATCTACAGGAATGTCGAACGCGAAAATTGACCAACTTTACATACAGAGGCGGTCAGCATATGTTTAACACGTTGGTATTTAAAATAAAACACAAATACGCGCTGTTTCTATAACTTTAATCAACTCATAAACGGTAGGTTTATTGTTCAAATGCCAACATTTGTAAGATTTTTTTAATTTCAAAATTTGTATAGTACTATGATTTCCATTCGAATGCACTTTGATAAATATTTTTAATTTGCAATTTAATCTCCACCGGCTCAAATCGCTTTTAGTTCGAGAACTAAAGATTATAATTTTTCCCATGTTGGAAAATATCCTTGATGCAGAATATATAGAAATTTTGTTATAAAAAATCTGTTAATAGTTAAGAAATGTATACTTTGAACTCGGCAGCTGCGCAAATTCACAAATAAGACATGAGACATGCCTCTTATAGGATGTATTTGTTTATAAAACGCGTATATTTAAGACGACGTATAAATAATACTTTTAATTTTTTTATTTTCTTAATAACAAACACCGAATAGCAGTGGCACTAAATCGTTCTTATCAAACCAAACAAAACATCCGTGTTGTCGTTTGAGGTTATGTTAAGAAGCGTATCGATTCCAACCATTACATTTTGTAACTATTAAGGAATCGTTACTTTATAGTTATAAACGCATAGTATACAAGCGGTTTCGTAACTATTAAGAAATGTTTAGTTGCATTTAATAGACATTTCTTAAGATATGAAAGGCGTTGTTTGCACTAAAAGAATGCTAGCTTTATATGATATGAACAATTATTTCAAATTAAAAAAATTATTCGATTCGCCATATTTAAATATAAGATTTCGTAAATATTTTAAAAGCCTTCTTTTAGTAAACAATCCTTTCCCTCAGTGTGGTTGATTAATATTTCTCTACTCCCGTCTACGTATAATTCGATATATTTACTGCATACACTAAGAAGGTAAGCGCTTGATGAAGGAAGCAATTATTCCGCAGCTAGGAAATATGATATTTCCTCAAAAGTGTCTGGTAAAATAGTATATTATACACCAACGGATAACTTCGAAGGTTTTAAAAAACCTTTATTTACCCGCTTACGTGATTAGGGCATGATGACCAACTTCTGACCCTAAATGCAAGCATGAATATAACCCATTATCGTGCGTGCATAGCGTTTTTATTATTATTAATATTATATATTTAATAATCCTTTTAAAACTTCGATTAGATTCTGCATTCTATCATCTTTTGTATAGCTCCATATTTGTAATTGCTTGACGGTAGTGCCGCATGTTATTGATTTGAAATAATTCAAATGGTTAGTCTTAGTTTAAATTTACTCCTTTCCTTTCTATTATCTTAATTTTGGCCGAAATTTGTTAAGTACTCTATATGTGACTAACTAGATAGTTTTGACCCATTTTTCAAGGAAAATTGAACTGCTTATTGATGATTTTAACAAGACTTGATTAAAATCGAATTATTGGCAGCATTCTTCTTTAACCGATCATCCTTGAAGTCAGAAAGATAAACTGTTCAATCATAAGTCATCGACGATAACAGCGACAATATTTGCAGGAAGAATTAATTACGACCGCAGCACCGTTGCGTTTATGCGTAAACTTCTGAAATACCGGTTGCTTTACGAATACCTAGTTGATATGCCAACGTTCATATGTATATTTATCCTGGAAATTCTCAAGGTGTGAACAGACGTGGACGGCCGCGGTCGTCCACGTTCTATTTGCGACTCCACCGCGGCGGGGCCAACGATCGTGAGCACGCGGCCGTCGCTGACTATGAAAAAACTTTTACTACAAACAGCCGCTCTTAGTCATTCAAATGTACATATACTTTCTATGTCGTTGATGAAAACGTGACCTCCGCTCGCTGTCTCAGTCAGAAATCAATTATTTTCCACGTATTCCGCTTGGTTATAAAACTTTCCAGCACGTACGATGCCGGCAGCTACCGAGAATGTATTTACCGAAATCCTGCGTATTTGTGTAATGATCGGAAATTTTTGCTGTGCATATGTAGTGTATTTTCATTCAGGATGCGGGAAATACTTTGTAGAATGAGTAATAAGGGTGGTTGCTATGAAGGAAACGGGTTTCTACTACACTGACAAACGAACTCTCATATGAACCAGCGAAAAACTACTAATTGACAGTTCATAGTCATTAATTTACAAAGCGCATTTGCGACCACTGTGAATCGGCCATTAGACACTGATTTCAACAGCGAACTCTTCTGAATTGGCTGGAATATCATTGAATTGAAGTCACATTTCTGCCGTTTCAAAACAATAACTGTTCACCGATCGATCCAGTGAATTTGACTGAAACCAGTGGATTGAAATCTAAAAAAACTGGAATCAAACCATATGCTTAGTGCCGATAATCAGTGGGTTTCACTGGAAAACTGTGTTTATTTACTGATTAATTGTGCGAATCGTACTAAAATCAGTGAAATGAAATCACGTGATTTTAGATGGAATATAGTTCCTACAAACTGATCAATTAAGCGAATTTAGCTAAAATCGACTGAATGGAATGTTTGCACTAAAAAAATCCGTTCCTACTCGTCTTAAGTAATACACAAAACTATTAAAAGTATTTTAATTACCATAAACACTTAATAGTTTCGCGTGTTGCGCGTGGTAAATAGAAGCGAATTTTTTAGTATAACACCGGCCCACAAAACAATAAAAGTGGTCTGTCCTTTTAACCAAACCTATTGGTCTCTATGTATTTTGACGAACTGAATCCGAATCTGAAGTCCATTGAGCCCGCACATGTAATTAATCTATTCAGTAAATTTATGCAAAATCTATAATACAAACTTAGTAAATATAACTTTGTACACTCCCCTCAAACTATATAGTAGCACCTGCATGTAATTTTAAAGGTTATAAAAATGGTTATAAAAAACGAACAATTACGATAAACATTAGATAGATACCTAAAAGAGATCGCTATTATTCAATTTTTCGGTGGCGTCTTCAGTATTTAGAATTTCGTGCAACTCGTGGAACTCAAATGCAATTATGAAAACGCAAAAAAACAACACACGACAGTTATTTACGTCCCCTTTATAAAAACTTCTAAGGCTAGAAAAACCTGCTCAAATTCGAGGAATAAAGTTCTTGCATCCTTAAAATCTACTTTATTGAAATTGTATATAGATGTTCAGTTTTATGTAGGATGAAAAGCATATCACGGGTTACATTCAGCGATCGGTATTAAAAAGAGTGTACAACTGAAGAACCAGTGAAATAGTGGGCATTAGGGTTGAGTTCTGCAGAAATTTCAGTAAACACAATATTTCGACTGGTAAAATATAGTAAAATAAAATAGTTAAATAGTGAAATTGATTGATTTAACAGCGAAAATTGTTTTCGCTGATGCATTTGGTAAAATTTTCACTAATTCACATTAAGAAAGAAGGGTTAGTTGTGATTACTATTACACGTGTCCCGTTAGCTGCAAATACTATTTCCAGATAGTATTTTATAAAAATGATTCGTTTCACTAATTAAACAGCTATTATAACAGCAATTTATGAAGTATTTGCTGTAACAAATAAAAAAGAATCGGGGTATATCAGCGACATCTGGGGTTTACACGAAATGTAAATCGATCGCTAAAGTTTGATATTTCATTTCGACATTTACTCATACAATTAATAATAATTTTTATGGAACGTTGCACGAAGAAAATTCAATGTTATCAATTATAGTACGATGAAAAGTATCTGCTGAGGATATTATATTTATTAAATAAATTGTTATATGGAACAAAATATCGTACGATAATAAAAAAAACATACGCATGTTTTGTATTGTGATAACATTTATTGTAAACAAATAAACTGTTACAAATGCCATTGAATGAAATTTCAAGTACAATTAATGCTAAGCACATTAATTTTTCCAAATATATTGTCAATTTGTATGTGGATATTAATACAATAACTATGTACTGTATTGTGTTCTATGCAATGAATGCGATGCTTCATATATCGGGCAATCGAAAAGATAATTAAAAATAAGAAATAATTAATACGAAAATAACAAAAACAGACCTTTACAAAACATTAGTATATGCAGATTACATTAAAAGTGAAAATTCACTTATTACGATAGACATTCTCAGAATTAAGTTATTCATCCCGAAGAACATCACGCGCGAGTCGACTGAAATGCTGCGGCAACATTTTAGAAACAATGAACCGATTTGACCAATTATAAACATTAATGATGAATGACTAAATATAGTCTGAATTTTGAGATTTGGGCCTTTTGTGAATACAGTGTAATCGAAATCTTGGACAGAAACGGATCACAAAACGATCATTTTTCCATTTCAATCAAGTCGAAATTAGATTCTCTCGAAAGGCGAGCATAAACAGATCTTTTTTTGACTATAAAATTATCCCAACAAGATCGCTTTTTAATGTTAGCGCATCGACAACGAGCTTCTCTACTTATTTAAATCTAACCAAAAGTTGACAATTTTTGTATCTTTATAGACAAAAATTGGATCCCTTTTCAATCTCCGGTAATTATAACTCAGATTGTTTTTCGGTTGTAAACTCGTCTAACTTTGGTCCTGAATTGTCTCAAGACTAGGATCCCATTTAGATCACATCAGGATCTGACCGAATTTTGATAAAAATCTGAACTTATTTTCTGTCGGAACATCTTCGTTACAAGATTTCATAAGAAAACATGAACCTAAAGTCGTATGCTTAAGGTATAATTTCTTTATAATTAACGCCACACGGACAAAAATAGTCTAGTTCACGCATTCATAGAATGGATAAGCTAAACATAAATATTTGAGATAACTATTTTAACTATAAATGGTACAACCATAGTATGATAAGTCAAACCAACCATATAAGTATTTGATACAATCATATAAATAGTTGTGACAACTATGAGTATAGCTTGGACATATTTTACTACATACTATAGTTCCCACAACGATTTATTTGGTTGTTGCAACTATAGTGTTTTTTCCGTGCATTATTAATCATAATAAATTCCAGTTACTATGGCTTAATAAAACGGTTCACATTAAAAAATGACATCAATTTCCCACGTGTTTTTGACCTTAACCAACTGGAGTCAAAATTCCCTCCCCGTGGCAAATCATTGTCAACACTTCATATCAATGCTCACGTAAGTGCAGAATACATTGTAAGTCATGAAAATTCAATTAAGTATTTTACAAATACTTTTTGTGTGTACTTAAAGTACGTGAGGAAAAATAAAAAAAGTCTCTGCTGAATAGAGAATACCAGTGCCACCTTTAAACATAAAACTTAAAATTAATTCAGTAAACTGCAACTGTCATAAAATTTGAAGATTTTGGAAAAGGAATCAGCTGCACATAAGTATTTAATTAATTCTGAATATCTACGTATCCTGTAATGATACAAATGAAATGTCTGACGTGATCAAGGAATATGGAAAATCTAATCAAAGTATTTGGATTCACTCTATCAGCCACTCAGAGAAAATAGTGACTGTATTTCATTCACTCAAGTTTATAAGAATCAAAACTAAAATATAGTTAATTTTACTGCAGAAATGCTAACGGGCACCATAAATATCATTAATTTTATTATCTGATATTGCTGTGCCTGTATTTCTCTCAAGTCCTCAGTATCAAACGCCATGATTTTTTCTGAAATGGATGACACTATTTCTAGGACAGCCTGAATATAGTAGGCCAAACGCGTCGTAGTGGAGTAAAGTTTTATGCAGTATTACACTCCTTCTATTTTTTTCTTCCAAATCGAGGAATCATTTGGTACGTCGACTTTTGAAATGTAAAAGCCACGACATGCAGTTCACGAATAACTAAATGACTGCGACATAGCGTCC
This sequence comes from Trichopria drosophilae, assembly GCA_030407085.1. Taxonomy (NCBI): domain Eukaryota; kingdom Metazoa; phylum Arthropoda; class Insecta; order Hymenoptera; family Diapriidae; genus Trichopria; species Trichopria drosophilae. Next base: position 166,713,090 of record CM059583.1, read on the forward strand.
GCTTAGAATTCTCTTTCTCTCCACTGATTTTATCGCGGTGCAGTTTCCTCTGCACGTTCGATTTGCTGTCTTTCTCCTCGTATCTCCTTGCCTAGGACGCACTACAGAAAATGACGTAACGCTCGAGCCAATACTATACGTGCCTCCTTGAACTGAATCGAGTTCGTGAACCTGTCGTTTACGGCGGGCATCTATGTCGACCGTAAATGAGATTAAGGCGCTGTTCGTTGAACCGCACACGCGTGTACTTTAAATCTCACCTATAAAGCACGCTGCACCTGAGTGCAACGCTACTATTATGGAAACAAATGTCGAATCCTGTCCTGCACTATGCATTGTTCTAAATTCAGTACGATTACTAGTCGACTCTGGTTCATATTTTAATCGAATTGAAATTTAACGTTTTTCATCACTCTAAAAAAGAAGTTTCAAATTAAGGCCGAATAGAGGCTTAAGATGTAAAAAAATATGACTAATTAGAAAAGGGCATGCCTTATGTATTGGCTTAATTTCAAACGTTACAATTTTAAGGCTTATTTTTACAGTGGTCCTACAAAATCGGATGACTTATGGATATGCCTAATAGAAGGCCCTATGGAGTTTAGAATCGTCTTCTTTAAAAAAAATACTTTGATTGAAGTGTCTTAGAAGTGAAACGTATAAAAATCTAAGACATTTACGTAAAACCGAAGAATTATCCAGTCATACTTAAAGTTTGCGAAATTTTAATTATACAGTAAAAAACATATTACACATTCAATTCAGCACCGGAAAAGGCTTAATTTCAGCCTAAAATTGTGCTAGTTTTCTTAAATTAAGTCAATTTGTTTTTAGTTTTGAAAACTTACTTTTAGTCAATATTCCAGTTCGAAATAAGAATTCTCTAACTTACGGGTGATAAGCTCGAAAAATTTGTCTTTAAGCATAAATCTCGATTAAAATTATACTTTGCTATCTGAAAGTAAGACTTTAAGCACAAATATTGACTTATTAAGCAAATTAGCTCAATTTTAGACTGAAATTAAGCCTTTTACAGTGCTTAATTTGTGATGCAACAATTTTAAGATTTTTTTTTCTGTGTATCGCAATGATATTTTTTTGCTATTTTTGCATAACGAAGTTTACGCATTATAGTCGCTGAAAATTATCGATTTCCACCATTTTTTATAATAAACTTCAAATTGATCAGTTAATGAATAAAGAAGTTTTTTATTGTTACATTACTTTCAAGTAAAGGCCAAACAATTCAACCATTTTTGCACTCATAATAGCTAGAATCAGTATACCAATATTGTGAATATATAACGGTGCATATTGGAGTAATGAATTTGTCATAAAGTATTCTACTTTAACCATTCCGATTTTTGTTACAAAATAAATGATATCATAAGGCTATACTGGGTATACCAGTTTGGTGTAGGTTCACAGTTTATTTATTCTATACTAACTCTCATGCGAACCATAGTTTTCACCGGAAAAGTAGTTTCCAAATGCGCAAATTTTTCCTGTGGATCGATTTAAAAATGAGTTGGTGCATTACGATTTTCAAAATCGCTGATTATGAATCTGATGTTAAAATTTCAAAATTCGAAGTAACAGAATCAATATGGCGGACAAAAATATGAAAATTCATTGAATTTGCCCCTATCTTGTTACACGAGGGGTTTTTGGGGTAGCCGATAACGATTCTGAAGTTAATATTTCCAAATTCAAAATAACTGATGCAATATGACGCACTGATTTTTAACAAATTATTGTATTTTCACAAAAAATATTTTCATAAAAGAATTCGAAAAATTACAATTCTGCAAAAGAAGTTTGAAAACAGACTTGCATACGATGGAGGGGAATTCAAAATATTGAATACGCCATTTTGGATTTTGACATTTTGACATGAGATTCGTTGGCAGTAACTCCAAAAAAAAACAGATTTAAATTTTTATGAAAAAGCCCTAATTTTTTTTAAATTAGTCGACCATATTGGATCTCCCTTATGGGATCTATCATTTTGGATTTTGAAATTTTAAACTCAGATTCGTAATTGAAGGTCTAACGCAATTTCCTTTTGATTCATAGTTTCATGATTATATTATGATTTTCGAAAAAATCTTTTGGCTTTGAAGTGTATAAATTGATGAGCTTTTACCATTTTGAATTACTTATGAAAATCTATAAATATTTTAAATGAAACTATATAACATGTGTATCGCAAATTGGTGTCCTGCATCTTTTATTTAAGAATTCTTTCAAAGTCTAAAGACGTTAAAATGCTAAAATATAAGGGTTTGGATGAATATATATATATATATAAAGAATGTATGCTTATGTATTTTTGTCTTCTACATTGAAGTTTCATATTCCTATATGCAACAAAAGAATATTCTACAGCGTCTTTAGGCTATTATTTTGTAGCCGCCACAATATTGTGTCAGTCAATATTGCATTAAATACAAAATGAAAATCGATTTTCCTATCTACAAATTAATGATAATTGCAAAATTAACGATACTTAACGTTGTTGGTATTACTTCCCTTCTGAGATAAACACAATGCGAACGCTTTACATAAAAATGAAATAAGTAACCATCGAGTGTAACAAGTAATTAGTTATTACTTTTTTTTTCAATACAATCAATATTTAGAATGTGCTAGCATATTACGGATGACAATTTTCGATAGCTAGTTTATGATAGTTCCACGGAAAAAATAATTTTTATTATTTAATCAAAATCGTAGAAACTTTTCTATATTTTATTTCTGCCGATTATTGCGATCGTACGATGTATGTTATGATTTCGTAATCTTTAATAGTATCACGTACTATTTAATATGGTGCTCAAGAGACAGACACTTTTCGACTCTTTTCACCTTATTCGAATCCGTTTCCCATATTAGTGCCGGTGTTATAACTACCTAAATGTAATATAAACTGATGTAAAGAAGTAATTTGGAAAACTACACGGCGAATCGTCTAAGAGTGAAAGTTATTTCGTAATAATATTTTCTTTAAATTAACAATAGTTTTTTCGTGATCAACACGTCGTTAATATCATCTTGAGTGAAAATAAGAATATTTGGAATTCATCTGCTACGGTATATAACTCCGATTAACTATTAACTTCGTCGATTATGCGCAGTAAAATTGTATCGTAATTGCAATGTTTGGTGATGTAAAAATTTACGCTAATAAAATAATGATTTTATTAACCTAAATGATCCGAAAAAGTGAAAATAAAAATGCTACTGGAATGCGTTCTTTAATTACTATTAATGTATGACCCATACAAAGTAAATTTGAAACAAAAATAATATTGTAATTTGAAAATTATTATGAAATGAAGATTTGGGACAATGGGGTATGAGAAAAATAATTGCGAATAGTTCCGAGTTTCATACAAATCATCTTATAGCCAATTTCATTGAGTTTCGTAATAACGATTCGAGATATATGAATAATTTCTGTTTCATTTTTCCAGTACAGAACGTTTTGATCTGAAACAAAGTGAGATTAGTATTGATTTAAATAGTTCTAATCGGCTTTAACTTAATCTATATAAAATTGTCTGTAATTTATTAATATTTCATATACAAGACTTGATACATGTAGTTTAAGATGTGATAAATATTTCCTATTAATAATAATAGTAATGTAATGAATTATTATTAACGTATTACTGACATCAGATTCAGTAAGATGAACATTGCAACGTACTGCATTTCCTTTTTCCGTTGGAAATTTGTTCAAAAACAAAATAGCTGTAGCAATATGGCCACTGCAAATTGTAAATTTTCATTTTCTCGTACGAATTGTATGCTTAACGAGATCTTAGTTATTGACTGAATTGGGATAAAAGTCAGAAAAGGTGAGTATATTATCATTTGTGAATAACTAATTGCCTATCGGTTCATTAATAAACTGAAATTAGTCATATACCAAGGGTTTATAGGTGATTTTCACTCAATTTCGATGTCTTTCTCTCAGTACGTACGCCGGAAATTGAAAATTACCATATCCACTTCTGCAGACCTATCAATGTTTCATTTATTACATCCAAATTTAGTACAATACGAATATTAGCATGTTTACAATACTTAGAAGCTGTTGCTATGATGATTTTAAGCTTAAATAAAACTAAATATTCTAAGGAAGGCCTCTATCTCTTAATTCATAATTTCAAAATTGTTTATTTTTAATGTTGAATATTATACCTAAAATGTCGTTAAATATTATGCCTGAAAAGTACTATTTCATAACTAATAATATGAAGTTCTATATAGACATTACTACATAATGACTCCTCCTATGCGTACAAGTCTATCTGAAATCTCAGTTTAATATGAATATATTTGAAATATCAGCGCAATGATAATTTAACCGACAAAAAAATAAAATTTCTGGAACTGAAAATAACTTTATATATAGAAGTCGTGTGTACTTCAAAATAGTGAAAATTCAGTCATTCTCTTTCAGGACATTTTAATTCTCACGATAGTTACATGAATAGGCGACGTCGATATATTGTATTCTTACTAGCCTCTCAATCTATAGGTAGAATTACCTAAACGTCTAAACGGTATTTGGGGAGTAATTTTTGAATTCTATTTATATTTTTTATCTTAGTTCTTTTATTTTTCGTATTGAAAACAAATATGCAGAGATGATGGAATTATAAAATGCATAATTTATTATCGTGTTTTATTTTGTCTAGATTGTGAACCATCATGAGATTCGATATTGACAACAACTACTCACTTCTTTATCTCGGTTCTTTATATTTCCGATCATCCCACGTATATAATGGCAAAATAATAGATACTCGTACTAGAAAATGCAAAATTATTTGCAGGCCATTTTATTTTGAAAAAAATACCAGTTAGATAAAACAAGTCTGATAAAAAATACTCAAATATTATCTTCGTCACTATTGCCGTTTTCTATGTCAAAATATAAAATTATAATTACTCTTTTCCACCAAATTATCACTGATTCTGATTACGGGATTCAAAAGAGGACGTAAAAAAACTATCAATTTCGGGTTATTTCATGTTTTAACCACTTTGGGATCAAACGCTACAGCGCTACTTACAAGTTTCTAAATTTTGGACTTTCAGGATGAAAGGTGTTACCCGTAAAAGGTACTTTTAAGGTTATAACCTATCAGTTGCCTTGTTATACTGCTTACGAGAAATACTACTAAACTGAATGTGTTAAAATAACATTGATACACAGTCCATAATTTGTATCTTAAATAGACGAAAAACTAGGAGGAAATACTCACTAAAAAAACCATAAATATTAATAAGTAGCATTTTCTCTGAAATATATAATTTTACTGTATATAATTTAAATTCCAGGCAAATTATTGACGCCCTATTAAGGAAAGTATCGCGAAATACGTTCCTCGCTTAGGGTGCTGAAACGGTAAGCTTGACGAGCAAGGAGGAAGCCTGTTCTGCGTGAGGTATGAAGGGAGGAAAATCATCCCTCGTTAATGCCCAAGTAATGACAGGGGTGGCAACTTTTGAGAACCCTCGACGGGCTGTTCAGTGGGGGTTGTCGGTCGAAAACGGCAAACATGACGTGATCAAGACTCTCTGGCAAAACCTGCAAATCGTCAGAAAATCTCCTGGCTTTAAATCCACGTACTGATGACACACATTGCGTGCAATGACCGAATAGTTTTCCTTTTCGTCGAGGCTTTACGTAAGTTGCGCTTAAGGCAACCAAGGAGACGTGATTCATATAAGTGTTATAAAATAGACGTCGAAATGAAATTATCGGAACGTTCAGGAACGTACAATCTGCGATATTACGTTGAAATTGCAAGGCATCGTTAAAAATAATAAACACAACGCAATGCATTCCCAACTTTTGAATCGCTGCTAAAGTTGTCATTAACATGAGATGTATAAACAAATATTTTGTTGTTAGTTAATATTGGTCATTTAATTACGTAATGTTACGTTTATATTTAAAAGCGAATCAAAACAAGTAAACTTTGTTCTTTTGATGTATAGCTTGACAGCGTATGGATTACAATCAGCACATAAGTGAACAGGTGTTGCGAGCCCTCTTCTCCTCTCTATCTGGTTTAAGATCACGATTTTAATCGGATTAATCCGTCTAGAAAAGAGATCTCTGACATAATTGAAATGTTCAAAAATAAAAACATTACGTACATTTCTATTTTCTTAATTTATTTGTTTTTAACTATTATCTAGCAGATAATAACTGATATTACGATAAATATAAGGTTGTCCATATATCTTTTAATTAGAAGTGTTTAGTATTTTTGACGATAAAAAAATGTATGTATTCTTAACGCAGCTATCTCTTGTTACTTACAATCTTTATATCTTTCGATATAATTTATTATAACATGGGCTTATTTTAGTTAGTAACGTGATATATTACATATGAAAAACTATTATAAATAAAAGAGATATAATTAATTTTATTTGTTTCTACATTTATGTTAACTTGTATTAGAATACTTGCATGTAAACATTTACCTGAACTGTATAATTAATTCCTTAAATTCCGTAAGATTTACTAAACGGAAAGAAGAATAGCTTAGTATAAAATAATGTTTAACTAGAAAAATTGTGTAATTTAAAATGATCCGGAAACAAATTTGGGTAGTTTTAAATAATTCTTTGTTGTTATTTTTAAAATATACAAAACTACAACTTATTCATATTATTAAAATTAAAGAAATATATTTTAAAACCATACCAGCGTAGATGTAAAATAATAAAAGAACATTAGATGGCTGATCATTAGAGTATTATTAAAGCCAACATGCTCACATATGGTTTGAATATTTTTAATACTGTCAAGTTACATTTATCAACAGACAAACAGGAATTTAAATGCTTTTTAGTGACCGATGTTTAACAAATTTGCATTCTTGTAAATGTATTATTTACATTTCTCAATATTCTTTATTTTAACTTCCCTCGTCAAGAAACGGCGATTCTAAACAATTGTTTTCTTGTTTATATTTCTATCAATGGGTTACAAACGTTAAAATGTAATATTTTACTTTAGAAAAGTCCAATATTAAAATAAATATACGATTAATATCATACTTTTAAACAATAAATGGATACATAAACTGAAAAACCAAAAATTGTTTCAAAAAATGATGTTCTTGTTAAAGTTAAACGTCCGCCTTATAACAAAACACCATGAAATCGTGTAAAACGTATAAGAACACTACACATTTTATTGGCCGAACAATCTGCAGCATAAAGACAAACTCTTGTACGTAAATAAACACACTAATCGTAAATATCCATATCGAGAATGAGCAGCAATTACTTGTCGAGCAAAAAAGGTTATGAGCTGCGAGGCCCTTGGCGTACACAGTCGGATACCCTTGCTCCATCACAGTTTCCGGTTACCGAGACTTCTTTTTCTTCTATAAGTGATCACGTGACTTGCGAAAAAATCGTTTGCGCAGGTGGTACTGGCAAACATGCGAGCCTACGAGGAAAACACGACTGCCCGATAATTAAAACAAATCGGAGTAAATATCCTACTGCATAAAATATTGTCTTATCATTATTATTCTCTCTTAAGCAATGCACTGGTTCGAGGGTAAACATCAATAAAATAATTTAATTCTTATTTAAATCTTATTTTCGTTAAATGTTTTAACATTGAGTGGGAAGAAGTATCGTATTTTCAAATGATCAATGCAACGTAAGTAGGTCAACATTTTTTCTTCTAAAGCACTATCCATTGTGTAAACTTCAATTATTACAGACTCAATGTAGATATAACTTTTCAACAAATCACAGAAAAATATTCCTAACATTCGTTAAGCTATGTTACACCGCATATACAATATTGACTGGGTTCATTATCCATGTTTATAAAATGCATGACTTACATAGTTTAAACAAAGTGTAAAAGCAACTAGTTCACTTTAACCATTTAACGTAGAAAAGTCCTGAAATGCTACTTCAGCTTCGTATAATATATGAGGAATTCCATGGAACTTTTAAAATCGACTTTGAAAAAATTGAAATTTTTTGTTCAACGGACCTTAATCAGCCTAATACTATTACATTTATACGAATACAAAAAAGGAGAGGCCATTCATTTTTAACAGAGCTATTTTTGTAACTACGAAACAAAAATGTTAATTGATTTCTTTCAGTAACATAATAATACAAATCGAACGTTTTGCCAACATTTAGTTTAACAAGTTTACAATTTTAACCTACTTTTCTACGATTTTCGTGCAAGTACTTGCAATTTTATAAGTTCTGTAATATTATATTACTGACATTATCAGAAATTCTCAGTTTTTCGGTATAAAAAGAAAATTATTTACTTATATATCACCGTACTAATCAAATAATAGTTAACATTTTTCACGATATTTGCAATAATGTACAAATCCTATATGGCGGGCAAAATAATATGACGTGTACTAAAATTCTTGGGTTTTCACATTTCTAGGTATAAAATCACTCCTATTCCATTATGATTAATCTTTCATTATTTCCAAAAGAGTGAACCGAAATCGACCTATGAAAACAAAATTGTTTGAACAATTTATATATTTATGAAGTTGAAGTAGAATTTCAGGACTTGAAGGGATAACTTAATAATTACTTCTAATTGACTTACTTGAATTAACTATTTTAATACATATTAATATAACTCTTAACGTTAATTAATTTATTGCACTCCGAATTTATTGAGATATTTAAATTATTTACATAGATAAGTAATTTATATTTAAAAATTATGTCTTACATAATTAGCGTGTCATTTTTTCCATAGAAATGATTGAGGGTATCAAATATGTCAAAAATCAATAATAAAAAAAATTTATTATAAACAAATTGTTATAAACAATAAAATGGACAAATGGCTATTTGTTGAAATATATTATACTTAACTCCGTGCGCATGTGTATCGTATATTATTTTTTTGACTCTGTGAGAGAATTTTTTCGCGAACTGATTTCAGTGCACGAAGTGCAGTGCGCAAATGGATTACTTCGCGCACTAAAAATAATGCGCGAAATTCAATTTCGCGCACGGAGTTAAATATAATATATTTAAACAAATAGCCATTTGTCCATTTTATTGTTGATAACAATTTGATTATAAACAATTTATAAACAAATCACCTACTGCACACCAGTGTAACGAGTGCGAAAGTCACCTACATCGCGCACTTGTATTGTAATATACTATTTATTTAACTAACAATTGTTTACTCTTGTAATCTTTCCAAGTTCGAATTCGTTTTTGAGAAAATCGCGTTTGTTTACAGAATCGTACATTAAACAATGAATTAAAAAAATTCCTGGAAACGGATTTTGGATGATTTTGGATATATTTTTTTACAACTGAGTTTGGGGTAGAATCCTGAAAGAATTGGCATTGTAGTAATTGTTTTAGGCCAGACCTTTATTTTACTGGACTGGTTCATAGTTAAATCTCAACATTTTTCTTTCACATCAGTCAAACTAACTTGTATAATTCATTCGACTACCTAAATCCCTAGTTATTTAATATTTCTGGATAAACTAAGTAAGTAAGTAAGTTTGAAACAAAAGGCTTCCGTGATAATATATAAACGCATTTACCCTAAAATTAAGTGCAACTGAAAGACGCAAAAATAGCGAACTTTAAAGAAAAAAATTAACATCGTGTAATTTTAAAACGATACATAAGAACTTTGGAGTCATGAATTTACATTATTGTCGATGTCTTAAGCTTAAAACAACAGCAAAAAACATACACTTCATTGTTATAACAAATATTTATTTCATTAAAAGTTGGATGTCACGTGGTTATATTTTTAAATTATTAATTTCGGATTCTTTGAACATGACTTAAACAATATATATCTCATCATGCTATCGGAACTGACATGTGAAACATTTAATCAAGTTAACAAATGGGATCAACTCGACCATACTGCCTAGAGTACACTTCTTTTACGCTAAAAAGAATCGTCTCTGGTTCCATACCCATTCATCTATCTTGCTAATCAATCGATATTCACCGAAGCATGTATCGATTACATCGAACTGTCATTGTTATCTGCAGTCGCTTTCCGGGTGTACATGGCCATGATCTTTAAGTTGTCTCTTCAACCGTAACGATACACCGGAAGAATAAGATACAGACCGCTTCCGGCTTTCAATGCTGCATGAACTACTAAAGGCGAGCAGCTGTCGTTCTTTGTCTTCAAAGCTTCCCAAGGGAAGAAGCACAGTCCGTCTATACTGACCCATTAAATGCGTAAATGACTCGGCTGTCCCTTTCCGGGGAAGTCAAAATGTATCACACGTGCCTCGCGTGCGGATTATTACGTAATTTCACCGAGGAGTTGTGGTTCAAGGTCGAATCCTAAAAAAGAAACACCGGTCAGGTGTTGCGAAATTAATAAACCATTTAGTCTGGGTCTTTCAGAGATACACGTGTGCTCGAAGAACGCCTTCGATAATGACGCATGCTCCAAAACTTTATTGATGTCACTGATATTTTAGTCATATTGATTGGGAACAAAACAATTGAACATGTGGATGTTCGCAATTATTATTCCCCAAAATAACAATAACTGGCAATGTTACGATCTTATGATGGGATTCTCCTTTGTCGGGAATAAGGTGTAAAGGGGTTTAAGCAGCAGGCATCGGTTTCCAGATTCATGCGTGATTGCTTCATAAATTTACGAAACTGCGAGACGTTGGGAACCGTGCAGGACAACGTCAAAGACGCGTACTTCCGGCACAGCTGGTTAAAATCGTCTCCGAAATTTTAACTTCGCCTTACTTTCGTGGTTCAGCTCAGGAGGGTGTATTCGCACACCCCTTTAATTTTCGTGCTACCGGGCGATGGAACAACCCCTCTGGCAATGGCCGCCGTTATTATCGGACCACCAGGCCGTGGTTACAGAGGGACACTTCTCTCCCCCACTGTGCAACTTGGCCCTATGCTCGGGGCTTACGCACATCCTCTCCGTGCACGTAGATGCGTACCGAGAAACGTTTATTAGATTGCCGAGTTACAATTTGTCCCAATTGCCCCCTCGTCTTTGAGTCTGTACTCCAGGTCCCGATGTAGAATCGCATTTGTTCAACGTCCCTTGCCGAGAACCTAATTAAAGAAGCCGACGAGTGCTGCTTCGAGTTTTGAGTTTAGAGCCCGATGAAAACTTTTAATTTTTAAGTATCGTTGCCGCCGCTCCTGCAAGAACTTACGCTTACTTCTTAGTTATATTATTCATTTTGCGGAAACTCCCTGAATCCTGGAGTATCGTGCTAACATAAATCAAAGTTAAATTTAAACAAGCTTATCGGCTGGATGGCCACGGATATACTCTTGCGTTGGTTAATGTCAAACCACAAGCCACTTTTTTATGTATTTGTCTAAAAGTATAGAAAGTAAAAATCAGAGTCTCAATTTTTAATTTTTAATTTCTACTGAGAATAGTTTTGAATATCAGGTCTTAAGTTGTCAACGAAATAACATAACATTGCGGGAAAAGCTTAAAATATTTTAAATAAGATATTAAGGATCTTGTCATGAAAAACTTAAAAGAATGTTGTTGCAACATTTCTCATAATCTCAAATTGTTATTTTTTTCCTTTATATCAAGATTGAAAGTTGGCCGGTAGTGTAGAGATTGCTGATTAGGAATTGTGATAAAATTTTTGACGTTAAAAATGATTGCCGTAATTTCCACGATGCTATGTTGTGACAAACATCACGTTAGAAATTCTTTTTCTAGAAACCGTCATTTAGATGAGAATTCGGCGAGACAATTTTATTACTATTTTACTTAACATAGGAAAACATTTTTTCAATTCTGAAATTAAGAAATGGAGACAATGCGTTTGTCGCTTTGAAGCCGCCATTTTCAATTTCATAAATTTTTACATTCCGGAATCAGATTCCTAATCGGCAACAAATAAAACATAACAATTACTATCTGTACGGTTATATAAGATGTATTTTGCAGTCAATTATTTTTTCGAAACGTTCATTTCAAAAACAACAAAAGATAAATTATTGCTCATATTATAAATCTATTAAATAAATATCTGCTATGCGGAAAATAGAACACCATGTGAAATAAATAAGTACTTATTTTTAATGATAGAAAAACAAATGAATTATAGAAGGTGATTTCTCAAAAACGGTTTCTCCGAAACTGATTTCTTTCATAACTCGTCATCTATCCATTTTTATTCTATTTAACATTAGAGTAAGTTACGGGTGAGATGGGACACTTTTTCGAAAATCATTTGTCCTCCCACACATGCTAAACTTTCATTTATGTATATTATGTTTACTTCATATATAAACCATAGGATTACACGATTTATGAAAGATTTTTTTGCTGCTTTTCATCCGTAACAATTTTTAAGAAATGAAAAATTGGCGGGAGACCATTAAAAATTGGCGGGTCACCATTAAAAAATGAAATAAAAGTAGTGCTACGTTCCATTAATTTATTAATAATAACCAAAACGAGTAAAACAAAGCGCTGCATAAATAACTTAAAGATGCATATAATAAATTTCTAAAGCTCTGAAAATTTGAATCTTAATAGAAGAAGACGAATTAAATTATAGAATGAGGATTCTTGTAGGAAAATATATGATATTGTAAATCCGGGTGAGACGAGACATTTTATGATATAATTATAAATAGTCGAAAAATATCATTTCCAACGAATTTGATACTTCCCCAACTCACCCATAAAAAAAATGTCCCATTTCGCAATAGTCATATACGTATCTTCTCCGAGGTCCAAATGCTTCGATTTTTTCATATCGAAACGAACTATATTAACCACTTGTCTTAAAGGAGTTGCTAAAAAAATAATTTAAATAATATATATCTTTATATTTCAGAAATTATTAAATGTCATGTCCTAAGACGTTTAAAATTATTATAATAATTCTTTTTTTTCCAAACAATTGAAAGAGTAAAGTTTTACAGGTTTTTAAGCGCATGCGTTACTTATATATAGTATATATACGAATCGTCAGTACTTTCTGTAGAAAAATTGATTTTAATTATGAGCAGGAAACCTTGAAGGAATTACCCGCATAACGCTTCAGCTCGAGTGGTGCACAAGGGATTATGTTTCATTCAAATTTCGGATAAGAGTAACAAAATTCAGAATTTGATTAATACTTTAAATTCAACGTGTGCCAATTGTGAGGTTCGTTATTGCCAAGTGAACACTTTTTTATATGTGTATGTATAGACTACACTCAAAAGAACCGCTTTAAATTTTTATTTAAATTTTATGTGGTCTATGTATAATATCGTCGAATGCTGAAAGTATATTAGTTATAATTTGGATACGAAAAATAAACAAAACTACGGAAAACTAGGCATAATTTTAAGAAATTTTAATTTTAGTATATAATATGATTATAATAATCGCAATAAATATAACAGAGTACTGTATTCATGCTAAACATAATTTCTAATGTTATGCTCTGAAGACAAAGAGTGTTGTTCAAAACGTACCGCAAATAAATAAAAATGACAATAATACTCGAATCAAAACATTACCAAATATAATTCACGGAAAAAAATTACAGGGGATTCACAGCTATACGAATATAGCCACGAATTTATAGCTGTGACAGCATGAAACTTGCCTATTTCCAACCCTTCAATATAGTAGCTGTTACTTTTCAAATATTGTTAGATATATTCTGGAATTCAGCAATAAAATATAGTTACATTTTGATTCGAACAAATTTTTGACACTTTGTAGGTTAAATTAAAATAGTTATATATTAAAATTCATCATTTTCCCCAAGCAGGAAGAAGGAGTTGAAATTAATCTGCCCGATAAAAAAACTACTCTGTATTTCAAACTAGGTTTAATTATAGGTGACAATCTCGGCCTCCATTCAATGTTAGGGTTCGTTGAAAGTTTTGTAGCAAACTTCGCTTGTCGGTTTTGCAAAATGTGTAAATCTGATAGATATACATGCTCGATAGAAAATGAAACATTATTAAGGAATCGAGATAATTATGAAAATGATATTCTTATAGATAATGCTACCTTGACGGGGATTACAGAACCATGCGTATTTCACAAACTCCCAGATTTTTAGGTAACCGAAAACTGGTCTGTTGATATTATGCATGATCTCTTTGAAGGAGTGTGCGTTTTTGTCATGGTAGAAATTATAAATTATTTCATCAAAAAAGAATTATTTTCCATAGACGATTTAAATTCGAGAATAACTTGCTATGATTACGGGCCCATAGAAATTAGAAATATTCCACCTGAAATATCTTCTGATCGATTGGAAAAGGGCCACATCAAAATGTCTGCATTAGAAATGTGGACATTTGTACGTCATTTCGGACTACTAATTGGAGACTTCGTTCCTTTCAATTAGCCTGTTTGGCAATTCTTTATAGTTTTAAGAAATATAGTTTCCTTAGTATCAGCACATTCTATTCAGAAGAAGAGTTGCGAACTATTGAAAAGTTTAATTGAGTCTCATAATAGTTTATACACAATTTTATTTAAAAAGAAATTGAAACCTAAAGCACACCATCTGAATCATTACCCTAGAGTAATGGCAGAATGTGGACCTTTAATACATCTATGGTGTATGAGGTTTGAAAATAAACACAGGGAATCCACAGTAGCTGCCAATGCTACTAGTTCCAGGCGGTCAATAGCTTTAACTCTAGCAAAGAAACACCAACTTCAATTAGCACATCAATTTATTATGAAAAATGTATTTTCCAGTACCCTTGAAGTAGGTCCTGGAAATACTATGAATCTGAATGATTTACCGGTTTCAATTATTGAATGTCCTATTGATAAAAGCACACCAATGTTCTTTTGCAAGTGGTAAAAAAATTTGGTACTCGGTATACGCCTGGTGAATCAATTTGTGTCGGTATCGATGATGGGCAACCTCTATTTGGGGTTATTAAATTCATCGCTGTATTTGAAAATAATATTGTTTTTATATACCAAAGTGTACATACAGCTTATCATGAACACTTTTCATGTTATGAGGTATTTTATGAAAATGCGTCTTTTAAAATAATTAGTTTCTGTGAATTACTGCATTACATGCCTACACATTACTCAAATGTATGGGCGATATTTTATTGTTCCAAAATGTGCAATGTAATAATAGAAATAAATATAATAATATCTTCAGTGTTGTCATTTGAATAATCTGTCGGTCCTGTCACCTGTGCAAGTTGAAGTAATGTTTTCTGGATTTATAACACGCATTTATATACATATTTATATAGCTGGCAGATCTGTAATCATACACAACTGGTAGCTATAAAATTTTGCTAAATATTTTACGCAGAGTCGTCACACGTCTCCAATATAGCTGGATTGGTTATGTTATATACGGCTCAATTTACGTGTCTACCATAACCATACAATAGAGCTGTTTCCACAGCAGCCCTTCAATATGGCTACTTTAGGGCGATTTAGACCTGTGCCTCTGAAATTTTTTTTTCCGTGTTTAAAGCAAATTATTAATTTCCGCTCGATTCGATCAATTTCTAGATGAATAATATTCATAAACATACATAATACCACAAACGCATTAAAATTATCGATACATGGCGACTCTGTTTGCATACAGTAAACCTTAATCATTCAATGTGGAAGCTAGTAATGCAGTCTCATGTAACATTCGGAGGATTATTCTTCCATTTCAAACGTGGATATGAGGTATTTAAAAGATAGATATACGAATTAATATCTGCAGTTTCATCGACGCCACATTGAATAGTGAAATTTTATTGGTTGATGTTTGGGTTGAAAAAATTCCAATTTGTATTCAATTTCTTTGTCTTTCACGAATCTTTTATGACAACATTTGCCATTTAAGAGTGTTTTAGTCAAAGAACTTTTAATATACGTTTAATATTTTCTTTTTGATTATTATTTTACTTTATATCCGACATACAAGAAACCTTATATATTTTACAAAAACTTTTTCACTTATGAAACTACTAATCGGATAAGAAGAATATAAACTTTAACTATTTTATTTGATAATTTGGATACGTTTAATGCTATGAAAGGGTGTTTGTTTACTTAAATTAGTATAAATTTATTTTTATTAATAAAAATTATATTTATTAACTTGGGCAAATTAATTTGCTGCATATATTTCAATATTGGTTGCTTCAGATAATTCTTCGACACACAAAATGAAATAAGTAATTAAAAATAAAAAAATATGTAATCATAACTGTATAATTTCATGAACGGTATATTTAATCAACTTAATCGCAGTTTCAATTGATCACTTTTTTATCAACAATCAAGCCGTGCTTGGTTAGAATTTTGTTCAAATTTCAATAAATCTTTTACACCATTCAGTTTACTTAACGTTTGAACTTAACTTTTACACCATTCAGGTTACTTAACGCCTTCCGAAGCGAGCACGAATTGTACGACATTTTGGAGGGCATAAGTTTTATGGTAAACGTTTAAACGTTTAATCGGTCACAGGTATTCTATTATTTTTGGCCATATTTCAATATGGCAGGTTAACATTGAACAATACGTTTAGTGTGACACAGTTGAAGTAAACAAATATATCGTTCAAAGGGAAAATCAATGTTCGTTCAATATACAATACAAGAATGTTCATGATTGGTCATGAATCTGCGAAAGGTGAATTGCTACAATAACTTTGGTATCTCTGCGAATCTTTAAATTCAGAGTATAGGATACTTTATAACTTATTAGTTAATCAAATGCGTAGTATTATGTTATTAGTAGTATTACTAAGTATTTAGATACATTTTTTTAATGTGATATATAATACATGGTTCATATCTGACATAACGCATACATCATTTCTTGTGATCCTGTGCTCAATGGGAGAGAACGAGATAGCGAGGTGAATGGGGTGCAAATGTAGCTGAGGGAGAAATCCAAGACACTCTGCACGTACTACACCCCACTATAAGGCCAACTTCGTTGCAAGCATTTAAAAAACAGCCTGATCCGAATCTGCCTACAACAAAATTTTAAATGTGAATGATATATATATATAATTATCTCGTACATTTAAAAAACTTACAGTATGATAAACTCTAAGAAATGTTTTGATACCTGTTGAAGTGAACCCAATTCTATATGATCTGTTAAGAAAGCCTCAGCAAACTTTAGATTTGTAAATAATTTTATTAATTAATAAAAAAAAATTAATCTCCAAATCAAACTTTAAGGCCTGTCGATATATTTTTCTTTTTTACAAGATTGTAACTTACAGGTCTAGAATTTACTAATTTCATGTAAAGCTGCATAAATCTTAATGAGGTTTAAATCGCTTAAAAAATAAAAAAAAAAATAGTATTAATCAATATACATTAATTTTCATCATGTTAATATTAATTGAAAAATATCTTTGCAAAATAAACAACATGCATGCCGTCATTAATACGTTTCAGATATAACCGAACGTAAACTTGATTACATTTTTTCACATTTAATACAAAAAAGTTGTAGGTTTTTAATTAATACGTGGAAAAGTACGAACCGCTTCAAGTATTCATATTGCATGTATTTTATTTGAGCCCTGGAGTGCCTCGGAGAGAATCAGAGATGCTTATGAAACCCTAGTAAAATATGAAAAAAAATCTGACTCATCGGGCGCCTAGGTTATTACATTTATCAAAGGTAATTAAAAACTTCATATTTGTAGAACCACTATATTATAATACTTTTGATATATATTTTGATCATGTCGGCCTTTTGATGTTGCAGCATTCGAATCCGATAGGTGGAAAAGATTTTTTATCGTTGTATCAATGTACTGTTAGCAACATTTCTGTGATCAAAGAGAAAAAAAACTGAATATTAAATACGTTGTTTTATTTAATCCGAAGCGTATGTTGTTGACAATAATTATGATATTATTAGTGTCTGACTATTTATGTCTGTTTTCACTTAATAACTTGAATGATTCCTTATTGTTGTACGCGAGTTTTAGAGTAACAATAATATTACGTCCTGAATATTAACTACAAATAATTATATTTATTAGGTCATCACACTGAGAAAGTTGTCTTTTACCGGGTATTGGAATTCCAACAGGTTAAAAAACAACAATTTTTAAAACATCTCGTGGTCAGTATATAGATACCTTTTAACAGATTTTTTCAGATTATTTCAATAGATTCGGTGTACATTCATTTTCGGAACTTAAATTTAGATTCGACTTCCCATAGTTTTTAATTTACACTTTATGTTTGCTGTAAATTATGCTGGTAAATGAAGAATAACGCGATTTTCGAAAATTCTAATGGGCTTGTTTGTGTACCAAAAGGA
This sequence comes from Trichopria drosophilae, assembly GCA_030407085.1. Taxonomy (NCBI): domain Eukaryota; kingdom Metazoa; phylum Arthropoda; class Insecta; order Hymenoptera; family Diapriidae; genus Trichopria; species Trichopria drosophilae. The sequence goes on from CM059583.1 coordinate 166,731,436, forward strand.
GCCATTAATGTATCGGTAAACTTTTTGTATAGAAAAGTTTATATTGAATCCTATCTTTATTTTTTACATATTCTAAACATTTGCAAGATTTTTTGGTACCTTTCAAGTAAAACTGCGCGTGTAGGTTAGAAAGTCAATCATTTCGACCCGGATGATTTAGTTGTTTTTGTGTCCTATGCAGAGACGAGCCTTTTACGAACAAGAGATTGATACTTCTTTTTAGTGTTGTTCAAGACGTTTTTTGTTACCTGTATTAAAAAAGTTCACCCTTGACAATTGAAGGTATTAAACACGAGGCATTGGCCCACGAGCATAACAGAAGTGGGAAAAAGCGCGAACATTTTGCGCGGATCTTTAAGAATTTCAAACAACATTTTAGATAATTTTTCTTCATGTGCTTCTGATATACATATATCACTTTAAAATACGCTATTTTTTACATGGTATAATATATATAGATTATAATCTATAAGAAACTAGTATTTTTAAAATTCTAAGATGTGTATTATTTTAGCCATAATAAAACATTCTTTTTAAACATGAGTATTTATTAAATGTAATAGAATATCTTTTACTCGATAATAAATAAATGATAAAAGACACATTTCTCAGTGCAGTAAACAGTTTATGCAGTAAGTTTAGGAATAAAAATAAACATTTCGTAGAAATAATTGAAACTAAAAAAGTAATGATTCTTCCGTGCTGGAAATTATAAAGTTTTAAAAGACAGTTCAAATAACTTAGATGTGACCAGAGTGAATTTGTATAATAGACAAAAAGACTAATTTTGGAACAGATCTCCTGTGTCTTAATGATTTGTAGAATAAGCACTTGATAATATTTACTAATTATTTTGGTAGATGTTTCTTAATTAACAATATGTAATATGTAAATGTTAATAGTAGTGAAATGTCCTTAATTCTTCTTAACAATTTACTCAGCAGTTTACTTAAAAGTTTCGGTAGAAATAAACTTTATCACTCTAAAATAATCATAAAAGATCTCTTTCTTCGTTTTTTGAAAGAAGTCTTTCAAATTGTTATTAAACAAACATACCGAGGTTAATAAAGTACAAAAGAAACACCAATTTTAAATTAGATTGAATGTTCGAAATACGAAAGAAAAGTGACCAATAGGTTTATGTATACTATAATAATTATTAGCAGCCAGTTTATGAAAAATTACTAAAACAAATCATAACCTATTACCGTACAAATACATTATAAGTTAACTTCTATTACATCTAAGATCCTGCGATTAAAATACAAGTAAGTTGCGGTTCCTATCGTTTAGCAAGATTTCAAAATATCAAATATTGCGCAATCTTACTGAAGAAATGTTTGCCTAGTACAATAACATTGAGTGGTTACTATTGGTATGATCGACCTCGTCCGATTTCAAAACTTTAACGAATTTGGCGAATAAAACGAAATCGGTTAACTACAATTTTACCTGCCTTCTGATTACGTAAAATAATGTCGTAAGACGGATTATATACCTACAAAGTACTGTTCCTGGGAAAGAATTTTAGAAGTTTTTGTTGGTTATATGGTCCAGAAAAATAATGCAAATATATTTATTTTGAAAGGCGTTTGAAATATAAGATTGACGCCTTCTTAATTTTAATTAAATCTATAAGCATTGGAGATAACACATACGTCGTAACAGAACCGGAAACATTTCTTAACGAACATTTATAGGTGCTTTTTGTTGATAAACAAATTCTCAAAAGGTCTACAAATCTATAAATATTTATATTGAATTTGTGTTGAAATTCCACGGAAAAACATGAACTAGTTATCACAACCAAAAAAACTGGGTAAGCTAACCATAAATGTTTAAGATATAAATAATACAACCATAGAATAATAAACTAAGCCAAACATATAAATAGGTGTGACAACTATCATTATAGTTGGGACGTATTTTACAATATACTATAGTTGTTACAACGATTTATTCGGTTTTTGCAAGAATAATGATTTTTCTCAGAAAAATAGAAAAAGTTGGAACCTACTAACTAGATACCAGAAGAAGACACATTCGTCGTTTTTACTTAATTTTACTATTTTAATATTGACATCCACAAATTAGTTTGCCAACCCTACAATTTCAATAGTAAAACTAATATAAAATCGCAGTAGTTTGGCAAATCCTACTATTCAGAATAAAACTAACTATTTCTTTTTTCGCGTGTATGTTTATATGATGATACCAATTACGAAATTATATGCTCCATATATAGTATACATATATTCCTCTTTTAAACTATTTACATTAATTTCGACCTTTTGCCCATGGTAATTGTCATTTTCATAATTTTTTGTTGTACAAAAGTGCAGAGGGTTTGGCAATAAAACGACATATGCTTCTCAGCCTCCATCAAATAATACATTCATCAAACAAGTGATTTGGCAGAATTCTGGTTTAAAACAGAAGAATCATGTTTGTACTTTCTCTCGGAATGACAAAAGTACCTCCGTCTTTCGTAGGTTTATTATAATGTCCAAATTCTATTTGAGTGTTATCATTATTGTACTTTTTATTTATTGCTTAGACTATTTTCCATGTCATTAATTATGGTTACTAGCATATTTTAAGATTAAATAAATTTAAAAGTGGTTTACTATCTTCAATTACAACAACAGTATCCTGAGTTAAATCACATAAACACCAACTGAACGTTTTTTTGTATATTAATAATTTGGATTTCTTCTGATTTTTGTATAGGCTGAATTTGTCTTTAGTTAGATTCCACAAATTACCTGTAGTATTAAGATATCTTTGGTTGTATACTTTAAACTACTGGTCGGAAATTAAAATTAATTTTTTTGGATTCTGGTCTGTTTTGAATCCTATACTCTAGTAGTAATGAAAATCATATTAAAATAAAAATAACTATCTGGAAAGAGTGTGTTAAATGGAAATATGTAGTGGATGAAGTTAATACATCGTGGAATGAATATATTTTAATGATTTGTATTATTTGTATAATGTCATTTTGCCAAATACTAGTACCACTTAATGTAATTGAAAGAATGAAAATAAAATAAATTTGTTAGGATAATTTCGAATCGTTTCTAGCGCCAGACATTCAACAAACAGACCTAAAGATGGGAAAATCTTGATATTTCCGAGGAGACATTCCTAAAGTATTAATCCTGATTAAAATTAAATAAACCTCTAAAAACGCATAAAATTTAAGAACATGTATTAAAGTAGTATAAGAGACCTATTTTCCTAATTTTGTTTTAACTTCACCGGTAATGTATCGTACGTGTAAAAAAAGTGCCACGACAGGACATTTTCCAATGAATTTACATGAAATTTGGTATACTATAGGGTTTTAAGTCGCTGATTACAAATCTGATGTCACATTTTCAAAAATCAAAATGGCACCTACAAGTTATAGGCTTTTGAAGTTTTATAAATTTCCTATTGTTACCAAGATTGAGTTTTTTAGTTGAACCTTTGATCATTACGATAATTAAGTGGTATTTCAATGGGAAGAACATATTTATAATGTTTTTTAAGAGCTTCACTTGAACTATCGGTGTATTTAATTTATCATGGAGAAAAATTTTCTTGGAAATTTTACCATTTCAGATGGTAATTTTGGGACAGACTTGTAGAGTGGAAAAAATTGCCCTTTTTCATAGTAAAAATTAGTAAATTTTATTGTAACTTTTACTGTTTGAATATTAAAAATTCCGAGAGCTGCTCGTCATTTTTGTCAGAAAAATGGCAACGTCTCACATTCTGCAAGTGTGTCCCAAAATTACCATTTGAAATTGTAAATTTCCAAGAAAGTTTTTCTCCGTGTATCTAATAAATTACTATTTTTAAATTTAGTTATAACAATGTCAGTGTCGTTTAAATCAATATACTTTTTTGTACGTAATTATAAACTTTACATTCGAAGTATTGAGTATTAGTTAATTTTACTATCTCAATAGTGACATCAGCAAATTAGGTAGTCAAGTTTACTATTTAAATAGTAGAATCAACTAAAAAACCCAGTTGTGCCAGATTCTACTATTTAAATGTTAAAACTAATTATTTATTTTTCTGTGTGCCATTCTAAGCGCTGTGACAAAATCTCACTTTTTTCTGAGTGAATTTTAACTCCACATGGAGTGAATTTTCACTTCACGCGAAGAGTGAATTTCCTCGCTCTTTCATTTGAAGTGATTGATCTCAATCTTTTAGAAAGGTCTTTTGCTCTTTTTATAATGAGCACCCTGGTCACTCCGGGTTTCTAGTGAAAATTTAACTCCAAGAAATTTCGCAAATTAGAGATGTGATGGACAGATATTGAGTCTTTAGTTGGTATTTAATTTCTGCGTGATTGCTGAAAGAACTGTTCCTGATCGAATATACCGGTGTTACCTATACTCATTTACAAATTTGGTAATGCGATCCAACCGATCTATCCGTGCAACCAAAGCGATCTGATTAAATGTACCATTCTTGATCCGACTCTGATAAATCGACCTTAACGATAAGCTAAATTTTATCGAAACTACTCTGTTCAAATTCTGATCAGCATGTATGGTAATTTCTACTGTGAGTATAAAACTATTTATCTTTACAAATATCATAACTACATTGAAAATTTCGTGCACATATATTTCATTACTGATCCAGACACGTCAGTAAAATGCTAATGCTGACGTGAATACATTCGGTTCATAATTCAAAAGAGTGTTACGTAAAATGTGGCTTGCTTTTACTCTGATTTCAATTTTAGCGAATAACCTTTTTTTTAAGTTCCCAATTACTTTGGCAAATTTCCTCTTTCATTTTCCAAAAGAACAAATCAATCGCGGTGCGTTTCGAATCACATGCGATACGCGGAAGCACTTCAAAGTTAGCGGTGAGGGACTACAGTCGCCGACGCGACGTCGTATAACGTATATTACACCGTTTATTCGTTGGCAAAAGTAGCACCCGTATAAAAGGGAATGGGAGTTGCTCGTGGCGTATCATTTCAGCCAATAATCCTCGCTGCGTCTAAGTACACGCGGGCGATTCATACAGGCTGGAGTTATATAAAAAGCTATAATTACTTTCACCCCATTGATAAATACTCAACACGTTTAAAGAATTAAGATTCCATAATTTCATCCAGCAATGATTGAAATATTTGTATCATCGCAGGATAAATAATTACAAAAGTATGGTTGATCATATTTAATTAATACAAAGATTACTTTATTTAGTCTACGGATGGTTGATTGCATACTCAGTACAGCATTTGCAAACGTCCTAGTTTGCTATATGGAAAAGCGATATCCTCCCGACTATGTACAACAGTGCCGTTATAATGAACTGGTAGTTTTCAGTAGTTCTATCAAGTGTAAAGCAGATATGTTTCATCGCTATATCGGCATGTAGTAAATGCTATCCGTTTCGTGCCCCCTATAATGTACGCGCAACTACATATGAGTAATTCCGCTGAAGTTTTAGAACTTCCTTTTACTATTACACTGATTGGGAATTATCGTGACATGGTCAAATTGAGTTAAAATAACTCAAACATCCAAATATTTAAGAAATCCACCAGAATAGGATTATACGTCATTATAACTATGTATAATCACCGGAACATTTGAAATAAACTAGATTTTCAGGCGATACGAATAGCAATGTTTATCTATTTGCGCTAATAAAAAAAAGGTATTGCCCAAAGGATTCCGAAATGGGGGAATATATTCCTTCTAGTATATATTTTAAAAAATCGGATGGTATCATGCGTGTGCTTATCGCTCACCATGTATTATAAACAAATATGTGAGCGTAGTTCGATTTTCAAGGAAATGTTTAATTTTTGCAATTAACGGTTTAAAAGAAATTACTTTAAAGTTTTCAATTTGTCAAAATATCGTAACATTTATATTAATTTAATGAATTAAGGAGGTTGGTATGGTTAAAAATTAACAAAAAGATTCTGACGAAAAAATTACTAAACGTTAATATGAATATAAAATGAATTCCCTGAAAATTTTGAGTCATTTGGATACGTCAGTGTTGAGAAATTATGAAAAACATTTTTTGCCTATTAACATAGTGTCTTGTGTAAAATGTCATTTTTCAAGTCTCTATATGCGAGATTTGCACAGAATTAACAAATAGATTTACTTAAAATTAATGTCGATTAAAGGAAAATATATAATAAATGTTTGAGAGAAAGAATTAGATCGATTGGGTACGCTAGATAAGAGAACTTCAATTAAATTGTTGTCAACAGTTCATTATCGTACAGATTAGAAGCAAGCCATTATTCGATATCGGAAAGGTACTCAACTAGTCAAAATTGGTCGAAAATTGCACTTGACTCCCTACGTACCATATCAACCTCCTTAAATGGAACGATAAGTGTGTGACACGGAGTAATTATGCCATATTGCTTTTGAATATCACTAAATTTAGTGAAATCAAATATTTAATTAATAATAAGAGATATCTCCAGCGTATTTCGTTATTAAACCCTTTATCGCCTAGAAGTCCTGAAATTCTACTTCAACTTCATATGTATATTAATTTGCAGGGTCGCTCCTTTCGATTTTCAATTTTAGAAAGTTTAAAAATACATTTTTTCATTAAATTTTTCATGTTTTTTTTAAATACGTGTTTTAACGACATATTTTCTCAATGAATCCAGCAATTTTTTTCTTAAAGTTAACAAACTTTAACTTAACTATAGAGTTTGTCTAGAAGCTACCTATGTTTTAGATGTCCCCACTTGAAGCAATGTTTTTTTTATGTATTTTTGGCCGCTGAACACGATTTTTTGGGTGGAATGCTCAAAAGTGACCGGTTAATTGTTTATAATAATTTTTTAAAACAATTTAATAATTTTGTTCTTTTTACCCCTTATGGGTAATTTTGAACAAAAAAGGTCCGTAGTAACTTTCACGTAGGACGACAACTTTTCAAGATAAAAATTCCCAAACTTTAAAAAAAGTTGATTTTTATCATTTTTGACACATTATCGCACTAACACTGATGTTTTTTTTTTCATCCTCCTGGGCTTAAACAAAAAGATCCATATATAAACTTTTATTTTAAATTTATTTTTTAAAAATCGAAGAAAAAGGAGAAACATTATAGTACTCGAAGTGATAACGATCAAATCAGAAATGTTGCATCTGTACGACGTTATGTTGTTCTAATTCAGCTGTTTTAATTATAATTTAATAAATATTTTAATTTAAAATTATAAGTTGATAAGGATATTTTTGTTTCAAATCACACAAAACGTGTACATTTTTTTTCCGAAAATAAAAAAATTTGATATAAACAAATTGTTATGAACAATTGTTATAAGCAATCGTCCACTCTATAATATTCCATGCTACAATGTTAGCTTTGGAGACTAAAAATACGAGGATAGATGTGTAATCTTCAAGTAAGTCGTAAGTATGTATAAAATTAGTGCATATTCACACTGCGAAACCGCCGGAAGTTATCGCCTCAACAACTATGAAAACGTTAAAAAATGTCAAAATCGAATCTTTTACTTAAAGTATAGTAATAGAAGAAAAGTTTAAGCCTAGGTGGATTAAAAAAAAACATCGGCATTAGGGCGGTAATATGTCAACAATGTTGAAAATCAACTTTTTTTAAAGTTGGGAAATTTTTATCCCGAAAAGTTACTAAGGATCTTTTTTATACCCAAAAAATATGAAAAGATTTTTTCCGAAGCAAAAAGAACAAGTGTTATAAACAATTAACCAACCACTTTTGAGCATTCCACCCAACAAATTCGTGTTCAGCTTCCAAAAATACATCAAAAAACATTGTTTCAAGTGGGGACATATAAAAAACTACGGCAATATAGGTAGCTCCTAGACTAATAGATGTTTGGTGAATTATATAAGCGTACTTTTCATTATTTAATAATTGATGTTATTCGTGTCATCATAACTAGATGAAAGTAATATTTCATGAAAATTAAATGATGAAGACTTATTTTCTTAGTACAAAGCATAGCTACTTAACCGACATGAATTTTTTTCTTCAGACCACGTAAACCCTGGCGATATAGCAGAATGTGACTTCCGTCTTTTGGGGTTTTATACTCATGATGCTAGTATGGTAAAAAGAATGCACGGACAAAGTAACCAGAAAACTCGAGCGTGGCGCAGTAAACAGCTCTTGCGGCATTTCCCATAAAGGGAATTGCTCGTATAAATCATAGGGAAAATTGCGTTTCGTCCGCGAATGCCATATGAGAAACGTGTCGCGCGGATAACCTAAGAGTTGACTTGAAAGCTGTGAAGATTTGGATTTTTCATAACGAAAGGATATGTTTTATGACGTGCATATATATTAACTTAAAAACAGTTTTAATGATGATGTATCATGGGTATTGAAGTTGTTTAAAAGATAAGTATGTAACCGAAAATATTAAAAAATTGGCAATTTTCATTTGGTCTTAAAAAGTAGATTCTGCATTTTCTAAAGTCACCTCCATGCGGATAAAATGAATACAGTTAGTTGGAATATTGGCATTTTCTGATGAGTTTATCACATTTTATCATAATAAATAGAATTAGAACATCTTTTAATAGATTTTGTATTGTAATTAAATTGAAAAAATAGCATTACAGGCAGATATAATGTCTAGAAACTAAAATTACGTGTTCCCTCTTTAATGGAGAACGTAAAATCCTAATAAAAAAACTAGCAACACTTAATCTTCTACTACCACTGCAACTAGAAAATTAGATTGCTTCATCCAAATATCAAAGCTTGTACTCTCATGATAAATTTTCTTAAAAACTGTAACATGAAGTTCTAAGTTGTAAAATAGTATAAATAAATCTTGTACGTAAGTGTAAGGGCTGTATATAATTCTGTTCAGATATAAACTTCGATTGAAGCTTCAAATGTTTCGATAAAAAAAAATTGTTAATACTTTCGAGGCGTATATTTTTTTTACGTGGAACTTGTTATAGTCTATTAACTTTCGGGATCCCTGACCACCATTCCGACGTCAATTACGCATATTAAATATGGCGGATCGAATTCATAAAAGATTACTTGACCAAAGTAAAAGCCGAATCTGGAAAATTAATATGATCAAACGTATAACAATAATACCTACTCTCTAAATTGTGAGTGAAAATTCACTCTTTATGGAGTGAACTCAGTCTTTAATAGTAAGAATTCAGTCATACGTTAGAATGGTTCAATTTTCATTCCATAAATAATTAATTTTCACTCTACGGAATTTTGAGAGTAGATCTGTATTTTTCAATTTATCTGAATTGACTTCCAAGTAATATTCATGATCCCAAAAATTCCCAAAGAACGAAGTGTATCCAATTGATTTGCGTAAATCTATCCGATATATTAAATTTCAGAAATGCAATTACTATTTCGTAATAAAAGAGCACCAAAACCTTACAGACAAATTTTTATAAAAATTTCAAACTATAACAGCCTGGAAAATAATTTTCTTTTAAACCAAACACGATTTTTTGGAATTTGTTAACTTATAACAATATTTATTTTGAAGGCAACGTTCTTATCTGTTAAAAGTCCTTTAATTATCAATACTTCTAAATTACGTATTTATAAATAAGATCAGGAGAACAAAAAGGTGGTTGATGAAGAGTCTGCTTTATTTTAAAGGTCTAAAATATAAAATATTATAAAATATAACAGCAATTGTTACTCTAAATATAGGTCGAAGCAAATACCCTCTAAATGTGAATTGGAGGATTTTTAGAAATACTAATTAAAAAACGAAAACGGTTAGTATACACATATTTACTAGTAAATAATTGAAAACAAATGATCTATTACGAATTCTAAAAACTTCTAACTAAAATATTCTAATAAGTTACTAGTTTTTTACTATTTTCAAGAACAAAAACGACTTAATCGTAGTAACCCACTTTTAATTTAGGATTAATAGTTTTTACCTAATTAAGATGTTTAACTAAAAGTTAGTAATAAATAATGTGCATCTGAAGATAAAATAATATACTAATAAACTCTGAATTTTAAACAATACACGAAATAAATTGACTGTAATAGAATTAATTCTATATGCAAGTAGTTCTCTGATCATTAAATAACGATAAATATTAATATATGTTTACTAATTTCAGTCGCTATTTTGAGAGTTTTAATAGAGAATTCATTTGGTAAGTAAATCTTACAATTGCAGAACAGAAATTCTGTAAAATATATTATTATTATATATTCTATTACTTTTAAATAATGCAATTCGACATGATTTCATAATTCTATATCCATGTGTTAGTCGTTATAACTTTGTCGGTAAACCACTTGCAGTTTGTTCTCTAGTTGTTTTTCTGCACTGTTTTGCATTGTTACATTTATGTCCATTTTCAGATATATCTTAAATTAAATATTATGTAAAATATTTTGAACAAATTCTTAATGAATGATGTACACAAGAAAAAATAATGCTATTTTGACTAATACTTATACACATTTCATATATTATTAAAAATCTTGTTAAGGTTAATGTAATAACAATTTAAATAAAATGAATTTAATTAATTATTTTATTTAATTAATCCTTTCTTCTACAAAATTTATACATTTTTTAGACATATATATAGAATTCAGAACATTTTAAACTACGCTATTTTGTTCGTTACCAACTTGTAAAATTTCAATTATGTAACAGAGAATTTGACATAATTAATGAATATAACTTATCATATCCACACAGCTTAGATAAGTATAGATCTCAATATATTACTGAATATGTGAACAATAATTTTCCTTTTCAATAAATAAATTAGTCGTTTAATTGATAATAAATGATAATTTATTCTCAAGCGTCATATAAATAAAAAAAAAATATTTAAGATAAATAATTTAAGATCTAGTTACGTTTATGTCGTAAATAACAATCTATACTTTCACAAATATTAAATAATTTTTCAAAAATATTCCATTGGCAATTTAGTAGATTGAAATCACTTATCTAAAATTCCATAAAGTGAAGAAATAACGGTGCAAATCGCAATTCTAAAGTGTTCTATTAAGCTAATGGCAGTAATTTAACCGTAAAGTGACTTATTTTAGTGACTTATTCCGTTACTATCGCACATTCAAAAATCACAGCGGTAAATTACCAATCAAGAGCCGCACTGCGCCACTGCGCGAACCCCTGCATTTGTCAGGCTTCCAAATCCATAAGGAACCGGGAATTCGACCAGTTCCTATAGGGACAACCTATTCCCCTTGGAGACTCCGTCGTTGAATCAAAGAACGTCTTGGACGATTAGGACCTTTTGATTGGCACACGAAATCAAGAATAACGAGCACAAGCAAGAACAAAGTTTTCTAATGAAATATTGAGCTTCTTTCAAAATAGTCGCAGGAATAACATATTTTATTAAAATATTTGTTATTATAAGTAATTTTGTGTTTTCAAAATAATATTACTACTGTAATAATAGATTAAATTGTTTCTACACAGATTTATTACAAGAATGAGAGAACTGTCATAAGTTGATCATCTATAATAACGATATTTCCATGCTGGAAAATTTTCAGGAGAAAGAAAATATAATAAAAAGAGAAACAGACTCCTGAAAGTTATTCTTCGATGTATAAACCGGTTATCTCAGTTTTTATTTTAATAGAGCATTATTGAATTGGAAAAATGTCTACATTATCGTAATGATCACGGACATGACATTAATATGCAGTGCTCCAGAACTGTCAGGTAGTATTGCAGGTGATGCGCCATGAAGTTTCAAATAAAAAAGTCGTGATCAATATTTTATCCGGTGCATATAATTTAACTGAGAAGCGATTGAAGTCGACCAATCAAAACGAAGGAAAGGCAGCTGCAGACGTTCGCTGTTTCCGTTTGGTATTTCTTGGGAACTTCCGAACACCTGTATTGGTAAACTTCATTGGCTAACGTTTTTAGTGCCATCCACGAGTATTGAATGTTAATTCTATTCTCTCGGTGAATTTCTTTGTTACGAAAGAAATATAATTTTAAACCTCGAAATTCAAGGAATTTCCGGCTTCAATTGAACATTGATTAATAATTAATCAAAACTCTTTCATAATTTCCAACTGTTAGATTTTCACTTACTAAAATTTGAAAATGTGTGTTGTATGACGTATGCTGATGTCATAGACATTAATAAATATTACAATTTACCCGGTTTTAAAAATTGATGCGTTAAAGTGCAGGTAATGTAAAACCCATGCTAACGGTTCGCCCAAATTAACCGGATGAGTTATTCTGTATATGACGTTACGTGGGCGTATATTCTCTTGAATTATAAATAAAAGGAATATGATACATGTATAGACTGAACACTATATATTTGAATAATTAATAAAAATATCAATGATCGAAGCATAATACGAGGACCAAAAGGTAATAATTAAATCTTAGGTACTGCGCCGTTATGTATCATTAAATTAACAATTTAACTTATACCTAAATGAACTTAGAATTTAATTTTATAACAAGCCTCCAATATGTGAATAAACGTATTTTTCGTTTATGGATGTAGGTTAGGTTTTTCATGACGTAAAAATAGCAACAATGACTTAATTTAAGTTATGGAACCATGTCAAACACTCAATTTTCAATATTTTTACTACAATGATTAAACTATCACCGGATTAATTGCTTTTACTTTAGAAATTTAGCGGATTAGTTAAACGAATAACTAAAATTGGGATAATAGTTGAAAGAATTTGATACAAATGAAAAAAAATTTATCTAAATATCTTCCACAAGACTCAATGTAAGACGTTATTTAAAATTAAAATTAATAAATTTAGGGAAAATGTGAGTTCTGCAAAAGTGATAAATTGTATATTTTAAAATACCTAAAACATGTCATCTATCTCCTTAATGAAATCATTTCCATTCACGGGTACCGAAGGTTTTCATCAATCCTTTGTAAAATTTCGTATTTAAGTTAAGAAGAAAAAGAATGGAAAACAACAAACATTAAAAGAAGTTTATTTATTTAATTATGACATTAATTTCAAACTATTTATTCTCATATTGTTCATTTATGATTACTATTCTTTCTTATAGTTAATTGCATATCCTTAAACTGATGAAAATCGATTATAGTGAAGAAGAATCGAAAATACTCTTATATAGATCACTTGATGAGAACTCTGTTATTCGATACCGAAGGATAAATAATCGTTAACGACATAATTTTAGCGCAAGAACAAAAAAAAGCTATTTTTTACATTCCCAGCATACCATAATAAAGCCTACATATAAAAAGAATTGAAATATTAAACTGTTTCCCATTATAAACATTCTTGAATCTTCGCCTCCATAATCAATGCTTCAAAAGTAAACAGTATCTCAATGTGGTTATTGCATTATATAAAGTAGTTCGAACTGGAGAACTCTCCTTACAGTAAAAAAACTGATGAAATAAATGGTAATAAATAAACTAAAGTCCACTTTCCCATTTAAGAACCTTCTATCGTACTTCAAATAACATCTCAAAATTTGATTTGCAAAATATTATTAATAATAACATAATTATTCGTCCTTAATCAAGTTTAATACAATACCGACTGAAAGAGAATGCCAAAAATGCAGCTGTTTCATGGACTTATCCAGTCAGTGTTGTATTTTTGTTCAATGACAGCGAATAATAATAATAATATTAATAACAATATAATATGAACGGGACTTCGATTATATAGAAATGTAAAATATATAGGCAAATCTCTGAAACTTTTAAATTTTAGGATATAAAGGTGCAAAAGTCTTCTTCGTTAAGCACATTCTTGAAATTGAGATATGTTATTTCGTGGGTTAATATATATTAAATGATGCTATGTGCTTTATTTTTAAACAATGCTGAAAATTTTCGTATAGTTTTCCATTATTTTGAAATGTGAAATTATCGGGTTTAGAACGTGATATTGGTCGAATTATCGATATTGGACAGGCTCTAGGGGCCTATAAAAACATTATTCGATGTTAGCGAATTAAGGTTACCTTCATTTAGCACTTTTGAAATCAGCACACATGTTATATACACATTGTTCTTGTTCAATTGGGGATTTGCTATTGAAAAACTATCATTTTTTGAACCAGTTACGCTGTTACTGACAAAATTAAAACTAATATTTTACTAACTTCTCTTGGAAGGACATTCTTGTATGACGTCTAGATTTACTCATTCTTGCTTACAGAAAAATACTAATTGTAATCTGTAATGATTCAAAACATGATGCACGTCCGATCGGCGAAAAAAGTAAAATTTTTTGTTTGGAAAAACGTCGGACACGTTTTGTAGGCACTATTTTCAGTGCTTCGGAAAGGGGCACATATAGTTCTATCACGGCCTGTTTTCTTCGTTTGTTTGTCTATTACTAAGTGTATAAATTTCAGACACATTAAAGAAACGCTGTAAACGCTACACTAGAAATAATACAGTAAACTGAGTGATCAGACACTTCATTTTTCGCTTTTTTGGTCTATTTCTGGATTTTGAAGAAACGAATTTCATACTTACATCTAATAAATGGTGCATCATGTATATTCACAAATATATTTGGAATATAATTAACCACGTTGATAATTTTTCAAAGCATAAAAATAACCCACAAATAGGCAAAATGTACACAGACACAAAATGTAAAAGTTTCTGAGATTTTCCCATATATGAACAAAAATTAATTATGAGCCATTTAATTTTGAAAGTAATTTTGAAATAGTTTAACCGGAATTTCAACCTACTGTGGACCAAAAATGATGTAACTATTCGTAAATTCTACCACATTCGACAAACATCAAACAATGAGATGTACTTTTTGCAGAGGTTCGACTCGTACTGTTAAAAAATTCACAATTCCTTTTTTCTTTCGATTCGAGTCGAAGTCGAACAGCTTCAAAGTTGATCGGTTGAAGTTGAACCACGATCTTTCGCATCGTAGTTGCTAAGGTTTGTTGATTTACAAATCAGTTACTCTTGAACCACCGTGAAATGTAGGTCACATTGGAAAATGTAAAATAAAAGTGAACATAATAGAAAATAGAATAGATCTGCTATGTATTCTTTTTTCGTGATCTATTTTTTCTTGATCAAGAATTATGACTTCGTACAAAAGATTTTTGTATAGTTTCTGCAGAGGTTATGATCAATTTGACAACGAAGCTGAACCTCGAGTTAACGAAGAACCACTACGGTCGAATTCACCAGGTATCATTGAGGGTTTGATTTCTACCATTTTTCGGTTTATTTTTCAGCCTCGATCGATGTGTGGAAGGAATTGCGTGAGAAGTCCTAGAACGAACATTCGTTTTTCAGAGTTTTTCCACCGGTTCAATGCGTTTCTTAATGTTTTCTCGATTAGCGAGAAGACTTCCACATTTTGAAATTTAATAGAATTTAGATCTAATTACTATGAATGACTGAATTTAATTCCGATATGAGTCTAACCTTTTCACCTTCTACACAGATGTTTTAAAAACTTTATATAAAAATTGAAATTTGATCAAATATTTATAGAACCAATTATTTATAAAATTTATATAAAACTTTTCCGCCTGCCAGTCCATACCTGACACGTTACCATTAGTCTATTTTAAATAAGAATCCTCTAACTTACGTACACTATTTTTTAGTATGCATATTTTATTAAATGTAACATTTCATTAATCATTAGCATTCATTTACGGAGTTGCATAAGCATTTATACATCGCCAACTTGAAAAGCAGAAGAAACTTTTAGTGAATAAATTGACTTTTTATATCTTGAATAGAAAACACCTTCTATCATACTTTACGACTCTCCCGCGGTGTCGAGGCCATCATTTCTTAATCTAGTTGAGCCCTTAAAAAACATCGTAAAGCTGCATTTTCACGACTTTCCGCCGTCGTTACGAGACTCGTGAATTTTATATTCCTATTTTACGCTCAGGTCGGTGGCACGCTCGGCCTACCAAGGCGTTTCTTAACTCCTTCGCGATCTCGAAAAATAAGAAGAGGCAGAAAAATCCGCACACGTGTTCTCAAATTCCTTTAGCGAGCTTCGCAGTTCTTTCTAGCTCGGTTACTCCATCAGTCTTTCAAGGTCTCTCCAACAAAAAAACTACTTAGCCTGACAGTTTGACCCACATACTTATAATATAAGCAATGGCACATTTTACTACATTATAGGTATCTTTACTATGTAAATCCTAAAATAGAAGTATGGAACCCATGGTTTATGTCTGATTATAATGCCATAGCGTCAAAATAACATTGGAAGCTGATGATTGAGACTGTCGACATCGCGGAATTTAAACGCCACTTGAAAAAGAAAATCATTAATCAAATCAACACGGAAGCATTTGTTAATGAAATTATACGATAATTATATGCAAGTCCCTTATTTACATTCCAGGAATCACTTCCCAAGTACGATTTTTATACATCATCTTATAAGTGATGCACTTTCAGGGACTTCTTTGGAGATTAATATCGTGATTGAAGACCCTTGCTGGAGAATGAAGAGTGCGCTTTCTGGGGTCTTCTCAGCGGTTGAATGCAAGGTCAAAAGGCCTCTGATGGAAAGGTGTCGTTTTTCAACTGGCTCACAACCGCAACCTCGTCGTAAACGGACAGCGGCTTCGACTCTCAGGAGTAAAGTCATGTGAGTATAGATAAGTGCATTCGTGTATGTGCATACGTAATAGGGGCAGAGGAATACGGCCTTGGGGCCCGCGTGTTTCATTCCCAGCTGCCGAGTTCCGGAGACGTCCCCTCATTCTTCCCGATTCCCTTGCGCATGTTAAGGCAACCTTGAGAAGCAGTGCCTACGAATGTAGAACAAATGATAAAGAAAAGAGAAAAGTAAGGGAATGAAAAGGCATGCGAAAAGAAGGGCAGAAGAAGATAGGACAACACATGCAAAAAAAATAGAATAAATGCATTAATGTACTGAATGAAATCAAGGTGGCCGTAGATTTAGAAGAACTAGGGCTGGTATTAGAAAAAGGTAAGATAAATAATAATAATAATAGGTATCTTGCACGTGACCAGGCTTTAGGCATCTATGACCGTCGTGGAGTCTCCGCGAAAACGATCGCGTACACGAGGATCCTGCTGCATCTTCAACAGGTCAGTTCATCTAATACCATCTGCTCGGAGAGGGGTTCGCATGAATAGAGAAAACATAATTTAACTTGTTCAAAGGTATCATGCTCCTCCATTTTCATTTTCCTCCGGTCACGTTCAAACAAAATAATTAATTTCTTTTCAGACCAAAACCTGAATTGATTGCGGTACTTTTCTGTCAGATGGACGCCCGGATGAATCAAGATAATTTTGGCAAACTAATAAATGTGTCTTTCACATCGCATTTTGGATGGCAGATGACAAATGATGACAGAAGGTTATCACGCTGTGTAAGAATAATTCATTATCAACTTTTACATGACAGTACATCCACAACATACCAAATGGTCATTGTGGAATTCATATTATACTAAGCGTCAATTATTCATCGATACCATATGTACATTCCGTAAATGTTTACCAATTTATGAAATCTGAATTAAATAGCATTGATTAGAGATCTATTATATTGACACAGGTTATATTTTTGGAGTCATTAATACTTATTAGTATTTAAAAAAAATAAGCACTGTGTTGATTTGAAATTAATAATATCATAATAAAAAACATTATTTTCGTTAAAA
Organism: Trichopria drosophilae; assembly: GCA_030407085.1. Taxonomy (NCBI): domain Eukaryota; kingdom Metazoa; phylum Arthropoda; class Insecta; order Hymenoptera; family Diapriidae; genus Trichopria; species Trichopria drosophilae. Next base: position 166,749,128 of record CM059583.1, read on the forward strand.
GGTATGTGATTTTTTAACTTGTTTATTTATGAAACTCTAATACAGGTTTATGAAGTATTGTTTACATATTTTCACGTTCGCCAAATGCTATATCGAAAACATAGAATGAAAATTATTATGCCTTATGGCAGTGATGCCAGAACTTGCCGATAACTCAACCCCACTATACCGCCAGTTTCCATTGTGCCTATGGGAGCTGGCGGTATGGTGGGGTTGAGTTTTCGGCAAGTTCTGGCATCACTGCCTTATGGATAATTAGCGCATTGTTGTTGTGGAGGACAGAGGGAGCTGCTAATTTTATGAGGGTAATCAAATTTTAGCATTCTAAATTTGTTTCGTATTTTGGGCATCTCCAAATTATAAAGCAGACATGTGTTAATTTAAGCAATAAAATATTCATATGGACATCATCAAAATTATGCTACCCTTAAAGATAAAAACTGTCAAAAAGATTCAGATGATCGTACCTCGATCCTCCTGACATGTGTACTGGACAACTCAAACTATATTATACGTTGAGAGACTGCTAAATTTTCAGTATTTATGTAAATATTTAGGTTAAATGTTGATTTTACATTCATGAATGTGCAGTTTTCTTCGCCAAAAAATAGAAGTTACTCGATGTTTCTTTCATGCAAAAGTGCAGAGTAGAAATTGAGAGGCAGGTTTATCTGTTTTCACTGTGACAACAATAAATGCAGTCTACGTCGGTAATTCGTCGTGTACACACGTGTTTACAAACACTGCGCGCTAACTGAATTCGAAGATAAAGGCAAAATATAAATTACTGGGCTAGGCCCGGTTATCTTGTGACAAAAAAATGGCTTCAAGCCAAATAAACCCCCAGAGCATCCCGACGTTTGAATTATCTAGTGAATTCTTATCCAGTTTTTCAGTTGTTACACAAATCAATGCCACGCCGAAAAGAGACCAAGGACTGATTATAGACTGTGTCGAAAATCTTACAGTGACAGATTACGTGAGTGCAATAGGTGAAATAGTGCAACCAAAAAATGTTATAAGTACTTCAAGAATCTCCAACAACAGGTTATGCATTTATCTAACGGACAAAAAAACTAGTCGCAGAAGTAGCAGATAAGTACCAATTCGTCGAAACAAATAATCAAAAAGTCACTGTTAGGCCCTTAATATCAAGACTAAAAAAAGTAATTTTTTCAAATGTGCCTACAGATATTCCAAATTGCTTCATAGAAAACATTCTTGATCAATTGAAAGTGACACGTTGCGCACCTATAACCACGCTTAAAGCGTCCATTAATAAGGAGGAATATAGTCATGTCAAATGTTTTAGACGCCAAACGTACGTGAAACCCGAAGAAATCAAATTAATACCCGACTTGTTTAAACTCCGTTACCAAGAAATGGACTTTCATATATTTACAAGTACTGACACACTCAGATGCTTTCAATGTAAACAAGACGGGCACCTATCGAGACACTGTCCACAGATAACAAACGATTACGTCACACAACAAACGATTAGCGCTATTGTTCAGAATAATAATACGACCGATGACAGTTATAAATCACAAGAAAATAATCAAACACAATTAAGAAACTACTTAAAAGAAAATTACAACGAAAAACCCAAAAGAACTCACTCCGAAATAACCTCAACTAACTCGAATACAGGCAAAGATAAAAGCGAACAAAAGAAGACAAAAAAAGATACCAGCGAACAAACCGAACAAATTACACATGAAATGGACTATCAAGAAGATGAGTTTAGCGATTCGCAATTCACGGATACGCAAGATGAAGACGACGAATCTAAATTCTCAGACGAACTTGATTTAAAGCTGAAAACCATAAAGTCTTATCTTGATGGTAAAGATGAGCTCCTCAACTATATACAACTTAAAAGTATCCTGGAGAAGACAAAAGGAATAAAATCCCCAGCTGACATGGTACTCGAGTATGCGCCCGATATAAAAACATTTCTCGACTTTATGAACGACGTAGTATATCCGAACTGTAAAAATAGAAGTATCAGGACAACATGTACTTCACTTCGTAAGCGTCTAACGCAGACAACTGAGCCATCAAATCCATCGTAAAACTTAGAAACTCAGCTAATCAGCACTTTAAAAAAAAAAAAAAAAAAAAAAAAAAATGACGAAAACAATCATACAATGGAATCTGAATGGTTTTTTCCCTCGAAAAGAAAACCTTAACAGACTCATTAGCAATTCAAATACTGACATAATATGCCTTCAGGAAACAAATTTTAAAGGTGATTACGGCGCGCAAATCCGAGGTTATGAAATTGTGCACAAAAACAGACTTCACCCAATACATGCAAGTGGAGGAGTAGCGATATACGTACGAAATAGTTTTAATTTCACAAAACTGAACTTAGTTACAAACCTTGAAGCAGTTGCAGTTATATGTTACCTGCCAACCAAAATAACAATATGCAATTTATACCTACCGAATAGTTACCAATTTTCTAAACAAGAAATCGATGATTTACTACAACAACTCCCAACTCCCCTTATACTCGTTGGAGACTTCAACAGCCACAATCCGCTATGGGGCTCCACGAGAACAGACGCCAGAGGCTCCAAGATTGAAGAAGTACTTGACAGACCGGATATAATATTACTAAACCAAGAAGAAGCAACACATTTCAACAGCACAAGTGGCACACTCAGTGCGATCGACTTAGCAATTGCCTCCACTATCTTGGCAGAAAAATGCGATTGGGAAGTTCTCTCAGAATTATATGACAGTGACCATTTCTCAATTAAAATAACAATCGAAGAAGAGAGCAATCCTGAACCGTGCATATTAAAAAGAAGAAACTACAATAAAGCCAATTGGACGGAATATCAACAAAAAATAACAACAGAAATAAATCTCATATCAGAACCTGAAGCTAACCAGCAATTAAACAATGTTGATGAGCTATTTGATGGCTTATTGAATATTATAAACACCGCCGCAGACCAAACAATTCCATGGTACAATTTTCGACAAAACAAAAAACAAGTCCCATGGTGGAACGAACAATGTGCAGAAGCTCTCAAAAGATCTCATCATGCATTTAACAGATACAAAAAACAAAATACACTTGAAAATAAAGTGGAATATAAAAAGCAAAGGGCAATATGTAGGAGAACATTCAAAGAGGCCCAAAAAAATTCGTGGACGGAATACATATCGTCATTGACGAAATCAACCACAACCAAACAAGTCTGGAATAAAATAAAAAGAATTAAAGGGAATAAATCTAACTTAAATATTCCTTACCTACAAAAAAACAATTCCATTGTCTTCCGCGAAGAGGAAATTGCAAATGAATTAGCGTCTACATTTGCTAGTAATTCAAGTGACTCCAACTACGATCCACAATTTGTAACTAGGAAGAAAAATCAGATTCCCATTGATGAAAACGAACTAAGTAAAAACGATAATCAGCTACTTAATAAACTTATAGATGTAACAGAACTAGTCAATGTTCTCCATAACACAAAAAATACAAGTCCAGGTCCTGACAATGTACCGAATATTCTCTTAAAAATGCTGCCGGAAAACGCCTTAAGCTATTTAACTGTCCTCTTTAATATAGTATGGACAAAACAAGTTTTCCCAAGCGCATGGAAAGAAGCAACAGTGGTACCAATCCCCAAACCGGGTAAAGACAAGTCAAATCCTACCAACTACCGACCAATAGCCTTGACGTCTACCATGTGTAAATTGATGGAAAAAATACTGAACAAAAGACTTAAAAAACATCTAGAAGATTCAAATTTTTTCTGCACAGAGCAAAACGGTTTTAGACAAAACCGATCAACAGCCGAACATCTTATAAAATTGGAATCTGCAATAACAAACGCATTTATACATAATCATCATGTTGTTATGGTCGGTTTAGACATTGAAAAGGCATTCGAAATGGTTTGGCGCCATCGTATTATACAAATATTATTAAACAACGGAGTAAAAGGAAATATGATTGCCTTTATTATGAATTTCCTCGACGAAAGATTGATTCGAGTAAGAACAAATGGGCACCTGTCAGATAAATACACAATTGAAAACGGAGTACCGCAAGGTTCCGTATTAAGTGTTACTCTTTTTTTGGTAGCAATAAATGACATCGTAAACAGCGTCAACAAACCAGTGCACTGCTGCCTTTTTGCTGACGATCTCACAATCTATTGTTCCGGGAAAAACTGCACACAACCATACAACACGTACAAGAATCCTTGTCTAAACTTCAAATCTGGGCAGAACAAACCGGTTTCAAATTTTCAAAAAATAAAACAGAGTATCAAATCTTCTCGAAAAAAGACACGGCGAAAACAAAGTTAACACTAAAAATATATGATAGTCAAATTAAGTACACTAAAAATCTAAAAATACTTGGTATGATATTTGACGAGAAACTAAATTGGAAATCGCATATTACAGACCTTAAAAAGAAGACAAAATCTGCTTTAAATATCATTAAAATATTATGTGGCAAAACTTGGGGAGCTGACCAGCAAGTACTGTTAAACACTTACAAAGCATTAATCCTGTCACGATTAGATTACGGGGCAATCATCTACGATTCCTCCAAATTTGCTTCTCGACTCGAACCGATACACAACGCAGCGCTGAAACTAGCTGTAGGTGCTTTTCATACCAGCCTTACACTTAGTATATTAGCAGAAAGCGGAGAAATTCCCCTGAACCTTCGCAGAATGAGACTGACTTTGGAAGCCGCTGCTAAAATCTCTGCAACGCCCAAAAATCCAGTATATAACCTCATTAAAACACCTTCAAAAGATTTGGCTGCAGCATACAACAAGCGCCCGTCTTTCACAAGACCTCTGCCAATCAGAATAATAGACTACCAAAGAGAGCTACAAATCACTCTGCCAGTGCCAATATGTAGCTTATCTGAAGATATAAGGACACCAAATATAATATGCAACGATTCTTTCTGTGAACTAGAAAAAGATGCGAACTACCCTGAAATTTTCAACGAAATCGTACGAGAGAAAACTGGAACAAAAATCATTTATACAGACGGCTCTGTTACGCCAAAAGGAGCCGGGTGTGCGGTTGTTACAGAAGACACGGAACTCAAGTGGCCATTACCGACATATTACTCCATATTTTCATGTGAAATACGCCATCGTAAAAGCACTAGACTACATAGCAACATTAAGTAATACTGACTATTTAGTCTGTACCGACTCTCGGTCAGTCGTAAAGGCGATGAAAAACCTCAACCCAAAAAACCCATTTATTAAACAAATACATGACCGAATTAACCTTTGTGGAAATAAAACGGTGAAGTTCATGTGGATACCGTCCCACAAAGAAATCGAAGGTAACGTGCGTGCTGATATTGCTGCTAAAAAAGCTGCTGGAACAGCAACTGACCAACATACAGACGGAACTCTTAATGATATAAAGAACTTTATACGGAAAAATGTTAAAAATTACTGGAACAAAAGGTGGACAGCAGCAAATCACACTAAACTTCATGAAGTAAGAGGAAATGTCTTTGAAAGAAACCTGATCGATCTAAGTAGGAGACAACAATCAACAATAACGAGGCTTCGAATAGGACACAGTAAGTTAACACACTCGCACTTACTCCAGAGAGAAAACGCCCCAAACTGCACAAAGTGTAACTGCAAGCTAACAACCAAACATGTACTATTGGAGTGCCAAGATTACCACCAATCAAGAGATGCTCTCCATATCGCAGAAAACTTGAAGGACTGCTTGAACACCAATGAAGGAGTCAACAAGACTCTACAATTCCTAGAGCTAAATAATCTCTACAACAAAATCTAAAGTACTTTATAAAATTTTATTATGCATTATAACCCATTGTTATATTAACCATCTACTTAAATATGTAAGTTAGTAGTCGCTAATGACCATTGAAGTCGATGCGACTATAAATAAATAAATAAAAAAAAAAAAAAAAAAACAATAAATGTTTAATGTCAAAGAGTCAACGCAGACACGCAGTAATTGATTGCTTTCATTTAAATTCAGTGGACTGTCGTTAAAATTTACCCCATATATATCCGTAAATTTTACACTTATCCATGTAGAAATTGACTTGATACTTAATCAATATGATATGGAGATTAGGATAATGGGTAGGTAATTTCCACGAAGACATACATTTTTTACTTTAGACCAACTCATGAATAATAAAATCTCAGGTAATGCTAATGCCGGCGATAGTCGATTTTGAACATCTAATAAACATGACTGTATTAAATGAGAAAGATATTGAAAATCGAATACTTAAGAAACAAGACAGATGTATTATATAATTTATTTGTTTCCTGAATATATATATCAATTCATTAACATTATTTATGCCATATGTACAATTATAATCTGCAGCAAAGGCTTAGTCAGAATTGGATGCATTTTATTGCTGAGAAATAAATAAAAATAAGTACAGAAATTGTGAATTAAATGAAGGGTTAGCTTTTAATCATAATTATCAGTCACGTCCTACAGTTATTTACTGTGACTTTGATACCTAAATAATATAATTGAAATGTAAACAATACATGATATTTTTAGAAATAATCGCTCATCTCTCAGCAGTCTCAGTAGACCAATACACTAATTATAGGTCACAAACTGTTGCCTCTATTTGTATAATCTCAACTGCTTCTGCGAGAGATGTACTCAAACAACTGGCCCTTTAAATAGATTTACTATTGTGACTCTCTCAAATTCTTTGGACTTTCCGATTCTCTTTAACGTGTTGACCCATACAATTTCAGATACACATATTTTCTATTGATTTTTGAACTCAATTTTTAACAGATATATAGATAAAGTGATCTAGTGGATCTTATAGATTTTTGGTCGCTAAAAATAAATTAGTTGTCCAATTTGACCCGTATCGTTAAATATTTTACGTATCCTAACCTTCAATTACCAAAAAGTGTATTTTTGAATATTTTTCGGATCAGATATCTTAAAATCCTGATGCGATGGGCCAAATCGAATAACGGATTCGTTTTAAGCGGCCAAAAATCTATAAGATCCACTATTCCTGATTCAACTGATCTGGAAACAATTTTTTTGTGGCCCTGTGCTATTACCGGTTTTATATTTAATGTTTTAAAACTGTTATGTTAAAACACTCATATTTTCTATAGTTGTTATCGCCAAGAATAATTTGTACTTCGATTTCAAATCGTTTGGAAAAGTGTTTATTTTTAATTGGAGATGAATAAATCTGAATTAGTCTGTAGTGGATACATTATGAAAGACTGAAATTTGAGAGTTTTTGGTATTGTTATTAAAAAGAGCGAGATTGCCTTCATTATTATAATTTATATGCAAGTATGTATAATTCTAAAAATAGTGACTTTCTTATAAAATATATTATCTCTATCATTTCTTTCTTATTGGGCAAACAATAAAAAAATGGAATGCACTATATGCATATATAAAAAGTTATAAATGTTGGTATGAAAATATATTATCATTTGTTGTTCCATAACTAGATTATGCGGTATGATTAAACTTTGTAGTTTAAACACTAAATTGAAGCTTACAAACAATGTTAGGTCCAAACTGATTAATTAAACGTAATTTGTACGGGGTTTACCAGACTCGCGTTATATATGAATGTAGTGCGTTTACTAACTAAATTAATTAAGGTATCTGGTGATGACATTCCAGTTATTTTTCGACGGAATGCGCAAATATAATCCTGCAGATTTCCTGACTTTCAGTATTAGTGGTCATTTTCAGATAAAATAGTTGACTGTCACGATGTAAATGTAAATAAAATCCACTATTATCTTATTAAAGCCAAAGAAAACTCATTTAGATAAACGTAAGTAACTCTAAACCAATTTCTCAATAGAATATAGTAACATGTCAGCTTCAAGCTTGAGGGAAGAACCGGAAATAATAAAGGATATATTTGGATGCTTTTTAAGTCTATCGCCATAATTTTTGCAATATTTCTTCTTTGACACTCGGTACTTGTAAATCGCGTTGTATGATATCGTTAGACACAAACCATGGCGCATCAACAACCATTCTCAAAACTTTTGATTGGAAGCGTTGTAGTATCACTATATTGGAATTAGCTGCAGTCCCACACAACTGGATACCGTAGGTCCAATGCTGGTTTCAAAATTGTCTTATATATCAGTAATTTCTCCATTGTTAGCTGTGTGTCTCGGTTTAGCAACCAAAATAGTTCCCGCAACTTGAATCCAATACAAAATAGTTGACTGTCACGATGTAAATGTAAATAAAATCCACTATTATCTCATTAAAGCCATAGAAAACTCATTTAGATAAATGTCAATAACTCTAAACCAATTTCTCAATAGAATATAGTAACATGTCAACTTCAAGCTTCAGGGAAGACCCGGAAATAATGAATTTTCAGAATGTCGACGATGTCCGACTTTGCTTACGTAACGCACTCGAGCATAAAAATGCACGAAATTAATAACGTCTACGAAGGTCGCGAAAGGACATTTCAACTGAGAGATGAAAAGAGTCGAAACTCAAAGTTTCAAGAGGGTGAACAGCGAGATAAGACGCGTCCATATTGAAATTCAGATGCTCGGATTATTTCGCTAAATCAAGAGAAATGTTGCCCCGGTGAGTTCCAGCTTTCATTTCTTTATCCGTGTCCCTTTCTGCCGTGTGCTTCACTTGCTCGGAAAAATGAAATCAGATGTTGCGGACTCGAACACCCTCCAAGGATTTTTTCTTTTTTCCCCAGCCTGGAGCAAGATCGCCGCTCGAAAGTGGAAAACATCCGGGCCGGCGCAACTCATTGCGTTTATACCAGCAAATCACTTTTGTTCTCCAGAATCGTACGCGTCGTTTTTCAAGGCCGCATTCGCCCCGGAATTCATATTTGCTGCACCCCATGATTTGCCTTTGTGTCTCATTTGCTCCAAGTTCCTGGCTCTATCTACCCTCTTGCTCTTCCTGCACCTCTTTCTTTTCATCTTGCTGTCTTGTATTTCTATTTTAGCTATATCGCACTCTGTTCAACTGGCACGTGCACTCACACATTTACACGCACCCCTTTTTCTACACGCTTCCCTTCTACCTCGTCTCTTTGACTCACTCTCTCTCCCACTTTCTTTATCTGTCATTCACTCTCTTCCTGTTCTCCTCTTACGAAATAATAAATAATAACTTGCACTTCGGTGAATTCATTCACGAGTATTTCGCTGCTAAATTTGTGCTGGTACGTAATTACATTTCGTTATGGTATTGTCTATTAGTAACGGAAAATTTGGAATTGAAAAATGAATTGAGCGGAATTTATTTTTGCATCCCCAGCATTTACTGCGCGGATAAAAGCATAGATATGAGTAATTCTACAGAATCTTTAACTTTTATAGTACGCGACTATTTACAGTAGTCCTTCTCTTATTCTATAATTATCCAGTCAGGCAAGATGTCGACCTTCTTCTGTTATTCTAATTTTCTCCTCTCTCCCACTAAATGTTTGCTGTCTCGCTTTCCCTCTCTCTTTCTCTTTCGCAGAGCATGCGCAGTTATATGTCGTATGTGCTTCTAAGCAAAGTAGAAGGTGCGGTGTGGAGAACGCATGACGGAAATATTAGAATAGGAGAAGAGAAAAAATTAGAATAAGGGAAATTAGAATAAGGGAAGGACTACTGTAAAACAAATAAATATCGAACTAAACGATCAAGATTCTTTTTTTACGGTATATTAAAATGTTAGCCCTTATATGTTTTTTAAGATTCTAAACCAGTGGAAATAAGAAAAATGAACGTAAAGTACGATTTCTACTGAATTTCACAACGTACAATCAAAAAATTTCATTTTGATATCACAAAAAAAGTAACTATTATCCAATCACTCTGAAAATTTCAAAAAATCTACGTATAATTGTGGAATTTCAATAAACCACATGCCAAAAGTGTGCTTATCTTCTAAAAAATTGTGCAGCTTAAAATGTAACCGTCCACCGATTATTCCAAATTCCGGAATTTATTACTTTTTTAAATATGGAGAAAATAACTTTTCATTTCTGGAATTCTTAGTTTCATAGAATAATTCTACGCTAAAACCCCAAAAAAATAAGATGCACGGCATACGTGTGCCTCATAAACTAACTTGGTAGGAGGCCTCTAAAAATTATCAAATCAGTGCGTAACTCGTTCCAATACACAACATTTTCGAGTGGCACACTTAAAGGGCGTTGAGGCACGCTTAAAACTACGTTGTAATTTTGTCTTTAAAGTACTTATAAAGATTCTATTACGTGTTTAACTTGCCATTGGTTATCCTACACCGTGAAATCGAGATTTCAATAATAAAAAATGTTGACATTTTTTTTATTTTTATCATTTGACATTATTAAGTTTAGAATAGGAGACAAACATTCTAAGAAATAAATAAGCATTTTTCTAAGTTGAAAATAAACATAGATTACTACCTTTTCGGCTGATGTCTTTAGACACCCGTAATCAAAATTGAAAATATTTATTTTAGAAATTTTTTTATTAGCGATAATAAATAATAAGTAAAAAACTGTATTTTTCGTAAAAAGTACCTTATCTTTAAATATAAAAACTATAAGATATATAATATAAGTACACCTCCATCTACCATTAGGCTATTGTTTGGTTTCAACTTTGACTTTATTCAACTTTATACAACGTTATTAAAAAATGAGTTACGCCAACTGTTTCTTACTCTTGAAGTGCTGAAAAAACCAAAAAAATATGTCCCATTAGTGTGCCACTAAAATATCTTTTGATGATTTTGAACATTGCATAGTTAAAAGTTCTATAGAATTACTCATATACATTCATTTAGAAATGTTATTGTTTCCTACGTTTCTGATAAATTAATAGATTTTGTCGATAGATTTATAATTACGATTGTTGTGAAATTAGGTACATAAATATCTTTGGGTTAATTTTGTTAAATGTCAAATATGAATGTAACATGGTCGGCGCAAAATCTTAAATATTCATCAACTGTTGTAGATGCCAATATTTTTGTCACTTAGTTGTAGCTAATTGTGATATAATCTTTAGCAGTTTTTAGTTTTTTTATTTTGCGGTTGATTCCAGATGATCCCAATTGCATTGTTGAAATTCTTCCTGCTTTCGGCTGAATCGCCGGACATATTTTTCGGATGTTCCTCTTTGATGTTTGTTCCATTTCCGAAATAAACATATATAATAGGAGATCAATTGTGGACCATTCTGAAATGTTTACATACCGGTTCGTCCTTTAGCGATAGCAGTAGGGACTAGAGACGGTGTAATTTAATTTCTATCGTAAAACCGAAGACATGAGTAACCAAATAGAGTATGTTTTGATTTTTTTGCAAACAAGTAATCACTAACCCTTCCAAACCCCACTTCCGATTTCAATCATCCATTACCTACTGGGTCTACTGGACCCAACCTACAAAAACGTGAATTTCTGCTACACATTTAATTTTTTCGACTTGAAAAAATTCAGGGCCATTCTCCGAAATATCAGGAAAAAAATTGGATATATACCAAATTTTTTTTTAATTTTTAACATTGCGTAAAAAAACGAAGAAAGTATGAATGTAGCTAACATTAATTGAAGCGTGTATTGAGCCATGGGTCCAGTGGACCCACAGGGGTATGGAAGGGTTAATAACCAAGTCATTCATTGGCAATGTATAATCGAACGTGATAACCGTGGAATAAAATGAAAAGTGTATACAAAATCTATGAGTAAATCGTCAACATCATGACAGCGTTCCAGTCACACTATTGCAAATTCAAAAGGTAACGTCATCAACCAGAAACATGGAGGGGAGGGGCGGCATGGTACAACCGGTTAGTATACCAAGTTGTATGAAAATCATCACATGGCACTTCAGTAGCGCTACTTGTAAATGAAATTATTTACTAACTTCTCAAAGTCATTATTTATTATTCGTTCTAACTAAATTGTCCTCTTTCCTTTAGAATACTGGGCGAAACGTTGATATTCGTCATCTTCTCTTGATACTTGTTTGACCCTCCGGCCGTAAAACTCGATTTCTCGGCCTGGGGCGAAACCTTCGGAACAAAAAATACATTATTGGTCACGGGCGAAATATCAATCTCCGACGTGTGTGATTGTTACCCTCACTTCGCTCGGGCGACAAACTTCACAATCGACGAAGATCGATATTTGCGGCCTTGGCACATAATGCACTATTAACCAAGTTCAAAAATAAAAAATTTCCAAAAGTATTTTGAAACCTAAAACGGTGAATTGGAATTCTTTATGAGCACTATAACTACGCCTTGGAATCTTATATTGACTCAAGTACAAGCCATTAGAAAAATACTTAAAATCGTTAATTAAAGTTTCTAAATATACATATATAGTTCATCGCGAAAGCTTTGATGGGCATACACAATTCCATAAAATAATAGCAAGAAAGGCAGGAAGATTGCTCATTATCTTCTTCACCTGTCAGTCGTATTTTACTCCTTCGAATTCATATTCCTTTCGTTAAGTACCGCTTTTTCATTCACTCGCTTTCTTTTTCTCATCCGCCATTTTCCAGGTTGGTTGGTTGGTACCCTATCTGTTGGTGAAACTCGTAAAAAATGGCTCCCTACGATGGCGGTCTCGGGGTGTATATAATGGCAGTAACGAGGATAGGGCTCGTCGTTACGACGCACCGGTTATTGCTGTCGCCTGGGTTCGCGTTGCGTGATACGTGCGCACGGTGCGGCGCTTATTGTCTGTCGTCGTAAATTTTACGTGCGAACGGGCCCACAATGCACGCTAAATCATGCCGCGATCGCCTTCTAAAAGGCCTGAGTTATTGCGAACACCGCCAATGAATAATATACGAAAAAGCTACGGGTGACCTACGCCCTCTGCCTAGGTGCGACACCGATGCCTCCAGCTCTCGTTTCCTCTCTAACCCTTTTTTTGGACGAATGGCGAACTGTCACGATATATGCTACTTTCTGCAAAACCACAGCCATAGGGGATGCAGTGGATGGAAAGAGCCAGAAAGTTTTCCGATTAATTTCGAATGGATAGTACCGGTGGTAAGTTTCCAATATACTGAGAAAAATAAACAACACTGAAACCTAATTATAGTAGTGGTGTTAATAACGGACAGCGCGGGGAAACCCCAACATTGTAGGGAAAACCCATGCCGGGTACCGCAGATGGTAAGACATTGATTTCTGTTCTCAACAAGTGGAATATACACCATTTACATACTAATATCCAATACGAGAACAATATTATGTAATTCTACTAAAAGTTTCATTAGGTACCATTTGTACACTAAAAGACTTTTCATTTACGAAAATTGCAAAATCATTTTAAATTTATTCAAAACCAGGGTTCTATCATCTGGCTCGTATACTTTTTGTTATTGTAGTTTGCAAAATTTGGTATGTTCGGTTCTACATTTTATATACCTTAATAGCAAAAAACAAAAAAGCCGGAGGATAAAACCATGGTTATACCTAAATTCAAAATGGTTTGCAATTATTGTAAATAAAAGTCTCTCAGAGTAGTAGAAAATATTGTTACGGACAGAATCGATGTTTTATCGACTGTGGTACCCGGCGTATGTTTTTTCCCACAATGGTGGTTTTCCCTACGCCATTGCACGCCCGAATGGGGGTACCTCTCAAAATGAAGGAGGCCGGTAAGGTAAATTATGTAAAAGGCCCTTCGAAATGGTAACAATCTCGATAAAAGTATTTGTATTTCGAATATTATAATATCGATATAATATGAGGATTTAGTCCATTTAAATGCTCGATAAATTGAAAAATCAATCCAAGATGGGAAAAGGGACGATCGGGATTTCTTCAAAACATTTCGGGACGTCATGGATTTATGAAGTCCGCGTCGCGATCGGATCGTCACCGATTGATCGGAAATAAATAGTTGATATTTTCATTCGGCCGATCGAATTGTGTGTTTAATTTGAAGCCCTTCCACCAGTCATTAACAAATGTATAACAACTGTGTCCAATAATATTATTTAACACTACTATAAAAATTGTAAATTAAACATCGTCATTATTTTAGGGTAATCATGTTACGCAATGAGAGTTACACATGGAGAGAATGCGTTTCTGACTAATTGCTTTTACAGTGAAATACAGTAAACACGAGTTTTTACGCTGAAAGATACCACTGGGCGTTGCACTAACCACATAGAACGTCAGATAAATAATAGTGTTTAATATTATTTGCTAAAGAGTAATTAGTTAATCTAGCTAATCACTGGGAAGGAAGACACCATTAAAATAACGTTGTAAAATGAAAGACAAACTATATCAGCGCAAACAATTTGTAGAATTGATGAATAACATAGGTCAATAAGGTTGTGTTGTTCGTATGATGTGGGTCATTATCAAAGTAATTATACATAAAATATAAACTGGAATCGCGTCGGAATATTGAAATAATTATATATATATATAGGTATAATTATATAGGTTATGTACTCGAAAAATACGTTTATGTACGTCTTTTCGGTGCGTAAAGTAAACTCGTGCGTAAAGTAAACTTTACGCACTCGATTATACTTTACGCACGGAAAAGCCGTACGTAAACAATATTTCGGCACACGTGTGTATGTATAAAGTTCTTTACGCATACGCACTTGTATCGAAAACTACTATTTTATACTATTTTCCAGATTACACACTCGATCTGATCATTTCGTGGACCATTTTTATTAATTGTACCTAGTTGAACACCTTCAATTTTTCTGACAAATTTAGGCACAATTTAAATTTTGATAATTATCGCAACAACGTCAGGAGCATTTGCATTACCCCCTTGTATTTTTGGGTTTGCTAAGAAGGAAGTTGAAGTCAGAAAAATTCTAGATAATTGATTAATACTTCGGTTATGAAGGGTGAAAATAGGACTAATTGATGAAAATAATAAAGAACACCAAATAAAATGGTTGCATCCTGTACAAAATCTCAAAAGCAGCAAAAAAAATTCTGTTACTCCCAAGGACCAAAGAGTAAATCATTTAAATTTCTTCTAATTAGGAGTAGAATATTTCCTCCAAAGTAATGAAAATTTACTCCAAGTTCACTCCGAGTTCAACCATTCATTTTTTAATTGGAGTTAAATTCCACTCCAATAATTTCAGTGAATACAAAAAGATTAGGCAGCATCGTTTTTTACTGCGCTTTAAACTGTGTGGTCAGTTTTCATTATAATGAATCGTATAATTATATTATAAAATCAAAAATATAAAAAAAATAGTAATAAAAATAAAAATTAGCCCAACCATTCACTAACAAGTATCTACAATAATCAAGAGATAAAATATTTTATTATTTGTAATTGATAAATGTCAAATATTAAAGAATTTTATCAAAGTTCTTTGATATCTTCTAAGATAAGTACTTGTTCATTCACTCAAATCCATAATATTTTTGATCACCCACAAAATCGCTGAGAATTTACCTCATTACCTACGAAAATATGTGAAGGTTAAAACAAAAAAAAATTACGTTTGATAATGCTTTATCAAGTTTAGTAATCGTCCAAAGGGGACAAAGTCGAACAATGTAGTGCAGTAGGGTATACTGCATGGTGAAACATCGTAACCCTATTCCACATACTCTAGATAGAGATCTGGAGTATAGAACAATGCAATATCGGCATGCATAGTTTTTGGAACCCTCAAGCCACTTTAATAACCAGAATAAATCGCATTATATCCGTATCTTATATATAAATGATAGCTTTTTAGCCAATCTTATAGAAATTGTATTTCAAGTTTCCTTAGACCCAAAATTTATAATAATGTTTTTTTTTAAATAAATATGCATAACTGTAAATACCAAATAATCACGAAAACTCGGAACAATATATTTTACTGATTGTATCGGTAAGCAGGCTATTACGTAGAAAATTCAACATTTAAATTGTGCATAATTGTTTCCCAATTTAATATTTTATGTCGACAACTTTCACCGTCGATCTTTCACCATAATCAGATTATTATTTTTACGTATTCGAGGTTGATTTTTGTAAACAATCAAGACCAACTGAACTCAACGTTTGAAACAAATGACATCATCAGTGCTTTTTGATTAATAAGAATAGGGGATGATGCTGTATTATAAAAAAAAATGATAGAGTAATGTGTTTTTAATTCTGAATGGAATATGAAAGAAGTCGTAAGAAAAATGACAAAATTTCAATCATCCATTAACCCATTCAAGATGAATTTGAATTTCAAACTAAACTACTTCGTTTCTCCATCCAAACCAGTTTAGTTCTCGCAAACGTCATGTATAGCCGTGCTAATATCACACCACCAATGTTGGTTACAAAGTGATTTATCGCCCGTTTAATTCTTCGTTCGTAATTTTTCATTCACTTTATTAATTATATTTAATATTTCATTGCATATTTCTGAATGTTATTCTAAGTCAATAGTTAAAATGTCTTAATAGCAAGAATGTCTTATTTACCCGGTCTTGATCGATTTTTTGTTCGAATTATCCACAATTTGAACTTAAATTAAGTTTTACCAGTTGCCAAATAATGTTAAAATAGAATTGCAGGTTCTTTTTATACATAATTTCTTTTTTCTAGAATTTTATTGTAGTATATCGTAATATTTAATTGATAATGATATAAACCAATATATTCTCCCCTATTATAAATGTAAATTTTCTTGTTTCTGAACTAAGTTTTAAAAATGATATGTCCTTTATTTGTGAACGATAAATTATTTCTAGAAATTCCTAATCATTTAGTATCCTCTTTATACTATACTTTACATAAATATTCCAAATAAATTTTAGCAATGCTTATACAAAGTTAAAAAAAATTAATTCTGATATAGATTATATTGTAACCTAAATTTTACTAAATATTTTAGGAGTGTTTTAATATCTATTTTACTCGTACGTAGTCAATGTTGTCTCAGACTTCTCCAATTATAATAGCTTTCCTCCTTCAAGTAGTAACAGAGGATATCTCGAGTTTCTCGTTTAAATCATCTTGAATTGCAACAACCTCTCCAATGAATGAGAATCCAAGTGACATAAGTTGGCTTTGTTTCAAACCGTCAACAACACTCCTCTTTCAATCAACGTGTCTTTTGGTTGAAGAAAATATGAGTATTTCTCAAAATCACTGAAAATTATAACAAACATGGTTACAAGCTGAAACTGTGAATTTAATTTCAGGCCAAGTGTAAACGGAAGACAAGTGTGATAATGATCACACTTAAAAACGTTCCATCGCTTAGAAAGTTGTGTAGAAAAAACAAGTATAATTATAAAATGGTGCTTCTTAGAAATGTTTACTGATTATTTTTATTTCTACTATAGTGGTATTTATGGTGGAATGTATAGAATCAACAAAAAAAATTGTTTGTCAGAACCACATCTTAAATTATACTTATGTCTACAATTGGCCGAGTGCAGGATACTCTTCCGACAAAGCACGTGGAAAAGACATCACAGAATGTGGTTTTGTATAGGGGAATACAGGCCGAAGCGATACGGGTGTTGTTTTCGTTTCCTAACTGCTTTTGCAGTGCGAAATCCGAATCAAGACTAGTGCCACAGGATAGGTTATATCTTACTCTAATTTTCATACCTAAAACGTATGGTGTTTTATACGGACACCGCGCAAAAATCACGAGTCAAAGCGTAGGTGCCAGCGAAGCGATACATTCTAATTTTTAGTGAACTTCATGGAGAACATCAACAAAATCACCAATAATTATATAGAAATCACGCATTTCAGTTTTTCGATTATATTCGCGAACCATTTTTGAAAATAAAAAAACTCGACATACACTTCTTTGAACGATACTAAAGACTGAAACAATGTGAAATCTGTTTATATCTTTTTTATTGCTGTATTATAAACGTAAAGTTACATTACAATTCATGTTTAATTATCTTCTCGGGTATGCAAAATGATGAATAGTAATGCGTCGCTTTGTCCGGATGTACAGGTTTAACTTCCAGATGCTATGCCTCGGCATTGACGTAACCTAATCACATAATTCATTGTCCATGTGACAGTGTATCAAATGCACTTTTAAAAAAAATGTACCGGTCATCACTTTCGCAAAAAAAAGGAATAAAAAGTAGTTGAAATGACCGTCTTTTACTATGAATCATAATGTGAAATGAGGACTATGCATGGTAATAATTAAAAAAAAACTAATCTGAAATTGTAAAGTTTAACTATTGTTTCATGATTCAAAATGCTACTTATCATAATAGACCAATAGACTCAACTATTTCGAAAAACTCATTTCAGAAAATGACTACCTTCACTGAGAGAAATTATCTAAAAAATATGGAGTCAATATTTACTTTTTAAAAATATTTGTAAACAATATATATTATAGCATTTGAAAGGTCCACTTTTCTCCCTTCGTTCTTTAATTAAGATAAACAAGGAAACAGAGAGAAAAACAAAAAATCATTACTGTGCTAAGTTTGTGAATGTCACACTCTAACCAATTAAAAAATGTATTATACAATGCCATTATATACACAAATTTCAATGTCGATTAACTAGTCTATAGATACACGTGCGTATACGTCATGCATTATGTATTATCATATCTTGACGCCCGATGATCCTTCTTATGACCAAGTGGAAATCCACTTCAATAACGGGAGCCACGGACCGGAAGAAAAAAAGCTGCGAACTCCGCATCGCCACATGGAGGCATCAAAGCACACGGGGTGCGGCAGTCTTTACTAGGGATTTATAGTAAATACAAACTTTAACTATGAATAATAGTAAATATAATTTTTCCCTGAATGTATGTTTGATAACTACCAATTTTATTACATTTATAAAACTATAATTTATTGATTTTAGCGATTTGGAATACAAACACTAGGTTTGGGAGTGACATATTATCAAATAAATGTAACATATTGGAGGTTTCTAAATCTTTATTTTTATCTAGAGGAGCATTCAGCTAAACGTATGTTGATCCATACCATTTGGTACACCACTACAGGTATAGAAAGGTTAAAAATGTAGTTGTAAATATTAACAGATATTTAGTTATATTTCTACGTGTTTTATTCAATGTCTTGTTCTTAAATAATGTGAGGTTACGATTAGGTAAAATCAAGTTGAGTTGGTTTTATCGGTTTCAATATTTTATTAAGGTATTGACATATTAAAGAAATGAATGAAAATATAAAATGTGGATTTGAAACGTTTCAAAATTTTAAACATATTATAAACAGTGAAAAAATTGTATTAATAGGAAAGATAAAAGAGAATATCATTACATATACGTTAAATAAAATAGGGAACTATCGCAGGTAAATAATAAAAATTTTTACGTTTCGACCCTAATTCGGGTCCTCTTCAGAAAGGGTAACCCTTTTATTTACAGTAATTACTCCGTCTCTTTTCCTATGCTAATTTTTATTTATGAAATTAATTTTTATTAAATTATATTAAGACCAGAAAACAACCAATACTAAAACTGATAGTAATTATACTTATACTAGTCGATACTAAGAATTAAAAAAGGAGAATATCATATAAATAAGATACGGCTGAAGAGATATGACTTTCCTACTTCCAAATACAGCAAATGATTGTGCATTGTTGTATACTCAAAAAGAAACATTTTTGTATACAAGAAATCATGTCATTCTTTTCAGATTGCTATACGGATCTTCGCGTTGATAAAGGTAGTATTACTTGGATATACTATGCAACTTTTCAGTAGAAAATGTAAATCCCAAAATATGTTGACGAGAATTTCGCGATTCTTATCGACATGACTCTTCCAAGTTTATATAGGTGGATCCGTAGCAGCCAAGAATCGGCCGAGATGTGATGTGACCAACTATAAGCCAACTGTAAACCGACTGGTTGGTTTTTGAGTCTTTTCGTTTTGACCATGGTCATTGTATATAATTAGTCGGTTAATAATCGAAAGCAGAAATTTAATAGTTGAAACAAAGTAAAAAACCTACCAGTCGGTTTACAGTCGGTTTATAATCCGATAATAGTCGATTTAGTTCTGGAAAGAGAATTTATCACTCTGTGGCATCATCATTAGTCGATTTAGTAGTTGATGGTTTGCTGGGGACGGCATTGCAATTTTGTAATTTTTATCATATTTGTAAACATTCTGGAGAAGGACAAAATATTCAACCCAAGCTATGAAACCATTCCATAGGATTTCAAGAAACCAAAAATCAATATTGCCTACTGTAAGAAGAGATGTACTATTCTCACCAGATGAAAGTTTAATGGTTCTCGAAAATAACCGTGATATTCTTCAATGTTTCTGGTTTTAAAACAATTGATCTATAATTTCCTTTCTAACCGCTCAGTATTGTCCATCCATGGTTATTTGTAGAGTACACAATCATAATGGTCACACCAATTTCACATCTTTCTCTGTTGTTAGACGTAAATTGCACGCCACTCATGTTGCAAATACTCCGTATCTGTTTTTGCGGAAGATTCCCATTGTTAGTTAACTTTCTGAAAACCGAAAAGAGAAAGTCGAAAAAAAGAGTAAAAGGGCGAAATGGTTCACAAACACATTTGATAACAAGAGTGAAAAAGAGAGCAGCATCGTGGAAGTCGAGCGACTTGCGTGACAAATATCGAAGATTGTAAAAATAAAGAACACTGAGACAATGGGACGGCGCATTAGAGACCAAAGGCGACGGTAGAACCGAGGGGGCGAGAGTAAAATAAATAAGAAAAGAGATAAAGACAAAAACCTAGTAGGAGAAAGTGAGAGACAGAGAGAAAAAAGCAGGAGAAGGGAGTGATTGTGAAAGGGGGAATGGGGGAGGATCGTGTAGTGAAGAAGGGACCCGGAGATTCTTTTGTAACGCAACTTTTGCCCGAAATAGGCGGTCCTCGGAATCTAATTATCGGTGCGGCTACTAGGAAACTTTGATTATTTATGTCCCTTCTTTGTTCGATGAAACGTCTGACTCTCTCGGCGTCGCGAATGTGTACAGACAATATACGTCCGAGTCTTCCGTCCTTAATTTCCTTTGGGCGAAAGCACGGCTCGTTGCAGCAGCGAATCGCATTCCCATGCTAATACAACTCGGCGAATATTGACAGTACGGAAATGAAGAAACAAAGTTTGGCCTAACGATAACGCGAGACTACGAATTTAACATGTACCCAGAAATCCCATGAAACGGCGTTAATGAGACATTGTAGATACTTCTCTGGACACTAGTCTCTTAAGTATCCTGCGTCAGAAGGAACGATTTTTTGTTGAAAGAATGACTAAAATTGGTAGGAATGTAGAGATATTGAAAAGATTTTTTTATAGTATTTGACCAAAATCTAAATATCATAGTCTAATATTAGTAAATTCTTAACCGGAAACAATGAAATTTCGTTGGTCCTAAAAAATCAGGGAATCCCTGGTAGAAATTTGGCTGGTTAAACTAGCCATTATCCTAGCGGCAGGGTATATCTGTTCGGTACACCGTAAAAAAATAACCTCTATTTGAGAGGATTCCTCTCATTCTGATGCAACTTTTATACTCCAATATGGTGTACTAAGGAAATCTTCTTAATATACGAGGATTTTAATCCTCAATTTAAATATATACTTTTGATACAAGAGTAATTTCCCATTACTATTGAGAGGATTCCTCTAAAAAATTGCATAATAAAACCTTGTTTGATACAAGAAATACCGTTTTAATAATTTACACCTATAAATTAATACACGCACACACATACAAATCCCTTCTCTAATAGATCATTTTATATACCTAATCGTTTACGCACATATTCATATATTCTTATATACAACACTGGGAGCATTTTTTGGTTGGTTTATGCCCAATCTTGTTGGTTTCTGCGCAGTTTTTGGCCAACATTTCTAGCTGGTTTTCCTGTGGTAATGTAGCGCCCATTTGCCCAGAATCTTGCTATTTTTTATGGCCAAAAACTCTACGAGATTATGCTCGATACTTGACTGGTTTATGTAGGTTTTTGCATTGTTATTATAGAAAACCGGGTAAAAATTGGCCAGTTTTCAGACTGAAAATCTTGACGGAAATCTCTAAACGTTTTAATTTTTGTTTATTTTATCAATATTGCGATGTTTTTCGACACGTTCGCGGCTTGTACATGGTCTCGAGTTATCCATTTTATAGAAAGAGAGAGAGAGAGAGAGAGAGAGAGAGAGAGAGAGAGAGAGAGAGAGAGAGAGAGAGAGAGAGAGAGAGAGAGAGAGAGAGATGAGAGAGAGAGAGAGAGAGAGAGAGAGAGAGAGAGAGAGAGAGAGAGAGAGAGAGAGAGAGAGAGAGAGAGAGAGAGAGAGAGAGAGAGAGAGAGAGAGAGAGAAGAGAGAGAGAGAGAGGAGAGAGAGAGATAGAGAGAGAGAGAGAGAGAGAGAGAGAGAGAGAGAGATGAGAGAGAGAGAGAGAGAGAGAGAGAGAGAGAGAGAGAGAGAGAGAGAGAGAGAGAGAGAGAGAGAGAGAGAGAGAGAGAGAGAGACCTACACGAATACGGCATACATACGCTATGTTTCCTTTCAGTAAGAGAGGAATTCCTCTTCTTTCTAGTGGAATAGTCTTATTTTTAGAGGAAAAAGAGAGAGGATTTAAGCAGATGAATTCTCCTCTCAAATTAAGAATATTTTTTTCACGGTGTAGAATCTCGGTAGGAATATACACGAATTCTAATTGAAACCCCGCTAGATCACTAACATATATTTAAAGTGACATAAAGCAATAATTGCAAACTGAAAATATCATATTAAATTTATAGAATAGGTAAGGATCTTTACAGCAAATTTGTAAACAATCGCGACTGAATGTACGTGGTACGAATCAGCTGAAAGCAAGCCGCCATATTGGGTTTTGTAGGAACTCGTCGCACTCATCTTAAAATATATATATTAGCTGTCTCAATGTCTCGCATCTCGGTAGATGTACGCCAGAATTCATATCATTTTTAGCAGGATTTCTACCCACATTATAGAGCTAGTTTCTAGCCATATCATCAAAATCTAGAATAATTCTGGGCAGATTCTCGTGACCATCTCTACCAGGAATGCCAAACAGATAAATCAGAAAAGTTTCGGAAAAGTATCGCAGAATGTCTTGTAAATCGCATCTTGGACTTCGTGCCGCTAAACGGTAAATGCAATACTAGCAATACTTATGCATGACATAAAAAGCTGGTGGACTACGATAGCCTAAGTTTAAGATACCGTAGCACAACAATTGAACTATTTTAGCAAATATCTATGAAAACATACAGTCCCTTATCACATTATTAGACCCATTGTGATAAATATTTCACTGATTTTTTTTTGTTTTATATCAAGAGAGATTTTCACAGATTTGCTGCTGCAACAAAATCGTATACATAGCCATCACATACAACGTGTAAAATATGCTGTACCGAAACGTTCCTAAGTAGGCTAATATACAAAATAGAAATACATTTCCTTATCACGAATTAAGTAGATGCGCGATCACGCCTAGTTGCGGCTAAATGAATTACATAAAATTTAGAAGTTAAAAAATTCAGAAGTCCTTATCATGCTCTGAGCAGGCTTCCTGATCTGCCCCTGATTTGAAATTTCTAAAGCAGTTAACGATTCCCGGAAATTGAAAATAAGGCAAGCCTTATCAGTTCATGGTTTGGTCTTGATATGGAAATTGACAGGCTTCCCTATATCAGTTATACTTTATTTTAGCATAATCAGGGTTTAATCAGGGCATATTCAGGCGAACCTGATCAGGATAACTTACTGGAATCTGATCATGTCCTGATCTGGGCACATTCAGGAGTACCTGATCAGGAACGCCTTACTGAAGCCTGGTCAGGCCCTGGTACATATTTAGGCTGCCTGAATAAATTTCCGCTCGGGTATCGACCTTGTCTTGAACATTTTTTTAACGGAGTTTGAAAAAAAAATGAAGCGCTGATCGTGGGTCCAAAGTTCGGACTTTCGGGACGAAAAGGGTTAATATAAAATGTCCTACTTCTCGTACAGTAGGTAGTTTTCGATGTCCATGACGTATACCGTTCCGTATGTTTTCCTACCTCTTCGGAAAAATTTTCCTGAATTTCGACTGTGTTTTCCATCACATCATAGGAAAAATAACCTGCCATGAATAAAATAATATAATGTGTAATGTTTTCATTGGATAATTTCAATTGATTAAAATAATATATGTAAACATCCACGTTGTTTTCTGGGAAACACCACCATACTGCATAAACATCCAATAGAAAAATAAACCAAAAATAGGGACGGATTTCAAGAAAACACGAAAAAATAATTCTATTAAGGTCCACCAGTGAATTGCGTTTTTAATTCTACTTTCGTTGTTAAAAGAATGTAATATGTACCGTTTTAGAACTTTTCAGATTAATATGTTTTCAAATACGATTTTCTGGATAAAGTAAATGTTCTTTCAAGGAAAATTCGAAATGTTTATTTCTACATTAATTTTTATTTAAGTTATTGTATATGATAAATTCTAAATATAGTTAATATTTTCCTGATATTTTACATTCTAACACCGATATTTTAGAACGTATTTCTATTTTCATAAAAAATTCTAACTAAACTCTAAACAACATTGATACGCAGACAACAACTTTCATACATTATTTGACGGTAGGCTTATAATTTTAAAAGCTTTACAATGAGCCCGTATAATTAATAATCCTAATAACCATAATTGATGGAAAAGTGGGAATAATGTGGCTTTACGCATTAACTTTGGATAGTCTCTTCCATCTTCCGACTTTAGTATACGCCGCAAATGTCGACTGGATGATGAAGCTGAGATTAACGAGACGCATCCCTCTCATTTCTATGTAATTTTATTCGCAAGTCTGACTGTCACGATGAAGTGCATCGTTGGATTTACATTTCTCAGTAAATAATACAGTCGCATTCCCATTTTCTGGAAATTGTGAAAGTCACTTTAACATCAAAGTAAAATGAAAATAGACCTGTTTGCGCAGTATTAAAAAATGACATATTAATATCGTTATTTTTTACTTGAAAAACTAGAAAATTTATTCTTATTGTGATAAATCTCTACAGTATAATGATTGCTTAGTATTAAAATAAAGCCGCACTTTAACAGTGTAACAAAAATATAATTTGTGTGATATTAAGAGGTTGTTGACCTCTCTTCAGAAACTCAATAATTTTG
This sequence comes from Trichopria drosophilae, assembly GCA_030407085.1. NCBI lineage: Eukaryota > Metazoa > Arthropoda > Insecta > Hymenoptera > Diapriidae > Trichopria > Trichopria drosophilae. The sequence goes on from CM059583.1 coordinate 166,774,324, forward strand.
CTAAAATGCAGTCAAAATCTTTTTGTGATGTCTGTGTAAATAGTATTTTTTAATATAAGTACATTTGTGTAAAGTACTTTCCACACACGCACGTGTGTTAAAATATTGTTTGGGCTAATATTTCGTGCGTAAAGTATAATCGAGTACTTAAAGTTTACTTTATAAATACACACCGAAAACTTCTGTCTTTACCATTTTTCACACACTTTCCACATAGAAGATTTTTATTGTGCCAATGTGAATGCTGAACTCGACTTCGAGTCGGCCTGCAACCCTCACGTTCTTACAAAAAACGTTTTTGCCCCTTGTATCGAAAGCTACTATTATTTTATTGGGTAGCGCCTTCATTTCGTATCGTTATTATCTACTCCTGAAGCATGGCTTGGGAAAGGCCACTGTTTTCACGAAACTTTGCTTTCATAAAGATTTTCAGTTTTTTTTAAAGGCTTAACCTCGCATTTCCCAAATCCATTCCTTTGTTTCATACGCCCAATGAAGGCAACTTAGAGGGAAACAAGTCGACTACTTTAGTGCTAGCAGACAACAGAATATAATGCCTTACATGAAAAACTCCAGATGTCTCCCTGAAAAACTGCGGCAACTATTATCTATGATTTCTTCGGTTCGTCGGAGTAGAGAAAATAGGCATCGGACCCCTCTCGAAAACGTCAGAGATAGAACTTCATGAATGGCTGACAGAAAGTCCCGCAGTGATTCAAAGTCTACTCGAGTTTTCGTGAGTGCCCGATACGTCGCTGTAGTATTTCCACACGGATGCCTGATCATATAACGTATTTTCTACGTACTTGGTTACTGAAAGCTATTCGAGAGGCTGAATCACGTCATAACGAATATTTTATATTAAAATTGTACGAATTTTATTTAAATAACATTTGTAAATATGCACTAAATAAGGTACAATAAAAATGTAATAATCTGAAAGCCTATGGTGACCTGAATATATGAAATCGCCATTTATCTTAAACGAAGTTATGTTTTATTTCAGAAATAAATGCATTTTTGCAGACATTTGCAATCGCTAAATATTTATAATCCCAACATCTACAACTATTATTTCTAAAAGATGTACGCCCTGTCTTCATCCCTATATTATAAAACTGCCCCTACTTACGAAGGATCAACAGATCCGGCATAGTAAAGCTTCACTGAAAGCCCTGGTTTCACCTTTGACCTTCGCCTTTCCTCGTTTTTTATGCTTTCCCGTCGGGTGTAAACTGAGTTACGCATAATAGGAAATACGTATAAAAAAATCTAGAAATTCTTGTGGAATTCGTGAGCATTATATTTTATTATAGTATTAGAACATTTGTTGCCTTCTTTCGTGTATTCAACTATCTTTAACTCGATTGTTTATTATTAAATGATCATTTTATTCTAAACAAATTATCGATATGGACCTATAAGTTGGTAAGTTCAACCTAATGTACAACTTTAAATGCTATTTTAGATTATATTTAAGTAGTTTTCGACCTATAAACTGATTCTTGAAAGTCTATCTGACTTATAGAATAACTTTTCGGTCAAAAAGTGGTTAATTTTACTTAATTAGGGCATTCAGGATGTGGCTTGGTTGAAAGGACTTCTCTTGTTGCTTGGGGAACAGATTTAGATAGTAGATCTGGGTGCACCTCAAAAACCCGACAAATAAAAAAACAGACATTAAAAAACCAGACATTTCAAAAAATAGACATTCAAAATCAATACATTTGAATAAACATACAATCAAGAACCCAGGTGCACCTCAAAAACCCGACAAATCACTAAACAGATACTTCAAAAAACAGACATTCAAAAACCCGACATTTAAAAAAACAAACGTTCAAAACCGAGACAATTAAAAAAGCAGACATTTCAAAAAACACACATTCAAAAATCAGACATTTAAAAAATAGAGATTAAATAAAAAAATATGTCTGCATTTTGAAATGTCTTGTTTTCTAATGTCTTTTTTTTAAATACATGGTTTTTTAGTATCTGTTTTTTTACATTCTTGTTTTTGAATGTCTGTATTTTCAATGTATGTGTTTTGAAATGTCTGCCCTTTGAATGTCTGTATTTTTAAATAGCTAGTTTTTTAGTATCTGTTTTTTTACATGTCTTGTTATTGAATGTCTGTATTTTCAATGTCTGTGTTTTCAATGTTTGTATTTTGAAATGTCTGATTTTTTAATATCTGTTTTTGGAAGTGTCTGTTTTTTATTTGTCGGGTTTTTGTGAAGTGTCTGTTTTTTTATTTGTCGGGTTTTTGAGGTGCACCTGTAGATCTGTAATAACATCAAGTATGAGCGGTTTTTTATCTAAACTATAAGATCGTCTGGATCATTCTGGAATTAAAATATTGTACTGGTCTAGAAGATGGGCGGAGGTCCGCAGAAAAAATTGATCTTATTTATTTTTACTTGGAGTCTCCTGGAATCGAAGTCGGCGGTAAAAACACAAAAATTATAAGTCATTGTTTAAACAAATAAGAAAAAACGCGCTTTCTTTTCGAACCACGCTAATTTCTACTTTTTTAGACAATTTTAAGAAGAAAAGCTACTGTACATCTTTGGTTTAAAGCTATTCTCAAAAACGTATATGATTTTTCAGCATCTTTGGCCGTAAAACGCTGTGACATAGGCTATTGTTTTGAAATTTCAAATGGATGTATCTTTTTTTAATATTTACAGAGAAAACCTGAAAAATAAACTACACTCTACACTATAAACTACTCTAACATTATTTTGCCTTAACAGAGGGGAAGTAAAGTTGACAAAAAGTATACTTCTCTTTTAATCTCCATACATCAAAGTGTAAATGGTCAACGAATTTTCATCCGTACCCTAGAAGATTATCTTTTGTTTAATTATGGCACATGTTCTGTTACGAAATATTTTTCTAGTAATGCACCTACAGACGGTCGATAATATTTATGGGTCAATAGTAACGTAATCATGCACGTGTAGTCTACTATGACATGTGGCCCGTATATATTGGGGGAACAGGGCACTTCGGATTAATTTCCTATATGTCATATTGAAGATTGCGATATGCATAATTGAAATAAACTGAATCATCCTTTGTGTTATGATGTATTCATGATTTATATCACAAAGCAGAGCAATTCATAAATTCCATGCGTGCATGCTCAAATAAACGCTTTCGATCAAATAAATTACAAGATAAAGGCAATTAGTCGGAATTTGTCAATGGGTACAATTGGAAAAGATAGTTGATATAAACAGTTTTTAATAGTAAAATATTTAATTGAATAATTTAATGAACTATGGTTTAGATCACGCAAACCGGATAAAATTCGACTAACCATTAGAAGCGAGTAGTAAACAATACTTTCTAGACAGGTTTTACGGGCTGAATCCGAATCTGACCTGGAAAGAACCACAGCATGTCAGGTTTTGGGGATATTCGAAAATAAAAGTACAAAAAACACGTACTTTCACTACATTTAATACAAGCGTAAACGGTTTCTGAAATTTCTCTACTTCTCCCTTTGAAAATTCATATTGAAACGTAAAAGAAAACTCATATATCCTTGAAAAATCGGTCCACTGGACCCCAGCTTCGCGCCAGAGAAAGTTTAAACACCCATGTGACATTATTTACAATTGGAATATGCAAATAGTAGAATTATTCTAATGTATTTATGGTCAATTTGAACAAATTTCTACGCATAACCGTTTGTACATATCGAATCGGAGAAATGAAAAAAACGTAGGTGCTCGTCGGGACTCACTTGACCACCTGGGTTTAAACCGGGTTTCACTATAATCTATACATTTTTCCGTAAAAATTATTGTAATTGCGCAAATGATTTGTCGAATGTGTTTACACACAGGAAAACAAACAATAACAATTTCACTTCCCACGAAATTGCCAATGGGCATTGTTATATATTGCTGTTAAATATTTGTTTACAGTTCGTAATAGCGACCATTACACGTTTTTACTTAAAACGATGCATCTAAAGTTTCTCTTCACACGCAACATATATTTTCCTGATAATACCCTGGAGTGTAGGTAATGGCTGCATTGTCTTCACTATATTAATGAACGGTTACTGTGCTCGCTGCAAGTTAACTTACATAACTGCCACTGAATTTGATTCTAATCACATAAACAGCACAGTGATTTCATTTATTTAGACGATTTCCCACGATGCTCGCCTTTATTTATATATACGAATTTTAGATGTATTATGCCCGGCAGACTTTCACGAATGTTTTTTTATTTTTTGCGGCATTTGTCTCTTATTGTTCATAAACTAGCGAAAGATAACCAGAGGGAACATCGTAACAAAGACAAGGAGAGGTGACATAAAAATATCGAATATGAAAGTGTAACATTCGGGAATGTAATACATTTTTTCAACAGACGATATCGCTTCTGATTCAATGAAAGTCTGATCTCTAATACTTAAAGCTAGGATTATAACATAAAGCTGATTAAACAATAGATCGTATAGTGTCTTAATATAAGCTGGCAGTAAAAAAATTGTATGATAAACCAATCCATGTAGAAACAATAAGAAGCGAAAGTCACTCACTATATTACAAATATAAAAATGTCCAATTGTAACTGACGTTCGCTTCATTAACGTTAAGAGCCATAATGATAATCTACTTTACTCTTCATAACGAGTCGCAGATGCGAACGTGACTTTTAATTTATATGTGCGCTGGCGATTATCATCCTACTTTATCGATTCTTTTAGTCCTTTGTTTAACCCTCTATACATTCTCTCTCGTAAATGTCCCCTCGGAAAATTCAGATGCCTCTGATTAAGAATTAAAAACCAGCCAATTCTTTGTATGCAATACAACTTATTTTTATCATATGTTTAAAATTTTAGTATTTTTACTGGAAAGACAAAAGTTAACGATGCAAAAAAAAAATAGAAAATACTAAATATATAGTAGCATAATATGTTAAATTTATATTAGTCTATTTCAAAAATGACTTCATATAATCCAGTCTTGTCTTAAATGACGAGGGCCAATTCAGAATTTTGAGAATTGGAGCTTAGGTACTCGAAAAGTACATTTCTTGCCTTATTCCCATTAGTACTACATTTACCCTTAAAAGTCAACTATTAGCGGATTTTCTATGGTTTTTCCAACCTGCGTCCATTTTAAATTGTGACATTTATCGTAACAAGGATATAAGCATTCATATTTGCATCTTTAATACCTACCGGTTTCTATTAGAAAATTTCCGTTACAAAATCTAAAGGTGGTGGAGTAAATATCATAGTTTAAAATGGCCGTAACTTTGGGAGACAAACTGGTAAGCGATCTATTAATAGCCAATTTTGAGTGAAAGTATAAGTGATGCAAATAATAAATAAAGTAAAAAAAGTGTTTCGTCCTGCACACAAAAAACAACAATTTCTAAAAAGTAAGACGTGATAGATGGATTTGATAAAATATGTTTAAGGATACATATCTTTTCAAGAAACCAGATTTTTGAGAAATATATAGGCAAATCTCCAGGACCTTTCAATTTTGAAGTCGACATTTTTTAAAAATAAAGGTGCAAGCAAACTTCTGATTTTTTTCGTACCGTTGCTTGCTACATTCAGAATATTTATTCATGAACAATGCTTAAGCGAGTGTCAGTGCCTGTTACATTAATATTAAATAGTACTAAAATGTACGATACATTCTTGAAGAAACGAATCAAACAGTTGTAAAAATGCGAATAGCAATGTTGCAAAGTACATTTTTATCTCTTTTCTTTTCATTTCTTAGCTCTTCCTTTTTTCGGATTTCTTCTCGTTTTCTTCGTACATTTAACCACTTTAGTTCCCTCAAACGATCCATTTCACCGGTTAATATTTTGAACTTATAAGACGATGACAGTTCAGGTTATGTATTTATCGATTTGAGGCAATGTTCATACAAAATGCCAAAATTCAGGATTGCGGTAGCGACAGTTACATTTGCGAATTTTTATAAATAAAAGTGTAAATATAAGCATGGTTGAGAAGCACAAGCACCTATGCCTCAATAACATATTTGTATGTCTTTTGAAAATGTTACTTTTCCAACTTTTTTATTTTTTGAATGAAACAGATTTGATTGTGGAGGCGACATTGTAATTTCGGTATTATAAATTCGAAAAGATGAATGAAAAGCGATTCTAATATTTGTAGGCTTTCGTGCACAGATGCACTGATATAATACTTTGCTGTGCGTTAAAAAAAACATTGTTTTATTCTAATTGCATTGTGCGATTTACCTTACCATGGAGCATTTCGGGTGCGACAAGAAAACTTGACAACATATTTTCGGTTATTACACCTCATTTACTACAAAGGGTATGTAATTAACAAACATAACGTTGAATTTTTCAAACCTTCATGAACACTATATTTCAATACGAAAGTAATGTAGCGGTGTTTGTAAAAATAATGTTTACTAAACGGAAGAAAAATGTGGAAATTACATTCGACGGAGGCGACATTTTGACAAGTTTTTCATGCCTTATAATGAGTTTCTACGACGGAACTTAATAAAAATATTACTGTAATATATATCATACTTTACTAGTCATATTACTTCGTCTAAGTGATGATAAAATGCAAATAACTCGAAATCTAAAGGTTCTGGAGACTTGCCCATATTCATACCTCTTACAACTTTTGTGAACCCTATCTGAAAATTCTTGTATTATAATTTTTACACATTCCTAACCAATTTTAATTAATTTTGTCGAAAGTAACATAATTAAATTTCCAATGAGGAGTCACTACACTCTAACCCATTCACTAATCCAATTTCTAAATTGATGAAATACTCAAATTTCTTGACGAGCAGCTTCAAGTTTTCCCCCAAGAAGGGTCGCGAAAACAAAGGTGAAGAGAAAGGTGCAGCGAGTAGAATTGGAAAGTATGACGACCGCCGACTGTAATGAAATGCGGTCTTTAAATGAATTTAAATTAGACAGGGCAGTCGACAACGAACGACGCATCTGCGTCGATGTGGGTCAGATCAAGTATTTTTCGGCCTTGGCTCATGCATGGTCGACGCATATATCGCCAACTCGATCGATCCTGCAGATTACTATGGGGGAAATTTGCATGGACTCCAAACTTAAGGGGTGCGAGTGTATAAAGGCAGGGGATGATATCCTCCTTTTCATTCGATCGTTGGTCGGATGTCATTTAAAATCTGTCTTCCCTTAAGTTAATAATAATAATGTTGGAGTTCAGCCGTAAAAAGAAGCAAAATGTAATATAGGTGGTAGTATAATACAATATTGCATTTGAATGATAAGGAAATCGTAGTTTATAGTTACTGTCTCTAAGTCTGAACCGACGATATCTCGTTTGAAAATCAGAAAACTCATTAAATTGGTACAGAATGGGGTATGAGAGACTAAAATTCAATTTTGTGTCCGAAATGTAGTAAAATTTTTAGTGTAGGTACTGAAAAATAATATTAGGAACTAAGTACACATGACCAAACGTCAAGAAATAGTATTTACATTGTGCGAGCTGACTGACGCACGAGGGTTGTTGAAAAAAGTACATTACTAAAGACAGTGGATATATTAATAGTACTGACTTAGATTATATTCCAAAAAAGTCAATGAAAACTTAACCTCTATTATTCGCATACTGAAAATATCCTATATTAAAGAAGCCAAGTAACGAAAAATCTGTATCGCAATTCTCGCATAAAAAAATGTATCGTAATTCTCGAATAATAATTATCTCATAGTAGGGGTAAGGTTATTGGCAATTTTGAATTTAAGAAGTGATTGTTTGGTAGAATTTGAAAAATGGAGGATGTCTAGGCAGAATTAAATTTTAATTAGAAATATTTTAGTTAAAGTAACAAGTGAAAAGCTTTGCGTTTAAATGCGTTGTATAAGAGCAAGATATGAACAAAATTTCCTCTGAGATTACCGTTTTTTAATCATATTTAATCAACATGTTGTTCAAAACCCCATACAAATTGCGACAAATTAATTCAATGCAATTCATATTGATAGAAACATATGTAAGAGTGTTAATTATCAATGTAAGAACAGACAAATTGGAATTATATCTGTAATTGCGTTCAAACAACAAATTTATTTAGGTTAATATATGGAACAATTTATTTATATGAAACATAATCACTTTTTATTTAACATGAGCAATTCAGTTTAATTTTTCGACCGTTTAGATGTATTATATAATATCATTTTAAAAAGTCATGTTTTTTTTATGGTTTAATATATAGATAATTTTATGTAAAAAAATCAGATTAAATATATAAGAAATGGAATATAATAAGAGATGCTATATTGTGGAATGAAGATAACCAGATGTAATCTGATTTTTGTATACCAATAACAAGACTTTTTAACAATGTACTTAGGATTGTGTGAATTGCTTTATCGACAAAACTTAGTGTTCTTCTGTCTATCTATGTATTCCAAGTTTTCAATTAATAAATGAATTTAGGACGCAAATAGAACAAGAAACAAATCAGTTAATTTTTTCGCAATTGGGCCTGCAAGTTAGCTATATATCAATCAGCTACTTTTAATAACAACATCGGAAATTTCGACAACTTTGATTATTTGAAATTTGGACAAGTTTATATATCCATGAATTTAACCGTTTAGACTATTTAACTTACAGTATTTGTATTATTCAGGTTTTTGTATTATGTTTTTCTGAAATACATGTAGGTGTGTACGATTTGTGTGTTTAATGAATATGTTCTGTTCGAGTTACAGACATTGCAAAGTACGTTAGAAATTTTAAACCCTGCGGATTATATTTAAAATTGGTAAAAAAGGAACTCGTTTGCTTTGCCGGTCGAATGCTCCACCAAATAAGCTACACTCCCTCTGAACCTCTGAATCTTTTCATTTTTTGTCCTTATTTTTTTGAAAAAATGAAAACAATGCAGCAGATTTTTACTTTATCAATATTTTCATGCGACCGGAAATCAACAGTAAAAAGACTCCTTCTTTACCAGTTTTAAAGATTGTGTGCTTTTTAAATTATAATACCTCTAATAGAGTAAAAAAGGTTCTGTCATTCGATGAAATTAATTAGAAATCTGGCGTATTTAAATTTTATAAACTGATTAATGCTGCCTGTTAAATATATCAACTCTACTTCTGATTTAAAAATATGCAATATAATATTGAAAGATACATCTTTTTATGAAAATTTAGTTTCCTATATTTATGCCTTTATTTATTATTTTAGAAAGGAAAAACCTTCTTGGAAATTACGTGTTGAAAATGCAATATCAAATGGTAATATAGAAAAATGTTTTTGCTCGGAAAGAAAAAAAATATAGGGCAGTTTCCTGTATACACAAATCTTTAAATATGACGTATTTCAATTTTTGTTCATGCAAAACTAATTACTCTCTATACACCAAAACTATTGCACGATATTCTACTTTATTTAATTCATATAAAAAAATTGTCTTGTTTATTAAATATATTAAATTCGCCTTATGTATATACAGATATAAATAAAAAAGTATATACTAAATATTTTAAAAGTATCGCGGAATTACTCATGTACAAGTTGGTTCACCCCTACTACTTTTTAAATATTGATTGAATTGGTCCTAAATTTCGTTATATTTACAACAAAAATTCACGACGCTTCGTCTCTGAATTAAATCAATTACTTTCTCCATTTACATGTCATCGTTCCGTGCACTTTAAAAGCATAAAAAATACCACTTTCGAACTAAAGTATGCAAAGAACATATAATTTGTGATTACGATAATTTTAGGGCCTTGCCTTAAATTAATATCATCAAAGCACCGAAGACATGTCGAATAATTAAAAGATAGTAATTAAATGAACCCATAATTACACGTCAATAAACACGCTATCTATAACAACATTTCTGCATTAAACTACCGAAAAGTTATCGCACAAATTCCTATGTTTGTATAACATACTGGAGACAACATAAGAGGAAAACATATGCCATGAAAACGTGTTTAACCGGATTCTTGCCAAGTTTGACTCTTAACCTTTTGTCTCTTGAAGTAAATGAAGGCGAAAAGTTATGTGCTTTAAATCAGAATAATCAAATACCATACAGTTGATTTATTTTCCATCATATCAAAATTTGAATCTCGGCTTCCTGTAAGAGCACCATTTCTATTCCTCGCTGTACACGTCCAGGTAATACCAAGACCTTTTAACGAAACAGACAATGATATAACATTTTAGTTCACGTTCTAAATGAACAACGGATATATCAAATTTAACAAAAAAAAATCATAAAATCTTTATATGAAATCGATTACACAAAAACCGTGAAAGTGCAGTAAAAGAATTGTTACGTATTGGAATGAAAAGGTATAATCTGAGTAAACCGTTAGGAAAAATTCGATTTTCGGAAAACCTGATCCCCAAATTGTGGGGTCTTTTTGTCTAGCCGCAAACTATATAAGAGAATCCGGAGCCATTTTCACCACCTCCAGGACAAAGAAAACACGCGGGACATGCCGGATGCGTTCGATCCATAAAATACCGCGTTTTATATACGTAACCTCGCATCCTTCTTTGTCACTCTATACGTATGTATAGGCAGATGTCTATTTTCGCGTGTTTTTCTTTCTTTCGCATTCCCTCGTAAAAATCATTGAATTTCATCCTTAATGTCATTTCTCATGACTTATCTTCCTCTAGAAGCAACGGATGCCTAAACAGCCATAAATAATAAACTTTTATCACATTTCACATTTTTTAATCCAAAATGAGTTTTTAGAACAATTTTTTCATTTACCAAAATATGTCAGTTATAGAATTAATCGTTTTACCCAGAATCTAAACTTGTTGCATATCACCTCCGAAAAATTAGGTTTTTTACATCGTCGTTTGGATGATCATTATGATTCATAAATGTCAGTTGTTAAAAGAATTAACAAAACGTGGTAATTTATAAAACAAAGTAGATTTTTTGAGTTTAATTTTGACTTTTATTAATTAGATTTATTTGAATTTTATTATGCGTATTATTCTAACAAACGTAGTCGCAATAATGCTATAGTGCGTAAAGTCAATTTTCCGTTTTTCATTTCTTCAAAATTTATTATATTTTTTAGCTTTGTTTTAAAAATAAGTTTGATTGTATGCAATTTATATATTTATTATTTATACAGAAGCATTAAATTATTAACGCATACGGTGGACGAGTAGTGCAATTGTGGACAAACATATTCCTGGCATTAAATAACATTTTCTTAAAGAAAATATGTACCTGATGGTTTTAAGGGAAGCGAAATGACGAATTCTAAATGAAAATCACGAATTTCTGATCATGATTCAATGATTCAATTTTAAAATTGATATCATATTTTAAAACCTTTAAAAATTTTGAAGAAGAAATTGTTTATATTATATTTGAGTTATAAATGGCCATGAGTACTACCTGAGAAATTATTTAAGAATGGTAACAGAGTGTGCCAGACTGAAGGACCACTTCTTAAAACGAGGACACTTTTAATTGTAACATTTAATGTTGGAAAACTTTCCTGCGGAGAATACTCTATAACTTTTTAGTACTTTTCAAGTTCAGTAAGAATCTTTAACCTTTTGGATAAATGACATATTTAAGGTTTCGAGTTTTTGGCACATTTTTAACTTCATTAGTTATAGGAACAAACCAATGCTCTTTGGTTTCTTATTACCTCGACAGTCATGGAGCTAGGAGAATATTTGATTTCATTATTTAATGAATTAAAAAAGGTGTAGCGTTGGCATGAGAAATAACATTAGACTTGAAATAAGGGTGACAAATTAAACATGTTTACTAATAATTTATCACATTGTTGCAACAAATAAGTTTTGCGAAAAGTCTCCAACCCCCACCAGCTTCACAAAGGTTAAGATTCTAGTATTTGCCTATATGAAATATAAGATACGATATCAAATTGGCTTAAACGTATTCAAGTTTACGAATATTGCGAGTACCTTAGTGACATTCACGAATTAGCTGTACTTCCAAGCTGAACATTACATTACTACGGCTATAATAAACGTTATATAATGTTTTTAAAATTGTGTATAATTAAAAATATTGAGTGGCAAATAAACAGAAAATGAAAACACAGACTGTGTCCTTTTGAAGGATTCTCAAACAAGGTCATTTAGAGGGAAAACTAAATTATAAAACGACCGATCAATGAAAGCCAACATTTATCTTTGCTTAGTGTAAGGCTTAGCGACATGTATGCCCTTTGTCAATATATCGCCGTCAACGTTTCAGATTAAATAATGGACAAACTAGATGTTTTCCAAGTCCACAAAATATCAAACGAAATTATTTTGTCCACACTAAGGATTCCTATCAATGACATACCTCTCGTATTTACATGTCATCATGTGATGATTGAGTGATATATTGGGAATGAAAAGCAATGGAGAAAGTTTTTAAATTGAGAGTCTCCAAATAACAAATCTGAAAGGTTCTGTGATACAAAAAGTTTCTTTTGTTTTTTTGTAAGGAATCTTGCTGGTGAGAAAGGGGGGGGGGGGTTGTTCGATTTACGTTGTTACTGGACATCAAAATGTCTGAAAAACTCTACTCAATTACAAATATACCACATTTTAAGGAGACTGAAGATTGATATGAGAGTATATTTGTTTGCAATAAGAAATTACTGTCTATAAAATACTTAAAAATATCTCGTTTAGAGTTCGTAGATTTTACTATTTTCCGCTCTCAGTGTTACTAAATTTAAGTGTCAATTACGGTAAGTCGCCACCATGTAAACCATATTATGATGAAATTTCCCTTCTAAGGTCAGATTAGGTTATGTTAGGTTAGACACTTCTTGATGTCCTCGCTGTAAAAAATCAAAATGAAATTTACAACGCACTGGTAAAATTCGGACATAAAATTTGTTTAATAATACTACGTTTAGCGTAGGATTTTTTTCCGAATTGAGGTTAAAGTTCAAGAGTGCGTTGTAAATTCAAAACGTTGCGTATCGGAAATGTACCAAATCGTGTATTCTTACGACGTTGTTCGTGGGTAATTTTTTTGCCCACATTGAACTGTCATTTTACAAATAGAGGAAAAGTATACAAGATTATATGAAATGTAACGTATCGAAAGTGACAAAGTTACAATGTTCCTCATTGTAAATTGACTGTGTTGAAAGTGGGTAATTTTTTTGCCCATGCTCAACGTTGTAAAATTCATTTTTATTGTTTGCAGAGCTGCTTTATTGTCGTTATTCTCAAATCAATAAGTACAAATTGATCAATCGGCTTGTTTATTATATGATTTTCGAAAACTTAATTCGATCTCCTTGTGAGAGAAGTTAAAAATTATATGTGTTTTACTTTATTAGATAGCAAATATTTTAAATTTGGTGACTCTTCATTTTTAAGACACCTAAATCAAGACCTAATTTAAAAGAGAACATTTCTAAATGGCTTAGTGTCTTCATTTGAGATATCCGTAAGAACCCGATTTTGCAATGCCCAGAGAAACTAAATTAGAACGAACTTAATTTTTAGTTTCCACAAAAGGCTGATACCTCTTTTTTTGCTATATTTAATAAATACATCCAAACCAGTAGATATAATTGCATTGACCGACAAAATTTATTTCCTCGTGATAGGGAAATTATGAGCAGAATATTTTTGACAGGTTTAAATTCTCTTTTATTGAAAATGTCTTCTGAAATCATTAGAGTGCCATGGTAGACAAAACAAAAAAATACTTCAATCAGATTGTCAATAGAAAATTTTCTCGAGTTACAAAACAATCGAAATGAAACCAAAACGAGATTTCGACACATTATCTTCATTTCCCCAGAGAAGAGGACGCAGTAGATAAATTCTGAGTATGTTGTAAGGGTTTGTAACATAATTTTATAAAATTTAAAACCGAACATAGCAAAATTTAAAAACGTCAATATCAAAAACCAAAAAAGTAGGACGATACAAACTATATAGATAAACTTAAAATAGTTTTGCAATTTCCGTAAATAAAAGTCTATCAGTGTATAATCTTATATTGCAATATTAGCATCTAATGTAACATCAATGTTACTGTAATGTCTCAATATACCATATTACTATGTATTGTAATAGTAATAAATCCTTATTGTTGCCCTGTAATTTACTACTGTGTAATATAACTGTAATGCTAGTACACGCAAACAAAGAAATAGTTGCTTTTGTAGTGTAAATAGTAGGATCTGGCACAAATTCAATTTTTAATTGGTTTTATCATTGAAATAAAAGGCTTGATCTACCTAGTTTGTGGACTACCTAGTTTGTGGAGGTCGCCATTTGGTTAGTACAGTTAACTAAAAATGATGCTTGTATCATATTCTACTATTTAGTTCGGAATTCCAACTATATCATGTTTTCCATAAACGTAAGGGAAGCTGGGGCTAGGTGACGAATCTCAAATATTTCCATTATGATCATACTAATTGTAAAATATCATATATGTCGTTTTTTTTGTTTACGCCATTTTTTACATTTTGAGGCATGATATTTCGTTTTTTGTTCTCTTAGCTACCTGTGGGAGCGAGAAATGTAATTTTTAAACAAAATTTTCAAATCATTTTCCTGTACTTTGTTCTCAGATTGGTCAATATTTTCATTTTTGCAGTTTAGTAATCACTATATTTATATATTTATTCTAGAAGTATATTTCTTTGACTTATTTATAATATGTGAATTGTTCCTTTTTTATGAGTTTATGAGATATCGTACCTGGAAGTCCAAATGATATTTTGGAGTGAAGCGGCGAAATTTTTTCCCGGATAACTATATTCCGTGATTATTTCTTAATTTAGAATTCCGGTTTGATGAATGCATTGAGTAACTAAAGACAATGTTAAAATAAGTGATCTTGATATAATGCGAGTATTCAAAGCTTCCGAAGATGCAATTAATTTTTTTACTGTTGTTGAAAACACTGATATATCTGAAGAGGTTCATTCCAACAACGTCGAAATTTTATTTTCATTGAAACAAACAATAATAACTTAAAAGATTAAGACTTGCACTTAATTTTATTATTGTCGTCTCAGCGACCTCTAAAAATAAGGATTCGCCACTTCACCCAGATATTGCCGCTTCGATCCGTGTTTTTTAAGTTTTTTAAATTGACCATAGCTGGCCATCTGTAAAACATATACCGTAAGTAACATGCATGTAAATATTGATTATGAAATTACCTATCCAATGATACTTTGCATCATCCTAAATACGAAATTCATGGAGAGATATGATACACGGAAAAATCCTGGCCGCTTCGCCCCGCCTTTCCGTATTATATTACTATATCTAGTATCGTCGTATTATGATGTAGTATTGATGAATATTATGTACTACAATGATGAGACAGAGAAAAAAAAGGGTTAATGGAGCAATGCAGAAAGAGTAGAAATGGTATTAACATATGTAAATAGTAGAATTAACAACGTAAAAGGTTATAATTGATATGTGAAATTATGTACGAATGCTTTAAGTACCGGTAAATAATAAATGGAACATTTTATTATTCTATTTAGTATGGAAATAGTTAATTTAACTATTTTGTGTATTAAATCGCATTACAATTAAAATATGGTTCCATTAATTATTTTCTTTCTCTCTGTGTAATTATTTAATTAAAAATGTAGAAAACATTTTCATTTACCGAATATTCGAAAGACGTATTAAAAGGAAAAATTTCTCAACGTTATGTAATATATTATCTTATAACATAACCATAGAAAATAATATATTACACTGCAATATAACCGACTTATCCCTGCGTAATTCAAGTGTTACATATTACTTATTAATGCAACCATAATAATACTATAGTATTACAGTATTATTACTGTGTATGTTTAATATAACTATAATATTGCTGCACAATTAAAATGTAACATACTACACTTTAATATGACTGTAATCTAACTGTAATATTACACTAAAAAAATTCTTGGTTGATATGAGTACTTTTTAACTACTGAAAATATTTCAATAGGTCCTCAACGCAATTTTATAGGTTATAGTTACGACCAAAAAGAAGTTAAATGAAAAAAAAACTATAGTTATGAAAACGACATTTTGGAAGTTAATTCTACTACTACTACTAATTGAATTTAGCAGAACTACATTTTTAATTGATTTATCTTCTTTACGGTAGGAACTGCAACTTAGAACATTTTCTTGAAGCGTATCGAACTACTCTGCGTAGTTAAAAAATAGTCAAATCAAGTAAGAATTTTTCTGGAAATTCTTTTTTAGTGGAATTATTTTTAGTGCAGCTATTGGCGGTTGCTGTTTTATTATCTTAGTGCATGCTTATTTGAGTTTCATGCACAGTATCGCATTTCTTGATCTCCAATTATTTGGAATACTTTTTCGTTTACCGGGTAAATAATATTAACTTGAATAAAAATAGTAAAATTAACAACATCAACAAAGTTATACTAACAAAAAAAGTATTTCTTTTAACTAGTTTCGACTCAACTTCTCAATGGTGGTTGAATTTTGTCAACTAAATTTTTTTCAGTGTACTGTAATATTACACACAGTGTAGGTAGGCATGACAATGAAAATGCATTTTTCCCCCTTGATTAGTGCATCGAATTGACAAAAAAAATGACAAAAAGGAAAAACGAGAAACCGATTCCTGCGCAACAAGTATTAAACAATAGGTGTTCAGAAAAAGGAAAATAAGCAGAGGACTAGTTGCGCATAATACGCAAGCGCGTTAGTTTCTTTGTCATTTGGCAGATGCCTATATTCGCAGGAGCTTTTCTTTCCTCCGGGTTCCCTTCGTGAAATATCTCTGTTCGATGGCAGCGCTTTTTTTTCTTTATGAGGTCACCGTAGAATGAGAAACACGCGTGTCTGTTGCCGCTCTTCGTACCCCGTCCCAATGGGATTAAAAGAGTTTAGCGTTTAGGCGCCCTCATCCCCCGTCCCCCGTCGCATCCTGCCTCCTTCACCCTCGGCCACTTCGCCAGGGGCGGTGTGTACAGGGGAACCAAGAGGCGGGGGGCGGGGGACACGCACGAGGGGATTTTTAGCAGCCGCTGCTCGCCGGCTCTTTCTTTGTGTTCGAAGCACGAGGACTACAAGCCGCGCGTGGCCCGCGAACTCGGAAGGACGAAGCGGCGCTTATTACGCACACACATACACACTTTTTATATTAGCACCGTACCGCAGTGGCTCCACTACATATACTTATGCACGCCAGCGACCTACTGACACAAAAGAAATTATGCCTATTCGATTTTAACCTTTCGCATTTCGAATTCCTCGATTCACATTACTTCAATGGATGTACCTACATTACTCGTGTCGTGTTACTAAAATTTGTTTTCAACGAAAAAATCTATATTGGATATTCAATATTAAGCCTTTATTTGATTCCCCTAAGTTTATTTTGAATATGTAGACGGAGAAATAAAAAGTTTGTTGCGTTGACAAATATGGGACCTACGAGTCCAGATTCGTCGCTATTACACGATAAGAAATAATATCCTTTAAAAGCTGCAAGGTTATAGGAAGGGAGCACAATATTCCTGTATTTTTTTGTGATCTTACAGCAACTGTTGTAAGCTGAAAGACATTTCTTACAGTGTGTTCAGAAAACATTTAGTCAGTTTTGGGTAACATTTATTGAAAAAGTATAGTAAATATTGCTCATTGAAATTTACTTAATTCTTAATGACAATCGCTTGATAATTTGAACGTAATGTCGTAAAAATTTTTGATTGACACGAATGATTGCTAAAGCCAATGTTTAAAATGTAATATTTAGCCATATCTATATATTTATACCATCTACTGACGTATTATAATAAACTTTCATTAAAATTTAGGCTCGATAAATTTTACTATTAATTTGTTTGATGTATAATTAGTTTCCTGAATTTACTATTTCGTTTGTTGTCATTACAAATCATGTTTTGTTCTAAAGCAATTCCTATTTGTTAACCTCAAATTTGTTTAAATATTATGATAATGTTATATGGAAACAAGAAATTAAAAGCATATTTTTCTGTTTATTCAGTAGCCCACACAGCACACTGTCCCGGGGACGTCCTCAGGAGCTCCTCAGGACGTCCAAATGTCCGCTTTTACCATCTTATTAACGTCCACAGGACATCCTCAGGATACAGGACGCCTTGAGGACGTTAATAGGACGATAAAAGAGGACATTTGGACGTCCTGAGGCGCTCCTAAGGACGTCCCCAGGACAGTGTGCTGTGTGGGAGCTTAAGGGCTATCAAACTCTGAAAAATATGGCAGCATTTTACCCCATTGCCGTCCAAAAATCACATTTCTGCTCACATTCAACCCTGAGCACCAAATTAAATAATGTAAAAGATCATAACGAATTCGAATGATTTTGTATGTCTATTCCCGTTGTCAAAATTGCGTATTCATATATAATGAAAGAAATATGGCAGATTTAATTTGAAAAATAAGCAACAATTTAGAACAATTTTTTATGATTTTTTTTCGAGCCCATAAAGGAATGTTCATCCCTTCTAAACTATACACGAAGAAGAACAAAATCGTCGAGTCTCAGTTTAGGTGTGATAATTTAAGTTCTAGCTCCATTTTATTAATTCTTGAATAAATGATAAAAAAATAGTGAAAACATCGTAAAATGTGTGTGTGTATTTATGAAAAATAACAGACACGTTGAGCGAAATTTTGTCTACTAATGTGTAAAATTTTGATAGATTGAATATCCCCAGCTAATTTGGTAGTATATTCCACGATCACAATAATGAAGAATTCAATATAGCGGTCGAAGAACGGAGAAAATAACGAGTTTTCTCACCATTATCATCAATAAAAGATTCACAATATTTAGTTCCTCCCGTTTTGAGATGTTCCATTCGAAATTTAAACCAAACCTATTTAAGGATTTTCAAAATTCGAAATTTCAGGTGTAATATTGAAGTCATATCTATCAAATTTATTTGAATTTCCATAAAATACATGACTTGGAGGTTTTTGGGGTTACCGAATACAAATCTAATATCACATTTTCAAAATTCAAAATAGCGGAAATTTCTTTTAAAAGTGTTTGAAGAGCTTCTGATGTTCTTTTGTACCAGGGTATTTAATATTGTCTTCATTAAACAAGAAAAAATTTCAAAGAAACTATTTGCCAAAAAATAAATTCTCATAAAATATAAATTATTATTTTCGAATGAAGATACAAGAAACATTAATATTACACTATCCGACGCGTCGAATCTGTTGATCTATAGTCTCGCATTTTTCATGATCGTGATAATTTACTTTGCCAGCATCTATGAAATTAATACGTCTTAATTAAACAAAAAATTGTTTGACTTAAGTCGAAGTGCAGAAATTTTAGAGTACCGCAGTTATAGGGGCATTATAAAAGTACATATTGGGAAGATATTTTAACTTTATTTTTTTTTAATTACGTTTGTATCAAATTGTGCATTCAATATAATAATAATAATACACAAAGAACTAAAAAATGGGAGCGATAGTTGCGCAGCGCAAGTAGACAAAAAGAAGACAAATGCGCATGCGCATAGACATATAATGTTACATTATCGTCCATGGACCATAATTAAGCGGCTCATTAATAACGATTAATTTTAAGTCTTCACAAAATGATAAGGAACCTGTAATCCTGTTGCATAAAATATGTAGTTCCAACCATTTTCAGTTTTTTTTAAGAAAAGATAACTGTTTTTTATATCTTTGCACTAAATATTTCCTAAAATATTTCGATATCGTAGTAAAATTAGTAATTTTTCGATTTGCAAGATTGCCGGCAATAAGTACTTAGATTTTTGCAAAACAATTCTATGACCAATGAATGGACTTTCTCCTAAGGTCTGCGTTAAAAGGCTCCAATTTCAATAATTTGTTTTAACGGAATTAGTTCGACGATCCTCCACAAACTGAACCAGCGCAAAGACTACTACTTTAAGTAGTCGTAACATATTATAATTATAATTTTCTGACACAATAAAGTGAATATAGCGATAGTTGTAAGTTTTTCAATCGCGACAACATTTCTGTTATTGTTGAAATAATCAACTCATCATGCGGAAAAATCTTTTCCTTCATCTGTATTAAAATTTTCCAAAAGTGGTACTAGTCCGATGATTATAGAATAATAAGACCCTTGCAAAAATGTGCTTGGTACTGAGGACTATTACCATATACTAACGAAAAATGAATTGGGTTTGCTGATTTTCAATTTAACAGGTAACATATAACCCCATCTTTGAGCGTGTCGAAAAAGTATACAAAACTCCAGCATGTGGATCGTGTCAGATCAGAAAAAGCGAATATAGGACAACATATATTTTATTTAAAAACAGCAAATTTATCTATTAAATAAACAGAACATTTTGACCAATTTATTAAAAATTCTGTAAAAATTATAGAGAACTCAGCTGTTTTTGTATAGAAATTTCTATTATTCTCTAATTTATCAAATCCACAGATTTTTCTCTATAACTTGTCAATTGTTTTTCGGTAATTGCAACATTAAGGTTTTTTTTAAACATAATATTGATAAATTCTAATTATAAACAAGTTCCGAATTCGCTACATAGCATCATAGTTTCTCGTTATCTTCGTCCTTTTGTCGCTTTTTTTCCAAGCCTACAATACTTTTTGTTAAAATTTAAATGCAAACATAATTTAGAATTATGTTACCACATACTAATTTAAGTCGTTTCAATACCAGGTTCCCTTTCAATAAAACATCACCTAATCTATGTTGCCTTTAACGTATTTAATGAAGGTAATCCAAAATAAAGTTTTTGTGAATAAAAAGAAGGATATTAGAGTTTGTCTAACTTTTTATACAGTCGTCGGTGGGCAAAAAGTTACACAAAAGCCTGCATGCAATGATATTAGCTTACATCTCAACATATGACAAAAGAGAAACCATGTATTACTGTAAGAGTGAAGAAAAACAAGTTTAAGACTTTCTTTGCTTCGAAATCAACAAGGGTATGCTTGTACTACATATATAGGTAGAAGTACTCATTTATTTTTTTTCAAATGTGTGTGGCATATTTGTACCCTAATAGTCAAGCACCATCATCTGCATCGCTTTATTGTGTTACACATGCTGTTGACCTATATAGTTCGACACAAAGAAAGCTACACATATGTTCGTTATAATGTAGTGAGTAAGCGATATTCAGTAAACACGATATTATCACACAATTCGTTTCAAGTCGTTGAAAACACAAAAATATGTAATAAAATTCTTTGTTCGTACCTACAATATACGATACAATTAACATGATAAAATTGATAAATAAGTTGAAAAATAAATTAATTGCAAGATCAATTATAATGATATTGTAAATGACAGGCGCCTTTGCAGGAAAGTGAGGATAACTTCATAATAAAATAAGTCAACGATACGAATATGAATGATCAAGAAAGACACATTACCTATCTAAGAATGCATTAACCGGGAATACGAGAAATGATGATTTATGAATTCAGGTGATGGTAGGCGATGTTTGAGGATGATTTCGACCAAAGCTGATGATGATACGCAGACAACGTCGGATAATGATAATGCAGGCAAAATAGATTATATAAATCCTTGAATATCATGATTTTATATATCCTATTGTTACGAATGGAATTGATGTTTTATCGACTGCGGTACCTGGCGTAGGTTTTTTCCCACAAAGGTGGTTTTTCCTACGCCATTGCACACCCGAATGGGGTTACCTCTTAAAATGAAGGTGTCCTGTTAGGAAAATTATGTACAGGCTCTTCAAAATGGTGACGATATCGATAAAATTATTTGTAATTCGAATATTATAATATGGATGTATAATATGATGTTGTAGTCTACTTAAATGTCCGAAAGATTGAAAAGTCGAACTGAGATGTGAAAAAGTGACAATCGGGTTTTTTAGAATTATTCGGAACGCCGTCGGGTTAGAGGAAGTCCGCTTCGCGATCGGATCGTCACCGATTGATCGCAATAAAATTTAAATAGTTTCGTGTGGCCGATCAAATTGCGCGTTTTATTTACAAGCCCTTTCACCAGTTGTTAACACCCAAGATCATTCATTTTTTACTTACAATAATTGCAAGGCACATTAAGATGTATATTGCATCCAAAGCCACAATTCTCTTAATTTTATTCTGAGCATTAAATAACAGTCACCTCTCTCATTTTCATATATTCAACAATATCAGTGTCTGACACCCGTAACACATTTGTAGAGCTATATATTTTTCTCATTGAACAACATTAGTGAAAAATAATCATCTAAACTATAAAAGTGAAACATTTTCTAAAAATTGAAATATTTTCTTTAGTTTTTTTAACAGTTTCAATAGAATCCCAATATTATAATAGAAAAATTGATAAGAATAAATCTTTCCTCTTTTTTTAATAATTTTTATCAAATTGGGCGCCATATTAAAATTCCTCGAGGCTGAAACTCAATTTTGACATTAGAATCTTGAAGGGCGACCTGGATGACAGTAGGATATGCACCTTTCAATTTTGTTCAACTTTGATTTTGATACGGAATACTTTGTTGAAATTAAAGTAACAAAAATGTAATTTCCTGCGTTAAATAAATACTAGTTTTTATTGATTAATTTCACTTATAATGCAGTGCAATCAATATAATAATCGAAATAAAGATGTTCACTGATTTACAATCTGTTATCTTGAAAATGTGTATAATTATACGTTAGAAATGATTGCATTAATAATTACATAAATATGATTTGTAAACTCTATTTTTCAGAATATTAACTCATTATTAAAAATATTAACTTTTAACATTTTTAATAATTAGTGACATCAACATACTTAAATTGGATTTATACAGTGAGAAAAATTTTATAGCAAATTTCACTATTTTGCCTACAACATCCAGGACCGATCCCTAATTTTGTTATCATTTCATGTTAGCGTAGTATAGTTTATAATTCATAAATAAGATTACTTTATTTGCTTAAAGAAAATTATTTCAAGTTGGTCAATTTACTAGATATTGTATTTGTACGGAAAGACGATACTATACTGGAAGCCCTAATAAAAATAAGTACTGCTTTTGGACATACAGAATAAAAGAAGGGTCGTAAAACAGGTGCTTTGTTTGCCCGTTTTTCGACCCAGCTTGTAATATGGAAACTTGCTTAAAGGCTACCTTATTAAATAACATTAATCATCAAAAAATTGAAATTGAACATAAATCTGGTTTGTGAGGATTAATAAATATTTAATCGCATCCCACTTTATCATGTCATTGTTGCTAATTTGATCATCTAGATACTGGAATACTTAATCGTACGGACGCATCATTTAATACGAAAAAAATAATTTGTAGGCCCAATCAAGGAAGTTGTCAGTCTTTAGAAATTACATTATTGGATTGATCCAAATATACAATGGTAACCACAGCACCATTCAGATTATTATATAAGATCTGCTCATATTGTCTCTTGTTATAAACTACAATGTATCAGTATCGATTTGTAATGTATTGCGGCCATTCAAAGAACTTAGAAATTCATCTATATATGTACTAACCATCTAGTAAAGTGATGCACACCTTATCTCTGACGGCAAATCTCTCTTGCATATAGTTTGCGAAGTATTTTTAAACGAAATTTTAGTTAATTGAGATCAATAATAGGAAGAAAAATGAATTACACGACGTGTATTATATGGGAATATATATTTTTTTGGTTTATGTTAGCAGGTTGTCAGCCAAGTTTTCCCTTTCCCAAACCCTTTCTCACATTTGAAATTGATTATTGAAAAATATTACTAAGCATACATTTTAACACATAATATAGCGTCATCGATCGAATCAAACTTTGCGGACAAACGAACAGCAAAAGTTAAATATCATTTGTTTGTGGTATTTGTTGAGATATTTCAAAAAAAGTAATTGTAATTCCAGCAGGGATGATAAAGATTTTTTTTAAATTGTAACGAGTTTTATTCGTAACTAATATATGACGTCTAATAACAAATAATACAATTGTGAATGAATAAATAGAATATTCGACATTGAATGATATTAGGAACCTCATGGCCAAATCACATTAATGGGCGGTTTTTTATGTAATGATTGTTATATAACATAATTAAACCTTCGGCGATCAAAAGGGCTTAAGCATAGTTTTTGTTGGCTTTTAGATGGCTGTTATTATCATGTTGCCCTGTTATTGTTTTGATCACCGGCGGTTTAATTAATACAAAAACTGACACAGGCACTGAATAAATCGATCAATTTAATTGACAATAAAACAGGAAAGGATTTAAAAAAGGGAAAATAAACAGGTTACCTAATTCCACATTTTTTGTGACGATAAATTCTTCCTAGACCTATTGCAGAGCACATTCTAAAATCTTGCTAATCAAGCTAAGCATGACGATACTCTATAAGAAATCTCGGACGTATTTCAAGCAGCCTTTTAACTCCGGAAAAGGAAGACCAACGACTTCGTTGTATGTGGACCTGCCTAAGCACGACGTTGCTAAAGAATCCAAACCCGATTGCATATACACAAAGCATTTGCAAGATTTTCTGGTTCTCAAGCAGTAGCAGAATTTCCACGTTTTCGAACTCCATGCCTTATTTATACTTTGGTCTTTCTTGAGTGGCGTAAAATGCGAAACTCGTGTAATACCGCTCGAAACACGCTGGCGAACCTCCGTCATAAATCTTGCTCCCCAAATTCGATATACGGACCTGAGAATTTCGTTCGAGTGATCGGTACAAGAGCTGAATACGAGTTTTCTATATGTTCATCGTTTTGTGCTATTGCAAAGAATTCCTGTTAAGTATGATCCTTTTCGCTTTGGCTGTTCATATTTTTTTACCGTGAACAATCGATACGAAAACCGAATCAAAATTTATTACGACTTACTGATATATTTCATTTTATTTTGAAACTGAACATGGTTAGTTGTCAAAGTTTTTAAAAGATGCTAATTTGAGCTAGGGGATCGAAGAAATAAATATTTTTTCAGTTTACGTTACATTACATGAGTTGGAACATGGTAAATTGGTTACATTTTTACTTGAATAAAAATAATTAATTAACGACTTTAATGAATTTCAGCTAACTAAAAAAGTAGTCACAATAATTGATATAAATTACCTTATGATGAACTAAGATAGAATGCACACTAATATTTGATTCTTTTACAATGTTTCACTTCTAAATTCATAAACTCCATTGCACGATTGCAAGTTATATGCCAATTTGTTGGAATTATAATAGTTATTATTTTATTACATTTTTCGACAAATCAGAAATACAGTAAATAATTATCGGTATGAATAGAATATCAACATCCAATGTTAAATGCAGTCCCTCCCCTTCGCACTGGACATATTAACTAATTCTTTAGGTTGTAAAATAGCTGGAAATTTTCTGTATGGAAATAAATACCATATACCCCATATACATATATTCGTATCCATGGTATTATGAATGAGAATTTTTTTAGCCAAAAATATTTAAGATACATACAAAATAAATTATTGGAAAGGTACTAACGAGTACTTGTAAGTAATGTCGGAATTTAATTTATAAGTGAATTGTATTGATTAGTCCTATAGCTAGCACGATCGGCTTGTACATAAATTTGGACATGTACACACGCAGTGATTAATGGGTAAGTAGTTTTCAATAGCCTCTATTGGTATACCTAGACTTATTTATATTTTACTCAATTAAGCACGCCTTACTTTCAAAAAGAAGTTTTAATTAATTAAGAAAATTCAGTGTCCTCTCGAAAAATTATATATAAAATGCTGTGACATCATTCCGATTCGAATAATAGTAATTTCAGAATCCCGTATAGTTGAATGTAAGCTTTAATAACCTCAATTATTAATCGAATAGTCATTAAAAATACTTACACAAACATGTAACCAAATACTGTTTATCAGTAACACGAGAAGAACTACGATCAGTTCTTTGTGTTTTACGAGTTAGGCCAAATTAGGCCACAGAGTAATAGGATAGTCACAATACTACCATAGATACGCAGTTCAGATAACAGAGTAAATGCATCTCAAAAATATCAAATGATTTTATCAATTTGACTACAAAGACCACATTCTTAAAAAATTAGTACTTTTTTACTATTTCAGATTTAGAGAGTAAGCTTCAACGCTAATGGGTATTTTTATCTATCTCAACCTGTTGGTAGTTTTAGTTTTTTAATGAATTAGTAACCATTAAAAACTGAAAATGTCGAAAAATAATGATTTTTATTAATAAATAGTAAGAATATGTTTTATTTTGTACTCCTTAACCCGGTAACGCGCGAAGTGGCAGAAATTTTCACAGACTTTCATATCAATAGTTTTTATAGAAAAAGTAAATAAAATTGTTCGACACTTAATATCCTGTAGTTGTCGAGTATGCACTTTCTGAATCTAACCTCCATTTTCGAATAAAAATTCGAATACGATTCTTTTTGCCTTAAAAAGGATAAAAAGCAATAAAAACAGAAAACATGTTACAAAAATGTATTTGATTTATATGAAAGAGTTATCACGCTTTTCAATCTTATTACGTCATGTTCTTTATGACGACATTAAAATTTCAGACTAAAAAAATTAAAAATGTCGTCTTCAAGACGAAGCAATCTTCCCGAACATTCTGTATCTCTGTACATAACGTTAATAAGAAACAATTTTTAATGAAAATTGGTGTAAGCATTTTTTGTTGTATCTGAAGTTGAGGAGGCGTATTAACAACATTATTTTGCAAACATTAGAAAAAATTATCCCAACCATTATTCATTCCAAACTTTCTGCGTAAAGGTTTGGGTTATTACTTCTAATAGTCTTTATTTAAATTCCTTATTGCGCAGGAAAGGATGGTAAGAATGTATACCGATTGAGTTTCATTTAAAAGTAAAGGAGAGACCAGGGGTCGGATGAACGAGGGAGAGAAAGAAAAATTCCCGCGGGATCATGGGGACGGAATGGCGTTCGAAAAATAAGGGGAAAGAATAAGCGCAATGTGCGCGTGCCGGAAAAAGCTCTTTGTTCGAAAAGTCGAGCAGATAGGCCCGGGTTGACGTTGGTTGGTCGACACGTGGTTTACGTTACTGATAGAAATCCTGTTCGTCTAAAACCAAGCTTCAAAGCCCGATGGAGATATGATTTTCAATAAATAATGATTACCAGAGTTACGAGAAAATCGGCTACTAAATTCATATCTAAGCAATCTGATGCATTTCAATACTGTCTTCTTTGTTTGAGCCGAGTTAAGAAATAGATTGATGCATGAATCATTCATTGTAACATCATGCAATTCATTCGTCACTTTTTAGCTTCGTTTATAATCTGACTTGCAGCTGAGTTTCTTATTCCTGCTTGATGATAGAAGTAGACAGTTAAACAAACTTTCATAACGAAACATTTCGTGTTAAAGTATTGCCCTTTTCAATTTTAGGTCCTTCAAAATAAGTTTCATCGATTTATTAAATATGTTAAAAAACATCACATAACATAAATTAGATGCGCCTCAAAAACCCGACCAATCACGAAATAGACATTCATTAACAAAGCATAGATATTCAATAATCCGACATTTCAAAACAAAGAAACCTCTTATTGGTGCGTTCACTACATAAAATAATTATCTCGGGCCGCCGCCCTTGAGGTCTCACTGGAAGGTCATTTCAAGATACATAAGTTTGACTAAAGGTTTAATTTTATAGGTCACTTGAAGGTCAAATTAATTTGACCCCTGGATTATTTTTTAAGCACATTTAGATGTCATCAGCAGATGTCATGTTATTATTTGTTACATTTTCACTATTTCAACAATTTGAAATGTCTGGATTTTTAAGTATCGGGTTTTTTAATGTCGGGTTTTTTATGTGTCTGTTTTGTGATTTGTCGGGTTTTTGAGGTGAACCCTATAAAATTGACCCAATTCATAAAAGTCTTTCAACAAAATTTTAAAAGCGCAACTTTCTATAGAGTATAACAAACTGAAATGATTTTAAATTATTTTTTTAAACATAGCGGCCATAAAAAGAAATAAATTATAGTAAATAAACGTAATTTTGTGTATTGAGTATACGCATAAATGAGATAAAGGAGTAAATAACAGGTGTATGCATTATTACCACCATAGAACTGATGATTTAGTAGTCGAAATGTAATCCAGTAAAACATTTTGCCTTTTACGCGTCTTGTTTGACGTATAGTTTTAACCAAATCTAATAAGCAGGAAAACTTGATACGTAAAGTGTGATTTTACGGACTGATTTCCGCACTTTACGGACTAAAAACAGCCAGTAAAGTGCCTATTTTGCGAACAGTGTATCAAAAGATAGTGTTCGCTCCTCGACCGTAAAATTTTACGGCCTAGGACAGAAAAGTACTATTTCCAAATTATTTATGTAGTATAAATAAAACGTTGCAAAACAAAAAAAAGCTTTCCACAAGGAGATGCAGCATCCAAAAATAATTACATTATGAAGATTTAGACGGCTAAATCATCCATTCTATGGCAGTTAGAATACATGCCTCGACTATTTACTGCTTTATTTCATATTTTGAATTTAACCGATAGGTATGTGTTTATTGTTGGTTTTTTAAGTTTTTTAAAATATTCCATCACATTCTAATGCATTCAAATTAATTTGCGCAAAATATCGTATTTGTGGTAATGTGCAACACTTTTTTTTTGATTATCTGCTGCTTTTTTGGTAGTTTATGGATATTTTACGATAAAACATACATATATAAAGTGCTTTTATGTCTTTAGAAATTGTTTTAGTTATTATGACTCCAAAGTAAAAAATACAGGCATCGCCGGTGTGGTGTATTTTAAAGAAATTTTGTTCCTCTTTGGTGGCGTTTCTACTTTTCGGAGGTCGACTATACGGTAGTGAACATTTTTTTCATTAGAGTATTCAGAGTTGGAATAATTGGCATTGAGTAATCCTATATTTAACATTTAAAGCTATTTAATTCGATATGTATGCGTTACATACCCGATTTCTCACACCAGCTTTTTTGATAAATGCCAAATCCAAGATTTTGAAAATGTAAAAGATTCTTAAGAAAAATTTTAAATTCTGAAAATCTTATAATGCAGAAATATTTTATATTAATTCCATTAAGTTATTTAATTTTAAAATATTTAAAATTTTGATTATTGGCCATGGTTTTCAAGTAACAAAAAAAACGTTACACATCACCCACAACACCGTGTGTTAATATATGATCAGGTTTTGATTACATTGTGACTAAATAGGCACTTTTACGCTTAATATTCAAAATCGATTATTTTGAAAGATATGATTGAAAATTGCAATGAAAAGTCGTAATGTTTGAAAACGTAGAAATTTGTTTTTAATTGTCCAATTCTATCCACCACTCAATTCAATTATTGTCCAATTTAAAATAAAATGGACTGCGTTTATGCGAACAATAATCGAACTTTTCAGTATTGTAAAGTAAATAACTAATTTGCATGATGTAATTCCAGATATTAATAAAGATATTTAAAAATTTCAATTTTAAAATGTTTTACTAATTGTGACAAGCCGATGTATATTTGAATACACAATGGGAGTATAACAAATTCGTATCTTTCATAAGAAGGTATATCGTGCAATGGTGAAATTAAAAAAAAATACACCTGGTCGAAACGATACCTGTTGCGAGGATTCATGAGTGTGCGAATTTTTCTAGGAGTTCATTGACCTCGATGTTGCGAAATGAGGGCGGAGTCTAAACATGTGTATATCTATATATATAATAGACCTGAACACCGGTAATCTACCTGATCTGAAGGCAAAGGATTGGTCTGAAAATATAAATAAAACCTACCAGGCGTATATTTACAGATCAGCAGGTAAGCGGCCTCCACAATCCCCAGACAGATGCTGTTACTGAAACAAAACTTTGACCTCAAATTGAGAGAAAACAAATAATAAGAAACGTTTAAGCAGATAACCCTATAGTAGAAATTGAATTCGTAAGAGCTGTTCACCGTTTAACTGGTACGTTACAGTTGACAAATCTATCAATACGTTACTTCTCCTCCCGCAAAGAAATTTGATTAGATGATTCAGTTTATTTCATTTTCAAAATGTTATGTAATAGTTACAGTTTTATTTTAAAATTTAATAATTTGTATGAATTTTATGTTTTTTATTTCAGAACTGCAGCCAAACATTACATTATAACCATTTTTTTCCGGCTAATCAGAATCAATCAAATATGTCATAGATATTCTTGGTATGTATCGGTCTATTTCTAAATATTGATGTGAAGCAAAATAAATAAATACGTAAATATATAGACTATTACTTAATTGACTTCTTGTATGAAAAATTGTTGACACGATAACTATTGGGCTTTAATGTACAAAGGAAAAAGTTGAAAATATCCTAGCGTTAAAACTTGAACTGTTGTCAAATATGCGTTTCGCACTAGGATGTCATTTTTGTGCTCTTCAGCAGGGCTAATGGCATCCTTGTTCTGGACGCGATAGTTAATCTTAATTTTTGAAAATAAAATAATGAACTTAAGGCTGGGATGAACCTTTAAGAACAAATTAATCACATTCTTAACTTTATATCGTTAAATACTATTATACTTTATCTATTACATATTTGATTAATTCAAATACTGAACGTAAGAAGTTATAATGGTAAGACCATTATAAAATAATTAATTGTTTATTTCTCGACCGCTTTTGACACGTTATTGAACGTATCTCCATTTGATTTTTGGAAAGATAGAAACATACTTATTTTTTATATAGCTTTGACGCGTAAAAATGTATATACCTTATACCCACGATCATAATAAAATTTTGGCACATTTTAGGTAAATTGCGAATGTCTATGACTAGCAACATAAAGAAAATCTAGAGAAAATAGTATTTCCCGAGTAAAAAAAATGTTTCGCAAAATAGTCTTGCATTCAATATTCATAAGTATTCCATTCAAGTGCGTCAAAGTTTTTGATGTGAATGAGACTCCTGTTGGCCGAGTCGAATGCGAGGGTGGCATTCGTATTTATATGCACCAGAAAAAAAGACAAATACGTGTAAAATAGCATTTTGGTAACTCCGGGCGCAAAATGTTGTCTTTTATTCACTGATTATCGAGTCCCAAGTACGCAGACTAGGTAGTCTCTATACAGTTTTTATACCTCGAAATAATAGATTAAAACCTTTCAACTCTTCTACAAGTACATATATATTGGTGTGTATGTAAATACCATTTTACAAAGAAGGCCACATTTCGCAAACCAACAAAAGGACTCCACCGATAAAAAGAGTCAATATTCAATTCAGATTTATTGAAAATTGTATCAAGATTTTCATAATATATGTATAGATACTATCATAAACATGTCGTACAAGTTATTAGCATTTCCATCGAAAAATCGAGTTACAAATGCGATCATTCATCATAGGAATGGAAGTGAAAGCTCTTGCATCGTATCTGCAATCAGGATCATGCGTCAGATAAGAAAGTACATTACAAGTGTGTGCAAAGGACCTGCCGAACAAAGGGACCCACTCCGATAGTGGAGTACAAAGGAAAATCGATTCCTGGCAAAATCAATTCGGAAGAGCATTGCGGGCGTCGCTGGCGACCGACAAACGATAGGAGGCGAGGGTTTGGAGCTGGGCTTTCTGGGGGAGGGTCTGGAGGAAGCATGATAAGGGGGGAGTGGAAAATAAGATGGACCTGGAGACGGCTAGGCGGAAGAGGGATGGCCGCATCTTCCTCTCGATGTTGGGGGCTGCGCGCTCGACGTCGAACGATCCCTGTTTCAGCCAGCGAAATCCCTCCAGGCGGGGGTGGGATTGCAGCGATGACGTCACGTGCAAGGTGCAACGCCAGTGCATCGCTATGCAGGGATGGAGCTCACCAGCAAGAACTGGGCCAGTGGGTCTTCGACAGCCATCTGCGCTATCCGCTTTTCCACAGTGCGGTCCGCAATTTTCCCGACATTTTTCCGCTGATTTTGAACCGCAAAAAATAAACGATTCATATCTCGGATCAGATAAAAACCCGTTTATCATTTTATTCAATAAGTTTAATAGCGGTCTACGTTTAATGTAACGCTGTGCAGTTTTACCCGATTTTCATCTTGTGCTCGAAGCTCTTCGTTTTAAATTAGTGATAAATACGCGAGAAACTAATATTTTAGTGCCCAGTTCGCCGTCGCATTATAGCGATTTATATTAGAATAAAAATTATTTTCATATGACTACAATTATGAACGTTTATATTCTTTTCTGGCATGGGATACTCAGAAATTGTTATCGTTTTTGTTTTATCAGAATAAACGCATACATCTGCAAAATTCCAGTTGTACCCAACTTTATTTACCAGATATTACTATAATTTCCGTCGATATGATTGGCCCATGGTTAAATACATATTTCATATGTGAAATATATACTTGTCTTATTATAGTAAGTCTATAAGTCTATCTATAGACTTGAAACTATCTTTAAATATGTAACCTTATCGGGGTTTAATACTTTACCTTAAACGTTTTTCTGTAATTTACTTATTTTCCGTTACAAGATGTTATTAAAGGTTTTATTCTGTTATTTGATATGAAACGGTTAAAGCATTAGGTTTTTTGGTGCTGGAATTGCATTCTTTTTTTTTAAATGGGTCACATAGAGTTCGGCATTGCTTTCCATTTTAAATGAATAATAATGTCGACGCACAAGTTCTTAGCTTAAATTGTACCGTGGACTCAATTATCAGTGGATAAAACGGGACATAATCAAACATAGCTAACATTGAAATATTCTTTCTTAATTCATTAAAGCCTGAATAACACAAAATTGAACGGCGACTTTGGGTTCTCAAATCGTAATGAAATCGCTGTTAGTTCTTTATGACACCACATTTTTTACGTGTTTTGCGTGTACTTTACGCGATCCAACCAACAAAAAAAAAGCAAAAAATGTCATCTTGCACTATTTTCTGTCAAATTGTCGTAAAAAAATTCGAATTCGAAACGATTTTTTTCTAAGAAACGACCCTTTCTGACTAGGAAAATCCCAAAACAGACATTTGAACTGAAAGCAGACAAAATTTAAACAATTCCAACATATTAAATCCGCCATTGAATTTTCGAATTCTGAAATCATATTCATAGTAGAATACTCAAGAAAACCTGGGTGAACGTGTTTAACAGAAATCGATTCAGCCATTTTGAATTTTGTTATAAGTGTTAATAACACGTTTTTAGCCATTTATTGCATAATTTTTCTCAACAGAATAGGTCGGTTTATAGACAAAAATCGTTTCGAAATCGACATTTTTTACGACAATTTGACAGAGAATAGTGGAAGATGACATTTTTCGCTTTTTTTTAAGGGTTGGATCGCGTAAAGTACACGCAAAACATGTAGAAAATGTAGTGAAAGAACTAACAGCGTTTTTATTCAGATTTGAGAGCCCCAAGTCGCTTTTCAGTTTTGTGTTATTCAGACGTTAATAGATTAAGATGCCTCTAAAAGTCAACAGATTTTCAGAATATGAAACGATTGGCCATAATTGTTAGTAATTTATTTTATTCGAACTAAAGTACTAATTCCAGGTATGTTATAGATTATGAAAGTTATATTATCATGAGTTAATAAGCACATCTTCTACATGCTACAAGTACTTAAAACGTAATTAATAAGTTATTCCGTTGTAATGCATTACATTTGGCCATCTTTTTTCGAAATTTAAATGATATTTCATCAAAGAAGCTTCTAATTTCAAGAAATACATATAACAATTGTATTCCGTCGGAGCGTTTCGGGGAAAGATGATTATTAAGTCTATTAATAGAAATGTTTTAAAAAATGTGTCCAATCTAGTTCATTTGGGGGTAATTATATGCAAAATAGATTTAGTGTTTCATTTCTTCGATCCTGATTTTTGATCGAAAATGATCCGCCCGATTATTTCCTACAAATTCTGTTTTTCCTCGGCTGGCGAAAAACTGACGACCACTTACGATAAGTTACCATATTTATCAGTAGCCCTAGTTTTATATAAATACTTTTTATATTTTATAAACACCAATTGTTCTAAAATTCGCCAATCCTATTCATCGGGTATAAGTCACTAACAAATCAGAGTGCGGTTCGAAAAACCGACAAATCAAAAATTGACTGTGCTCCTGACGATGTGCCTATTTTTTTATGTTTCGGCTTTTTGACTGTCGGTTTTTTGACATGTCCGCTTTTTGATTTGTCGGTTTTTCGACCCGCACCCACAAATCAACCGTTTTATTTGGACTTTTGTTCAGATATTTCTTAGAAGTAATTTATCAAAAATTAATATAAAAGGAATGGTTTCTAAAAAATATGACATCAGCTGTATCTTATAAAGTTCTTCCGAAATATTGCAAGAAATATCTGATGGTTTTGACATCCCTTACTATCGATGTACCATGAAAACAATAAGTTTCAAAAAATTATAACCGCCGTATTGGATCGGCTACTTTGAATTTTCCAAGTCTGAAATTAGATTCTTGATTAGCGATCATAATAATGAATAATCAAACATCATAAGCATAAAATAAACTATACAACTCTAATAACAGTTGTACAATACGAGATATTGCCATTCTTGTTGCTTTTCGACGGCCGCCATTCTTGAAAAACAAAATCGACTTCCATATTTTCAAAGTATAAGTACTAATGGCACGTTTTTAATTGTTTTTAGTGCAAAGAAGCAATTATTTAAAAAAAAACGTTAGTTATTTACAAAAACATCGCGTAAAATCGTGATTGTTTATACAAATCTGTCCAAAAACAATACAAATTCCTATTTTACACTTTTTAAATATCCTATCGTATAGAGCGGACCTGAAAACATATAGAAAACGTTGCCTCGTATAAAGTTGATTACAATTTCATTAAAATCTGTGAACTCAAAGTTGAAGTAAAATAATTTTGTAGCATTCAGGCGTTAATGGGTTAACTTTTAAAAGTTAAACATCTTCACAACTAACTACAATCAAAATTCGGATAGAAATACAATTAAAAAGTATACAAAACACAATACTTGGTTTGATATCATAAGAAGTAAATAATTCTATTTCAAATAGCAATGGCTTTTTATTCACTCCAGCGTCAGCTAGAATATTGAACAATATAAATTACTATCGTTACTTTGCTCAGTTCATTTTAAAATTGCGACAGATTTTAATGACGAATTTAAAATTTGATTATTATTTGTAGATATTAAATCAAAATTCATTGTGGATTTCAAGTAAATTTTAGATTGTTTTGAAACGTAACGCAATAGTTCTATTCAGAAATTAACAAGTTTATTTAATTTTTTTCTTTGCATAAAGTTTTTAAAGCGATTTTTAATTACTCGTGTTATGTTTAATGTGTGAACTATTAAAATTAAGTACAGAGAAATCAAGATAAAAAAAATTGAAATATAAACGGGCTTTTTATTCCACAAGTACCCTAGTCGAAATCAAACCATTGATTGGGTAAATATTGGACAATTTACATATTTACTACGTTAAAGATATAGGGGAAATGGATAGTGTAAGAAAAAAGTGGATAGATTTCTACAAGGGTACTTATCTTTAAAATATCAATTATCATTTTTTCACTTTCTAACCTTATTTGTAAAGTATATGTAACAATTAAATATCTCAATTCCTGTAATTAATAATCTTATTTCGTTTATATCAGTTGGAAGGATAGTTGACAAACATTGTTGGATTGAGAAGCAACTTACGTGGCAGTAGTATATACAGAGAGACAAATGATTTCTTAAAAATAAAATGATTGTTAATAAATAAAAAAAGGATTGTATTTTTTTATCTAAATATTATTATAACCCTTATAACATGTTTACGAAAACCTGTGATTCTCCACATGAAGAAAGGTCGAGAAAATGTAAAAGTTAGAAAGTTCTTCTGACAACTGTATCATATATTTAAAATGATATTTATTAAGTTTAACCCGTTACAACATAAGTGATGCCCAAGATTATCTTTGTTTTTCTATATTGCAGTTTGCAGTTTTGTTCATAAAACACTTAATATGATGTTTGGCTTCTCTAATGAATAAGATTATCTTGTGGAACTTGCGATTTCACATGTACTTAGGAACGCAAATGGTATGTAAATATTAGAATACTTGATAGTATGCGCCATTTTCACAAGCACGCACCGAAATAATATACATCGTGCGAATTATGTTACTGAAACAAATA
The DNA here is from genome assembly GCA_030407085.1 of Trichopria drosophilae. NCBI lineage: Eukaryota > Metazoa > Arthropoda > Insecta > Hymenoptera > Diapriidae > Trichopria > Trichopria drosophilae. The sequence goes on from CM059583.1 coordinate 166,810,578, forward strand.
TACTCAGTGACCTATTATGTGCTTGCTTATTCATAATTACGACGACGTTAATTCTGTTATTTACTTAACGTTCCTTATAGTACTAATGCGAACGTTTCTGTGAACAATGATTGTTAGAAATTAGTTAGTAGACATATATATATATAATAAGATAAGTACGAATTTTTAATTCATTTCTCGTGGCTGTCGATTATTTTTTGCATTCTATACCATAGAATAGAATAATATGTCAATTTTGTAATATGTAAAAAATGTTCGGTTGACTAAACTACTCAAATTTGACTTTAATCTAGTTTGTATAAATAAAATTTAAAATAACACAAGCTGGGAAAGTCTTTTAGTATGTGAACGATATTCACACAACATTTGCATGCCAGGAAGCATAACCTATACTTGATTTAACAACCTTTCTTTAACGAAAAATAATTTGAATTTGGTCGCTTATTATCTGCAAAGCAACTGGTGGCAATTGCATTAATTAAAAATTTCAAGATGGTTGAAATATTTTCAAATGCCATCTGTCGAAATCATTCGGATTCCCGAACAACGGCTGTGTTGAAACGAGATTTTCAAAGAAAATGTTAAAAATTCTGATGATGTTAATTATATGAGAAATATGAAGAAACCGAAAATCTGCGAAAAATAAAAAAAAAAAAATAACGAGGAACTTGAAAGAACATTCAGTAGATACCAGAGTATGATCTTTCGATTGTCGGTCGAATGCTCTATCAACCTTTCTTTGAATTTACTTATAACCCGGATGTTACTAAATATTCATTTATATTATCCAATATTTAACGATTTCCTCTAATCATTCTCTTATACACATGTATTTAGATGCACTAGTTTGGAAAATTGACTTATATAGAACATTTAAATTTATCACGATTTAAATACTTACAATTACTCATATAATACTATTATTACACTGAGAGACCGTAAATAACGAAAATTGTAAAATTGTTTAAGAGTTTAGGGGTAATCGATGCACAACCATAATAATTCTAAGTTTTTATACTAATTTTTCTATTAATTACATTCCTCTTTTAATAGTATTATATGGAAAATTAGTATACAATTTTAGAATTATTATGGCTGTGCATCTATTATCTCTAAATTCTTAAACAGTTTTGCAATTTTTGTTATTTTCGGTCTCTCAGTGTAGAAATAATTCCATATATTAGGTAGTGAACAAAATTCTATTGTTTTGGTCTACAAATTGATAATAGTAGCCAATTTTTTATTTCAGTACATCAAATTTTCCTCAAGGATTCGAATAACTAGTACACAATATCAAGAGGCTAATGCAAACACACCCAACAAACGAAAAACCATAAGATCGAATTCAGAAATTACGTTCTCAATCCGGTTTCCTGACGTTTCGATTGAGAAACGTCACAACTTAATTCGAAGTTCATCGATTTAATACTTTCACGTGGATTTTCGAATTTTTGAATTCCAGAAAATTCGTTTCAATGCGTCGGCTTTATTATATATTTTTTTTTTATTATAAAGAAGAAAGAAAAACAAATGTGACGTCCATGACAGGCATTGTTTACCTTCATATATATATTATTATTACTTAGTTCCGGTGAAATTGATTACATTTTAGTTGGCGTTTTCATGTAAAAAACTGCTACTCAATGTTTTTTAGGTTATGTTTATGTTCTATTCACGTATTATACCGGATTAGAACGAAAGAATTTCAATGAAAATGGGCAAGAAACCGAAATAAAACGTATTTAATTCATTTTAATTTTATTTCGTTTTTGGGCAGGCTACTATTATCAACTTGTAGGCCAAAGCCGTTAACTTTTATGTATTATAAGATCGCCCACTAAATACCAACTTCAGCTATAAATAGTTATATATTGAGTATAAATCATAATCATATTAAATAATAAGATACAAAGGTAAAAACATTACTTTTATATAAATACCCAACGGGCACGAAAGACCCAAATGTTTTTAAAACGTTTTGGAACGTTTCTGGAACGTGCTAAAAACGTTTTAGAAACATTCGGGACTTTCGTGTCCGTTGGGTATCTAGATAATATAGAATTATTAGATCTATTTTTAGATTTAAATGGATTCCACTTTGTGCGTGTGAAAAGTAATAAATATTTTAAAATCAGTTTTTACAAATATCCCGAGTAGAAATTTATTACGGCCCTGATCAGGGCCTAACCAAAAGCGTTACACCCTGATAATACCGACATATGTAAACTATTATTTCCAAAATGTAGTTGACTTTCCGTACATACGTATTTTAAGAGCAATGCCCAACAATGTAAACAAATATTCTGTCCTTTGGGTTCATCAGTTCTACCAGTGTTTACAAACACTATTACGGGTAGTTTAGAAACTGACAGTCATAAGAAAACAAGTTTTATGCTTATTTTTTTTTACTTGTTAAATATTGACAAAATATTACCTATGCGGATTTCAAAATAATAAAGTTTAATATAGATTCTTATACTATACGTAAGTTAAATTCATCACCAACAGAATCTTAATGTACCACCAAGTTTTATTTATAGTAGATAGATGCCGCTTATATTGTTCTTAGTTTGTTTTACTATTCTACTAGGACAGTTTCATAAAAAAGCTTTACAATATTTACTATCAATTGCTATTATGCTGATATACCATATTAATTATAAAATTAGTTCTTAAGTAATAACTATTTTTAATATTGTATATACTTTAACACTTAACAGATAAGGGTATATCAGGAATTGTTCATTTTTACTAGAATAAAATACCACCTGATAACAAGAATAACGAAAAAACGCAATACTGGAAAAGTCCTCATGAACCTGGTATTTTTCAATCAATCTTACATTTTTGATAAATGATAATAATATTACATTGATTATCAAAATCCGGAATATGCCAGTCTCTTCGCAATTAAATCACAAATTAATCAAAATTACTATATCGAACAAATAAGATTCAGTAAAAAATGTAATCAGTTACAATTTACTGCAGTTGAGTTCCAAACTTTGTATATTTCATACGCGAGAAGATGCAAGAAAGTAGACAAATTAATATCTTATAATATAAAAGTAGACAAATTGATATAATAATGTAATTATAATCCAAAAAAATAAGCAAAACAGTTGATATAAAATGTCGTCAAAGTTTTCTGCGTCAAGCAAAAGTTCTGCATCAGACAAAAAGTTGGTTTCTGCTATCTTTGATTTTGAACATTGATTTTGAGCATAGACATTCAATTTTTTATTTGGTTTTATGGATTCCTTGAAATTTGTATTCAACTTGTGTCCACTTTTTTAAAAACTCGACTAAAACGAAATCAAAATCGAAATTACAAAAAGTCTTACTACTTTTCAATAACTCTGTGAATTCAAAGGGGCCAAGAAATATGTTTCATTAGCTACAATGACTATCTACTCTACAATGACTAAAATAATTAAAGTGATTATCATATACAATAATACATAAAATGATGGTCTTGTCTTCTTTGAAGCCTTTTTCCGCAGTTATATAAAACTTTTCTCTCCTGCTAATTTCACAACGAATAAATAAAAATATTTAAAATATGTATATGTCCCTATAAAAGTAAAAGGAGTTACAAATTTTTTAGACAAATATCGCTTATAATATTAGTTATTTATAGTTATAATTATCGAACATAATTGTGCCGGGCAAGTACCTTTTATTTATGGGCAAATCCACAAAATTTTAACAACTCCTATTAATTGTACCCAGTGATATTCGGTCGACATTCACAATGACGGATTCAATATGGTGGATCAATTTCCGAAAATTTCACCGTATTACTGAAAATTTGTTAATCCGTCATCAAATTTTCGAAATTCAAAATGGCAGACCTAATGTGGAGGATCAAAGTCCGAAATTTTGCCAGATTACCAGAACATATTACAGGGTTACTGATTACGATTCCATTCGCAGATTTTCAAAATATTAAATGGATCTTATGTGCAATAAAATTCAATACTCTTTTTAATGTGGATGAAACTAAGTATTTAGGAGTTTTCGAGTTTATTAAGTACCATTGTTATCTTTTGCTAAATTTATGCCTATGAAATATGGTAGACTAATCAGCGATCCAAAAAAAAACCCTAGTCACTAATCGTTTTGAATTTCAACATTTTAACAACCGAGTCGTAATCAGCGGCTTAAACAAGCCACAACACATTCAAGACGGGTAACTAAGGAATAATTCGTAACGGAATGTTAAATGCATAACAACCAATGAACGTTTAAAAACGGCTGTAAAATTAATAACACATATTACAGATTTGAACTTTATAATGTATCTTTAAGGGGGTTCTAAAGTTATTCGCCGATAAGGTAATTTTTTATTTACGGTTTTTAGCGAAAATTCATACCTCATTGACGGAGCACTTTAGAACCTCCTTAACATATATAAATAAATAAATATAAATGTTGATACTTTATAATATTTGGACATTCAAAAACAACATGCAGTCAATATAACATAATTATTATACGTTACAATAATTTCTATATTTCTTATAGTTCCACTAACCTACTTTTTTCCTACCTGTGTACGTGAGATATAAAATGCAGTCTTTTAAATTGGAATAATACTACTTATCATATATATGAATACAAAATTTTAAATATCTTATTTAATTTATTTATTTTTTAAATTTGAAAATTGATTACTTCTAATTTCTTGCAGTCAAGTAAACATGATTCAAAAACAAAATACTAAAATGCCAACAAAATATCTACTGTCCATTAACGTGATTAAAGTGACTTTCGAAAAAGTATTAAAGCTTGTTCGATCTACGAAATGTAAGTAAGTCAGGAACGAAAAAAAAACAATTTTCAGATAACGACATGACATGCATGCAAATTACTGACGCATTCGCGTGTTTCCCCGTCATATAGCGATCGCCATCGCACGACCTGAAACGAATAAAACATGCATTGTACAACGCATCGGCCGAAAATAGCGTGCGAATCGCCGCCTATTGTACCAGCAATTAATTTTCGCTTCTTATGTACACTTCATGCAGTATTCTGGCACAACGTGGTGTTTTTCGGTTGCTTTTTACTTATTTTGGACAACGTTCTCACAGCTGAGAATGCAGCGAGCATTCTGAGCAAGGTCCACACAATAATAATTGGTGCAAGGCGCATTTATAATATTTGAACAATGCCGTGATTCAACGCTTCGTAAAAACTGACCAGTCGGATAGGAAGACCGTGTAAAAGGTCGAACAATATGTCAGTTCGCATTTCTGTAAATTGCTTTCTACATACACAAAACAAATAAAAAAAATTTAATGAAAACTGAGTTCGAGTACGTAAAAATCATATAAACGATATAATTAATGAAATAATTTAAGTATTATTTATAACAATATCATGGCATATATCGACCAGAAAATTTTGCGGGCAACGAGTAACAGCGACATAATTGTCAAAGGACAAACACATATCAAATATATATAATAAAAAAATGAAAACAACTAATTTTAAAATATTTTTAACACTGATCTAAGCAATGTCAAAGGATGCATTCACTTTATTCTAACACTCCGGGAGTAGAACTCGATTTTGTGTCCTGCCGTGAAATCTTCGGGCGCAAATTATCGAACCCCACGCCTATTGCATTAAAAAATATAGTATTCAACACGGGCGAAATATCGAACTCCAACGAGTATGATTGTCATCCTCGCATCGCTCGTGCGAGAAACTTCGCACTCGTCGCAGATCGCTAATTACGCCCTTGTTACATAATCTACGATTACTTAATTGCCTAGAGCCCTCAATTTTGAAGAAATTCAGTGTTCATACAGTTTTGTTTTGCAACTCGTGAATTCTTGAGAAATTCTTCTCAAAATATGTTCACCAAAAAAACTGCAAACATACAAACTGCGTAATATTTGATGGATAAAATGAAATGGGATAGGCGGAAGTGATATTTTTTTATATTCTCTCACTTTGCCGTGCACGCTATATTTATTACTTGAAAATATTTACAGAGCGATTTCACGTATCAACGGCAATGTATAACACGTTTTGGAAGTTGCGTAAGTTCGCCGCATTTCTACTAATGGTGCGAGGGAGTCTCACGCATCTGAGGCCTATACTCGTAAATTGACAGTAAGTATGAATCACAGGAGGTATTTTTATTACGATGGGTCAAATTCAGAAAAACAAGTAGAGTTATGTCATTTTTGTCGCGTGTGCTCCTCACCTCCAATGGATGAATGCTTGTGATAACTTAATTATGATTTAAAGTAGTTTTTATATATGATGTACACATCGTTTCTTGTACACATTTTTTGATCAAATAGGTATAATTAGACTTTAAAAGAAAACGTGCCAATTGAATTACTTAACACTCTTTGATAAGAAGACGTAAACATGGCATTATCTTTTGAAGAGTAAAAATACCTATGAAGTATTACTCTACTTTATTTTTTTTTTACGAAAAACAATAAAATATCACACTTTTATGTTAATTATTTTATTTTCTATAGTGTTATTGGAAAATAACGTAATTTGTTTCCATCCAAAATATCGGATATTATCAAACGTTTTAACAGTCATTTTATAAATAGAAACAATCAGCTAACTAAATTTATTAATTTGTATTTTAGATTTTACGATTCTCGGCCATGTTGCAGTTGATAGCCAATATTTAAATATTCTGATAAAAATAGGCCAAACAATGAGAACATTTCAACTATTCATTCAGATTACTATACTTTTTACTAAATTCACTATTACTTAATACTCTGATAATATTGAGGCATAATGAATATAACTAAAAGATGGCGTAATAAGATAAAATATTACCTTTTAAAGAGAAGATGGCATTTCTCGATGATTATATTATTTTTCTTGTGTTTTCTAGGTTATTAAGGGAACTTATTACATATTATAAGCATGTTATATAAATGTGGACAAAATTGAATGATAAGAAATAAAAAAGTCTGGTCCCAGGTTGGCCATCATATTTACACAATTGCTTCTAACATGTTTGATAATTATAGGATTTAATACTCCAAAACCTTTTATCCATTTCTTATTCTGAAATCTGAATTATTCTGAATATCACCTATATTGAAGGTTCCTTATGTCAAAATACACCACTACTAGAACAGTATATGGGCGATCACGTAAAATAATCATGCGGATCAAATATTTTATTTGAAATAAGCTGAAACAATAGCTTATCTGCACTTCACCGGCTGCTAAATCCCCACTTTTTCATTTTTTTTCAAATTATTGACTTTTATATTTATAAATATATTCTAAACAAGTTTGAAGACATCAAAGGGCTAACATCGGTGTTAACAATTATGTTTTACACTAATGTACTAAGGTTCACAGATTGTGAATTGAAAGACAGACAGGGTAGGAAGTCAATAGATGAGGATTCTCGGCTTCTACGGGTAGGTAATGCACCTTAACAGTACTCATTTAAGTAGGCTGACCCTTCTCAGGCAACCTACCATTGACTTCAACGTGAAAATGGATTCAAGGTCATTAATGGGTGGGCTCGCAACTGGCTTGACAAATGATACTGCACCACTGAAAGTAATGCTAACTAACAGAAAAGAGAGGATTGGTTGTTCGTCTAATGTCAGAAAGGTCGGACTGAGAAAGGGGCAATACGCGTGGGTCCATTAGTGAACTTTGAAGAAGGATGTTTCCCTTGAAAAGAAAAGGGGACGTTGTTTCGCCATTTAAGTGCAATGATGGCATACGAAAATGTTCATTCCCCCACAGCTTAACGAATTCATCGATAAGGTGTACTTTAAAATGTTCTTCGTTGTCATTAGTAAAAGGGTGATAGCTGTTCTGATAAAGAAGTAACGAGTTATTTTTTTCAGAAATTCGAATTGTACGGAAAACTTTAATATCGAAGAATTTTCTACCTTATTGAATTGTCGCAACTAATTGTTGAATTCAATATAAAACCATAAGCAAAAATGAATTCAAATTGAATTATACTTAAAATTAATGGGATATTTTAACCTCAAACTCGACTTAAAAGTCTAGGGAAAGTTTTAATCGTTCAACTTGATAAGTTCATAAGTAAAATGCTAATGGAATTTTATTATTAGGGTGCCTTTAATGGACGGCGAAGAAAGCTAAATGAGACCATCTTTAGAATCTCGAAGATTCACGCACCTAATCATGGAATGCGTTTCAAGATAATGGAGTATTTTGTAGAGGAAAATGTTATATCAAGGAAATAAACGGCTGTACAAAATTAATACTATCTAATTTAATTGGAAGATAGCAGATATAATCAGTATTTATAAGCATTTGTTAAATATATCACATTCTTAACATTAGTAAATTACGTTTGAACTTTGATTTAACAATATAATTATAAGATAATATACAAAGATAGATAAACTCATGTACATAGTTTATCATTTTTAGTACAATTTTAATACATTACTATGATAGATTCGACAATTTACTTCAAACCATTTTTCAGAAATTTAGAAATAAATGTATTCTATAAACTTCATTGCAAACATCAAACAATTTTGTTACTAAGGGGTTTAATACTATCGCTGATCAAGATTTTGAAGCCAGATTTCAAGAGTTCAATACGACGGGTCCAATATTGCGGACAATTTGTTTAAAATCTCCAAATTGACGTAAATCCTCTTATTTGGTAGTTTCTTAAGATAGCGAATGTGAAGTTACTTTTATTCACTGAACGTTACTTTCTTACATCAATGATATCAGCATCTCAAAAATCATGCAAAATCAATTTGAATTTCTATCAAGCTACTAGGAACACTAAAGGTATTTTTACAAATATATTACATTTCTTAGATCTTTTTTTTACAGGTTTTAAGTAATTTAGCCATAAAAGTGCAGACCTGCTCTTCACAAATAAGTAAATTAAATGATAAAGAATGCTTTGAGAATAATTATCGGGTCATAATTTTTGATAATTGAAGTTTATAAACTTTATTGTTTTTAATGTGATTGCACAACGTAATAAGTGTAATTACAAAATTGCATACATGAAAATTGAATTATGTTTCGAACAAACGTTATGCGGCTAACCTTACGAAAGTATAGAAAGTAGCAACGAAATCAGCCAATTTCTCAATTTTTAACATATTCATTAATTCAGACTACCGATATAAAAATCGTTAATTAAACTTAATTACACTATTGAAGAAATTTAAATCGTAATTCATGTAATTTGCACATAGTCTTACTTTCAGTAGTTTTGTTATAGTAGTATTTAAAACGTGTATTGACAATATTGGAAACAAAACTACTAAAGAACAGTTATGTAATTTTTATGTATATTGGCCCATTCACTATAAAATGGCTTGTTGTCATGTTTTATGCAAATTATATACATACACAATTTGTCGATAATGGCAGACGTTTACTTCCTAGAACACGACCATTTATATTGTAATTACTTCGACCCAGACTAAGTCTGGACGAAATATTGAATTTGGTCACTTCAGGCATAAAAATTACCATATAGTTTTTCATCAAATGTCGACGTTTCAGACCCTAAGGAACCCAAATCAACAATAAAAAAATTTGTGTCCGTGATCTTGAACGTACGTACGTCCGTACGTCCCGTTTTTTTGTCTCGCGATAACTCGCGAACGGATAAGCGTATTGACATAAATTTTTTTTAAAAATACGCATCTTGGCATAACTTAGATCTGATTAGATTTTGGGGCAGATCCACCCGTCCATTACTAACAAAAATTAGCCCCAAGTAAGTTTCTTCGTAGTTTTTTTCATTTATTTTGAAAAATACAAATTTTATTAAAAAATGTTTCAAACAAAAAAGATAGAGCATGAAATTCTCTACAAAAAAGTTTATATGCATTTTCTTCTTAAAGTCAACGATAATGCCATAAAAACTGGTTTAAAATGCTTATGACTATTGTTTGAAAAAGTATTGAATTTGGTAATCTCGGCAAAAAAATTACCCTATTGTTTTTCATCAAATTTCGATGTTTCGACCCCCTACCCCCCAGGGGTAGTCTTTGCCAGCCCCTCGGGCGCGGTGACCACCTACGGGCGCATAAGTTCTTTCACGCCCTTGATACGAAAATAAATATTTCGATATATCTAAACGATGTCTTATTGATATTTAATCTAAGATATCCGTCAGAAATCTTTTCGACACTTTCAAGATATCTTTGACGAATTATATGTATATATATTGTATATATAAGATCATAATAATACAGACAGTAATTAGTAAAACACAGTAAACATGTAATATGCATCGAATAGTCTATTAGAATACAAGTGCATGAAGCAAGTGTTTTGCAACTTTTATTTATTAATACTTCGGCTGGCCTGTTGTCGGGGTCGAAGTTTTGAAAATGTTCATTTTCAATTTTACGTCGACTCAGGCCATAGATCATAGTTGTTAATCATTATCAATTTTCATACATATAAGAAACACTATATTGTTGTAACATATCTATCGAAGCCACTTGGACCTAAATATGATTGGACCTCCGAAGATCAATATAATTTTATAATATAATTGAAAGCTGTTAGTAAACAAACGAGTCTTAAGGAATAGCCGACTCTCCACTAGGTAGAAGTTTCTGAGCGAGCGAAGCGAGCGAGGCACCACGCCAACACTAGTTTTTAGTTCTATTTGCCTTTTATGTGCCACGTTACTGAGCATACACTAGAATTCTGAGCCGTTGTTAGAAACTTCGCTTTTAATTGTTAATTATATTGGTGAAGAAAAAAAGTATACATACGTAAGAATTCCTTTATTTATTATGTACGATTCAAGATACGTATTTTTAAACCAATACAATATTTCGAGGTCTTGATTGCACCTTTCGTTACGTAAAGATACTTTTCATATATAGATTTTTTTTGTATAAAATAAAACCCTAAATAATTCTTAAAATGTTAGTTCTTGTTGCCCTACAATAAAGTAAGTCTCCCGTATTCAAAGACTTCAAAGACAATATCTTTATTACAACAATAAGAGTTTAGATATGCTCGAATTGCAATTAAAAGTAAGATTCGGATTGAAACCAATTTGAGAGAATTTCGGTAAAAGGTACATAAATATTAGAATTTTTCGGTTCTACCATCCAAAATAGTACAAATATTAAGTAAAGTTCTGCAGAAATGTTTAATGCATGTTTGGAAAATCTTGCAGTTTTTTTTTATATTGACCCATTAAATTAAAAAAAAAATATTAGTTTCTCTGTTATACCGACTTTTACAAATCATGCAAACAGTTAAATCATATAAAAAATATGAAGAAATATTTTTGACAATATAAGACTTATATAAGCAATTTATATAATTATTTGTGTTTCATATTTGGGCATAAAAATCTTATCTAATATCGGTTAAAGGAACGATTCGTCATAAATACTTCAGGAGTCCCCAGAAAACTCAGCGGAACTTTTATCTTTGTGTATCGATCGCATATTACAAGATATCTTGTGAATCTTCAAATGTATTAATTATTTATACCTCCATTAATTAAATTAATGATAATGTAATTATTTCTTCCTTTAAATAAATCTATGACATTTTAAACTGCCCACATCATGTCCAGATCATTTTTATTATCATCTACAGCGCACGTTGTAATCCCGACGACGATTTTTCAATCCGTTTGCAACTCATTGATCTATTTGTGCACAGATGAGTAGTGCATTTAATTAGCAGATCCGATACAAAAGTAGACTTGATCGCCTCTTCATGCTCGATTAATTCCAATTTATCGCGAGATGTTTCTACTCTCGTGTACTACCGCGCACGAACATGCACTGTTCCACGCGAAATTAACGTAACTTAATTAAAGAGTCTGTGTGCAGAGTCTCTATGCGATTTACTAAAAAAAAAAGATGAGATACATAACCCACCTTGACGCGAGAACATATTGCATCCGTATTTTTATCTATTTTACTTACAGCATAATACGTGGCAAATGTGCTTGCATTATTTTCTCTTTAATTAGTTGCCGTGATTTAGTAAACTATTTATCTCACTGAAAGTGAAAAATACCAACATATATCGTTGGCAAAACAATTCTAAATGATTACGTACTGAAAATATGCGAAAACTACAGTGTTAGTATTAGCAAAATTTTATTGGAAGAACAGTATCAGTATTTATCACTGACAGTAATTTCTTAAACTATGGGGGTTTGATAATAATTAAAGAATTTGACAGCTCGATGTGAGCAATTGTTTGATTCTATTTACTTCACAATATTATTAACGGTAATAGGCACAGTTGACTGCACGGTGTGTAAACAGTGGTTAATGAAATTATTTTTTTTCAATAGTTAATTATTATAAAATATTTATTTCGGAAATTGCAGGTTCGTTTAATTTCATTATTATTTCACACATCAACCAAACCATATTTTATCTATTACCAAATATCAAATTCACGTAAATCTTAACATTTATTACCAAACCTATCATCTGTTAACTTCAACTTTTCCACTCTCTTATTTCAGCTGCTTGATGCCACTAGAGAAGCTAATTGTAAGAGTCAGTAATTGTCACCGTGCAATTTCATAACATTAAACGACTAATTTAATAACTGCCAACCATGTGCATTTACTTGTGAGAAATACGTAGGTACTTGTTTCACTGTAAACGTCAAATGTTTTGTTCAATCTTCAAATTACTTGTAAATTATTCGTATCGTTATAAAACATTCTCATTTTAACCCATTTTAATCTAAGTTATTCTGGTTTCTTTGGGGGCCGTCCATAACCGCACGGACATTTCAGGGTGGGGGGGGGGGGGGGGAGTTCGCCAAATGTCCACGACACAAATCTTCTAGTATAAATCACTGGTCCACGCTGGTTCACGGGAAGGGGGGGGGGTGACAATTGCTGAAAAATTGTCCCCGTGATTTATAGACATGCCTTTATAGTATACTAAGTAATAGAATAGTATCACAAACTTACTTCCTTACGCCTCCCCCTTTTTGGAATTAATGGAGTTATTTGGAATCCAGCCAAGATCGGTCAAGTACATTATTCTAAATTAATGACCTTAGCATGATAAAATCCCTAGCCAGATCCCTGCCGAATTAACTTGGCTACAATGATGATTACATTCGGATATCATCAGGTTTATTATCTGATTAGTCTAGCATATTTAACCATACCGATAATTGATAATCGGGATGTAGGTCGAAAAACCGGCAAATTAAAAAGCCGACAGGTCAAAAAACCGACAATCATAATACCCACAGCCAAAAAGCCGACACATAAAAAATAGACTCGTCGATGGGACAGTCATTTTTTGAACTACCTCTTTTTGACTGTCGTCTTTTCAATTGTCGGTTTTTTTATCTGTCTGCTTTTTTATTTGTCGGTTTGTCGACCCGCAACCTATAATTCTGATTTCGGAATAAATTTATTGTAAAAGCAGTTAGAATATATGTTGGAACATTTTTGTTAAATTTTTGTCGTCCAGCCTCTTTGAAAATCGCGATATTGCATGCATGCGTAACCGATCAAAAATCGCAAATTTTAACCCCGCCAAAATTCTTCTTATGAGCGGATAGTTTTCTATATAGTTATTTGGTTTTCCGGACCGAAAAAAATGTTAAATGACAATAAACATATTCAATATACAGGTTTTCGTGAGGTGTTGAAAACGAAAGTCACGACCTGTCAATTGGGTAACCTAAAATTGAAAAATTTCGATTAACGATTGATGCTTTTCGGCCATCATGAATTTCAACGGTAGGACAAGAAATATCGTGAATATCACGGGCAAAACGAAAGCAATCACAAAGAGCGTCATAGAGCAGTCCTAAAAATTGACCTAAATTAGCCTGTATTCTGGACCTCAAATTTGGAATTGGAATGTATGAGAAATGAAAATATATGCAGTTAGATTTTTGGGTTAAAAGTTTTTGATCGAGTGTGTATCTCAATCTGGAAGTAGGGAAAGTCAAAGGAAGTGCATTATTGCAAAAATTGTATGTTTTCAATTTGCTATTTTTTATTTACGAAAATTGACATTTTACGAGAAATGCACAAGAGAAATTATTTGAATTAGATTCTTTGAATAATTCTGAATCAAAAATGTCCCTGGTGTATTTTTCGTAAAATGTATATTTTCGGAAATAAAAAATTAAAAAATTCACAAAATGCAATTTTTGCAATAGAACACTTCGTTGGACTCTCACTGCCTCAAGATTGAGATGTATGATCAATTTGAAAGTTTTACACGTACATTCTATTTCATAAACTTTAATTTCGCGTACATTGCAACTCCAAATTTGAGGTCCAGAAAACGAGCTAATTTTAATGTGAATCGGCAGAAAAAAATGAATATAATTAGGTGAAATGTCGAAAAAACTTCACCCCCCTCTATATCAGCAAATTATCAACGGAATTAAACAAATATTGGACCATGCACTACTACATGAGAGATCAATAATATACAGATGATTGTGCGTCATTGATTTTTTCGCTAGAATTACTAAAGAAATTTTGCTACGTATATGTGATTACTAATGATATGGCAGAGCGGGAAAGATATTAGAATAGATAAGTTTGGACTAGATATGAGATTAGATTTTCTGTTAATCCCTGTATTGAATCTAAAAACCACTATGGAACAAATTTACAATAAGCGTTACATTAATATAAAATTTATTCTAAGCCTAAGCTAATGACGTATAACATTACAATAAGTAATAAAAGCGAATGGTGTTACTTATTCTTTTTACAAATCAAAGCAATTGCCTTGGTAGAAATCTGTTTAGTTTTGAGTTCCACTCCCCAGTTTCCTTTAACTTGTTAAATAATGATTATTTTTTAATTACTTCGACCCAGACTAAGTTTGGACGAAGTATTGAATTTGGTCACTTCGGGCAAAAAAATTACCCTATAGTTTTTCATCAAATGTCGACGTTTCAGACCCTAAGGAACCCAAAGCAACAATAAAAAAATTGGTGTCCGTTAGGTTGTACGTCCGTCCCTCCGTCCGTCCGTGGGCAAAATTTTGTATACGCGATATCTCGCGACTGGCAGAACGAATTTAAAAAGTACAAACGGATTTGGGTTTCTCTTGGGCAAACTTAGATCTGATTAGTTTTTGGAGACAATGCATACTAGAGTATTGGGAGGTTTAACAAAAAAACGCTCAAAAAACACGTTTTTTCCATTTTTTAACAAAAAATACAATTCGTACAAAAAAATGTTTCAAACAAAAAATATAGAACATCGAATTCTCTACAAAAAAGGTATTCATTTCTTCGTAAAATCAACGATAATGCCGTAAAAAGCAAATTAACATAAATTGTACATACACATATACAATGCATATGTATGTATATTATATACATTACATGAAAAACAGAGACACAGAAGAAGCAGGGGAGTGAGGCGGGTATCAGGGGTGGGGGGGGGGGCTAACTTTAAAAATTTGATTAAATTTTATTTTAGTATAAAAATTTGATTAAATTTTATTTTAGTATAAAAATTTCATTAATTTTTGTTTTTTTAAGCATCAGTGTGAACAAGACGTGCTCATTTATCAGTGCTTCGGCTGATCTGCGGTCGGGGTCGAAGTTTTGAAAATGCTCATTTTCAATTTTAATATAGGGTGAATATGCCAATGAATGGACGATTTTCTACATATTTCTATTTCTTATGAATGTATGATGCACAACATGCAACAAAATACATATTTTTATATTCTTTTTACATTCAAAACAATATTTACAGTACTATTGATCTTCCAGTGTTTATTATTTTGTAAAATCAAAGCAAAATTTTAAAGCCATCCAAAACTGGTACTGAAAACGTCCCATTTGATTTAACCCGTCTATTCATTGGGGTTTAGCGGATTTTTTTACAAACGTATGAAGACGAGGTTAATAATTAAATAAAATCAAAGGTTGAACTACACGGTCATAAAGAGCAGAGTCTAACGATTCTAATGGTGGTATCATAATTAAATTTTCATAAAAGAATTCAAAAGTTACAATGGATCAAAGTGTAAAAAATGCTTAACCGTCCATTCATTGGCATATTCACTCTATTTAAGGAACAAGATATTGTTACAGTATATGTATAGAAACTACTCGAACCTAACGATGCTAGAACTACCCTCTGCCGCCTTCTTTCCTGGCAGTCTTAAAATGGGAATATTCCCGGAAGCATCAGCCTTTCGTCAGGGAACTGCAATACGAATTTAGCCAAAATTGTAGGCATCCGGGTCGAAGGCATCTAGTTTCGTAATTGAAATGGGTCGTCCATAAACCACGTGGACAATTTTTCACCAATTGTCGACTAGTACAGTAAAATTGTCTTTGCTCATTGAAAATGCATAAATAAAACTTTCGAAAACAATTCCATAAAAATTAATTCCAAAAATAATATAGACAGACAACAAAGACTTTTTATATAAAAAATGGCAGGCAGAAAAAATCATTAATAACATAAATATAAAGCATATCCTTTGAACACTGCGCAATACACTTCATTTTTTACTTTAGAGCTTAATGTCCATTCTTATCATTTTTAAATACTAACATTACGATGGTAAACCATACCGTCCCTTAAATATCAATGTTGTTAGGCTATAATCAATTTTGTTTAAAACGCCCTTAGGCGTGGAAGGTAATGAACAGATTGTAAAAATTGCCACCAATTTATCGATTCCTTATAAAATATAGCAATCGTTACACTATTCTTTGTTCCCTTGCAATTCGAGCAGAGCATCCCGAAAAGAGTCACGTTGGTCCCGTCCCAGTAATCGCACAGGCAGTAGGTCGTGTGTGGGTGTGGCCAAGGCTTGTAGGACCTAGTCAAGGTTAGACCGGAGTCATACAAGACCGAGACGATACGTTGTATTGCCGCGCCCCGGTCCAGGATGACCAACAAAGCAAAGTGAGTAAAAAGCATTAGGAAGGGAGAAATTACAAAAGAGAAAGATGCTCAACCGAGGGATCGAGAAAAAGAAAAGGCGAGGGAGAAGGATTGAGCGGGGAGAAGCGTCAAAGAATACTGCCAATGATGGAGCAGTCCAAACAAGAAAGATGGCAAATTTCATCAGAAGAAGATATGAGAAGAAAGATAAGTGAAAAGTCGATTTTGAAAGAAAAGGAAACAAAGGAAGGAAGGAAGACAACGTCAGATGCAGACAGAAAGAAAAAACTGAAAGCAGAGTGAGAAACCAAGGGGGGAATGACGAGAAAACATGGAGAAGTAGGAACTCAGGACCGAGGACTGCAACAGAAATCAGACGTCGCTACGTAAAGGGTCGAGATAAGAAGGGATTTGGCAGTAAATACTGTTGTTCGTGCAATGCATGTTAACGGAAAACATCGAAAGAATGGCACTGTTTTCGCAGAAAAAGTGTAAAGTAAATCGTGACGCAATGTGTTTTCTTGTTTTATTGCAACCCGTCTCGCCGCTATCTACGAACCTTGCCGAAATACCTTTTTCGTAAGCTCTTGGCAATTTTATCAGTTAATGAAAAATTTTGTGAAATTGTATAAATTTTCTCAAAAAGCCCAGTTTAGTTTGAATAAATTGCTAATAAAATTGTATTTGAACATTAATATTTAATATTTAATTCCATCTTTTCAGGAAGTTTCAGATCTCTCAGGGTGGAAATTACATAGTCGTTTCTTGCATGTATTCTTAAGTCACCGTGCATTTAGTGACTATGAAATAAAAATTTCTATTACCACCAAATTTAATGTTGGTGTTTTTTCCTGATAATGCATAGGAATCGTTTTATGCGGCAGTAGAAATCTTACCTACAGCGCTTGTTTCTGCTGAGATGAAATATTGTTTTATGTATAATTTTGTCATTTTGCTTACTTATAATCATAATAAAACACAGTTAACAGGGTGTATATAAGTACATATAATCTTTGTGATAGCCGTGTCGTGAAGTAACAATTTACAGGTGTTTCAAAAATCTACGTATAGCGATTTTTTTCTAGTCACATAATAGTACAGTTTTTCCTATAGTACATCAAAAATATCATCTTTGGGCGCGTAGATCATATTGTAATCGTAATTTAAACGCAAGGCCGCAGAGGCTTAACTAGTTTTTTTATTCAGTAGTCGTAAAATAGCCATTTCATGCCTCTTTTTCGGGCGTAAAACGACCAATGTATTAAGACGGGGATTTTGCGGAGTCATCACTGTTAAAAATGTCAATTTTTCTTCAAAATTATGTTGGCATCACGGGCATAAACGTCTATTTTCACTAACTATAACGAAAATAACTATTAGTTCTGGGTATAGTTTTCGAGATAATTTTCAGTTCTGTTAAACATAAGAGTTGCTTGCAAACTGTATTTTCATTACCATCTACATAATTACTATATATACAAATATTATTTGCTATGTTTTAAATGTAATGAATCCGAATATATTTCCTCGCGTATGCGCGGACATGAATAAGGTTGCCTTTATCTATGCGAAATTGTAAAAGTCGAAGTTTGAAACATTCTACCGCACTGTTCGTTTACAACGTGGGTTATGATTAAACAGTGTAATTTATTACAAAACTACAATTTTTATTTCTTAGCCCTCTGTTTATGACGCCGTCCCTTAAAAATAAGTTACAAGGATGGTTTGTCAATCCAAATTGACCGACTAAACATATGCACCATAGGAAAAAAGTCTGCCGTAAAGTAAAAAAAAAATTTCTTTTTTTTTTACCAAAATGAAAAGTTCTGTGGAATTGCCCATATTCGATTGTCGTGAACTCAAAAATATATAGATCGAACATTATAAAACAAATGATTAATCAATGTGCATTTTGTTATTGTTCCCAATTGATGAACCGCAATCATGGACCCTACGTACTATAGTTTGCGATTCCGATTTTTTTGTTTGTTTTATAGTGAAGTGTTATATATGAGTGATTACTAGGGATGATTTAAAATATTGCAGACGCAATTTTTCCAAATTAAAAAAAAAATGTTATTATGAAAAAAACAATTAAAATATGATTGTTTTGTTATACAAATTTAAAAAAAAATGATCAAAATTAATAAATGTTGCGTTACTCGAGGTAGTGAAAAAAGTTGTTTTATGTGACGAATTAGATGCTCGGCGATTTATTTGAATTATATCCAAATTGCAAAATGAATACTTGCAACAGATTAGTTATAAGACAACCCCGAACTGGAGAACAAGATTTACAAACAAGAGTCTACTAGACGGAAAACCATGTATGTTTTTTTTTTTGTAAATCATATTCTCCATTTTTGTTTGGTTTTGTAAGATTAATACTGATGAAATATGCAGTAGAAATTATGTAATTCGAAAAACATTTGAAAAAATGCCAACGTAGCCAATGCTGCATTTTGCAACTATGGACTATAAATTCCCATGTCTCTGCAATACCTATATTCTCTCTTATTGCACATACTATTTTCTGATACGAGCAACCTAGCATTTTGCGCTCGGAGTTGGCGAAAATATTTTTTTTTATTTTGTTTCTGTGTGAGTAAAGTGCGATATTACCTTAATTTTATATATTTTCATCTGCACTTGCATGTGCAAAAAGGTTTTTTTGAAAGAATGTGCATCCTCACACTTTTTGAAAATATTTTTATGCACTTGTACCGAAAACTACTAATATGTCACTAAAAAAAAACGCTATCGTTTATGTGCTATTATGATAGGAAAATAATCAAAACATTAAAGTGGTATAAAGACTATATATGTTTATAAACACCGTGTTCACTGTCTTTCATTATGATTAATAGTAATCAAAATGAAAAAAAAATTATATACAAATTGTTTTATGTGAGAAGAAAAACGCGTTATAGGTATAATTTTCACTGGTTTATAAATAGCGTGTATACAATACCGGAAAACGAACCAACGTTAAACTTGGAGGTAATGGAATTTTCATTGAATTTTTATTAGCTGCACCGCGATGTACAATTCTACTAAGCATTGCTTATCTCTGAACAACTTAGCATTTGAATATTTCATAGTTGCCGACTAGCCTTATTTAAATACTGTTTATCCGAGACCCGATTTAAAGTTGAAAATTATGAAAGAGACTTATAATTGAAACTTAAGAACTTTCTTAAAAGCCGTATTACTACTTCGCGGTATGTATTCCTTAGGTGACTATGATTTCGGGCGTGGACGTCTTCTTCTTATTCCACGGTATTTACTGTAAGCCAAAGCAATTTTGTCATAAAGATTTGCTGAAATGCAGTCACGACTAATTCGTTGACATAACCTCTTTTTGATCTCTTGCAATATTCATGAATCGTTTATTCAACGTTTTCATGGTGTCATCCATGTCATCGACCAACTCGTGCCATCCATATCTTTATTATTGTCAACGTAGCCAACATTGTAGGATGCATTTCCTGAATCATTTATACCACTAACATGCATACATTTTCTATACATATCGATATGAAAGTTAGGCTGACCGAAAAATGTGGATATACGAGAAACAAATTGTCGCCGTAAAAAGTGTTGATGTGGGACCGACAGGTCAATTAAAACTATTTTACGGTATTATAATTAAGATCTAGGTATTACATTTATATTTAAAAATCTTCAAAAGCACGTAACATTAATTTTGGAGTAATTGTTAATTAATGTTATTATATAAAAGTCATGTTACTTATTAAAAAAAAAAGATGTCACCAAGCGTGGCGTATGTATGGGCAGGAAAATTGTTGTTTTACACCGACAGCTTCTAGCGAAACTACAGGGACAACTTTTGTTCGTTTCAAAAACTAAAGGTAGAAGAGTTATGATGAACATTGTGGAAATATGTAGGTCTCCCAGAGAGGTGGGTGATTATCACAGTCCCACAAAAAAAAAACCTAGAGTCCGGATCTAGAGATCAGACTCTGTCTATAACCGGTTTTTTTGGGTCGCTGAGTCCGAATCCGACATCCATTTAACCCTATCACGTCAGATTTTTGACATAGCATCAAAAAAGCCTATAATTTCGACCTCAGAATAATTATAGAATCATTTGCGATTAGAAGTCCATGCCACGTTTCCGTTATGTTTTTAGGGTTCTCTGAAATAAATATCCGCAGCCCATTCGCCGCATCAAGTTAACTTCTTGGCATAACCTCAAAAAGAAATCTAAACATCTACCCTAAAATATGAAAATAAAGAAAAATTCTGACCTGCAAAGGCATATCATGGTTACTAGGTAGTCTTGGACACTACTTCAACGTGTAGTGGATAGTTCTGGACAATACTGAATTGTACTGAAAGTACTGGAACATACTGGAAACTACTGAACTGTACTGGACACTATCATGCAATAAAGGAAAATTGCTTAAATTTTATACTCCGTAACATTAAATGGCCAGTTTGCGCCACATTTGTAAAACTTAAAAATTCAGGGTGATAAAAGAAAACGTATTCTCCACCTAATTTCGCGCGACATAATACATAAAGGTAGATCAAAAAAGGCTCGACATCAGTCCATCGTATAAATTACTGTCCCCGAGTTCATGTAAAAATCCACATGTGATTCGACCTCAAAAACAAAGAGAGGACATTTTTTTGCAAATACAAAAAGTACATCGTTACTTTTACTGCTGCAGGAAGTTGTTTGAAAATTTTCAGCTCGGATTGTGGAATTTTAAATAGATGAAAGTATATTTAGAAAACAAATGATAGTATCACTCGTAGAAATTGTTAAAAATGATTCTAGTAGTCAATCCTGATGTGACGGAGTCGAATGATCTTCGGATACGGTTTCTGCGGACCGAAGAACAAAAAGGAAACATGATATGCCTTCAAGGATAGAATTTTGATTAGAATATCAAGAAATTAACGTGTTGGATTAGAATAGGCTTCGAGTACGGTTTCAGCGATCCCAAAAACATATTATAAATATAGTCTGACCTCCAGATCCTTTGCTGTTTGGTTGGGCTGTGCTATAAATATAATATGTCATTGTCTGCAACATAAGCAACATCATCATCGAATAATTATAACCATAACGAGTATCGTTAGAAATATCCCTTGAAAATATCAAACTGTAAAGAATCTAACCTCAATCATTAATGGACGAATGCAAGCACTTGATCACGTGTTCATATAATGCATTCGATTCAAATCGTATAGTAATATCCGGTGTCCACCACTGTAATAACGTTTATTCTTCCATGATATTTCAAATAGTTTTTCACACGTAACTTCCGTCTCAATAACCATTATTTTCAATTATTGTTATTTTCTGTATTTCATTTTCGCATTAAGTAATGAATGAAGCGCAGGAACATTGAATCGCCGATAAGATATGCTCCGTATTTTATACCTCGCCCGCTGGCCTGACTATAAAGACCTCTCTCACGGCGCATCCTGGCGTTTAATATAAACTTTCACATCGAAATAATCGAAGAAACATAATGACAGTGACAAAGCTTCATTTCGAGGCGGAACAATGAAACGTGAATTACAGATATAAATTTGCTCATGGGAGCACTTATGGCCGGTTTCGTAAAGTCCAATCGTGTTACGGGACGTGTTACGTGTACCTGTACACGATAAACTCCACGTCGTAATCTACGTACACGTCTTGGTGCATGTGTGACAAAGGGGGGAATGAAACTGGATGTACGGGTTTGTTGGTCGATCTTCCCAAAGAACCGTACGTTCTGCCGTATGAATAAAAAAGAGCACCAGAAAAGGGGAGAAAGACAGAAAAGAAAAACAGAGATGAACAGTTCGAGCAATACGAACAGGAGGCGGGAGGAAAAAAGAAAAGAGGTTGCCGAGAGACCGAGAAACAATAAGAAAGCTGTGAAAAAAAAACAATGCACCAGCGGGAGAAAAAGAATACAAAATAAGAGAACCAGACGATAACATCCGCTTATTGTGCAACACATGCGTGACCGTATTACGGCGAGCTACAAAAAAAAATCGCGTTCAATCTCTTGATCCCTGCGATTATAGATTTTTACATGAATAAACGTTTGTCGGTACGTGGTCGTACGTTTCTACTACTGACTGCAAATTGCGATGGGTTCTAATGTCTTTCTCATTATCGGGACGTTTGATTATTTCAGTATAATATTGTAATTAAGATAATCGGTAATACGGGAATTTAGGACGACCAATCGACAATGTGAACGATAAACATTTTATTTTTCATTACGATATCTCACATATGCATTTCACCGTGTAATTACGGTGACGACGAATGAGATTGCACTTAATTTTGCCTTAATGAGCATATTTGTAATGCTTGAATGCTACAATTTATGTAAAGTGAGATGTAAATTTGCAATTATACTTGGTTTTTACATGTTTACTGGTTATCGATATTATTTTTGCAATTACAATTTTATTCTTATTATCTTCAGTTAACATATGTACAAATTATCTCATGCAGGTTTGGATGATATAATGCTGCCAACATGAGTTATTATCAGACGCATCGAAAATTGAACTTATCACAACAGAAAATCGCCCAGTTTTGCATGTTAGTAACCTTGTAAATATAGTCATACTCTTTTTTTTTCTTAATTTCCTCCATTTCTACTATCAAGACAGGGTCTGAGTTTATTGCAAACACGATCAAAATCTACGTTGCAATCCCATAAATTCAAATGTGAAACTGAACCAGTCAGATGTACATTACCAGTTTTAAACAGTACATTTTTCAAAATCCCCTCTCTTTCTCATTTTCATTCTAATTTTCTTTCCTTCTCTCGATGTTATTCTCTGTTTCTCCTCTTATTTATCTTTTATTTTTTCTTGGTCGTTTTTCAACAATAATTACCAGCCTTTTTCGTTCTTTACCTTTCTTGTCTACGTTTGGCCGTTCTTTAAACTCTTTTATGTTCGCGAACGTGATGAATGAGACGTAACGCACAGTGTATGTTAAGTACTATTTTCAAAAGTAAATCTTTTGTTCCGATGAAAGTAGATTGGTACAAATCCTCTTGTGACATGATTTATTTACACAATTACGTTTTGTATTACTTTCCGTAATGACATCAGGTCCACAAAAAAGAATCCTACGTTAAAAAGAAGATATCCCCAGTTGAAAATGTTAAATTTATTAGAAAATAATGTCAGGATAAATCAAAAACTCCTTTAGGTTATTTAAAAAAAGATATATTCAAAAAATAAGACAAAGTCGATTTATTAAATGTAAAGAATTTTGTATGAAGTGGTATCTATTTATTTACATTATTCATAACATTCAGTGATTTACAAAATATTAGTGTTTTTATTTATTTAATTATATGCAAAATTGCATGTTTCATGCATGATAAAATTACTTACATCCAATATCCGAAATATATTGCTGAGATAAATTGAATAGCATAACTAGTGTTGGCGTGGTGCCTCGCTCGCTTCGCTCGCTCAGAAACTTCGACCCAGTGGAGAGTCGGCTAGTCCTTAAGACTCGTTTGTTTACTAACAGCTTTCAATTATATTATAAAATTATATTGATATTTGGGGGTCCAATCACATTTAGGTCCAAGTGGCTTCGATAGATGTGTTACAACAATATAGTGTTTTTTATATGTATGAAAATTGAAAATGAGCATTTTCAAAACTTCGACCGCGACAACAGGCCAGCCGAAGTATTAATAAATAAAAGTTGCAAAACACTTACTTCATGCACTTGTATTCTAATAGACCATTCGATGCATATTACATGTTTACTGTGTTTTACTAAGTACTGTCTGTATTATTATGATATTATATATACAATATATATACATATAATTCGTCAAAGATATCTTGAAAGTGTCGAAAAGATCTATGACGGATATCTTATAGATATCTATAAGACATCTTTTAGATATACCGAAATAGTTATTTTCGTATCAAGGGCGTAAAAGAACTTTGCGCCCGTAGGTGGTCACCGCGCCCGAGGGGCTGGCAAAGACTACCCCTGGGGGGTAGAGGGTCGAAACGTCGAAATTTGATGAAAAACAATAGGGTAATTTTTTTGCCGCGATTACCAAATTCGATTCTTTTCCAGACAATAGTCATAAACATTTTAAACCAGTTTTTATGGCATTATCGTTGATTTTAGGAAGAAAATGCATACAACCTTTTTTATAGAGAATTTAATGCTCTATCTTTTTTGTTTGAAACATTTTTTAATAAAATTTGTATTTTTCAAAATAAATGCAAAAAACTACAAAGAAACTTAATTGGGGCTAATTATTTTTAGTAATGGACGAGTGGATCTGCCCCAAAATCTAATCAGATCCAAGTTATGCCAAGAAGCGTATTTTAAACAAAAATTTATGTCAATACGCTTATCCGTTCGCGAGTTATCGCGAGACAAAAAAACGGGACGTACGGACGTACGTACGTACAAGATCACGGACACAAATTTTTTTTATTGTTGATTTGGGTTCCTTAGGATCTGAAACGTCGACATTTGATGAAAAACTATAGGGTAATTTTCTTGCCCGAAGTGACCAAATTCAATACTTCGTCCAGGCTTAGTCTGGGGCGAAGTAATACTACATCGACAATTTGATACAGATCTAATTTTGTGTAAGTATTCAGCAAACTTTAGAATAATATGAAGGTTAAATTTTGGTTACAGGACAATTTGCCAATCCCAATACTCCAACTCAACATTGATAAATTCAACATTAACAAACTCTACATTTGAAAAACTCAACATTAACACACTCAAGATATGCAAGGTCAATATTTGGCAATGCCACAAAGTTGAATGGGATAATCATAAAATGCCGTGCTCTTTTAGTTAATTATTTTTAAAATAAAATTTTCAAAATTTTTGCTATTTACAATAGCAAGAATCAGACATTCGGAAAATGTCGAACATAGCCCTTTGAATATAAATGTTGCCAACATTATGGATATTAGTACAATTTTAATCGAGTATTATTGTATTTATTCTATATAAAGATCCCAGTATTAATTAGTTAGGTAAAATATTAAGAATACCGAAATAAGTACCCATATACACGAAATAAACGTCGGAAACGCCCGATAATAAAAGAAACATCCTTACAACTTTAGTACATCCGAATAATGGAATAACGTAAACTGGAAAAGAAATTAAATAAATTAAATATGGTCTCATGAAAATATTATGTGTTAACCTGTTTTCAACTTGTTTGTAACTTCCGTTACATTACTTTAAGTTGTTCTTATTATGACAAGAGTATAAACATAAACCATTAATTAAAATATACAATAAATGTAAGAATTTTACATGAAATGAAATAAGTTAATTATCTGTTTTTGTATGATCAAAACCTATTATCAAAACCTCACAAAAATTAGACGTTGACAGGCGAATTAATTAAATTATATTGAAATCGAATGTTCCAAATTATTTTCGTTCTTACCCTTGTTTCAGAATTCTGACAAAATACGAATCTATTACTTAACAAACCACAAATTATTACTAGCAATTATTGTTTTCTCTCATTTTATGCGGCGTAACTGTCTGAGTATCCAGTGAATAAAGTGGTTTTTAGTAAAAATGCAAACATTGTTTCAGGCACTAATATCTAATGTAATGATAAATTTTAATTTTACCTAATAAAATGTCCTTAGATTATATAGTTTTTTAATATAAGTTCAGTGTACGAAAACTTACCTGTCTCAATTTTAATAGTAGCATTTAAAAAAATAGTACAATACATTTCAAATATCAGAATAATTTTCAGTATCCATGCAATAGTTATTTTCGTTACAAGGGCGTAAAATTTTAGGACCCAGGAAATCGGGTGATTGACTTTTTTAGTCATAACGGGTTTAATTAAAGTTTGTGTTTAAATTACAACACGAAAAAATGAGAAACAAACAATGCATTCTATACGCCAATTTTAATTTATTTTTTTTTAAACCTTCAACAAAATAAAATTTCCGATAATAAACGATCAACAGATAAAAAATATAATTCACGAAGTTTAATGACAGTGCAGAAATTAGTATCTTAGAGTACCTATCATTTGATTCCCAATTTAATAAGGCCCTTTTTAACATTTCTTTTTGTATAAATTCAATTGGAGAACATTATTTTGATACATTTATGACAATATGCTTAATTGAGTTGTTGGAGGCAAAACCTGCCAAGTCCGTTTTATGCAGTTTTGAGAAAAACGAAGATAGCAGATTCATAAGTGCTCAATTTTAAAGCGCAAACATTTTTGTTTGCATATACACAATCTCTAAACATCTAAAGAACTATATATAATGTATGTTTATATGATTATCTCAGTTTTTTATTTTTTTGGACTTGGCAGGTTTTGCACTCTAACGCCTCAATTTTTAATAAAAATAAAAAAAAGGATGCACAATCTGTTTAGTTGCGACACTACGCTAGTATATTTCCACGCTTTCTTTTTCACTCGCTGAATGCAAAAGCAACATCAAACTGTTCAAATTGACTCAATTTTTTTAGGAAAACTAAACAAAAAATGCTGGAAGACTGCTCTAAGGCCGAGATTAAAGGTAATAAAGAAAAAACTAACGGACGTTTTAGTGGCCGCTGTTTACGACTCCGGCCTTAGATTTTAAAAATTTAAAACCACAAGTTAATAGCGTGGCTTTATTTTTTCTTATTTTATCCGCCATTTAAAATATTAAAATCTGAAATTATATTCGTAGGTGGTCATACCAAAATAACGTGTTTCCTCCGAATAACGTGTTTCAATCAAATCCGATTAATTGTTCATTTTGTGGACCGCCATATTGGATCCGCTATTTTAAATTTCGAAAATTTAACATTACATTCGTAATCATCGACTCTTAAAAAAACCCCAATAACAAGATTCAAGCAAATCCGATTATTTGTTCATTTTGTCGACCGCCATATTGGATCCGCAGTTTTAAATTTTGAAAATCGATACCAGATTCATAACCAGCGACCTCAAAAACAATCATATACCAAGTTTGAAGAAAATTCAAGATTTTTTAATTTTTGGCAGCCATATTGGATTCGCCATTTTGAATCTTTATAAACGGACTCCGGAATCATAAATAGCAGGTTTAAAAAACTTCGAAGAGATTATACATTTATATATTACATATTAAAAACTATGGAATACTAATGGAAAATTACAAAAAGGAAAAAATGTCAAATATATATAAAAAGAAAACAAAATTAAAATCAAATTATAAAAATCTATGTCATTCAAATATAAGTAAAATTTCAGCTAAATTCATACTATTTCAGCTCCAAATGGCTCGAAGGCTAATAAGTTTTCAAACAGACGACCAATCCCGAGCCGTGTAAGTAGATTTCAGATGGGTGTCCATATGTTATTTTCAGCCCGACTCATCCTATACGTCTTCATATTCTATGAAATATCAAGTAGATTAAAATATATCCTGTCTCTTCCACATGTCACTCCTTCTCTGCCACAGATATCTGCCCTAGCGTTTAATTCACTTTGGTCTAGGCGACTTTACACGCATGAAGGGCTGACGCTTATTTGGAACTCTGGGCGCATATATGTTAAAGGGAAATGCCACCTGACGCGTAATCGTACTCACGAAATGCTGAAAAGCTTCTTTGTAGGGCTCACTTTCTTCCTGAAAAATGAAAAGTGGGAGCAGCCATGTAGAAAACCAGAAGCACCACGAAATATCTTGGAAAACCAGCATCGCGTATTTTTTTTTCTGCTACCGTCGCCCTTTGGCAGTATAAATTCAAGTCGATCGACGATATCAGGCGTAGGATCAAAACCACCGACATAAATTCGTACCTATATAGAAAATCTAGGAACTAACAAAGTGTATAATGGAGACTTAAAACACATATACTATTTTCTCAAAGTTATATGGCTGTTTAAACGTCAAAATACTGACTACAACTGCAACACCTTTCGATAACGTCTACGTTGTTATAACGTATTAGGTATACAGATGTCTTCAAATCAAACATTTCTTTTGTATTTTAGTACATATACAAAATTCAATGTTAAGTAACTTTTCATGATAGTTAGCAAAACTCTTAAAAATTTACTAATGATTCTACATCGAAAAGTGGGGCTAGTTTTTACAAAACATTGCTTCTGTATACCTAAACATGAATCCGTCTAGATGATGGCTTTGTACTTGTAAACAATGGATGCTCTGATTAATCTTACCATGTTTTAGTTATAACATTTGTGTAAAATTATTTTCCAATAAATATTTTTCCTGCATGCACTAAAAAAACTTACAAATAGTACTACTTTTCAATTACTCTACCCAGTTCAATAGATCGTCAAATGAATTTCATCACAGTAAAAAAAAGTCTTAAAATTGTTACATAATCAATTCAGGACCATAAAAGGCTTAATTTCAGCCTAATATTGTACTAATTTTCTTAAATTAATTCAATATTTGCGCTTAAAACCTTGTTTTTTAGTTTTGGACACTTACTTTTAGTCAATATTCACGTTTGAATTAAGAATTCTCTAACTTAGGTGTGTTAGAGAATAGAAAAAAATGTTTCTTTAAGCCTAAATCTCGACTAAAATTAAACTTTGCTATCTGAAAGTAAGACTTTAAGCACAAATATTTACTTAATTTAAGAAAATTATCTCAACCTTAGACTAAAATTATGCCTTTTACGGTGCTTCATTTGAGATGTAACCATTTTAAGACTTTTTTTAACTGTGGTGAATTGCACTAACTAACCTAACGAATTAAATATAATGATTTACACAAAAAAATAACATTTAACTAATGTCTATGAGTTAATTGAAAAATCAACAAGATTTACCTAACTAAAAAATAGTACTTTGTGTTAGTTTCAGATCTACTATCTAACGATAGTTGAATCTGTCAGATAGATTTTTTATGCATTGAATTATTCTAGTAAACATTCAGACAACGTATATTATCTACTATAAATTTACTGCTTTTTCACCTGTTTCTGAATGTCACTATAATACACTTTAGAGGGTAGCCTTTTACTATCGAAAAATCGCCTTAATTCAATATTTAATTTATTGTTTAAAGTCCCTTTTTCCTTATAGGGTTTTGTTTAAACAATTTATTTGAAATATGTGTAGCATTATAACTCACGGACAATTGCGGGATCATCTGTAAAAATTTGAGTTCTACACACGTTTAGTAAAAAAGAGTTTTTAGTTTAATTTTGTATTAATTGTTTGGACTTAGTAGGTATATCAAATACCAAACTAAAAATCGTACTGACTTACCTGACCTGAATATGAAATATTACTCATATTATGCTTATACATTTTCCACTTTGATAAATGTTTAATGAATTTGGAATAATCTCAAGCAGCAAGACGAGCCATTTCATTCAATCCAAAGTCAGAATGCCGTATTAAATGAAATTTACAACTTTTGGTCCAAAACATGTCCTTGTGAGTCAAATAAACTTTCAAGTTGAAAAGATAAGTAATACGTTACGGAAATATAACATAAAAAAATCCTTAAAATTTGTTTAATTCAAAGTTAAGAATAAAATAAATATTACAAATTTAGTTCAAAAATGAATGATAAATAAAGAAAATAGTAACGTTTGGTTATTGACTAGATTTATAATAATTACCATGAGATCATGATGGTCAATTAAGGGGAGCGTCCAGGCACAAAATCAAGTTTATGAAATACACTTTAAAAAAATTATTTCTATAGTAATTTTTTACGAAGAATACAGTAGTCGTAAAATAAAAAGTGTAAAACATTTTTTTACTCTGAAATTTGCTTGTTCCTAGAAATTTGCCTTTTCGGAAAAATGCTACGACACTTTTCTAAATTAATTTAAAAAATCCAACAAAATTAGGGTGAATACAAAAACATATTTTCTAAATAATTACGTTTTGATTTTTAAAAATTTCATTTTTTCGAAAAAAAAAAATTATTTTCGGGTAAAAAAAATGTTTACTTGGGTCAAAACTAATTTTTACATTTTTTATTTTAGTACCAATGAATTCCATGTTAAATATGATTAAGAAATAATTTTCTTTTTACCCGTACATTTTAGCGCGAAAAAAATGCTATTAAATGTTTCTAAATTAATTTAAAAATTCCAAAAAATTAGGTCAAACATAAAAACACATTTTCTGAATAATTACGTATGGATTTTTAAAAATTCCATTGTT
This sequence comes from Trichopria drosophilae, assembly GCA_030407085.1. NCBI lineage: Eukaryota > Metazoa > Arthropoda > Insecta > Hymenoptera > Diapriidae > Trichopria > Trichopria drosophilae. Next base: position 166,841,637 of record CM059583.1, read on the forward strand.
TTCGAACAAAAAATTTTTACATTTTTTATTCTAGCGCTACTGTATTCCTCGTCAAAAATTACTACAGAAATAATTTTTTATAATTTTTTTAACGAGTATTTAATCAAATAAAGTATCATCTCTATTCTATATGAGAAAATGTTAAAGAAAATGCATTTGAGATCAACAAATGCTAATTAATTTTTAATAAAAGAACCAGAACATTTGAAAACTGTTCTGTAAAAAGAAACGGAGATTCGTACGGTTTATTGTGAATTCTAAGAATGCATGACTGACTCAAAATCCCACATTATATCTCGTAAATTCAAGCGACTGCTCGCTATGCATGTTTGCATGCACGCTATTTCAGAGAGCCGGAATCCGAGACTACAAAGTATTCGACGGTCTGGTGGCATAGCGTCGTGAAAACTAGGAATAATGTTTACTAGATCGCAGGCAGTCAATGAGCGTAAAATACATTCACGGCACTGGAACCATGAAACCCCATGACGTAGGTCCGGGATAGGAATGTTGTTTTGGTCTAGATCGTCTAGAATTTCGGAATGATGTCAGAAAGAAGTTTGAAAAGAGCGCTGTATTCAAAAAGTGAAATGAGTGCAATCTGGCGAAAAAGGTTCTTTCAACGGTAAACTACTTTGAATTCTATGAATTGAAAAAAATTTGTCCAAAACACTTTTGCAGCAAAATAACAGTTTTACTTTGGGTAGATATATAAATTGTATAGAAACACAGATGCAAAAATAAAGAGAAGTATTTAAGTATACATAAAAGAAGAAAACATACGTTGAAATTATTACATATGTCTCTAGAATATAACGTTAACACGACGTCCACTAATGAAGTGTCTGATCACTCATTTTACTTTATTATTTCTAGTGTAGCGTTTTTAGCATTTCTTCAAAGTGTCTGAAATTTACACACTTCATAATACACGAAAAAAAAACGAAGAAAACTGTGATAGAACTATGTGTCCCTTTCCGGAGCACTGAAAAAGTGCCTACCAAAATGTGTCCGACGTTTTTACAAAATAACAATTTTACTTCATTTTTCGGCCGTGTAGCATATTTTGAATCATTAGAGATGACAATCTTTTTCTGTAAGCAAAAAGGAGTAAATCTAGACGTCATACAAGAATGTGCTTCCAAGAGAAGTTATTAAACTATTAGTTTTAATTTTGTCAATAACAGCGTAACTGGTTCAAAAAATTATAGTTTCTCAATTGCACATCCCCAACTGAACAAGAACATTATGTATATCATTTGTGTTCATTTCAACAGTGCTAAATGAAGGTAACCTTCATTCGCTAACATCGAATAATGTTTTTATAGGTGCCTAGAGCCTGTCCAATATCAATAATTCAACCAATATCACGTTCCAAACCCGATAATTTCGCATTTCAAAACAGTGGAAAACTACGAAAATTTGCAGCATTGCTTAAAAAATAAATCAATTTAAAGAATGTGCTTAACGAGGAAGACTTTTGCACTGTTATATCCTACAATTTAAAGGTTTCAGAGATTTTCCCATATGCCATATATAAATATAAAATGTGTATAATAATTGTACACCACTTTCACATGTTTTGGTTTCCGAGAAAATTTATTTCATTATATTAGAACATTTATTACCTGCAAATTTGATTCAGACCAGAATTCAGGTACACCAATTTCAACTACAGTCTTTCACGACCGGTGGGCAGAACAGATAAATCTAATTTTAGATATCTACACTGACAGCAACGCGTATAATTAAATTAGAAAGACGACAATATTTAACATCATATTTTACAAAAGAGTCATCAATATGTTGTCAAGCACTCGTCGTGAGCGGTTGTGTTTATATTTACGCTCCGAGTCCGTAAATAGTTTTTCGACCGATACTGTATTCGTTACACGTTAATGCTTATCGGATATTTCGAAAATAAGTTTTTACTTTCTACTGAAAATTACTTGCTAATTTCGAATAGATCACGTTAATTTTAATTTTAATTTATGTGATAAATGTGCAGATTTGACTGTTTAAGTTTACTGGATCTCACTTATATGCACTAGTCATTTGTATGCGTGTTTTTATTCACATGTCTACGTGGCATTTTTAAAAATTTCTTTTAAGCGGCATCAGTTATCGACGATTCCATTGGAGTGATTATCAATTTGGAATTTTATCACTTGACACGTGAAGGAATATCTTCAACGACTTTGATCATTCAACCGTCACGATTTGAAGATTTTGCGCATGCGGATTGTATGACTGTTTGTGTCAACGTTGTGAAAAGATTTTAAGCCGTGTCTATGTCTCAAAACGAAATTCATGATGATGTACCAATTCTATCGAAGGTATGCATTTATTGCTCGTTGGATGTGCCACCAGCCTCAGAATTTTGTTGTGTCTGTTACACTGCTGCTCATTCGGCTTGCATATTACCCGAATTTCGAAAAGAATCGGGAGAGTTTTGTTGCTGCGAGAGGCCATCTTTAGTGAAAACTAAACGTATGGGAAGACTTCCGAAATCCTCGACGACATCGAAACGTAAAAAGATGGATGAAGATGTACAAAGTCCTCTTGAATCGTCGCAATTTGATCTTCTAATAAATAAATTTGAGTCTTTCGAAACAAAACTAGCCACAATTGATACGGTATGCACAGGAATTGCTGATTTGCGCATAAAATCCGATTCAATGTCATTAAAATTTGACAGTTTTTCCTCCGATATTCGATCTATCGTGGAAGAACAAGATCGTAGGCTGAATGCGATGGAAAAGAAAACGGAAGAATTAAACGAACTAAAAATTCGAATAGAATTATTGTCAGCTGAAAACCATCGACTTATACAGCATAATCGGGATATGGAAAAACGTCTATCATCGGTTGAGATGCTCGAAAATCAGTGCGATTTTGTGGTCAGTGGCGTTCCTGAGGTTGATAATGAGATTTCGGTGGACTCAATCTGTGCGATTGCTGCGGCTCTTAATGTTACCCTTCTGTCATCTGAGGTGGAACGTGCGAACCGTATGCCTCTTCCTCAATCTAATAGTGGTAACTCAACGCTCGTTGCTTCAACGTCGAGTGAAACTGCAGCAATTCAACCATTGCGCCCGCGAAATATTTTTGTGCGGCTCATGTCACGTGGGAAGAGAGACACACTGTTACAGGCGCGCCGTAAACTGAAAACATTCAATTCTAAAATGATTTTTCCTGAAAGACCATCAAATTCGGAGATCTTTTTAAATGATTATATGCCTCAAGAGCAGTATAAACTCTTCAAGAGAGTCCGAGAATTTGCAAAACGCAATGGAATGAAGATTTTTCGTCGGGGATCAACGATTCATCTTCGTGGTGCTGATAACTCTTTGTATGTGATAAATTCTCTACAAGACTTTGAAGATGTATCAAAAAAGAGTTTTTGACCGGCATTGTTCTAAAGGGAATTTTAATGTTTATTATCAAAATGCCAGAGGTATACGCACTAAACTCTCGGATATTCGAAACAGTGTTGCGTATATTCAACCTTCGCCTGATGTAATTATTTTATCTGAGACCTGGCTCCATAATAACATCATGGATTCTGAACTCGGCTTCAATGGCTACCAAGTTTTTAGGACCGATCGATCATCGTCATCGCTACAGAGGGGAGGTGGGGTTTTAATAGCTGTGAAGTCAAATTTTAATTGTAAATTAATATCTTCGTCGGTTTTTGTTAACTCGGAACATGTGTGTGTGTCTGTCTTATCTCCAGTCGGGAAATTACTTGTCTCCGCATCTTATTTTGCACCATCAGCGTCAGTTAATGATTATTGTTTATTTTCAAATTTAATAGAGGATATTTCTTTAAGAATGGGTAATACCCAATGGATAATTTGCGGTGACTATAATTTGCCGAATATTGTGTGGAATTGTGATCGGTCGAGTTTTAAATCAGTTGGTTATGTTCCACCTGATGTGCGAGCTGCTGCAAATTTATGTAATGATGTATTTTCATATATGGAACTTGTTCAGCATTTCCCTATTCATCCGCGCAAAGGATATTCTTTAGATTTGCTTTTTTCATCCATTCCTGACATTCAGTATCATAATAGCCCGGATTTTCTTATTCCGACAGATTCTCATCATCAACATGCATATTTCTATTTTTCATATAGTAATGCCTCATCATCTGATTTCAATTTCATATCTTATAACTTTAACAAAACAGACTTTGCTGGCTTGAATGGGGAACTGACGTCAATTGATTGGACTTGCGTCGAGGATGGTTCGAATGATTTGAACGGGTCAATAGATGTTTTTTACGATATTTTTCATGACTTAATTTCAAAGTATGTTCCATTGATGCGCTTGACTTCTACTCATTTTCCGCCTTGGTACAGTGCAGAACTAAAAAATGTTGTTTTTAAAAAGAAATTGGCACATAGACATTGGAAACGTTTTAGGTCACAAAATGACCTTAAAGAATTTAAGCGTCTCCGTGCACTATGTATAAAGGAATCTAGGGCATCCTATAAGAAATATATCTCTGAGATCGAAAAGAGATCAAGTTCTAATATACGCGCTTTTTGGACAATTAATAGCACTCGTAACTCGAACTCACTACCGTCGAGTTTGCGTTATGGTGATATATCTGTGTCAAATAATCGTGAGATCGCTAATGCATTTAAGGACTATTTTGCATCAGTCTATGATAAAGCTTCCAGTGTCAGACCTGTACTTATGCATTCGGTATCTTCGGATACTATTGTAAACTTTACTATTACAACGAATGAGTTAAAAAATGCAATAGTTAATCTTAAGTACTCGTGCTCTGCAGGTCCGGATGGTATACCTTCTTGTGTAATAAAAAATTGTATGTCGTCTATCTTGAACCCAATTCTATACTTCTTTAACAAATCTTTGGAACTTGGTTTTGCGATTCTTCTGTAGAGTTTCGTCAGCGTGCATCTGTTGAGTTATGTCGTTTTTATTCATAATTATTTTATTGTACAAAATTAGTGTTTAAGATTTTAATGTGAAATTTATGTTTATTTTATATTTTTATTTGTGATTATTATTTGTAATTTTGTATTTTTAAGGACCAATTTGTAAGGTCCGTATATAAATAAATAAAAAAAAATAAAAAGAGAACTTTTATGATTTCAGGAAGAGGAGTCCTAGATTCGTCCGAAACGTCGGGTATTAATTATGACCAAAAATTTTGTTTTATTGCTCGTGGTCGTAGACGGAGGTCTACTATTGGTAGGCAATATAAAAAAAACCTTGTACAGTGGTCCCCCTTTTAAGCCATACGCTTGAGGCAAACAAGATGGCGGTACCTGCCCTAAGTCATATTGCCCCTCACCTCCCACCACTTGAATTTTTACTTGTCACATGCGCTCTCACACCTACAGTGGTACAGTGCGAGCGTTTCAACCAGCGAATGGTGGGAGAATCACTCAAGGAAAATATATGACTTAGAGGAAGGTAAATATATGAATTAGGGGAGGGTATATAACTTAAGGGAAGATGACTTAAGGAGGGGAGGACTGTAGGTTATAAGTCCTCCTAAATTTTTATGTAAACTGTAAATTGACTTGTAAAAGAAAAAGTTACAACACTTTAAAAAATTAGGCGACGGTTTAAGGAGATGTCACGTGGAATTGGACTGTATTTACAAATTTCAATATGCTTCGATGCAATCTACAGGACCCACTTTTAAATGAAATCTATCAAAGGACATATTTATAAAACTTTGGGTGCGGGTCGGAAAATCGACCGCCATATTGCCGACAGTCGAAAAACCGACAGTCAAAAAGCCGACACATGAAAAATAGATCCATCGACTACTGGACTTTCATTTTTTGAAGTGTCGGCTTTTCGACTATCAGTTTTTTTACTGTCGGCTTTTTGATTTGTCGGTTTTTCGACCCGCATCCAAAACATCGTCTGGAGGACAGTTATTTTTTAACTGTCTGTTTTTTTAATGTAGATTTTTCGACCTATCGGCTTTATGATTTGTCGGTTTTTCGACCCGCACCCTAAAACATTTATTTCTAACACTTTTCGAAACCCTCTAAGACATAATTATTGACTAAAAAATAATGTAACAAAACGCAATTTTTTGTCATACGCGGATTTTTATGCTATTTAATAATACAAATAATTCTTAATTCTTATTAATAAGAACTGTATAAAATAAATTACTTAATGATTTATTTAGAACAACAATTATTTTCTAAATTCACGATATTTCTTAGAGAAAATATTTTCATTGATTCATGTGTATTTACCCATGGTTTTATTTATCCATTTTCTTTTCTCGGACATCGGTAAGAAAATATTAATTTCTCTTTTTGGAACGTGGCTGGGTTGCCAAGTTGCTTTACGCTTGGTCACAAGTACCGCGAGGACCCTCTTGGATTCTGTCCTCGAGCGGATCCTTCGTCGACGCCTCGCTGCACTTCACAGTCGGTAATGCGATTACCAGGCTTTTATTTCCGTACCCACGCGCCCTGTTCCCTATACGTCATCGGTCCCTTCAGTATTTCCAATGCAGACAAAGAGAAAAACGCTCGGTAAATTGAATCGCACGTGAAGAAACCTATCGGAAAATAGATCTTTGTCTTTCCCTCCTTTTTCTGATGAAAAGCCCCTCCTCATGAATCACTTGATGATTCTATTTAGTGATTTCGTGCAACCTTCACAATGCAATTCATTTATGTCAGAAAGTATTAAGACAAAATTATGAAATTCCAAAATCTCTTACCCAATCGAAATATGTTTATACACAAATATTTTTAGATTTTATCTGGAGTCAGATGGACGAACAGCAAAAGGAATTACAATAATCTATGTCGAAAATTACTAGAAAGTTAAAAATTAAAACATGCAAGAAAGGTGAGATTAACAATATTCTTCTATTCTCATAATATCAAGAATTTTAACAATATCAACTTGAAATTTATCCAGACAGCCTGATCAGGCGCTAGTAAGACCCCCGATTAGGTCAGATTGACCAGTATCAAGAGCCATCATGGTCAAATTATCATTACCCGACCAAATCCTGCTAAGTTTAATATTATATTTTAAAATTATAATAATTAGTTATAAACATATAGAAAATTAAGTTTCATATTAATGTATACTAAATAATTTATTCTAATTTTATGTAATATGAAATAAAATATATTATTTAATTCCAATTTCTAGCGAATGCTTGGTAAGTTTGTCTAATTTATTATTTTATACAAATCGAACGAGTCAAATTATGAGGAACATTTTACACTCGATTGGACCATAGTTTAGTCCATTTTGAACCGAATCGTGTCTAAGTAGACGCTGTTGTCAGAAACACAAAAAAAGTGATCCATTGATTGACATCTGATATGATTTGAACCCAGCATACACTACCTTCGTAATTATGTGCATTTCAAAACAAATTAAAAACAGATTTAACCCTCCTGTACACAAGGAAGGACATTATTTCCATATGGAAAAAGAAAAACTCGACTCGCTCAGGAAGGGTTAACGTATATCTGAAAAAGACCTCGGTTTTCTGTATTTTTGATCTAATTCGCATTAAATATAAGCTTTCGGCCAACTTTGATCAAATTCAGATTTAATTTCTTTTGGTTATGTCATATGTAACCTAGATTCATACTCTAGAACTTTTAAACTTTAAAGTTACAAAATATTTTTTAGGCACAGTTTTGCAAAGCAATTTTTTTAGTTTCATTGTATGTACATAAAATAATAGAAAACGTTACACCTAAGTCATTTTTCAGGCTTGCTAACTTTCTGTACGAGAATACCATTCAAACAGATGTTATCAAACCGATGAGTTTACCACGTGTTTAGATATTTATGAAATATTGAATATAGAGGTTTTCGAAGTCAAATTTCAAAAATTGAAAATGGCCTATTCAATATGACGGTGCACGACTTAAAATTCAAAATATCGTATCTATTATGGACGACATATCGAATTTTGAAAATTTGACACCGTATACGCCATCAGAATTCGAAGACCCCTTTTTTCTAAATTTTAATGGGCTGCTATATTAATCAACGACACCATAAACTTCTGTGTCTTAAATCAATTTTTGGATAGCGGCATTTTTGTTATACACAAAATCTAAAAAAAAAAGCTATAGATCTCAAAATTTGCGACCGAAAGGGTTAAAAGTGTGAAAGGCAGCAGCGGGTGTTGTGTATGAGTTTATTAAATTTCTTTTCAAGTGATTCTTAAGCTTTGGCTTAAACTTAAACTACGGAAAGAGACGTGAATACCTCTCTTGTAATACTACATCGGCAGTGCTTTTTGGGAGTACTTTTGTAACCTTCTATGTTGTTGTCTTCGAGTCATGAAAAAATACGTGCAATTAATCTCTCATTTTTCTTACTTTCTTTTATTCAATTCGTGTTTTTTTTTACATTTTTTAATGACTGAACACTGAATGCTTTCAGCGGCTGTTTGCCTATCATCAAAATACACAATAAGCCTAAAAATTATTTCTCGCTGTTGAAATTTATACGCAGTGCATGTATGTAATGAAGGCTTTGAAAGAAGACCGACCTGTGACTCGGCAGAGGTTATACGAGATACACGTTCACTCGAATCTCGCTTTGCTGCCGTGTAAAGTTAGTATTACCGATATATGCAAGATACCTCGTACACACAGAAGCTCATTCATCGTGGACGCGCGTATAAGCGTAAATGAGATTCAGAGGCGCACCGACATTTACGTAGGCGCATTATGCCATAACGCAGCTGGTGCGGAACTTTCATATATGTATATACACACATGCACGTGTATGTGTGCATCCAACAAACAAATGCATAAGACCGAATCTTACCAGTGTCGGGAATTTGTTCTTACTGAATTAATGTTGGTTTCTGTAGATCCAAGTACTTTTCCGTCCGCGAATCGCAAGAGATGTAAAAAAATCTCTTTAGAACTTTTCTGCAAATACACGTATTAATTGTTACGACCCTTGAGCGTGTAATCGTGAAATATTTCGAAATTCGGCTGTTTTCTTGTTCGGATAAAACACGGACACCGTGTACGCAGATGTCGTAGAATGTACTGCGTGTTTTAAATTGTTACACTCGATGGGCTATTTTTCAAAGGATATTTTTGCTTGAAAGCCGCATTTTGCTGGAAGAATATAAAATACATGGATGACGTACGACTATAAATTTCGTTCTGTTTCCTCAGATTTTTTAATGAAGTCTATTTTTACTATTGTCTGCTGGAATGTACATATTATATAAGAGTTTCTCGATACACAGTGATCAGATTTCTAATAACAAAGCAAAAAATGTGTCCTGTATAGTTATGTTTTTTTCGCGAATGTTTATGAAGGGTCAGAAACTTAAATTAGGGTATTTATGGCATTATTTCATTTTTACGTAATATTTTTATTTATTTTGTAAGTGGCACATAAAAAAAATGTCCGCGGAAAAAAGAAAATTATCACAGTTTTATATAAACAATATCGTATATTCAAATAAATCCATTAAGTCGTGAATAGAAATTTTTTCACTATTGTTTTCAGTGGTTGTACTTTATATAAAAAAAAGGTTCTAAAAAATGCTCAAGCAGGCATATCAGACGTAAAATTCATTAAACTTTCAAGAATCTTAGAGAGTACTCTACAGCTGACTCAAAGAGCTGCATTAAATGTGGCCGATTCAAATTTTGAGAAAAGTCTGCCCAGTTTTAGTAAAATAGGTATTCTAAGATCTTTATATTTCAAAAAAATGGAATTAAACAAAAATTAATTTTTTTTTTAAACTTGAAAGTGCAGCTTTAAATTAATATTGAAAAATACTAAAAACTAGTTTGTTGTATTAACTTCTCTTTTTAATAACTATTTGAAATAGTTACATCAAATGTTGATTTTTTTTTCTTTTTAAACCTACAAACAAATACTTTTTATAAGATTTGTTATTTTACATCATTCAAAATGTTATTAATCATAAAAATTAATTCATATTCAAATAAAACATTTTGTAAGAGAAATGTTTAGGAATATATGTTTATTAACCGATGAATCGAAGTTAACATAAACATACATTAATAATGGTATACAGAAAATTTATATAAAAGTTAATTTCGTTAGTTTTTGTAATAAAAGTAAGGTGATGAAATTATTCGAGTTTAATATAATGTCTCAATATATTTAGTGATTAATTGCAATTATAATTGATCAAATAACCACTTTCTGTACGTGGCACTTATTCGATAATAGCAGTTTGTATAAGAAGCTCACATATAAACGTTTCGTTATGATGCTGAATTTTTCGACGTTTATAGTGAAATTACCCCCGATTCGGTTCATTTTATAACATCGTTAAATAATAATTGCACCGCAGATGTTTTCATTACAATCGCAGTGAATGGTAACATTCAGCACACAGTTGTTTTGGTGTTTATCTGCACTGCTAAAAATATTCAGAAAATTGAGACACACTCCAATTACTTACGTTACTGCGTATTACATATTATCCAAATTGCGTTTATTTTGAAATGAGCAAATTAATTTTTTGTTTCAACATTTTTTATGAAAGCTACTTTGTTATCAAAACATTTTCATAACCAGTTGCAGTATAAATGCAAAATGTATTGAAGAATGAATTTCTTTATTCAAATTAATTTTTATTTGAACACATAAACAGAACGTAAATAAAACAAATGTATAGATCAAGGAATATAAATATAGGGAATATTGAATATAAATCTATACTGTTAAAAGAATTTATTTTTATTTATAAAGAAGCCTAGGCTTCTAGAAATACGGTGAAATAATTCATTTCTTAACCTCCACAACATTTGTTAACTATTAAAATGCATTTATTGATAATAAAGAACTCATTTTATATAGTAACAAATATACTTTAACTATTAATTAATGTTGTGTACAATAAATAAATGCTTTAGTTCGCCATATTTAAAGAAGCCTACTTTACAGCAATTCAGTTTAGAAAATAATATAAAAAAGAAATATTTAAGCATTTTTAATTAACAATTAAAAATGGCGGACCGTATTTTTAAACATTTCAAAATGTCGACTGAACAATGTTGACGGACGAATTTATTTCCTCAATTTTTAGTAAACGGTCTTAAAAAATTTTTGTTATTTTAATAATACTGAGGTACTCATTTCTTGTTTTGGTCGCTAATCCAGTGGACTTAAAATATTAAAATTGACAAAACTAATATGGTGGGTGATATTTTTTAATTTGATCGTATAGTTTGAATCTTAATGTTTGTTGTTTTTGTGGTAGCTCGTAATTAACCTGATGAGAGTGCGTTGCCTTTATGAAAATAATTCAAGAATTCATTTATGTTTTATATTAACATAGATGTTTACAAAAAACTTTTCGACCGGTTTAAATTAATACAGAAGATTGTGGTATTTATCGGTCATTAGAATTAAGTACACAATAATAAATGTTGTAAACAATAATATTGTAAATTCTTCAAGTTTTTTTCATGTTTCTAGTGTTTAATCTCAAAACATTAAGAAAGTTTAAAAAAACTATGTCATGTTCATACTATTTATAAATATGTTTGCGTCTAGGGAAAGCGATCAAGACCCTGCTGATGAGCACGCTTGATCCTCCGACGAAACGCATTTTTTAACAGTTTTAATGACACATAATACTGAGAAATTTTTCAACATTTTCAATAGTAAAAAATGCTTTTTTCTGGCTTTATAAATTAAAATAATAGTTACGAATGTGTAAATTATTTATAAAGTTATTATTTAAAATATTTATTATTGTGTACTTAATTATAATGACCGAAAAAGGTAATTCCAAGATCTTCTTCATAGAGAAATTCTACTCGGAAAAGAGTCGATACTTTCACTCTTTCTATTTTGATCTCTTTATAGTAACGCATTTCTATTTTGTATATTAATCGACTTGAAGAATACACATATTATGTACGTAACATTTGTATAGCCCTTTTTTGAGAACCTATGAAAGATCACGAAAAAAATCTTATTTAAATTATTTTTGTTGTTAGGAGTAAAATAAAAGTTCCAATATCTTCAAATATCCCATACATCTCTTTTCATGAAATTCATCAGAAGAAAAGATTTTCGTGTTAAATTTTTTGAAATATTATTAAAACAAAGAAGTACCTGAGGACGTCTGTATTCGAATCTATCGCATATCAAAGAAACGAAACATCTACAAAATGGTAACTATTTTGAGGGATAAATAATAAAGACTTTTTTTGCATCAACAGGTTAATCGGTGATTTTAAATTTTGTCCATATATTGCAAAAGCATAAAATTGAATTTTACACTTGCTATAAAAAAAAATTTACAGACGTTACACACCATGACCAAAAATTGTAAAAAACAAATCGAATCGTCTAGTCCATACAATAGAATTGTTTCATCCTATGATTTTAAAATCTCCCCTCTCTTCTTCTGTCAGTCTTTCCTGCTTTCATCTTAGTCGTTCAGTTCTGAGAATGCGAAAGAAGAAAAAGAATTCTGCTCCTCAGATTTCGCAAGACGTGACTCACAGTAACCACAACGCATGGTGCGAAGACGACTAGAACGTAATCAGTTCACACTGAATGAAAGCCGTTCTTAAACTGCACAATACACAAAAATATAAATAATACGTTTATATTTAAATATATATTCAGTTTATCAAAGTAATGTAGAAACACGTTACATAAATATATATGTAAATTTACATTTATACGAATGCACGTTTATATTTATCTATCCTCCTCCTCTAGTGCACATTTTCTACATTACCTTGATAAGACTCTGTCGTATCTTATCCTCCTACTCGCGAACTAGTCATTAGCGCTCGGAAATACGCGAACCAGTTTCAAAATTCGCTCGTCTCTCGCCTGAAATTTTTATTGACAATAAATGTAGGGTATGCACACACATATGTCGGATTTCAATGAAAATCGACGCTGTATTCGCAACTGCGTTTCACGTGCGTGAAAAGACTGTCAGCTCGGAAAGTATGAATTTACGTTTATGCAAGACGTTATTTAGTTTAATGACCTGGCATTAGATGTCGTACGATATATGGGTGTAAGTAAATTGTCACGACCACAGTCGTTTGTCTCGATTAAACAAGACTTGAACCAACAAAGTTTATTGCCTTTGCGCTGTCGGAATAAACGACACTTCCCTTGCCACGGCCGTTAATATATATCCACATCGTCGGAACAAGGAGTGTTTCTTGACATCTCGCTCGCAGAAGTTATGAATTTACATGCGTCGAGCATCCACCTAATTGAGGCGAGAGCTTCAGACAATAGGTTTTCAAAATGGAAAATTGTCGTCCGTAGGAACAATCGTTTCGCATGAGCCGAATGAACTCGGTGAAAGGCGCACACTGTTAGAATTTGCGATAGTCACATATGACATACACTATGTCGCATCAATACGAAGTTCGATAACGTCGAAATAAATGATCTCGAAAGGAAACAAATGGTTGCTAAACGCGATGATTTAATGCACAGGAATTTCGAAGTTAATATGCAAGGTGATCTTGATATCTCATGATTTATGACCATTTCAGTTGTTTCAACTTGAACATAAAATAATCGAATTGAATTCACAATAGATGTCAACAATTTGCAATGGTCGTTTATAAAAAATAGTTACACTTCTTATTTGCCATGTGCTGATGGAGTGACTTATTTCACATGCCGGTATTACATCTGAACTGACGGAAAGGTATGTCAGTATCTCTAACACGAATGTCTCAATACACACGCAGAAAGCGTCTAGTGCTCTTTTTACTTTAAGTATTCATTTATAAACTAGCGTGGGGTTATAAATGCCAATCGTATATGTGTGTCAACGCATTGCGATCACATATAAAGAGCGAGCGACTTCCACGTACCGAAATGGAGAAGTCACTCTTGCAAGTCGAATGATAAATTATTGCTATTATTCAAACTCCATCTATTCACGGGGGACTTCCTCCGTGGTGCATTAGTCTTGTCGAAGATGTCGGTATTGAAATAGACCCTTTCGCACTTTTTACCAGAGTACATCTTCTCCCCCTCTTATTTCCCACTTTTATCCTTCATTTGTCTGTTTCATATGACCTTTTTTTGGGGAGGCGGGTTTTGATTTCTTACTGCGTAATTTAATCAGATAAATTAAAATGCTGTAATAACGTTGAATTTAAAATAGCGTTGGTGTATAGCGCTTAATGACCGAGTTTAGTGCATAAATTTGGTGCAATAAAATCGCTTTTGGAAAGAAAAAACACAGATATTTTCTCCCACTTCGAACTGGTATTTTTAGAAATATCTTTTTATGTTATAATTCATAAATATTGAAATGCAATATAATAATAAATTCTTCAATTTGAAGAAGTTTCAATTTTTTGTCTTTCAATTCCTTTTTTATATACAGATACCCTAGTAGAAATCCAGATATATAAACGGGCGCGAGACAGGGCCTTGCTAGAATCCGGATATTGTGAGACGTATGATCACAATTATAAAATATCACAGAGATAAAATATCAGATCAACAATATACCACACATTTAAATATTTTCGTGGTTCACAAACACAAATTTGTATTACTTGCTAATATTAAAACGACTTTAATTCATATTTTCATTGAGACTATATTACAAAATATTATATATTTATATATCATGGTGGCTATAAAGATCATATTGAAAATATTCTTTCATCGTGTTAAAATAATATTCTGAAAATCTATAATATTTTGTTTATGATTTCCACATATGTTTACAGATTTATTTTCCCGGACAAATTACTCTGTGCAGCCATATTATTCGTTTAGGTATTATAAGCATTAGGTGGAGTTTTGACTGGTTAGGTTAGGTTAGTTTTAGGGCACGCATATATACTATACGAATAAACGCAGTCATTTTTTGGTTATGGTTATTTGTCCATGTGATATATTGTGGTATGATCAATATTGTTCTATTTCATTTAGTCGTCTGATTAGTTCTCATGTGAAATAAGGACGTGGAGCCATTGATCATATATCAAATGTCTGATTCCACAAATTTAAAATGGAAAATTACATATCTGGGAAATTGTAGCGGATTTTTCTTTCCCGAGTGAAACAAATTGACACATTTTCTTTAGAAGCCACAGCTCTGAACGGGCCGGAACAGCTTCAGAACTTAATCTCGAAACTTTAACTTTAGCGTCACTCTATCCCTTTCTATCTGCATATAATCATCATCATCACTGTAATTGTTATTATTGTCGTTAACACCCTGGTATAAATTTTGTCTGGAAACAACACAGGCATTAGATCGTTTTTATAAACTTCATCTGGGATCCCGGTAGGAAAATCTGTATAGATTTCGGCTCGTTTTGAGGACGCCCTGCTTGGGCTCAATCCTTGAATTCTGTTACATTTTTAAAATTTATATAATTTAATCTAGTTTTAAAGGGTACCTTCAATATATACATATGGACAATACATTTTCAGAAATAATGTAATTAAATTTTTAATTTTACGATTTCGAACTGTAGGTATACAAATATCAGGAAAAATCGATATCGAAACGATCCAGAATCTAGGTTGATTTGTTTGATTCCATAAAACGTTGGTATATTTCGAGACTCTAGCCGGAATTTATGCGGATATTTTCATCAATTATTTCGTAGGAATTTGTATGCTCAGCATGGACACATAGCTTTTCTTCTTAATTTTCCTGAAATGTATCATATAATTTAATCCACTTCTAAGGTGACTTCCGACCGAATACAAAAATAAATGTAAATTGACAGAAAAAAGTGATCTTATTACCAAACTCACAAAATTTAGATTGGCTTCTGGATAGTATTGTGATTTTCCAATATATTGCCTAACTTAATTTTTGACAACGTTTGTACTCGTTGGGCCGTAATTAATGCTAGTAAAGTGACAAGCTTTTTGGTTAATTTTTCTAATGATAGACTTTCCTTGGGAAACCAAGTAGAAAGTAGATTTAAAACTAAACTTGGATTCCATGTCGTAGAGTATTTTGTTCCTTTTGGTTTTTCTTTGGCTACACCTCTAAAAAATCTATCCATAGCAAGTATTCTACAGAAACTAATTATTACCTTCTAATTTAATACCAAAAGGTACAGTTCAAAGAAATTTAGGATTGTAAACAGTTCGCTAATTTTGATTTTGATCTGCGCTCCTCTCCAAACCAGATTTATTTCCTACATATTTTGCTGTATATAAGTTTGCTGAATAGTTATTAGATAGGATTTTTAGATAAATCGGGAACTGGTTTTAATGCATCTAATTTTATCCAATATGTAGAGAGTTTGGTAACGAAATTCTGATTTGATGATTTGAGCCTAACTATTGCCTAGTTTGTAAAACGAATTATGTCTCCTGTACATACATCTGCCAACTATATTTTTTATGTTTTTTTTTAATTTCATGAACTTATAACTGAATATTAGCAAGAACACATTAAACATCATGTACATTAATTTTAAATGAACATTCTCAAACGGTATTGAAATTTCATGAACACATGCAGTAAATTTAATTTACTTATGTATGAAACATATTTCAAAATTAGTCTAAGACTTATTTACCTGCACGTTAAGACACATTTAAGTTACAAACTCATTAAATTTAATGCATTAGTGGGCATTGACCTTAGATTAAATTTCATGGCATTTTAACAGTGTAATTCGTCGTTTACTTTTATGTGACAACCATAATGTGAGTTTCTTTTGTTTACTACTTCATTATCACAGTTTTTAAAATTAAAGACAAGATAAATGATATTAAAGTATATAACCCCATGTCGAAGAATCGGCGTATAAAAATAACACTATAATCGTCCTTTTATCAACTTCCGCATATGATAACACTTTATAGACAAGAAGACATGTCATCATTCCTCTGTACTACTATATGACAGTAGACTTCGCTACAGATTTTTATTGAGATGTTTATTTAGTACACTGAAAAAAATAAGTTTTGATTTAAGACTATTGATGGTTTATATTTCAGATGTAACAAAAACTAGCCCAATTAGAAAAGGATAAACCTTTGCACTATACATGGATTAATTTTAAACCACTTTAATTTGTAATAATTTTAAGACTTCTTTTTTTCTGTGTAACACTTTAATGTTTCATTACCGAATCATAAACAAATTTAAATAAGGCTTCCCACATGCTTATCAGAAGAATTGGAAACAGAAGGTCTAATATGGAGTAAAAATTACCTAAATATTCCACAATGAATAAATATGCGATGTACGTCTTAGAAGAGCCAATCATGATATTTGTGATGCATATTTTTAAGTGGTCAGAGGGCGCGTAGCTTATAGTTTGAAGATCATTCGACCGGCAATCGAAATGTTCCAGGTTCAACTCGTAGCACATCGAATCTTTCCACTTTAATGCGGTCTCTACTTTTTTTGAATATCTTAAAACAATCCAACCTGTCCACCCTTTAATTAGACAAATGTTGTGATTTGCTCGTCTAAGACGTCAGATATTTATTTATTCTGAAATAATTGCCAGCATATAAATAGTTTTTGGCGCTTGCTGAAAATGAATCTGACATCAGATTTTCATAATTAAATATCAATAACATCTTCGTATTCACTGTCTTCACTTTCATCGCCACTTTGGATTTCAACAAATTCCATCATATTAGTATCATCATTATAATACTCTCTTCAGTGCTTTTTGTTATATCGCAGGATGAACTACACTTCAGCGGGCGTTTCATTCGGGATGTTCTTTCTTGATTTTCAATTGATAAATACCATTTCGAAGAATCCAAATGTTTCTAAAACGTTTTTAGAATGTTCCAGAAACGTTCCTAAAATGTTATATGTCTGCAACTTTTACGGAACGTTTCATAAACGTTTCATCCATGTTGCAGACATATAACGTTTTAGGAACGTTTCTGGAACATTCTAAAAACGTTTTAGAAAGATTTGGGTTCTTCGTGCCCGTTGGGATACTACCTATTAAAGTTACCCACACAGAAAATTTTCAATAAATCTACTAGAAGAAAAAAGGTATCTAATGAAACCATATTAAATTAACTCTTTTAATAGAAAATAAAACAAATTAATCGTCAAAATTCCATTTTCCAGACACGAAGCGAAGTTATTTATTGCAGGCGCAATATGAAAATAAAACGTTCTTTTATTCTATAGTTAATACACATTCTAATTCTGCCAATTAATTTCACATAGTCGTTTTTCCTATAAGTACGTTTAATTGCCAATCTACCGTTCCCTTCGAATGCCTGCGAACATTTCAGTCAAATACGCATTATGAAAATTCAACAACACATCGTGCGATGCTAGTAAGCGTTATCTGATGGCCCAAAATAGTTTCACGAAGATGGAATTTGCTTTATTATACGGGTCACTTTAATCTAAATTGGTCGTTTATGTTGACCATCTCATTCGGTTAATGATCCTATTTCTTGCCATGATATGAAAGTCTGATATTTCATGATTCAAGGTTTTACGAATAGATCGTCTTAATCAGATGCAGGAAACGACGACAGGTATTCTTTTGCAACTCAGTTGAAATGTAACTTTAACCGGTCAATTTTAAAAGTTTCGCAATCGGGAATCGATACGTCTAATTACTGATATAATAAAGTCGTATATGGTAATAAAAAATCACGCTTATTAAATGTTTAAAGAGGCGTCGTGTATACTGTAAATAATTAACATAATCATACCCCTTTCTACGAAAGGAAACGATTGACACCCGACTAAAAAGTATCGGAAGAGAATAAAAAAGTGTAAATCGAACTTCAATGTTCGTTATCTAGCGCGAACTGTTCGTTTGTCAAAGTCCTATAATTACAGGCAGTTTTATGCCGAGCAACCTACATACGCTGACAAATGTCTGCAAACGTAGAGAAGACATTTGCGGCTTTTACAAGTAAACATCGGAAAAAAATGCGTTTACCAAATCGGACGCAATCGTTGGCCGGCCAATTTGACGCGAATCTACCCACACGTGAGGTTATAAAATGATTGTAAAACCAGAGAAGACAGAGATCGGGCACGATAGGAAAGGAGCGAGCGGCTCGAGCTCGCTCGTGGACAAGGCGCAGTCAAAGACCTCGTGGCCTAATTACAAAAACCAAAACAAACCTACGTGCTCCCAATAGGTGAGCGAGAATACGACATGCGAAACCAAGCGACATGGCACAAGCGTAAAAGTCGCGACACGGGCCCCTACATGACTGGCTACCGACTGTCCCCGGACCCCCCGTGTCCGCTTTTCCATCGTGATCCTCTTACGTTTTTACGAGCACGTAAAAGACCGCGTTTCACTTATCCACGTGAGAAAACCGAAAGGTCATGTCTCGCATTTAACGAATCAAATTTCAAGCGCTCGATCCTTCGATCGCGGAATCGGTTTCGCCGGATTAATGACCCTTGCGGGCCCTACCGTTGAAGCTATTCATTTTTAAGTACAGTAGTAGGGGTGCGGGTCGAAAAACCGACAAATCAAAAAGCTGACAGGTCAAAAACCCGACACACATAAAGCCGACAGTAAAAAACCGGCAGTCAAAAAGCCGAAACAAAAAAATTGACACATCGTCAGGAGAATAGACATTTTTTGAACTGCTGATTTTTTGACTGTCGGCTTTTTGATTGTCGGTTTTTTTACTGTCGGTATTTCGACCTGACATCTTTTTAATTTTCGGTTTTTGGACCCGCACCCCAGTAGTCGGGTGTACCTCAAAAACATGACAAATCACAAAACAGACACTTCAAAAATCCGATATTCAAAAACCAGACATTTCAAAATACGGATATTAAAAAACCAGATATTTCAAAATACAAACATTGCAAAATGCAGACATTAAAAAACCAGACATTTCAAAAATACAGACATTCAAAAACCCGACATTTCACTAGATAACCACCTCAATCCTTGAGGTCTCACTGGAAAGTCATTTCCGAGATCAAATATGTTTGACCAAGGGATTAATTTTGGACACATTCAGAATTCAATCATTGATTATATTTTTTGAATATGTACATTTTAAAACGTCTGGGTTTTTAACGTCTGTATTTTGAAATGTCCGGTTTTTGAATGTCTATTTTTTGAAATGTCTGGTTTTTGAAGTGTCTGTTTTGTGATTTATCGGGTTTTTAAGGCACCCCAGTAGTCCCTATCCTAAGTTGTACGACCCATTCTTACAAAATGGCGGCTGACTGTCCAAAATTATATCCCTTCCCTACCCCCACTGCCGTATGTTCGTTTATGTTCGTTGCGTGTGTGGTGCTTATGTAACCGAAGTGATTGCCGATCCTTGCCAAATACCGTAATTCCAATTGTGTTTTACATGCGTGCATCTTTAGAGTGTCGACACTGTCGTGACTGTCGTCGCGATGCGCAAAGCGAAACGTCATGGAGGGAGAAAAGGGGAACAGGCTTGTATAATTTGGGAAGGGGGAAATGCATAACTTTGGACGGCATAACAACTTTTGATGTGACAATTTAGGATGGGGACTACTGTAAACCTTCAGGAAGACTGCTTCCCGACAAAACAATTCGAATGACTTTTTCCTAATTGCAAGTGCAGCAGAGTCCCGATATATTTACCCACTCGGTTCCTCGCCTTCCCCTCCCGTCTCGTTATATTTATCAAAAGAAGGGGAGTGCCGCTTCTGTTGCGTTATGTACGTGACGTCACCATAGGCCCTTCCTGAGGCCCCAACCCGAAAAAGGGGGGGTGGAAGAGAGCGGCGAAATTGACATATAACGAGATGGAACCGGACAGATATGGTGGGACGTAAATATAATGAGACGCAATTATACCGGCACTTTACTATAACACAATTAGCGACTTCGACTCTGCGGCCTTTGGCTAGATTGGACAGGGCTTGGTAGACCCAGCTATTTACTTGACTATAGAAAAAAACTGAAATTGATTATTTTCAAAACTTCAACCTTAGCACATGTCAGCCGGAGTATTACTGCATAAAATGTTATTATTAATTGTTTCACCGTAATGTTTATAATTAATAAAAGCTTCATTTCTTCTTGACCGCTTTATTAAATTCAATAGGAAGATATGTTTTCTTGGAACGAACGGTCGAATTATAGAATGTGTCTTTTTATATCTCCTTTTTGGTAGAGAAATTGATGCTGTACCTTTTTTGTTGAAAGCACTTTTTGTGTAATTCGTATTTTTTATATTTTTTTTATTGACCTCCCCATAATCTAGTATGGACCGATTCCAAAAACTGAGCAGGTCTAAGTTAGGCCCTGACAAACTGAAGAAAGGGTTATCTTTTAAATCGGTCTTACCATTCGCGAGATAAAAAAAGAACGTACGTACGTACAAGATCATGGACACTCATTTTTTTAGTGCATTTTTGGGTTCTTGATCGGTTCTTTAGGTTCCGAAACGTCGACATTTTATGTAAAACTGTAAGGTAATTTTTTTACTCACAAGCCCTTCGATCTGTGTCGAAGTGATAATATATTTACTTGTCCAACATAATGAAGCATCCATCTTGAAAAAAGATACAAAAACGTATTTTTATTAATTCGTCTGAATAAATGCTTGTCGATTATTATTTAATATATATATATGAATAGTAGGATACTCCTTATACCTACAAAAATTGGTTGTGATAACAGGGCTTGCACAAGCTTGTATTTTGAGTAACCATATTGAGAGCAAAGAATGAATACCTAAGTGACGTCAGTATTGTCTGACTGCTTGAATACACTGTTAAAAATTTCGATGTAATTTTACTGTAAAATGGTGGAAATTAAAATGCCAGTGAAAAATGCGGTGACATTCCTACATTATATAGTAATTTTACATTTTTCGTGATTTTTTACGTGGAAATTTATAGAAAATTACAAAGACGATATTAAATTATTTTTTTTAATTATACAATCGATGTAAAATTACCACTATCATTACTGGTATTTTTATTTCCACCTTTGACGTTGTAAATTTACATTTCCATTGAAAATGTTACATATTTATGGTAAATTTAATTCTATTTTCGGATGGTTTTTATAATAAAATTGTAATTTTAGTACGAAAATAACAGGAAATTTCAACAAAACTATAATAACACGGAAATGTAATTTTACTTTTACTTTTCATAATTATTACGTAGGATTTTGGACAAATCTGTGAGCACTTTTAATTCATTGAATTGTATCCAATATATAGAGTTTCGTAACAAAATACTGATTTTATGATTTCTGTCTAGTTATTGCCTAGTTTATAACATAAGAGATCCTCCTGTACATACATCATCAAATATATTTTTTTACTTTTGCTGAAATTTCACGCACGTGTAATTGAATATTAGCAGAAGCCCATTAAAAATCATGTACATGCACTTGAAATGTAAATTCTTAAACTGTATAGAAATTTAATGAACACGTACAGTAAATTTAATTTGTTTATGCATGAAACATAATGCAAAATTACTCCACGGCTTATGTCCCTGCACAGTAAGATACATGTTAGTTTCAAACTCATTAAATTTAATGTATTAGTGGGTATTAACCTTACATTAAATTTCATGTCATTTTTAATAGTACACCATGATGAATGATATATGTGATGTTGTATTTCAATATGCAGTTAATTAATTAATTATGCATGACGTCAAACAGTTTATTTGGCGGCAAACATTAAATTGTTACTTTTAACGATTTATTTGAAAGTAACACAACATTTAAGCATGAGTTTAATGACATGCAAATTATATAATAATAGTTTGATCACTCGCTATTGTGACCGCTGAGGAAAGAAATATCTTAATGATAACTGAAGAAAAAGAAATAAAAATACTTAAAATTTGTTTTTTTATCATTTACTGGTCAATAATATCACTAAAAATTATGAAAACTCGTAAATGATTTTATGCTACAGTGAAATAACATTATTTTGCTTGCATTAATTTATGCAGTTATAAAATCGCTTCGAATTACGTACGAATGTTCTGATGAACAAAATTGTTTGTAACATTCTTTCCATAAACCTGAGTTGCAGGAGTCTTCAGAAGCTCTAAAATGTCCTAGAAGTTTTGTAATCTCGTCAAGCACCCTAAAAATATGCAGGGACCATAAAGTTAATCACATGGTATAAATCCTAATGGAGGTTTTAAAGTCAACGAAGTATCGTAGAAACGTTAAGCCGTTGCCAATCGACATTTTAGATGTCTGAAAAGTGCATGGAGAAGTGAGTTGGAATAATCAATATAAAAAGCCGGTGACTAGCGCATGTGGCACTTGTCTATTTTCTCATTGAACTTCTGCCACACGTTTTGTCACAGGTGAAAGGCCTTTACGAGCGATGCTTTTATGACGCATTGTGTTTTATTTATGAGTTCGTGATTTAGTCCAAAGTAAAAAAAATTATTATTCATGTACGCTTTTCGAAGGGATACGGGAAGAATGTCGAGAATTCGTTTGTTTTCTCATTAACGTTGTGGAACGGCTGACCGTATTCGGTGGTTCACTTGCCCATTGAATGAGCTCTTCACGAAGCTCCAATGCTTGGGATTCCGAAAAGTCAACCTACGACCACCGTACGTGCTCGAAATTCCATTGGAATCCGACGAAATATGATTTTGTAATTACCAACAAATATTTTAATTACCGACATATTTTAAGAATAATAATAATCAATTATTATTGAAATATTCTCCAATACTGTAGATCCACATATGCAAGCTTGAATCAATACAAAATATGTTTTTTACGACAAAACTCCTCTAGACCACAAACGTATATTTAAAATTAAACAAATAAAAAAACTTAGGATATTGGCACAATAACTAGCAAACGCAGTTGTTAGAGTTGCAATATTATTTTAATTTTCTGATGAAATTTCTTCCAATGACAGCACATGTCTCCTAGAATTAGAGATATTGAAAATGTTTGTAGGGTATCATTTCTTACGCAGCAATGTAAATCAGCCCATGCCTAAAAACTTAATTTTCGAAACATATTTTTTTTTATTTATTACATTATTATTACTTCGACCCAGACCTTAGTCTGGACGAAGTATTGAATTTGGTCACTTCGGGCATAAAAATTACCCTGTAGTTTTTCATCAAATGTCGACGTTTCAGATTCTAATGAGCCCAATTCAACAATAAAAAAATTTGTGTCCGTGATCTTGTACGCACGTACGTCCGTACGTCCCATTTTTTTGTCGCGCGATAACTCGCGTACGGATAAGAGTAATGACATACATTTTTTTTTAAATACATGTCTTGGCATAACTTAGATATGATTAGATTTTGGCGCAGATGCATCCGTCCAGTACTAAAAAATATTAGCCCCAATTACGTTTCTTTGTAGTTTTTTGCAGTTATTTTGTAAAAATACAAATTTTATTCAAAAATGTTTTCAACAAAAAAGATAGAGCATTAAATTCTCTACAAAAAAGTTTGTATGCATTTTCTTCCTAAAGTCAACGATAATGCCATAAAAACTGGTTTAAAATGCTTATGACTATTGTTTGAAAAAGTATTGAATTTGGTCACCTCGGCAAAAAAATTACCCTATAGTTTTTCATCAAATTTCGACGTTTCGACCCCCTGCCCCAGGGGTATAGTCTTCGCCAGCCGCTCGGGTGATCCGCGGTGATCACCTACGGGCGCATAAGTTCTTTTACGCCCTTGATACGAAAATAAATATTTCGATATATCTAAAAGATGTCTTATTGATATTTAATCTAAGATATCCGTCAGAAATCTTTTCGACACTTTGAAGATATCTTTGACGAATTATATGTATATATATTGTATAATATAAGATCATAATAATACAGACAGTAATTAGTAAAACGTAGTAAACATGTAATATGCATCGAATAGTCCATTACAAGACAAGTTCATGAAGTAAGTGTTTTGCAACTTTTATTTATTAATACTTCGGCTGGCCTATCGTCGGGGTCGAAGTTTTGAAAAGGCTCATTTTCAATTTTACGTCGACTCAGGCCATACGTCATAGTTGTAAATCAGTTTTAATTTTCATACATATAAGAAACACTATATTGTTGTAACATATCTATCGAAGCCACTTGGACCTAAATATGATTGACCCCCAAATATCGATATAATTTTATAATATAATTGAAAGCTGTTAGTATACGAACGAGTATTAAGGAATAGCGAACTTTCCACTGGGTCGAAGTTTCTGAGCGAGCGAAGCGAGCGAGGCACCACGCCGACACTAGTTATTATTATATATTATTAATTTTATCTTTTTTATACGGTACATTAGATAAAGAATTATTAATCTCAGTTGATTGTATTGAAAGGCAAACTTTTGAAAAACCAACATCTATTCCTAATTTAAAGTGAGCTCGGTTGGGCACCCTCTCATTCGTAACAAAATTGATGATATCCTTAACATTAGTACAAAATATAATGGATTGAATTGAACCTTCCATTTTATTTGTATCAAAATGTTCATCTAATCGGCGTAGTTATTGAAGTAATAGTTTTATTTCCAGCTTCTGACTAATTAATTTTGTTCAAAAAACATTAATCTACATTGTATTAAGTGTGCATCCATGAGAGATGAAAATATAGTTTAGGTATTATCATCATAAGTACCATATGTATAGCCATTAACCGACAAAAAAATAGAAATTTGAATTTCTGTTTTTAAAATGACTTCTCAAAAACGGTCCGATGGATGTTTCTAAAATTTGAGATGTACTTTATTCGTGAGTTCTGTAAATGACTCCAGCAATAATATCAAAGGAGCTTTTTCCATCGCATATGAAACCCGTTCCGACCAAACATTAATACCATTTTTAAAAAGGATTTAATTACTAACTAACACTGTCCGATACCTTTCTTGTTCCAAGATCTCATTTTTCTCGAAAATGGGATGTGATAGAAAAATTATGTAAGCACCATTATTTTCAGCGTAAACAATTCGTTCGGAAATATAATACTGCAATTACCAATGGCAAATTCTCTTTTACTACAAAAACAATAGAAATATGATCAAAAAACGTACATTTTGACACATTCAACCTCATCTTTATCGAAAATGGGACGTAATAGGAAAAGTCTGCCAGCGCCATCATTTTCATCATGAAAAATCCGTTGGAAATTATACGCCCATTGTCACAGACAAGAAAAAGTACAATTTTATCATTCAATGTAATACAAAGCATATAAGTAAAATATACAGAAGTTACGGTTAACGCCAATAGTGTCGAAACACAGAATTTGCAAGCATAAAAGTAATTTACAGAGACCATCACAAACTGAAACTGTAATAACAGAACATAGAAGGGACACACTGCATAATTTTAAATCCAATGATGTCAACATTTTAGATGTTGAAAATCAATTTTTTAGCAGAAGAAATTCGGAAATGATCCACATATCTCGTCAAAAAGCCAACTAATAAAATAGAGGATACACAAAATATACATATTAGTTATAATGAATTACTGTAAACTTTGAAATCATCAAAGTAATCTCCTGCTTATTCGATAAAGAGTATATAAAGGCGAAGACAAAGTAGACGTTAGTCACTAACAAACAACCCTTGTAACTTACCTTTTGCACTCGAAAAGGGCTCCAAGTGATCCGAAACGTCGTGCTAAGCATTTTTATGTTTTCAATTTTATGCAAGATATTAGCCAAATTTTCTATGTTTTAATTATTAGATTATCAACCTGCAAATTTGTTCCGAATTTTATACATTTATAAAGAAATTAACTTTTAAATATTAAACCTTCTTACTCGACGTAGCGTAAGTTTTTGTTTTGAAATATGTTTCTAAGTACTATCGACTGAAAGATTGGAAAACCATCCTTAACCCGAAAAGATTAGTCAAACTTGCATATCTTAATATTTTACGATTCATAACTACCATGAAATTGTTTGGAATGGATACCGTTTCATAAAAAATATCACTTTTGTAAGGCAGGTAGTTTACGGATTTGGCGGAAATCTTACCTAATGAGCGATTATTTTTCGAGTTTATTTGACAAATAACATTTTATACCTGACAATGTCAAATTTGAGTAATTATAAGAAATAAAAGGTTTATGACTTGTTTGGACCCTTACGAATATATTATGTAGTTGTAAACGAGAAGGTGTAACTTGATTTTATCTCTGTTTTAGGTATGAATGACATTGTGCTTAACTCTGGTATTGTATCTAATACTGTCACATTTTTGTGAAAAAAAAATATTCGTTCGGTAATTCTCACATAAAATTAGAATAATACTGGTATAAAATTAGAATTCCAACTACCTTGATACATTCACGTATTTTATTTTTTGTAAACAAACGATAATTTTGAATTGGCTTGATAAATATATGAATATTGTATATGAAAGTTGATAAATAATATTTAATTTTGATATATTTAAGTTTATGCCCCGTAGAGATTTATCAAAAGTGTATTTCAACGTTTTCGCTGTCTAGGAGTTTTCTGAATTCTTTTGTAAATCTTTATACTTTCGGATTCTGATGTTTTGTGATTTTCTTCTTTGCGATTTGTCAATTAATGTTACGACATTTCTATGTCAACTCTAAAATTCTTAAAATGAAAACTCGCAAATTTCTCACTATATAAAAATTCCGATTGGACAACTGTTAATGAAAGTGGTCACATCGGCACATTTATAAAGTGCAATTTTATTGTTATTCAGTGAGATTTCTGAGTTTTCACTTTAAGGATTTTAGAGTGAAAAGACACTATTAAGATGTATTAAAAAATGAAAACCCTATAAGCACAAAGAATGATTGCACAATAGTACAATTCCCTGACGGAATGTCGCTAAATGTATACGAATTGTGGGACTAACTTTTGCAGTAAAATTGATCAAAAATGTTCGAAATATTGCCACCAATGGAGGAACGTATTTCTGGTGTAGCAAAATTTATTACTCGTACACGTATTTTTTAATTTAGGTGCACTACAGGAATGTTTTATGTTTTCTATTGTGACTAAATACGAAGTTATATGTATTCCGAATAAGGGTCGTTCTACAATAGTTGGAATTTTACAGGGCCCCTCTTTTTTACGTATTTATTTTGTATAAACGAGCAATATACACTCGATGATGTATTGCAGTCTTAATATGTGCAAGTAATAATAATTTGATGTGGATAGTTTTTTATTCAAGAATATCGTTGTTTCAATCGGAAATTCTCATTACCCTGGTCTACTACGATTTTTTTAATTAATATATTTTTGGTAAACTAAAATGATATTTATCAAAGTAATGTATAATTTTTACAATAACAATCTAGATTAATTCGTGTCCTCACTTTTCGTTCTCATCCCCCTGCCTATATACTTACGCTATAAAATGTTGTTTTTAATCCAATGCTAAAGGCATAATACTTAAAATATTCTTTCAATATGACTATTTTTAATAATAACCTTAAATGCCCATTCCTGTGCCATTATCATTCCCCTAGCCACATACATGACTGAAAATTTTACAATAAATGAATATCGAATGGAATAAATATGCAAATGTGGATATTGTATATAAGCTCTGGTATTGTTATAAGCATTTTCTATGTGTCTGGATGAATGAGTTATCCAACATTTATAAACGTCAATTCGCAACTATAGGTCATTTTATATAAGTAACAAAAACAGATGACATATTATTAGACAGAGGTTTTCGGAGCCGCTGATTGTTAATTTGGCCATAGATTTACAATATTCATCATGGAAAATCCAAGATGGCAGATTAAAATGTAAAAAGTTAATTCATCAAACTGAAATTTGTTGCTCAGGGGGTTTCGGGGTCGCCGACGACGAATCGGGTCTCACATTTTACAATTTCAAAGTAGTGAATTCAAGAACGTGTAAAAGCTACTTGATGGAAATGAAATTCGGGATGGTTTTCGGGATCGCTGATTACGTAATCAGCACCCTTAAAAACCTCGATATACTAAGTTTCTTTACATTTCAGTTACTATTTTTCAATTTTATTCGCCATATTGGGTATCCCATATTGGATCCACCATATTCAATTTAGAAATTCTACAATCTGATTCGTAATCAGCATCCACGAAACCTCCTAAATTTAAGCATTGTTTACCTTTTGTTATTATTTTTAATTTTGATCCGCCATATTAAATTTTGAAATTCTGAGATGAAATTCGAATTCAGCGACCCTGAAAACTATTTAATAACAATTTTCAATTAAACGTGATACACTGCGCTGATTGTGCCGCAAAATTTTCAAAAATTGATTATTAAATGTAGAATTAAATAAAAAGTATTTGTTAAATTGACTGGCCATGACAGCTTCGTGAATAATAGTGTTTTAATAACGTTAATAAATTTTGGTGGTCGAAAATACGTAAAATACCAAAAAATGATAATAAGTCGAGGTAGGTGTGAAGTGGTAGAACTGTAGGAAGAATAATTATTTATTTAGAGTAAAATTAGAATTAAAATTAAATAAGATATGCTTAGCAGTATACGTCTTACGATGCAAATGATCGGCAGCAATTGTCACCTTCTAAAGAGGAATTTTTCCAAAATCATATAGACGTGTTATGAAAATATATTTTAAAACATTCGTGAAGTTCAAAATTACAATATTACTTTAGATACCCTCCTCAACCATAATCAGATTTTCGATAACTCAGTTAACCAAAATTATTTGGACGAGGTTGGAATATTTTATAGAATCGTTGCGTGTAGGCCCTACAATTGAATTAATTCAGTAATTAAATTCAGTAAATTATCTTGCACAATTTATGCCGCTCGTGTACGAGGGTCGCATAAAGCGAAGTTCTCCGTTTAACCCTTTTATCTATAAGTAGGTAATAAATATCTAAATTGTTCTAATCATGGTCTACGTGACGAGCACGTCGTATAACCGAGAGGCTGCCAACCGGGCGTGTGTCACTTGACGAGAAGATTCCACTTAGCATCCCGGAAAATATAATTGCGATTTATTTTCAGCTGTTTTGTTGACTCATTCCTAGCTTACTATTTTACTTCCGCCGACAAAGAAAAATCTGAGACTTAAATTGTGGCATAAGAAGCGATTCCGTAAAAATTGTTCTTTTTCAACTATTTCTGAATCAATCAAACTTTTTAAGAGTGCGTGAATTACAAGATATCGTGGAAAAGGTGCGAAGATTAGAAAACCGTAAGTATATGTTGAAACTTTGTCGCAAATTGAATTGGTATGCATCTGACATTGCAAATTACCATCAATAACGGGAAAATATGGAACAATTTCTAAGAAATGAGAGAATTTTTTTAATCCAGAATCATTCACTTCGTGTAGTTCATTAATTATTATATACATATAAATAATTAGAATAACATTGATTTCACAAAAATTATTTTTCATCGTTTCCGTGCAAAAACATTTTGCAATTAATGTCTACAGTGAACAGTCATTTAAACAGGTACTGACAATAAGTAAATAAGCAACCATAAATACAAAAAGCTGCAACATTTTTAAATAGATAAAATTTCCTAAAAACATTATATAAGTAACACATCATTCAACATAAAACTTGCAGAAAAAAGGCATACATTTTTCTGACTTTCAGTACACTTGCAACAATACATGAACAAACAATGCGACATAAAAGTATTAATTTTTCCCAGTTATGTACACGGCAAGAAATGACTTGGTTGGTAGCACTGATTCATGTTTGAGCAAAGAACGAGCTTTTAATATAATAGAATACTCTCAAAATATGGATAAGTAATTATATTAAGATTTTCTTCGTTCCATTTTCACCGTTTAAACGTACCTAATCGATACCATATAAATTGACATTATAATTTTCGGACTACAAATTATTATTAATCAAGATTGTCACCATTTTGAAGGACCTTTGCAGAAAATGACCGAATAGGTCACCTTCAATTTGAAAGCTACTCCTATTCGGTTGTGCAGTAATGATGTACGAAAAGACATTTTAGTGAGGAAAAACCTACGCCAGGTAGTTGATTAAACATGGATTTTCTCCGCAACATTCCCATGTTTTGCAAATTATTATAATTTGTAATCCAAAAACGACAACATTTAATCACGTTCACCTAGCACTTTGTTCCTAACAGACACGTTCAGGTGATACAAGCTATAGTTATACAATCAAATAAAACTATCTACGTGATTGTGTTTCTAATGAAAATGGGAATCACAAAAGAATCTGGATTGAGCACATACCTATTCCAACTATGTAGCTTCCGAATGACGTTACAACGAAGGTTCACGATGGTACCGCATGCACATACGTTGTCCAGTGCTTGGCTGCATTGAAATATGCAACGATGTGCTTGACAGAATTTTAATCCTATTTCAGAGGGGACTTAAATGATATTTCTGGCTGCAAACGGATAACCCAATCACGAGTCAACGAATTAAACTCTCTACATCGGACATTTGGATGACAAATTAAAATGTAGTGATTGATTATTACGAGTTTATACCATGAATGTGACAAAATTAATGTAAAAATAATGTGAATGCATTTTGATAACGTTTTTAATAATGCAGTGACGTTCAAATATATTCATAAACTATACATTATAAAACAAAACAAATTAAGTTAATTCAAAGTGAGAAATGATATAATAAAATGTTAACACTTGGATTAAAACCGTTAAGCCTGTGATCGAAGCAAATAAAATTATTGATTAGTTAATTGGAAATTGCTGGTTAATTGTAAAAGTATTTCATTTATTGTCAGAACAGAAAAAAATCGTACAAACTTTCTATGAGTTGAATCGACATACAATTTTGGCGTTCTGTCTTTTTTTGTGCGTGCGAATCATTTTCTAATCGAAAGATAAACATAATGTTGTAAAGAAGTTAAAGGAACGGTATCGCATTTTGCTCTTCCCATTTTACTCTAAACGCAACTCAAAACAAAACACGTCATAAAAAATAGTCCATAATGCCTAATGAATCGAATAAAAAACGAAAAAAGATAGTCATAGTAAGCTGATAAAACCATGCAATACCGATTGTAGTTCTATTTATTTGATTGGTACTTATTTCAATTGAAATGTAGCCTAATATCAGAATATTACACCACACACGTAAGTTAGCAAAGAAATCATAGAAATTCAATACTAACTCTGGATTAACTAGAAACTAAATACTAGATCTAACTCAAGACTAATTCAACTTATATGTCAACAAATAATAAAATAAACATGTAGAAAATGCTCTTATAATATGGAATACCGAAATCCCAATTTTTCACGTATCTCACATTGCCCCCTTTCCTCTGCACGTTTAAAAACTCATGAAATAATTTCTAAACCCCTTTATAAATATATATTTTTAAATGTTTAATTTATCTTGTTTAATTTTATCAATCAGATTTTTCAAAAATGTGATTAAGTAAGTAAATAAATAGAGAATTAATTAATTCTGGCATAAATTTATTTAAAAATTCTGCATCGTGGATGAATAAACGAGATAAAATAAAGTAAAATAGTGGTCAAAAAGATTGACATAAATATAAAATAAGTAAAATAAAATTTTAAATTGTCAAAAAGCGCATTTTATGTTTTGTTCTAAGGTTTTAGACACATTCAGAATTGAATGTAAAGTATTTAATTGATACAAACATGTTTTTAAATCCAACTCTGAATGATTTGAGTAAATTTAATTGGCTATTTAATTGATTATTTTGTATATTTTTCTAAAATCTGAGAAATAAAAATCAATTAAGCAATTTATAGTATGTATGAATGGAACCCATTAAAATACTCAATAAAGAAATTGATACTTCAAAAGAGTACATAATGTTTATACGCCACAAAACATTACTAATCTATAAATACATCCATGCCCAAGAAAACGATTTGACAACTATTTCATGATCCTAAAAATTAGGTCTGTAATATGTCAGAATCTTGGAACGTCATGTTTGTTGCAGTTGCTCCATGTTTAGTTTCTCAGAAAAGAAAAATATGTATCAGTGATACTACATCATCGTTACTGTTGGAAATCTTTCTCCGACACGATAGGCTTTTGATAACACGCGTAATTGGATGCAATGCGATAGTCATATGTCTTAAGGGTTTGCGCCTGCTGCACGATCGCATTCGAGAATTTGGCTTTATCTTCGATACAGTATAGTTATCGAATGATAAAGTGGTTGGTACTCGCGAATTTATTGCTCGCTACTCACAGCACACCCAGCATAGGTAATTTAAATCTGCATTGCGCGAAATAAATCCCAGTGCCAGAGAAGTGATCTTTGAAGTGTGTTTTTGTCTTTGCTCCATCGTACGTTATCAGAATTGCCCCAAATGAACTGTAACTTTCCTATGCTTTTGTATGTTACTAATATTTTCCTTTGTAATTCTAACTGGATTGATGATTTGTCACGAATGAGCTCCCTTTTGCCAAATAACATTTATTTTTAATTAATGAGAAATGTTTAGACTAAATTATGAAATAACTGGTGTCCTATTGATTCAATGGAAAAACCAACGATGGAAATTTAAATACTATCCTGAGGAAAGTATTTGCGATTACTTCAATCAAGATTTGAATGTGTCAACAAAATAGAAAAGTTTATAGCGAAGAGGATATTTAGTTATATTTATAAAACGCTACATTTTAGTATAAAAGAAATCATTTGATGAAATTAAATATACATTCTTCTCTCTAAATTCTTTGGAGTGAAAATTGAGCCACTCTTTCACTAAGAGTGCAATTTTCACTCTATTGAGAGTGATATTTTTCATCTTTTTCACTCTTCTAGGAATCAGTCTTTTTCTTTACTCTACATGGAGTGAAATTTCACTCTTCATAGAATGACATTTTCAGTCTTAATAAAAGGCTCAATTTTCAATCCAAGGAATTTAGAAAATATTCAAACAAGGAAAGATTTATTTATTATAACAAAATATGAAATCATGCTAATCTAAAATTATTTGCAATTAATGCATTAATGTCTATTATATTTGAAACTACATTAAGGTTATGAGCATTGAGTTTTTAAGCTGTGCAAGTCAGAACGACTATTTTACTTTTCATTACTTTTGTCGAAATCTGCCTTTTTCTACGACAATAATTTTTTGCGCTGATAGTGAATATCAATTGTGAGTATCTCTAAATGTATTTAGTACAAAAACGCCGAAAATTAATAGATTTTGAATACAGGAAATCATTCGCTTTATTTGAACTTGAAGAGAAACAACTATTTAACAAAATATTCAATGACATAAAGAACATAAAAAATATATTATATTACATACAAATAAATTTATACAATATTAAATCAAAATGTTTCCAGCTTGTTAGTTATTTCTCTAAACGAGGGAAATAATATTTTGAAAGAATTATGATGGTTGTTAAACAAGTCGCATTCACATTCATTCAAAAGACATTTGAAATGTGAAGATTGTAAAATTTTATACCGAAATTGTGCGTAAAATTGAATAAAAAAGATAACTATGCTTAAAGTGATGCTTACTGCATGCTCACTGTAAAATAATGATATAACACGTTAAGAGTGAAAATGGATAAAAAGAATGCTGGTAGAATTTAGATACTAATTATTAGGCACATATCTTGGGTTCAATATGTATTAAAAAAATGTTTTATGAAATGCCTAAAAATTGTATATATGTAACAAGCCATCCCTTAAATAGGAAAATTTTATAAAACTGTCTAATTCATAGCCACCAAAAGTACACTTAAATTATGTAAAAGAAATGCCCGATAAATACACATTAATTTTATTCCATGATATATAATAATGTGTCGCTTCAAAAGTGCGTAGAGGTGGAATACGATCAATCTGACGCAGTCGGTAGGAAATACTTTTATTTATCTTGTTGTTGCTGTAGAAAAGATCTTGATGAGGTGTATTAACTCCAAACACATACATTGTGAGTCTATACGATAAAAGTCATGAAAAAAAAAATTCGCTCGATCATACAAGATTGATCGAATATGTAGTGACTATTTTAGCGGCCATTTTGAACGGAACTGTTTTTCGTTGTCACAATCAAATTTATCCAATCCGTTTTTACAATTCCTACATTCAATAGTTTTACACAATACCAGCTATTAATTTTAATTGAAATTTACAAATGTATTCTAGTCGATTATAGTTTCGAAGATTTCGTTTCAGTTAAAATATTTGCAGAATTTATTGATTTTTTTAGTTGAAATAATGAATTTAAGCTCATCTACGAAAAATAGCAATCACCAGTTTTATGGTAATGATAATCACACTGAAGAAGAATAAAGGATACGGTTACTTGCTCAAAAATCAATTCTGAAACAAACGTGGTAAAAATGTATACTGATTCACTCATGCTACTAAGCATGCAATTGAAAACTCCTATCATTCACATTTTGTTTTATTTACACTTCGTAGAATGTGAATATGATGTATATGATTTTATAAATAATACCAAAGAAAATATTTAAGAATTATCTGAAAGTTTTGGCGTAATTCTCTTCAAATGAGACACTTTAAGATACTTTATTTTTACAGTGTGTATACATAATTACGTTGTACAAGCTGGAATTAGAAAAAGAAATTCAATGAACTTTAATGTACTTTTTTCAGTGTAGATTACTGCCTTATCTTCAAATTACTTTAAACGCCTGAAGCTTTGAAAAACTATGAATTCATATTTCACTTAAATAGCAGAAATATTACATTCACCTGAGTCAAATATTCACCAATTCTAGTAAAATCAGGACGTTTTAAATCAAAAATAATGTTTAAAAAATGAAATAAATCAATTATACCGTCAAAAACTCAAGACTTTTTTAGTGTTTATGCTTCTTCAAGATAAAGATATGTAAGGTATCATTCGAAGCATATCCTCTTCTTCACTTTAACTAATGACACTTTAGAAACAATAAAAATTAACGGACATATTTATGGCATTAATATATACATTAAATACACAAAACTTATATCAACATAATATGGTTTCGGTGCTCGAAACGTCCACTGTTGTCGACTGACCGTTCAAGATGTCCGCACATACCATGTATCATGAATTTGTTCCAAAAGAATACTTTAGGACTACTTTTATCGTAACTGCGAAACACTTTACCTTTGCCCGATATCGTGTTTCAATTCAGACAATCTTTCATAAAGATTACTTCCTGACTACTTTTGGAATACTTTGAGAATGATTTCGAAAGTGTGCTTATTGGGAGTAGATCCACAGCAGATTCAGAACGGATCCGTCATGGGTTTAAAATATGTTTTACATTCCGTTAAACATTTTTTAGTTGATGCAGTAGACGTAAAAAGCTCATTTTACGCCCTCATGTGCGGGCGTAAAATGCTTATTTCACGCTTCGTGAGCTGAGGCGCGAAATTGCCGCTTTAGGTCCGCATATCGAGGCGCAAAAACATTTTACGCCTACTGTAAAAAAAATGTTGAATCTCAGACGTAAGATTTTCACCCTCGGGTTCTGTCGTTGAGGCGTAAAACTCCATTTTACGCCCTTGATACAAAAATAACTATTTTCACCATTATATTGCATACTGGACCTTCGCTCCATTCTATTGAATAACGTGTATATTGCGAGCAGAGTCTCCAAGGAGTGTAATTACAACGCTGCATATATTGAGTGACAAACGTTACACTGCGGTTGAGTATAAAAATACTGCACTAATTATATTTTCTGATAAAACGTTTTAATTCATTATAATACATAAAAAGCTTTCAAAGTGTTATTAAATTTATTTGATTTGGCCTTTTAAAAAATTGTTTTGTCTAATTGTGAAGCTTGTGTATTTCATTTTAAAACCCAAAAAATCTCTCATCAGATATAATAGCAATTTTATTAATTTTTTGTATCGATGATTCACTAAAGCATATTCAATAAGCCACGTGCGTTTGAAGCTTAATTACATACTTATGTACTACAATTATATTTCATATGCAACTGCCAAACTCGTGTTTGATGTAAATTCCCTACTCCGCCTCTTCAAAGATATTAATACGATTATATGATTTACAGCGAATGTTGCAACAATTCTCGTACCAGCTAATTTTAAACGTCATTTACAACCTAAACCTTCAACGATGCATTGTAACAATCCGAGCGTGAAATCCGTCACCTGCGGAGTTTTGACGATTTTTACTGATACCTGTGCGTATAGAAATGCAAATTGTAAATTATGGTCGTTACGAACTGAACAGACACTAACATTTTTCTATCGCTCGAGCTATTCGTACGCTAAGCCTGGAACTAGTGTGTTGTTATCGTTCAGTTGATAGCTGACATTAGACACAGGTGACGTAACGCTTAGGGTCAATGTATCCACTAGTTTTATGCAATTGCATGCCGGTACGCTATGAATAGTCTAGCCAAATAGCGACTGCTTGGAGCTACACTCAGGGCGTGCGCGTATGTCACGCTTAATCGCACTTCACTGTTTGAATAATGCTCGAATGAAAACGCGTTCTCTCTATAATCGGTTTCATATAATAACCAAATAATTGTCAGAATTATATCTCGTTACTCTAAAATGTTTACATCGGCGCGGTGGCACGTACGTTTTCCGTGACGTTGACATCAATGAAAATGGGAGCATGTGCTCCAATCTAGCGTCATTTGTCTAATTATAGTACGTCCAAAGTCGACATTACTACTTGAAAAAATAAAAATATTGCAGAAATAAATTCCTAGCAAAAAATTACGTGATTACAACCAAGACAAAGTCCAAAATGGATTTGTAAAGGTATAAACTGCAAGAAATATTTCTTGCAAACTTAAAAGAAATCGATGACTATTAATCATATGATGCACATTCTCGGAGACTACTGCATAAGACGCTCAACAAATCGTAGTTTTATGTAATGTTAATTCCCCACCCATATGGTGCACTACTCACGCACAGAAAATCTAACGTAATGCATATTGAAAAATTACTTTCATGTAATGATCATTGAAAATTGAGTTTGACGAGTCTCAGAAGCCCGGAGCACAAAATGCAATTTCGCTGATGTCTAATCAGTCTCTTTGCATAAACATTCGAATATGTGGTTTACCAAACACAACTTTCTCTATTAAAATAATAAAATAAAAAATTCATTGACTACATTTTCATATCTAACTTGTTTACATCTAATTATTGTTAACAGATATTATAAGTTTCTTGAAATTGTTTTGTAATATTCAAATATAACGCTCATTTTCACCTCTACGTAGCATATTCGACAAAGTAAAAGAATTCATTTTATTCAGTGCTAGTACCAGTAGCTATATTCTAAAAATTGTTGCTCTGATATAAATGAATAAAAACGATGTGGTAACACTTCACAACACAACCGAAAAACTACAAAAATCTGTTTGATCCAACTATAACACTATACAGAAAAATGTTCATTTAACTAACTGAAACATTGTTAACCCATAAATGGCTAACTATATTTAAGTTTTAAACAATCACACTAAAATATAGCGAGTGCAGTTATTTTTTATATTAACTATGTTTTTAGAAGTTTGGCATTTTGTACATTATTACATGAAAAAAAAGTTTGTAATTTGAAATAAATATTTACTTAAATGCAGTTTCTTTTCAGTATATCTGTACTGAAAATTCAAATTTCAGTTAAAATAGAAATAAAATGTAAAATACATATTGAAAAGCTGCATAATATCGATGCGTAGGGAAGAGTGGCTCAAACCAGACCGACTTTTCATTCTCGCTCACAGAAGACGCAAATTATTAAGTCTGATTTTAAAAAATAGGATAGTTGATTAGCTTATTTGATTCTTCAGATTTTCCCTGATGAACTATTTAAGGAACTCTTTCCAATTTTAATGTTTGGCACATGAACCATTCTTGTAGCATTTTTTTAGAGGATTTTTACGAGCAAAAAGATCGACGCCAATAATTTTT
This sequence comes from Trichopria drosophilae, assembly GCA_030407085.1. Classification (NCBI taxonomy): domain Eukaryota; kingdom Metazoa; phylum Arthropoda; class Insecta; order Hymenoptera; family Diapriidae; genus Trichopria; species Trichopria drosophilae. The sequence goes on from CM059583.1 coordinate 166,880,478, forward strand.
TATTAAATTTTTTGTTGTTACACACAAAAAATGAAAACAAAAAATGTTGATATAATTGTACAGCAGCTAAACAAAAAACTAATAAAATATTTTAATGCATTTTTGCCTCCCGGGTAAGAATATGATAACTAAATTTGCCCATCGTTCATACTAATGTCGACATATTGAAAAAAACTGTTACAAATTTGATTTTCATGGGTTATTTTCAGAAACAGTTTTGAAAATGTTCACCGTACCAAAATATAAATAAAATTTTGCGCAAAAACATTCATTAATTTTGTTTCTTAATTAACGTAGTTTTCTATCTATTTTTTAATGAAACTACAAAATTGCAAAATTTTTAAAACAATTGTTAGTTTTGTCCTTTAAAAGAAAGAATTGCAGGATTCTACATTAAATATTTTATATCATGTATTAAAACGGAGATTTGAATTAATCTATATAGTTGTATATAATAGCAGCTACGTTTTGGCATTGCTAAATATTTCTATTAGTTATTGAATAAAGTAAAAAAGTTCAGAAGCAGATATAGAGAATAATTTTAGTTGAATTTTTGTTACGTCAGTTTTTCGACTTTATGTGTAATAATTGTACCAAAATCCCCTGGTAGAAGCCTGTATAGTTTTATACTGCCCAGTTTCACTATACGTTACACCTTTAACACGGTAAATAGGGAGACTGGACACATACTAAATGGACCCATTTTTTAGTGGCGTTATTGTCAATTTAATCAATAAGTTTATAATGTTAATTTCACATAGAAGTAAATTATTGTCAAAAGAAAACTGATAATTTCAGTAATTTGAACTGCTCGATTTTCATTCATACATTTAAAATCTCCCTGAACAAGTTTCAACTTCGAAATTTAAAAGATAGATTTAAGTAAAAAAGGTTGACTTATTAAATATAAAATTAACTTTCCTTAAAATACAGTCAGACTTTTCGAAGAGATTTGTTACGAATCAAACCGATTTGCAGAGTATTTATGATATTTCCGGGATTTTGAATCTGTATAGTAAGTAGATTACATACACTCTCTTCCATAATCTTCTGATGATATAAGCCTCCTTACTAAACATCATCAAAGAGTAAGTAATAATACCGCGATAGTACATCTTAATGGGATATTAATTTGGAAATCTTCATTAAACTCGCATAAACATGTTCCCTTATATTCTTAACCTTAAAGATAACGTGCGAATTGCAGAGTGCATTCACACCTAACTGATAAAAGTTCCGTTCCTTCATTGCCGTTGAACCGAAGCGACCTTTCCGATCTTAACGTTACTTAATTTAAAAGGGTTTTTAATTTAAAGCGGTACTCTAAAAAAAAAATTTCACTTTACGGCACATAGCATTAACGTGATGCTAAATAACATACTAATTACAGAGGGCTTCCTGAGCACAGTAGTTCAATAAACGCTTCGTTGTACATTTACACAACTTACGTACACATATACAGGTATTAAAATAAACGTATAGTGAACGTTTCAGCTATCCCTAATGAAATTAGTAGAACTATGTCTTTTAGATAAATTGAAATTGATTTAATAACTCGAATGTTGCAGTTGACGATTAAAAATTAGTATTTTAAAATGCACGCAGTTTCTAAATAATCTATTATGCCATGATTGCACTAACTATGTGATATGTAACTCAGGTATTAACAGAAAAATAATAAACGGACCAACTAAAAAATGTATTTAGATATTCACGATTATGATCAACGTTTGCTAAGTGTATGATTATACTACCAAAACCACTATCCTAACATTGTTTGGAAAATAAGTTGTCCTGAAATATTTGGAGTCATTCCATCCATTGAAAATATTTAGATTTAATATTCAGAAAAAATTAAATTCTTTCCGTCTATTTATATTTTAAAAATTAATGGTCATCATGCTACATTGAAAGATTTTATAATAAATGCAAGCTGTACGTCATACATCATTTCATTCACGTGTCGCTACGAAATGAAAAATTAATCGTAAGTGTGACAAACACATAATATTTATATCACCGATGACCAATTCAAGTACTGATCACGGTCAATTGTACTACCCTGCCACACGTATGATCTATATGTAGCATGACTAATGATCTGATACGCGAACGGTCATCGGGTCTTTGGAATAGAATGTCACAGACTTAAATAAATGACATCATGCACCACTTTTCCGGATCCATTAGTCGACGCCATTTTTAGTTGATTATATCATTATTCTGTTTACGACTCGGCAATAAACACACATACGTATAAATGCGTTATTTCGAAGATCTGTATCTGGAATATAATACTTTTCTAGTACGTGTAACTAACTTGATACGCCAACGCTTTCAAATATTCCTGTTAGAGGCGAGAAAAATAAAAGTTTCTGAACTGGAATGCGTATAGTAAATAGTGTATCATTTTATCTATCGCTGTATAGTAAAACGCAAATACAAACGTGCACGCAATATTAATATACGGAGTACGGACATAAAAACATCGATAAATTCTCAGTGCAAGCTCGGACTGACGCTATGGATGGACAACCGGTTTAGGTTATGACGAAATTCACGAATCTCCGTTTATTAGTTTTATCGTCACGCGCTGTTGGACAACCGTACTTCCACGTTTCATTATTCTAACTACATTTACCCAAATACTAAAATCTGATGAAAAATCATAGCAATTTCTATACCAGATAAAGATAACATATTTGTACCCTTATATCCTCAGTTATCACAACACGATGTTAGTTTTTTTCTGCATATGCAAAACAGTAATATATTTATGTTGTCTAATTTTAGACATCACTTTTATAAAATTTAATGTCAAATTTTGTAATTCTTCGAATGCTCATGTCAAATACTGTATTAGAGCAACTCGTATGCAGTACAAAATAAACGCTTAGTTGATGACATTATTGGATTTACATAGTCAAGTATGTTAGTTACTCTTACATTTTTTTTAATATATTAATGAAATCCTAATGAACTTTAAATGTTGTTTAGGATTTTATTTAAACCTAATACCGTAGATCTAGACGAAATGAGGATTTTGGTGACTCTTACAAAAAAATACTCAATTATGAATACATAGAGCTTTATATGCAGGCCCGTATATGGCTCATTTCATTTAATTTGTCATATTCATGTCCCTTGCCAAAACAAAATGTTTGTCATGAATTTGACTTACGTTTTTTTTTCTATTTCATAAACTACAATAATTTGTAATCATTTTTCAACTTACAAGTGTGGAAAAATGATTGGACATAAAATAGCAGGGTAAAATGCCAGCAAAATGTCATGAGTGTCCCTTGTCCCGCATTCAATTTTACATTTTCAAACGAATGCAGTGTCCTGATTCTACCAGTTTACAAGAGAAAAAAAATTAAATCGTAAAGTAGAAATTCTATATTTGTAAAAAATCGAAATATAATAATATCATTCAATAGTATAACCTTTCAAAAAAATAAACAATGCGTGTCCCTCACTTTCTTCTAATTTTATTTTGCATATACATTGTTGTATTTACGCGTGTTTTCAAATTTATCTACTGAGCATAGAAACTTCTTTACCATCACATCGGCACCTAGTGACAATAACAAATGAAGTGAAAAAGGCACAGTTCGCTGTATTCCAAACTCACAGTTTTATATGAATACAGAGAACCGAACGAAGGTTTTGCAAAAAGTTGTATGTCATGAGTGTCCCTTCGTAAAAATGGTGAGTAAATATTTTGAAATTAGTGCCCATGTCACATTAAAAACACTTTTTGATCCACGTCCGAATAAAACTAACCGCATCTTTGTAAACATAACCTTGCTCTGTTTAGAAGTAAACAAAGAACAAAATGTCATGAGTGTCCCCGTCATGAGTGTCTCTCTTTCGAGTTTCACACAAATTTGTTTTATTTTGGCATTAGTAAATTAATAGTATAATTACGATACGATATTTACTAAATTAATAACATACTATGAGGACGGTATCGCCGTGCCTGAAAATATTACTAACGACTCGCGTATCGCACACACGGAGAAAAAAATACAAGAAAATTTACCAAACTTATTTACCGTCGTTGACAACATTATGTTACCATCAGCCAGTAGAAAATGCAACATTTCAAACGCATTGAAAATCAAAATGAAGAAAAAAAAGTTTTTCAAGACGATATCATTTATCATATTAAAACTCCCAAAGAATTGAAAAAAACAAAGAACTTTTACTCTATTGTAGAATATAAACAGATAGAAAAGTTTTTGAAGAAATAAATTTTATATGTTATAATAATTAATAAATTTGTGTGTTTTCAAAATAATATTATAATTATCTTTGAGAGTTTAATAAAAATTATTTCCAAAAAATATGTATGAAATTTTTCCTTAATTTATGTCATGAGTGTCCCCAATTTTAGTTTACGCGCATTCATTACATACGTCTAAGGAAGTATACAAATAGTTATGAACAATTTTTTTTAACTTTCCAAATGAATTAACTGTTAGAATATAGTCATAAAATACTTATTGCTAATGAAATATTCTTTCCTAGACAAAAACAGAAAGGCAGATTATTATTTAATCTTATTTTTTCTGTGCTTTGCCTAAATTATAAAAGTCTTCTGTCGTGAAAAGTGACCCTGTAATGAAATTTACATTTCATTATGTTAGATAAGTGAATAAACAATACAATAATATGGGTTCGCAGTCAAATTAGTCACCGTTCAATCAAAAATATGCAGATATATTTCTTTTTTTTTAACTGATTTTTTCTGCCGAAAAACAGTCTGCCACGGCAAATTTACGATTCTATTTTAGGGCAATTAGCAATTTCGTGTATTTTAAACATTAAAGAATGTAAATAAATTAGTTTCAAACCCAAAATCGTAACCTGCCATTTTCACTTTTATGGAGGCAGAATATGACAAATTAAATGAAATGAGCCATATACAAATAATAATTCATGATATAACCTACACATCAATAGCAAAATTTTCCATTTTTAACGACTTTCTTGCTTATTCTTCAACTAAATTGTCATCATTCCTGAAGAATACCGACAGGTGGCTGAAAGGTAAACAAATATATGCCATTTACTGATGCATCGAAATATTAATTGAACATATTTCGGAAATTAATGACGGAAAAAAGAAAGTCTAAATGAATATATTTTCACTGTAGTCGAAAAAAATGTTATTACGATGCTTCCATATATGACCACTAGGTGACGAACGCTGATCAGCAATCAACAATTAAGTTATGAAATATAAACTGAACTATTTTGCAAAGCATTATCTAATCTTTTTGTAGCACGAAAGTAAAGCGAAAATCGAGGTCAAGGGTAAATACAGGATTTGATTCAATACTTGATATAAAAAAAAATCTAAATTAGGCTAAAATAAAAAATTATACGTTACTTTTTGTTTTGCAAGTGCTAGTATGCTGATTGCAAGTCTATATTTTAACCCATTAATGCCCAAATACTCTGACATTTGACTTCAATTTTAACGCATATTTTTCATGTGAAATGATTTTTTTTAAATTGAAGATACTTATTTTTACCGCAATGTAAGTCGCTCTTTCGAATAAGAAATTTTAAGGTATACACACCAGGTAGAATGTATTTAAATTGAGTACTCAATAGCAGTACCAGTAAATTATACAGGTGTCTTATTCTATTGTGTTTTATTAAAATAAAATAAAACTGAATTGAATTGTTTGTTTTGGCTGCCAGGGGAAAAACCTCTTTGGACAACGGTTACATAGGTAATACAAAAAAAATAGTAGTTTTCGATACAAGTGCGTATGCGTAAAGAACTTTACACATACACACGTGTGCCGAAATATTGTTTACGTACGGCTTTTCCGTGCGTAAAGTATAATCGAGTGCGTAAAGTTTACTTTACGCACCGAAAAGACGTACATAAAACAATATTTCTTAACTAACAACAAAAAATAACACCATATCCTGGACGAACTACTGGAAAAATAAAATATCTTTTCTTTAGTTTGTCAAGTCAATTATCATGAACACAAACTTAGAATTTTCAATTTAGTTTTTGAATTCATGAAATTCATACGGACATGCTCACTGGGTGGGTTTTAAGGGCTACCGAATACGGCTATGAGATTAGATTTTCTAAATTCAAAATGGTATGAAGTTATTTAAATTACTACTGAATAAACCTCCATATTAAATTTTAAATGTATGACCACGTAACTTTCAAGTACTACTATCGAGTGCTCAATTTAAATATATTCGAGCTTGTTTGAAGCAAGAGATCGAAAACTCTACATTTAAAAAAAGCAGTATGCCGAAAAATTCATATTTTTAAAATATTTCTATCGACAATATAGGAATAATCCAATATTATGAAATTCTCGCACTGCTATTCGACAGAGCAGTCCCAAAAAAGATATAAACAATTTTCATACGGTAAGTTTCATAAAAGTTTATTTCCTTAAGTTTTTCGGTATTTTTCAGTTCAGATCGTATAAAAGACTAACTACATTCGTTCTGTAATTCTTATAAGGGAATTTTTAAATTCTACATGATTTTTCCGTGATACGAGCCAATAATTTTAAAATAATTTTTCGATCGGTAATTTTCTCAGTTTCCCGAAAAAATAGTACTATGTTTCGAATGTTACTATGATTCACCGGTTAGAGAAAAAAAAACGTTCGATAAAATATCTTGGTTTTAAAAGTAAGCATTTGTAAACTCGTTAATTCATATCTGAAAATTCAGACCATAAATCGCATTATGGCGCAAAGCACTATTAATCCTTAAAGGGAGCTCTTATTTTTTCATTTTCACTATAACGAAATACTATAAAGAACAGGATTCATTTTGGGGTCTCAACGACCCCAGTGTACCGAAGGTTGAACTGAAGCGCGTGGCCTTTCCAGCTAGTCACATCTTCTTTAATCTTTTTTAGACATAAGTAGTTGAGCTATGCCAAACTTTAAAGTAAAACATTTCTCCTGCACAATACAGGAAATTGTAGAATGATCAATTCACTTTTCAATACTACGTTTCTACTATGAGAGGGGGGGGGGGCAAAAATAGCTAAAAATGGTAATTAACGATCCCGTAAATACAATACAGAGGATAATTTCTAATACAACGTACGCGAATGTTATTCACATTTTGTCGCTACATATCCAGATTTTAATTGCAAATTACAAACGTAATTTAATTTCCATCCATCACTGTGCATCAATATTTCCCGTTAATGAATCCTTCATAATCTGTACAAGTTGAAAGAAAATGTAATGGAAAAATCTCAAATAAAGACATGCTTGCTAATAGGGATCGTTTCTTACAGATTAAAAGAAGTATTTTCTCAAATCCAGATGAAACGTCGATTTAAGTCCTCCAGGGTATTTGGGGAACTATATTCTGACAAGGTTTTCCCATGATATTGAATTATAAGCTTAGGTAATTATCTTCTTCTTTCATTTGCTATGGATGTGGTTGTTGGTAAAGGACTGCATGTTTCATGTATTAAATGAAAAAATAAGTGTTCGTTCAATTTTAATAGAGTTGCAATAATACATAATAAGAATGGTAAAAGATTATCATTACGTATTTATCAATTGACTAGAATAAAACAAAATATTCAAAAGTATATAATAAATAGAAATTATATAGCTGATATTTTTTTTAAATATTTAGGAAGAAAGTTAATTTTCCGACAAATCGTTTTCTGCAAAACAATTACAAAAGATTACAAAACAAAAGAAAACAGAACAATAAGGTCATATAATCAAAATTTAAAGAAGTTGAGTGAACAGGAACGACATTGTACGTTTTCAAAAAAACGTTGACAGTTCGGTCCAAAATATTTGTCGAGTAACATATTATGAGAATATAAATGTTCATTGCCCTTCAGTATATTCTGAATGACATCTGAATTAGTTAAAAACTCATTAAGAGAATGTAGGATTTACAAATATTGCAAAATCACTTAATATGCTCTTTATTATATTTCTAGTTATTTGAACTAAAACTTGTATTTGCAGTATGCACAAGCATCAAAGTTGAATGTATTTGTAAACCAAGAGACTATTAAATCAATACAATCAAAAAGTGATAAATATTCCACATTTTTTAAGGATACAATTCTGGTAATCTTGAATTTGAAGTTGTTAATTTTAAAGTTATTTTACATTATTCAATAATTAATCTTCAATATGTTTAGATTCCGAGGGGCTTCATTAAATACGAGTAAATATAGTAAGAATTTTTAAATCTTTGAAAGTGTACTGAATCAATTCACTGTATCATTACTGCGTTTTCGCGTACTTTTGGACTAAGATTGAGTCTTCCGGTTGAATTAAGTTTGTGACAGATGCCATGAATTTGATTGCGCAAAATGCAATCTGATTATTACTTGAAATTTGGTGTATTGTATAACCAAAGCATTTATTATCATATTTATAATAATACAGTTTTTATGCTCTTGGAGTCTATTTTTAATAATCCGACAGAACCACCTACGCTACCTTCATTACACACATTACATTTGAATTCACATATTTGTGATGATTTTTTGTTTGAAGAGGAGAATATTTAAATTAATTGTATTGTGGTGACAATGACAAATTAACAAAATATAAAGAGATCTGCGCATAACTATTTCTTTCTGGTATTAAAAGAAATTGGACAACGTCATTTATGTTGAAATGAAATTAAAAAATAACTTCATGCCTACCGTTTTTTGCAATACTTTAATTACGTATGATACTACTATTTATCATCGTGTTTTAAAGATTGAGACAGTGTTTCCTAATTAGGACTTTTACCCTATATCTTTAGAAATAAAACCCGATTTTTTTCTCAACAAAATTTAAAAAAAAATCAGTCTCATATTGGGTATTCCTCATTCTTTATAAAAAGGATAATTATATACGCAAAATTAAACTCAATTGAAATGTTCTTTTCTAAATCAAACATCTCATATATGTGTAACGTCCTCGTAATCCATTGACACAAATATTGTATTAAGAAATTTGATAATATATAATATATTTTACGAATCCTGTATATGTAAAATGAATCTTTTATTGTAAGTGTACATGAAATTCACACCTTAAGCGCACATTTTTAGTATTTCTATTGTTATCTTTCAAGTGTATACATTTTATTTCAAGCGTTGTTAACAGAAAATTTCTTCTCCCTACATACCCGTATGGAATCTGTTATGTGCTTTAAAAAAAAACACATTTAAAACTGTTTTAAAATACAGTTTTCAGTTCGCAGCATCATCTCACTAATTGGCTACCCAGGTTGAAATGGGCGGAATAAAACAAGATACCAACCCGGTTCTGACCGTCAGTGTTGATTATCCGAAATGAGTGAATTCTGACAAAAATGACACCGAAGTTCTAGTAGCCTGTACTGCATTCGGTATTAAAGTACTGTCGGTATACCTAAGTACTGACACTAAATTTTAGTATTAATGATATGCGTCCGAAAGAGCCCACATAAATTCTATTCTTTTTATCTTATGATCCGAAAAAATATGCAATACACCTTCAGTCGTAAACGATGTAGTCGACTAATGCACAGTAATCCTAACAACAATTATATTTTTCTTATCGAATATTAAACTTAAAATTAATTTATATTTTCAATTGCACGTAACCGCATGTGAGTTCACAAAAGACGATCTTTGTTTATTATTCCAGATATAATGGTTTATAACTTTTTAATTTTTAATGCGATTGTGATTTAACTGCAACATAAATAAGCTCGCGTGTCGACAGTGAATTCATTACTGGAATCCAAAGAAAGGTTCTTCGAAATTGGCTCCCGTTACGCAAGTCAGTCGTTTGCGAAATCGGGTTTATACCTGCGAAAGACGCTAAATCGGCCCGAGTTTTTTGTGGGCGTTATTGGCTTGTTTATTTATTAAATCGCTCGATATCGCTAAGAAAACTAGAGTTATATACACTGTTATTCCGTCTATGTATTGGCGATTCGAAAAATGATAGCTCTGGTCATAAAGTCTTTGTACGCTTTTTTAATTTTGATGGATTTCTCAGCAAATTTCAGATAATTAATACGCAAACCTAAGAAGGCAGATTGGCAAAAGAAGCTCATTAGCTATCGGAGACGCTTATAAAGCGATAGATTATGATAACGTCAGTTTCCAAGGAAGCATGAAACTGGATCCTGAATCAAACATCGGGGAGCGAGGATGAACGAGGGAACCTTTTTAAAGCTGAACGATTATTCTGAAAATATCAATCACTTTTACATCCCAGTGATGGTTTATAATTAGCTGGCGTTGAGCAAGAGACGTAAAATGTTGAAACACAAATTGAAGTGTGGTCAGCAAAAGGGGCGATAATAAAGATATAATAATATAGTTATTCGCGACATGCAAATTAGGTAAATTGTAAAGATTTGCTAAAAACATATGAATTATAATGACAGTAAAAGTGCAAAATGGGATATTGCGAGAAAATCTGTCGAAATTCCTACACTACGTTACGTTATAATATATGTCCAGTAAAACACGTTCGTTTATCCTTGACGTATATTGGCGTTTGCGACACATTGATAAGTTCGTTAAAGTGCGCTAACCATTACAAAATCAAGTCTATAAAACTGAACCAGGGCGGAATTCGTATTTTTAATATTTAACGAAATATCAAATGTGATACAGGCTTATAAAAAAGACAATATAATTGTATTAAAGATAAATCAAATCGTCAATGAAGCATTAGGGTTCGAGTCTTCTAATCGTGTTATGTTTTTAGGTTGACAATAAATAACAGTCGTTTGTTTAAAAAACACATCTTAATCTCGGCACTGGAAAAATTTCGACTGACCGAGAAAATTTCTATTTTTGTTTGCCTTTGACATCCGCAGTATCATTTCCGCTGTCAGAATTTTCAAATCACGTCCTACTTGCGACAATAATGAGGTTAAATTTGTCAAAATTTGCTTTTTCGATTATTTCCATAATTTTATAGCAAAACATTTAACCTCACTGTTCTCAAAAATGGGACGTCATAGGAGAATTCTGCTAGTGCCATTGTTTTCAGCATGAAAAATAAGTTTAGAAATGATACTGCCATTGCCAAAGAAAAAATCAATATCAGGCAGTGTTGTTGGTAGGAATTATTTTAAAAAATGGTCGGATTCAGTACTTTATGTAACAGAAGTCATTTTCACAAATACGGGAATATTTTTCCTATATGTAAACTTTTATCAACGACGTTAATTTATTTCTACATGGGATTAAAAAATGATGCTAACTTTAGAATACATATATACTACCGGCCAAAAAATGCTTTGACTTTTCTAGATATTTCGATTCACGTACAGATCAAAATATTCTTAAAATGCCTCCCGAATAGGTACTACAGTCAGTAACACCTCGCTATTTCGACAATGGGCGGAGAATTCTCCCCTCCCTTATGTATCCGTCACGCAGTACGCATGAGCGTACGCTCATAACAGAGAAATGAGCCAATCACAGTTGCGTGACGTCATAATGTACGTGGTTAAAACCATGTCGATCTAACGAGGTGAGAGATACCGGAACCGAGCATGTCGAGCAATCGAGATTGTACTGTGTTGAAATAGTATTTTGGATAATTCCTTTAAAATATTGTGGATATATTCTGGAAATCTCAAATGTTTTTTCGCCTTTCATTATATTCTGCATATATCTTGAAGTATGGCGAAAATATTTATATAACTGTCCCAACATTTTTCTCAAAATCTTCAAAATGTTAGGTACAATTTTGGATAAAATCTCTGCAACATGGAGACGATATTTTTTCATTCGTATTTATACAACTTTTTTAAATAATGATTTAGAATTTCTGCAGCTCTGCAAAAAAAAAGTTAAATTAACTATTTTTGTAGTAAATAAGACAATAACATTGTTCCATTTACTATTTCTCCATTGTTAAGTATATACTATACTGTAAGAATGTAAAGATGGACATTTTTTCCAAAATTTGTACCCCTGAAGTCAGAAACTCATCTGAATAGTGCAGAGATTTGTGCAAATTTTAGTTGGACAAACTTTTTGTCAAAGATGAAATGTATTACTTAAGTTTTTGGATCAATAATAAATTATGAAAAAAAATGAAGGCAAAACATTTAGAGATTCATGGTATAGTACATAACCTCAAATCTTTAGCAGTAGTAAAGTTTAACAGTCGCTTTAAGCATTCGTGAATAGTAAATAAATGTAATAAAACTAATTAACCTCTTGTCATAATAAAAATAGCTATTTTGTGGTGCACTTTATAATATTCAAAATTGAAAAATTAATGTACGGTCAACAACAACTTCTGACAATGTTAATTCTATTATTATTATATTTTATGAACTCCGTTTGAAGGTTCCGATAACCATGTGTCTTTCTCTGTATAATTTTATTAAATAGAAATTTAGAAATGAAGGCAAAGTAACACATTATATATGTATATGTTCAATTCAAGAACCGTGATGTTAAATGTATGACATATATAAATTAAGGATTAGTATTGGCGTGACGCACAAAAACAGTCTAGAAGCATATTACTGATTCAGCCCGTACTGTACAGCTCTATATACTTACTAAAATATTAAGGGGGAACGGGGTAATTCCGACCTACCTAAGCAAAATCGACTTTAGGAGTAGAAAACTTAAATTAAATCATTTTTGTCATATGGGTTTCAAATTATATCACTATAAAAACAATTACTTAAATTGAATACATCTTAAATTCAGACAATCTATATTGATGTCTTGTACTGATTGGTCTTATTTATATTATATATCTAACTTTCAGTCTTAATTCTAACTGAATTAAAGTATTTCTTGTTTCCCGGATGGGTTAACATTTATCGATACTTTAAATACTTTGATATATTTGAGTTTTGAGGTACGACTCAATTAGTCAAAATCAAAGATTTTTTCAAATTCTGTCAAACTGTAGGCAATTCCGACCATCAAAAGTATAATTCCGACCACGTTTATTTTCAATGCAATTTCGCACTGATTTATAGGTTTTATTTATATTTCTTAATTATAAATTCAAAAGTCAATATTTGGCTACCTCTATGGTTTATTTATTTATAATAATACGTACTTAGATCACATATTTACTCTACATTATTCGTAAAAAATGAAAATGCAAATAGTGGCGTGTAATACCACGAGAGAAAATAAACGAAGCAAATTCAATTTTGGTGGTTGAAATTTATAAGGAGAAGATAATAGTAGCATGTTAGTATACCAAAGCATCAACTACCGTTTTCGAAATGTTAACATGTCGTTTGGTAGTTTTTGCATATATTTTCACGCCATTTCCATCTAAAATGAACATATTAATTATACCTTATGCAATAATAATTATACATAACATTGCATAATTGTTGGTTGTGATAAAAAACTATCGAAAATAAGCTCGGGAAAAGAGGGTCGGAACTGCACTTTACTTTCATTATTTAAAAAACGATCACACTTAAAAACACACTGTGATTCCACCAACACCCAAGTTATTTTCAATAAATATAAGCCAGTAGTTTTTCAAATTACTTATGTTTGATTTAAAACAATTGCCAAATGGACCAATGCAAAGTAAATAAACTACTTCCTGCACTAAAAATGTTTGTATTCATTAGTGTTTTTCACACAATTTCAATAACAATGCACGAAAAAATACTTTATTTTGCTGTCTAGATAGTAGGATTTAACAAAACAACGTTTTTATTTGGGTTCACTATTTAAATAGCAGGCTTGGTCACTATTTAGATAGTAATAATGTAATGGCAATCTTGGAATTTGTCGGTCATATGTAAATAATACTTTGAGAAAAAGGTAAATAATTAAGTAAACAGAAAAGAGTAAATAATTAAGTAAACAGACGTATAGCTGTGATATCACTTCACCCTGGGCGTCTTGCTTCATGATCAATTTATATGCAAAATTTCGGATTCTATAACTATTTGATTTGATATTAAAAGGAAAAAAGAGAACGCATCTCTCTAGCGCTTGAAAATTAAACTATTCTGAAAATGCGTCTCGCACCAGGATGTCATTTTGGGCTCTTCAGCAGGACTAATTTCATCTTAGTGAAACACATTTTCACAATAGTTAATATCAAACCTAATAGCTATAGAATCCAAAATTCTACGTATAAGAGGATCTTAAAGTAATGCGCTAAACGTGAACTGATATCCCAGTTATGTATGTTTATTTATTTATTTACCTTTTATTGGAATTATTGTTTATATATAACCGACAAATTCCAAGAATTTCCATCGCATTATTAAATTCAAACGGTCGAAAAATTAAAAAACTATAAATTATTTAAATCGTAATATTAACTAAAAACGATGGATGTGTTATCCAACTAGTTAATATTTCCAATTATTTAATTTTTTCCATATAAGATATGTCGTATTATAAGCGAAATATTAAGAGGGGATGGAATCATCCATACTGTCGTAATTACCCCATTCTCCCCTACTAAGATGGCCGTTCTGTCAGTTTTAATTCAATTTTAACTATCAGTACTGACAATTAGTACTCGGTCAGAGCCGGTAGCGAATTCCGGCATATCACCAACATTTTTACCAGGGACAATAATTCAATACCATCATTTAACACCATAATATAGAACTGATCATCAATATTGTCTCAGTATCGATGTATATCAACAGCTAGTAATCATTAACATTGAAAATAGTACTGGCAATCAGTATTGTGTCAGTACTGTCTTACTCCGGCTATCAGACGTTCTTTCTTCCCGATGACATTACTAACAGCCAGTATTGGAACAGTACTGATTTGCTCCGTCAATCAGTACTCATTTAATTCGGTCCACCAGTACCTTAGCGGTCTTATTAAACTGAAAAAATGTTTCTTGATGAAACGAGAGTACAAGTTTAAATTATCCTAATTTAACTGTAATGAAGTCTTGACATGGTAACAGCGATATTATGAATTGATATTCTTAATCTAGCTCTAACGTAAAAGTGCATTCGATAATAAATATATATGAGTAAAATGTTTATTATTTCATATAGATGTTGACTACAGATCTGATGGTAATATAACCTGTATTATTTGAGAAAAAACGAAGGATAGAGAAGTTTTAATAACATATAAATAAACAAGCTTAATTTTAACATAAATAATTCGAAAAATGTGTTCGGGAAATGCAAGTATTTTTATATAGCTGCATTGCAATAAGTATCCAGACAAATTTTTATACGATTGGCTAACATTTTCTAGTGTATCACGTTCTCAAAGTATTGAGTAGTGGCAACCTTCATTTTGTAGCTATTTAAATACCGGTTAAGCTCATGCCCTTTTTTCCATATAGCTTTGTAGATCCATTGTCCGAAATATAACTGGATACCACTTAATCAGTACTTGACTTAATGTCCTTGACCTATTTCCGATAATATCTACTGGCTGTCAGTACATGTTAGTATCTTACTAGTGTTTTATTTCATCCGTTTCTACCTGGGGTAAAATCAGGTAATCAGGTTGCTGGGTAAGGATGTCCCACCATTTTATTAGGAATTTTGTAGTATTATTAGTAATACTCAAGTATTGTGTAAACAGAATGGTTCGATGCTAAATGTGTAATTATTAATTGAATAAAATTTAGTCAATTGCTATATTATTTTTAGAAAGTGAGATCGGGTATACTGCCGAAAATATCACCTCCAATTTTTATTGTAACTGTATGGTTTTCTTTGGTATGCTTATTAAAAATTCATTAATAAAAATTAGCGATAGCGACGGTTTTAGTTTTTTTCCGCTTTTCCCATTCATTTTTAAAAACACTAATCCAACGAAAAAATCTTTCAAATGCGTTTTTTTTTCAGTTTTGGCCTTGAAGCTGGCCAATTTTCATTACAAAATTCGTAATCAACACACGAAAAAACATAGAAAACCATATTTACAATAAAAATTAGAAATAATACTTTTTTCAAAGTATATCCATGAAATCTTGAATACTTAATAAAAAAAAATTACACAAACTTGATTTAAGAATGTCCACCCTTCTGAAATCACAGTAGGGGATTTAACTGGCAAGAAAAATCAGATCGCAAAAGTCTTAAATATCGTATCAGGGTGCATTTGAGCGCAAAGAATGAAGGGGAGTGTCAGGATCGACCAGGTGACGGCATGTTATTGTCATCCTCGAGAAAACCGAGTGCGCACTGTGCTCCGAAATCCGACAGCGATGGTGGAGCTGCTGTGAATTTCCCGAGAGCCGGGCTACGAGTTCCCGCACCCCACCAAGGTTGCGAGGGGTACGCGGGGGAAATTCGCGGGGGGCATGCGCGGCGTGAAAAGGAAAGTGCCCGCCCACAGCCACAGTCGTCCCAGCCGCGCCCGGGCTGAGAACCTAGACCTACACCCTCGATTTCCACACCCACCCCACGGTCAACCCGGTGCCCCCAACCTTCAGAATCCACCCCCGACCCCCGGGGTGCTGTAGCTCCCATGCTGCGTCACGGTGAACGGAGACGGCGCGCCACGTTCCCGCTCCAGATCTCGTCTTCGTCTTCCTCCTTTTCCACTTCCTCCTTATTTCTATTCTCGATCGCCCACTCCCCCCTTGTCCCAGCCACTCAACTCATCCTCCATCTTGCTCGATCCTTTCCTGTCTCACTTTCCAGTCGACTGACGCCGCAGCCGACAGGCGTCTTTACGCTTTTCCATTTCCATCCTTACTTTTCGAATAATCTATGCCTGTGTGCTTTTCAAAACAACTGTATTTGCATGTATTGATCTTTAATCCACTCCGACAAAGAGCGAAGGACGTTAATGTTCGTCCCTGACGTTTATTCGATTCGATAAGTACCCATCACTAACGAAGGATAATGAAATGATTCACAGTTTCATATTTTTTTTAACACTCCGGGAGTAGAACTCGATTTTGCGCCCTGCAGTGAAATATTCGGGCGCAAATTGTCGAGCCCCACGCCCATGGTATTGAAAATTATCATATGGAACACGGGCGAAATATCGATCTCCAACAAGTGTGATTGTGACGCTCGCTTCGCTCGTGTGGCAAACTTCGCACTTGTCCAAGTTCGGCCTTGTTACGTAATATACTATTAACACTTAGTTCCGACGGCTATTTTAAGGGCTTTTCTTCCCACCACCATGGTCAAATATGTCCTGTCGTTTGAAAATCCTTACAGTTGTGCAATTTATAACGTACAATTTGAATTTTCTTTGGGTCGAAAACGACCCATGCGTCAGGATTAAGGGTTAATTAACTCTAGGAAGTATAGAGGTTCCATACAAGTACCCACTTTTTCATCTCCTCTTTGTATATATAAAAATGAAATTTGGGTATATTTAGGTAAAGCGTTTTTATATATTTAGGGAAGTTTCTTAGCGTCTTATTATTTTGGTCAAAAGTGTACAAGTGTTCAAATTTTGCTAAAGCGACTCGATTACACCGAGATTTTTGGAGTCGCAGAATACGAACTTGACATTAGATTTCAAAAATCCAAAACGGCAAAATATGAAAATTACATTGAATTTTCCTAAAACTTGTTTCTCGGGATTTTTTGGGGTAATTGAATATGAATCTAACATTACTTTACTAAGTTTTAATTATATAATTATGTATAGTCAGGGGTTAAGAAATATATATTACATATGACGGGAGATAATTAAATACTGCAATTGAAACCAACATTTTCCTTAGCTTCGGTTGCTTTCATGAAACTTATCAAGTGATTCACCACTTGAAGGTTGAAAGTTGGACTAATGAAATGCTTTTTTTTTTTGAATTTTTTACTTTTTTTAAAATTTTTTTTAACTTATACATTTTTTAAATGATCTTAAAACTTAAAAATACCTAAAAAGGTATCAATTGTAGAGAGCGACATAAAATTCAGTATTAAAAACGTAAAATCACAAAAAATTTAACTGAATCAATTCGAAGTTGCACACAAATTACGGTCAGAATTGTTTCAATATAGTTAATAAATCGCTTTTAAGTTTTAAAAATTCAGCTAACACATCAGGATTTCCGAAACGTCAGGGAGCATTCTTATTACAGTTCTTGGTGCCCTCCTAGCTTTGGCTTGTCTACTGTTATTGCGATCTTTTCGCAAAGTGTTTTTTTTCCTTTCTGCAAACAAGAATTTTGTTTGTCAGAGAAAACTTTCCAAGTTTTAATAGGTAATCCATAAGAAAGAATTAAACAATATTAACACATTCTAATCTAAACATGTAATGGATTTATTCCTCGATACTTCGATAATTTCTCTCTTTTTTAATTTGACCTTTCTGAAAAATCAATCCACAATTGTACAAATTTCATAAAAAGAAAATTAAAAATAAAATAATAAAAATTAAGAATTTAATATGCGGTCGGGATCGAAATCGCTTGTTTACAAGCTTGTGTACTACAAAGCGAGAGTGGATGATGCACCGGTCACATTTTTGCGTGTTGTACAGTTTAATGACGAGACTAGGCAAAAACGGGCAAACCCATCTTTAAGCCGATAATCGTATAGAACACCTTCCCGTTTTAAATGATTAAACATAACATGGGAAATTTTGGTACTTACATTTGACAGCGTGAACAAAGTTTTAAAAACTTAGTTTTCTGGTATTAATATTAACTTTAACACTAATTAATATTTCATATAAATTTAACATAACAGTGGCTGAATGTAATAACTTGCCGAACGCTCGAACTGACATTGCCATAGTTGGCCCATGATACAAAATTTTGGAAAATCAATAAATCGCGTTGTAAAAAAATCTGGCATGTAGAGAATGATGAGGCTCGTGTATGATGATGAGACTTTAGTAAGTAGTTTTCACAATGAAAATTAAAAACGGAAAATATTATACTAATTGCTTTCAATAGTCATAAGCCACTCGATTCTTGTTGAAAATCTTTGACATTTGATACACGTACTCAGTATAATCTAGCGGAGTCTACAGAGCAGTAAAATCATCGTTAATGGTTTATTGTTTAATTGTATTTAATTGCAAATTGAGATTGATACGTATCCCGTATGTTGATCTTCACAGGCAAAAGAGTCGTGGAAACTTTCTCTGTAAACCAACATCCAGTGAGAAAGTTGCTCATTAATATCAAAGGATGTTTTTGGCAACATTTCAGATCAATTCATTAAAAATTAATGCGTGTTCCAAGGAATTCCGCATTGCTGCCCACAGCAGCACATAGGTTATAAATTATGGGGAATGGTTTTAGTGGATAAATTTTATGATTATTTTTTTATATAGTAATATTATTTTAATCATTAAATCTTCAGTTCGTTACAAATATAGTATCGAAAAATGACGAAATACAGTATTACTAGTGTTTTTTATATTTAATATATGATCCAAATATTTTTCGTGCTTATGACGATAAGGGACATGGTTTTGAAGCGAAATTATTATATTGTTTTTTATAAATAAAGTCATGTAACATAATTGAATAAACCAAAATAAGTATAACAGATTTTTTAAAGAATTTAAATTTTGTGTTTCACTTCCTGTCTCCGGAACAGGCCCTGTCATCATAGCCCATGCTAAATTGCTCGATTATAATTACTACCAATTTCTCGTTTTTTGGTCAATAACCGACCAAACCAAACTGGAGTGGATACATTTTTATTAATATGTGTGTCCTAGGATGAATGTCTCTGTTCACTCTTACTTACCCTAATGTATTTTTCAATCCAATAATAATATTACACTACAGGTGCACATGGTACGGCACATGTAGTGTAATATTATTAAAATATTTATATGCTCACAATGACGACGGAGTTCGTCGATACGTCTCAAAAACTGAAGAGTTTGTTAATTTGACACGTTTAGATTGTAAAGTTCTTCCTACACGTGATAATAACAACGTGACGAGTACTAAATTTTATATTATTCAATAGTATACAATTCAATAAAAATATACGACATTTTTTGTTAAAAGATTAATTTTGAATTACAAGATATAATGTGAAATTTCATACTATAAATTAAACACTCATTTTTTTAAGATATATATTGACGTTTAAATGTCAGAATTCTATATTCTATTTATACCCTGTAGTAGAAAATATCTTGGCTAATATTGAATGCAAATGTTAGTAGTAATCCTACAATATTAAAAAAGTTTGATATAACATAGTTTTAGTGAAGAATGGGGGAGAGAAGCACATGCACAAATTTGTATGCAAATAGAATTGACGTTACAATTTTAATTTAAGAAAATGCTAAATAATATAAGATGATTATATCTTCACAGTTCGTCTAGTGGTAACATGAGTATACTTTCCAATAATTCTGTATAGAGCTGGAAAACATAATACATATAACAAAAAGTTAAGATTCTTGTAATCTACTCTCTACATTAATATTTCTTTTAATGATAAAAGGTAAAAATTAATATTGAATAAGTATTTTTTAACTCTCGATTTTTTCATGCCTACTTCGTACAAAAATTAGTAACATTAAAAAAATTGTCACCTTACGAAGTATCGTTGAATTGCGAAACTTTAAACGTTGCTAGTAAGCACATTACGTCGTCTTTGGAGTTTATTATAATACGGACGATACCAATTAATTAAGTAATATATTAACTTTCACTAGTTACAACTTTTAAAAACTTTCTTAATAGCCACAAATAAAATATGTATAAGATTTCACGAGCAGAACTTCTTGAGACGACACTATGATGAGGCCGACAGACGATGGCTGCTCCCTCTGGTTATACAAAATTCTACGGTAGAAAGTTTGAACTTCAACTTCAACGACTTTTCAAAATGAGAATTCTCAAAACTTTTTAACGGTTACTTTACCGAATTTCAAAATTTCTTCGCAAGACTTTGAAGTATTTTTACTAAACGTAAAAATATTTGAGAGTATAAATGGTTATTTCTGCATACCATCATCAAAAGTACATTTTTGAAATGACGAAGTTTAGATGTTCATTTATGTTTTATTAAAATAGCAGTGAAATGATTGGAGTTGTTACTTGCCAAACATATTTTCGAATTGAGCATTAATATTTCTAATCGTAAAACATTTGCATATATAAAACAGTAATCCCTGTATCAATTTTTCAACATTTTTTAAAATCATAATGTTATAAAAACTACGTAGAATTTTGAATAACATTTATTTGATTTTTACTTATTTTGTGAGTGGGGAAATTTATAACTTATGTAGGAGTAAAAGTGGAGAACTGTAGTAAAACTGTGACTAGACAAATAATTGAATATCTAACCACAACCAGCATTAATATTTCTTGATGATTACTCTATGCTAGGTTAACCTAAAATCGTATTCTAGACATCATGCTATGTGAAATGAAGATAATACCTGCTTTTAATGTCTACCTAAAGTCAATATTAAATTTAGTATTTTTTCAATTCCTTATTTTTTGAACGTTTTATTTTACAATTTCACTTAATTCTGTACTAGTTCTGGAGATAAAAGAATGAAACAGACGAAAACTAATTTGATTATAACCGATGAAGTTGCCGAAACTTGTCCTTATTCGGTTATAATTTTTATTTGATTAGACCACAAAAATACCTAAGTATCAGATACCATTCTATACCGAGATTTGTTCACCATTCTCAGAAAAATGTTGGAAAAGTAAGCATTTCCACGATAATTTCAGATGCGCAGTTGAAAGAGCATGGTCAAGAAGTAAACATAATATTCATAATGCGAAAGATGCAAGTCCCTCTATTCTTTAGTGTATTCATAACCAATTATAGAATTAACGCTAAAAATAACTCCGGGTGAGAAAAAATATTGATTAATGTAACGGCATATGTTAGGTATACTATACACGCAGACACGTAGGTATACATTTATAAATGTGTTCAGGAATATTTAGGCATGTGTATATGCGAATGACTCAAGGCCCTGGTTTCTTCTCGAATGTCTCGGGATCCACAAAAAATTTGCGGTTCCCCATGAGGTTCGTACGAAAAAAGTTGTTTTGATCGTTTCGGGTTTCTCTGACGCCATTCATGAATGGGTCCGTTTCTTAAGTTCATGATGAGGGGCCCGTCCGGCGTTTGGCCGCGACCCTGAAAATATCTATGGAATAAAAATATCTGCAGCTATTTCTAAAGAGATAAAATTAAAAAACCATTTATACATGACATGCTCCTATATGTTTAACGTAAATTGGCTGAAGATATTAAGTAAATATGCACGTAATCTTTCACGCAGCCAATGTGCCGCGTTCGGTTATCGGATAATTGTAAAACGAGGCCGGAGAAACCAGTAATACGAGTTTTGGTGTATTTTCAACTACTTTGCGATTTTGTAGTTTTCGAGTTTCAGGACGAGAGATAAAAATAAATACGCGGGATTTTGCGCAGGTTACTAAAATGCAGATGTTTATCGCTCGTTTAATCATTAGACATTCGGTAATTAATTCGTTGAGTTGAATTTCCGTTTGTAAGCGATTGTAATAAACTGGAAAAGTTTCAGGTGCGTTTACTATTAGGACGACACAGGGTAACGGTTTTTTAAGAATAATTTTGCAATTATTCCATTGCATATTAGAATTTATTGCATAGCACAATTAAAAGTCCTTCTATGGCACGACTAAATTTTAATCGTATAACTGTAATGTTTATTATTTTTCAATGTCTAGGAAACATATGCTACATTTCGAAACATCGCTTAGTATAACTTGTTTGCAAAATACATTTTGTACATAACTATTTTCTCCTGAAAGAATGGGAAAACATTTTTCACATCGACACTGTAGTAATCGCATTGTCTGTAGTTAGCGCTGTTTTCAAGTATATGAAAAAATCCTGACCAAACTTTCGAGTCCAAAAGATAGCCTTTCTTATGTCGTAGAACTGCGGTTGTGGTCCTATAACTGATATCTGCTAAAAGTAAAACAAATAATAGGCGCTTTCAATTTTTGGTATTTTTGAAATATGCTTCATCCTTTCACCTACGGTTCTATCGAGACTATTTTATTGTGTTCTGGCTACATGCGTCTATTACCCAGATAGAAATTTCCGTTGCTCGCCGGAGTTAACCACCGGCAGAGTACTGACCAAGTACTCATACGCAGTATTGATTTTCGGAGAGGAGTCAGTACTGCCTGCACCACTGGAAAAGTACTGGCAATCAGTACATACGGAGTCGAGACAATATCCACTTCCTTCCCACATCAGTACTGGATAAGTATTTGCAGTCGGCAACCGTACTGATACATCAATAAACGCTGTTTAACCAGTATGTAACGTTTGTTTGCAACATTTACGTTATGCATTTTCATTCACTGACAAGTGTGAGTATTTTTTTACTTTATGTAGTTGATACAACACAAATGGAGATACTTTATTAAGAAGATTATATATTCTCATGAAGGTAAGGAAAACACGATGAAACTGAAGCAGATATATATATTTTCTTTAAATAAATGTTTATTTGAACTCGAAAAGTCGTTGTTATAAGTAAGAACTAATTTACTAGAAACAAGAAAATATTTACTTAATATTAAGTCAGAGGAAGAAATTGGTTAGTACGGTGGAGTAAATATCTATTTCTTTCAAGTGAATATTTATTGAAACTAAAAAATGCATTGCTTAAAATAAGAATTGATTTTCCTGGAAAATATGAAATATTTTGTGAAAGTAAGTAAATTAGTTTTAAATTAAACTTCTGGAGGTATGATTTTTTCAAATGAATATTCTTCTTAATACATATTTTGTTGCGACTATTTAAATAAACAATTTACTTGCATCAAGTAAAATGTTATCAAAATCACTAAATTTTCTTTTCATTGTAGAGAGTTAAATATAAAGTATCTGGCAGCACAAGCTATGAGAATTCAGTTTTTGAGGGATCTTTTTGAAAAAGATTTAGATTTAAAACTGCACCAAATTTCCTACATAATTTATAAAACATTCTGTACAGTTTCCCTTAAAACAAATTTTGGGAATAGAAAATTAAAGCATGCATATGAATGAATGACTGCTACATGCAACATACACGTATGAATGGCTGAATAAAGTATATCTGTACACGCGTCCATTTGGGTGCACGCAGTTATTTACGTACGCGTGTACGTATAATTCCGTACTATCATTTATGTATCCGCGCACATTACCGTTGGTTGCATGAATAAATATGACCGTGTGCATGCTCATGCCGCGTACTGTGCGTGAAAAGTGCACGCACACGTTCCCATGGATCCAGATCCAGCTCGTCTCGTTCGGTGCAGTTTCGAAACTATCGACCTGGATTTGCTTTTCAAACTGCCCACGATACTTATGTCGCACATTGAGTCGACGTATATGAAATCGACGACACAGACCTATCGAGTTCAATGTCGAAGTGCGAAGGAGGTCGTACATCGTTTCGGAATTTTAAATTTACGATCTCCCTCACGCAAACTTGCGTATACGTTGGGCGCCACATTGCGTCAAATTATATAAACCGAATTTGGTTGCAATATCACCATGTCGGTTTTAATGGATCGAATGGGCATTTATTCCCATATGATTTCCTTTTATCTTTCGAATGCGTAATGTACCATGTTCAATAAATTATTGAAATGATGATTTGCATGCCAAAGCAACATCCCAAAAGAGGCTTTGTTCATTTCATTTTAGGCTGTTAGACTTTTTATAATTTTTTAAAGGTCAAAATAATATTGGATTGCTAAAAAAAACTGTGCTTATCATTATACTTACTCTAGAAGCGATCAATTTACAGCAAAAAAAAGAGCTTGATTAATTTCAAACTCATTATGGGACTAAATACATGTTACCGCTCTACTACTCGCATGAAGTGTACTAAAATCAGTGACTAAAAGATGGTAATCTTGAATTCTTCAACTATAATAAGCTTCAAACGATGCAAATTGTCAGTGCTTCCAAAAACTATTTCTAGGGTAAATTAAGTACTTGATATTGCTGTGAATGTTTCACGACTATACTTCTTGGACGGCTACAAAAACAGAGTTAGAAATGACTATTAGTTTGCAATAATCATTTTGCATGATTTTTGTAAATTGCCCTGAAAGCAATCATGTCTTTTACAAAACAAAAAATAGAGGAGAGAACAAAGGTTCAGAAGCATAATTTGATAAACACGAAATTTTCCCAATTTTATAGTATTTTCAACCATATTTTTGGACACGGACGCGATTGTAGTATCTTCATTTTGTAACCTTTCGGCTTACCTTGATACCTTTTTATACTGATATACTTATGTGCGATGGTAAAGATGCATCCGTTACGTAATAAGAAACTAGAATTACACATTTTTTCCCGAAAATACATTTTTGAAGCCTGTGACCAAAATTACTCCTAAAGTACTTACACGATCATGACTTGGCGGATTTATTCAATATATAAAATTGTAGTATTTAAACTAGTAGAAAATAAGTCCAGCTTTTGGCTAGTTTCTATCCAGTTTTGTTATTTCCCATTTTAAAGGTATAAGGAAAATGAGCAGTGTAACAAAAGATTGGAGAGATTTCTACCATGGTAATTATTCGATTTTTTCGATAAAAAAATGTTTTTTAAATCATATTCTATTAAACATTAGTTTATACAGTTATTTAACTAATTTCATCGAATTTTTTTTATTTTACATTATCTAGGTCGCCACAATGTTAATTAACGTGAACGTAAAACTAAAAATACAATTTTTTTG
Organism: Trichopria drosophilae; assembly: GCA_030407085.1. NCBI lineage: Eukaryota > Metazoa > Arthropoda > Insecta > Hymenoptera > Diapriidae > Trichopria > Trichopria drosophilae. The sequence continues at coordinate 166,906,126 of CM059583.1, forward strand.
ACGACTATTTGTAACTCAACTGTTTTATATTTTTTAATAAAAATATTAAATGTGTGGAATATATTTAGTTTAAGATGATGTAATAATCGTAACAAAATTCGTAGTCTACTTTATAAAATAACTACGATGAATAATAGAGTGAATATCACAGTGAATGGACGATAAAGCAATTTTAATAATCCGATCGATTGTAAGCTTTTAAATATTTGATTAAATGTACATATATATATTATGGGTTATTCTTCGAAAAGGTGTAAAATCGACGTATTTTTTTTCCACAAAATAAAAGATTATAAAAATTAAAATGTAAAGCTTAGTTATATTCGTTGGCTTGTTAATTACGTAAATACGAAGTAATAATGCAGCAGCCATCGATACAGGTGAAATATACAAGTAATTTAATTTTTTAATGGAAATTTTATATAAAAATGGCGAAATGTTCACTCTTAGCGAATGAGTGACTCATAAAGAGTAGGAATAAAAATAGTAAATTAATAATATTTATTTTATAAAACTCAAAACAGTTAAAATTATTATGGAAAATTATAAAGTGATATGTTTAGTTATTTCAGCGATGTAAAAAAAAAGCTTTGATTATCGCATATTACTGATGATGCGCGTTTAATACTGAAAGTAGTTAAGAAACTTGCTGTTAAGTTCAATAAAAATCCGTTCTATCACTAATTAGAACGGAATTTCTGTAAATCACTACAATTGTCCAGGAGGCTTACATGACAGGGGAGCTTACATGTCAACGCATTAACCATATCAACATAAGAACAAAATAAATTTCGGTCAAATGCACTTCAGGTGTAAGAGGTTAATCTTTTCTTTATATTTTAAGATATTACTCGCTTTCTTAACATGCTAAATTAGCGTCGCAAATATGACAGGAGGCTTACAAGGAATAAACGTACTGGCCTTAGTTTTAACAATATTACTAAATTTGGGTTTAAATTAGTTTTGAAATCAGTAATATTATATACACAATACATAGTCTAAAAGTACTCGAAATTGTAGAACGATTGTCTGTATCTACATTTACTTTTGTTTGTACTGTAAATGGCATGTATTCTGTACTTACATTTATTTTTTAAAACATGGGGACACATTTTACAAAGCCATAACAATTTTCAGAAACTTTATAGTGAAATTTTCACAGCACTATTTGTTTGTTATAAGTAAAACAGATCATAATTACTTTTAAAGAAATTTAATCATTCACATGAAAGAGAATGACAGTGATCGAAAACGTATTATTTATACCTGGGGACAGCCAGGAGACTTACATTTCGGACCTTTAGCAGTATGTCAAAATTTTATCATGTGATTTCAACAAATTATCTCTTGTGCAATGTTTACATTAAAGTATAAGGCGCAAGAAATAAAAAGTTTCGAGAATAAATTCCATTATTTGGATAAAATATTAACCGGGGACATAAAATTAGACTTTTCTGGAGAATGACCCTTATACGACTATTACCTATCGTTAGGTTTTATACTTTTTGTTCGTATACTTAAGGACTTCATTTTATGTTATTATTATAGTTAAATTTGTACTTTTTTTAAATTATACGCTAAATGCCAATGATATGGCCCATGCATAGATGAATGGAAAACCTAATGCGTAGACGGTATTTTACTAAGTTATGCTGAAAAATCAATATTCTATTATTATTACGTTAATATCAAATGTACATTGTTTCAATATTTGCGAAAAGACATCAAAAATATGCAAAATATACTTTTAAACAAACGATTAATTTAAGTAATTTATATAACTTAATTATCAGCGACGTAGATCACCTACGTACTTTATCTAATAGGATAAAATAATATCTGTACAATTTAAAATAGTTTATCAAACCATCCATTCAGTTAGCGGTAAAATTAAAAAACCAATAAATAGACGATCGTCTATATTCAATGGGTCTTTAAATAAACTGATATCGCAATGCTTAGGTACTGGATAAAACGTCTTATAAATAACCAACTTTACTTTAATTACAGAAAAATCATTCTGTGTGGACCTTTTTTATTTATTTGATTTAATTCGTTTACAAAAAAAATATTAAATAAGCTGGTAAATGTTTATTTGGTGAAGTCAGGTTTTCTGCCTGCCTTAATTGTCGACGTTTCTTGTACTGGTTGATGACAACATAACAACTGTGCTTTGTTTCTAGACAAAATATTACTATTTTAACAATGGGCTATTACTCGGGATTGCATATAGCTTCCGGGTAAAGTATCTCAAAGATGCCGAAATGTTTATTTGTGTAAAATAATAAATCATTCTATTATATCCATACTTCTCTAGCCAACAAATTGTTCATAAAAAAACGAAGTATTGGCCACTTTGTAGGCGACAGAAAAATAGTTCTAATAACCTCTTATTTCTAAAAAAAGAACGTGATCTCAAACATTAAGAAGACCATGCAGGAATATTTAGTACCTATTATGATCTCCAGGTTTCACGCTAAGCAATTTAATATTCAAAATACGATAACTTGGTCATGCAAATTTTTTTCTCGTGATATAAGTTGTTGATTGTTAAGTATTGCGAATTCGAAGAATGCAACTCTCAAAAACGCAATACGGTTTAATTTTTAATATGTAAGTTACATTGGAAAAACAAATGATATATTTCCTATACCGAATGTCTGCTAAAAAATACACTTCTGCATAAAAATACTATAACTCAGCTCAGAATGACCCAATCGGTACACATTTTACTCGTAAATTTCCCATAGAATATTAAATTGAATGGTTCAAATTTTTAGGCATACGCGTATGAGAACTGTATATAAATAACTATAAACATTTTTTCCTTCTCTTTTTTTTAAGCAAGAAATTATATTCGTTAAAATCGTTGTAATCCAGTCGACAAATCTTTTTTTTAATATCGTTAAGTAGAGGATTTATAGAAGGAGTTCGAGAAATAAACGGCACACGCCCGAACGTTGTTGAATTTTGTGTAGAAAATGGCTGTAAAAATACAAAAATATTTGTTTTTCTCATTTAACATAAAATATTAAATTTTGCGCAAGACATACCTAGAGACCAAAAAATCTAAAAAAATTCATGTGAACATCATGTGATTATCATCATAAATGATTTCCGCACTGGGCCGTTAGGGAATTCGAAAATACCCGAGTAAAAATTAAACATAGGCGATAAATTCATGATGGATTCACGATGAATCTACTCCGTGCAATATCCGTCTTGTGAAACAAATACAGATTTATTATTATAAAGATTTAATGTATACGTTAGATTCATGGTGGATTCACTGCGAATCTATTTTAGTGTATGGGTTTATCACATAATGATATATGGTCCCTTATATATTTTACAAAAAATCTCTTTTACTATACGGTAGTAACGATTCTATCAGATTAATTATTTTGATAAACAGAATTGTTTGTACAACATTTTTTAATTTAAAAGTCCAAAAGCTAAACGGTGATCCACTTAGTACAAAGGAAATGGCGAAACCACTCGAAAAACAGGAAAACTCGATGATATGGACTTCATCTAAAAAAGCTCATAAACAAATGTTAATAAAATACGAACAACTTCGGCGTACGAATTCGGCATGAGAAATTCGCAACTGCTGCAGGAACCAACTGATTAATTCCTTATAGAAAAAGGTAAAAAACTTGTTGTCGAAAACGCAACTGGAATATGAGAAACCAGATTACATTTTATCTGGTTATTTTTATTTTATTTGTTAATGCTGTCTGCAGAATATACGTTGTATGGAGCTTCTATATAAACTATCAAAATAAAAAAAAACGAAACTCATTCTTTTATTTCATGACAGTCCTTGGTAACGTGGTTGCTAGGGTCTGTTGACTTTTAAAATGTTCAGAGCCCGAGCATGGTGTAATCGGTACAAATAACATCATGTTCGACATCGTAGTCAAATTAAGCTGATAAAATGTTGTAATTTGGTTTTTGTTTGTCAAAATATTTAATCTGATAGAATCTTTACTACCGTATAGTAAAAGAGATTTTATGTAAAATATATAAGGGAAGATATATAATTTTATGGGAAATCCAAGCATTAAAGTAGATTCGCTGTCAATCTGCCATGAATCTCTCGTATACATTAAATCTTCATAACGATAAATCTATATTTGTTTCACAAGACGGATATGGCACAAAGTAGATTCGTCATGAATCCATCATGAGTTTATCATCTATGTTTAATTTTTACTCGGGTAGTCTAGTATGTAACAAGGACGTAATAAGCGATCTCCGATGAGAAGTTTGTCGCGCGAGCGAAGCGAGGATGACAATCATAGTCGTCGGAGATCAATATTACACCCGTGTTGCCTACGATATTTTTTAATACGACAGGCGTGGAGCTCGAAAAATTGCAACAGAAGATTTCACGGCAGGGCGCAAAATCGAGTGCTACTCCCGGTGTGTTAAAAAAGTATTTTTCTGAGGACCCTCGATTGTCCTTCAAAGCCCATGTCATAAATGTAATGATTTCCGTGTCAACTTCTAGGAGGATCCTGACGAATTATAACTGAATATTTAATTATAAGAGTAATCGAATCAACTATTTCGTTTACAAACCACAATCCTGAGAATAAATAAACTAGAGTATTTGCGTGGGATGAAGCACATAATATTTTAGTTAGCGGCACGTCGAATAACTTAATTAAGTGGAAAAACATAATTTAGGTATACAACTGACTTTCTTCCTGACGGAAGAAATTATTCCTTATTTCAAAACGAAAGTTCAATTCTTCAATGACATCTGAAAATATAAGGTAATTACAATCAGCCTTCAGCAACTCGTGTTTCGATTAATATATTATAACTGAATGAAAGATTTAATCATTTTCAGATTCTTTTAATGAAAAGCAAATTATCTACATGCCCCGATCATTTATCCAACATACTTAAACGTACTTCCCCTGCAGAACCCGAGAGTAACTATTTCATATGTTTATCACGCAATACTGAAGTTTATTACAATATCTATTTCTGCTCCTTCTACGCACGCATAAGAGTATTAACTATCCTAACCTAGTATGCGATAAAGTATGAACCGAAAGTACGATATGAAAATTAAGTCAATGTAAGTATCACCGTTAAGAATTTGATACCTATATTGCCGCAAACGCAACGAATTAGAACTCGTGCGCAATACTTTAATTATACATTCTAAATTTAACATTTTAATCAAAATAGTTATTTGATGCAATTTCTCTCTAATAAACTTGGATAAAATACATCTGATTGCAGATTGATAAAAAGTTGCATTCTATCTTCCACTTTCATTAAATTTAATTGTTGCATATTCAAATCTTTGATTCATGTTAAACTCTAGGTTCTTTCAATACTATTATTTTAGTTATTTTTAAAATGTCGTGTTTTACTAATGTCTAAATCTAAATGTAAGGGATAAATCATTAAATTTGGCAAATGTATCTACATTGTATACGCATACTGTGTTGCAAATCTACATTTCTTGTAACATAAAATAAAATTAACACACACGTGTTGTAAAATTGTAATATGAGGCATTCCATGTCAAATTAGCAACTTTTTTGGACATATTCTTTAATTTTCATTTTGCTACTCTGTTACTGCTAGAACGTGCAAATGAACTATGTTGAACCATATATATATAACCTTTATATAACGAGATTATGGAATGTTATAAGACTTTTAGCATAATTCGATTTTTATTCCTTCGATTCAGTTAATTTATTTAAACACGAAAATAATCAGACAAAAAAATTATACAGAACATGGTTTTTACAGTTTTTAAATGAGCTTTCTGATCAAAATATTTATTTCGACGAATTTTTAAAGGAAGGATCCAAAATATCCTTTTAAAAATTTTAAACTCATTTTTTTACAGGTGCACAGTTTTTTAAATTTTCAAAAAATTCTCTAAAATTTCTCTATTCTTTATGTTTTGAACAGTATTATAACAAACCTGGGTTTCGGCGATTTTCTATGTTAAATATTGACTCGAAATTAATCACAAAATGAGAAGGCCCCTGAAATACACGGAAATATATATAATCCAGGGGCCTTATTTTTTTCAAATTAAACCTTGATTATCTCGATTAATTTTGGTCGTACTGCAATTTTTTTCATTTTAAAGAGAATTTCTTGGTCTACATGACTCTGTTATCAAAATATTTGTATTTATATTTCTTACTAGTAATAAAGCTAAAAAACTCTTAGGGCGTTAAAATGGTCATTTTTAATTGAGCGACATGGGTGAGGTAGTTTATCTCTAAACAATTGATTTGAAAGAATGGAATGATTAAATATCTCGACATGTACCAATAATGATCCCCCCCCCCCCTCCGAAAAACAGGAAAATACGTAATTTGTTGGACAGACTTTGATATGAATTTGCAATATTTATTGGCAGCGTCAATAAGTCAGTTACTATCGGCCTTACCATTATTCCCGATATTTATGGATTTTATTGTTTGTAAACAGTAAAATAATTTGATTATTTTGCCAGTCATTTACCATACACTTAAATTTACTAGAAAATTTCACTATTTAAATCAAATCGAAAGAAAATCTGTGGCATGTGCATTCTCGGAAAAAATTACGTGAAACAGTGTACGTAATATAGTTCCTTTTCTGCCTCTAGGTGTGGTCATGCTTTTCGCAGTCCTATATTTCACGCCCGATAGAGAAATGCATTTCTTAACATAATCTTCACGAAGTTGATGAAGTTTCCCAAGAACGATCCAAAGTCCTCAATTTAAGTTCATGGTACTCAACCTTATTGGCTTGGATTTTTTATTTACTCCGTACGAATTCATTTGAAAACCACTTATATTTAACCTAACATTATAAAACGGTTATTTTCTGAGTAAATTCTTTATAAATACACGTAATATTAGTGTCTGATTAAGATCGAGGATGGCAGAAGTAAAAAAAAAAAGAAGTTCACAAGTATTATCGTAGTTCAGTCTATGAACGATCTCTATTATATTCGCCATATTCGATTAAATTTTGATTACTGATATCTGGCTTGAATATGAATGCATCCTGGAAAACTTCTAGTAAATTTACTCTAGAATAAGTATGGCAGCTTTATATGGTTCAAAAAGGTAACGTACTGAATGGGCAGTCCAGACATCTCTTTTAGACGGATTTCGCTGCAGGTAAATATTGATAATCATAAATGCTGCAATTGACATAATCAGTTTAACTAGAATAATGGTTAGTTGACGAAAATGTACCTGCCAGAATACACCACATGGAGATGTCTGCTATATGGATACTAATGTACTAATATAACAGATAGATATTTAACCGTTTGGCTATTTGGATCTGGCCTAGAAAGCTAAAAGAGTGCGTGCCTTGATTAAAATTTAGACAGACAAGTTGCAATCCTAACCAGTGCCCTCCTTTACCCTGTTTTCGTTACTCTTTCCGTTTTCTTAAAAATGAATTCTCTCCTTATTATTGTGATGGTACTACCTAATCATTATTTATGATGTATAACATCCAATCATTGTGGGTGCGGTTTCTTTTTAATTTTGTTAGGTTAACTAATGTAATTTTAAGGTCAACCTAAAACCATCTCTCGATAAACAACTAACAGATCTCAGTAATACTTATAAATGAATAAAAAATATTTGCACAATTACTGAAATCACAATCTAAATGCATTCTCCGTTTTTTGTCGTTTTTTCTTACTCTCACATCTTGTTGATACACATCGAATTCATTGACCATATCATAATAACAACAAGCTAACATAATACAGGCGAATATCTCGATATTTCGTCCTGGCATGCATTGTAAAAATATCGTTCGAACCTTTGCAGCATGTTATTCCATCGAGCATTCACGTAGCCGCGCGTTCTCGCGTTTCAAACGCTTTGCGGTGGCCAATGAAATTATGCAATGTAATCTAATACGTATCTCGTTTCACTATGTCCTACAGGAACGAAAGCAACGTTCCTCGATGTAACGCGCTGTAAATACGCCTGGTGCGTCTTGCAAGAATCCCGTAAACTGCGTGTGCCCAAGACATCAGTGAAATCGATGTCGCACTTGGATCCTTGAAACTCGAACGATGTGAAATAAAACATCATGAAGAATATTATGAGCTGTGAACCTGGCGAATATTGCGTTGAACCTGTGTAATTTTTAGAATTTATAAAAATCAATTTCATTTCCACGTTCTTATACCATACAAATGTTCTGAAAATTATTTTTGTTAACAAAACATCGTCTTCTAAAATTTTGTTGCTGGTATACGATATTTATTGATACATTACTGTAAATTATGAGCAGTTTTAATTTTCATCGTATTATATGATCATCGGTTGTTAGAAACATCCTTTTATCAATGGTGAAATCATGGTAGATTCGACATGGCTGTATGTAACGAACGTGTTACTAAATGTGCAAGACTAGGCTTCAAAAAGTCAAGGGAAAATGCTATTGTTGTATCTGAGTATATACCTTTTACCTGCGAAGTTTCCTAAAATATTATTCAATCATTCAATCAATCTAATAACCATAATTTTTGTATCAATTACATGAAAAATAATAAAGTTTTATTGAAAAAAAAACGTTGTTTCTTTCAGTTTAATAAATATATGAACATTATTGATGAAATCTTGGTGGAAAAATTGACCACTTTTTCCCTGGTTCATGGCCATTATTACCCGCTAATAGCCAGAATACAGCCAACATTTTCGCTGAATTCTGGTTGGTTTCCTTGTGGTAATGTAATGCTGACGTACCCATGAACTATCCATTATTGATGTCCAAAAACTTTTGAATATAATGCCAGATAGTTGGTTGTTTTCTAGTCATCGCAAACTGTATTTAAATTCAGGCATATAGCACCGGGTAGAAAATGGCTAATAACTCGTCAATCGTAATTGCAGATGTTATGGATCTACATAGGTTAGGTTTGTCATGTCCTATTTAGAAATGGCGAGAATATCTGTACATGTATATATGTCAAAGGAAGTTAATAATTAATACATGTCTATTCTATGTATTTATACCGCACAATTGTGTGGTTAAAATTATATTTAATTGGAACAGTATACCAGGTGTTTGCGAGAGAATGTATAAATGGGAATATCCACGTTAACCTACAAATGTTGATGTGATTGTAAAATGCTCAAATTTATTTAACAAATAGCTTGCATTGCATGTGGGAGTTTGTTTTATCCTTAACCAGTATTTTCTTTTCCTGGACAAATAAATTTGTCCGGACAACAACATTCGCAAATTCAATAGAACTTTTTATATGCATATTAACATACGTAGTTTGCTACAAAAACCCCATTTCTAGGGAAATGTAATCTGATAACCTCCGCATCAAGCAAGTTTTATTCACATTTCTACAATTGCAATCGATGTTTCTGAAAATATGATTCCCCTATAAATAATAGCGAATTCGGGATCTGCACCGTTTCTGCACTTTTGCTAGAGTTTAGGAAACAAATATTGGTCAGCAAAACTATCTATATTTTGGGTAATGACCAGTCAATCTGCTCATATTTTCCACCGGGAAGTGCAATTTACTAAAGCCTATGATTATGTTGAGTCTACTAGTATTTCTATCTGTAATGTACACCTACTTTCTTAACTTTTATACACTATACGTCCAACAAATAGGAAGTGGGGCTGCTTCTTATGTATTCAAATGAGGTCCAAACAACTTTCACAGTTGTTCTTACTAGGAAAATTTTTATTTTGGGTGCTGAAAATATACTATTTTTAAAGTGGACTACTTCCTTAATTGAAAATGAAGCAAATTTTTGGCCAAATGCATATAAAATAGAGATCAGAAAAAATGGCCAGAAACATCAGAATCTATATAGACAAAAGTGAATGTTTACTCCGATATATATCATTAGTTACTCTTCGTGATGTAATGATATTTTTTCATCATATCAAAAACATACATTTTATTATATATATGACTGCACTATGTGGTAAGTGATGTATTCGAAAGATACAAATATTTCTACCACACTTTTTAAAGAAAATACATTAATTAAGAAAATTATGATAATGGCAGGAAATTAGTATTTACAAATATAAATATATTGATATATTAAGTTATAGATTTGTTAAAATGTGATAACTTCATTTTCAAAATATACATCGCCCATGCATAAGACGGTATAATTATTTTTCACCGAAAACAGTCACAATGCAGAATATGACCCGCAATTTTTGAACATGATGTATTCACTATCTACGAATTTAGAAACATAACGGATATGTTTAGGTGCTGCAAACAAATATAAACAAAAAAAAATAGTCAAAAGATCCGCAAAAATACTGTAGTTACCGACTGATCATTTGAGTAACCCTCCACGAACTGTGTGATAATCGACGTTTCATAAAAGTTACTTCAATTTGACTTATGGTAACATAACAGACGCATAAAAAATGTATGATGTAATTATTATGACAGAGCCCAATGTGTACATTACGATCTTGGATATCTTGAGTAGTTCGTCGAACGAAGACGAGATTACAAAATGAAAACATGCGGGAAATTACGATATATGATTATATAAACATCCTGTTATGCAATTGAAACATCTTAAAGCATACCGAACATCTTAAAGCGTACGCAGACTGAATGAAAAAGTCGCGAAAATCAAGTCATTGTAATGCTAATTACATTACAGTTTTTCATCGAATATCTTCAGGAGGAATAATACGCTTCACACTGAATAACTCACGCTACAAATATTAGAACTGAAAAATGCTTACAATTTTACGTTATACGGAAATGGTTAATTGTGTTAAATGACAGTTCTTATTTATTCTTATTAAACAATTATATAAATAAGAGCCACACTAAAATTCACCTATTTTCTGAACCTTAAATTTGGAGTGAATGCGAAATGAAAGTTTATGACAAATGAATCGAATTTTCGTGTACAACTTTAAAATTGAGAATGCATCTTAATCTACTTGAGGTAGGGGAACTTCCAAGGAAGAATATTATTGCAAAGATTGCATTTTTGAAAATTGAAAAAAATATACATTAAACGAAAAATACATGAGACAATTTTACTCCGAATTATTCAAAGAAGCTAATTGTAAGTATTTTTTTTGCATCGAATTAATTGAAAGTTTTTGAATATTTCGAAAATTTGAATTGTTTTGTTCAAAGAAAATTTCTTCAAATTCGTTAAACCATTCTAGGCAAAAAATGTCTAAAAAAATGTGTGAATTTTTCATAAAATGTCTATTTTCTTAGATAAAAAATGTCAACTTAAAAAAAAAATAATATTAGCAATAATATACTGCTATTCACGCTCTCTAACTCAAGAAATACATGCTCAATCTAAAACTTTTACACGAACAATCTAATGTGATATATTTTCCATTCCTTCCGACTCCAGAAGACAGGCGAATTTTGACCAAGTTTTAGGATTGCTTTTTCAGGTCTTTGAAGATGCAAAGTCAAAGTCACCAAAACCAAACCAAACTAGTCCTAAAATTTGTTACTTTTTTGTTGTTAATTTGTTACCCCAGTGGCGATTTTGTTGCTCAAATATTTATACACAAAATGGTAGGGTTTTCCAGTTTAAGATAAAGCTACCAGATCCTAATTAAAAAAAAACATACTTAGACACGTCGAAACGGAACCGAAATAAATGGACAATTTGTTACTTTTTTGTTACTCAATTATTTTAAAAAACAAACCCTAAGTCGAAAAACATATACAGCAGCAATCAAATGAAAATGGAATGGCATAGGAATTTGTTCCTCAATTGTTGTGTAATTGATTATTTTGTAATTTCGAATAACTACTTAAAAATAGCAGTTATTGATGGAAACGGTAACATCTCCAGCTGGAGATGTTAGATTTTTGCTGGATGGAGCTGGATAATTGCGGAAGTCTCCCTAAGATCTGTTCTAGGGCCACCTCTTTTCACGATTTTCAATAATGATATATCTGGTGTTCTTAGTTTCACGTCCCCTTTTATGTATGTCGATGACCCGTAACTTCTAATACGTAAGCTTGTTGACATTGACGAGGCTATACATTTTCTCAACTCTGATATCTCAGCCGTATGCAACTATTTTCTTAAAACTGGATTAGTCTTAAATGATCTAAAAATCAAAGCAATTCTCATAGCCACACCTACACTATGTCATAAGTTTAAACCCGAAGATCATTCTTCCCTTGTCGCAAATGGTTCTATTATTCCTTTGGTTAATGAGACAGTGAATCTTGGAATAATTATGCAATCCACTCTCGCGTGAACTGCTCAAGTCAATGAACTTTCTCGTTGTGACGATTTTGCTCTGAACCGATTAAAATATAATAAAAACATTCTGAATACAAATTTCAGGATTAAATTAGTTACATCGCTGGTTTACCATATATTGATTATTGTTGTGTTACTTATGACTGATATTTTTAAGACTCTGAATAAGTATCAAAGGCTTGTCAACAATATTGTACTACATTTATTTTTAGACATAAATATGCATGATTGTCATGTCTCACTATATCGGTGTAAATTGGGTTAGCTGCACATAAAATATAGTCAATTATACTTCTTGGGTTCAATCATATTAAATATTTTATTATATAAACAGAATTCTGTGAAATCTTATCTGTTTGCTCTATACTCTTATACGTGAAACATCTCCACGCAATCGATGCGTTTCAAATGGACTTTTAGTTGTTCCAGTATCCTGTACGACAGTATCGAAGGTTGTATACTATACAGGCAGCAAATTTTCTAAATGAGCTACCAGCTGCATATGAAAGTATACAGTCTGTGAAGTGTTAAATTATTTAAGACTGAATCGCATAAATTTCTGCGTACGACAGATCTCAATTAGTTGAATTATGAAGTTCTAGGCTGTCTCAATTTTTAGTCGTCCAGGCTTAATAGCATATGTTTACATTGAGGAAATGTTCCTTACAAAATTACCTATACCATCTGGTGTCAGCGGGTATAATGTTATTAATATACGATACTAATTAATTCATAAAAATGTAGAAAATTTCTTCATTTTCAGAGTATATCCCGACGAAACCAGACAGTAAGGGAATTTTTTTATGGAAAATATCCTCAGTGTAAAATAACTTTTACCCCCATGATACGAACATAATTTGTCGATTCAGTAGATGTGAAAAATGACAATTTTTCAATAATTTTTAACAATAATGACTCAGGAAAATCCCTATCTTAATACATTGATCATTTTACGCCCCGAAAACCGAATCAAAAAGAATATTAATTACATTTTCGACGACAAATGTCAAAACCTATTTTAATAAAGGTAGTATTTTCAATAATCAAATAAAAAATATTCCCACTTCTACGGAATCGATATATGGCATTGGCATGTCCTTTATAGTACCCAATGAAACTGCACTTTCTACTGGCAAATTATTTTATACGACGATCTTGCGATGCGTACAAAGTCGTTCGTATTTGGTGCACGTATATCAATGGTGGCAAATGTTGATCCCATAAGAAATAAGACGGAATTTCCTGTCGAGGACAAGATTTTACCCTATCATTTAAAATGTACATTCAACGTTTTTATATCGATAAAACGTATGTAGACCATTTAACTTGAAGCAGAAACGTGAGAAAATGTTGTTCTTCAATGTATATTAACATTTACTTTTCGGGATTTTTTTTTCTAATTGACATCGGTTTTAATGATATAGTGTTCAATCTATAGTAATAAAGTACTGGAAATTTTAATACATTATTGGAAGTAATTTACATATATAAGTAATCGCAAATCATTGGTTTCATAAATTAAATTTTACCGTTTAAAATGATAATTTTGGGACAAACTTGCAGAAAGAGACATTTCTAATAAAAATTACATAAGTATTCAAACAGTAAAAATTACGGAAAATATTGTTATTTTTACGAGAAATAATTGTAATTTCCTCCATTCTACAAGTCTATCTCAAAATTATCATGTGAAATAGTAAAATTTCCAAGAATGATTTTCTCAATGATGTTGTTACAATAATTGATACTATATAGGTTGCGTATATACCCAACATCCAGAAATAAAAATTCAACTAGTATTCTTTTATTTGAACAGGTAATTATGTTTTTGCTGGTGAATATCGAGTATCGAACATACAAGACGTAGAAATAATATCATTAAATATGATGACTTGAACGGTGATCTTTATTAGTTCTGAAAAAGTAACTATATTTATTTAATAATAACTACTAGTAATAATATCTATTATTAGTAAATATTTTGATGGCAGGTCTAAACCAGACCTAGCCAGTATTTTTTTTGTTCTCAACGACTCGAGTGCTTCGTATTCTTTTTCAAGAGGCTAGTGCACTACAAAATTGTACGCCATTATCCAATACCTACTACTACTTATTTTGTAGGACAAAGTCGTCTTCTTTTCATTTTTTGATTACACTGCTTACATAAAAATACCATCTATTTCTAAACCGAGTTATTTAATCCTTGTTCATTATAACAGAGAAGAATTTTCTTACTACCCAAGCACGGACACCATACTATGTATTACTCCTGGAAATGTTTATAATATGTATGGTTCAAACCTTACCATAAACAATTTTATTTATCATTTATCATTTAGTTATCATGATAAAAAAATGGTGAATTTTTCTAGAAAATTTACCTTATTTGTGATTGAACAGATGAGTTTTTATCATCAGAAAAAATATGCTACAGAAATTAAAAGTATGCATCACAACAACATCGTAATTTGCTCGACAAAAACGTCCATCAAATATTTAATTATTGTTTAATTACGAGCATAAAAATACATTTATTTGATTAATTTAATAGGTTAGGGTTTAGGATTATTACTTAAAAAATACATGACACTTTTCCACGGCCAGAATCTGCCAATGACATCGGCTTATGTACTGAAAATGTATGTGTTTAATGTTACGTACAAGTTACAGCAATGTACTAGCTTTCTCCGCAGTTGGTACCACCATTCGGTCATATTTATTTCACGTGCTTGGAAATGAGTTGATCAATTCAATTTATAGTTCCGAGATACTTATAGCCCCAGAAAAGCTTCAATCGGAATTTTTAAGAGAAAGAATCTTGTAAAGGCATATTGAATTTAACGCAGTAACGTAAATGCTTATGACAAGATGAGTATCATAACATAAAATAGCCGTAGATTTATGCGATAAATTCATAGGCTATCAACACTAAATGCTGATTTTGATGGGTACGTGTAGAACTAAACAATACAAATATTAAACAAATCTTTGTATCCTGTTCGTTCCTTCAAAGTAGCAAAAACACTAATTTTTCAAATACCTAACGTCAAATATCTCGAAATTCCAACAGACACACTTAAAAATAATGTCATAAATTGATACAAATAATGTGGTAGTATCTGAATTCATGGATCATAAATAATGTAACATTTTTAAATTATGATGAACGCAAATGAAAGTGGAGCACGTTTTGCTTGCTTTCTAACGTTAAATTAACACCTAGCGAACTTATTTCCGACATTTATTAATTCTTAATTAATCCCTAGCAAATAAGGTATGATGTATAATTACCTAATACAATCTATTAAACTTTATAATTTTCATTTTATTTTCTGTTCGTAATATTGTACTAACTAAAACGCGCCCGTTGCTTTTTATATATTGATGATATGTAAAATATACATTGGTCTAAATAGCTGAATAATTGCAAAAAAATGGTTTCGCTGCTTTCAGAAAAAAATTGAATAAGACTCATAAAACATCTTAATTATTTTAATGCAATTTAATGATGATTGAAATGTTTAATAAATAATTTCTTTTTATAATTAAATTTTCAAAAAATAAAGTTAATTTTAACCATTTTGTAGTACATGATCAAATTCGAAATATTTCTGTGACTAAATTTATTATTACATTATAGTTAAAATTCCTTTCAAGAATAGAGAGTGTGCACAATAATGCAGCAAAAATGGACAACGGCGAACAAAGAATAGAAGAATTGATAAAGAAACGGAAATTAACTAAACGCATTAACGTGTCAGAAGAAATATATAACAAGAAGTAATAGTGCTTGGCGAATCATCACAAAGAAAGAAGAGAAAATGAACAAAAGCATAAAAAGTCAACAAGAAAAAGAGTCAAGTCCAAGATTAAGAGTTGAAACGAAAACAAGATAGAAGGATGTGCTAGAAATCGAAGTGAAGGTCGGTAAAACGAGTAAATATACTATATGCTTAAGATAATGTAGTTAAAGAATAGAACATGGGTCTTTTCGTGATTAAGTGAAAAGAAGTATATCGTAATTAAGTAGTAAAGGAATAAAGATAAGAGAAGATCTCTCAGTAATAATTTCATGAAACCTTTTTTGTATACAACAGTGACCACAGTGAATTTCTTTGTGAATATTTATTTTATGTCTTTTTAGCTCATATCATGGGTCAAACTGTTTATAATATTCGTTAAAAACTACAATACTATCTGCTAAAATACTGTAAGAAATGTCGATGTTAATCCTTTTTTCTATGGTGTATAATGGCTGACCCAATATAGCGGACATAAATCCAGTAACTTTGGCAATAACTATTTGAGATGTACGAAAATTTGTATTTGTTGGTTTTAGAGATTTTAGTCTGGGAACCTGCGATTCAAATTTCAAAATATCTGGTTTTTTACGGCGGGCATAGATTTACTATATATGCCAATATTTAAGTGATATACAGAGAAATCCATCTCTGTGTTTTTGGAGTTATGTCTATGAACATTTGACCTAATATACAGAGGGAGAGAGAGAGAGGGAGAGAGAGAGAGAGAGAGAGAGAGAGAGAGAGAGAAATTAATCCAATAAACTATACAAGAAGGAACTACAACACGACAAATAAATTAAGCAATATAACTAAAAAGAAAAAAAAACGAAAAATAGGGAAAACATCGAAATATTGGGTCATAGAGATACCGACATATAGAAAATAAAACACAAATCTATATAAGCTCTCCTCCATAGTAAAGTAAATAATAAATATAGATATAAAATAGTATATGTGAAAATAACTATATAAATTATTGCGGAATATAATATAGGTGGAACTTGTAAATAAAAAATGTGCTTTCTGGACGTTAAAGGGTTAAAAGTTAGAAATTTTAATTAACTGACACCGGCAGATAATATTTTAATATTGTATACTTTATAAATATTTTGTGTATTGTAGAATGAAGAATATTAAGAATAATATTCAATAATAAAGCATACAAAAAAGAAAGTGAAGTTGACTAATAAAGACAAATAATAAACTTTGTCTTAGTTTTTCGTACGAAAAATATTCAGGTATTTATTTTTAAATTATGCGTGTCTTAAATAATAAACGTTATCTTAGTTTTTCAAGACACACATAATTTAAAAATAAATACCTGAATATTTTTCGTTTCGATTCCTCTTCTTTATTAAAATGAAAGTTTCTCCACACCGGATATCAGTAGCATTACAGCTGACTAACTAGTGACTACGTTGCCATATGAATTTCAATATACACAGTCTGGGTATTTGCGTAATACAAGATTCTGTAGAAAAGTTGAATTATGTCAATATAATTAAGTGTCTGCAAATAAAGTGAACAAGATAGGTTTCAATTAAAGAATTTGCGGAAATTGCTGTTGTTTTCTAATGGATGTAATTTTACTCTGCTGGTCCACGATTTTAATGTATCCTGCATAAATACATTTACATAAATCGACTTATTGAAACCAGAATTAACTTACACATTCCAAGTTTATACAAATTATATAAATTCTAACATCCTATAAGCAATATAAAATTATTAGGCCTTGTAATGAGCAAATCATAATGAAAAAATGAGTGCAAATTTATTTGTTTTATTTCTCTCCTGCTTTGTTTCTTCCTTTGTATAATTTCTCGCCTTCGGCAATTAGCAGTATTTACCCCCTCGGCCCCCCTCTTCGCCCTCCATGCAATTACTTCGTTTCCGCCCTAGATACATAATATACTATTAATAAACCATTTGGTCCCACAAATGAGCTGAAAAAAACTCCAGAATTTTTATTTTTAGAATTAAAAAAAAACATTGAAAACAGAACATGGGCCTACGGCAAACTGTTTTACACTGAGCATGGAGAAATCTAGATTTTGAAGGTTAATAATATTTCCTAAGCGGCACTGTAAATTTCGTCATGTATACAAAGCGAAGGGAACTAAACGGCTGAGTATGGTGTCTTCATAGCACTGGCTATGGCGCGGCGATATATGTCAATAAACAAAAACGTTATCAATTTTTTTCTACACAACTGCATAATATAGTTTTTTATGCTTCGTTTATCGAGCAAATTTCGAATGTCCGGAAACTTTCAGCGAGAAAGTTGTTCATTAAGGTATAAAGAAGGGAAGGGAAAAAATAGATAATAATAATTTAACGCTGTTGACAATTGATCAAAATGGACATTTCAGGACAAAATGGAATAATGTAGATGCAATATTGATTTAGAATTTCGAGTTGTTTATTAATTGAAGAAAAGTTTTGACAAATATCTTACATATTGCAGGAACATGCACACGACGTGCATATATATACATAATATTATAGCATGTATGAAATTCAAATTTAAACAAGTATTGCGAAAATGAGAAAACCTAGGTCCTTAAAAGAGGACATGTGAAGACCTGAATTTTCTCAGACCTCTGCTGCAAGGACTGATTCCTAACAGAAAAATGTTCCCGCCAGGAGTGTTTGCACAAAGTTTGAACAGTGTAAAGCGTGAGTAGTAAAATATCCGTAAACATGTTTTTTATTTTGTCCCAAGCGATACTTGCATTTAACTTCATTAAATTAGTTGCACTTGCCATATTGCCAATCGTAAAATGTTGATAAAGAGAACGAAATTACAAACCGGAGATCGTAAAAAATTAACAGTTTTGGGAACATTTCAATCTGCGGTCATGGACAAATGAAGTCATTGGATTAAAAGAGTGTAGCTCTTGCGATCGCCAGTGTCTTCTTCACTTCTGAAATTGAGGCTGCCCGAGGACAAACATTGAGGTATACGTGAGGATAATTTTTTACGGCCATTCTGATCTCAAGAACGAACTCAGTGGAACAACCACGCGCGGTTTACGATACCCAGGAGTCAGCAGAACTCTTGCAGTAAATAAAATAAATTGTCGTCGGGCGTGTTTTGCTGGGCAGCAACTACTCCATGCTTAAACTTGCCTGTCGAATGAAACGAAAAGATAAAAAGAGAACGACAATTCATTCCTGCTACCTCTATTTTTTTGTTTCTTTTCATTGGTACTGATATTTTCTTCCCCATCTTTTCGCTTTCGATTCATTTACTTTCGTTCTCCTTTATTTCCGTTATTCTCAGTTCGCTTTTTCCTGAAAAATCGTATACGAGATCTTTTCTCGTCTCACAAAGATCTACGTTATAAATCAATTGTGACGCCTGGTTCGCATAATTGCGTAATTTTTAAAATACCGAAGGTTACGATACGTGAACGAGTATTAAGTTGTAAAATTTATCGTAGATATATTTAAGGAACATGAGAGCTCTCATCGTACGAGATAACAAGAACATAGTATGTTTAACCACTTTTGGTTAAGTATAGTTCTATCATATCCATTTCATGCAGTAATTTCTAAATATTTTATCTGTATACTTTTTCAAGATCAGCAGAAGCGTAAATTTATAAGGTCATTAACCTTCGATATTTATATGGCAATGGGTATTTGAAAAACGACCAAGGTGGGTTATTTTGCACTTCGAATAGAAGGAAAGTGAAACCATGCATATACGTTATAGTAGAGTGTAGCTATGGTATCCATAAAAAAGTCTGAAAAGGTTTACCCCATGAACATAGAACTGACCTTCAGTTAAACTCAATAATTTTTATTTTATTCGAGCACATATTAAAATATTAGTGTGTTGAATTCCTGTATCTGTATTAGTGTGGATAGAATACCATTATACGTGATTTTGAGTTATTTAACTTAAAT
The DNA here is from genome assembly GCA_030407085.1 of Trichopria drosophilae. Taxonomy (NCBI): domain Eukaryota; kingdom Metazoa; phylum Arthropoda; class Insecta; order Hymenoptera; family Diapriidae; genus Trichopria; species Trichopria drosophilae. The sequence goes on from CM059583.1 coordinate 166,926,113, forward strand.
CGTTAAAATTTCAAGGTACACGGAGAGAAATCTGAAAGGATGAAACTGTAGGCATTCCTTCCGCCACTGTACTAAGATTTGGTGCTGGTTCTGCACCACGTGTCGCGTGATATCAATGTAAGAAACCCACAGTCTCAGACTGTGAAATCGCTTAGGATGAGACTGCAAAACTGCGATGCTTTCTTCGAGGTTTTCTCCCGCCTAAGTTTTACTTTTTAGACTAGGGCTCTCGCGGACTTTTTTGTAGGAAATTTCCTCCTCTACAAAAAAGGTTTAGTAAATTTTTGCTCTGGAAGCGATAGAACGAAGAACATCGAGTTTTTAAAACAAAAGATAAACATGGCGTCGGACGCTGAATACGTTGTTTTTATTCTATTGCTTCCGTATCGAAAACGGTGCAAGATAGAGCAAAAATTTACTTAACCTTTTTTGTAGAGGAGGAAATTTCCTACAAAAGAGTCCGCGAGAGCCCTAGTCTAAAAAGTAAAACTTAGGCGGGAGAAAGCCTCGAAGAAAGCATCGCAGTTTTGCAGTCTCATCCTAAGCGTTTTCACAGTCTGAGACTGTGGGTTTCTTACATTGATATTACGCGACACATGGTGCAGCACCAGCACCAAATCTTAGTACAGTGGCGAAGGAATACCTACAGTTTCATCCTTTCAGATTTCTCTCCGTGTAGTTAGACCTCGGATTATAGTGTGTTTGGCAAAAATATTTAATAACTTTTAATACAATTTAATTTTAACTCATAATATTATTATTGAAGAGAAAAACTTGTAGAGAATCTTTTTCTTACCAAAATAAGCTTATCACTCGTTAAAATCCATTAATTATTGAAAAATTAAAAAAAAACTGGCGAAAAGAAAAAATTTGAATAATTAATAAAAGTTGTTTAACAAAATATTTTTGCAGGTTTTAAATTTGTTTAAGAACAGTAACGGTTTCTCTCGTCAACAATATGATTAATAATGAAAATTAATTTTTTGGAAACGGTATTAAATATTTTTCCCAAACTTGGTACATCCGGTAGTCTAACTACCTTAATAGCGTATATTTATAAATGATTATGTTACCTGTTTGATAGTACATTAGTAGTAAACAACACCCCGTATTATTATGAAATATTTTTATGATGTGATAAAATACACCAACTTCTAAATATCTCAATCTGGAAAAATGGTGTATGTCTATGTGACTTTCATAGTTTAATTTGTTTCATTCACAGCCCATTGCAAAAGAAAACTTTTCTGCATCTAAAAATAGGTATAGTTATCTCGGATTTTAAAAATAATGGACTTGTGTCCTTTTTCCATACCACCACAAATATAATAAGTATCAATAAAAGATAATAAATCACTTCAATCAAATTGTTTAATTATATTATTTAAATAGTAACTTTTTAGCAATTTTTAGTATTATTATCGATTTACAAAAATCTTAATTTATTTAAAATCATTATCAAACTTAAATCTGGCTACTTTCCACTCTTATAATTGATACGATTCTCGTTTATAACAAATATATCACAGATCGTGAATCTTGACCGCGATAAACATGTAAATGTCTATTGTTAATTTTGAAATTATTAACTAAACTCGATTAAGATCTTAGTAAGTAGAATTCAGCGATCTGTGTAACTAATTCTAAAAAAAGAAAATTGCTGCAGTTCAATTAATAATGCTAATCCACTGTATAATTATATGTAGAATAAAATTGTTTATTACATAAGCATGTAACAATTCATATAACGGTAAGAATTACCATTGAATAAAAATCATGCCTATTAGTGCAATTACGTCGATGATAAAGATAGGTTTGACAACAGAATTGAATTTCGATAGGTCGAATGTAGAACCAAATGAAATTGAATGAAGCATCATTCATTTAAAATAATCAAGAGAACCTCAAATGAAAAATGAATATTTTTTCTTCAATATTTCGCAAAGTATCGAATGCAACGTGTAATAGCCGATAAACTCGGAGATCGAAAAACGTTTGAAAAGCAATAGACGTACACAGAAAAAAATAATTAGCAGATTCTACCTACAACTTAAGTAAAATTTACCGAAAACAGTTTATCTGGAATATATATGTTATAAAATATCTAGCCTAGTTTTTCGTTAATCTGTGATTAAACATCATTTAAAAACTTATTAGGCTAGAACACTATTTATTTGTATTCTTCAAGAAATTTTGTTTTTAAATGAGAGTCGGTAAAATTTACTTAACTAAATTTGGCAAATTCCACTCATGTCTTTTTGTCGTGTATCAAAACTATTAAAATCGTTTAATTTCGTATTACAATTGATTGAATTAAATTCAAAAGTGGAAACAAATCAAATGGAAGCTGAAAATTACTAAAATTTTGCACCTAAACTCGTTTATTGGGATAGTTATCCTTGTCGTCATTTTGACTATACGAATAATTGTACCGTTTAGAGTTAGTAGATTTTACTCTTTTCTTCTCTAAGTGTTACAAAATTTAAGTGTCTATTACGATTACTCGCAACCCGGTAAAGCGAATTATGATGAAATTTCGCTTCTAAGGGCAATTTAGGTTATGTTAGGTTAAACATTTTGCCATTAAATCAATTTCAGATCAGTAAGTAAAAATTGATCAAAAGGCATGTTTACTGTGTGATTTTCGGACAACTTAATTCGATCTGATTGTGAAATACGTTAAAAATACCACAGAAACGACCGAAGGTTAAAAATTAAATGTGTCTTTTATTTCATTAGACAGAGAACATCTTAAATGTTAAGACACTTAGTTTTTATAGTGTCTTTATTTAATACACCCGTAAGACAACCGATGTATCAGTGTATTAGTTTAGTAAATTTGAAATTTTTTTTTAGCCATTATTTGGTTTGTACCAACATAACGTGATGAAAGTTACATAGGTTACATAAAAAGATCACTTTAATTTAAAATGAATATTGCGAACAACAGAAAATTGATTCGAAGTGATTAGATAGAATTCATTAGTATTTATACAAACGTGATTTTTAGGATATCAAAATACATATCATGTTTTTATTGAAAGTAACCATAAATATAAATATTATTTTAAAATTAGTGATTGTGTGTACATATATTTTTAAATATAATATAATTTACCATAAAATAAAAAATGTATACACAAACTCAAATATTCTTAAAACAATTATGAAATAATTAACTATATAACCATCTCGATTGCTAACATGAGATTTGTGGACTTGAAATGGCAGCTTTTTTCCGACTTGTTAGACTGCGCTTGAAAATCGAGTAAATTAAATTTCAAAATAAAACGAAAACACTAAAAATATAGTTTTAACTCGTACATATCCAGCAATTTACAACCGCTGTAAATGAACAAAGTTTCAATATACTGGATACATGCAGAATTTAACGCTAGGCAATTTTTTTGTGATTGACCAGGCAGACGGTGAAATAAATATATTTCGAAACAAAATGTCTAGGAACAGTCAAAGTATTATACTGTATTCAGTTGTACTCAAAATATAAGTACACAATAAAATATTTGTAACGAATTAAATACATTGTCAGTTTAGACATTACATTTAATGTAAAATTTGTATGATGGTGTTGAGATTGTTTATGGAATGTAAATTATTTTTTAATGTTAGTACGTAAATGAAAACAATAAATAATAAAGATTAAACATCGTTTTATCGTCAATATTCTTTGCTCGGTCTTTAATTGTTGGTTCTCTAACTAACTTTTGCTATTATGAGGCTCTTAAAATAATAGTTTTCATCCTATCGTGTCAGATTCCAAGATAATGCTACTAAAGTATTTGTAGTTAAATGCTTATGAAATTTTATATATACTATGAAGTAAATTTAACAAACAGAATTTGAGAATACATTTTTCTTCACCTGCAAAACGTTTATATTTATTATTCGAAGATTTTCGAATGGATTCTTAAAAATGGTAGATCGAATTGATAAAAAATTAGTGGACCAAAAAGAAACAGAATAACAAGAATTTTGTTACGAGCATGAATTAAATTTTCGAAACAAAACACTATCAAGTACCATATCTGCCATTTTTAATTTTCCTAAACTCATTTCAAATTCTGTATGGCGAACCGAATAAATTTGCAACCATTTATCCGCCATATTGCAAGGTTTCGAATTTTCAAAATTCAACAAAATTTTCATGAAAATTGACCGATGAATAAATGGAGTAATCAAATGTAATGAAATGTATATTATATAAATTGACAGTTAAGATGACAAATAATTTATTTTCTAAAATACATGCATTTCGGTTATTTGTTATTTTTAAATATTACAAATTTCGTAAATATTAGAAAAAACAACCACTATTTAAAAATAATTTAAAATGTTGGTTTTATAAGAAAAATGTATAAGTCTACCAGGGAATTACACTTCTTTATTATATGTGTAATATAAGATTCTAATGTAAATTAGCATATGCTACTTATAAATCATTTAACACGCTAGAAACTAAATGAGAAGGAGGCTTCGCTGCAGGTTGGACATACTAAGGTTTATAACTTTTTAGTGGATAATGATTTTGTCAAGTTTTTGGTATCGTTCAAAAGAATATTTTTTAATTTCTGAACGAAGCCTATAGCCAATTTTCTGATCGGATTATTTTTGATCAAACATCTTTTTTTTATTGCTGCAAGTTGGACATCAATCGAAAATCCAAGTGAAAACTATCAAGAGCCGTCAAAATTTAAAAAAAATTCATGCAATATCAAAAGGTGAAATAATATTTTATTGTCTCTTACATTTGAAAGCCATGCAATTAGACATATATCTAGTAGAAACTACATTGAACTTTCAAATATGCTATTTGGTCCAGAACAAGTAAAGTTTCCAGCATTTTAACGATGTCCAAGTCTTATTTGCAGTGAAAAATGGTGTCCAATACGCAGTATCATATTTTCGATATTTTCTCGAACCGGAAAAGCATATATTTGTCTTGATTATATATATCTAATTCTTTTTGCATCTTAAAGAGCAGGAAAAATAATATGCAAATATATAACGTGGACATCCTGAGGATATATTTTTCTTATACGAGTGTTGTCGATCTACGTTTTTTTTAAAACGCTATTTAAATTATACACTTTTTTATACACAAAACCTACTTTTTTCATTCGCAGCCTCATTACAAAAGAAGCATGACTCTTCCCGTCTCAAAATATAATAATCTAAGTTTTCAGAAATAAAGGACTTATGTCCTTTTTCATACTAGCAGAGATATATGAAATTTATAATATTTATAAATAATAGTTCGGTACTTTTTATTTTTAAACAAATAGTTCAAACACCAATATTATATCTTATTCAGGAACATTTCAATCTTTTCATCCTTCAACTTTGCGGTTACTTTATGAAAAAAAAACGGATGTCCTTAATTTTATTACTAAACGCGTACCACATTCTTCGTGTAATTATGATTAGTAATAATTCTTTACACTTTCTTACTTATAACTAGTGACTAATCGACTTCCATTAGCATATTTTATATTTTGGCATTTATTGTTACTTGTGCCATCATTTCTCATCTAGTAATTTACATTTAGTATATTTATATGTAATCTAATATTATACAAATATTGTTAAATTAGTTTTGTATAATCTAAGTCCGCTATGTAATCTCAAAATCTTTGAAAATACTATATTTTTTTTTGTTATTTCTTATGTATATCAATATTGTCACAAAGGAATTTTTGCCCGTGACATAACGAATAAAACTAACTAACTAACTATGATAGTAAATAAATGTTATTCAATTATTCCCTATGATACTGAAATCAAATTCGATATGTACAGCCTATAAATTATGACAGAATTTTCCTTTTTATAAATTTCAGGTTATAAATATAAATTAGACTTTTCGTGTACACATTATATTTAAGTTTATTTTGTAATATATAAATTATTTCCTTTCATGGGCTCGTGACGTTTGTTCTCCATGCTTTTTCGTCCAGTCTTTCTCGAAGCCTCTTTCGCTGGCTCTTTTTTAGGCAGTTCTTTTGGGTTCACGTGACCAGACCTCATCAACGAAACACCGAAGTTCGGAGGGCCCGAGCTGGGGCCAACTCCTACAATAAAACATGCCAATCCATCCAACCCTGCCCCTATACATATACATAACCCATATACATGCTGTAATCCTGGTCGCAAGTAGGGGTCCTGCAAGGCGCCTCGTTCGCCAAAATACTTATAAGGACCTGCAATTGCGCAATGCTAAAATTCCACGTGTATACTGGGAAACGATCGATTCTTACTCCAAGTTCGACGACGCAAACACGCGTTTCGTGCAAGTCGAAGAATGTATAAGTAAGCGACAATTACAATATTTTGCGCGACTTCGTTGGAATCAATTATAGGCAATCTTGGATACCGCATACCGTAACGGATAATAAATGATTTATACAAGAAAACATGCAAGGCTACAATAATCATTGATTTTATCGATAATCATTGTTAAAATAGAGTTTAAACGATGTTATATGTCGTAATGGCCTAAGTAAAATTAAATACTTCTCAACTATGTTTTCAACGATGTAGAAAGTCATGCATATGGTCATAATGCATAAACATTTCTTTTACATCTTAAATACTCTCTAAATTTAAATAAGTGAATGTTCGACTTGAAAATAAATGAATATTTACTTAAATACGTCATAATAATAAGGCAACGTGCGTGATGTTTATTCATAAGTAAGAAAAGCTATACACACACTCGAAAATGCGATACTATGAACTGTAAGTATAATTAAACGTAATTTTCAGTTATTTCAATTTAGCAAAAAATGGTACTTTTCATACCAAGAGAGTAAAATAAAGGTTTTACAGTATGTAAAGACAGAACAATATTTGTCAATTGCGTAGGTGTAAAAAATTACCATTTTCTATGACTTAATAAAATCCTTATCTAATACATGGGTCGTGATATGTCCATTTTACGCCCACAAGAGGAGGCATAAAATGGCCATTTTACGCCCATTGAATCGAAAAATATACCTCTATACGGAATGTATATGGTAATTTATAGGTAATACTTAAGTACAACGCATATGTGCTGAACAATACGCATGCATCTACTTAATACAATGGAATTTTTTCGATTCAATCAAGAACAATCAGAAACAAACAATACATTTATTTTATATTATAAACCAGTCCAAAATATACAGCCTAAATTAAATATAACAAATAACAATCGAGCAAGTTTGTTATTTACTAAAACAAAGCCAAAAATACTTAAACTCTGATGTATCTGCATCATAAATCAGCTAATTAGCGGATAACAAAAGACATACTAGCACGAATAAAATTTACTGTAATGTTCGTTGTATCAAAAAAAAAACAATTGGAAAGTAGCTTTGTAGTAACATTAAACCAATTTCTCGTAATATTTTTAAAAAGGAAAACATTTGAATGAAGCTGTTGTCAATTTATCTTCATCGTTTCCACTTCGTGTACGCTCATATAAAACCAGCTTTGTTTGCAGAACCGTAAACGCAGAATCCTAACAAAAGTTACATGTTATACTGGTCACGAGCGAAAGATTGCATGACAATCAACAGTATTTAATTCCCTAACCTCATTCAACATTTGTATCTAATCAAAATGTGTTAGACACAATAACTATATTGCAAATTGAATCGACGTATCGTATTCAACAGTTTCCTCATAAAATATAATCATAAAAATAAGAAATAAATCACCTTCAAAACTAAATTTTACAAATCATGAATTTTTTATTTTAGTCTATCTGTACTTTACGAAATGCATTAATGTTAATTAGCGTTCTCTTATGACAGTTGAGACACCAAATGTAAACATTCATTTGAATGACGTAGGACATTTTGTCACTCATATTATGATTGCTCGTGGACGAAAACGCGCCTCGAATATTGCTCAATTTATTGTTTTATTTACGAAACGTGTTATTCAATATATTTTTTATTTTTAAAACTTTTTAAAAATGTAGAAATATGATGACTAAAAGTAGTCTTTTATTAGTAAATGAATATGTGTACATCAGTCTTGCGCGATGTAGAAAAATTACGTTAAAGATTTTAAAACAATCGTAAGTTAATACTCCAGTAAGTTTTTATTTAGTTGAATAAATTTAGTATTGAAAGGGTCAAATTAGTTATTAATGATTAAATGATATTTATTACATGATTATATTTACTAATCTTTGTTATAGTTCTAATGTATTAATTAAAATTTAAGTGCATTTCGGTAGTTGTAACAATAGTCTTATGGTGTATTAACCTATTAATGCCCATGACACACCTAGATAATGCCGTACTAGCTGTTGGAAACAGAATATTTTCCAAAAATAAAATAGCCGTACTTTTCTTTTATATAAAAGAATTGTTTCGAACAATTCTTTGTTCAACGGAAACGGGTTTTCGACTATAATCTTTATATGTATATTATTTCTAACAACAAATTGAGGACAACTGTCTTCCATGAAAGTTTTTCCGTGCCATTGATTGGCGCTGTCAGATTTCGTCCAAAGCCAATTTTGGCGACATTTTTATAAACAATCCTATTTATATAAAAAGAATACCGGTATTTTATTTTTTAGCAAATATCCTATTCCCAATAGTCAGTTTGGCGCTTTCTACGCTGTGCTCGACATGTGCATTAACTCTTTAACGTCCAGACTGCACGTTTCCCATGTACAACTTCCACCGCATATGTCGAACTGAAAATAATACACAATCTGTTCGGAATGTACCTTGTTTACTATTTTCGGGGTGCTCTTTCGAATGGTGACATCAAAATTACAAAAAATTGAGTATTATTTTCCTTTAATTTTGGCAGAAGTATGTAAAAAAACACATTTTTCTGTATCATTTTTTTAAATTTCATTTTCCTGTCGATACCGTGATTTCTATGACCGGAAAGGTACATAAAAAGTGCATAAAATGTTTGAACTTAAAGGATATGTAAGTAGGCATTATTTATTTCACCTTGAAATATCCAAAATGATGGCTTATTTCAAGAAATTTTTAAAAAATACTGGCACAAATTTTCAAATAAACTATCTATCTTATAAGATGTTTTTTGGTATGCTGTTCACGAATCTGAAGTAAAAATTTCGAAATTCAAAATGGTTGACCCAATACTGCGGCCATAGATGAGAAACATTGGAAGTTGTTTCTCGACTTGCGAAATATTTTTATCTGTACGTTTTCGAGGTTACTGATTACGTATGTGAGGTCAAAATTTCCAAATTCAAAATAGCTGACAAAAGATGATGGCCGTGGTATTGCTAAGTTTAGTTGAAAATTTGTTTAAAATGCTATATTTCCATACTGCCAAAATTGTTAAAAAATTTCTTGGAATAAGCCGCCATTTTGAATATTTTAAGGTAAAATAAAAAATACCTACTTGACATCTATCACTTCCTGCACATGAAATTAAAAAAAAAATGAACCCTAAAAATGTGTTGCTTTTTTACATACTTCTGCTAAAATCAAAAGAAAATACTCAATTTTTTCTAATTTGACATCACCATTCGAAAGAACACCCTCGAAAATAGTAAATAAGGTACATTCCGAACTGCCTGTGTGTTATTTTCAGTTTGAAATATGCGATGGAAGTTGTACGTGGGAAAAGTTCTGGACGTTAAAGGGTTAATAGGCTAAAAGAACTAAGAACGTATTTTATTTTTTATGCACTAAGAACATTGTCAACGTAAATGTAACAACATATTACCAATTATCACAGCAGGATTTAGATTTTAGAAAAAGTGTCTTATATTGTTTTAAAGTTAAGATATTTAAAATAATTAAATATGGAATAAAAGTGTGTAAATTCGTACATTTTAAGATATGACCAACTACTTACTTAAATTTAATTTCTTTAATAAAAATTACATATCCACAGAAGTTACATTTATCAATGATTTAAAGCATATAGGCAGATACGATTTGTTCGTATTCGGCCTTCCGTATTATCAGTAAGTATTGTCTTAAATTATTTAAAATATTTATTCGTATTTTTTAAATGCGAATTTATGTCATGTCAAATGTCCCAGTAGCTTACACGCCCCCATTTTCGTTGAACGTGCCTGACGTATCACTGACGCTGATAATTACTGTTTTAAAACGATATTGTAATTTTCGTCCCAGGAAATTCCATAAATTTTCAGAGGAAGGGTAAAAGAATGTTGGAATAATTAACAAATTTATTACGGAAAACTGTTCAAAAGTCAAACCAAAACATGGCCATTTATTCGATATATACATATAATAGGGTGGGTGGAAAAAGACGATTTTTCGATATTCGAAATGTCTTATTTTATGGAAAATGTAGGTTAACACTAAAAAGTGGGTGAAACTCCTCGATTGTAAGATATCTTCAGTTCCGGCAAACGAATTGAAACAATGAGATTTTAAATGGGAAATTTTATATTACTATGTGGATAAAAATGATAACCGAAATATTCTTTTTCTAAACTAAACTATTTTTTTGTGCCTACGCTCATGCGCAACGTGCATTTGTAAAAAAACAATGTCAACTGAGTGTAAGCCTTTGCAAATTATATATAAAAAATAATTTTCTGAGCACAAGTTTTATCCATATAGCTATCATGAAAGAAGTAACAAAATATTACGTCCATTTAAATACCCATGTTAAATTTCAAGTACTTTGCCGGAACAAATATCATTTCACAGCACAGGGGTTGCACCCACTTTCTGGTGGCACCAAAACCTACATTTTCCGCACTAAGACATTTCGAATATCGATAAATTCTTATTTTTTAACCCACCCTGATATACATATAAGCATGGCGCTGTTTATTTCGCAATATCGCAAAGCAAATCAAACTGTAGCATATACGCTTGATATTGATAACATTATCTCATTTTGAATTACATTGACATTGAATTCGTTTTATTTTTCAAATTGGACAAATTGCCAGAATCCTAAAAATGTATTCAAAGGCATTTTTTGATACTCTCCAAATTTCAATTAGTTAATTGTCTAATTAATTAATCATTTTTACAAATAAAAAGTAAAAAACTACGAATTCCATAAAAATTTGTCTACTTATGCTGTTATGAATTTGACTGTGGTCTGCTTTTCAATACACATCAGTTATTGTCACAACAATTTGTTACGGCGTATTTATAAAGATTCATAACACAATATTTTGATACCGATATAAAAACAAGCAAAATCAAATACTATTGACATGCAAATCACGATGTTCTTGTGATGCATACTTTTAATTTTTCTACCTATTTTTTTTCTGATGACAGAAAGTCATCTGCTGTAACAGAAATTAATGAAAATTTTGCAAGAAAAATTCAAAAATTTGTATAATAACCATGGAAAAGTTAAATAGAACTTAGATTTTCTCGAGAGTATTCGACTGGCAATCAAAAGCAGGTTCAACTCCCGGTGAGTTGAATCTGTCCACTAATTTTTTTTCGAGAAATCATAAAACATTCCAACCTTTACATCGTTACCGTCATACAAAAATTGTAAATTTTTCAAGCAAAATCTGCATTAATTTCTCTTAGAAGAGACGAGTTTTTATCACCAGAAAAAAATTAGCTAGGAAAATTAAAAGTATGCAAACGTATGCACAAAAAAACATCGTGATTTTCTCGTCAAAGAAACGTCATTTGTTTATTTATACGTTCATAATTATGAGCATTAAAATATATTTAATCAAATACTACTGCATTGCAGCAAACAAGGAAAAGTTATACATGGCATAGCAACTGCAGAGTTAAGGGGAGGTACCCGCGAAAACTGATGAGAAGAAATTGTTCTGCTGATAACTCATTCTTTTGTTGTCCAGAATACCTGGGAGAAAAGATATTTCGATAACTGATATTGAAAATTGACAGAGTTCACTAAACAGGCATGAATTGCACAAATCAGCATCCAACTACAACAATACACTCAGGATTCTAGAATTACTGATCAAATGTAAGTTTTCAAAAACTGACTTTGAATATGATTTTTTGCTAGGATTTTATTTTCGATTCAGCTGGCGTAAGATTAGGACCCATGTTTTAAATAGAGATTGTAACTGATAAAAGACACTTTTCACAGTTCGGTGATAACTTTCTCAAGAAATCGACCGAAAACATTAAACAAACTCACGTTCTTTTTTTAAATCGAGTATTTTGACAAAGATAATTTCATCTTTCATTTCCAACCAAAAATCTAAGGCTGAACTTGTTCTTACGTTATGATTTCTTCAAGAGCGCAACCCACTGTGCTCGCCTTTATGAAGCTAAACCTTTCCAAAACTACAAAACCTCCGAAAAAAATACTGGGCTTTTTTAACGTATTTTGGTCTCCTGGATATGAACATGATGAAAATTGGCAGTGGAACAAATTGAGGCCGCCATTTCGAAAACATGTAAGAAAATTACTTTTCTTACACTCTGTACGCAAATACTATATTACTCTACGAGGGAGGCAAAATAAAGAATGTCTCAGACTGCGTGTAATTTTTACACGAGGTGAAGCCGAGGAGGGTGAAAAACAGGTAGTCTGAGGCATTATTTTTTACTTCCCGAGGGAAGTATACGATTTTTCTTCATAACAGGGAGGATAAGAAGCAATTAATATATTGCGGGAGCAAAATAGCACATTCAATCCCTAGTGAGCAAAATAAATATAACCGGGAGCAAAATAAGGTTCTCGCATTCTGAGCGCAAAATACTATTTTGCTCCCTATATTGCGGGAGCAAAATAGCACGCCCTCGTATGAAAAAAAGCTCGCTTCACTCGGGCGTCAAGCTCGACCTAGTTGCACAATCTACTATTTTGATTGTAAAATTTGTCTACCTGTTTGGATGTTTCTAGATTATTTCAAAATATGCCGATCGGACAGTTAAACTATTTATTTTATTACATTAAAATCCACCAATATATTAAATCACGAACCATTCACTCTGTAACTAAATATCGTATCAGTTTCGAATAAGTTATTGCGATAAAGAAGAATATAATATTGTTTAAAAATAACTTTATCAAACAATGGAACGCTTTGTTTTCTTTTGTTTTTAAATCAATATGCTAAAGTTAGTGAAATTCTCTAACACTGTGCATTTTACTTGAAGCTACGTTAAGACTGAAATATTTTGGGTGCCTACGCTCATGCGAAACCTGCATTTAAAAAACCCACGCACGCGAGAGTCGCGTGAGGGCAGAACGTCGATGACGCCGATGACTACACCGTACTGCACATACCTTCCTTTCATTTATGCTCCTTTACACCTTAATTCGACAGCTGTTGAAAACTATTAAGACGAAATCCATGCACACACTCATACACATGAAAATGCATATTGTAATTTGCGACATCTTACGAAGATGTCGTAACATGCCTTACTGGTTTTTGTCACATTTCAACATACAAACGCATACGTTTGTCTGCTAGGTGCCGCTGCAGCTAAACATGTTAGGCAGCATTCTGACAAATTATCTACTAATACGGAACTTTTTTTTAAAGAATATGAAATTGTTGAATAACCTTTTTTAACCTTTTCGAAAATTAATGAATTTAAGATTCAATTAACTGATAATCACTTAATTACAATATTACAATGTAGTTTTATTTCATGGAATTTCTAAATAAACTACACATTACATTACGCAACCCGGAATATCCATCTATTAGAAATACATAAAATAATCAAGAATTAATACACATGTATGAGCGTTTATTAAACTTTTTTCTACGTCCATTGCAATATACCCAAACAGAAAAATAGGGCGAAATTACCTCTTTTCGATTATTTATCATAACAAAAGATTTTCTCTACCTCGGCTTATATACCTACAATAGAAGTCAAATTACAGTAAGTGGTGTCAAAAGTGGAAGTAATCTGACAGTCGAAATTGGGTAATACAAGGCAATCTTCCCATTAGGTCTAGTCCAAATGTGGTAAAATGGATCTGTAATAGGTCGAAAATTAATATTTTAGTAGTTTTTGTATATTTTGGACCTAATTCTGACCAAATATGTCTCCCTTATGCTTGCGAAAAATTCTGAGAAAATTTGCGTAAATGCCGCACTTTGAGGTTAGATTATCGGAGTAATCATACTTGAACAAAATTCCCCATTGAATTTTCCATGGCAAATTACACTTTCAAGTTAGACCTGCAGCACGCCATTTGGTCTTAATTTTAATCTGATGGCCGAAATACGAAGGCACTCTCTTAATCTGAACCAGCGGAAAACTACTAATTGACAGTTCATAGTCGCTAATTCACAAAGTGCATTTGTGAATCAGCCATTAGACACTGATTTCAGCAGCGAACTCTTCTAAATATCTGGAATATCATTAAAATGAAATCACATTTCTGCTGCTTCAAAAGAATGAATATATTCACCGATCGATCCAGTGAATTTGACTGAAATCAGTGGAATGAAATCATGTGCTTTTTCCTGAAATATAGTGTATACTAACTGATAGATTAGGTGAATTTAGCTAAAATAGACTGAATGGACTATTTGCGCTAAAATATCAGCTCCTACTCATCTTAAGTAATACACAAAGCTATTAAAAGTATTTTAATTGCCATAAACACTTAATAGTTTCGCGTGTTGCGTGTGGTACATAGAAGCTAATTTTGTAGTATAATTAATCTATTCAGTAAATTTAAGCAAAATCTGTAATACAAACTTAGCAAATCTAACTTTGTACACTCCCCTCAAACTATAGTATCACCTGCATGAAATTTTAAAGGTTATAAAAATGGTTAAAAACAAATAATTACGATAAACATTGTAGATAATACCTGAAACAGATCGCTATTATTCAATTTTCCGGTGGCGTCTCAAGTATCAAGAATTTCGTGTTTGCATGGGCAACTCGTGGAACTGAAATGCGATTATGAAAACGCAAAAAACAACATAGTTTGTTTTTAAAAATTTTACTATCAAATATATTCCTATAGGAATATTTACTACAACAATAGTAAATATTTGTTTGAATTTAGAATATATTTTGTTATTGAAGTAAATGCTTTCTTGAAACGACTATTCAATGAAATACTTACCAGAAATTAAATTAGCTTTTTTTTCAGTGCATACAGTATTTTCGGATTATATTACAGAGGAAAACAACTTTAAATGACTAGAAATTATTTAACCAAACGCTTTTAGTCTTTTAAATTTTAAATTTAAAAAAGCTTCTAAATTCGATATTCCTACTTAATTGTTCGAAAATATCATAGATCCTGATTATATATTTTTTTAACCGTTTTTGGAATTATTTATGCAATATATTCAATTCATGTACACCAGTAGCATTGAGTACTCTATTAGCTGTATGCCTACCCCAGAACGATAAAACCACGGATGGCTAGTAGAAAGAAACTTAGTCACGTGTGGTAGTGAATTCCCAACGATATTTGCTCGTGGGTCAAAACAACAACGGCGCATCAGACATTCTATTCTCTCCGATAAAATGCATGTATAATTGGTTCCTCTACTGCAGTACAAAAGCAGCTTGCTTGTTTGCCCAATATACTAACTACAAAAAATAGAGCAAGTTGTCAACCATCCTCGCCCCTGATCCTCGAATAAAGTTTACAAACTACAGTATTATTTATATTTTTGAGAGAAACTTAGTTAACTGTGGTTAAGTTCATACCTGGATTGTATACCCAAAATGGTACGAGTTGAAGACCCATAAATAAAAAACCGACGGGTTGCAAAAATGACTGGCAAAATGCTAGAAAAACGTGATACTTCAGAAAACCGATAACTGAAAATCGGGTAGTTTATAAAACCGACTTTATAAAACCAGTTAACAAAGGATACCATGAAACAATGCACATCAAATGTACAATGGGGTGATAGTTTTCAATTGTTTAAAAAGGAGAGTCAATAAATTTGAATCGTCAAAATCAAAATTAGTATTTGTTGGATGTTTCCAATAAGCCCAGGAGATCGTTTCTTAGCTTTTCACGACGGTGGAAAAACAAATAAAATTTGTTGAAATATATTTCTGGACAGCGTTTGTTTTATACTATCAGTTTTTTGACAGTCGAATATCGTCTTTTTAACCTGCCTAATTTTTTTAGTTTCCTGCTTAACGAATCGCACTCTCTCAAAAAACTTGATTTTCGGAAACTTTTTTGGATAATTATTTATATATCCACTTGAATTTCTGGTATTAAAGGGTTAAAGTAAGATTAGCTTTATCAAGGGTATTCGCTTTTGCGAAGTAAACAGATAATTAAATACGTAATAAAAATACCAGCAGGAACCGTGCAATACACCACGCAGTCTCTAAATTATAAAAAGAAAGGTCGACTGAAAATAATCGCGACCGTGGGGTCCTGAAAGTTTTGTATTTTTTAACTCGACAACAGAATAGATAACACAGCATCACCGTAGCGGGATTTCGATCAGTGTTGAACCGAGGGAGAGACTATGTTCTCGCGACAGTTTCGAGGCTCTAAATTGCAGGGTAGGCCCGCCTAAATTAAGCACAAGGTCGCTCGCATGCTACGCAGCTTCTTTTATTTTTCAGGCCTCGACTCTTCTCTTTTAGCCGATGCTATACATTGCCCAGCTTCGTTTGCTATTTGGAAGAAAAGAAAGAGTTAAGAATACAAGTATGAGAGAGGATGATAAGAAAAAGAAAGAGAAACCTAAAAACTGAATCATAACCCGAACAACTGGACGAGAGAAGGAAAGCATCTTTAATTAAGATTAAGGTAAAGAATATGAAAATGAGAAGAAGTTATGTACACCAGAAAGTAGCAAAAAAAAATGATTAGCAAAAAGTAAAAGGAAGCAATCGATTTATAGATCGAAACTAAAGATAGAAAACGAAAGTTGGAAGGATAAAATTAAAGTTGAGAGAGCATACGAGAAAACACGAGGACAAAACGCAAAATGTGATTTTCGGCTTTGTTTACGTGGTGAAAAATAATTTTCTTGGATATGTGAGAGTAAAATTACAAAAGAACAATTTACTTACAACTCTAATATTCGTAGAAGTGGTACTTACACCCAAAAACGACGTTACTTATACTGGTTTCTTTATATAGATCCATGCGGTAATTACTGCAAAAATATCATACACGAGTATAGTACTTTTCGGTCCTAGGTCGTAAAGTTCAATTTTACCGACCGAGTGGCAATTGTGCATCCTCATACACACAATCTCCAAAGAAGGTCGTAAAATTTTACGGCCGAGGATCGAACACTATTTTTTGATACCCTCTTCGCAAAGTAGGCACTTTATCGACTGTTTTTATTCCGTAAAGTGCGGAGATCAGTCCGTAAAATTACCCTTTACGGACTAAAAGGAGTCCCAACAATGGATTTTCAGACTTGCCAATGATAAATGCCAAGTATCAGTGTAAATAATTGGTTAAAAACTTTGCGATTATGAACTGATGCGCCACCTAGTACTCCTCGAATAAAGAGATACCTGAAATCGCTTTTATTTATTTTTTTTTAAATATTTTTACGAATCATATATTTTTATTCCAACACACCTTGTATTATTGATTTACAAGATGTTCCCCTTGACTAGAATTTATACGCCATGCAGCTACTTGGTTTTAAAAAAGCAAAGAGTCGAGTAATTTAATTTGCATCCCTAAGAACGAGGGTAAATTAAAACGAATTTAATATTCAAATACATTTATGTCTGGAATCCGTCGTTTAAAACTCAATATACTAATTAATTAAGTACATTCCCAGTTTCTTAAATTGCGGCGAACCTTCATTTACAAATCTAAATAAATAAGCATATTAGTTACTTCATTTCCGGCCTGAAGGATTACGAAGTCTTTTTAATTTTAATCCTTTTGGAGTCCAAAATGAGAAAAGCAGGTATACTTCGAATTCAGCTCAGTATCTCGAGTAAAATTTATTAATTTCTTCAAGATGTCATCAAAGCTATTTTCACGTATGCTCTATCAAGTCTCGGCAAGAAAATTTAAAATAATATAAACATTATTTTTTTATTTTTCACGATTTTCTCCACTGAACTAGCTATAATGAATGAAATGCATGAATCAAAAATGATCCCGATGGTTCAACATAAATAATACGTTATAGAATATTTTTTAGAAACATTGGCCGATTCAAAATGTATGGAAAGAAATAAATTTATTCAAAATTATTAATTCCTTGCAATAAGGATCATGGAAAGTTGTTTTGAGTTTTAATAATGATGTCATAATAATAATTAACTAATTATGTAAGTCGTTAAATTCAAAATTCATAAATTGCATCTCTTATATGCGACTTTGTTACAATAATCTGTATCAATGAAGATGATAATTATGTCAGATAATTATGTCAGATAATTATGTCAGATAATTACGTCCGATAATTACGAATATTGGACATATTTGGACCTGACAAGATCAAAATGGCGAATACAACATGGCCGTCGGTACACAGTATAATATCATACCATTGCAAATTGTCAACGTTGTATCCGAACTCGACAATGTACAAATTGCAAAGTTTTATATTATAGTACTATTAGAATGTTATTTATATTAACGTCATCACTTTTTATACTCTAAATTTCTTAAAGTGAAAGTTGAGCCACTTTCTGATAAAAGTGATTTTTTCACTATTTTTAAAGTAGAAATTTCACTTTACTAATAGTGGATGGAAATATGCCACTCTAATAAAGTGAAATTTCCACTTTAGAAATAGTGACCACCTTTAGCAGAGAGTGGGACAACTTTCACTTTAAGAAATTTATGATGTATGTACGCATTTAATTGATTCTAACCCCTTTCAGACTAGAAAATCGTGAAAAATAAAAAAATAACTACACGGAGAAAAATGACTCCGCTGGATTAGCTGATTCATATCAGCTAAAATTTTCGGCTGGAATTGCCGAAAATATCTGCAATTTTAGCTGTTTTGATTCCACTAATGTAGCCTTAACCCTACTCCATTCGCGCTTAGCTCTCAATTTCCGCTACATTAGCAGATTTGTTCCGTTAAATTTGCGGACTTTTTCAGTAAATTTAGCTGAAATTATCGGCTATCCCTAACGGAATTCCAACAGCTGTCCCTATTGGATTAAATTGGTAGAATCTGTGGATTTTTCGGCTGATTTTGCTGATTATTTTTCTCCGTCTAAAAATCATGCCATTTTGATTTTATTTTGTAAAACTATTGTATAAATAATTGATTTTTGCAATTTTATCACCGAAAATGGATAGATTACTATTGAATATCATAGGTAAGGAGTCATTAAAAAAATTTAAGAAAAAAGCTTTTTACTGGAGAAACTGATCTGAAATTAACGTACATGCTTTTCTCATTTTAGGCAAAAAAAGGATTAAAGGACCCTGTTTACTTTATAATACTTCCCAGCTGTGATAGAAATACATAATTTTGATTAGTAATTTAGTTGTTTATAAAGGGGATTAAAACTCTACACTCAAAGTTTTAACATGTGTTCATTGATTTTACAGACTTGGAGCCGAATTCGAATCCGGGATCATTCGAATAGTCTAGTGCCGGAGTGCCCACCTCCCGGATATCGGAGAAACTCCGTTTAAGATCAGATGATGCACCTAAGGCATGTTTGCGAATTGTGAAAGGTTTCATTTTTCTTTTATGTAAAGTTTTTTGCATACCTCTTTAAAATGTCATTAATACGTGGATAAAATTATATCTATAGTAAAATTTAAATGTTTTCACTTGATATTTACTTAACATTTCAACAAATACTAAGAAAACGAGCTACTGAGGAGGGTTATAACTATTCATCTACTAAAACAGTTCTTATTATCGTTAACAGAGGTGTTACAAAGGGTAATTTCTTCATATTAATGAAAAATATATTCGATTGTTAGGACTATTTATTAAAGGTCCAGAGATTGTCTATTAAATTCTTTAATTTTATGGAGTAAGACCGCTGTAATGTTCTAAAACACTTTACTGCGTAGCACTTCTTCTTTTTAAATAGAACCTTTTAAAATCCTGCAGTCAGAGCTTCAACTGAAAAATAATAGAGCAGAGCTATAGTATTTTATGGAAGTCTATACGCAATGACGCAATAACAGAGTAAACATTCATGACTTTTTAACTCAAGAATGGTTTCAATTTATATGAAAAATTTTTATAAAAGAAAACATATTTAGCATCCCTCAAAAAAGTACGTGTAAACTTTTTAAAACGACTTTGGAACCATATTTGAGATTTGCAACAAAATTTAAGATCCAAAGAATCCAAAAAGTCTCTAAAAAATCAGAAAATATATAGGACTATTCGGTTCATTCTAAAACCTTTTGAGTAAATTTTTTCATATGGCTCCTCGTCAAAATGCTCTTATTTACATCACATTTTTTATCTTACTTTGAGTAAAATTTCTTACTTAATTCCAGATTTCAGTCGTCTTTCTTATATTAATTTAAGTATTGCTTTTTACACTGATATTATATTAGGGAAAAATATTTTATAGCATTTCCACGAAGTTAGTTTTTATTGTAGATGACATTGTTGAAGACACAATTATTACTGTTCTTAGAAATATGCAAATATAATTTGATAAACAACTGTTGTTAACCCCTTGACTGCCGCGCATGTCGAAGATTTTTTCTCGAAATTACAAATTAGGCACACGAAGTCAATAAGTTATACAAATTAAAAATACGACCATTTGTAGATAGTCCAAGGTATCTTAAATAAAATGCGTTATCCGTTTTCGAAATCATTGTTTAAAACAGAAAATATTAAACATTTAAAACTGCAGTTGTTATGATTTTTTCAAAATCCTCGTCATCGACAGTCAAGGGGTTAATGGCCAAAATTGTTACGTTATTGCTTTGTCAAAATGTTTAAAGAAAATATTAAAAATCGATGAATTTTAACGAAGGACGGCTTTCATTTTTCAACAATATAGTTAGTAATAAATGCTAAATTCTTGAAGGTGTTATTAAATATTTTCCCCCCAGATGTAATATCCCAGGGAACAACTTGTCGATTTTACAGATGTCAGTTTGAAAAATTTACATAATCAATGTATAAAACAATTGATTTCAATTGAAAAAGAGATGTCTTTAAAAATTGACTATTAGGTAGGAATTGAAGCACAGTTCTCTTTCTATTCAGCACTTATGCATACATATTCTTGTAAATTCACACCATTTGTAACTGCTCAAGTTTTAAATCGTTTGTCTAAAAATTTACGACAAACATTAATTTTTGTTGAGTTTATTTATTTTTACTAGACGCAAGGACAAAAAATATCAATACAAAAAAATTGGTTATAAAAGAAGTCGATATGGTTAAATTCTTTTACGCATAACATCCAGGGTGAAGTGCTTTCCATTAATGGCCAAGCAACTAAGATCCTCCCCCGATTAGTGGATCTTCCCCCTTTGCGTTTTCTCCCGCCCTAATAAAGTTTTGGCAGGCTGTGAAGCTACTTCTTCTTCCGCCATATTTGTTTGCCACCTTTCATCCATGCATTAAACGTCCACAATGTTCCACAATTACCTTCAAAGTAATCAGTTTACTAATTGGAATTTTTAAGATAGTAATCACATATAGAACCTAAATCATGTCAAACAATAAACAGAATCCTAAAAAATCTCGCATAATCTAATATTATAACATACGCCCCCACAACGATGATATGCGAAGTGACTCTTCTCCTGTATCGTATTACAATATTTCAAAAAAACTTCACAAAATGTCGGCGTACAAAGTTTATTTACACTTTCAGAATTTTTCGGCTTTACAGAATTATAACACTTATTTATATATACTTGTATGCAAATATCTAAATTAGTTCAAGTAATTTGGAATAAATAATCTACTCTCGTTCGGATGTGATATTAAATATTTAGTCAAAGGAATTGAAACTATATACAGAGAAAAAAAAGGTTAATGAAACCAACCAAAAAAGGTACGAATAGTTGCAAGATAAATGATAAACGTAGAATTAAGAACGTGCAAAGTTCTTTTCTACTGTATGTTAATTTTAAGATTCAGAATATTATGAAATATACCCACGCAATACCTGTATTTACTATAAAAGAGCTTATTTCCATTTAATAAATTTGATTACGTTTATTTTACAATTTCTCAATATTTAAAGTGACTATTTAATAGTAAAACTGTGGTAGATTAGAGGTTATGTACTCTCATATATTTAACAATCAGGAAATAGTAAAAGGAACAATATTATTGCATTGTTTGCTGCAAAATCAGTAAATTTAACAATTTATTTAATCGTGTGTTTTATACTTTTATAATTTGGTTCGATTAACTCTATATCTTCTCTCTGTGTACTACAAATAGTTTAAATCTAAGTTTTGTACTGAGCAAGATATTACGATCGTTTTAGAGTGTATATAATTCTTTTCAAAAATGTTTCTGAATATAAGCAGACGACTTATTGTTAAGAAATATTGGAAATAAAATATCACGAATATTGTACCAATATTGCAATGGTTTTTTAAAATTATTTCTGAATACAATCCTCGTATGCAGAGCCATATATATCAACAATATTCTAAATAAAACATTGGTTTGGGAAATGTTATCACCTTGACAAATCTGAAATCTCAGATGAAAGAATATTACTAGAATATTTTATTTAAAATACTCTGCTTATTTTGTTGTGGGGATATTGGTATTTCAAATATTATTTTTTATATTGTTTATATTTTATACAGAATTTAAAAAATAATAGTTTTTTATGATCTACTGCCAATTTTTTATTCCACCTTTTTCCTCCAACTACAACCTTTTTCATTACACGCTAAGCTGAATGAAAAGTGCCTTTTACATAAAATATTCTACGTAATTTATTAATACACCGTAAAAAAAAACATTACTTTTTAAATTGCATTATGCTTAATAGGTTTAATAGATAGGTTTAGAGTATTCTGTAATATTACAGTCAGGATGAATTATTGTGGAAATATGCCTGAAATATTTGTATTACTTAGCTATAATTCTGTTTCGAATACATTCGAAATTTTGACTAATATTCTTTCATTTAACACCTAATATATTAAATTAACCCCGCTATATCGAGCTTAAATAACCGTACATTAAGTTGCAATTACTCTTTGATTTGTAATAAGTTTCAAATTATTAAAATCATTTCTATTTTTAGGTGTTTACTAACAGTTGTCATAAATTTAGAAACTGTTTTTCATATGAAGATTAAAATTTGAGAGTATTGCAGGGATATCCCGAGAAAAGCCTAGAACATTCGACATCTGGAAACGCGTTTAAATTCTGTAGGTACAATAAGTTTTTTTTCAACATTTTATAACCGAGTTCTCTGCTTTAGAAACAGCATTTTACATCAACGAAAGTATTGCTTATCTATAATTTTAGACAACTATTTCATACAGTCATTTAAATATTGACAAGTATGTCAACGTTTTTGCACAGTGTAACGAGTATAAGTTTAATGAAATGAATGGTATGAGATACATCTGGCAAACCTTAAATCCAAACTGCATTCTATGAAAGTACTGGAAACACCTTGCGTGTCTAATATAACTCGAGGGCTAAGGGACGGAATGGGAACCTCGAAATTTCTAGAAGACACCAGCCGTTCGAACAAAAGCCTTCAAGAATGAGACATTATCTTATGAGTAAACAAAGAAGAGACTCACATGCGTATTAGTAAATGCGTAACATATAATAATACAAATAAAAGTATAGTTCATTATCATTTAAATGAGAATAATTATAAAGTATTTTTATTCGGGTCAATTAATTGCAATCTCATGTTATTTATAATAGAAAGAAAAAAATGTAATGTATACGTGCTTTGTTTACATGTGGAATTTTTATCGAATATAGAGAACGGCCATTGGAATAAACTAAACATTTTTCCTCGTAGATTTGAAATACCTAAATTTTTGTCAAAATTTAAGATATTTTTTTTTTAAAAAATATTTGTTTGTATTTTTAAGATAATTGCTCATATAACCCATTCAAAATAATATGATTGAATTAGTCACAATATTGTAAAATGTATGAATTTTAAAAAATCGGAAGAATTATATCAACGCAAATAATATTCAGAATATTCACTATAATTTTTTTCGGGAACAAGACAAATGTTTACAAATATTTTCATCATTTAAAAAATCTTATACAAAGTGTTTTTAAATGAATGCAGGTGAATGTGTCCATTTAAGAAAAAAGGTAGTAAAATCGATATCGTTACACGGAGAAACTAAACAAAAACAAGCTGATGCTGATATGTTTATGTTAATCCAGAAGAATTATTTTCTTGAATTTACCGATGAATCTGTTAAATTTACCGATCATTTCGGGACGGATTGAAGATATTTTTTCTTAAATGACACCGTATAAAAGTGCCAAATTGACTACGTTAACATTGATCCAGTTGGTACCTTTATACAGTGGGCTTATGAAGTCTTTACTTTAAGAATTTTAGAGTTTATGTAAAATAAGTTTTCTGATCACTAGAAAAACACTTAATTTCCAAAACTTTTAACAATTTTCGATAAGTATTGTATACGTATGAAAACACAATTGCAACGTCTCCGTTTTCTTCTAAATGACTACTTTTCAGAAAATAGTATTTGGGAAAATCGAGGAATTGATAAAAATATACACTTTTGCAATTTACAAGCACAAATTTTGTTTGTTAGAAATATCCATAGGGACAAAAATAGCCTACATCTCGAAAGAATTGTAATTAAAACAGTAAACCAAAATTGGGATTGTCAGGAATTTATCATTGAAACTGAAAAAATAAATGAAGGCTACTACAATGAGAGACTGTAAAGAACAAAAATTGTAAAACTGTTTACGAATTTAGAGATAACCGATGCATAGCCATAAT
This sequence comes from Trichopria drosophilae, assembly GCA_030407085.1. Classification (NCBI taxonomy): domain Eukaryota; kingdom Metazoa; phylum Arthropoda; class Insecta; order Hymenoptera; family Diapriidae; genus Trichopria; species Trichopria drosophilae. The sequence goes on from CM059583.1 coordinate 166,950,949, forward strand.
TATTCTAAAATTTTATATTCATTTTTCATATAATGCTAAGAAAAGACGTACGTAATTAATATGTAATATATATGAAAAATTAGTATAAAATTTTAGAATTATTATGGTTGTGCATCGATTATCTCTAAATTCGTAAACTGTTTTACAATTTTTGTTATTTACAGTCGCGCAGTGTAAAGCATCTAATTAATTGTATTGTTGACGACTTTTTAAATGTTTTCAATAGATTTGTTTATAGTAATCGCAGTTTTTAGCATTCTCTACGTATATTAAATAAATGCATAACAAATGAAAAAATATAAGTATACCCGAGAATATCGATGAATATATATGCGAGAATATATACTGATTGGGATGATTATCGTGAAAATTTGTTATAGTAATTTTAAAGGTAAGTTAAAAATCACTTTTTTAATAAACAATTAGTTGCATTAAATAAAATATATTTCAAAACTGTACGCATTATTCAAGTGAGTGGAAATGTAATTACGGCAAAAGCAATTCAAAAATATGACATAAAATTTTTCTTGTCCGTATTGTTTCATTTGTTAATTAAAAAGTGCCTGTAATATTTGTAGCCTGTAAAATTATTTAAAACATTTTCATATCGTTCATAAAGTTCTTAAATATTTTTAAAATTGTTATGTAATTTTTGTAAATCTTAAAACTATCTGAAACCCTACACTGAAAGACGAACAATATTAAAATTTAGTATAAATGTATTAAATTTTAAAATCTTTATACAAAAATAGGGAAAATCAGTCCACGATTTTTAATATTTGATATTATAATTATAAGAAAGTGCTATTCTGAATATGAAATCTTTATAATGTTTATACGAAAAATTAACATTCCGAATAAATGATAATCTTTATACTAATAATAAAATTAAATATACTTGATACCTTGAATTCTATAAAAATGTTGATTTGCAGAGTTTTCTGTTATTATTTATTTCACACATAAAATAGGGTCCAGGACATCACGCGGTCGTTTTATAAAAAATGATCTACAAGAATCCACTCGAAAGTAAAAATCGATTTTTTTTAACCACCCTGGTTCACACTGAGACATATTTAAAAATATAGGGTTACATTTCTCCCTATTTTCGAATGGAGAATATTAAAATTTAGTTTTCTAGGTCTTTCAGTTTAGTGCGATTTAATCGTTTGTTTCACACTAACGAGGATTATTATAATTTATGCACATTTAAATTTGAACGATTGTCTTACGCATCTCTAAATGTGACATTGTTTTCCTATTTAGAGACATATTGTTCTAGGTATACCGGCCGGTACAATGGGCCGGCACTGGTTGACCACAACCGCAACAAGGTCCGGTTTGATTGGGCCGACAGCGGGTAGGTTCAGGTATCTATAGGATATTAGGATATTATATATATGGGACCTATAATAGGCCCAACACCTATAGGGTTCCGCCAAGGGGCGGATACTAGTTATTCGGGTAGACTCAAAACAGCACGTCATTAAGTGACCTATACAGATATTTAAGAAATAGGGAGGGGCCAAGGTATGTTACATATCTATTTCAATTGAATGACGCAATATTGGAAAAAATTTCATTTTCGGAAATCGTTGAAAGCTTGAGGATATCGGAACGTTCATTGGTGTAAAATTCAAATCTCGTTGTCATTTTATTGTTATACGCTGGTGAATGTGGGCGTGAAGTAAGCATTATACGCCTACTGCATAAAATCATAGTCAAATATATAAAAAAGGTATTTATTTTTAACAATGTGCCTTATTGTAAGGAAAGATATATAATAAATAAAATGCTGCATAAGCATGCAGATTGATAAATAATATCGATAAAATTGATTGGAAACTCGTGCTAATAACAAAAAAATGTATACAGTTTAGTACAAAATATAATGTAATGAGAAAAGCTGCAAAAAAAGTAAATTAAGCTGCAAATTTTCAAGAAAAGTGCTGTTAAATGTATACAGAAACGTGCGTTTTTCGCCATATTTTCATTCTTTGTGTCCAACTAAACAACAGTACATTAATATACCAATATACTAATATAAATAATAGTATATTCTGCAACTAAGAAGCAATTGCTTTGCTCGGACGTCAACCTCACACTCCTCGGAAAATGGTCATTCTCACTTGTTGAATATACTATTTTATCATGAGACATATATTTTGTTTCCTAGAAAAAGAAGGGGCTGTTTTGCTCCCGCGATATAGGAAACAAACTGGCATTTTCTGCTAAGAGTGTGAGAAACAGAATTTATTTGTGATAAGAGCGGCATTATTTCTGAAGTCTTTTTTCGCTTTGAAAAATTAGGTTTAATGTGTCGAAATAAGTGTTTTTAATTGCATTTCGATTTTTTTTTGTAACACAAATGAAGTTTTGTAGAATAAATGTAATATTATTAATTTCAAAGTATATTTTTATGCCGGTGGTCATATCACATTATCATAATTTCGGCTCCACGTCTTTATTTCACATGACAACTAATCACACGATAAAATAGAACACGACTATTGATCACACGACAAAATATCACATGAACAAAGAACCATAAACAATAATATCACGATGTTTATTCGTAAAAGCATATGCGTGCCCTAAAACTAACCGAACCTAACCAGTCAGAAATCCGCCGACCTCTAATAATGCCTAAAAGAATATGGCTGCACAGGGAAATTTTGTCCGGGAAAATAAATCTGTAAACATATGTGAAAATAGTAAACAGAATATTGTAGATTTTCAGAATATTATTTTAACTAATGAAACAATATTTTCGATATGATATTTTTAGACATCATAATACATAAATATATGATATTTTGTAATACTGTTAATGAAAATATCAATTAAGGTCATTTAAATATGAGCAAGTAATACAAATATAATTTTTTTACAACGAAAATATTTAAATGTGTGATATTTTGTCGAGATATTTGATTTTTTATTCCATTCAGACAATTTTGGACAATTACAATATCATCTCTGAAGTACATTTTGGTGTTGAAATTGGTTGATCCCCAGAATGTCCATACGATGCCGCATTCATGAGTAAAGCAATCGTGACCAAAAAAGCAAATTTTAACACATTCAATTTAATTTTTCTCAAAAATGCAATTGTATTGCTGAGTGATATCACCTTCAACACAAAAAATGTATCAGAAATGTTATTGTAATTATCAAAATAAAATCCCCATTCACTACAAAAATGTTACTACAAAATAAGATTCATTCTTCAATTGTTTTTTCGAAAATACTTCAAAAATAATACTTGGCATATCGAAGATAAACAAAAGGCAAAATTTTGTACGTCCGTGTTATCGATCGTAAAGTTTCTTTTTTTTTCATAGAAAATGATAAGTACGAAAAGGAACATATATGACCCACCGGAAATTAAAACAGCACATAACATTTTTTGTAGCGTTTCAATTGGCCCCTGGTGCCTAAAAATTCGACGTTCACAAAAACATTTTTAGACGTCGCTGCCTTATTGGAAATTTTATTGTCGCGTCTTTTTTCTTCTATGAAAAAAATTGATATCATTTACCATTTTCGTGAAAATTGCAAAACAATGAATTTTCATAAAAGACGAATTTAATTAGCTTTTCTACTTCAACTCGTTCGCAAACGCAAAATAATGAATATTTTTTAATGAAACTTACACAAAATTTAGATTAAACTATTCTAAAGTTAATAAAGTTTGAATAAAAATAAATTAATTTTTTGGAAGAATGATATTCATTTTTTTCTAATATTGCGTCAAAATTACGGTTTTCTACGTTCCATGGCTTTGTTTATCGAAAAAATGTTGAATAAGCAAAAACCTTCAATGAAGAAAATGTTCATTATGGTATCAATAATATTTTTGTAAAGTAATTTTACATTCAGTGTAACCGTTTCGGAAATAATATTAAAACGTCGTAGCCGGCCGTCATTTGCTTCAGACAGAAGAATTTACAGTCTCGCGCGTTTAACGGAAAATAGATTTTTTATATTATTTCCGAAACTGTTACACTTAGTGTAAAACTATGTTACACAAAAATTTCTGATACCATAATGAACATTTTCTTCAATAAAAATTTATATTGAATATGGGTTTGATAAACGAAGCGGTGGAACCTTAAAAACCGTGATTTTCACGCAGTGCTCGAAAAAAATGAATATCATTGTTAAAAAAGTTTCATTAAAAAAAATATTCATTACTTTGCGTCTGCGAACGAGTTAACTCTTTAGGACGGGAGGGACATATTTTCAACACCAATTTGAACGTCGATAATTTATATATAAACGCATTTGAAAAAATTATATCTCCACGGTTTCTAACGTAAAATTTAATCCTCTTTCAGAATCTTTCAATAAAATTTTGATAAAATGAACCGTAAAAAAGTTATACATGTTTTTTTTTTTAAACATGGTTTTTTACATTTTCTTTGTTATTGCAACATCACTTTCACCTCGAAATGGAGTTAGGAAACATGTCTATGGTGAAAATATCGCGTCCCTCTGGATTAATATGTATCGTGCGCCAATTTGTAATTCCAGATTTCTGCTTCTAAAATGGCGCCTGGAAGCTCAAAATTCCTTTAAAAACTTAACAAATTTTTTTTGTTGAAAATTATCGACTTGACAGATAATTTTCTAAGAACAATAATGCTTTGAAATGAGTTAAAGAATGCTCTCAAATTTTATCAGAGTGAATTCCTACATTTCCTGATTTTTCAAAAATTCAAAAAATCCAAATTTTAAAAAGTCGTTTAAAAAATTTGAAAAAGTTTGATAAGATTTACCAGCGAATTCTAAGACTTTTTTATTGTAAGGACATTTTTTCTACAGTCTATAGTTTTCGTGAAACTAATTCAGTAGTTTAGAAATCAAAAAAAGTTTATTAATTTATTTTCATGAAAACTATAGGCTTTAGAGAAAATTTCCTTAAAACAAAAATGCCTTAGAATTTGTTGAAGAATCTTCTCAAATTTTTTTCAGATTTTTTAAAAGACTTTATTTTTTGAAAAATCAAAAAGTGTATCAATTCATTCTGATAAAATTTGAGAGCATTCTTTAACTCATTCCAAAGCATTATTGTTCTTAAAAAATTTTCCATTATTGTAAGAAAAAAATTTGTTAAGTTTGAAAAGGAATTTTGAGCTTTCAAGTGCCATTTTGGAAGACCCCATCTTGAATTAAAAATTGGCGCACGGTACATTTTTATCCTGAGGGTCCACGGACGCGATATTTTAACCATATACATGCTTCCTAACGCCATTTCGTAGTGAAAGTGATGTTTTAATAACAAAGAAAATGTAAAAAACCTGTTTTTTTTTACAAATAAACTTGTATAACTTTTTTGCGGTTCATTTTATCAAAATTTTATTAACCCTTAAAGGGCTCTGGGGGTACTAGGAGACCCCACACATAAATATTACATTTTTCCCCTTCTAAAACTGCACTTTTACAGCATTTTTTATCTTAAAGAGCCACATTTCAAGAGGCACAAGTTACATTTTTAGGCAAAAATATTGTAAATTGGCTGAATTATGATTCTTTTTGTGAAAAACGTCACTTTTGTATTTCATTTTTTATAACTGGCACCAATAATTTTTTATCAAGATAACTTATCTAAGTGGTAAAATGACACTTGGGAGTATCCAGTAATTTTGTTGAAACGAAATAACGAAAACTGTCTGCGCATGACGATATTATCTTCGGATTGGGGTCTCCCACGACCCCACATGGCGCTTTGTGTTATTTTTATATAGGTTGGCGCTTTAAAGGTTAAAAGTTTCTGAAAGAGGATAATATTTTACGTTAGAAAATATGTCCCTCCCGTCCTTAAAGGGTTAAAGTAAACAACCTAATGAAATTCGTGTTTTCTAAAAATTCTTTTTTGCGTTTTTCTCGAAAATGGTAAGGGATATCAATTTTTATCATAGCAGAAAAAAGATGAGGTACAACATTTCGAATAAGAAAGTGACGATTAAAAGTGATTGTGTAAACATCGTTTTTTTAAAGCACTAGGGGCCAACGAAAACGCTTCATAGAATGTGATGGTGTTTATTTTCCGGTGGTTCATATTTATGTCGTAATAAATTGTATACAAATTTTTGTATAATGTCTGGTTTTGATTTATTTAATGCCAAACACGAAGATACAAAAAAATGACAATTTTTCTGAAAATGCCCACGTTCTTTTTCAACAATAATCGGGCTTGTTCTAGTAAATTCGATTATTTTTGAGGTCAGCCATCTTGTATAATTTCGTCAACCGAAAAATTGTACCCAAAAATTCTCAAAAATATGGTCACTGACCACGCAGTATAATCATCCGGAAGAAACGATACCCTTATATGTATATCTTCTTTATCTACATTCACCAAAGTAGATAAAAAAAGATGAGCAACGTTCCAAAGCTTCGATTCGCGGGATGTCGGATTCGTAGATTCATCGAGTTCCTTAAAGTAATGCCTGCAGTGGACGACATTCGGACGATCGTGTAAGCAAACCCGTATAGAAAAACATCCGACCATAACCTTAAACACCACAAAAGAAGGAAAGGGAGAAACGATTTTGGGTAAAAGAAGAGCGGGATACACTGCGTCGCAGTAAGTTTTTCGGCAGTTTGTCAGAATATACATTGTTACACATACGCCGAAAGTTTGACGGAGAAAACGGGCCGGAAGACGGTCGATCTTCTCTCTTCGTTCATCTCGGTCTGGTCTCGGTCTACTCATCTTCGTCTGTCGCCCGTGACACACCGCAACCGTGAACCCACAGGCACGTCGCGCCCACACACACACACGCTCTTCTTCCTGCGCGGCACGTGCGAGGGAGAAACGACAAGTCTGGAACACTCGTGAAAGAGAGCGAGACAGCGCGTCTCCGCGAGGGCGAACGGCGCGCATCGATTGGCTGGTAGCCCTGACCCCCACCACGCGCTTTCGCTTTCACCCAATGGGATCTCACTTTCGCGCTCGCCCGCGCCCGGAGCCGCGAGCCCCGAGCCGGCACGCTGTCGCCGCTCGCCTCAGTTAGTTGTGTGCATTCTGCGTGCGAACGTGCGACCAGTCGAATGCAAAGGCGCCGGGTGTCGGAGAGGAAAACAAAAACAAGAATTGACCATTCGTCGGTCGTGAGGAACATTCGCGATTCGAGAACAGTGAACGGGACGCGCGTCGCGCTGGTTTCGCGGGCAAAAAGAAGGCGGCAGTGCGCCGGGACGTGTTCGATCGCGGTCCACCAGCAGCATCCGCGACCTTGAGACGTTCCGGAGGTGCATCCACGGGATGACAACACCGGGAAATCCCGGAAAATGAGGAAATAGACGTTCTCGGAGCCTTCGATCCCGGGCGAACATTGTTTTTTCGCGCACCACCGGTATCCGAGGACGAGATTTCCAGAAACCGAACCAACAGTTATCCGAAAAGTGCGCGAGCCATGGCACCGAGACGTCACGCGAACGTCCACATCGGTGGCCTCCTGGATGCCGGGGGCGGTGGACCCCATCATCACAGCGCGGACCTGGAGCAACACATCGCTCTCCACGGTCATCACCCTAACATCGGCAACGGCATACTCGCCGGCAACATGACAAGATGCTGCACTCCCAACGAGTGTCTGCGCGGCGACGCCCTCATCCGCTCCAACGCCTTGCAAGACGTCATAAAAGTGACCTGCAACAACGACAACTGCACCGTCGGCCAACTGATGCACCGCGAGTGCTTCGACGCCTGGGAACAGACGATCCTGACGTATCTCAAGAGCTGCGGACGCGCCAGGAGTTGGTCCGAGCGACAACGACACCAGAACCTCTGGACCAAGAAGGGTTACGATCTAGCCTTCAAAGCATGCGGTTGCAAGTGCGGTCGCGGACACCTCAAGAAGGACCTGGACTGGACCCCGTTGGGACGGGACCACGGTGGTCACCGTCCCGAGGAAACCGAATCCAAGAAGAAGAAGCGGAGGAACCGCCAGAACACCAGGCCGAGCATCGCCCTGTCCGCCGGTCCCCCGGGATACGGAGGCGGCGGCGGACACGGGGTCATCGGGTCCAGGGGCAGTGACGTCCAGATGATCGACCCCGGACGAGGAAGAGCCGGCTCGCTGTCCTCCAGCACCGGCTCTAGCTCGCCACCGGCTACCAGCGAGCCAAGTGTCTCGCCGCTACATCAGCCCCAGATCCTCGTCAAGAAGAAGAGCAAGGTCGACTTCTTCGGAGACCGCGCACGGTAAGTACAACCCCCCCGTTATTGTCCCACTCGTGAAATGACCTTTACAGAACTGTCATAACAATCCCTATAAACAAAGGAATCGTGGCAACACTGTACTGACAGCTGAATACTGAATAGATTTGTTGTAATTTCTCAATGATTTCTCGAGGATTTTTACCATAAACATAGTAATGTTACAATGAAAGTGTAAATTTACCACGAAAACGGTAGGACACGAAAATACCACTGATAATCGCACGAAATTTACCAAGAGATGGTAAAATATAACCTATCAGTGTAAAATTACCTTGGAACAATATAATTTTAATACAAGATTAGGGGGATTTTACACCAGTCAGGTTATTTTTACGCTGACTGTGATATCGCACTAAACTATTTTTTACATAATTGCTGTAATATTACAATTTTTAATTTTGACATTGTAATGTAAATTTACCATGGTTATCATTGGGATTTTTGTGTCCAATGATTTTCCTGGGAAAATTACACTTTTATTGTAATATTACTATGTTTATGGTAAAAATCCTTGAGAAATTGCAACAAATCTGTAATTTTACTACAAAAATCGTTGGAAATGATTACATTAATGCAATGTAATTTTTTTTGACACTTTTTTCAGTGCATTTTTGTCAAATTTTAAATTACGCGGGAAACGTGTAGTGTTTTTTTCATTTATAAACGGTTGACGCAAACTAACCTAAAAATAAAAATGTTATAAACAAAGATTATTACTCTTGGTATAATTAGATGTTGGACTGGATTTAATTATATCTTGAAAAATGACGTTGAAACCAACCAATGAATAAATGTGAAAGTTTTGTGTATAAAATAAACAAAATTAGACGTTTAAACTTAGGTTATTCAAGAAAAAATAACTTGTGTTCGAATTGTCGTACATTTTTTTTTGTTTTTGTTTTTAACTGCTGGTAGCCAAAATTTGTATAACTTGTAGCCGTCATATTGATTTTTGAAAATCTGACATCAGATTCGTATTCAGCGACTAAAAAACCTAGGGTTCGGGTCGAAAAACCGACGAATCAAAAAGCCAACAGGTCAAAAAACCGACAAATCGAAAAGCCGACACATAAAAATTACGCACATCGTCAAGCGGACAGTCATTTTTTTACTGTCGGGTTTTCGATTTCCGGTTTTTTTACTGTCGGCTTTTCGATTTTCGGTATTTTTACTGTCGGTTTTTTATCCGTCAGGTGTTTGATTTTTCTTTTTTTTGTACCTTTTTTGTACACATATGATACATTACCAGTGAAATGCAATAATTCAGTAATTGTTTTTAATATCTTGTTTTTTTATTGATAATAAACATAAAAATAAAAAAAAAAATATTTTTAAATTTCTTTTGGACTTTATTGATAACTATTTTAAGTTCCTTCATGTTCAATGAATGTTTTCTTAGGAGTGTCACAGTAATAAAATGCATATTTCAATTTATTACAATGAAATAAAAGTGTGTAATTATTTAAGAAATGAGAAAGTTAATGTTTTAATGGTAAAAAAAAATACCTTTATTACATGCTTGAAGTTCTGAACAATCAAATAAACGAAATATTTGTTTCAATCAATTATTTTTTGAGTTTTGCTTTTGAAACTAAAATTAAAAAGACACATTATATACATTACAATTAATTATTTAACATGTAAAGCAATGTTTTATAATAAAATTAGAATTTAAAGATAGTTCAAATAATAATTTCGTTCATTTGAACATTCGAAACTTCAGGGACACTTTATTTTATTTTGTTACTGTGACAATCGAGGAAATTGTTCATCGAATGTTCGAAACTTAAGGTACTGTAAATGTTTTTATGAAACAACACATTTTGAATTAAATTGTTATATGTATGTAATGAAAAATGATAATATAATTCTTTCGTTACTTATCACAATTGAAGTAAAACAACAATTTGGATTGTGGTAGAGACAAAATATCAATACTGACAGTTTGTCTTTCTTTGAATTATAACAACGTGTTAAAGTGAAAAAGTTTATTAATATTTATAAAAAGAAAAATCATTATTCAATATGTACAAAAATAAGAATTTATTTAATTCTATTTTAATTCTACAAGACTAAATTAAGTAAAGTTTTAAACAAAATGACAATATCATTAGTATTTTTTGTTATTTTGTATATTTTACTATTAAGTTATAAACAATAAATTTGTTACTTGTTTCTTGTATCTTATGATAAAAACTTAAAATGTCAGGCAATAAATAAATGTTTTGCAAATTTAATAAGTACATTTTTTAAATCTATCATATGCTACACTTAATATAAATATAAAATTCATGTCGTAATAACTTTTCGTAATATTTTGATAATCAATAACCAAAGTATTTAATTTTTTTTTTAAGTAAAATAAAGGATTTTGCTCATTTAAGTGTATTAAAAATTTAACAAAAATGGTATTATTAATGAAAACTCTTCCATCTTTCTCATTTCTTATAGTATCAATAAGAAAAGTTTTTCTTAAGGAAACAAATTTTTGTTGAATTAAAAATATTTAAGTGGAATTTTAAAACATTACATGACATTTAAAAATAGTATTGAAAGTTGTCTTATTTTGATTTTTAAATGTCATGTAATGTTTTAAAATTCCACTTAAATATTTTTAATTTAACAGAAATTTGTTTCCTTAACAACAAAAACTTTTCTTATTGATACTATAAGAAATGAGAAAGATGGAAGAGTTTTCATATAATTACTAAAGTTATACAAAAATCATAGAAACATTGATCATTGTTTTTATGACATCAAATTAATCATAATTTGAAATTAACCATTTAAAAAAGTCAGTTTATTTAAAACATACTTTAAATTCGCATCATTGAAGTCAAACGAATTTTTTTTTTATTTTTAGTGTTTTAGGCCCTTAATTGATAAAAAATAATTTAATAATTGTAAATACTGATGCATCATATCGAAAACACAAATGACAGTCATGAAATGAATAAGTTTAAAATAAAGTAAAAATAACAATAAAATTTTTGCATGTTTGTTGGACTCCAACGATGTGAACTTATACATTTGCAAATCATACATTTATTCAAGTTATTATAACATTACGTACTATTTTGTATAAATTTTATAAAAGTGTCAAATAAAATATCACTGAAATTTTTAACAATTCCAATTCGATACTTTAATTTCAACAAAATGAATAATCAATCAGCCTTGTCAAAAAATATTTTACATTTGGTAATTTTGAATTACATTTCTATTTCTAAATATATGATATAATAAAATTAAAAAATACAATTTTCTTATGTACGAATAATATTGAAATAAATGCCACTATTCCTTTTCCACCTGTCAAACTGCATAATGTGACAATACTTATACTGTACATGACTTTGACACATAAGAACTGTGACAATTGCTTGCTATAGATGTCTATAATTACATTGATTGTTTTTAAAATAAATAATTTTAATACTAGAATTAATAATAAATAACAATAATTGCAAAACAATAGTTGACTTTGCTATTTATAAATTATATTTTGACATTTTACTGTTTATTCTCATCAATAGAAAATTCATTATTTACAATAGAATTATTTCCCTTTAATAACATTTCATTAGTAAATTAAGTATTTTAATTAAATAATTGAAAAATAAATATACACTGAAAAATTATTCAATTGAAACCACTTAGAATAATAAAAATTTAACAAATATAAAAATGATTACAATCCACTTTGAATTTTAACTCTTTACATTGGATTCACTTGATACCGATGTTTTGCTTCGTACGAGTTAACAGTTTTGTTATCAAGAATTCAATATTTCTTCTGAAGTTTTAACAAACTGCAAGATATTCGCTGAATGTAGAATGGAAAACAAAGCGAAATAAGAAGAAGATAAGAAAATAAATTGTTACACTTCGACAATATAAACTTCAGATTTGTTATCATCGAAGTACTATGTGCGGTTGTGATACAACAACGTGGAAGTTTCATATCGTTTCAATTTACCACTTTAACCTCAAACAGTAAATCATTGAAATTTTATTAAATAATTTTTAGTAAGTAAAAAATAAGTGCAAATTACAAAGAAAAATTGGTCACCACAATTTCTTTTTGACAGTTTCTTCAAACTAAATATATGACAATTATTTTGTTATAAATTCTTCATAAAGAAGAAATACAGATTTTTGATAATTTTATTAATATGTTGATCAAATGTGTTTCATCATTCTCATAAATATGTACTAATTTTCCTAATATCCTTTTCCTTCCTAGTGACGTCACCGGCATTCTAGAAGATAAACGAGCTTCGAAAGATTTAGTAAATAAGTAAGTTATAACAAAAATCAAACAAAACTTTTATTTTTACAAACTTATTTATTTGGAAACATAAATTTTGGCATATTTTACCTCATTTTTTCTGAAAACACAACAATGGAATATTTTGAGGGTCATAATAATGTACATAAAATATTATTTTTGAAATAATATTATTGTGAAAAGAAAATTCATTTTTTGCAAAAATTTTGCAAGAATTTTGACATCACTAACAATTTCAGCATCAAAAATATTTGAAACATCAAAAGATCCATTGCTTGACATATTATTTCAATGTCTTGAGAGTTACTTTTTCATTCCAACGCAATCTAGTATTTCCAGGAGAAACTTAGATCTAAAGTCTTTACAAAAGATGTGAAATAAGAAATATTTAAGATCTGAAGCATAAGACCTCTTTTTAAGACACATTTGGGAAACATTTCTGGAACATATTTAAAAAAAGTTAGTATTAATATCTAACTTTTAATTAATATGTTATTTATGCAAGGAAGTGAAATTTTAGTAAAACGACAACAATATTAAAAGAAAACTTCGCAAATAAGTACCGACTAAACTCTTTAGTATAATCTTATATTATCTCAGCATTCGAGGCATTTATAGTTAACATTCCTCAATGATTTTGTATCTATTACTATATACAAAATTTGCACGTACTTTAGACACGCGCATGTATTAAATATTAATCGCACATTTAATAAGTCCGTACACACTCGTTTATTTTCGTCGCATTTTTTTGCTCGGCGTTCTTGATAACCGGACGTTTATTTTCATACTTCTACGATACTGTGCCTGTGAGATAAACACATTCGTAATGTAACACTTTTTTTTCGTTATTATCCGATTTTAAATTAATTTATGCGTTATTAATGTAAATTTTGTTAATGCGATATCGGCACACTACAGATAAAAATAATAACTAAATTTTATTTTTAATATTGGCATTGAACAAAAATGTCGATATTAATATAAACAAATCTTGCTTAGTTTATCGACTGTACTTTGCTAGTCTACAAATTTACATTTATTTCTTGGAAAAAATAGGACAGTTTTAAAAAGACGTAAGAGATCGTTGAACTTTGCGCGAAGTAAACAAATACGCGTTACGAAACGAATTGATTTGTATCGTGTCAAAATAAATTGCCGAAATACGGAGAAAAAGTTATCCTTCAAATTTTAATATTTTGAATTATTTTTAGGAAAATGTCGTGTAAATAAGGTTTACTTCATTTGTTTACGATTTTCCAAAATCAATTATTAATTAACTTTAAATAAAAAACAGTTTTTTCTTCATAATGTAATCAGTTTTTTATAAAACTTATATTAATTGCAAAAATACAAAAAAATTACGAAAACATGTTATATTAAATGTAAATTTCAGGTTATTTTTACTAAAAACTTTATTTCATGTGTATCATAAAAGTACGCTTGTATTAACGTCGGTTTTTTATCGTTCGACCTATTTAAAGTCTCGAGAAAATATTTAGAAATTACGTCAATATAGACAGAGAAAAGGTACAAAAGTCTTTTGTTCGTTTTTTTCATTTTATTTCGGGTTTAACGAAAGCAGGGTATGAAATATGAGTAAAACGCATTTCGGAAGATAAACAAACCAATAGCAACGAAATGTACCTGGTCTAAAACAATATTTTGTTTTCAAATGGTAAAAGAGAAAATGAAAAATAAAAAACGCTAACGATATTTTGTCTACCAACGTTACAATCTAAACACAAATAAAAAAAATACAATGTCATCAATTAACTGGTTTTGTCAAGTTGATAAACAAAACGATCACGCGACTACTTTTGATTATATCAATTGCCGAAATAAAATTGTATTTTTTCGCTTATTTGTGTACAGTTTAAAAGTCTATCGTAGTTTACCAATCGCTAAATATTTAAGCAGAAAAATTTGTAATTTTGTTGATTATTTTTTTATGCTCATGATTGTCGGAGCAAATACCTGTTTGCTGATAAATAATTTTTAGTCAAATAATCGTCGATTATTACATAAATGATAATAAACAAAAACGTAAATGCGTTACTATATCAATGTTCCACCGATGAGCGAATAATATTGTGTGCGAGTCTTTTTATCTCGACAATTTGAATCTCTGCAAGATTACGTTCGTTTTCGAGAGTTTTGAAAGAGCGATAAGAGATAAAAAAGTTCGAAAATAACATTCACGTACGCCCTTTCGTCTCGCAGCTGCTGAAACACTCGATAGTTTAAACATTTTTTGTTTACGTTAAAATTTGATATTTAGATACCTTAAAACAGCTTAAAACGATTCCTTTTTATGTACAAAATAAATTCCTGTCTAACCACTTGCGAGTACACTGCCGCTTAGCGCCATCTATCGGACAATGAGGTAACTAGTTGTTAAGTATTGTTTTCGTTGCGCACTATGTATATATCGATACAAATTTCTTATGTAGAAACTTTTAACTATTCTCTAATACAATGACAATAATTTTACTTATGGACATTTTTTTAAATTTTAACGGAAGATATTTGGAAAAATTTCTTTCTTTGTTATAATGTATATTTTCATGTTTCATACTCAATATATACTTATATAACCAAACTACCCAGTTCAAGAGAAAGTTTAATCGATGACCATCTTATATTAATTTGCAATTAGTGATTACATATTATTCTTGCACTTACGAAATTACAATCAGATAAGTGAGATCTCAAATTACATTGGCTTTTCTCAGGTCGAAGTTCAGGCGCTAATCCGACGTTGTTTACTAAAAAAGGAATAATATCGGTAATAGCGATAAAAAGTAATAAGTAGCGTTTTTGGTCACGGGAGTATAAAGGTTATACGTAATATTGTAATTATAATAATCTTGTTCGTCATTCAGACCATCTGCCTTGTTTTGATCGCTTTCTTCCAGCATTTTGTCCCACGTGTCGGTACTTTAATCGTCTTTCAGCCTCCCCTTTTCTTGTAAAAGCCTTGTGCTATTTTTATGTCATAGCAGGAACTGGAAAATTACGTTACATCTGAAAATATTTTTTAAATTTTGCTCTATTTTGACACTTTTTGACACCTACTGTCATTTTAGTCAACCCTTTTCATGCCAAAAGTCCACAATTATTTTGTGATTTTCAAGTGAATATTTATCTGTGTAATAAAACCCATATTTTCTGACGTACTTTTGTCCGTACTTTTTAAATCTGCTATTAGTTTTGTTCTATGACGTTTGATTCTTTTCAAAATAGCGGTTAATTTAAATAAAAAACGTGATTTTTTTATTTGTTTAACGTCCTTGCTAATAATGTTCTCGTTGACGGATCGGTGCAAACATTTGGATCCTGCGGTATAATAACCACAACTAAAATTTAAACGACGCAGAATGTCAAAATTGAAAATGGCCGATTCAATATGGCGGCTTTTACACGCATTTTTTACTTTTTTTCATTTTATTTTGTTTTTAGTCCATGACATTTACTTTTTCAATAGATTTATTGTATTTATCTCAGTTTGATATCGATTATGAAAGAAAATAGAATATGTTCCACTATTTTTAATTCCATATCATCTTGTATTGTTATTTTCTCGCATAATCGATATCAGAGATAAATATAATAAAACTATTCAAAAAGAAAGCGTCAGGGACTAAAAACATACAAAAAATGAAAAAACATTACAAATACGCGTAAAGGCCGCCTTATTGCATCGGCCATTTTGAATTTTGACATTCTGTATTGCGTAAATTTTAGTTACGGTGATTATTCCGCAGGATCTAGACGCTTGGGCCGATCCGATAACGAGAACATTATTAGTCAGTACATTAAACAAGTGAAAAAATTTAAAAAAATCACGTTATCTTATAAATTAGCCGCCATTTTGAAAGAATCAAACGTCATAGAACAAAACTAATGACAGATTTGAAAAGTACGGATAAATGTACGTCAGAATATATAGTTTTTAAAATTTTTTGCTTATCATTACACAAATAAATATTCACTTGAAAAACGTGACAAAATTATTCGGCATGAAAATGGTTAACTTATTATTTATCAGTAGTAGCAAAGGTCAAAGGATTCTCAGAAAAACATTTAATGTATAGAATTCAATTTTTCAAAAATTTGTTCAATGAAATTTTTTTGAAGTTCCAAGAAGTTCTGTTTAAAATTTATACTTTGATAATAAAAAGTTGTTTTGTCGATGAAAGCGCCTTTAGCGGTTCGAAACAGAATATTAAAAAAATCTGATTTTTACGATGTTTTTTGGCTCTTGGAACAAGGGACATAAATCAAAGTGAAACATGTTAAAATGACTTACGAAGAATTGTTAAAACGAAAAATCCTAGTCTGGTTACAGTAATCAAAAATATTGTTAAAATAATTATCTTTTTCGTTTTTTATTAAGGCAAGAATTCTGGTTAGTTTGTTAAGAATAAAAAATATAGATTATGGACTACTTTTAAGGTCAATCTAACCATTTTATGAGCTCATTTTCTTAAAGAGAAAATATTTCGAAGGGGTTTCACTATTAGACAATCAATTATTTCTTTATTTCGACACTTATCAGTCGTTTATTTTCTATCCAATTTTACACCCACTTTAAATCCAACCTCACCATTTATTTAGCGAGAAAAAAGGTGCCAATGAAATGTCGGGAAAGTGTTTGGGCAGTTTAAGCCGAGGGTTATTTATTTGTTGGGTGGCTTTCTCGTCGTATGGGGCGAGGGTTCAGAAGTTGAAAGTTGTCATTAAAAACAAGGAACGTGTGAAAACATCCATACGTTTTTTAACAAAGAAAAGGTTGCGACAAAGTGAAACAAAAAAAAAACAAAATTCTTCAAGAAATTTCACTAATTTTTGTTTGATTCAAACGTCGACGACACAAAGTATATGTATTAGCAATTCTTTGGAAATTTTGATATTCAGTACTGGTCAAACTCAGGTTTTAAAAATGCAATATGACGGATACAATATGGCCGATCAAAAATGTAAAAAATTACCTGATTGAGATTACATTTTTGTCGGCCATATTGAATCCACCATTTTGAATTTTCAAAATCTGAGTTCATATTCGTAATTGGCGACCCCAAAAAAACCCCCGAGTACACCGAGTTTCATGAAATATTTTTTTTTAAGTAATAATAATAGGGTACAAACATCTCCAAATTTTGAAAATATTTCCAATTAACAAATTGTTTCTAAAAAGTTTGACGAAAGACGAATAGCGTTTGAATACCTCTCAGGGGACCCTAATAATTAAAGCCATGTACAATACTAAATTGATGAAAAAAATACTTCAAATACAGGTGTAATAGAAATATAAAAAAGAATAAATTATAAAAGTGTGGGCTGCAAAGTGTGGGCTAGTTTCAGGTTCATCATTTTTTGGCCTGAAAAATATTTTCATACCTGGTGTCAGTGTTTTGGTTCGATACTTTACTCCACTCTATGTTCTATAATTTACAAGAAATTTAAGATACGAAGTGTTTTTCGAAGATATCAAATCAATATCAATGAATTATTATTATATAATTTTAGTATCTATGCATTAAAGAATTATTTTTTAATAAAAAATAGACATTGCAAAAAACCTTTTCTTACCTTTTATAAGCGTAAAAATGCAGTAACATTTTTGTTTACTTTAATAATAATTTTTCAACTTTTCGATATTTAAATTTCCAGAAAATTGCTCATATATAAATTATATAATAAAAATATTGGACCCCATTTTTATAACTATTAAAACAACAAATTCACGATTTCTATATGGGAAGATAAAAAATCCGCCATTAAAAAATCTGAAAACACCTGAAAACCCCGATAACTAAAAAACATTATCCGATTTAAAACGAATATCACGTTTTTATAAGGCTTTTGAATGTTGGGATTTTTATTGTCAAGTTTTTGATTATCAGATTTTTTTGATGTTGTATATGCCTTCACTTGATTACCCGCAGATACGAAATCCATCGTCGACCCTGAGAAATCATTCGATGAACATACCGAAGTTCAGATACATAAAAAATGCAGCTACAAAACAAAAATTGTTTTTTTTTTTATTCTTAAAGCATTCAGAACATTATTAAAAATTTGTATAAACTTCGATTCTATTGAAGGTTTATAATTAGTTTCGCCAACGCCCCCAGATTATTATCTCTTCCTCGAACAATGTTATTTTAATATGATAACAATTAAGAATAATATTAAAAATCTTCAGAGATAGTAATTATGATCTTTATAAAAATGAAAAAATTCAGGTTGTAATTCAGCATTCGCTACGCGACAAAGGCCAGCCGCTTGGAAGGTATCTTATATACATATGTTTACTAGCATGCATGAATGAAGGCGTAGGGCACGTAGTAGAGCCCACTAAGGTTTCTTTGTGTACCAAACGCGGGAGTGGCCTGGGATCCGAAAGTCAAAAAGAGTCGGAGAAGCGTAAAAACGGATCCTTCCAAGAAATCGTAATTCTTGATATGTTTTTCACGATCCATGTTCTGTTCGAGTTTTTAAGATTTTGACAGTACCTCACATGACGATGAAGCTAATCATACGTCAAGATTAAACTTTTAAATGCTCGAGGCACAAATTAACGCTGAAATCGCTGATTTTTACTGAATGAGAGGGGAAGAGATAACCTCAGCTTGGACAAACACCGCATGGCTATTGCGATCCACTCGTAGTATGTGTGTACGCACATGCTTTCTATATTTAGAGACCGACAAGAAACCTGTCCTATTTCTGTGATTTTTTTAATTCGGTGTCAGCTTAGGCAAAAAACGAAATTCTGCTCTGGCGACGAAAGATGCTCGGAAGAACGCTAATTAAAATTTGGGAAACGTTGTTCTAATAAGGGGCAAAATTTATTACAGGTTCGATAAAAAAATGTCATCGGATGAAACTGGAAATTGCTTAAGACATTGGTCTGCCAAACAGTAACGATTGAAAAAATTACAATTATCGATAAAGAAGAGAGAGAGGGTTCTTTATTTTGTTATTACTTTCCTGGCGATTAAAGGTATATCGTAATTAAACCTCTATTATTACAAAATAAAAATAAATATCGGGTTTTATCAATGAAGGGTATGTTTGTGGTTTTAAAAATACTCTAGTTCTTCCATCTGCGCATAAACCAGAGACCATCTAGTGAGAGTTCAGAGAAAAGTCGCCCTGTTTTGTCACCACTATTACTGCAATACGTTACAAAGACTACCGCACGACGTCGCTCTCAGCATTTTGTTCCCCCTACCACCTCTCGTGAATTTCTCCTATAACAAACCGTTCATACGGCGCGGTTTAAGATGGAAAGAGGAGAGAAGGGGAAGGGCCTGGAAGTGGGTACCGTGATGGGAGGCACAAGGTGCTGAACGTGCCGCTCTGCGGTTTAGTTCGCAGGCCTCATGAAAGTGACTACTAAAAATCGGTCAGTGTCTTATGGGCTAAATTTAATACAATCGTCGCTGGTTCATTAGTAGTTTTTTCTATATTATCGTATTTATGACAATTTGTTACTGTGTGAAGTACATATATTAGAATTTCTAATGTATCCAACCAATAAAATGTCGAAAATATGAAAAATAGAATTTTTTTCACTCTTGGCCAGATTTCATTTCTTGGTTTTAAATGTCCTCGTTTATACTTATCCAGTTGCGAAGTTCTTACAACTATGTGTATGTAAGCATAGCAATTACTCCGCATGATAACGAAAAAAGAACGACTTCGACTGAAGCCCCGAGCGTTTTTTACCTGCTCATCCCTCGGTAGTTTGTGGATCGGCTCGACGAAAGGGTTAAAGGTTTAAGCACTTTTAGATAAGACGTGGTCTAAATTATGTTCATTTTCTTGCCGAGAGCGTTTGCTTTTTGTTGCGTTAAGCACTCGTCTAGAGGTCACGATTGTCTGCTACCGTTTCGCCTATAATTAACGCGCGGCACTGCGGCCTGGAACGTCACGATAATTCTAGAGAACTCCAGACATTCCGTGTTCATTTTTTGATACGGTAGTGCCGTTCTGGCGTGCGGTACAGCACTGGTAATTCCCGACAACTCTGGAACATTCCTTGTATCCTTGTTTCAATCGGTTCACTTTTTTTCGGGTTTAAGGCGCAACCGTAACTCTGTGCAGAAAATTGCGAAAGAGTTACTGCGGATTCCTTGGCTGTGGGATGAGTTCGAAGGTAATACATAATATACAACACGGGATGCGAAGACGTAATCGTATACGATAATGGGGGTCCAAAATTATCTGCAAAAGGATATCGTGATGATAGCACCAAGCAACTAGGTAAATTTGAAAGGAATGAAACTTTTTTTAAAATGTTAAAATTTATATAATACTTCTTATAATATTTATTATAATTATTGTAAATAGTATGTATATATAATATATTATAAAATATTATAAATTTTACTATATTTCTGTCCGTAAAAAATGAGAAAATAAAAATCTGTTGAAATCTTTCCACTACATTTCAATAACGCAAACGATGATTAGGTACATTTTATGATTTTAATCGAATTTCGGAATTTACGAAAACAAGCGAGACTTCAAATATTTTTTTATATTGTTTTGTAATCGATTTTACTAAACCAGAATAGCAAAGTTAGCGATGGCGAACAATGAAAACAATGAAGCTGAATCATATACGCTCCAAAAACCAATACGGTGTACTTTAAGTAAAAAAGGACAAACATTCGGACAAAAATTTTTTTGCTGATTTTTTTTCCCCATTAATATATTTTTTTCCATCGATGTCAAAGCTCAATCAAACATGCACAAAATCTACGGCATTTAACTGCAAATTATTTGTTTCGCAAATCAAAATCGAATCAATCTAACCTAACCTCTTCAAAACATCAATATATATCAAAAAAATAAACCGTTCATTAGTTATGAACGTTACTGACGAAACTCATATTTACAGGTTTTGAGGAATATCATGACAGTTGTTCAACCATATTGGATCCGTCATCTTGAATTTGAAAAATCTAACCTCAAAAGTAAGCAGAGTATAGATATTTCGAAAGGTTAGGTTGATTCGTGGCGAAACAGAAAATTTTCTAATTGAAGTTCATAGACTTTGTGCACTTTTAGTTCCGATTTGACCTCCAATCGAAAAGTGTTTTATGAGAATGTTGTAGGTAAAAAAAAGATCTACAATTTTTGTCTACATCATTTTTCACATAATCCCAAAGTTTCAACAATTTAATCGAAAAACTCGTGTTTTTTTTAATATTTTTCGCGCTCAAAAATGATTTTTTTTTTTTCTTGAAATTTTTAGGAACTTACCTTTTTTTGTCCCGAATAAGCTGTAATTGTTTTGAGTAATTATATATATTTGTTTCTTTTTTATTGATTAAAAACCGATAAAACACCTATATTTTCCAGTGAAAAATCTAATGTCACAACAGTAGAGAAAATGGAACTTTATTTAATGGAATATGTTCGTTGAAATATCTACTTTCAGATGGTATATGAATCAATTTACATTTCTATACAAGAAAATGTCAAAAACCTCCAAAAACTAACAAACTCGATTTTCAACATCAATATTAATTTAATTTTCAACATTAATATTTAAAAGAAAGAAACAAGTTCAATTCTGTTAAAATTGTTGTTATTACGTAATTTGTTATGTTGTCTAATTACTTTGTACATTTTATCAGTTAATAAATAAATATAAAAATCTAGTTTTTTAGATTTTCGTCTCTTTTTGCACTTTTTTGTATAGAAATGTAAATTGATTCATATATCATCTGAAAGTAGATATTTCAACGAACAAATTGCTTTAAAAAAAGCTCTGTTATCTAAAGTTTAAATATTAGATTTTTCACTGGATAATATATGTTTTTTTATCGATTTTTATTCAATAAAAAAGAAACGAATAAATTTTATTATTAAAAAAAATTACAGCTTATTCGGGACAAAAGTAAGTCGCCTAAAAATTTCAAGGAAAAACATTTTTGAGCGCAAAAAAATTAACAACACGGGTTTTACGATTTTTTTTGAAACTTTGAGGTTATATGAAAAATGATGTACATAAAAATTGTAAATCTTTTTTATACCTACGACATTCCCAGAAAACATTTTTCGATTGACGCCGGTAATAACGAAAAATCTTTGTAAAAATTGTAAAGCACCTATATTTGAATAAAACGATCAGCTAGGATTTTGCGTTTTGCAAATTTTGAAGCTAAATAGTTGTACAAATAAAGACTTATGATCCTTTGAGGATAGCTGTGAGCGCCTTTGCAAAGAAAAAAATTCATAAATAATGAAACACATGAAATTTTGTTCATTTTGTACTTAAAAATACGCCATATTAGTTTCCAGAGAGAGTAAAATGCAAATCTGACTACGACAAACTTTTAAGTGTATCCTCAAATTCTTCTATTTTTAATATAATTTCCTATACGATTTCGTTGTGTACAATCGATTCACAACATACAATAGCAACCTCTTTAAAAAAATGTCGGCTAGGGTACAGGAAAGTACAAAATTAAATACAGGGAAAGATGATAGGAAACCGAGATAGTAAAAAGACGTGTATACCTTTGACAAAATTTTTTTTTTTCGGAAGAGGATATTTTCCTGGCCATGCGACGAAACTTGGAGAAGGTCGTGGGATATGCGGCACTCCCGTAGTAAATAATCTCGATTTCATGAGAGAAAAAAGGCAGAGCTAGATGTATAAAGAGAGAGGGAGCGAGGAAAGAGGGCCCTGTTGTTGTTTTGCTGCTCGTGTCTGCGGAATATAGCGGATGGCAGCTGAGCGAGGCGGCTGGTGGCGTCGTCGGGGGCTCAGGACGGAGGAGCGTCGACGATGTGCACCGGTGTGTGCGTAAAAGGGTACCGGTGCTCTACGAGCGTTGTTTGTGGCCTTGACCGTGGATTTCTTCTCAGGGCCATTTAGTGGTGAGAAGGAATCGAACAGCACGCTCGCTTCAAGGTCAGCAGCATAAAGCGTTCGGCATCCTCTCGCGAGATCGCCTCCAAGGGCCGCAGCGGCCCTAATAATACGTCGATGGACCGGGACGCATGCGCAGCCTCTCCCGGATAGCTCTTTCAAATTTACGATTCGCGAGTTTTGTTTTCCAATTCTCGTTTGGTACACGTGAACTTTCTACCGCTGGAGGATACCAGACTGCGCGTATTTACGATTACCGTACGTCCCCGATAAATAATAATACGCCTCTAACTCTTGTCCCGGTAGAAACGGACCGGGATTTCCCTTAAATCACATCGCGGTCCACGAAATTAAGATTTTGTAACGGATGATCGGGTACGAGGACCCTGTTTTGGGGGCTTAATAGCAGGGAAACCCTAGTAGAGAATTGAGGCTGTTCATTGGACATTTATTGTCTAGTATTTTTATATCATTTTTAAGAAAGGCATTTTTCAGGTTAGAAATATAAGATTTTGTTGGCTATTTATTGCACAGTTTTATTAACCCATTAACGCCGAAATGCACAGAAAGTTTACTGCAACTTCAACGCTTATTTTCAATATAAAATCAATTTTGAAAAAAATAAACACTATCAGGTTCTACCATTTTCGAGGCTGCTGTTTCGAACGGTAGTAAGAAAATTATTAAAAAATTGAAATTTATTCATGATTTTGACATACATAGTAGAAAAACGTGATTTTTTAAGGACGCATTTTTTTACAAATATCAAGTTTTCGATACAATATGTTACTTTGAGAGAGCTAAAACATATTGCAAGGGTGCACTCGATAGTTGTAATTAAAAGATACACTGGTGTATATTTCAAATTTCCGATGTTAGATTCAAAATGACTACTGCATTTACAAATTCCTTTTCAAAATTTAACGATTTTTATTCTTGAAAATTATGGACTTTAGAGAAAATGTTATAAGAACAATTATATTCCAGAATAAGTCGAAGAATACCCTAGAATTTTTTCAAAATGTATTGTCACAATTTTTTTTTTAACAAAAAATCGAAAATTTTGAAAAAAGTCATTTAAAAAATCTGAAAAAATTCTAAGAGTATTCTTTAACCAATTCTAAGACTTGCTTTAAGGAAATTTTCTCTAAACTCTGTAGTTTTCAAGAAAATTAATTAGTAGTCTTGAAATCCATAAAAGTTTAATATTTTTTTTATTAATTACTAAACTTCATACCAACTTGGTTGTAATATAATTCTAAATACAGGTATATTTAATAAGGACATGGCAACGGCCATCTTGCAATTGAATTTTATGGTAAATTACTGCTTCCGTAAATCAAAATAGGTCACACAAAACTCATATTAACTTATTTGTACTATTTTTCGTACAAAAGAGCGACCTGAAAAGTAGTCGGATATGGTTGTCTCTAGTTTTATATTTTGAATAAAATTTCATATATTTATCCGGCAAATTTGATGTTTTGAAAATAAAAAAATCTTAATCGGAATTCACAATCAACGTCCTCAAAAATTCCGAATTTACGATTAACGCTGATAAGATGAAAGTAAAAATTCGTAGCATAAAGTGGAATGTTAAAAAAAGAGCAATAATTGTGATAAAAAGTGTCATTTGCACTGTTGAATTAACTCAGCAATGCAGATCCTCGGTGAAGACAATAGTGGAAAGTACCAATTAGAAGCGGTTTCTGTCTATAAAGAAGCTTATCCACGCATTAGAATTGGAAAATCTTGCACCATCGTCCAAAATCCCCTTAAACCGTAACGCCAAGACGAGAGTAATGGAAAAACATAGTAAGGGGAACGGGTTAACCATCAATATTGAAAGGCTATTGTCCGTCATGGCGTTGAATTAAATCGAAACTGCT
This sequence comes from Trichopria drosophilae, assembly GCA_030407085.1. Classification (NCBI taxonomy): domain Eukaryota; kingdom Metazoa; phylum Arthropoda; class Insecta; order Hymenoptera; family Diapriidae; genus Trichopria; species Trichopria drosophilae. Next base: position 166,976,262 of record CM059583.1, read on the forward strand.
AGTACTCGGTGGCTGTGTGAAGATTAACCGATAATCTAAAGTATGAAAAAGGGGGTAATAAAAGTCGCACGTGTTTACGATGGCCAGAGTTCGTTCGAGAGAGTGTGCAGATCCAGAAATCCCAATGATAGGATCGGTGTTAATCCTCCATGCGCAAGTTACTTAGACTCCGGTAATGTGTTTTTCCCTTAATGATAAATGGCCATTTGGGAAGCTTCCGAAGGAAAACACATTACTGTTTTGTTATATTTATAGATCTTTATTATTCGCATAAAATATGAGGAGCAACTGCAGAAAAAGGAAATACGAGTAAAAAAAAGTATCGTACATTTAGTTTATGACAAAACTTGGGGTTAAAATTCTACGTGGGGGAGAAGAGACGGGAAAAAGTTGAACGGCAGATAGACAAGGAACGATAGTAACGTTCCGAGGCGATTTATTTCTGGTTAAAGCACCACATTGCGCGAGTTGTAGCTGGCTCTGTTACGTAGCCGCATGGGGTCGGTACCAACCCCTTGACGACCCGAAGGGGCACGCGGGGGTGGAAGTGAAAGAAAATTTATAGGTCGCATTGCGTCGCGGAAACGCCGTTGGACCCCGGCGAACTTAAAATGGCTACTAAAAGTGACTGCTCTTCTTTCCAAGTTCTGACTTGGGACTGAACTAACCTTTGTCCTTGTATCGTTTTACGTAAATTACGACAGGTCGAAGTATACGTCCCTTTTATTGTCGCGTGACCGACGCGTTTTTATAGCTACTTTGTCTTTGTGTGCATTTTTAAAGTATTATGCGTATTCTTGATTATTTTTAAAAGTCAAATTGCGCACGGTGAGTGCGACCATTTTGAATTGAACGATAGGTAATCGCGACGAGAAACTGGTGTTCAACGTTCACCGTTTGGTGACACGTAATTTAACTATATGAATGTATTATAGTGTGGGGCAATTCGTCAGACTACGATTATCATCGGTCAACGTCGAAACAAATTTAATTAAAAATTTTAAAATATTAAACTTCGACAAATTAGTCCTATCGATTGAGTCGGGAGACAACTACATTTCCAGTAAGCGTGGTATTTTATTTGTCGAAAGTGTCTTGCAATTTGTCTATTTTAGTTATCAGAATCTCGCTTGCCACATTCAGCTCTCCCTGTGGCTTGGACATTTGGTGGAATATACGACATTCGAGAGACCGATAAGAGGTAATTTATTTGTACCCGATCTTGATTATAACTACAATTTACTGTCGATCAGGGAATATAAACGTTCCATGCTACTAAAAATGTTTGTAAAATTTTGACCATCTGCGGTACTAACGTAACATCATTTTTCAAAACAAAGAATTTACTATTTCCTTTATATTTTAGAGAAATAACTATGATTCCTCATTCTAATACTAATCTTTTTTTCGACTCCACAATTTATATTTGATTCCGAATTGTTATTTCGTTATTAAATTCAACAATGTGTTGTGAAAATGATAAAATATACTTAAAAATTAAACAAGTAGATGCGAGAGACCGATTCTGACTCAGTTCCACCTATCACCGCCAGGTGCGGTCGCAATGATCGCAGAGCTCTGTTAGGTAAGGCTCCCGCGAAGGGCCGTTTCTATGAAACTCTCAATTCAAAACACTCGATCCAACGTTGGAAATACACAACCAGAAGTTGTCGCGACGCAATTGTATTTGTGAATTAAGCACGTTCGCTCGGATCCTTGGAACGTCGACGCCCATCGCACACGTAATAATGAGATTCCGAATTTGTAATCGACATCTCTGAGACGACATTATTATCCGTTTTCTCTGTTACGCGTACGAATGTAAACACATAAAGCGAGTAGCGACGAGGTTGGATTGGAAAATGTCAGTTTATTCTCGAAGTTTCGCGGAAGTGTTACTAGAATATTTGCGGCTTGTTGATTAATTATTGCGACTCGCTTGAGCGATCGGAGAAGCGCGTCGCTAATGAAATTGGATTCCTTGCGCTTGTTATTTATTTTTCTCGCAATTTATGCGTCCGTTTGCATGGCAGTTTTCACGGCGACAAATTGGGAGAAATAATTTAACTGTAATTTCGTCCGTTTCTTCGCTTCTGCCGACGACGCCGGCGACGCTTTCAGTCTTTGCAAGGGTTGTCTGGAGGGAATGATGTTATCGAAGGGTCTAATTTAAGGAAGTTCATACTCGCGTTAAGAGGAAATTAGAGCCAATTATTGAGTATTTTTAACGATTTTATTCTATTTACAATTAATATTAAGAAGTAAAGTTTATTTTTTATTACTTGATAACTGAACATATAGTGTCCAGTAATGTAGGAAACATTTTTCTTACACGGAAAAAAATAATCCAGTGAAAATCGCTGAACTTGTTCGGATGTTGAGGATTTGAGAAAATTGAAGGAATGTTACGATTCAATTAGTAATGTCTGAGAACTTGTCAAGAATCAATCCGAAAATTTACAAGAATATTAACCGAAAAGTTCAAGAAAAATTTGAAACAATTTAAAAAAGAAAAACAAAAAATTTAATAAAAAAAACTAATTTACGTAAATAATGTAATGAAAAAATCATAACTCCGACGGAGATTCAAACCCGGGTCTGCTGCACGATAATCGTACACTTTAATACACTCGACCGCTGGCGCGTTTGTATGTTCGACCATAAATCAGGCAGACACTATGCCGACAGAGAAGCCCGTACTGCCCTTACACGAAATATTTACAAACAGTTCTAGGATTTTCTCGCCCCGTGCGTGTAATTTTAATATTTTTTTTGCTACAGTTTATACGGTGGAAATAAAAATATTTTTGATACAAATAATTGCATCTACAGCAAACATTTTCAGAAATTTAGTACCAATGTTTGCCGCTAGTTGGTCTCTACTCGTCGCTTCCCTCTGAGGCCTCTCGGTATAAAACTGTGTCTTCGGTTTTTCATAAGAGATCCAGTCGCCACAAAATGTAGAGATTTCAAAACTACGTACTTATTTTGGGTTGTCGAAAACAAATTTAAGACACACGGTTACCGAATAATGGTCGCCATTTAAACAAAGAATTTTTTGTATATTTTCTGTTATTGTAGAAATAAAAATAACATAGATGATTCTTTACACATGGCGAACTAATTCATTTTATACCGGCAATATACAATTTTAACATTTAACATAAACATTGTTAAATAAACGATTTCGCCATATTTGAAAAAATCTAATTTGTCTTGAAGCGTACATTATTTAATTCGATTGTAATATTATTCCAGATGCGATTATCTGATAAAGGATTATTGCAGCATCACGTTTTTCATATTTTCGTCACAATGTTAGTAGAACAATGCGTTATTCCCAAGAAGCGTCGTTGTGCGCAATTCTCAAAGAATCATAGTTATTAGATTACCTAAATGACATTACGCATGGAATTTAATCTTCAGACTTACGAGGCAGCAGCGTTTTGCGAGTAGTACCGTGCATTTAAGAAATTACGATATGTATATAAGCGGAGGCTACTTTCTTTGCAATTTCAACGCATAAACGAGAAGTTGCGTAAAATTGGATTACCCTCGCCCATTGTCATTCAGGAGCGTTTATGGAGTAACGCGACTAAACCTTCCAGAAAGTAGCGCAGCGGCAAACAACATACTTAGCCGAGGAGCTCGGATTCGTTGAAGCGGATCAACCTTTATCTCGCTAGTTGGATTTCGCTAGCGTCTGCTAAATTCGATACGAGGGAGACGGGCCGAGATGGCGTTTCACGATCTGACCTTAGGTAACCAGGAAGTCGGCCATGTGATCGCCTATCCAGTTGCCGAGAGAGAGAAAACAATGGAAAGCTGATGTTTACCAACCGAAGATCAAGAAACATGCCAACCATGAGAAATAAAAGAATCGCTTATGATGGCGATCACTGGTCAACAAAATGTACCTAATAAGAGAATAATTTATATATAAATTTCATAATATTCAAACAGTTTTAACAATTTAATTTTCAACGTACACGTTTCATTTTCTAGATCCAAAATGACGGACGAAATGGAACATTTTTATATTTTACACCTATTTTACAAAATGAAGTTTTTGTAGTACAGTAGAGTCCCGGTATATTTGCGTCTCGCCATATTTACGTCCCATCATATATGCCCAGTTCCGTCTCGTTATATTTGTCTGTCGCCACTCTCTGTTTCCCCCACCTTGCGCGCTGGGGCCTCGGGAAGGGCCTGCCGTAATGTCACGAACGTAATGCCACTGAGGAGAGTGGGAGAAGCGGCGAAGGCTCCCCTTCTTTTGACAAATATAAGGTGACGGGAGGGGAAGGCGAGGAGCTGAGCGGGGAAATATACCGGGACCCTACTGTATATGAATTCTGATCATGATAAAAGTAAAGCTATTTTAATTTACAAAAATTATGAACAGTTGTAATAAAAAAATCATCTTCGCCGGGATTTGAACCTAGGCGGGTTCCAGTTCGGTTCTCTACTTTTTGTGTAAACGAAGAGATTGGTGTTTGTTACCAGTAATAAAACACTCGAAACAAAAACATGAGTGTCAATTATTTGTTTTTTAATTTTGTGCGAGATTATGTCAATGAGATCACCGGAAGGTTTTTTACAGAAATTCAGTTAATTAACATGGAAGATGTAACAAAAGTAATTGTCATTAGTATTTCTTACTTGTTATTGGAATACCGTCATTTACGTAACTAAATTAGCGTCGATTAAGTTTGTTTAGTTGTCACAATATCCAATTCGCATATAGCAGTACCGAAAAAAACAAAAAACGTTGGATAAATACGTCGTTAATCGCAAGAACGTCTTAACTTTTCGAGCGTTAAAAAACACCGGTTCCATCGGCAAATATTAGAACGGCTGACGCAGCATGGTGAGATTCGTCTCGCGTTAAAAGAAATGTAAACACTTTCCCAAAACGCGAAGATAAGTTCGGCACGTGTAAAAAGTGCGCCTTTATTCGCGTTGGAAAACTACGAAAACAATAAGTTGTGCGTTTAAAAGGTGAAATATGCAAATTTCACAAAACGAATTTGGAAATAATTTCATTTTATTTTCTATAATTTTAGAAGTTCTGTTAGGATGCACCATACACATGTTGCTTTTGGTCATTTTTTTGCAAAGTATAACTTTACTTGCTAATACTTACTTTTGACCAAAGTTATACTGGCCACTTCCCCCACCACATCTTTTCACTGCGACATTCCCTCCCAAACTTCGGCAAAGATCGGCAGATCTCGAAATGCTTCGGTTAGACATCGCGCAAGACATAAACGAAAATACGGAAGTAGGGATAGTACGGGAATGTGACTTTTCCGCGTTTTTCAAGAATAGAAATAGTATCATAAATATCCAACGTAAAATAACTTCTTGAAAATTGGTATGCTCTAATTTATTTGGTCGCTGAATACAAACCTGATGTCGCAGTTTTACAATTAAATATGGCGGATCCAAAATGGCGTCAACAAGTTATATGCTTTTGAATCAATTTTTTTCTTTGCGTGGAAAACTTGCGCTGAAAGTTACTCGATTTTTGTCGATTATGCGTTCAGATTTTCCAAATTCAAAATGGCGGATCCAAGGCGGTAGACACAAATACATGGCGTTACTGGATTCCACTACGTTATTCGAGTTTGTTTAGGATTACTCGTTACGAATGTCAACACATTCTAAACGTTCAAAATGGCGAATGCAAAATTATTTCACAAATCTGAAATTATTGTTTTCGTTCTATTGTAGGTATCAACCCTTTTGTAAGCCGACTTCGAACTCTAGTGAAGGTCTGAACCGAGTATCAGTTTGGAGTGGGAATTTTTTGGCGGTCGCTCGAAAATGACCAGCGGAACGTCGTACTTGCGCGTGACGAAAGGAGTGCCGATCGATTATCCGCATTAATCAAGGCCGATCCGTACGATCTATCGGCATTAATGGCGGCTTTGTTTGGTCGTTAATTAATGCATTCAAGCGCGAAGTCGCGTCGAAGTATTCGTATGCGAAAAACGCGTGTATATACATATTGGTCATATATACGAAAACCAGTCGCGACGACGACTATACGACGACGCATCGACGCGTTTCGAGGGCGAACGCCAATTAAAAGCGTTCGAACGATCGGGCTCGAGGATTAAAACGAACGCGATAAATCGCCGAGCAATTTCGATAAACATCGCTGCAATTCACGGCGAGCCGAAATTATTTACGAGGATCACCCCGTCGTGTTTTTCTCGGTTTTTAACAAATATTTTTTATCGCCGAGATGCTCCGTCGATTACGTCTCGGACATGCCACGATTTTGTAACCCTGCGAATTTTGGGACGGAGAAAGTGACGCTCGAAATAGACGGAATTCTTTTTTTCTTTTTGCAATTTGTATATTTTGTGCCGAGTGGCTCAATGAATGTTACGACTGTCGATGGCACTGGGAGGGCATCATCGACAAAACAAAGAAGACACGCAACAGGACAAATTACTCCCATTGAATTTTGTTATGCGGGTATGCGATTTGGGCTTACATTGTAAGGGAAAAGATGGCAATTTAGATTTTATATTTAGCTAATTTTCTCGTTCGTTAAGAGAAGAGACATCAACATTCATCATTGACGTCATTTACCGGCTATTCGTGGAATATAAATCAGTTTTTTATTTTGTTTGTGCAATAAACGTTTGTGGTTTATATGAAATGCGCGTGTCGTAAAAGTCCAGATTGTACCGTTATCGTAGTACGTGCAATTTATGTAGTGGGAACAGAACTGAAGTGCTAGTCGTTGTTAGTATTTACAATTAGAAATTCATTGACCCATGTTTAAATTTTAACTCAGGACGAAATAGTTTTATTGACTACGGTGTCATTTTTTACATAAAATTTATTAATTGAGACTTAACGGAAACGAATAGAAGATTTGCTTATCCTAAAATACAGACAAACGTCCTAGAATATATTTGTCGTTTTAATTTTTTTTTTTTTTATTTTAGGTTAGAAATTGACGTTATCGACCGATCCTCTGTAGTAGATCTCAGTTTATATTGAGATGTAATCGCGAACATCTATTGTCATTTTTATCGATGTTACTCCTTTTGCTGTCTTGCAAAAGGTATATAAGAAACTCGGTCGGAGCTTGACGTGCAAATTTAAAAAATTTTTATAATGCGGAATAACGTGAAATATATTCTACGGTTTCATTCGAATCGACCCACAGTGTCAAGAGATAATGATCTAGAGTAGCGATCGAAGAAGGTGAGGTTGAAGTTGGACCCGGATCACGACCTGCAGTCTTCTTAAAGACAGTCTACGTGATTCCATCTTGTTCCAGAGACTTAAAACTGTACAATTTTTATTTGTTTAGAAGTGTACAAAACGATTCTGTTTTTCATCGGTAGAAATAATGTTACTAATCAGAAAGAATTAAAATGAACAAAATTATAAAAAAAAACCTACATACAAAATTAAGCATATTACGGAGAATAATATACCTGCTTAAAAATGTTCTAATGGTAGTAGAAAGATTCTTACTGAGAATTATTTGTTTGATTTTAACATTCAAATTCATATAAAAATGTGTAAAAAAAAGTTGCTCCGAGTACCCCTAGACGGCGCATGAACCCATAAATTCAGTTTTTCGTCTTGAAGTTCATACAACAGTCTGCATAATTATGTATAACCATTACGTCATGAATTTATATTAAGAAGAACACGGAAAATCTGGAATTGTGTGTTAAAAAGTACATTCTCGAGTATCTATTCGTTGGATCGACATTTAAAGGATCCTCGTGCGTCATCGCTATTGGATTAGAACGCCATCTAGGGACTAATAACATAATTTAGATTTATCCAAGACTATTTTTGTAACACGCGTATGTAATAAACATTTTGATTCGAAAACATTCTGTAACAATTAATTTTTTTGGTATATTTTCAACAAATAACAAAAATTTAATATTTAACATATGTTGTAAATGTTACTTTTTCTTAGGCACCTCTCGTGTTTCTCAATATTTTACTCGCAGTACAGCGTGTCCTTCGTTCGATGACTCATAGGTCACTATCGGCAGCGCCTCGTGGTCAATTTGAATTTCAATTAGGATTCAATTTGGCGATGAATAAATAACGTCATTGTCCTCCCATTATCGACGTTCGTTCGTCAGATATTTTTCGGCATTTACGCACCCTCGATCACGTTTAGCCAGGATCTAAAAGAGGCGACCTTCACACCATGACCCAGAACCACTCGAATGTAACAATGGCGATGCGTGGTCTGCGTCCCCAAATGCATCCTAAAGAACTCGAAAAGGACTGTTTACCAAATTTATGCAGATTCGAGTCTTGCAAAAGCCGAAGTCGGTTGTTCGGGTCTTTTCGGCAGGCCTGCTCGCTTCATTAGCAGTCATGAAGCGCTAAGTACTCCAGTCTTTCGTTTCCAGTCTTTCGTGCATTTAAAAAGCCGAGGTGCCCTTTTTTCTTATTCTTTGCGAAATTGCCCGTCTTTAAGGAGTGGCGTCTTACTTTGTAGGTGCCAATTTATGCTGCGAATACAATAGTATTTTATTTTTTCTTATCAGTCCACACTATTTGGAAGACAGCACAAAAAAGGTTGTAATATTGGAATTCAAATGTTTTGTATAGTAGGCAATTTTTTTACCCAAAGTCAGTGATACCAAAAGTCGCTACATATATCATAACTACACGGAGAGAATCGAAAATTGAAAATGTGAGAAAGAAAAATTACATGTCGGAAAATTTGATTATTTTCATTAAACGACATTTTTCCGAATTTGTAATAGATAAATTTTTCCGATATAACAGAGATTTAATTTTTTTGTGCTAATCTGGACGATAAGTAAGTGGAGAGCGTTTCGTTTTAAAATGAAATTGAAATTTGCTTGTTGGCGCTTTTTAATCGAGAAGAGGAAATTGGAAAAGTCTGGGATGAAATTGGTGGGAAGCCGCAGTCGTCGGTTGGATATCACTTCATCATACATTGGCATTTCCCGTGTCGCGCGTGACTGACGGGTGTCCAATTTCTCATTTGGAATTACCTACGGGGCGCTTATATTGTCTCGACTGGAACGACACTCACATCGGGGATAGCTGGCAGGGCTGGGAATTCACGCTAGGTGGAATACGTAATTCGACACGAAAGGAACCACTATCATAGCCCGTTGGATCATAATTTTATGAGGAGTCATGGAATATGCAACTCAACATTTTGGATTAAATATGTTGGTGAAGTAGAATAGGCTTTTTGGTGGCGTTGCTGCAATTAAACAATTTTTTAATAATTTTCTCATACTTTTCTTGGTTTGTAATCATCAACCCCGAATATCCTTAAAGTTTTGTCTAATTCGATGTCAATTTTTTATCCACTATATTGGTTCCTCCATTTTGAATTTCGAAATCTGCGACTCCTACGTTTTATAGTCTCATGTAGAATAGGTTACATTTTTAAAGGATAACAAAATATTAAAGTCATTGGGCTCTCGTGGATTTATGAATTACTGCAAAGAGCGCTTTTACTGCTAATAGGTTTGTTAACGCCATGTTTACATCTCGAATTCCATCTTTACCGTAACTCATTCTTAGTAATTATGGACCGGTAAAATTGCTTTGCGATACCGCCGAAGCGCGGCGTTCTGGCGAGTCTAATGACATAAGCACCGGGTCGCAAGTAAAACTGTGGCAATACCGACATAGTGAATTGTGTTAATGTTCTCCGCTTATTGTTGTCTTTTCACTCTTCCACGAACGTGAAGACATTTTTTTGAATTTGAGGCAGTTTTTTGTTTGTTTTAGGAATTTTACTATTGGAGGAAGAAACTGTATTCTTATGACGTTGAATAAACGTGTGAAATCTTGTTCTGAAAGAACAGTTCGTCGATCACTAATTGTGCAAGTACTATTTTCAAACTGCGGATAAGATATATAAACTTGACGTTGTCACGTTTTGCAAATTGAATATTCTAGACAGGTTCAATTTTTTTTAAACCTGTTTGCACTGCCCATGTCCACAAATCGCGTTCACTTAAGTGCCACTAATCTGTAATTTTCAAGGCGACGTAATCAGGTTTTAAAAAAAATGTTACGTCCGCCTCTAGCGAACTACGTGCGAAGATATAGAATTTGCACGAAAGCATTCAATTATTGCAGAAAATAATAATTTTTAGTCCGTTTCGTAACGTACATTTGATTGGAATAAAACTAAAAAATAGTATTACTAGGGCAGTAAAATAATGTTGGAGAAGTTATTTGTCATGTGCGCGATATCAGTTTATTTGCATTTCGCTGCATCTGCATTTAGTGCGAAAGTAGTGTATATATGCATGCTTCTCAATTTCCTTAAGCGCAAATAACGACCGGAACGTAATCCTATTTTGTCTGAGTCATTTGCTGTCGAGTCACTGCCGGCAAAAAATTTTAACCGCTCAAATCTTTATCACCAGAAAGTTTATGATGTTTGGTATTACGCATGTGATCTGCTTATTATATGTATTCTGAATAAAATCGTGCGTCAAAACAGCATTTTTTTAGTTTCATTGCATTATTAAGAATTTGTTTAGAAAATATCATGAACAAATTGTTATTGTACGTATATTTACCGTAAAAGCCGTGACACTCAAAGAAATGGGTGGTATAATTTATAACGGGTTAACATTTTGTTTTATCAAGAACTTTTAAGAAAATCTGAATCCATTTAATTCTTTGGCAATGTTCACGTTTGAAGATAGTGGGATCTTCACCGTCTCATCCAGGAACGGCTGGCGCACCATAAAAGACTACTGGCGCTACATCTTGGAACGGTTGCAACCTTCCGTGGGACAGTCACCATCCCATTTTTTGTAGATAAACGTCTAAAGATAACATTATGACACCTATTCAACGTCATAGCTGTGCAGTCATTTTTTGTCATTTTTCTGATAAATTTACATAAAAAACTGGGTTTCACACAATCGTAATCAGCAAATGACAGATTCGTTTTTTTTATAGAAAAATTAATGTGCATCAACAATATTTATGTAAATTGTTGCCTATCTCACTCACATGACATATGCAGATGAGGGTGAGTTTCTAAAATCAGCAGTCAACGAGCAAACGGGACGTTGTCAACTACAGATATGTTAGTGACGGGAGAACAAACACGAAGGAGTGCCACGATAACTTTGTCCCTCGCTCACCATCGTTCTTGTCTTCCTGTCATGAACCATGTTTCATTTTTCCATTTTTGTTCTCGAGGATCAGCAGTCAAATTTCACTGTCAAGATCACGTATTTATACATTTAGTCCTTGTTTCTTTCGGCGAATATTTATTGTATATACAACAATACTTTTCAAAGGTTTCTATCTTCAGAAATACCACAAGGATTGATTTTTCCTGGCAATATACGTTGTAACCTGTGTTATGATCTCGGTAAATCCGACAAGTTTTGGTTAGATCAGAAAACTAAACAAGAGAAAAGTTGTATATGCTTTTTGTATCCTTTGAGACAAAGGAAAAATCATGTGATGATGATTCCTTGACACTTATGTGATCTGTTGTTTTCGAAATCAAACAAAATTGTCCAGTTTCTGATTGTGACAACATCATTAATTGTTGTGATACCAAAATTGTTTGTTATTATTGATTGACCTTCACTGGGCATTTCCAAAGAAAAGTTCTTCGATAGATTTACGGAATGTTTGGACGTTCGTAAATCAACAATCTTTTGTCTTTTAATCCGTAAAGTCCCAATTCCACCCGTTTTTCAACATACAACTACAGATCCAATTCGCAGATGAATCTTAATTGAATTATATTTCCTGAAGTATTTTTTGTGCTCGTCTCAAATCCGTCGTTATTTTCGTTGTATCCCTCTAAGATTTTTCAATATGGCGGCGTTTTCTTCGAAAAACGTGGTAATTTTTATTCTGATCAATCGCGATTTACATTTAGTTGAACAGCTCAGTTTTGCTCCAAATTCTGCATCGGGTGGAATTTTGTGTTGTACGTTAAGGCTTTATTGGTATTTGTGAAAAATTCAAGACGGCAGTTGATTGACATGTCGAGTTTTAACGAAATTTATTATTATTTTCTCAAAAATGATTGGCTTACAACAGAAGTTAGTATACTACAGTTTTTGAGGTCGCTGAATCTGAACCTAAAATCAGATTTGCGAAATTCAAAATGGCGGACCAAACTTCGCTAAAATGTTTGGATTGCGACAAAAATTGAGATATGGCCGTTCTAAGGTCGCTAAATTGGATCTGTAGTCGTACGTTGAAAAACGGGTGGAATTTGTGCCGTTTTGGGACTTTACGGGTTAAACTAGATGCTTCATTTATCTTCCAAAAAGGATCTTTTGGTAACCCAAATATTTTTTTCTGATTTGATATCAAAAAATCATTTTTAGAATTCCAAGGATGTCGTTTATCCCGCCACTGCTACACTCACACTTGCCGCTAGATGGCGAAACGATTATGCGGCTTAATCGCAATTGACTGCAGCCAAATTTTCAAGGCACTTTGGAAGATGTTGGTCAATATGGATTAGGTTCCGGGTAGCGAATCCATATTAGGGTTTACACATTAGTCTTCATTTAAAAAGAGACTGGTCTGGTCGTCAATGATCAATTATGCTTGTAAATTGGATCGTCACACAATGCCGAGCTTTCTCCTAGATCGCGTGTGGACGCGCCGCGCGCTTGTTAGGTTCTGGGTATGCATGCGTAGGTACCATACCCAGGAATGTATTGTTGTACGAGTACCTCCGCGAGACCAGATAAATATCTCCCCACTTGTGTACTTAATTAGAGAACAAGCTACGCGTTTCTGCCTCGGATTGTCGAACGGGGCTGAATTAGCATACAATTAGAGACGCTACGTACACGCGTGCGTTTATGACTTTCAAAAGAGCCCGGATTGCATTTGCGCTCGCTAGTCGTGGACCGAAAAAAAAGGAACTCGTAATTAAGTAAGCTATTAAGTAAGGTGATATTGATATCAGATGCACGAATAATGGGGATCGGACAGTAATACGGGTTTTCCCTGATTAATGGCTCTGTAATTTGTAAGGCAATTATTTTCTGCGTTTCTTTCGCATACTTCAATGAAGAAGAATGTTTTAACTGCTTCAAGTTCACGATTTAATATCGCGTAAAAGTTAAGTGGGTGCAGATGAGACTAGGTAAAGAAGTAATCCTGTCGTAAACGTAAGATGATCTTTCATGTTTCTCGGACAATTAATTGCCAGGAGGCAGGTGTGATTTGATTCCGGTGTACTGTTTCAATTAATTATGAGGTAGTATATTCTTGTTTTTTTCTTCTAACGACACTTTTTAAAAATAATTTAATAGTCCGATTGAATACGATCTCATTTGTATTTTTTTCTGTGATAACTTGTGGTTTAAAAGACGATAGATTGATTGTTTTGATGTAGCAAGTAGCGTAGCGTTTTTTTTCGTTTGGAAAGTAATGTTTTATTTCCTTGTTTTTATACGAAATAGTGAAATGTATGCCACTTGCGGGAATATTCGTCAGTAGCGCATCTAGCGAGTAATTATGAAAGTTCCGCATACAAAATCGGTGGTGGCAGTTCTGTTTTATTTAGTGTAGTAAAACATGATAATTCGTTTGTTGTTTGAAGACCAAATTTTGTTCGACTTTAATTTTTGCATTTTTTATGCATTATAAGACATATAATCTTAAACAAACTTAACGAAACGAATTACTACAATACGTCCCCATAAACACGCATTTAGCAGGCCAGAAGTGAACACAATTTACGAGCTCAAATGTACTGGAATTGGTTGAAAGTTTGGTTCGAGTAGTACTTTTCTAGGCGGTTCCACTAGTACACGACTAACTCTCGTTTTCTTTAACGCTACTTTATAACTCTCGTCTTTAGTGAAAAAGTATACGTACACAGTAATTCTGGAATAAGTACAGGATTTCGTTTCTTATTTCCCTCTAACCATTACCATTACTTAACTCGTTAACGAACACCTGCGACCCTTAAGTTGAGGATTTCAAGTCTTCCCCTCTTAGAACGTAAAGATAGAAACAAGTAAGTTGGCAATTCCCTATTGAAAAAAGAGGAAATTGCTGATTGTTTGCTATCCAGAACTCGCATAGTCTTTCTTCTTTATCTTATAGGCAATTTTAGACATAAGACATAACTAAAATCGGGATAAAAAAGTACAAGGAATCCTAGACAGCCTTGAGGTATAAAGAAGAAGCTACAAAGCTGGGTAGGGTGACACTGAGCATCTGGGGACTTCTTCAGTAGGAACATCACGTTCGTCGTAAGTAATTCGTGAAACGAATACGTAATTTCTCACTTGCAGTATTTCGTCTACGCAATTTTATTTGTCTTCGTTCCGTCCCTTTGCGATAATTTTCATAATTACCCAATTTCTTCAACCGAAGAGGAAAATTTGCGAAGCTCTGGCGTAAATCAAGATTTATATATCTGGTTACACTTTTCTTTTCTTTTTTATCAAATATACCGAAAAAAATAAATAAGTTTCGTTTGTTTTAAAAAAATTTTAAAAATTTGTTGTTTTTACTGTCTTTTTACCATGAAAAAAATTTGTTTGATTTTAAATTATATATTTGTTTATTAAATGAGTAAATTATTTCAATATTCAATTTATTTAAATTATTCAATATTTATGTTATAAATAAAATGTATTATATATAATTACCTATAATTATGTACAATGATATAGAATTGTACTTAGTTATATATACTTGGAACACATATCTAAATTTATGGATAATATGTATAATTATATATAATCCATTTTTTAATCGTGTATTGTCGCAGCAGTGTTCATTATTTATTTATTGTATTTATAGATGCATGTTCATGTCTAAAACGTATCTGAATAGAGATTTTAAGAAATTTTGCAGTCTTTCGAGTATTTTAATATTTTGAAGTCAAAATCTACCATAAATTACACCATAAATCATATTTCTCACATTGTTTAATGAAGAACATGAATATACACAAAATATGTTTACCAAGAACAAGAAAAATACCTGTTAAAAATATTATTACTGCGAATAATAATTATAAGAATGAGGACAATTGAGGACTTCGGCCAGTTTTTTCCAAATGATAAATTTGCTCGGATCAGCAAAGTCAAAAGTGGTATTTGTAGGGAATTTAGATACGCATCTTTTTCCCCTTTGACCAAAATGTCCAAATTTTATAGTTCCTTAGATAAAAGTAAAAAATGTAATTTTAATTTCATACAAAATTTCAATATTTTTTCACTTTAACTGACGGTAGTGAATTCATTTTTCGAATTTTGGAGCTAAAAAAATACCAAATTTATCGCAAGAGTTTTTCGCGCCTAATGTAATAAGAAAACATGAAAAATCTTAAACAACAAAAAAATTATGAATTTTTCCACGCGAACTTCTAAAAAACGTGTTTTGAGACATTCCAGGGCTTCGTTTAACGGGTAAATTTTACGCCTCAAAAAAGTTACAGTAAGAAAGTTGTTTATTACGGTTTGTTACAATTTTCTAGAAAATTACATATTCATTCAAATTATAGTTTTTAAGTTGTGGAGGTTTTAAGTTGCTAACGGCAAGTACGTCGCGGCACGCGCTGACAAAGGATCGACAACATTGTATACAAACGTAGAACAAAGGAACCAGCAGCTCCTCCCTAATCGCAACAACGAAAACGTGTTTTGTGGTTTGAAAACATTTGAACTTTTGCATATTTCAGCTTATATGTGGTTAATAACGTGGTACAATAATTATATAGTTTATATGAAAATAGAAAGTAGCAACGAAACGATCTTGTCGGTTTTTTGTCAGCGCGTGCCGCAACGCGCTTGCTATTAGCAACTTAAAACCTCCATAACATAAAAACTATAATTAGAATGAATATGAAATTTTCCAGAAAACTGTAACAAATCGTAATAAATAACTTTCTCATTGTAACTTTTTCGTGACTTAAAATTTTACCGTTAAACGCAGTGCTGGAATGTCTCAAAACACGTTTTTCAAAAATTTGCGGGAAAAAATTCATAATATTTTTGTTTTTTAACATCCTTCTAGTTTTCTTGTTGCGGTACACGTGGAAAACCCTTGCGATAAATTTTGTATTTTTTTCGTTCCCAAATTCTCAAAAATGAATTCAGTATCCGGGGTTGAAGTAAAAAAATATTGAAATTTTATATGAAATGAAAATAATGTTTTTGAGGTTTATTTTAAAAAGCATAAAATTTTGCCATTTTTATCCAAGAGAAAAAAGATGCGTATCTAAATTCCCTGCAACTACCAATTTTTATTTTTTCGATCTGAACGTTTTTGAAAATTTGTCATTTAGACAAAACTTTAAATGTATTTTTTTTAACTCCGTGCGCTAAGTGCTCACTTAGCTCACACGTTAAAAAATAGCACATTACGATACAAGTGCGCCAAGTAGGTGATCCCCGCACTTGTATCGTAATGTACTATTTGCTAGTGATTACAAAAATTCCAATAAAAAGCTTTCGTCTTCTTTTTACGCGTTTGTCAGTCAAGGTTGCGGGAAAAATGTACACTTGAACGTATTTTATGTAGAATTTTCTTATTGTTTATACATTTTCTTTTGTTACGTATAATTTGCATAGTTGGAGACCAACGAAAATTGGAAAAACTTTTGTTTACTTTTTTTTTAGGATTATGTGTTTATAAGTGTTAGTATTTTTCATTGTTGCATTCTTTTTTATTAATGATAAACCAACAAAAATAAAGGTAAACAAAAACATTTCGAAATTCCTAGGACTCCAAGGATGGGATCTTCTAGCCACATTAAAAAAAATACTATTAGGCTTATATTTTTAAATACAAAAATAGATTGTTTAATATTGTTGATTTACATTATATTATCCAAGAAATAAAAATACACTGAAATTTCGTTGTACGAATTTCTTGGACGTGGATGGCCATTTTTTGAGGGTATACTTTTTATATTTTTCAATATTTTGAGTCGCCGAAAGAAAACAAAAACTTGAGTGTAGTTAACACCCATTTTTTAGTCCTTACAATGCAACAATGACAAATTAATCGCAGGTTTGCCTTTACAGATAATGTGGTTGGGTCGATTTTTTCGTCTGCACTGTCCTTTGTTAGAGCATCGTCTACCTTAAATTCTATTTTGCATTTTTCGCCAAGCACTTGGTCGTTTCACATATACAAATAGAGTTATCGATACGTTTTCCTCTGATAAATTTGAGCACACGCAGGTACGCGATATGGCAGGTAGACAAAGTATCGAATGAGTCACCGGCGATATTATAGTTGGTCAAATACAACTGCGCAAATCCATCGCAGCTGGGTTTTCATTACACAGGCTACTTTTCGAAATAACGTTTTTTTACCAACTTTTGGTGATACCAACAATCGACGTGGATTTAAAGAACAATTATCGAGATTGTTTAGGAAATATAAAACACATGGATTTGCTTCTTATTAACGTTTCTGTGCAAATATTTAGTTGATGCAATGCTCTGATAAGCTGGAATGACTGAAATTCGTCATTTAAAAAAGCAGAGGATAAACATTGTTTTTGGTAGTTGTTATTGAGCGTGTGCCTTAAGTATTATCTGTATTGTTATTTATGAATTGAATATCAACAACGCGAAAGTGTATTTATACTTTTTTTGTTCCTCGAATCTCTTTCTCATAACAACGTCATCATTACGATACGGACGAAACGGCTTGGCGAAATGTTTTTCATAATCGATATCAGCTGTTATGCAAACCTTGCTAATGTAAACAATAATGATATTCTAAAATAGAATACGAGTGAAAGATAACCTTACACCACGTGTTTATGATCCAACTTAAAGAATAAACGACGAATTCGCGATTCTTATTTCTAGTCTTCATGTTGATGAAATTATATATTTTAAGGATCAAAGAAATGTGATCATAAAAAATTTCTATAAAAGAACATCGCAAAACTTAAGTGAATCGCAACTTAATTGACTTTCGAACATGATCGCCATCTGCTAATCGCTACATGAAACTTATGAAAAATTGAATGTTCTTAATTACTTTAATCTAATTATGAAATAGGAAGGAAGTTTCGTCATAACTTGTTTAATGATGTTTAAGTTTCTAACACTTTAGACATGTATATTTTTTATTTACTAGAATAAAAAATTATTCTTTGTAGTACAAAAATGTACCTGAAATGGACAATTGAAAATTTTGAGTTACAAAAAAATTCTCAATCGTTAGCCAGTAACATTTATTTCAACGAGATGCATTTGTAACAATTTCACAGAAGAAATCGATGGTGGTCAATTTAAAAAGTGGCTGAGTTGACGTGTAATGACACCCTTAAGGGGGTTCTAAGGTGCCCTGCCGGTAAAGTAGGAATTTTCACTGAAAACCTTAAATAAGAAGAAACAGAATTAATTTTTCAACATTCTGGCTCTGTAAATGTGATTGTAATTGCTGTCGACGGTATCCTAGAAAATACCAAAGAAATTAAATCACAATTGATTCAGAATATTCGGAGATAAATAAAAAAACTTATTTCTGAAAATTCTCGAATAATTCGCAATTAATTTCTTTTGTATTTTCGAGGATACAGTCTATATTAATTAGAATTACCTTTACACAGCTCGAATTTTGAAAAATCGATTCAGTAATTTTTACTTCCGTTTTTTAGTGAAAATTCCTACCTTATCGCCCAAGCGCTGTAAAACCGCCTTAAGACTGTTCTAAATTAGTCCGCCGGTAAGGTAGGCAATTTCACTAAAAAACATAAATTAAAAATGTCTGAATCAATATTTCAAAATTCGGGTTCTGTAACGGCAATTCTATTTTCTATGAACAGATTCATGCAGACTGCCAAAGAAGTTACGTAAGAATTGATCCAGAGTTATTGGAAATTACAAATAAAAATCTCTTATTTCCAATAGTTCCCGGTCAATTCTTAATTAATTTCTTTGGCATACATTAATTGGCTGTATGTAGTGATTAGAATTACCCTTACAGATCCCGAATTTTGACAAATTATTTCAGACATTTTTAATTTTGATTTTCAGCGGAAATTGCTACCTTATCGGCAGACCATACTGATATACAATTTTTTATCACAGCTTTGTCTCGAGTTTCGAGCAATGTTTTTAATTGAAAAAATATATGTCCTTCCTCGCCATCTTCTCTCTCTCAAAAAAAAAAATAAAATAATAAGACAATCGGTGCAGAAACCGTGACGGGATGACATTTCCATTCACAGCTGATTGCTAATGTAGTGACGCAGTACTGTTGCCATTCGTTTGACACTAATGCGCATGCACAAAAGCAAACTATAAAAGGACGCTATTACGTAAACGAAGAATTATGTCACGCTAAGGCTCTCTGTCTCACGAGAAAAAAAAGGAGCTCCGTAGAAGACGAGGAAGCTGCCTGACTCACACATAGGGACCGCGGATGCGACGAATATCTGGACAAATTCTGAGAACTTGCGACTGACCGCCGTCTATAAACTGCGCAAGTCCACGCTCGTCGATAATAATCGAACAAATGAGCCGCGTTCGTTACTCATCCGGACTCCGACCGGCAATAATACAATGGGAAAAGATTGGTCCCGACCCGACGAGGACAGAAGACGCCGGAGGCTGGATGGACCGGGCGCATGATTTAATATCTCGTATAGATGTTGGTCCCGTGTAATCGCGGACTGCATTCGGGTTTACGTCGCACAACAGATTACAGGCGATGCACGCGCGGATTTATCGGCATTTGCATAAGCTTTATAAAGCGCAAATACAAGCGACAGCCTAAATCGGTTAGCGCGGTTCGTCGAGCGGACGTCGGCTCGGAATTTAGGCATGACTTGTGCTTAATGAAAGCCATGAATATTATTGCGCGATTGGCGGTAACACGAACGTGCCGCGGATGCACAATGCACGGATTAAGCATATTTTGAACCGGCTGTTGTTGAAATTGGTAGTAGGATACAAAAATACTACGTTTAGGCAGGCCTGTAAACACGACTGCGTCGGTAATGTTGATTTCGTATGAAAATACGTCAAATTAATCCATTAATGGTGTTTTAAGGTAGTCCGCCGGTAAGATTATCGTAAATTTCTACCTTACCGGCGGACTAGTTTAGAACACTCTTAAGGGGTTTCTAAAGTGCTTGGACGATAAGGCAGGACTTTTCACTAAAAAACGTAAATTAAAGATGACTGAATAAAAAATTTTAAATTCGGGCTCTGTAAAGGCAATTCTAATTACTACAGACGGCTTCCTAGAAAATATCAAGGAAATTAATTGAGAACTGACCGAGAATTTTCGGAAATAAGTGATGTTTATTTATTTCCGAGAATTCTTGGGAAATTAATTTCATTAGTATTTTTTATGATAACGTCTATAGTAATTAGAATCACCATTACAGAGTCCGAATTGCGAAAAATCCATTCAGTAATTTTTTATTTATGGGTTTTATTAAAAATCTCTACCTTATCAGCAGAGTAAACTCCCTCAAGTCCTGAATGGACATTTTTTTCACTACAGTTTTCCACTGTTTTATTTTGGGTTAAAAAAAGGATGTAAACATTTTTCAAGGAGGCACATATGACGTAAAATGAACTGAACTTTTAAAATCTGTTATTAGATTTTTCAAAGAATGCAACCCTGAAAAATGACATGATTTAAAAAAAACATGGAGTTTTCAAATGTATTTTTTTATCTCGTTTTTTTACACTGAAATCGTTTCAGAATTTTTGCGTGTAGTAAAGAAATCGGGTTCTTGATACTTGGACTTCAA
The DNA here is from genome assembly GCA_030407085.1 of Trichopria drosophilae. Classification (NCBI taxonomy): domain Eukaryota; kingdom Metazoa; phylum Arthropoda; class Insecta; order Hymenoptera; family Diapriidae; genus Trichopria; species Trichopria drosophilae. Next base: position 166,997,017 of record CM059583.1, read on the forward strand.
AATGTGTACAAAACGTATTTTGAAAATAAAGGTGAAAGCATCCAAAATGGCGGCTCAAAAAGGAAAAAAACATCGAAAAGTTCATGATTTTTTTACTTGAAAATGGTAGACTTTCGGAAAGAATATTACTGAATAAAAAGTTCTTAAAATTGGCTAAAAAACATGCTCAAATTTTTACGGGATTTTTTGAATACTTTTTTAATTTTTTAAAATCCCGAATTTAAAAAATTGTTAAACCATTTGTAAAAATGTCTATTTAGTTCAATGACTGTTTTTCCGAAAACTTAACTTATTAAAATGTTTTGAACATTTTTTCAAAATGTTGAGTTTTTTAAAAATTAAAAAAGTGTTTTAAAAAATTCTTTAAAAATATCTATATTTTTGGTGAATGATATTTTCCCCAAAGTTTCTCTTTTTCTAGAAAGAAACTCCTAAAATTTTTGACGTTTTTTTACCGTTTGAGCCGCCATTTTGGATGTTTTCATCTTAATTTTCTAAATACCTGTTTACGTGTTTTAAAGTTCAAATCTCAATGTCACGATATGTTTACTTTAAGCAAGAAATCCGAAACGATTTGCGTATGAAAAATCGAGATAAAAAAATATATATGAAAAATCCATATGTTTTTTTAAATAATGCAGTTTTTCAGATTTTCATCCTTCGAAAATCTGCGATAAAACCCATGGATGGGCGTCTTTGAAACATTTTTTAAGACAATTTGAACTCCTGAAGAGTATTTTTGCCTTTTTTAGTAGATTTTTGTTTATCACTTCAAGAACCTTTTAGGATTAAAATACGAATAGAATATCTATAATGGACATTGAACGGAATTTTTACCCAGCGCCCTTCAAGTAAAAGGAAATAGAAAGTGAAAATCCAAGTATGGTTTTTGGCTTCATTCGAAATGATCTGATCGGATAATTGACATTGGACCCAAAGACGTCCTATTAGAGTGGATGCAGTATTGTAACTTTCACCACAGTGGCGATTTACTCTGCATTTCACGTACGTCGATAGTCATCCGAACTTCTGGAAGGGTCGCAGAACTGACCTTTACTTCAGTCGACTCTGATTATGCTTCAATGGTGTTTGGGAGATTTGTGGGGATTCGGAAAGCAATAAATCTCTAACAGAGTATTCATGTTTCATGATATTTGTCCACCTAGATGATACAAATGATGCTCCCTTTGTACAAATATCTATTGAAATGTCAAAAAAAAAAAACACGTCGAATACAACAATGTTATTGGAGGCTATAATTGAAGAGCATGGTTTAGTCCTCATACAAATTGGATTTCATTCTGGGCAATTCGAGCCTGACACTGAGAAACAAGTATCGTGCGAAGCACACCTGTTACACGCCTGTCTCGTAATCTCTTCTTTTTTCTGTCATAACGAGCGAGATGCAAATGGCAAATCTTAAAATTCAAAGACGCGAGCCATTAAGTCGAAAAAAATGTAACAGGGATTAGTGTCGATGGCTTACATGCGGGCCTCCGAGGTGCTTCGACTACGATGGGTTTTTGGTTTTTGGCCCGAAGGACGGAGTTCCAGGTCGAATAATATTCCGGCTGCTGCCATCAGCGATCTTCCTCACGGCCGTTCTTTTATTATCCGGCAAACCTGATTTTTCTCCTCCTTCGCCACCTTTCTCCGTTCCCGCGCAAGGATGATAAAGCAAGGCCCTCCGCAAAAACCGGTTTCGGAATGTGGATTTGACTATAAAATATTTTTAGCGTCGCGCCCGTGCATATTCGCCGTCTTGAATTTTATATCGTTCCGCCCCGGTGGATTCTCGTTTCGTCGATTTCGAAAATGTCGCGAAACGCATGTGGGAAAAGCGTGTTTACGTCTCAGCCGATTTTTTTTTCGATCCAGACTCATCTTACGAGATAAATCGATCTCGTGCGAGTGCTTCTTCAGCAATGGAGTCAGGGTATGACGAAAGCTCATCGGCGATGGTGCGCCGAGTAAATATTGCAAAACCTTGATGTCCAACTTTTATGTTGTCCAAGAAAATTACGTAGGTGTAAGTAAATGATATCGACAAGTTGTTTTACACGATGCCTTTTTTCAACCGACACCGGTTACACGCAATCGCTGCAAAAGCGTAATATGATAAACCAATTTTGGACTTTGCGATTTACGTACATAATTCAATAAGGCAGTGGCATAATCCATAACTAATGGCTGCAATACGGAAGTGTCGTTTCTCGCGCATGTGCAGGAAAGTAAATAACGGTCGATCATTTGATAATATGAATGTTTCTTTGGTCGCAAATGTAAATGTAATGGAAAGTTACCGGTGTGGCGCCATACCGGTTACGAGTGCCGCGAGGGAGACACGCAAGTTTTCGCTCCAACCGATTATTTGTAAAAATTTTGTTTTTGTCGCAGCGTTGCATGCGCTATTACGAAAATTGCATAATGATGTCATCCGTTTCGTGGGTCTCATTACGTGTCATCGAGCCGATTGTGCGTAATGTTTATACGACCCTCGGATGACATTGCCGAAAATAACTAAATGCGGGCACTGATAGAGCCCAAGGTGAAGGTCGATTTACCCCCACCTAACGACGCTTATCCAGCTGTGCATAACAAACACACGCCCGATTCTTTTTTTTTCTCGCGCTTCTAATTTCGTCGGGGGGCCGGATCGGTTCGTGCTTGTTTAGGTTTAAAGACTCAAGGATTCGATGGAAACAAAGAGGCCGGGTCTCATTATGGATTTGATGAAAACATTGGACGCGTAACGAAGTTCAATTACCTCCGAAACGAAAACTGTTTGATTTGATTTTCAATCGACATAATAAAGAATCGATGATTTCGACATTGCGGAATGAACATTAATTTCCTTTGTTATTGACGGAAGCTTGACTATTTTTAGGTCGTTTAGCCTTGACCTCATGAAACGGCATTCTTTTGGGATATCAGATTTTGAAACACGCCCGTTGGAAGGATAATGATCATGGGACTTTTCAAAGCGATGTCCATCCCAGGACTTTGAAATCCGAAGAACACATGGTCCTGAACCGCAATTTAATTTTTTTCTTATCTTTGTTGTTTTCTTCTGATTATACGATTCAAAAATGCATTATTTGTTATAGGTTTTCGGTACTATCGGGTCTGTGGACATCTAGCGGTAGATTTGTAATCTTCTTCGTTTTTTGATGATTTGTTATTCTGTAACCTTCTGGAAACATGAAGAGCAAGTATTATTTTTTACTCGGTAGTTTTTTTAGATAAAATTGGTGTTTGAATAACTTTTGTCGAATTTGACAATTCAAACATTAACAAAGTATGGTTTAGAAATCGTTTTCTCGTTTCTTTTTACAGCTTCTGCTTTAACCCATTAACGCCCAAGTGGACACAAATTTCACCAAGATTTTTGGAATATTTCGTGACATTAAAAACCAATTAAAAAAATTTGAGATAAAACATTTTTGACGTAAAATTGATCGATCTTTTCGAACCAGCTGTTAAAAAATCAATCCAGCCCATTCTAAAAAAGTTATCCTTGGTCTTTTACGAAAAAATACGATTTTTTTCACTGAAAAATGTTTGTTATTCGGCATTTTCACATTGGAAACGATTAGGGAGATCACTAGTCGGTGAAAATATCGTGTCTTCAATCCTTTAACTTTAAAATGTGCATGAGAGCATTTTGAAAATGAAGTTGAAAACTATCAAAATGGCGGCTCAAACCCAAAAAGAACGGCCAAAAAGTCCTGATTTTTTTATTCGAAAATGATAAGCCTTTCAGAAAAAATGTCGCTGAACCAAAAGTTTTTAGAATTGATCAGAGAATACGCTCAAATTTTTTGAGAATTTTTAAACAACTTTTCTTCATTTTCAAAATCGCAAAATTTTGAAAAAATATGAAAAGTCGTAGAATAATTGTGAACAAATTTCGAGTTTTCTTTGATCGATTCTAAGAACTTTATGTTCCGTCACATTTTTTGCGTAAGTCTATCGTTTCCAAATAAAAATTTCTGAACTTTTCAAGATAAGGAAACAGGAATTTTTTTATTTTCAAAATGCTATCATGCACATTTTAAAGTTAAAGGATTAAAGACACGATATTTTCACCGATCAGTGATCTCCCTAACCGTTTCCAATTGTGAAAATGCCGAATAAAAAATATTTGTTAGTGAAAAAATCTGATTTTTTTGTGAGAAACCAAGCATAACTTTTTTAGAATGGGCTCGATTGATTTTTTAACTATCTATCAATTTGACGTCTTAAATGTTTTGTCTAACATTTTTTTAAATGGTTTTTAATGTCAAGAAATATTCCGAAAATCTTGGTGAAATTTGTGTCCTCATTTTGTAGTAACGTTTGGGATAATTTCTTTATTTAAAAAATATGTACGAAATATTTTGGAATAGATTTTACATATTCTCGCTTCGTATCGTCCTGTTCGCATGTAGACGAAGCCGACGTATTGCGACAATATGTCGTATCTATCGACTGAAATCCGTCATCGCCAGAAAGTATATACGGGGTTCAATTCGGAATGCAAATTTCGAGAATCGAAGCGTCGAGATACATCACAAACGCACTCAGGAAACTCCCCCTGCATACGATCGACGCTGGTTAGGTTTGACAGTTTAATGGGAGACGCTCGACGTTTCAATTTGCGGCTTTTTTGCAACAGAAGTATATGTCCCCGCCATATACCGAGGCCGTCGAAATTCCGAAATTGCCACGGTGCCCCCCCCCCCTCCTCTTACGTCGTTGCCCCTCGAGAGGGTCGGGTCGCGTTTCGTGTTTCAGATTGCATATTTCGAATGGAACGAAGCCTTTCGGCATAATCGAGCTTGTAAAGCCAGGGACTCGACGGCCACTTACGTTTCCTGCAATTTTCGAAAGTTCAAGTACATTATTTCAGGTCAAATACGTTATTACTGTAATTTTCTTGCCTTCTTTTTTCTAGGAGAGCACGCTAACGTATCCTGCATTGTGTTAAAATTATTCGTATTAGGTCATTTTGACTTCGGCTAATTTATAACTAAAATGGCGGCTCGTCTGCCGCCGCCCAAGTGCGATGCAATTATCCTGGGAGAAAATACGCCTTCAGGAGGTGAAAATGCATCGTTTCGTCTTTTAATACTGTGTAAGAATCTTTGAAAAATTTTAAAAATACGATTGAAGTGCTGAATATTTCTTAAATTTCACTCTATCATACTACTACAAAAAGCATTTAGCTAAAGAGTTCTGCCAGATAGTCCAGGAAAAATAATCGGAGTGGGGGAGCTGCTTTTTTTTACAAAATAGGCCTGATTTTATTTAAAAATAATTGTAACTTTTTAATGACGCAGTATAGCGCAAATTATGTCAAACAAGAGTTGTAGAAAATGCAAAAATCTATAAAAAAGGTAAGATCGATATTTTCTCTAGATGTCGCCATTTTTTAGTTAATGGCTTGGAAAGTTGCAACTTATTACAATGTTGGTTAAAACGAGCCTTATTCTGTTTATATAATTTCCGATATAATTTGCCGCTAAAAATGTTAAAGCTCACAATATCCCCTTTATGGTCATATTTCCAAGAAAAGTGAGGTTATGTCGGACACATAGATATTTAATATCACATTACACAATCTAGTCGCATAATCAGTAGAAATTAATAGCATATTTCGACAGATTGCAATGATATTAGGCCAATTAAGTTCAAAAGGAACGCACTTCTTTCTTTTCTTTCGTACTTATAGTTGTTTATTTTAACCGTTATATTTACGGCTAAATGCGGCTAAAAGTTCATTCTGTATAGGCCCGACATCTAATTATTCCTACAAGTATATTCAAAGCTTCAGTTATTCGCTGGTAGGTGCGTAACATTCCTGTATTTGAAATGCCATTCTATATAAGCGTGCGATCAAGAGTAGGGCTCGGAACATAAAGTTTATCTTTCAAATTAAATTAAGTTAACAATTACATATACTTTGCAAAAAAAAAACGAATAATAAGGCATGTTTTGACCACCATTTTAATGAGATGCAAATTTCCAAGCTATTATCTGAAAAGTGACGACAGATAGGGAAAATATCGTTCTTACCTGTTTTATAGATTTTTTCATATCCTACAACTTTTGTTGGACATATTTTGCGCTATAATGCGCCATTAAAAAGTTACAGCCATTTTTAAATAAAATTAGATTTTGATGTTTTTTAACTCATTTTTTTAGTAATTATCACGTAAAAATCGATCCTGTTGCAATTTGATCCGCGTCAAACCGTTCGTTGCCTAGACTACAGAGCTGTATTTTTTAAAAGACCGATTGATGTGTTTGTTTTATGATACCCGACAAAACAGGACTGGTATTAAGTATTTAGGAGATAATAGTCGTAGTTACTAATAAATGAATTGAAATAGGATTTTGAGATGTCAGTGTCTTATTCGAGGGGTAGGTGGCTCTCAAATCCATAAGTGAAATTAGCCGTCGTTTACTTAACCTTTCACTGCGTTTGCAAGAGTCAATAAATTAGTTGAAGTTCGATACTACAGAGTTTTTGAATGCGTTATCGAATTTTTAAAATTTGCAATGCCGGATAGAGAATCACTGGTCAAAATTAATTTAAAAAAATAAGAAATAATCATTTAAATAACAATTTTAATTGAAATCTATTTTTAAAAATGTATATTTCATTTTAAAAAAGAAACTCTTGAGTAGCCAAAATGACTGACTGACTTATTCATACAGTGACGTAAAGTTGACATTTTATAAATTTCGTAAAATTCCCAAAATTTTTAAAGCCGATTAATACAATGGGCTAAAAATTAATAGAAATTATTATTTTTACTTTCAGACAAAGCTATGGTGCCAATGGAATCTTCTCGCGTCGTTTGGACTTCAGCGCTTTCAACAGCCTGCCGAGAACCAAACTCAACTCCTATCACATCAAGGTTAGTTATCAATTTATCAACGTTAATACGTCCCCCTCCGATTTCTCTAAATTCAACACGCAAGAATCAGTGGATTACGTTGCAGCATGCTATTAACTCCCGTATTTCATGACCTTTCTCAAACGTACAATTCCACTATCACGTAATTTAATTAATAAAAGCGGAATTTCAGTATTCGAAGACATTTCAGTCATTTGGTAGAAAAAATTTTACGTGAGATAAAGATTCAAGTCATTGAATTTTACGAGTGGACCGAGTCGATTACAGCTATTTTGGCAACAATTTAACGTTTTGACGTCGAAATGGCCATTTTTTTTACTTCAATTTCAATCAAGTATTTCGTATCAAAATCGAAGCTGAAAACATTTGAAAGATCAATATGCTGGTATTTTCGAGGTAGCTCTTCGAGACTCCTAGATCAAAATTGATTTTCACCCATCAGGAATTTCTATATGGCGTTAAGTTTTAAAAAAATTGCAAAAAATTTGGAAATATTTTTTCTTATCATTTTTTGGAGATATTAGAATGTTGGGATTCTATCCTGTCCGAAACTGTACACACAGGTGCATAAAAGATATGACTTTTAAGAAAAACATTTACCTTTATACCCCACTTTATTGCAACGACTTTAAAATGGCGTCCTCAATGAAAATTTCAGAACAAAAATGGCGGCCGGTATAGTCCCTTGATATAAGCCACCTTTGTTTAGGACTAGAAAAAATCTTGCTGCCATAAAAACTGAAAACTATTTCGATTTCTACCGAGTCCTATTTATGCCGCCGACACTGCCTGATTTTTCGTAGTCTATTCCCTGAAGCTTAAGAACTTAACCGCATAGCGGCGCGTCGAGCACCGTGTATTTCACCGTAGCCTCGATTCTTATGCGTCATAAACCACATCGAGAAGAGCGAAGGGAATAGATTAGCAGGGAGTGGGGGAACACGCCATTCTTAGAGCGACCGGCGGATTAGTTCACCTCAGAAACTTGCCTCACAAGTGACACAAGTTTTCACAGAGTATCAAACGACATTACCGGCTTCGTGAATTAGAAATGTATTTAGTGTATATACACTTGTTTATGTTAAAATGATCTTGCATGAACTTTTTAGGTTACACCGGACCAACAACTTGAGGATACATTAGAAAATAAATTTGACCACTTTATAACCTTCAGATCTACTGTTTCGTTTTTTCATTAATTATAGTATCCCCTAGTGATATCGGAGGTAAGTGCATGAAAATTATACTAACATACCAAGCAAATAAAAAATACATTCGTCTGTGTGCAGACTTTAATTTAATTTTTAAATTAAAAATAAGTTTTTATCGGATCATTAATAAAATTAATATTACTTTGTTTACGCACGCATCTGAATCATTAGTAGGTCAAATTCATCGAGATGCAAAAGCATACAACTGTGACGTCACGAAATTGATGAAATAATGGAATTACGAAAGAAGAGACCGAATTCGCGTAGATATCCGACATTTATCATTAGCTTGAAAAGACGATTATAAAACGGGACGGCATAACAACACACGCTGTTTTTTTTATTTTCCAACGAAAGGCGATCATGATGATCTAAGTTTAGCGCGTCGGTTTTCACGCACGGTTTTTTTATCTATCAGAACTCACACACGAGCAACACCCTCGTAAAATACGGACCGTTTCGACGTGTTTACAGCACCTCGTTGATTACTAATTCCACAGATAGGGATTAATCCAAGAGGAGAATGGATGTAGAGCTAGTGGCCGGTTCAAAACGAGCGTACACCAATGGACCAAGGCCAAGAGATGAAAAAAAAGTTGCCGCTGACCGCTGCCGTGTCAGGTGAAATCTTTTAAACCTCATCGGCGCCACGGTCGCTCGAGTCTCTTTTTAAATTGCGTTTATTACGACCCATACAAACTCGATTGACTTTTATATACGATCGGTCATAAGATCATCGGACGTTATTGATTGTGAATGTTTTTTTTTTAATATGGAGTTCCATTATTTTTTCACAATATGTAAATTTTTTAGATGGATAAAAATTGAGACTCATTTATGTTTTTTTATGTCTCTATAAAATATAATTAATTTTTGATCTCCTGATAGTACTTAATTATATTACACGCTTGAGTCTTGGAATTAATAAGCGAAAACTTTCTGTATAACATATTTAAATTTTTTTTCTAATTTTGCCGTTGATAAATAATAATTGCAGAGTAAAAATCTGTTACATATACTCAAAATAGAGGTTGCTTAATAAGACAAAAATTCTGTTCCATATATTATAAAGTATAGTATAAAGTAACCGTTGTTATTGACTTAACTGCTGCGTCTCGTTGTGGTTCTTACATGAGTTTCGTTACTGTAATCGAGCCTGATTGGTTTATAGACCTTTGAGTGTCGACTGTGAGAATTTGCGTGTCACAAGATATAAGGAACGACGATCGAACTGACAGATCATCTCAGTTTTAAGGTTTCATTCAATATTGTATGCGATTACGGAAATTAGTTAGCCTAATCAAGTGTATTAATTTTTTCGCTACTGCATTCACTGTACATAAGAAGTACAACGAATTGGTAGAAAGATATACTTCGTTGATGATAAACTTCGCCATAAGTGTGTAGATTTGTATGTTGCCTCAAATAATCGGTTTGGTTACTTCAACCAAACGCGACTGGTATTTCGATAAAACAACCCAGCGCGTTTCGTGTGTATACTGTATGGGTTTGGTTCAAATAAACAACTATTTGGTTTTAACAACCAAACATATTACATATTTATAGTCGAAATGGACCCAAATTGGTTTAGTACAAATGAATAACCATTTGATTTCAATAACGAAACGCATTTCACGTAAACAACCACTTTAGTTTACTTCAAATAAACAAACCGTTTGGTTTCTACAACCAAACCTGTTTGATATTCACAATCGAATCGGCTTAGTCTTGATAACCATTTCGTTTCTACGACCAAACATGCTACGACCAAGCACTATTGGTTTGGTTCAGCTAAATCACCGTTTGGTTTGGTTCAACCGAACAACAGTTTGGTTTCAACGACCAAACATTTGATATAAATGAAATAAACCCAAATAAACCACATTTGGTTTCAATAATCAAACACGTTTGGTGTTCGCAACCGAATTGGTTTAGTAGAAATGAATAACCATTTGATTTCATTAACGTGTACAAACACATTTCACGTGTACAGCCATATTAATTTGCTTCAAATAAACAACCGATTGGTTTCTACAACCAAACATGTTTGATATTCACAATCGAATCGGCTTGGCCCTAATGACCTTTTCGTTTCAACGACCAAACACGTTTCATATGTACAACCGAATCGGTTTAGTTCAGCGAAATAACCGTTTGGTTTGGTTTAACTCAAAACCCGTTTGGTTTCAACCACCAAACATTTGACATTTATAAATGAAACGGAACCCAAATAAACCTTTGGTATCAATAATTAAATACGTTTGGTGTTCGCAACCGAATTGGTTTGGTCCAAATAATCATTAGATTTCAACGACGAAATTCATTTCATGCATACAACCGTATTCGTTTGGTACAAATAAACAACCGTTTCGCTTCAACAACCAAACATGTTTGATATTTACAATCGAAATGTAGTATATGCTCTTACTTTGTGACTATTTGCTCCAATGAAATATAATTTCTTCATAAATGTTAAAAAACAGACAAAAAAAATTATTGCAGTATATTTCTTTGTAGAGGGTCTTTAAAGAGGAAAACATGTCGGTTGCATCGACTGGAGGTCTCGACAACCGTCGCGTGCAACGGCCCAAGTAAGCCAGGAGGAAATTCCGTGCAAGTACTCACTGTCATTGCGTACTGCACGGGGAGTCTACCAGACTATTGATTTTCTTGCCCGTATTTGGGGTAGGACGACACTGTGTTACGCAACTGCGTGCAGTGCATCGGTAATTGCAGCCCTTTCGTTTTATGCCTGCACTTTTCCACAGAGGATCCAGGGTCGCTCAGTTCAAATGCGGAATTCTGTCCCTGTTTTTTTTTCATATCGTATAATTTCACTTTTGATCGTCAATTTGTTGTCGGTCATGCAGTATAAGCAGTTATTAATACGTTTAGCAATGATTATGGAATGATTCGTTTTAATTTGTAATAATCGCTTATTCGACGGGAATTTTTCGGTGGGTCGTGAAAAATAACGTTTGGTTCATTAAAATTTGTACTTTGAGTCGAATAATTAAAAAATATCTACATATCTTTATATCTACCCGAGTAAAAATGTCACGCAATAGTATCTCATCAAGTCTCGCGACTATGTCTCCTGAAAGTATCGCTAAACGGCAAGTACGATACTTTAAGCGATACTTGATGCCTCATGGATCGAAAAGTAACGCTGGTATCGTTAAAGTATTGCACAAGTATTTCAGATATAAAATAAACTTACTAAATAAATTAATTAAAAACAATTCATAATTTAAATTTTAAACAATTATTTCACAATGTTTATTTAATCGCAAATAAATTTAAAAAACGTATTTGTCCCGGCTTGGTTTCGAACCTCGAGCATACTCGATACAAAATAACAAATACTTGAAACAGAATGCAATCAACTGTTTCAACTATATGTCATTTTGTAACCAGTAAGCAATGTCAAAGTTGCCCGAGTGGTTAGGTGTTAGCTTCGAGAGTCGAAGTACCTGGGTTCGAATCCGAGTGAGAACAAACAGGTTTTTTTATTTGCGGTTAAATAAACATTATGAAATAATTATTTCAAATTTACATTATTAAATATTTTTAATTTATTTATTTTTTATTTTTATTGTACACTGAGAGAAAATTATAGTCCCCATTACCATAATTTTACTTTAAATTTGAGTGAAATACAGTCACAACTAAATTTTATGATAACACCTACTGACGAATTTTTTGTTATTCATACAATAATATAGAGTGAAGGTAACAGAAGTCTATGTTTCGTGAACTTAATATGAATGTTACGCTAACTATATAATATGGTAAAACTAACTATATTGTATAGTTATTTTTTAAATCTAGATTAAAGAAAACGAGAAAAACATATTACTTATTTTGCCTCGAAATATTTTAGACTGTGGCACCTGCAATGGACATCTATTGAATTTTATGAACAAGGATATTATATAATAAATACACTATTGACACACAGGACACGCATAAACGCAGACGTATATAACAGTATATTCGCTTCATACATTTCAAACACACATACACATACCGCATTCGTAAAACGCAGATACATTTGAGAACTCGCAACGACCTAACATATAGCAACGTAGGAATCCAACTGGGTATATGTACTAATAGAAATATGGTACTGGTGCTTGCGTAAAAATAAAAGAAAAGATTAGCCACCTATCTTCAATTTATGAAAATTCTGCCCGCGAAATTCAAATGTATTATATACATTAAGTGTTTGTCGGTTGAATTTATTTTTTTTTGCGAACCATACTGGTTTGTTTTCATCTTTTTTTATATACATACCTACTATAAAACAAAAAGAATCAATACACATACACGTGTCAGAAATATCTTTAAGCGTCCTATCCTTCTCTAGCATGCAGAATAGAAGAAAACAAAAAATTCTTCCAGTTCGAGTTTCGCATTGGATATCTCGTTAACCATAAATTGCAGTGCAGCTGACTAAAAGAATAGTTATGACCGTATTTAACTAAAATTTATGGTAAAATTTACATGGAATATAATGTTACATTTACTATATTAATTCATGTGCATGTAACCACAAAATTTAATGTTAAGGAACTGTAATTTTATGTTCCCTGTAACAATATTATGGAGATAATATTTTACTATATTCATATAGTATCGATAACATTATTAATGTCAGGTTTACCATAATATATCGTCAAGGTTACTGTAATTTTTTTCACTAAACAAAATAGTTGCGGTTACCAACAAGTTTTCTCTCAGTGTATATCTGAAATACTTTTCCGATACTTTTCCGATACCAGCGATACTTTTCGATCCATGAGGCATCAAGTACTGCTTAAAGTATCGTACTTGCCGTTTAACGATACTTTCGGGAGACATATTCGCAAGACTCAATGCGAGACTATTGCGAGACGTTTTTTTTACTCGGATATCAATTAAGTTTATTGTGTTCTTCCCTAATCTTAGGGTCATTTAATTATTAATCTTAGATCGCATTAAAAGTGCGTTCAATATTTAATTCACACATAATAATAGAGTCCATCTGACGAGTTAAAAAAAAAGAATGACAATGGAGTTTCTTCCAAGGTCCCTTCTTATTCTACATTTTACATCATGACTGAAATTCATTTGGAATTCGATTAAATTCCTACTCACTGAATTCCACCCAATGGGATTGGAAATTTAAAAATGTTACCTACTTGAAATTCCATTAGAAAATTTTATAAGGGAGGACGAAATTCCTTTTTATTCGATGGTTACCAGTTACAATAAAATATCATCTTAAATGCAAGAAAATTATTGGAATTTTCTCCAACGAACTGCGTTTCGGATATAAAAAGTGAGAGGTGCAAACGACGATTTTTACAAATTATTCGAGTCTGTCCATGTTTTCGCGAAGTATGCACTTTGTAAAGCGGTTTCCTGCATGGCAACGTAACTTTCGCGCAATGCAAGGGATGGTTCGTTAGTTTACGCCGTTTCCCCCTTTTTCTCGGCTATTCTCTCTCATGTATACAGTGGACCCGATGTAAATCGTGCAAAACTGCGCAAGGGTTGCTTTTTTTTTTCATTCAGAATAATGCCGAGCCACCGCAAACCCCTCAGACGCCATGTTGGATCTCGCATCGATGCCGAATTGCGAATTGGAAATCGGAACGAGGGCGTTGCGCCAAGAGGATAAGGGAGCGACGAACGAACGCAATTTCAATACTGAGGAGGGTTGGAACTGCACGGAATTTAATTGTTTAGGTTATAGTCGGGTTCGTCATCAGCGCAAGCTGAAAATTGGCGATTAATACAAAACTTTTTGGAAAACAATAGAAAATTTAAAAATAAGCGATCTAAAACTAAACACGATGTGAAAAGCACGGAGTTACTTCTGGAATAACAAAACAGATTGTTGAACGGATTCAAAACAAATATTATAAAAAACATTCGAATTTTACGAAATTTCTCATGAGATGCTGAAAGGATTACCCGACCTCGGTGGGTAATTTTTCCAATTGAGATATTAGAATTTTATATTAAGACGCAGATTGATTCTTCGACATTCCAGGCTAGGAGAATGTTTTAGGTTCGAATCCAGCGACGGCAATAAAATTTTAAACACAATTTTTTAGTTACATGGTTTTTTTTCGACGCATTCTTGAATTTAACCCATTAACGCCGGAAAGGACACTTTGCACTTCAATTTCAATCAAGTATTTCATATAAAAATTCAGGTTGAACAGAATTAAAAGGTATGTATCTTGCATTTTTCAAGGCGCTCAATTACATTATCAGAATTGAACTATCATAATTAGAACATTAAATATAGCGATTTAAATGTCAAGAAAATCGTGTATACTTTTGAATAAAACATTTTGTTCTCATCGAAAGTCTTTTCCATTACAAAGTTCGTTCACTAAAGGTGCAGAAAATAGTTGCAGTATTAAGATATGTTTGTTAAATACTAACAAAATAACCTCGTGATCACAAAATGGCAAGGACAGTTTGTTTTTAAAAAGTTAACAACATTTATTTGTGAAAACTCAAGAAAACATTTTCTAGGAATAAAAATGTCTTAGGATGTGTCAAAGAATATATCCAAATTTCTCCACAATGCATTCATATAATTTGTGTTTTTTTCAAAATTTCGGAAAATTTCAAAAGTCGTTTAAAAAATCTGAAAACAAATGCCGAAGATATTTTTGCCTATAATTCCCGAGAAAATAAATTATTATTCTTGAAATCTACTATCTTTAATTATATTTTAAATGGCTTTTCTCAACATTTCCATTTTTCGAATTTAAAATAAAAATAAAAAATTATATCTGTGCATTCTGAACAAATTTGTGAACATTTTTTGACACATTCTAAGAACTTTTTATTCTTTAAACATTTTTACTAGAGTTTGTAGTTTTCGTGACAAAAATTTTTATCTCTTATTCAATATGAATATTGAATTCGCCATTTTCAATTTTGAAAATCTGACGTCAGAAGTGTATTTAGCAACCCCAAAAACCTTTTACATAAGATTTCGATGTCTCATTTATTATCAAATTTCGCCACAAACGAATTAAGCTTGAAAAATGTACAGTTTTTATGTATAAATTTTGCATTTTAAACTTATCTGAAAATGAAATGTTTGCTTTAGAACTAAAATATGTGGTGAAAGAATATATTGGTGTCTACGACTGAAAGATTTAAAACCGTGCCCAGTGTAATTCATAACGATCGAATTAAGGCATATGTCCGACTTTTTTTGCATGTTGTTTTTTTTTCTTGCATAAATACCATTAAAAGAAAAAACTATCCATAATTTGTGGTTTTTATGTTGAGATAATATTTATACTCTTCGTCCATATTCGGTTTGCTTGCCCAGAGCTTTTGTCTCCAGAAGGCCGATATAAATTTGCGAGTAGTGTTATGACGCAAATACAGACGATTCGTGTTCTACAGAGGGCTCGTTTAGAGCCTGAATCGCAATGAATTTTGAGATGAGTGCATGGCATCATATACACGAATGCGAGGAACAAGGAACGAGTGTTTCGTGTCGCGCCGTTACTTGGCGCCGCCACACTTACGGTCCAGTTTCGGAGCCGAATATTGTTTTTTTTTTACGATCCGACCTCTGACTCAAATTTTGAATACCGACAGACCCGTAATTGCAGAAGGACAAAGAGAATCTTTTATCAAGAGTTTGGTTGAATCGATCGTCGTTGCAGAATAACGTCGAGATAGTGAAGATGAATACGACACATCTGGAAGATCTTGGTTTATTTTTGTCTGGCCAAAAGAGCGAATGCAGATCTTCCGCCTTATCGAGACGGACCTGGAGTCAAAGATTAATTAAAAGCTCCGGTTTGGATATCCTCGACATTCCGTTCGTCCCGTTGTTGTTTCTTACAACGCTTTGTCCACTTTCGTCGGGATATTCCGTCTGGCGTCCAGAAGACTCTCTGGGGGCAAATTCACAATTGAGCAGGTTACGAGGGACATTGATTTCCCAATGAGCTGACGCTGATGTATGACAGGACTGGGGCTACTCGCGGCTAATAGAAAAGGCCGCGCGGTCGCTGGGAATTTATCGCGGTCATCACCCGGTACCGGCTCGAGGACATTTCTAGGGCCCGCTCACTCGCGGAAGAGTCATCGTCATCCCGACCATCCTGGTTTCACCGGTAATTGACGCGACATCGAACTCGTGGAATTTCATTTTTGCCCCCCCCCCCCGTCAATCCTCTCTTTTCTGCCCCGCAGCAAAAGACAAAAAAACTGTCAGGCTGCTTTCCCAGCTATCGCCATATCGATTAACCGGTCGCAGCCATAATCCTATTTTAATTCGAGAATGGGTGAGATCCTACGCGATAAATCCAACGCCGTTGTACACCTGGACCAGATACAATGTACGACTGGCCAGACGAAGTGGTTCCGGTCCGTCGGCCATTTCCGCGCGAGAAATTTTGCAAAAAGTATTTGCTCGAACAACTTTCGAACATTCTTCCATGGTGATAATGGAGCGGTTAATTGGCTCGTTTAGCGCGTACTTTTTAACGATATTAATTAGCGACCTGATCAATAATGGTGGTTCGATGTTTGTAAACCAGTCCGCGTGCTGTAAAGAAAATATGTTGTTTCCATTTTCAATTTCGATGAGTATTTAATTGATCGGGATTTCGTCTGTCTTTGGTGTTTTATTATCGCACTTTGGTTGTGGAGGGGTCGACTTAAGGATGCTTCTTCCTCTTACGAGGAATTAATGGGTTCATGTTCGTTCACCATCTGGCGGACAATATGTGAATTCATAGAAATTCAACTAATAGTGCTTAAAAAATTAGATAAGATTTTGGAGTCTAAAATGTTGTTAAAGAAACTTGGAGTCCACAGAAACATTTTTTTTTTTTGCTTTTTAGGATCATTTGTTTCTGACCATGTCAGATATGTTTGTAACCCTTTTTTGCCCCAAATGAGAGAAGCAGATACGTCAACATCAGCTAAGTTTTTGTAGTAGAAAGAATTTTTTTCAATTTTTGGAAAATGCATTTCCGACTGTTTTGAAGTATGCTTTATCGATTCCCGTCGAGAAAATGGCCAAAAAAACGACAGTTTGTGCAACAATTTTGCAAAATAAAAAGAAATTGTAATGTTTTTTATGTCATTTTTTTTATTTTTCACGATTTTCTTCATCGAAACGGATTATAATCAGTGAAATGTATATATTAAGAGTGATTCCGATTGTTGAACATAAATAATATACTAATTGAATATTTTTTAGAAGCAATGGCCGATTCAAAATGACCACGGAACGAAGCAAATTTTTTCCAAATTATTAATTAACGAAGTTAAAGTGTGCATGAAATTCAATACCGTGTACCGGATGCCATATTGAATCGGCTATTTTGATCTTGTCAGGTCAGAATATGTACGATATTTGTAATTGTCTAACATATATGTTCAACTTTGAAATACATTTATGGAACAGCGATTCATATAAGAGGTACAATTTACATAAGGTGGCCATTATGGATCCCCTATTTTAGATTTATCAACTCAAAATTATTATTATTTTCGTCCATAACTAGTCAATATTTATATCATCATTATATTACTAAAAAAAAGTTTTATGCTCTCTATTTCAAGGGAATAATAATTTTGAAAAAATGTGCTTCGTTTAGCGGCCATTTTGAATCGGTCATTGCTGCTAAAAAATATTCTGTTAGTATATTATTTATGTTCAACAAATGGAATCACTTTTTATATATGCATTTCGTTCATTAAAATTCGTGTCAGCGGAGAAAAACGTGAAAAATGAAAAAAAAACAAGATTTAAAAAACATGGCATTTTTTTTATTTTGAAAATTTGTTGAAATGGTCGTTTTTTGGCCATTTTCTCAACGGGAATCGATAGAGCACACCTCAAAATAGTCGGAAACATATTTTCCAAAAATTACAAAAATTCTTTCTACTATAGAATATGAGCTGATGCTGACTTCTCTCATTTTGGGCAAAATGGAGGATAAAGGGGACTAAAGTGGAGTCCATCAAAAATTCTTGTCGTAAAAATCGTTTTTTGGTACTAAACATCAGTATTATATAATTTTTTATCAATAATAAGTAGTCTAAAAAAATTAAAATTTCTATTTTTTAATGTCATATTTTTACGATGAAAATGCTTATTTAAAGCTTCTAAACTTGGAAAAAGCGATAACATTGTAAACACCAGTGAAATTTGCATGATTGTTTATAAATTAACGATCGACGCCTCATTTTCCGTAGTATTTTTAATTTGATTCAAGCACCTTTCGTTCACGGTCGATTCGTGGAAGGTCGTACAAATCAATGTGTACATTATTGAGAGAAGAGGAAAATCTCTATTTGGACTGATAGGATATAATATACTTTTGTACGTAGGCGGTCGTTCATTGTCGAAGGACGCGGCCACCTTCCATCGATCGTATTGAGGCAGGTCGCGGCCTCTGGGGGGAAACTCCAACTCTTATCCTACTTTAGGGATGAATTTCAAGGTCGGTCCAGTCGCCTTGGCGCCGTCAACGACACGCTCGATGCCACGCAAATGGACTCTTGCATAACTCCAAAAAAAAAACATGTCAGTCTTTCTGTGAAATCAACCCAGATATGCGGAATCTGCCGAAACCCTTTGATGACCAAATTGGAAGAATTTGTTTTTCGAATGACGTAACTAAAAGTTTGTAAAAAATACGTTTAACGCTTGTTTATTTTCAAAAATACTAAAAAAAATAATTGTTTAGGTTTGATCGTAGTATAATGTAACTTTCCGTACCCAGTTTCTGGTCATTTACTAAAGTATAAAAATCGTTTTCCTCCCTGTTATATTTAAAAAATATGATTTTTAACCTACAAAGTAATTGCTTACCGATAGTAGGCCTCCACGGATGGTAAATAGTCCCAACGTTTCGGACCTCTTGGGTCCCTCTTCAGGGGAAAATAAGCTTTCGAGGATTTAAATTTGAAAGTTGCTTTTATATATCATAAAAATGCTTTTACATATTTTTGTTGTCAATTCGGGATTTTAAATGGCGTCGGAACCCCACCAATTTTTGGAAAATACATGAAAAATATATTAAAGTTAACCCATTGGTACCATTGGTACTAAAGATTAATGCCAAAAAATCTTAAAAAATACTTTACGAATTTATTCGTTATGTATTCTTGGAAATTTTTGGACGTGGGTCGAAAAACCGACAAATCAAAAAGTCGACAGGTCAAAAAACCGCCTGTCGGCTTTTGGAATGTGGTGTTTTTAAATCGTGGGGGTTTCGACCCAACCCTTCTTTTTTTTCAAGACGAGTCGTAAACAGATTATATATATTACACTTTACTTACTATTTTTCGACGCTCGCAAATAAAAAATAAGCAATAAAAAACAAAAAAAAAGAAATAAAAAATGATGAAATGTTTTAAATGTTTAAAAAAAAAGAATCGAACACTCAAAATTCAGACCATTGAACGCTTGTCTTGGACTATAAATAAAGCACGGGTATTATTGTTTTCGCGACTTACTGAATAGTTCGGGATTTGTATGGCTTTTTCTTATAGTTTTTTTTTTTAGGGATTCTCGAACTACCCTGTAATACTTCGTATCGTATTTTAATTTACATATTTACTTTATTTATTTTCGCTTTGGAAAATAAGAACCGTTCGATAAAATTACTGAAAATCATGCATATTTCGTTAAATTTCGATTGAATTTTTTGTTTTTTATCATATAAATAATAAACCATTTTTTTGTCAAATTACCAACGGTTACATAACAAGTAACATAATTTTTCAATGAATGATAAAATGAATAATAATCTTGAAAGCGAATAATAAAGTTATGACATTTGCAATTATCCCCTTGAAATTTTGCTTTATTATTAATAGGTAAGATAGTTTGAGAAGGTTGGTAATTACGCAAGATTGTATCTACACGCATTTAGGACTTAACGAAATTAACGTACGATCCCAGACGTGCCGTCCGAAAACGCAAAGTTCAGCCGTTCGAACTTCAGCCTTTCCTTTCGTCCCAGAATTTAATCAACGCCCAAGCGATATATGCTACATTCAGCAATTACCTTTCCTGCCCTCTGCTCCTCCCCATATATATATATATTATTCGAAACTTTGGAAATTTCGGACGAATTTTGAGAAATAGAAGGCAATTAATTAAATCCTGAAACACGTACATGCCCTGAAATGTGGCTGTTGTTTTTACGTCCGTTATTATATTTCTTTAGTAAAAAGGTAATTGGGAGATAAAAGCGTAGCAAGATTTTTCCCGATTAATCTTGGTTGATTTGCCGTTAATGAAACCGAGTTCATTTGTATTTTGCCGGTGTGCCGGCCAATTGCCGGCGCACCTCCTCAGCCTCTTCTGGGTTCCGCTCTGCCAATAAATGTCCAATCAAATGTGACGAATGGCGAAGCTTCCTCGCACACGTGAAAGTCGCATTGATCAAAACTCATGTCGGCTTTCTCGACTTTACTATTATACGGCGCCATTTGCGAAGGTTATCGACGTCTTCCTGTTAAGAGGTTCGTTTCGAAACGAGAGAAACGTCAGTGTAGCGTTTTTCACTCCTAATGCGGGTTCGTAATTGATGGACCGCAATCTCATTTTCAAACGACGACAAATTGATGGAACAAAGCCGAGGAAATAGAAAAGCAGGGGTCACTAAAAAAATTGGAAGAAAATGAAGGAGCGATTAAAATGCTGGTACTTTTACTTGATCGATATGTAGTTTCTTCGATAGTTTACGAACGGTGCAGGAGTTTTATGCAGTTTCTTCGTGATGCTGTCACAGATCTCTTCCTGGTGATGGTGCGCGTAAAGAATTATATTTTACGGATTAGATAAATTCAGAACTTTCTACTGAATTACGGAAACCTGAGTTTTTGTAGAAGACCTGTTTACTGAGGTTCTACATGTTTAAATAAAAATTATGTTAATACTCTGCCAACTTAACCCATTAACGCCGGGAAGGACACTGTTTAAGTCGCCACTTTCACGTCGCTATTTCCAATTCATTCAATCGTGACATAGAGAATTTTGCCGAAAAAAGGTTGCTCTTTCCGATAATGTCCTTGAAATTTTGAAAAAATTTAAATTTCACGTGAAAATGGAGATTTTTCGTAAACAAACACGATTTTTTTCAATAAACATTTTTTTTCAATTTTAATTTTCGTCCAGTTTACGGATTGGAATCACTGTAAAATCTTTGTAGATCATGTACTTTTGGTCTAAGCTTAAAGTATCGATGATTTATATAATTAATTTTGGTCCACAAAATTGAAATTGGCGGCCAAACCCACAAATTTTATACTTAAACATTCAAGAATTTTTTTCTCGAAACTATGGACTTTTGGAAAAAAATGATAAGAACGAAAAATTTTTAATATCGATTAAAGAATACAATAGCATTTTTTGAGACATTTATTTTTTTTTTTTGGCTTTTGGGTTTTTGAAGAAAAAAAAATTCTGAAAAAAATTCTGTTGCATTCTTTAATTGATATTAAACATTTTTCGTTCTTGTAATTTTTTTTCAAACGGCCATAGTTTTTGAGAAAAAAATTCTTGAAAAAAATTTGGCGTTTTGGCCGCCATTTTCAATTTTGTGGACCAAAATTAATTATAAAAATCATGGATACTTTATCTTTAGACCAAAAGTACACGATCTACAAAGATTTTAGAGTGATTCCAAACCGGAAACTGGACAAAAATTGAAAAAAAAAAAAAGTTTATTGAAAAAAATCGCGTTTTTTTACAAAAAAGCCTCCATTTTCACGTGGACATTTAAATTTTTTGAAAATTTCATGGGCACCATTTGAAAGAGCAACCTTTTTTCGATGAAATTCAATATGACACGATTACTTTCTCCATCAAATGAATTGGAAATAGCGACGTGAAAGTGGTGGCTTAAAAAGTGTCTGGCGTTAATGGGATTAAAAATCTCAATTTTTACCACGGATTCTTGATGAGCATACCCAAAATTAGTAGAAAATATGGGTGCGGGTCGAAAAACCGACAAATCAAAAAGCCGACAAGTCGAAAAACCGACAGTCAAAAATCCGCCAATCGAAAAGCCGACAGTAAAAAAACCGACAGTTCAAAAAATTATTGTCCTCCTG
Organism: Trichopria drosophilae; assembly: GCA_030407085.1. Classification (NCBI taxonomy): domain Eukaryota; kingdom Metazoa; phylum Arthropoda; class Insecta; order Hymenoptera; family Diapriidae; genus Trichopria; species Trichopria drosophilae. The sequence goes on from CM059583.1 coordinate 167,019,248, forward strand.
ATGATGTGCCTATTTTTTTTATGTGTCTTTTCGACAGTCGGATTTATAACTGTCGGTTTTTTGATTTCGGTTTTTAGACCCGCATCCGAAAATATGATTTTTACAAGGTCCCTCATCATCCAACACTAGCATACAAAAATAAACTCGAATCTCATCCAACATTGCGTAAATCGTGATGAGGAGTTTGCGAATTTCCTCACGATATCGCCGACGTATACGATTAATTGTTTTCACTTGTCAATTCGGAATTTATCTTTCTTTCGTTTGTTTGAGTTAGGCAGACAATGGTTCTATCTATCACTGCCGACAAAGTCGTAGTTGTTTTTTTTTTTCAAGTAATTCGCGTTTCGAAATTCGCGTGCCTGCTCGTACGTCGTCGGTTACGACGCAAGACTCGGACCCCAGGTAAAAGTCGTTCGATTTCCCACGGAGCTCATCCATCCTCGCTTTTTGTTTCTGGCCATTCGAGCTGATGCACGCGGTAAAATGAAAAATAAAATCCGGTTATGGGCAATGAAACTGCACGCATTCGTGCGTAGACAGAGTGACGCGGGAGCAAACTTGCGCCTTGCTGAGGATTCTCTGGTACCAAACACTTTCTCTCTCTTGGATGCTCTCGTAAAATGCACTGAAAGCGCATTATTTATGTTCCCTATCGCGGATATCATACGCGTCACCTTATTGGTCCATGCCGCCTGCGGGTCTTCGTTGAAAGGTTTCATCGCGTCGATTGTTGGGTTTTTTTATGATTTCTCAACTCACCCTCTTTCATCTACAGTGGCCCTCCTCATATTTTAACCATTCGAGTCAAGGAAGATGGCGGCTTCTTCCCTTAATTTAACGCTTCCCCTCATCCCCACGACTGGCAGTATGAGAGAATGTAAACAGAGAGAAGACATATGCGTCCTTCTTCACCTGTAAGCGCAAGAGGAAACAGCAGTCCGTACTCTTTTGAATGTGGACTGCTGCTACAAGCGCATGACGAATGGTGGGGGAACTCACGAGGGGTGAGAGTTAAAATAAGGGGAGGACTACTGTATTATGCCTCGGCGTTATCATCGACGTTGCAAAATCGACGTGTCATTTGACGACTTTTTCGAATGCGGTATTATTGAGGATTCTTCCCGCTAGAGGAAAAACTTTTAAATGGATATTTGCATTGTTATCGTTTTAACGTCATTTCAACTCTCGACATTCATCCGTTCGAAGCTTCATTATGATCGCCCGGTTATGTAAACGATTTTGACAATGCGAAAAGAGAATAATTCGAGTCGTCGGAGTATTTAATGCGTTTTTTTTCGAGTTGGTGAACCTGCAACAGCGACATTCTGGGAGTAATTATTGCGGAGAACGAAGTGGGCACAAACTTATTCTAAAGAGACATTCTTTTCGCCACGTTCCATCCTTATCGTTCTTTTCATTTCTCATTCTATCTCCCCCACTGTGGACCGTCTCGTCCTCTCTCTCTCTCTCTATTTCTCTTTATCTCAACGGCCATTGTTTTGTCGGTCTTTGTTGTCGAGTCTGAAACGTCCTCGCTCGGTTCTCGACGCGTCCCCTGCGTCGCACTTCCGTTTCTATCGTCGTCGTGGCGACGACGTCCGTCTCTTTTCTCTGCTTCCCCGAGACAGAGGATAACTAGGAAGTGGGTGGGACTTGATAGAAATAGTTGAAATGTGTTGCTGGATAATGATTCGGGCAGATCCCTCAAATGGTTGCAGCAGTTTCATTTTCCACATAATTTCATGTATCTTTAAAAATTTTAAAGTTGTACGAATATAGTTTTTTTGTGTTTAAGTCGCCATTTTGGATGCTTTCACCTTGAATTTCGAAACACCTGTATACATATTTTAAAGTCCAAGTCTCGAGGACACGATTTCTATACTTCCAGCAAAAATTCCAAACGATTTTAATATGAAAAAAAGGGTGCACCTAAAAAATCCGACAAATCACAAAACAGACACTTCAAAAACCCGACATTTCAAAATATTATACATTTCAAAAAACAGACATTAAAAAACCAAACATTTAAAAAACAGACATTTAAAAAAACAGATGCTAAAAATCCAGACATTTCAAAAACATACATTCAAAAAAACAGACATTTAAAAAAATAGACATTAAAAATCCAGACATTTCAAAATAAGACATTCAACCAGACATTTTAAAATAGGGACATCCAAAACCAGGGGTGCACCTCAAAAATCCAAGAAATCACAAAACGGACACTTCAAAAACCCAACATAAAAAAACCATACACTAAAAAATCAGACATTTAAAAAAATATCTCTGCATTTTGAAATGTCTGTTTTTTAAATGTCTGGTTTTTAAATGCATGCTTTTGAAATATCTAGCTTTTTAGTATCTGTTTTCTTAAATGTCTTGTTTTCTAATGTCGGTTTTTTAATTGTCTGTTTTGTCATTTGTCGGGTTTTTGAGGTGCACCCCAAAAAATGAGAAAAAAATCATCTAAATCATCCATGTTTTTTTACGTCAGATGTGCCGACATTGTTTTTGTTTAAAATACATCCTTTGAAAAATCCAGTGCAAAAATGTCCATTCAGGACTTAAAGGGTTAAAAGGAAGCTACATAAGCTAAATACAAAACTTCTAAACTAAAAAACCGTAACCTAACGCTATTTTGATCCATCTTAATCACAGTTTGGAACGAAGCGCCATCTGTTAAGCACTTAAAAAAATGACGACAACAGAAAATCATCGAAGCGCAATTTTGACGAATACTAAAATCAGCTGGTTTCAAAGTTATCTTTACCATTTTTCTAGTAGTGAGGCTTGTAAACCTGAACATTTCAAGTTTTTGGGTATTAATGGGCTAAGAGATTTTCTGTAAAACATACAGTGTAGAATTTCATAAATGGAAGGTTTCTGCAGAAAACGAGCTAGATTGTAAAGTGCCTTACGACTACAGTTCCGAATTTAATAAACCATGTTTTCATCCTTTAATAGTATGAAGTACGATTAAAAGTCGTTTTGCTGCGTTGACAACGTTGCCAAGCGAACGACTGTAATAATAGGCTGACGCCCATTTCTTGTCAGCTGCTATTAGGGCTCTTCTTCTTATCATTATTATTAAAGGAAAGTTCGCCACGGCAACATCTCGTTGCCGGAGAGCCAAAATGGTGGATCCTTTAAACCCTCGACTTAAAGCGAGGCAGACGGGATGGGAAACGGTTCGGGGAGAAAGATTTATTAAGCTATTATTTTGGACGTTGTATCCGGCTGGCGGTTGAACGAGGACGAACGCCGAAATTTGCCTGCGGAGGTCAATATTTTTCAGTCTGCCTCGTTCGCAAGATTCGGTTCACTGGTCCTTATCATTTCCAAATCGATCCACCTGGGGATACGTGCCTTCAGATAAATTCTCCAACATCGTTTGTTATTCATCACGGTCATTCTTGTTCGGTTGGTCCGAAAGTGGAGGACGTATCAATGAGCTTTTATCGAATTGATGGGAAATTGAAACATTAGTGGTTTGATTACTTTTAAACGTTACGATGAGAACAATGGACTAATTGTGTTTTCTTGGGTGGAAGACGGATACTGAAAGGACGACAGCTATGTCGCTGATTGTTCGTCCTGGCAAGAAACGTGCAAGGTTTTCCTTTTCTCTCGTTATTTACCCAGCAGTCAGTTGTACTGAAACGAGGCGAGTCTTTTTCGAGAAGTTTTGCCCGTCGCCCTGGGGCTCTTCCTTTTCATTCTTCTACTTCGCCGGGCGCTCCATACTTTGCCATCCATATTTTTCGTACGAATCCATCTCGCGAGGTACGCCACAATCATCCCGGGATTATATGCTTATTCGCGTGTCTGCCTTCAGCTAACTGTTCTTGTCCTACCATTTGCTTATTTTCTTACCTTTATCTTCCAGACAACTCGGGAATCTATTCCTCCAGATGCATTCGCTTCGGTCTTGTTGCAGATCATATGCTTCGTAATAATCTGCCGAGTATTGTGCATCTTGTTGACAGTTTAATTGAGATTGATAGAACGTAATCATATAGGAGAAATGTTATGGTCTAGAGGTTGACCTAAGATGGCAGTTGTTATTTCAAAGACAAAGGATCAGTTGTATTTTCCATCTGTGTATTGACACTAGTTTTTAATTATCAATCAGTGGTCGTTATTAGACTTCCTCTTCTAGAGTGCGTGGAAAATTTTCTTCCATATTGTTCAAACACTGGCATGTGAGTGACAGTAAGTGTTTTAAGGTGATCTATCGACAACCTTCATCCCCATCCAAAATACCAAAATAATTTGGACCCTAAAAGTTACTATGTAGAATTTTTTTCTTTACACGGATTCCCGTTATTGAAGGACCAATTTTAATGAAACGCATAATAACTTCAGTTCATTCAAGGATCAATCATAACCTGCAATATCAAGGATCAAATATAACCAAATAATCACTGGATGACAAACGGGATGTGGCGTAGTTAAAAATTGTTTCAGAAGGCAGAATGATCATGAACTTCTAACTTGATGGTGTGAGGATGACAACAACTGGACACATTCAGTCGTAGGCGCAATAAAATAAAAAAAAACAGTGAATTAAAATAAAAATAAACAGATGATCACTATATTCATTCGATTCACTTCCGTCTTAAAGACTGGAGTTGACTCAAGTACCTGATGGATTTATGTAGATGTGTGAGGGTTTGGGTCAAACGGTTGACAATGGTGCGACTATAACGATGACGTCAATTTACATTTGTATCATCTTTCGACCACTTTTGCCCCTTTTTAGTACGGATCAATTTCTTTTTCATTTTTCAAATACTTAAATCGATCATGACGATCAATTTTGCGATGACCGCTTGCTCTGCAAACACATACGAAGTAGGCTGCAAGCATCGTATAGACTCGTTTTCCGACCATGTCGTAAGAAGAAACGATCAATTTGTCGCAGTAGAGGGAGAACTTGGGCCATTTATGCGATGCCGTGCTCTGGGACGATCGTCTCGAAGATTATGCGGCCAGGCTGGTTGTTATTTATGACGTACCCGAGCACCCGAGTATATCCCGAACTACGCGGACGGTGATAATTTTCAATTAAAAGCGATTACCCGTGAACGTGCGCGTATCTCGCTCGTATAGTCCCAGTTTCAAGGTTGATTAAGGTGATGCTCATATACGCGATAGACATACATCTTCATATCCGAACCTATTGATGCAAATTGTGTCAATACCTCACGTGAAGGAACGTTCCATGTAGCATTTAATTGGGAGGAGGGAATGACCATCGTAGATTGAATTGATTGAATTTCGACATGAAAAACGCATTGTTGATACCTGACAATGTCAATTCGATCTAAAAAAACTCCTTAAAGACTTGGCCATCCTGAAAGATATATTGAAAATGCAACAAGAAAAGGGGAATTTTTTATTGGTTATTTTTTAAATGGATTTGTATTATAAAAAAAGAAGAAAAAACCAGACATGGAATTATATGTAATATTTATATTTTGTCGCTGTGATTGTGATTATTGTCAGCGACCTTGTTTACGGAGCCATTATTTTGTTGACTACTAGGGTGATTCTGTTTATGTTTCGAAACCGAATGAAGTATACTGATGACACCATCGGTAATTATCGCTGTTCCGTGTAGGTCATTTAATAGCGAAGGTGACTTGAAATAACGATCCATCGATGGATGTTTACAGTCAAGGTCATCTTCAACTCATATCCTACACAACATTTTCGTACATTTTTGTATATGTTTAAAATAAAATTTTGTTCTTTTAGGAGTAAAATCAGTTTCGAATACACTCACTCACTTATTAGAGTTATGTATTCACTCTTAGATTGAAGTGAAATAATTTAACTTTTTGCAAAAGTAAATATTCACCTGAATCATAGTTGCTTGGCTTGCACTCCATGGAATTTAGAGAGCACAATTGTAAAGGATACTTTTATATTTTTAAATAAACAATTTTTTTCAAGTGCACAAATAATTTGACAATTTGACGTCATAAATTGGACCAAGTAAATAATGCACGTCGGGGAATAAAATTCATCATTTACCATGGAAATAAACGCGACAGGATGGAACGATGTTCGCAAAAAAAGGTCGTCTCCTTATTGATATTCGACGGAGCGCTTCAAGAAAATCAAACAAATGAATCATCACCAAAGTCTGCGAATAGATAACGCCGTCGGATCCCATGTCGAACCCTCCAGAGTCTAGGCATTACATATGACCCTCACATTTCGAATCTTGAATATAAACGACGCTACCTAGAGCTTACGATCTTCACAGTGGACCTCGGAATCCGAAGGTCAGCGTTAATTCCTCCCAACTGTTTATATCGCTTTCATAATCAAAATAAATTGAAATATCTCAAGGTCGTCACGTAACATAAATAGACATTAATTGTTTGACACCGAAGTTTATTGTTTACATCGATGACTTGGTTTGTTTACGTTGTTCACCTAATAGAGAGGTCTCAAGTTATTCTATTATTCCTATATTAAACCTGATAATTTTCTGGTACTTTTCGTCGATGGTTAGGTCCTTTCAGGTTTGGGGCGGTATTCTAAAAAATTGACGGAAAATGTAAATATAACGATCCCGTTTTGTACCATAAATAAGGTTTAGTCCTGTTAGTAATATTCTAATGGAGGACTTAGGTGCTTACTTTCTAGCTAAGATAAATTGGAGGGAAGTCCGACTTTAAGAAAATTCGTTTATATATGAAGAATATATATGGTTTCCAGTATTTCCGGCGATGGATAAAAATGAAGGATGATAAAAGACCTAAGGTCGGAAAACGCTTTCACATTTTCAAATTGAGCGAATGATACGTAATGTCCAAACACCCATTTCACAGTTGATTTTCAAGGCTTGGTCTGGTTTTCTCATGGCATTGGACCACTCTGCCCTCCATCGACGGAAGTCACAACGGTCGCGTTTCCTCGTTACGTCGCCAAGCAGAATTTGGAATCGACGCGTGCCGTAGCACAGGACGTTTCCTGGACAGTTGGGTGACGTCGGTAAGGTAACGGGGGGGTCACCCTCGTACGAGACGTCTCGAATCCAATCTCAATTTCCCAAGAGTAGCCGTCTAGCTCACTCGACTTCCCAAAACTTCTCGTCCGATCCACTCGCGTCATCGCCTTTATTAAAGTTTCACTCCGACCCTCCAGTTTCTTCCATTTTCATTCGGATGGCTGCCAGACGGGGCATCAATTTTTCCCCGCGTGATTTAACGATCGATCAACTTGTTCCATTTCAGGTAGGGAAATATTTCATCGTAATACTAGTGGAATAATAGAAATGGTTGGAAAAAGCATACTTGAATAGGATGTACATGACAGATCATCCAACTGCAGGGCAGGATGTTACAAGATTTTGGTATCGACAATTACAAGGAAACAATCTGATATTCTAACCTAACCTATCCAAGACTTGGATGAAGATGTCTTGTATCATCAACCTATCCTAATCTTACTGTATCCATCATAAAAATGTATTGGACCCATATAAAGGACAACTACATTAAGGCACCTAGTTTAAAGACCTTCCACCCGAAACCGTTTATTTCCTTGCATGTGATTGTCGATGCCGAACTTTCACTTGTAACTTCCTGTTCCACAGTTGAGTGGAAACATCTTTGTTAGATTAGGTTAGGATATTTAAACAAGGTGATTTATATTATTAAGATATCTAACCTAACCAATGTAACTATTGTTTCAAGATGTAGCAGTGAAAAGTCAAAAACGAAATTAAGACCGACTATTGGGATGTAAACAGTTGAATTCGGTTGCAGATGATCGTGAGCGACCTTCGGTTCGGTTCCTTCCTCTTTAAGTCTGCGATGGGATGGGAACGAGCTGACGAGACCCGGTGGCTGCGCGTGCGCGTAGACGATTCTATCGACCGCCGTTACCGACAACGTCGTCGCCATCGCCGTCGACGTCGGTGCTGCAGTAGCGCAGACACGATCTGCCCCTTCCATACGTCCGAAGCTGTAGGATATCAACCCGTCAGCCGCCCACCGCTGCTCCCGCGGCCTTTAGCCGCGCGCCGTTTCGACCGGGAGAGCTCGGTGCAAAATAGGCGGCGCGCAACTCATCGGGGGTGGCGAATAACCGCTGGCGGCGTTGCACCGGAGCGGCCTTGACTCGCTACTTTCCCTGATAATATCGGCAGACACCCGGGCGGCGGCAACGAGCCACCGCGCCGGGCTAAACCGCGAAGCTTTGCCGCGCGATATGCGGTAAGGGATGAAGTGCTTTCCCCTTTCGCCAACTTCGGATTATTTCCCGCGGATTTAACCACCCCCGGAGCTCTGTTTCTCATTTTTTTGGACGAAGAGGTGATTTTTGTCACTATGGCTTACATTTTTATCGAGAACTGATGAGCGAGGAGGGCGGCAAGCAGGAAAAACCAAGAAAACTCGGGGAAATTGATATGGTCCAAAAATTTCAAACAAGACAGGAGAGAAAGAAAGGGGGTTCGGGTTGAAAAACGGACATACCAAAAAGCCGACACTTTAAACAACCGACTGTCATAAATAATGCCGGCAGTCGAAAAGCCGACATTTAAAAAGGCGATCCATTAAACAATAGACACATGAACGGGTGAGGGCGAAAAACTGACAAATCAAAAGATTTGTTCAACTCCTTGCATTGACCTTGAAGTAATTTTCACTTAAAACGAATATATCTCTTGTGTATAACCCCAAACATTACGAAAAACGTCGATTTATACGGCTTTTTTCGTGTAACTCGTTTTGCTCAATAGTTACACGAAAATCACTCAAATAGAAGTTGTAGAGATTGAAAAAACAAAAAGATTTAATCCCTTGTACATTACGTTTTGATGAAAATTAAGCTCACAGGGAGCCTCCTAATATTATGAAATTGAAAAAAAAACACACATTTTTCGGCAATTCGCATTACATTAAAGTGCTTCCAAACATAACGTATAAGGTATTGTATTCTTTGTTTTTTCAAGTGCTACAACTTCTTTTCACGTGATTTAGCGAAATGAGTTAGATGTGAAAAACTACATAAATCGGCATTTTTCTACCATTTTGGGACAAGAGATATATTCATTTTAGGTCAAAATGACTTAAAGGTCAATTGTAGGAATTGCAAATCTTTAAAAAGAATCTTATTCGTTGAAATAACATTAAAGTTAGCTGAGTTATTGCAGAAATAGTGCTTTTTCCCTTCAAAATGATAAAGGATGGGAAAAAAGCAGAAATAACACTTGCTCCGGATGCCATTTGAAACTCGAGAGTTTCGAGGTTTTTCATTACGAATCTCAAGTCGAAATTTAAAATGGCGGATTCAATATCTCCAATCGCAGCCAGAAATGGTATCGCTAAATTGTATGAAGCTGAAGCTAGCCCCCTATTCCAGCCCCTACTTCTCTCACCCCTAATTTTGTAACTCGTTAATTAATTTCATATTGTTAAGACTATCGAACGGGAGTAGAGGCTGGGATAGTTTCAGCTTCATTTAAATTTTTATGATAGGGTTTTCAAGGCCACAGGTATCGAAGCTGAAATGGAATCCCAAAAATTCAAAATGGATGTTACAACATAACCGACCAAAATGGTATCGAATTTCATCAGAAATTTTCACTTTTAATAGTGCAGTACACATGTTACACTTTGCAAAGCTGTCAAAATTGTTCTCTGGGTACTAGACATAATGTCAAGACACTTAGAAGAGCAGTATGTCGAAATGACATAAATCCATGCATTCTTGCAGTGCACAAAGCATTCTCATCACCTGATCCGTAGCTGAAGTTTCAGTCAAGTTCTTGTCAAACGCAACGGAAGATTAGCCTAATACCACAGGGACAAAGTAGATTACTAGTAGATTTTACACTTAATTAAATTTAATACTACAGAATCGAATGAGAATGTTTGACATTTTTAAAATTGGTTTCTTTTTTTAAGTTAACGAATTTTCCTCCACTTGGGACAGAGATTTTCCATTCAAAGATGTCAAGGCAACCGACCTACTAACAGAAAATCCTTCATACACAGAATGCGATGCATATTTGGGAAGTTTTCTGAAAATTTTAAAAATAGTCGTATTGATTTGATTCCAAAAAAAATGTATTTTTCGGTAAAAAACTCGACGTCAAACAAACATTATTTTGAAATTCTTTCCTTTTTTTGTATTGAACAAAAGTGGTCAATATGACCGCAGGCTTATGTGAAAACAAAATGTGAGCATTAAAGTAAACTTTAAATTTCATATTCGATGATTACAACTTAAATTAACATACAGTTCATAATTATTGCACTGTGTTTGTCAATTGTAAACATTACTTTGTGATTAATTGGTTCTGTGATTACTAAACGTCTGTGTTTACTTGTAATACGCCGCCATAACAATGCAGCAAATGCAAACAAAGCCTTTTCATCGAAAACGTTGGAAAGTCGAAAGAGTAGGAACAAACACGGGCAATAATGCATAAATATTCAATAATTATTAAATTATTATATGCCAGGGTCTTTCTCAACGTGTTAACGAATATTAACATTAATACAACATTATCAGATCCCATTTCCATCACTATTAAATTCTCCGGTAAGGGGTGTTAACATGCGGGGACATAATAGACAGTGTAATATTGAGGTGGGAAGGAGAAATTCGGAATATTCTATAATATTCCTGTCTCGATATTATGGATTTACTGTCGCGTAGTAAAGGGGGCCTGTCAATCAAATTATTTGTCGTCTTAATAGATATTATTAAGTACTTTATTTGAATACAGTAAATAATTTGTTGGTCTAGTATACAATTTCCTCTGTTATTAATCAACCGTCCAATTAAAAGAAGTTTTTATAAACATTTGTTTGCGGCTATTTGATTTTCCAAAAAAATACGGATTAAACTGAATTCAATTCCCATTTTATAAATTCTCAATTTTGTTCCTTAATTTTTTCAAAAATTGAGAAAAACGATAAAAAATCTTGTTTTCCAATTGTCCAGACGATTTTCTGATTTCAGAAGATTATTTTCGCTTATATCCTTTAGCAGCAATCGATTATTTTATTCCTTTAATGTTTTATGTGATTTATAAATTGCTTTTAAAAAACATGCTTGTTCACACAAAATTTATCTAAGTACATGGTATATTTCAATAAAATATTTTTAACTTTTGTATAATAAAATATGTAAATATTGTATGGAAGAAAAAAATAAAACTTTTTAATTCGTAGGTTATCGAGAAAGCAAATTTTACAAAACGAGAAGACATATTTTTTGTCAAGGTTCACATATCCATCTCCTGTATTCTTTTACGACTCTTTTGAACTCGTTTCGAGTCTTATATTCGTATTATTTTTCTCTTTCGAGCTCGTTGATCTTCTTCGGATCTGAGGTCTGGCGAAGAAAAAAGGACTGGACTTACGGGAACGTTAAGAGTATTAGGGTAGTCTGGAAGACTGGATTATGATATAGTGCCTCGATGGGACAGTCTTTGAACTTGACAGCGTTTTTTACTACTCTTTTCAACGGGACGAAACGGGATAAAAAACGAAAGCCTGCTCGTGCTATTGGCCTTGTAAATTTGCAATGTAGAAAGCCGTAGCATTATTATCTAAAAAAAAGTTGACGTACTGCCGACGGAACTCGAAAAGTACTTTCGAATAGGAATTTTATGCATAACGGTCTGATCTGAATTGTTTGCTTGATTTTTTGAAATTTCAATGAATTTTAACCGCTTATTTCGTGAAAATAACTAAATTTTTTTATGTAATGAATTAAATTAAGGAAAAATATAGAAAAAAATATAGGAAAGAAAAATAAGTTAATAAATTAAATTAGTTAAAATGGCAGTAAGGATGATTAAAAAACTGTTTTTAATTGTTTTATTTTTTGTTTGTAGGTCTAAACATTGTTAAGAAAGTTTAAGGAAATGTTTTCCGGAAGTTTTTCAGACTTCTTTAACGATTTTCCTCAAATTATGATTTTACGACAATTTTGATGTAAATTTCATAAATTATAAAACTGTTACATAAATTGCATAAAGCAAGACTTCTCACATTTTTGGTCCTAACTTTTTGAGCCACCAGTATGCAAAATGAGATTTGAGCTCCGTTTTTTGTCTTGTTATTCTTTAATATATTTATAAACACAAACAAATATGTCAAAATAGCAATTTCTGATTACAAATTGATAGCGAACCATATATCGCTCTTTAAAAATTCCAAATGGCGTATCCAATTTGTCTAAACACCAGGTTTTGTATCCCAAGATTCTGAGAATATTGAGTTTTGTAAATTTTCATTGAATATTTTTTATTTTAGCCGCCATATTGGATCCTCCATTTTTAAATTTTAAACACCGATATAATTTTTATTGTTATTAACAATGAAAAAATTAAAAGATGGATATTCAAAACTCCAAATAGAGGATCCAAATAGGAAACAAATTTTTCAAATCGTTTGAAGCAAAAAGCTTGAAACTTGTTACCCGAGGGAAAATTGACAAACAAGAATAAATTGTTATTTTATTTTTGACTAGTATTCTACATCCGGCAGTTGGTTTGGTACTATTTTTGCTCTGCGCGTAGACCAGATGAAATTGGCGACTCGGGGGTTTTCGGAGGCGCTGATTACAAATCTGAATTCTTTTTTGAAAATTCAAAGATGGCCGACCGCAATGTTAAATGGATAAGGTCAGACTTCACGGTAAAATTTCAAAACTTTCCAAATTCACAATAACATATAGGGGGTTCCTATATAAAAGTAACGACTTCGACCTTGGAATTACCTTGAAGATCTCGAGTAAGGATTTAATTAACGTTATACTCATATGTGAATTTTCCTGCTCTTTTCGAATTCACAATATATTTAATCTTCATATGAGCTGTTCGTGGTCAAGGTCAAATCAAAGTCGACATTGAAAAGTCAGTAAAAAGTATAACATTTTTGTATATGTATAATATTTTTCAAAATAATTACATTGTATTTTCACATTGTTCATATTCAACCATGACATTAGCTGTCTTAAAAAACGAAATCCTCTTTTCAGGGAAACGCTTAAAAACCCGACATTTTAAAAATGGCTGGCTTTTGAAGAATCCGGGATTTTTGTGCTGTTTTCATTTTCAGTGCGAATTCACACGCATGATGTAGATGCATTTTAATTAATCTCTTTCCTTGAACATACGGTGTACGGGAGAATTGTCGCGTTTTCGGGGACCAGGTGGAGGAACCGCGTGTCAATTTGCACGTTGACATATCGCGTCAGACAATGCCTCGATCGGAACGCAGAATGTCAGCTCCGGAGTATTGGCTCGTCTCCGTCGTGCTGCAGCTTCCCTCGTCGCCGCAGCAGCTCGGTTTGTTAGACTCCAACAATCCGGGAATGGATCGCTCGCGTCGTCCGGATGTCAGAAGCGCATTAATGCGATGTACCAACCGACCGTTGATGTCTGCCTGCCACGAGTCTGAGGGTTACGAGGCGTCGATCTCTCAGCCCGGAGGGGAGGAACTTGCAGAAATTTCTGGGTTTCTCTTTCGTGCCATGTGTATATATATATATACCCAGAACCGTAGAGTCGGCCAGAATTCGCCTTTGATCCCAGCCTCCGCCCTCGTCAAACGACCTTTCGTAATTGAGGGAATACTTACAGAACACTTTTACTCGAGATAGGAAAAGCGAAACATTATACCGGCTAACTGACTTTGAGGCGCGCCCTCCCACGGAAGGAGGAGGAGACGTGTTTTTAGGAGCTTGATGAAAATTTAAGGCGACGGACGATCGTGAAGCCAAGCCCGTAAAACACGAATGACATGAAACGAGAACGTATCGTGTACAAAGTGACTGATTCTTAGACGTTTAAAATTTGGGAGCGTCATCACGTCAAAATTGTTTACACGGATTTTGTTGGTTCAGACATTATTCAAAAGATTCATAAAATTATCAAGGAGGTTGGAGAATAGATTTTTCATTAAATTTCCAAACGAAACGTCTTTTACTAAAATTTGATCCGACCCATAGATTTTAAATTACAAGGGTTTGAAATTTAACAGCTGATAACGCTGAGCTGAACCACCAGATGGCGCGCTAGTACTACGGAGTCACGTGTGGTGCGCGTTCAGTGGACGACTTAAAAAACTCATATCTTGAGATCTATGGGTCAGATTGAATTTTTGTAAAGAACTTTTTGGTTTTAAATTCATTCAGGGAAAGAATGCTTTTGTGTTCTTTTCTTTGTGTTTACTTTATATGACTTTTCGTCCATAATAAATGTGTATCGACTTGTTTATAATAAATTTAAATAATTTTATATTAATTTCAACAAATAATAAATGTTTTCCTTTTGTCTGTTATAGGTAAGCATAATCAGTTGTGTGAGTTTGATCTATCAGGGAATTAGTAAAACATGACGAGGTGCAGAAAGTGAGTTTGTCCTATATTATATAATATTTAATATAAACGCTAAAAATTAATTAAAATCATTCTGTTAAATGTATTTGTATTCCCTAATTATGATTTTTGATGTAATGCCCCATAAATTTGTGCGAATAAACAAAAATATATTTTAAATTATATTATAATTATATTTATTTTCAGTGTTTTTTTTTGTTTTTTGGATTTCTTTTACGAATAACTAATTTTGAAAAATCGTAGCTTCAATCACTTTTTGCATGTTAATGTCCGGCTCCCTCAATAAAAAATTTTAAGAAAATGTTTGTTTAGCAAACTTATGTAACGTTTTCGTGTTATTGTACGTATAAAAAACAACAAAAAAGACGAGAGATCTGAAATTATTCATATCTTCAATAAGGTGAGTAGATTGATTTTTGAATAATTGAATTTTTTTGACAACTTAAAAATATAATGAAGAAATTTAAGACAATTTCATAGTAAATTGGAATACAGAAATAATACACTTTTGTGTAAAAATTCCATCAATAACCAAGAGAATGAAGCAACGAGGATTTATCGACAGCTTAGAAAGGATCGCAATGATGGCTCATTGCCAACGCCGAAAAAGTTTTACATTGCCGCACATCCACCTTGCCTTGTATATTAAACTTTTTATAGAGCATACTAAGAGGAGTTCGGGTCATATTAAAATACTTTTTTTTCCATCTCAATGCGGTTAGCGTTGGAGATAACCGCTATTTATTTTCATAGTATACATCTTTGTGTATTTAAAGTTGCTGAGGTTTATTACTTATTATCTCGGAGTTTTATTTGTTTAAAAATTGTGGATTTATGGTAGGAACTTTAAGTATTTGTTAAACATAATTCTGTCAGGCTTAGGGAGTAATTAAGGTCATTTCAAATTAATCAATCAAGAAACAAGTTTTCTGTAGGCCTTTATAGTAATTTATCCTTTTTTTTTTGTAACAAGTAATGTTTTTTTTTTTAATGCAATCAAATTTGCTTGACGTCACAGTGGACGTGATTACTGTACATCAGCATCAACGTTTCGGTCACTTGTGAGTTATATTTAGCTCTAGTTAAAGTTTGCCAAAATCAATTTTTTTTTAAAGGACGAAGAAACTTCTTTCCTCATTACACCTAATCGGTGGTTGCTATATATGAAATCAAAAGTATTATTTTCTCATCTATAAATTAAGGATGATACTATTGAAAAGAAAAGAAAAGCAGAAAAAAGTAATAAAATTAAAGATCATAATGATTCTGCAACTTTGTTAATGATAGTTAATACTCAATTGTCGTATTAAACCTTTGTTTCAATTTGTTTAATTTATTAATAGAAATAAATAAATAAAGTAGGACACGTCATTATTTAACATTTATTTTGTCAATATTTCAGTATAATTTCTCTGATAATTATGAATCGAATGCGATAGAATAATCAATGTACCTTAAAACGATCAGAATATTTTAGGAAAGTAAATGTAATCTGCGTATAGCACTTTAAAAGTAAGCCCGACCTTATATTACATCAAGGGTGTTGCTCACTACCCTTATCCTTGTTCTGAACAGGGACTCAAGAACTCTCTTATTTTGTATGCAAAGGGAACGCGAAATTCCACGCCTTACGTGGATAAGTAATGCGATCTGTAATCTTCCAATATAGGTTATCGAAAGTCGATGAGATCGGTAAATCTGTCATCATCGATGTAATCGTGTATCTCGAACCCCAGCTTAAACATGTGCATCGCATACTAAAATTTTTTATTTACTGCTTTTTTAAAAATTTAGCGACTATTTTGTCCATGGAAATTTTCATCATTTTGTTTTTTTTTTCTGTGTGGTGTTAATATGAATATTTTTGTTCTATTATTGAATGCTGCACCATACTTTACAATAAAAAAAATAAAGAGCTTCCTGCACTTGATATATGTTATTAAATGATCATCTGCTGATAATTTTCGGCCCTCGGTAAGTATAAATTTGTTTCTTTATTATTTTACTGTATTATACCTTGTCTTCTGACTTTCGTAATTTTTTCATTTCAAAATAAGAATTCATCTATGTCTCAGCCTTCCAAAACCGTAATTCGACGGTAGATTTTCAGTTTTAACCGACTTATAGTTTTTTATTTAATATATGATGTTAGTATTTCGTATTCTCATAATGTAGTTCCTGAAAAGCAAGTTTAAAATGTCGTAAATAGGGTTAAAAATGTCCCGGTGGTGGAGATTGTGGACGGTTTTTTTGTATTTTTTTCAGACTTGGGAATAGACACGTTCGAAAAGGTCAAAATATTAACCAATTAACGGGGTTCTAAAGTGGTCCGCCGGTAAGGTAGAAAATTTCATTAAAAAACGTAAATTCAAGATTACTGAATAAAATTTTGAAAATTCGGGTTCTTTAAGGGCAATTCTAGGGAAACAAGTCATTTTTATTTATTTCCGAACATTCTAGGTCAGTTCTCAATTAATGTCTTTATTATTTTCTATGATACCGTATATAGTAATTAAAATTGCCCTTACAGAGCCTGAATTTCGAAAAATCGTTTCAGTCATTTTTTATTTACGGATTTTAGAGAAAATTCCTACCTTATCCGACGAGCACTTTATAACCTCCTTAAGAACCAAATGTACATAAATTTAACGTAAAGTTTGCCAGTACTTTTTAGTAATAAAGCGTAATAGTAAAAATATTCAAATGTATTGTCGAAAACCTGTGCTTTCGAATGATGTATCGAAATACGAGCACTTATTTTAAAAAAATCAGGATTTTTTTAGGATTTTTTCACTTATCGTTAGTTTTGTTCATCATTGCCCACATTAGAATACCTCAGACATTTATAAATATAGCACCAGAAGTTTTTGGGTTAGAAGATAGGACGGTAATTAAATTTCAAGATGGCGGCTAAAGAATGGTTACTTTTTTAAAAATTTAAATTTTTACAATTCTATTATCGGTTATCCCAAACATTTTTGATGCGATATTTATAAATATCTGAAATACTCAAATGTGGGAAATGATAAAAAAATACCGACAACTGAAAAAAGTTCATAATTTTTAGTAAATAAATGCTCGTAATTTGTTTACTCTTCAATTTGCGGCATTTTTCGATGACCATTCGAATGAGCGGGGTCTGGACATTAAAAAATGTCAATTCGAAAACTTGTTTCACTACATTTTACTACTAAAAAGTACTGTATAACTTCACGTAAAATGTATGTACGGTTACAGACGTAATACGTGAGGAACATCGTAAGCATAATCATTGTTTTACATTTCATTACATTTGACTAACATTTTTCTGACAATGTACACCACTTACATCCTTTTTAATGCATTTTATTTCAATTTTGACATTCTTTTCCCATTATACGTCCACATAAGTGAATGCAACGTCGCGTCGATTATTACGTGTAAATCGCGACAAGTTAATTTATAGTTTTGTTTCTCTCGAGTCGTCACGAGCATTTTTACGATCGTAATTATCGTCGAGTTAACTCGTAAAAATTGTCGTGCTCGAGTCGAATTCGAACAAAAAAAAAACGAGAATGTCATTTATTTCGAGTTTCTTCGGTTTCTTCGTCACTCTCGTGTAAGTGAATATGTGTAAAGTATCTCACCTGCTTTTTTACTAGTATTGAGTATTTAAATTTTAAAAGTATATTTTTATGCAAATAATTTTTTTGTTATATGAACGCATGATTGGACAATAACTTACTCTTTCTAACCTCATTTTCAGATTACAAAATCATACGACTGCATGTTGCGCATCAAAAAAACTATTTCATATGATTGTCAATCAACTTTAACATCCAGAATGGTAAAATTCTCTATTTTATTAAATAATCCCCGAATATATATCCCGCGATGAACATGAACGAAACAAAAATAATTAAAAAATCAAAGAAATTTATTGCTTTTCCAGTAATTTTTGTGGAACAGCACCTCAATAATTACCGAACAAGATCAACAAGTTTTAAAATTGAAATCTAGACGAAGAAGCTTGAAAAGTACCGAAAAGTGTTGCTATTGTACAATAATATAATAGTGCGAGATATATGCGATTGAGCCTCAAGCGTTCCCAGGTTCGAATCTCCGTCAGGGTCGAAAGTTTTTTTTATCATTTATTTGAGAGCATCGAAAAATTCGCAGAAAATTCTAATTACATGCGTTTCTACGAAACTGTACGCGTGTAAAATAAAAAAATAACACATTTTTCTTTAATTCGAAATTCGTCTGAAAAAATGTTTGTCGATGGCGTAGAATCGCAGTTTTGAATAAGGAGAGAAATGTTGGAAAAAATATTGCAGAAGTAAAGAGACAAAAAATATACTTGCATATTATTTTTATAATTTTTTTTAAAGAATGATCACTTTACCCGAGTAAATCTCCAGTAACGTAGCGAACCGCAGTCGCGTCAGATGAAGAGGATTACAAATCCAATTAAGGACGATTAAGCGTACCAGCGACGCAGCGCGACGCTAATGAACATCGCGGAACTTTGTTGCCCGGTTCACGTGACTCTTTTGTGTTTAGTGTTACGGAAAATTCAGTTTTCTGCCTGTTCTTTACCGAAATCTTTTGTAACAAACTACCGGGAAAACAATTCTCTTCAGTTCGCGGAATGGAAGGTTTTTGTCATTTTACAAATGTTTCGACAACGCATTGTTTTTCTTTCCGCTCGCTTTTTTTCTATTTGTGAGTAGGAAAATGCTTCGCTGGTATACAATTTTTATAAACGATATGTAACTAATGTATCTGCTATTTTTTTATATTAAAAAGTTAAAAAATTGATAAAATGCATTTGATGAATTTTAAAGAGATCTTAGTTTACCTGCTCGATGATCTTCAAATATTGGAAATAAATTTGATCAAAAATTTTGACCTTTCATTGCGACGGCAAAGTAGACCTCACTTAAGTAACCTTGTTATTGAATGTCTTTTAGACCGCCAGCAATGATGTAATTCTCTAACCTACAAATTCGAAAGTGTACACGCGATCATGTTTCCATTCAAATATATTTGACAGTTCGTTAATTTGACATCTTACATTTTTCTAAATATTATGTAATTTAAATTGATTGCTGTGATTCTCTGGAGATTTGTATCACCTAAGAAAAAATTGGAAAAAATTATTTCATTGGTTTATTGACCTATCAAAGTAAAGTTTACTAAATTAATACTATCTATTGTTAAGGGCTTTCATGCCTGTTTATAAATAAATATTATAACATAAATACGGAAAGTTGACAAAAGTAGTAAAAATAAAGCGTTATTTAAACAATTTTTGTAGAAAACAATCGAGAATTGATTGGCACTAATTTACAGCGCACTTGTCTTAAAATGTATCAGATTATGCAACCTTCATTAAAAATAAACAAAAGTGATATTTATTTTAGTCAACAAACAAAAGTTTTTAAAATTCTACTTCCGAATTATTATCTACTTTCGAATTAGACCTACTAAAAATAATAAAATTGCATCAATATAATTGAGTACAAAATAAAAGCGCCCATCACTAAGCTGAACATTTAATTTTTTCGATCATAATAAAGTACATTTTAATCGTATCGTTTCTTCACTATACGTGTTCAATTTACTTTGTAATACAATTTTTGTGCGATGTAACGCAAAAACTGGAAATACCACTTAATATTTCGAACTCTAAGATAACGCATGTGACGTTGGTAGTTAATATACAGCTTGCTCGCTTAATGCCAAGATTCTTTCACGCTGCGAATGTATTTTCGTATACGCGTTATGTACAATTCGCCAGCAAATTTCGTACGCGAGTTTTCTATTCTGGTAGATTCGTTTATATTTGATCAAAGATCATTGACATTGAGTGTTATGACGATAAATGTTTTTTTTTTCTTGTACGAGTGTTTTCTTACTATTGCAAAGTGAAATAACATGTATTTTTTTAATTCGGATTTTTGAGGTCAGAAATAGTTTTTGTTCTACTCTTGGTATCAATGTGCAGTTATTCGGGGTCCATAGATGTAACAAAAATGTTTTTAGCAGTTAACATGTAAAGTGTTTCAAAAATATATTCCACTCACTTAATGTAATATTAGAAAAGAAAAACCGCGGGAAAAACTACAATCGAATACCTAATTACAAAAAATTAAGTATTTTTCTGCATTAAATGGCATAATAGGTTAAGGTTTTAATTATGAGTGATTCAATATGGAACACTAAAGTAAATCTGAATACCGTAGGTAAAATATGAAAATACGAATATTATTACCATTGAAAGTGATAAAAATGTCATGAATATTCTAGTTTATGAAGAGAACATGAAATAATAGGTCACTGAATATTTTAGTATACTTGGGTAAAATATTAGTCGATAATATGACAATTTATCTAAATAACGACGATTTTTTTTAAATGTATCGAATCTGAATGTTTCGATTTTCTTTTTCTTTCTATTAAAAACAGTATGGTCAAGTTACGTAATGAAAACTGCTTTAGTGGATATCCTTGATAAAAATGTCATTTTTCATATCTGCATTTTAATATATTGTTCTTTGTCATATGATTTTTCTAATAATATGTTGAGAAAATGTTTAATTACATATTTTTTTTTTAATTTTTAAATATTTACGAAAAATTCTGGTATACAACAGTGAAAATTTCCGAATGCAGCGACTCGGAAATCATTTAAAAATGCTATGAACGAAGTTCTTAAAAGTTACCAAGGAATATACTGGATTTTTCCCCGATTTTTGAAACGATATTTTTTTTATTTATATTTAAACTGAAACAATTTTTTAGAATTTAATAAAATGTTATGCAATAATTTTAGTGTATTCTTTGAATTCTAATAATTATTGTTCTTTGAAATTTTTTCAAAAAAGTAAAAATTAAAAATGATAGAACAATAAAAAAATATCTCGAGAAAAAAATCCTAAACATTAGAAATTCTTTTCTGTAAAATTAAAAAAATATACAAAATTTGTTTCAAAATTAATCATTAATCTTAATTTTTTTTAAATTTAAATGAAAAATGTCTGAAAATGTCATTTACATTCTATACATTTCTTAATTATTTCAAAGAACATTTTATTCTGACTATTTTTTAATGAAGTTCATAGTTTTCGAGTTTCAACGTCCAGTAATTTTTTAAAGAAATTTATATTGTGACTCCATTTTGAGGTCGTTTCAATGAAGTAAAGTAACAATGTATTATTCTTAAAATTCAATTATTTCATCTACTGTTGTCGAAAGTTTTCATAGAGTTCCTATATTAAGATTGCTCAAAAAAAATGGATAAGACTGAATTCTTCGACAATTTTTTCAAATTTGTCGGAAACTCAATGATGCATCCCAAATTTCGGCTGTTTTTTGTATGTGAATTTGGGATCAGAATGCATGACAAATAAAAGTTGATGATAATAGCTTACTGGTGTAAAAATTTCAGGTTGAACATGTATCTTAATCTTTAGATATTGGAGTTCAGATTTAAAATTTACGGTAAAAATTAAATTTTTTGAAAATATCTCCTTTGAAAATATACATATTACGTTAAATTCACAACAGATATTTTTAGTTTACAATTGTCGAAAGAATCAAAACAAATTTTTTCAGGACTGAAAAAAAAATCAAATTTTCTATATTTTTAAAACAAAGACAAAATTTTGTTAACAATATTTTCGATTCGGAGAAAATTTGTTTAGATTCTTTGGACAATTCTGAAGAGAAAAATTTCGTTTGCAAATTTTTTGTGAAATGTATATGTTCGGAGATAAAAAATTTCGAATTTTCAAAAAATGCAATTTTTGCAATACAATCTGTTACATTTTTGTATTTTTTTGTTAATGTAACTTTGTCCATGGACAGTTGTCGAGGATAATTAATAAATTGGTTTCAAATCATATGCTCAATTTGAAATGTTGACACGAGTAACCTAACAGCAAAAAATTTTCTTTCGCTTACATTTTTTTTTACATTTCGCTTACAACCAAAAACAGTTGAATTTTTGCCACTCTTTGTCCTCGAAATCCTCAAAAGCGACCTCCAAAATAGTACTATATCTAACTTTAATTTCTGTTTAACTTTTATTTTCATACGAAATTTTATTGATTGTTTTGACGAAATTTGATTGAAATTGCAATGAAAAAATATAGTTTCAGGCATTTATGGGTTAAATAAACATCGAATTCATTCATACTAATTTTATATAATTACGTATAAAAGTGAAAAAATAAACTAAACAAAACACAATTAATTCTCAATCTACAATGGCCAACATATCTTTAATACACTTTGCAATAATTTTATGGTATTTTACTTTTATTTTACGCTGATGACTTTTCTTCAAAAGTAATTTTGAATAGTACCCGGAGCGTTTCGAAATTTTCTCATAATCATTCTCAGCACGTACAAAAACGAATGCGGGATTGAAGAAAACTTAGTAAATTCTAGCCGTCGCAATTAAGTATATTCCGTTTGTTCAACTGGAGCCCAGGTGGCCCGAAATTTACGGTAACGAATGTGCCCTGCTAACGCACCAAGTTTCGCAAATTTCTCCAAGTTGGAAATCCTCCTCCTTAGTTTACTCTTGAAGAAGACTCAACGTGGAGAATTTAAAAGCAGCTACGGCGAAGGCGGCAGCAATGTCGGCGTAATTCGGGTTCCGAGCCGGACACTTGGAGGTTGAAATAAATTTAACCCGGGCAAGTTTCAACAGCCTCCACCACCGGAGAATTGCGAGTCTCAACTCCCGCATGGATTTACAACCCAAGTAGATTTGTCTTTGCCATTAGCCGGAAAGCCTATTTCGTCGAGGCAATGCCAAAATAAATCGGGCTACGTCATGAACCTAACCTCAATCGTCAACAACGTACCATGCATCAATCACCGGGTGTATTTATACCCTCCGGAGGATTATCGGTAACGTCTTTGAAGGAGGGACTGCTGCAAGGCCACGCGATAAAAGTCAAGGAGGTTCTTAATTTCAAAATGTTTTTATTTATAATTTTGGATTACTGTGTGATTTAAATCTGTTCATTTTGTTAACAAAATTCAGGAATTTAGTTAGACGATTTTAAAATAAAAAAGAATTTTTAGGTTTATCCTATCAGTAAATTAAAAAAGTCATCCCAAGTCGGGATCGAACTCTATTATGTGTTCGGGTTGGTAATCCGTTTCCATGGCTGAAGGAACTTTCTTTGATGAATATAAGAATAAGGATTACTTGATACCATGTTCTAAATAACTGATGCTATTTTCATTGAATTCAGCATAAAAAATATTTAAAATGAAAATGAAAACTGAAAATGTGTTAAAAATAACACAGGCCAACAAAATTCGAGAAAATTGCAGAACCAAGACACAGAACATATTTTCCAAAGGTATTTGACGCGCTAATTTCCAATCCGACTTCAAAATAGCCCCTATACGTCAGGTTCGTGACACGATTTTAACCTAAAAGTGCAAAAAGTACGTTTTTTGGGTACATTTTAGGCGCTGTAACTTCAAGGCAGATTTTCTTTTCAAAACGATCGTCACGGCATCTCAAAGTACTGTTTTTGCCATTCAAAATCCGTTTTCAATCGTAGAAAAATTGTTATTGATTACTTTAATATCGCCTGTTCGAATTTTTCAAACTCAGAAACTTCAACAGAAGATATCTTAGTGATCAATAAAAGTTTAAAAACGGATTTTGAAAGGAAAACACAGTACTTTGAGATACCGTAACGATCATTTCGAAAAAAATAACTATCTTGAAGTTACAGCACCTCAAATGTACCTAAAAAATGTACTTTTTGCACATTTAGGTTAAAATATCTCAAAAACCTGACGTATAGGGGCTATTCTGAGGTCGGATTCGAATTCAACGCGTCAAATACCTTCGGAAAAGTATGTTCTGGTTCTGGGTTCTAAAATTTGTCGGCCTGTGTAATATATTAAAAAAATATTTTAGTAAGTTAGTGTACTCAAATGGCTACAATGCATGATGAATAGGATTGAGTGTTCGATTTCAGGTTGGGTCATTTTTTTTGTTCATAAACTTAATTATTGGTTATGAAGTCAATTCTTAGCAGCTGATTTTAAAAAATAAAATTTGTCTTATTATCAAAAGTCCAGTTGATATTTATAATAATAAATATTTTGTTTTATTGATACTTGGCGCCATTTATTGACATTTTCTTAAACATTTTTCAAAACTCTGAATATTTACAATTCATTTTGTTGACAAAACAATTGTTTATAAACGAGAATAAATCGTATTTCTCGGTACGGTTCGCTATCGGCGACGGTATATTTCCCCGGCTGAATTTTTGCACTCTTGTCGCCGACGACGGGGCCGTTATCAAGTGCAAGAGACGGCGTTTATCGTCCTCTATTGAAGTTTCGCGAATAGCGTTCCGATAGAGCAAGCACGTGCGAGATAAATTAGCATCCTGTTGACATTGCAACAATGTAGCGGGCGCGCGCGCAGTTTCTCCGTCCCTCGGACGTCTCACCCACGTCGCATTCTGTCCCCCTGTCCAGCACCCCGTCCATGTATAGGCAGCTCGAATGTAGGGAGGTGCCTAGATCGCATAGGCACAATAAAGTAGCGGCGACGGCATGCACTCGCGTCGAATGCATAACAATCAGTCAACGACCGAGCGAGGTACGTCGCCGAGCGTTCAGGGTCGACTCGCGACCAACGGTTGGGCTAGGTTAGTAATAGCGTAGCCCGCTAGTTACGCGAGGACTAGTATAACCGACTCTATTATTGCACTAGCGCACGCATCGTGCACAACTGCTAGCTAGTTCCCCGAGTATTGCGCGATAAAACGTCCGCGTTGACTTTTATCTGTACCTGGCGGCGCCGCCTGCGTTCCGGACGCGCCGACCAACTGCACGTACACATCCTTCAACTGTACATATTGAGAGACTTTTCATGACAATTCCATTTTTTGGGTTCACCTCAAAAAACGACATATCACATAACCGACATTGCAAAAACCAGTCATTAAAAAAAAACAGCCTTTCAAAATATGTCTGAATTTTTAAAGGTCTGTTTTTTGTTTAAATATCTGTTTTTTAATGTCTCTTTTTTTAAATGTATGTTTTTTTAATATCTGTGTTTGAAATGTTGGGTTTTTAAGTATCTGTTTTTTAAAATGTCTAGTTTATGAATGTCTGTTATTTGAAATGTCTGGTTTTTGAATGTCGGATTTTTTAAGAGTCTGTTTTTTTATTTGTCGGGTTTTTGAGGTGCACCCGATTTTTTTATGATAAAGGTTAGAAAATGTTGATTGGATAGACGAGAATCGATTTGGAAAATTAACGGGTGCGGGTTGAAAACCCTACAAATAAAAAAGCCGATAGGTCAAACGACTGTCAGTAAAAAAACCGACAACATAGACAAGACAGTCATGTTTTGAGCGGTCGGTTTTTTTTTAGTGTCGGCTTGTCAATTGTTGTTTTTTTTTACCCGCACTCAAATTAACCCATTAAATCCAGGAGAAGCACATTTTTTAGTTGATTTTCGACTTTCATTTTCAACAGGAAATTGGATTAATATTGACTTGGCAGTTTCACTACCATTTTCGAGTATGCTCTTTGAATTCGCGAGGTCATCATAATTGCATTTAAATTGTTTCAAAAGCTAATATGTCGAATTTTGAAAAATAAATGAACAAAATTTCGTGTGTTTTGTTTTTGCAAATTTTTTTCGCATCAATAATGTTGCGGGAACGATGCCTATATATTATCAATAGAGTACAAAATCTATGAACTTCAATTAGAATTTTTTTTTATTTGCTCCGAATCAACCTAAACTCTTCAAATACGTGGAAAACATTGATGAATTGTTTTGACAAAGTTTCTCTCGAATATTATAGACTTCAGAGAAATGTTGATAAGAACAAAAATGCTTTGGAATGAGTCAAAGAATACTATTAAATTTTATCAGAATGCATTGATATGCTTTTGGATTTTTCCGAAATTCTTTCAAAATCTACATTTTGAACAGTCATTTAAAAAATTAAAAAAAAATTGAGAAGATTCTTTAATCTATTCTAAGACATTTTTATCTATGAACATTTTCTATAAAGTCTACAGTTTCCATGAAACTAAATTATTAAACTTTCATGGATTTGAAGAAAACAAATTTATTTTCTCGGCTTTCAAAGCAAATTAAATGAAATTCTACACAAGCCAATGGAAAGAGGATACTTGAAAATATTAGGGTTTGTCACTTTCGAGTCAATATTAATCTTTTATTTTCGGCTGAAAATGAAGGTCGAAAACCAACTCGAAATTGTGCATTTCCTGGACTTAATGGGTTAATGCCCGAATGTTCGAATGAATTTCGAAATGATTCTGCAACTTTCGAGGCCACTCTATCCAATGTTGGTGAAAAATTTAAAAAAACTCGAAATTTATATATGATTACACATGTGAAAAAAAAAACATAATTTTGTCAAGGCGCATTTTTTAGAATTAACAGAAGCAAAAGTATTGCAGTATTTTAATTGTAATATTAGTATTGTTGTTAATTTTACTAGTTTTATTTATGCATTATAGTTGAAATTCTTTTGTTTTTCCAACTTGTCTCTGTATAATAATTGATTTCTACCCTTTCGAAAATCTCAGTCAATTGCAAGAGACGTTACCAAAAAAATCGTTTCTTTTTACATGATAATAATATAAAATTCTCTTTATATACCAAATTTTAAAGAAGTATTTTTGTTATGTCTAAACTAAAATTAAAAAATTTCTCTTACAAGTTTACCTTCAATAACAAACCGAAAGATAAGGATCTAAAATTTTTATAAGAAGTTATTTTCCTTATACGCCGGTTTCTAAAGTCTTTTTATTTCATATTACAAAAAAAAAACAGTTTATTGCTTCAGGAAAATGAAAAACTACTAACGAATATATAAAAACAATAATTTTGTAAAAGTAGTTCAAATTTGATACAGACGTGATTTTTGTTTTACCAATACATAAACAATTTAGATGCCATTATGCGGTTAAAAAACATAAATTGAAACCAGACACTCTACATTAAAATTCCTGAAATAAAAATAACAAAGAATGGATCATTAGTTTATAAAATTATCGTCGCGTTCGAAGAATTTTCTTGAATTATTGTTCTTTTTTTTCTTCGTGACTCAAACAACGAGTTTTTCCTCGATGACGAAACCACGGACTCGGTAAACAAGTTGGACATTGCGGGTGATCATGCACAATACTGTATCGCGTGAATCGATAGTCCCGACTCTAGCATATTAAAAGTGTGCATATTTTTATGAAGGAAAGACAATTATATAAACAACAGCCTTGTTTATTGATTTGAAGTATTGTTGAAAGTACGATAGAAAATATGTCAGTTTCATTTTTTTTTATTTCTAGGAAAAATTCCATGTAAAACCTATAAAAAATATTTTTTTTTGTACCGGAATGTGTAAAGTTTGATTTTACACACTAGATACATAATGTTCACTTTTTTCTATCCGTCAAATTCAATTATTAGGAAGTTCCAAGAAAGTGATAGCTACTTTTTTAAACAGGATAATTCTATTGTCGTTAATTTTACTATTTTTATTTAAGTTAATAATTAGTAAATAGTCGGAAATATTTACCCAGTATTTAGAATGACTGGAGATCAAGAAATTCGATATTATGTAATAAATTCAAAGAGGCATAAAAATAATTTCACTAACAAAATATCTAGATAAATTTGTAATAAGTAGGAGCACTTTTTAACTAGTCAACGTGTTTTAAAGGATCACAATTAAATTTTTTACATTTTAAGTTGCAATTAAGACTGCAAAGAAGAAATTAAATTAACTGAAAATGTAGTTCTGCTAAAAATCAACTAAAAATGTATCTTTATTCCTTTTCGTTTATTGATGGCAATTAGTAATTTTTGTAATTTAGACCAGTGACACATTTTACGTCGGTTTTATGGTATAGTTACTACAACTTAAATAAATTCGTTGAGGACCTATTGAAACTTTCTGAGCAGTTAAAAAGTAATCAAATTTAGTAAGGATTTCATTTAGTG
Source organism: Trichopria drosophilae (assembly GCA_030407085.1). NCBI lineage: Eukaryota > Metazoa > Arthropoda > Insecta > Hymenoptera > Diapriidae > Trichopria > Trichopria drosophilae. Next base: position 167,047,656 of record CM059583.1, read on the forward strand.
TAGTCCTCGAGCAGATTTTTTGGAAAGTGAGCAAGATTAGTAAAATAAGTTTTGGGAATATTATTGTAATTGTTGTTAACAAATTAAAGCACAAGCGGCGTAAAAAAGTAGTCAGAGCTACTACGTTAGTAGTAAAATTCTGCACAGATAACTATTTTTCGTTATCATCAGTATATAATACAAACCACTTAAGTAGTAACGGAAACTACAAGTTAGTTGTGACGCCTATTTAGGACTTAAAGTTAATCTTACTAATTATATTTACTGTTTATTTTGCGTATTATTGGATATGTAGTATATCACAATACCAAAGGAATCATAACGGATGTCGGACAATAGCATAATTAAAATAATCGTGTTTTGTTTCCCAATTGTTATTATTTATAAACATTTGTTTACAAATAATTACAAATGATTTTATCGATTATGAAAATCATGTTTTATGCGTTCTTGGGAATTTTCGAAAGGATTTTTCATGTCATTGTTTACAAACAAATATTATGAACAATAAACATTTATAACAAAAGACGTATATTTTATTTTAATTGTCTAACATAACCACAACTTAGTGCGGTACAAACTCGGATATACTGGTCATAAAAAGAGCTCGGAAAAAATAATTATTGAAGTTTATGATAATGTACTCGCTAATGTCTTGAATGACAAGTATTGTCGATGAACAAAAAAAAAGTAGTTTCTTAACATGCAGCATAAGACAACAGTGTAGTTCGAGAAGGGCTTTCATTTCCATGCAATCTAACGTTTTGTAGAGGCCACACTAGTTACGTCGTAGAATTGTAGAGGTTTTGAAACTGCTATTAATTTGCTTTGTGCTTATGTAAAGCTAAAATATTTTGACATCAAACAAGATAGTAAAAGTATATTTTCATTGTTGATTTACATATATATTCAAAAAAATAAAAATGGTTACAATTTTTGTAAGCAATTTTGCAAGGTTTTTATTTTAATTAATTATTTTTTTTTTAATTAAATTTGTATATTTTGTATAAATGTATAAAAACAAATTTAATTAAATTAAAATTGAATTGTTTTTCTCAGTACGTTTTTATACAACTTGAAATTATATTTGTTAATTATGAAAAAGCATTAAAAAATGTGATTGGAAATTTCAATTCGTCGATTGATGTAAATGAAATACGAAATTTTATGTTAAATTTATTTTTGTTTAATTACATATGTTGTCATGCATTTCAATACTCGTTTTTTAGTTCTGTATGCATTTGTATAAAACTGAATGGGTTTTATTAAATGCAATTTGATATAAAATAATAAAAAATATAACATATATTAGGAGGGTTTTTTCAAGAATCAATGGTCGCAAAATACTAAATAAAACAGAATTAAATTATTTCTTGTTTAAGGAGGTTCTTAAGTGTTCGACTGATAAGGTAGAAATTTTCACTAAAATCCATAAATAAAAAATGACTGAATCGACTTTTAAAAATTCAGGCTCTGTAAGGGCGATTTTAATTACTGTAAACGGCATCCTAGAAAATGCCAACCAAATTAATTGAGAACTGACCGAGCATTTTTGGAAATAAATAAAAATCACTTATTTCCGAAAATTCTCAGTTTGTTCTGAATTAATATCTTTGATATTTTCGAGGAAACTGTTTATAGTGCTTCGAATTGCCCTTACAGAGCACGAATTTTAAAAATGTTATTCAGTCATCTTTAATTTATGTATTTTATTGAAATTTCCTACCTTACCGGCGAACCACTTTAGAACCCCCTTAAGATAAAAAAAATTTGAATTAATTAAAATATATAAAATTCAATCAAAAGAATTAGGTCCCCAATTTTATGAATATTTATTTTAGAGCCAAAGAAATTTAAGTAACCTGGTAGAAATGAAAGTATTTTTTGTACAATTCTTGTATAACATTCTTACTCACCACGTTAAAGGTATACGGTAAATGGACAGTGTAATCAAAAAATGGACAAATTTCTGCCAGGGTATAATTATAAAAATTTAAAAAAAAAAAACATTATTAATATACATTTATTCATTTTGAAATTTGTACTAGTCAAAATGTCTAATTGATATTGACTATTTTAGTGTTTTTTTTTTTTAAATTCCGTTCCTGAAAATACTTTTAACATGCCCTTTTAATTAATCTTTAGTAGGTATTATTGGTATTTGAAATAAAAAATAAAACAATAAAGTTACGAATTCAACGGGAATACGTAAAGAGTAAATTAACAACGAGGAAAATATAGACGATGCAAAAAATGTTATAGCCTCCTAAATAAAATAAATCTGTTATATCAACTAATCGATACATTTCATTTTAAATTGAAGCGCTTCATAAATTCGCTTTATTATATATTTTTTGTTAGAAACGAGATAATTCGTAATATTCAAAAAATGCAACCGTTCAGGTTTTTCGTAATTCTATACGTCTCGCAGGCATATCGCTTGGGCAGTGTTGAATATGCAAGACGCGCAATAACCGGTAGTTTATCGAAAACGACGTGCCATCGCATTAATTTCACAATCGATATAGTGTGCAGTAACGCGAAAATTAAAAGGTTTAAAAATAAAATCGAGGAGAAGATTGGCGATCTACCGGCCTACGTTGTCGCTGGCTGATTTTGCAGATGACGCGGCAGCATGACCTACGTTAACTACGCTACCACTACCATTACCAAAGAAGTTTTCAACAAACACACCTACATACACATAATTCTGTGTAGGACAGGCGTCGACAGTGTATTAGCACGCCGAGGCAGCAGCAAAACTCGCGCGATAGATAAATATACGGCATTATGTAAGTTGTTTGTTGCCGCTGGACGTGCCAGGGTCGTTCTTTGATTCTTAGCCGGCTTATCGAATTGCGTAATTCGATAAACGACCGATGTTTCGACTTTTCGCCATTCCGACTACACGACGATCACCTCGAGGGTATTGTTTTATACTTTCGATGATCGAGTTGAGGATTATCCGTTTCGTAACGCCGTGAAACGGCAGAAGGTGACGGATGATGTTTTTCAAAAATTTTCAAAAATACCATTTAGATGTTCGTTTATTTTCAAAAATATTGAAAATTTCAAAAAACATTTCAAATGAAAGTTGTAGACCTTCTTAAAACACACATTTTACGTTTTATTCACTTTTTGTACAGGTATAATAAAAACTGAAAAAAATGCCATTTAACTGCACCAATTTTTGTAGGTGTATTAATAACCATCAAAAACCTGTCAAGGTTGTCAATAATTTTTATTACTTCTATGGTGTCTTACGTATTTTGATGTGTTGAAATCGAATATCATGATAAAAATTTGCGCAAATGCGATTTACATGGTGAAAAACTTGAAAACTCCACAAAAATTCAAATTTTTCATTGTTAACCTCGTTTATTTCGTTCAATGTTGAAAACTCCGAAAAATCTATTCAATATAAAATGTGTATTCTAAGCAGATCTACAATTTTTATTGCAAACATTTTTCGACATTTCCAATATTTTGCTAATTATACAAGAAAAATCGCGAAAAATTAGGATTTTTATGGATTTTTCATGATTGTCACCATGTTAATTGCATTTGTGCGCCAATTTTCTGCATCAATGTATTGGTTTTTCAAAACAGAAAACTGTATAGAAGGAATGCGACTTAAACGAAAAATGTTTATGGGAATGTTGTAGGTATAAAAAAGATCTAAAATTTTTGTATACATCATTTTTCACATAACCTCAAAGTTTCAGAAAAAAATCGAAGAAACCGTGTTTTATGTATTTAATTTTTTTCTGGTTCAAAAATGATTTTTTTTCTTGAAATTTTTAGCAGACTTACCTTTTTTTTCCCGAATAAGCTGTAATTTTTTTGAATACTAATATTTATTCGTATCTTTTTTATTGATTAAAAACCGATAAAAAAACATATTTTCCAGTGAAAAATCTAATATTAAAACTGTAGATAATGGAGCTTTATTTAATGGAATTTGTTCGTTGAAATCTAAAATTGTTATAATAAAGCAGTAAAATACACATCCTTCTCCACTTATAGAAGTGTTTTTGGGTCCTAAATTTTAAGATAGTTAAGATGTTTTGACTAAAAAATTATTAACTTTTACAAAAAATTAATAACGACAAAAAATTCTCCGAAATAATTGTAGAATATAATGGATTTTTTTTGAGATTTTTATTTTGATATCTTGAAACATTTTTTATTTAGATTTTCAGAAAATTTAAAAAAATTCACGAAAAATGCTGAAAAAATTCTAGGGTAAATTTTCTTTTGAAGTATTTTACTATTTCTCTACTTTGTTCGACATAATTGTATTTTTTTAATTGTTTAACAAGGGAAGGATATTTTTATATCTAATATTGCAGTTTAACTAAAAATAATTGTAACTTTTTTGCGTCGACTTAGGAAGTTTTTCGTAACGCAAAACGTCTTAATGCATGACGATTTCATTAGTCACGATGCAAATTGAATTCGCATGAAACTAAATTTACTTTTACAAAACGACCTTTTCTCGAGTACGCAAGAATATAACGCGTATGCATAACTTGAACGTTTTTACGCAATTGCATTACGACGTAGCACAATTCCGGAAGCGCAACTGCAACATTGTAACAGGCTTCATACTCGAGTGCCGGTAATTCGCGTTACAATTTCCACTCGGGCGCAAATTTAACGTTTTGAAAGACACCCAATTAGAAGTCGTTATATTCGACGTGCTCACTCGCTCGAACGCCTTTTTTTGCTCCACTCTTGCGCGGTTCGTATTTAATTTTGAGATTAGTGCAATTTGTTTTTATTCGAAAAGTTACTCGCGACTTTTAGTCATTGCTAAAGGACTCTTAAAGCCGTCATTGAAACGACGCAAATTATGCAAATCAGTTGCAATGATCATGCATTATCGATTAACTTCCGGTTTGTTAATTGCTGCGTCTGAAATAAACGTGGGAACGGAGCCTTTTTTTTTAAATCGCTACGTTCGAAAGGCATTGAAATGTCGATATCAATTTAAAAAGTCATGAAAGATTCAAATTCACGAGAGTTTCAATGACACGTTAGAGACTTTTGTGGGAAAAAGTGGGAATCATTTTGTATTGCATTTTTCAAGGCGAAAGTCCATGTTTAAAAATATTTAGTAAATTTTTTTCAAGACATGATAACAATACCTCTGTTTTTTAAATATATTGTTACATTTTTTACATTGTATCTTTAAACATTTTAAATAAATAAATATAAACAGTAAAATCAAAATGTATTGCGATTTTTGATGCTCCATTATGTCATTTTTTTGACATATTTTTACTCCCCTCTAAAAAAAATGAAAAACTAAAAAATTATTGTTTCCCTATAATTCAGAATTTTATAATTTTTTATTTTTGTTTTGTAATTTCCTTATTTCTATTAATTTATACCGTGGCACTTATATTAATAAAATCGAAGGACAAAGATAATACAAGAATTTAAAATAGTATACACACATTTTATTATATTATAAGTTATATCAGTTTTTGTTTCCGTTGTTTCCAAGGATTGTTCGGCTGACCTAAATTATGATAATTTTACACAGGATAAAAATCTACAATTGTCAAACTGCACTGATTTAATATTAATTATTTCCTGTTTTTGTTATGTTTCACGCACTCCACAATTATGTTATTTTACAAGTTTTTAATCCACGTTCGTTAACTAACCTAGGATAACTCAGAGTGTAGTGACGATTTCCCACTATTTCCGGCATGCGAGAAAAAGCGGTAATTTCAATCGATTGCACAACGCAAATAACTTCGCCAACAGAAATAAAGTAAACCTTAGTCATGCGAAGATTAGTCATGAATTTAACTTGGAAGTAATGGCGGTCAGCAGGAAAGGTCGAATTTTATTCGTTTTAAATGACCGTTTCTCGTTATTCATAACTGTTATAGATATTGTTATTGCATTTAAATATCTTTAATATATGGTATTTTACTATCAATAATTATTGTATTGTATGAACGTGTATTTAAATTAAACTTTCTACATGGGAATTAGTAACAAATAGTATCAGTTAATTTTTCACCAAAAATAATGACAAATTACTAATATATTAGTAAATTTATACTAATCAAAAAGTAGATTCGACTAATCTATTAGTAACACAAAGATACAGTCGTCATTTGATTCGTTATTCACGAACTGACTGATTCATTACTAGATGGCGCAAATGACGCGGTCTAGCCGCAAGTGGTTGGAGCTGCTTCGTTCCATATATAAAATCTATTTTTTTTTTTTCTAAAGCTCATTGCAATGCGAGAGGTTTTCAGTTATATTTATATATTTAACTTTCGCACTGTTAGAATTCAAAATGTATTTTCTTGTCAGCTACTGTAGGTTTTTACAAAAAGATCGAATATTTAGTATTATCCGACATTTTGACGAACTATTTCATAGTCGTTTAGTCCAAATTAAAATTCACCAACTTTAGCGTTTTAGCGTAACACCTATTGCGGTTTAAATTGTTATTATAATAAAATATTGTCATATTTAGCATTTTTAAAGCGATTACGTCTACTAAAAAACAGTTTTAGTACCTACCATTTTTTAACCAAGCGAGTTTCTATTTGAGAAATCGTTCAATGACGAGTTTTGACGCGTAACGTCGAGTCGAGTTTTATTTGCTTTTTCTTTCAACATTGTCGCAACTTATGAAGAGTTCAAGACTCGTCTCAGCCACACAAAAGGTAACCTGTCGAGCGAGCAAAGGCCGATAAACTATTGCCAACGTGGACGACGTGAATGCTCGCGCTAGAAAGGTCGCATTTCAGATTCGGATGGGAAGTCGATTTTTTCAAAATCTCTCTTGTTTATGGAAAGGTTGGCTAACATCGTGCGAGGTAAGCTTTAAATCATTTCAAATTTTCATTATAAAAGGAAACTTGCATACCATAACCTTTGATCGTCCTTGGTATGAATAATAGCACACTCATTTATCCAAAATTGAATGTCGGATATGGGATTCTCAAAATTAGTAAAAAAATGTAACGTTGTTTAATTCTGGAATTTTTCGAAATTTCTTCAGAGGCAATAAATGCAATTAAAGTAAAATGGAAAATTCTAAACTATAAGAATTGACCTTTGAGAATTTCTTTTTCTAATACTTCTTAGCCAATTTTCAATTAATTTCTTTGATATGTTTTAAGAAACAACACGCAGTAATTAGAATTTCCGCCACACATTCCAAATTTGTAAAAATTGATTTAGTAATTTCTAATTTAGATTTTGTAACGTAAATTCCTACTTTATTGGCCGACCACTTTAGAATCCAATCACGTAACTTCTTCTGAATTGACGATTCAAATTTCGCAAAATTTCACTGTCAAATTTCGTGTATAGTTTTCGTTTTGAGATATCAATTCTCTAAATTTCATTGTCAATCTTGACTCAACGAAGTTTCGTAAGAACTACCTTAAGGGCAGGAACGTACGATAAGGCGGACTAGTGTGTCATTAGGGCACCTTGAGCCTTTTGCGACTGGGTAATTGCCAACCGTCACAGAGACTGGCAATTATCATTTGGGGTTCATTTGACAAGATCTCGCTCCAAAAACCCCCTCCCCATTCGTTTTATCGCTTGAATGAAATGCATTCATGCTATGCATTTAAGCCACTTTGCGAATCATCTTTCATTGGTCCATTAACGGACAGATCAACAATCGCTCTGTGGAATTCCATTGAAATAAATTTGTGATCTTTGGTTAAAATATTATCTCTACCGATCCTAAACATGCAATGAAATCATTTAATGTTTTTATTTGTAATGGAAAAATCATGTTGAAATCGTTAATAACTTAAATGGTAATTTCAGGTTAGTTTTTATTAAAACAAAGTTTGCAATAATTTTTGAAAAACTGTCCAGGTGTTATGTATTAGTATAAGTTTATCAAAAATATGTTGGTGTTAGTAAATTTATTTTTCAGGATCCATATAATCAAGTTGGGAATTTGGAAATCGTTCTTTGTAAAAACGTCTTATTTTGCAAACAAATTATATTCGTAATTTCTGTTGGTAACAGAAATATTTAAAACAATTTGAAAGAAAAAAATGTTCATTTACTTGTTTTTTGTAAGCGAACATCTGTTTTGTAATTGTACTACTATTGAAAAAAATAATTACGAAACCAAATTTTTGTTCCTCTTCAGAAAATGTATTAACCCTTAAACGATACACTGGGGTCCGAATGACCCCGAGTTGGCCCCTGTTCTTTAAAGTGCTTCATTATTTACAGGAGTCAACCAGTCAGGGCACCGTTTACGGGTTAAATTTTAACTGAAGATTAATTTTAAAAATTAATGGAGAATTTGTATAGTTGTAAAAATAATGTCAAAATTATGACATAATTTAATAAGTATGTTTATATTGCCGAATATAAAGTAACTCTGTAAAATGGAAATTCCCGTTTGTAAGGGAGAAAAGTAAGAAAGGAACAGTAAGAAACGAAAAAAGTACGTAATGAAGTCTCCAGATTTGTAGAGTGAAACAAATATTTTACAAAACATTCTTGACAGTATGGCAATTTTCTTAAATAATAATAATTTTTTCTAAAAAATGTAAAAATAGATATATTCTTCCCAAACCACACAACGCGATAATATTTAATAGTGTACTTTTTTAAAAAGCGTTGCATTGTCTAATTATAAATATTTATTGTTGTGAAATAACAAAAAAGTAAAGTGTTTTCACATCCGCGTTCATCAACTAACATTTATGTTTACACATAACATTAATGTAATTTCAAATATTACAGACCTAGACTCTGACAAAATATAAACAATGCTGCAAGACATAATAGACTATTTACAATTTTATATGTTGCAAGAAACAAGATAGTATATTGCCGTAAGTTAATAAAATACATAATACAAATGATATTTTTATTACATTCCCAAATTTTTCTTATAAATCAATTTTCATAATTTCCTTTGTTCGCCGTCGATTGTACTTATCCAAGTTTTCAAATGTAGTGCAGAAATGTTAACGGTTTATAACTACCTGATATTTAAATGTTATTTTTAAAAATCCCCACCACTTTGATAATAAAAAAATAATCAAAGACTTGTAAAAAAAGACAACAAAACCGAAGTTCAGCTGAACAACCAACCCAAATCGAACTGTCACTTTCATTTTGTCCTAAAACAAAAAAAAAATAATCACGAAAGATTCAATCACTCAGCAGCGAGGCAAGAAACCAAATCTACCACTGACGAATAGGGGGAAATGGTCTATTGTTCAGTTTTTTTCTAAGTCCTGTAACCTGCAGGCTTTTCCCCGGTTAGAACCCGCATCGTACCCGCGGAAAATTTGCAAAAATATGGTCGTTGCGCAGATATTTTTGGGAGGGGGTCGACGGTAAAAGACGTCGATGACGGGTGCGGGACCTTTGTTCGGGACACGTGTCGCGTGTCCCATTGTGGCAATCGTCGACACGCCGATGGCCCAGCTGTTCCTGTATATATATGCGAAAACAATCTAGCGAGTATTCTCGAGAGCTTCCCCGATGTCGATTTTGGTCACTGCCTTCGGGTCATCGACAATGGATAGGAGATTTTCGTTTCGATGACAATCGAGGCGATCTCACCGAAATTTCCGGCAATTTGAACTTTTATTGGTCGTTTACGTGTTGAAACTCATTCCTTCGGAGTCCCACTCGTATGCGTAATGTTGACATGTTGGAGTCTCTTTGCTGTCCCATAACAAATAAAGAATTGAACAGTGATAAAGTATGTGCAGTATTATGAAATGTATGATTTTTCTTCATATTTTGTTAGGTTTTCTCAGTCGTACAATAGTTATTTATTAATATTTGACAGAAGAATATTTATATTTTTATCATTGTTTGTCTCATATTACATTGGCATTAATTTACAAAACATTTCACAAAATAATGTGATGGTCGACCAAAATCCGATGTCTTGGCTGATGTGTATAAAACTCGAGTTTTTTTTGTAATCAGCAATTGGTATTTCGGATTCTGGCCCAACATTTTGTATCTGTCATTTTAAATGTGAGAACTTCGTGATCAACGACCACAAACACTTTCGTGTAAATCCGCCAATAGTTTGAATTGTGGTCTGCCATATTAGAGAGAGGACAGCCATTTTACAGAGCGTGTCAAATGGCTTCGAAAAATTACTAATCTGCCAAGTGTCAGAAAAGTCGTTTTACGACACTTCACTACCGTCACTTGTAAGAGGAAAATGTGTTGTGACTCGACTCATCGCTAAATTCAAATGACTTATGTAATTATAATTATTTTTGCAGGAAAATACAGACTGCTAAAGTTTCTTGGTTCTATTCCTGACAGCAACAATTGTTAACAGATGTATCTATTTGTTATTGCACAACAGTAACATGATGTATAAGGACTGTAATTGTTTCTATTGTTTTTAATCGGCGAAATGGTCTTGTTTCACAAATTTTACATGAAGGCGGCATTCTTCACATTTGTCATGAGTTACGGAAACTACAGAAACCGACATTAAAGCAGAGGTCATGAGACAATTTAGCCATATATTTTAGAAACGTAAACAAACAACATGACTCGTCTTACCAACACCGAACTGCTGTTTGAAAACGAAATCGAAAAATTATTCATCGCTCTCGGGTTGAACTCACGACCTTCGGTTTGTTATTAAGTCGCCTTTTATGACCATTTAGTGTACGAACAAAGTGAATTTTGACGCAGTTAAATTTACTTGTTTTGCCAATGCAACGAGAAAGGAACATTCAGAGAGTGCTATCCTATTCAACACCAAAAAATGATACTGCGCTTATCAATTCCAAACAAAAAGTACAATTTTCTTGATTGGTGTGATTGGAAGGATACCTACTCATCACTCACGTCTTGGTGATCAGTTTGGAAGAGTTTGACATCAGAATTACATTTGGCTAATGACAGCCATCAATAGAATCCCCGAGAACAAAGCAGAAAATGCCAGAACGATACATGGTACCGAGTCATCGACAGTTTCGTCATGCGTCAATCACAGGCTCCCGCACTTTTTGGCTCTTTGTCAAAGGACACAAAGAGAAGCATCGAGGAAGCACGCTGCATGCGAATGCGGCCTGTGTAACGATCCCGACGTGCGTGGTGATTCGACATCTGCTAATGTACTCGGATGGATTCGATTTCAGCGTTGATGGGTGTCCGGGGGGAGGATTCGCGAAGAGGTGGAATTAGCCTCCCACGAGGATTTTGCAATACGCGAGAACCAACAGAGGGGGAAATGATGGGGGCCCCCTGATGTAACCACCGATGATGCTTGGCCGAGTACGCATGCGATTCGATTTTGCGAGTTACTCTAGAATGAGAGAGAGAAAAGAGCCGAGGGAAAATCACCCCAAGCCGACAGGTTCAAAGGGCTCGATTTCCCGGGCTTTTCGTTACACGCGTACTGGAACAGGGGCGCGAACGCCGACGTGACTCGTCACTCAATTTCTTTGCTCCTCAGGCGGGATCGAGACAAAGCCGACGCCGGTTCTGATTTGTACCACTTTTTGAAACGATTTCCGTTCGCGATGGTGGATCGACCTTAATGGTATTTCAAACGTGTGTACTTTCTCTGAAGTGATGGAAAGAAAATTGATATACTTGGAAAAATGGAGGAAAGGTAAAAGAATAGGATGCTGTAATTATCATCTAAATTATCCTGATGGACATGTAACTGTTGGGGTCAACGAAACAATATGTTTGCCAGTAATATATAATGTTAATCGCGAAGCGAAGCAATCGAAATTTGCTGTTAATATGATATTACGTATATTTACTACCTACCATATTCTTTAGCCATTTACAATAATGGTGAGCATGCTGTCGAAGCTGACGATGACAACGAGAATGACAAGGATAACGAAACGTTGAATAAACAATTCCTAAATGTTATAAACACTGTATACACTGAGAGAAATTGTATAACAATTTTTAATATTTTGACTAGGAATTCGAGCACAAACCTGAAATCATGTTCATTTTTACTATTATTTTAGTAAATTTTTCTATCCAGGTAGGACTTTTTTCTATAAAAAGTAGGAAAATTTACTAAAATAATCTCAGTGTAGATTGGTTAGATATAATAAGACGACTTAATATATATAGATTGGATATAAACGACGAACAACAGGTTTTGTCAACGAATTAATCAATACTGAGAATGTCGGCATCGACAGTTTTGTAATGACCTTGAACAAGGTTACGTTAACAAATTAGTTAAGACCCAAGACCAGTGTATAACAATGGCTGGTGTCTTTGTTTGAGAAATTTTTGCCCTGAATTTGAGTTTTTTTTTTATTTGACACAGATTACCCAATCATCTTCTGAATATATTATGAATGTACTCGATATAACCAAAAGGGATTCTTGACATTACTGTAAATAGCAATATTTAAATTAATACTAGAAATGCGATTGAAATCCGGAATTAATTAAGAAAATTGACTGAAAATATGGTGTAATGTAAATAAGACCATTTAAACAAGGACATACTTATACAATATACATCGACAGACTTTAAGATGTAATAATTTTAAGTATTTATTTTTGTAGGCTTGTCTGAAAACAACGGGGGATACGGGCATTAATCCAGAAAACTTGTTCTACAATTGCTCCAGAAGAATTCAGCGACCGAATAATTCTATTTAATTTTACAGAAAAAAAAAATGAAATACAGAGAACAAAAATAAAAAAAAGCATCCGCCATTGACGGTGATCGAACCCCGGATGTCCGCGCTAACCGTTTTGCTGCACCGAACGTGCACTGGAGAGAAGTATAAGAGTATAGCGGTATTGCCTAACTGTAGTGCAGTAGCGCCAAATAATAGAGACTACGGAGGCTCAGATTGGAAGCGAAAATGATCCAAATCATAATATAAATATTACTCCGGGGTCATTGGGAATAATGAGAATACTGCCGCATGGAAACATTAAAACAGCTATTGTTTGTTTTGAGACGACAGTCTTATCAAACTAAGAGAAACACAGTGCGGAAAGCTAATATAAAACAAATCTCTTGATTTCAAATAGTAGTTGCCTCCTATGACACGACTTCTGTCTTAAACTTTTATCCGTGTGGGATAAGTATTGAAAAAACCACTATATCAGTAGTTATAAAAAAAACCATTGATAAGAAAGAATAAAATATGGCAAGAAAATAAAAAATAAACAATACAAATGTTTATATTTTAAAAAGATTTTGTATATTTAAAAATGTTATCTCTATGGGGAATCGAACACCCGGGTCTCTCGCTTAATACGCTGACGCCTTAACCACTGCGCTACTATCACAAATAAAGTAGTATCTTACGAAAAATACATGTATTCAAGAGTAATATACTACCTCGATTAAGAAGTTTTCCTCATGATTTGAATGCTCCGCAATTTGTAAACAAATATTAATTAATAGTAGATATAGAATAATTTAAATACAATAAATTTGCTAAAGTACGCGTTATACATGTAAATTAATTATTTATTAAAACAATTACAAAATTAAAGCAATTTAAATTGAAATTCACATACTCGATATGTTAAAAGAGTATTAAATGTAATAACATTTTAAATAGCGCACGTAATCCGCAAGGGGCGGCTTACGTAGGATGGATTGACGAAAGAGAAAAAGATTCAACATTAATGGGAATAAAAGAAGTAATTTGCGTTTTCTTCGTAAATGCGAACAATAAAAACTAGATAAATCGGAGTATGCATTAAAAAACATGATTTTAGGATATGAAATTTTAGGTGTGCTATATGCAAAATAAAAAGAAGTAATACTTTTGTTGAAAGTAATTAAACCATAGCTATTATTTCCATACAATATACAATAAATCTTTTTAAATTATCTCACGAACTATCCTTAGTTTCGTATAATAAGGCCAGACGTGATTCATCGGTATTAGATGCTATTGGGATAGTATTCGTTTTAAAGTATCTTTAATGGAAATTTAAAAATCCATCTTTATGACTTCGCCATTCGCTTTATTTTCAGTTGATCTCCCTAACAGGGTCTTGATCCTCCCGTAATTCCCGTATTCTGATGATACCGATGCAATCTGTCCTACAGATTTGTGAATCTTTTAGAGTCTGAATGACTACGCGATTACTTTGTTATATTCTGCGTGTTCAGCTCAATTAAAGATTGATGGCTATTATTCAGCGTAACTTTTAATAACGATTAATGTTTGCTTCATTGGAGTAAGAAAAACATTTTGTCTAACTAAAATTGAAGTTTCGAGAAAATCAATGTCTATTTCGCGTTGTGTGAAAAAAAGAATCCAAGTTTTTTCACCGTTGAATTAAAAAAAAACCCTAGAGACAATTTTCATTTCCGTGCAAACGAGCGTCGCTCAATTTCGGTTGGGATGTTGCGTATTTTGTTTCAAACATGAAAGTACGGGAAACGTAATAAGAGATTTAAAATTCCATTCGATGGAAAGCAGCCACAGAATGCACATCGTGGCCTCATCGGTCCCGAGAGGATTTCACGAAGATTCTTAGGGTTCTTTCGGTTTCGACATTTGGAGAAATTGAGCGAGACATTGAAAAAGTGACATACTGAAAGCAAGTAAGAGTAAGTATGAACGACAGCGACGAGGGAAGAAATAAACAAGGAGGGAAAAAGAGTAAATATAAGATGTATAGAACATTTGAAATTTTCATGGGAGGAAATATACTGCGTCGATATAGATTGCTATTCGCACACGTGTATGTGTCGATATTTGGTTGGTCCATGAGGTTGGGAGGGAATCCTTCGGTAATAAGATATCTCATCCAATAGTTGCACAAGAAAAAAATTGTGGTTTTCACATCGAAATGTATTTTCAGTCGAAGTCAACAATATTTCCCTCAATCATTTTCGACTTTCGATGTACCCCATGTTTTTCGTACTTCATTTTGTATTGTTCCAGTCTATCTGCAACTCCTCTTGTTTTTCATTGATTTGATAAAATCACTTTCTTACATTTAGAATAATATCGACGTTGAAATTTGTTGGGAACTATGTTAAATTTCTGATTGTGCATAAATAAGAATAAGATTAGCTTTTAAAACTAAAAATTTTGCATCCGCCATTTCGTGAGTCAATTGTTCATTTTAACAAACTTTGGAGAACGATAAGGGTTCAAAAATCATCTATTTTAAACAATATTAAAATTTTTTTAGTTAGTAACGTAGGATATTTTAGTATTTTAACTTATATTTTTAGTACATTGGTAAGTTTAAGAGATCTACTCTCATTACCCAATCCACTCAAAAACCTGGAAAAATAAAAAACAAATATACGGCAATTTTAGTACGTTAAAAAAAAGAATACCAGACCTGTATGAAAATATTCAAATACATGAGATTTTCTTTTCTAAACCTGTTTGTTCTAATGGAAAAATCAAATAAAAAATTATACAGAAATTTTAGCAAAAGTAAATAACAGTATAGAGATGCAAGTTCCTGCGGGGGACGGTAGGTGGCATACCAATGCATAAGTAAAGGTGTACAGCATTTCATATAATTATATTATTATTAATAATAAAACTGCCAATAAAATAAATATTATTATCGGGAAGAAAGCGAAATCTGAAGTTCTTTTATACAAGCCGTTACTACTTACTAATTTAAGTAGTAAGGCCACCTTCGAAAATAGTTTGTACGGCAATTTACTACTTAAGTAGTAGCTTTAGGTACTTTTAGAAAGTACTAGGATAAATAATAAACCTTGTTGTTGTTTATGTACTAACCTCAAAATTCTGTATAAATGTTTGCATGCTTATAAACTAAAAATAAACATTGCGTAAAAGCATACAAGGATCTGAAGCATTTGGTTAAAGTAGTTAAATTTATTTTAATCAGATTTTGGTGTAATATAACCAAAAAATATTCAACAGATCAGTTTGTTTTATGGTAGTGTATATTCTAGTTAAAATTTGTAGGTTTCATTAACCAGAAAACATGTAAAATCACCAACCTATCTGTGCGCATGCGCGGTGAGTGAGGCTCCTTCCCAAACTTCGCCGCCGCTCCGCTAGGCGTACCTCTCACGATATTCTCACGGTTCCCGTAATAGAAATGTATTTTCATTTGGTCATAAGCTACATAATATTTTTACGTCAGAGAACTTTAAATTTAGGATTAATTTAACCAGAATATATGATAAATATTAGTTCTGTAAACCTGAACAAAATTTTCTGAAAAAGTATTTTTTATCATTACCAAAAATTACGTGAAAAAACTAGAATATCTAGTAATTTCAACTAGAAAAAAATAGTAAAGATCTACTTAATCATTTTGTCTTATTAAAATAAGAAGTATTCTTGGTTTTAACTAGTTAGGCAAGTTATAAATGTCGTTGCTTGCAAATAACAATTCAATGTTTCTCATTTATAAAAATACATTTTCGAAAGGCAATACTAAATAATGGTACATTATTCATACTCGGTTCATCCTAAACAATGGGTGTACAAATGTTACCATTTTGGTTTCTAGGTCGCGATGATGATGGTTGCATAATATTTGAAATTGTCACGCCAGGCTTCACAATATGCAGATGAACGCGAGAAATTTAAACCGATTTGGAAGCTTTAATCTGTTGACGACGAAGAACGTCAATTAGCATCCATTCAGTAACGTCAGATATAATTCAAATTTGGTCGGGTGTCCGCCATTGCGTGGGTTATATAAGCAGGATAATATTTTTAAATCACGAGTTTGTTTGTTTGCCGACGGTATTATATCATGAATTATTCCGATACACGAGCTGCTGGCGGGGTGGTACACATCTTCAATTTCATCAAGTTTATCTCTGCTCCGAATCAATGAATATATACTTTCCTGAGCGAGTTCTCGCATTACCTGCGAGTGTCGGGTTGCCCGTCTCGATTCACATTTTCGTATATATCCAGTTCTTTATCCGACACGATGTCGATCAACTCGATGTCAATTTTGCGCTACTGAATGTCTTTATCTTGAATTTTTATTGTTGTTTTATAACACTCCGTGAAGAATTAAAAATTACAAAATGTTTTAGGGTATTGTTATACCTAGAAAAACAATCGTATGGTTGATACAATCATTCCATTATAGCATAGTAGGGAGCAGGTCGAAAAGCCGATGGGTAAAAAAACCGACATTTCAATAAATGACTGTCTGCTCGTCGATGTGTCTATTTTGTTATGTGTCCGATTTTTGACTGTCAGCTTTTCGATTCCTCGTCAAAATTTTTCAGTATTTTTCTCCATATTTGTCATATATTCAACATTTGAAATTAGAATTTTTAGGTGTTTTTTTTTTCAAAAAAGGCCGCTGTGTTGAATAGAAATGATTACTACAGTAAGGTCTTCCTGATTGCATCCTGCAGATTTTCCAAAATGGCGTCACTCTTCCCCTTTACCCCCACTCTTAGTGGTCGACGGTCGGCAACGGTTCGAGATTCGCTCAGCTGCGAATGTTAGGTTAGGACGCAATGGCGGAGGAGAGCCGACCGAAGGGAAATATATGCAGTAAGAGATCCTAAATCCAGAGAATAAGAGATGTCTCGAGAATAAGGGAGAATTCAATAAGGGAGACCCTACTGTATATTCTTAAATAGTGTTGTTTTTTTTTCGGTCATATATATATATATATATATAATAGAAATTAAAAATAGTTGAGTTTTATAAAGATTAAAAAATTAGAGGAAAAGGAAAAAACAGATAAGGGTTAATAATTTGGAGGGTTTTTTTTGTAATATAAATAATAAATAAAAATCTAGCAACGTTTCGACCTCGAATATAAGTCCTCTTCAAGGCTAAAGAACCTGGTGGTAATAGCGTCGTATTTATGCTAAATTAGGAGATATGAAGTTTTATATGTGTTGTTGGTGTCGTACGAAGAATAAAGGAACCGTTTACAAACCATGTATGAATTTAGGAGATAAAATGGGATTCATTACAGAAAGGGATGGTGGACTTCCGGTGGCTTTGATGTTTCCAACCTGATGTTGACGGTCTTGTTCTCTTTTTTAATTAAATAATTTTCAAGGTGACCTCTTTGCCCAGTTTTTATTTCTTTTGCAAGGATTATGGTGTTGTCATAATCAAAATCGCGTCCAGTTTCAAGCCTATGGTTGGTTGCACCTATAAACTGTTTCGAGTTTTTTGCAAAAATGTTCTTCTCATGTTCATTTAATCGTGTTTTTAGCCTGTACGTCTGTCCGATGTAAGATTTGTTACACTGAAAACAAGGAATTTTATATACAACATCACTTTGTTTTTCAAAGGCAAATTTGTCTTTTCTTGGTTTCATTTGTGCAATATTGGTTTTAAAAGGTATGAACACTATCCTTATATTTTGATTTTTGAAAATTTTGACTATGTTCTCTGAAAGTCCTTTTTATATACGGGCAACTTATTGTTTTTATTATGTTTTCGTTATTACTTGTGTTTAAATTGTTGTGGTTTGTTGAATTTATAAGATTTAGACTTTTTTTGATACTTTGGTCATATTGTTTTTATAAGGCTTAAATTTTTTTGGTGAAATTCAGAACAGGACAGTTTTATTGCACGATCGATTGAACCATATATCATTCCGATTTTTTGAGACATAGGGTGGATTGATTCATAGTGAATGTATCTACCTGACCTGTGCCCGTATTCTGTAACTCGTTATTACGAATAACGTCGACGTTATGACAATTCCAACCAACCACGGTCCAGGATATTGTCGTTATCGACAGTAACGTCGACGTTATTCGTAATACCGACTTACAGAATACGGGCACAGGATTCTTTGTGAAATAAGTTTCAGACTCCCATTGTTTTGAATGATTATTTTGACGTCCAGATAATTTATTTGTTTGTTTTGTTCACTTTCTGACGAAAATTTCAGTCTATTTTGAGAAATGATTACGACAGAGGGCGCTTGAAATTATTTCAGCCATGTTAAAATGTATAAAGAATGCAATTACCATCCGTCGCTACAGCAGGACACAATCCCACCAAATTTAAAAAGTTTTTAAGGTTAAGTCTACTGTAGAGTTTCACATTTATACAAGATTGACGTCTCTTTTACCCCTGGCGTTTGGTACTAAACACTTGTCAGTCCTTTCCTATCATCGCATCTAGCTGTCGCACCTGCAAAAATTCATTTTCCCTTCGACACGATTTCAGAATCCTAACGGTTTAGCTATAACAATGCCGTATTAATCAGACGATGTAACGTCGTCGGATGGTGTCAGAGATTGGAGAGAGGGCGAAGCTGCAGGGTTTGGGAATCGCGATTTTATCTTGGGCTCATTCACGACGTAGACAACCGTATCGGATGGGCACTTATTGGATTTAGCAGGAGACATTTCCCTCGGCAGCTAGCGCCAACCTAGAGAGCTGGTTGGTAGGGACTTCGTTATAGAGATTACCGAGGTCGGTATATATCGAGTCGGAATAATTCGGGAATTTGCGAATCGCTCCTCAAGTTATCCTGTAAATGCAAGATTGTACGGAATCGATACTATATTATAAGAAGGAGGGGGCAATTGGTTATGCAAAGACGGGGAGGGCTCCAATGGGATTTGCCAAATTAAATCAGAGTACGAGTTATGTTAATGTTGCGACAGTGGCGCAATTTTATAAATGTTGTACTAGATACGGATTATTTGACAGAAAAAGTTGCTCTGCACAAAAAAAATGTGTTGTGTTGACAAAGTTGGGACCAACAATCGATGTTTCAATGCTAATCCAGTTTTGTTGAATTTCTTATCAATCCTTGTCATATATAAACCCTATTAATGAAAAAAAAAGAATGTATCGAACACTATGGGTACGGGTGGAGGGGATTAATGATGAAAAATACACATAAACTGCCATAAAAGTTCCAATTACGGTTAGGCCACTCATTTTTTAATTGAAAACATCACTAATAATGGCGATAAATAACCTCCAATGGTACCTTCTTGCCATTAAATATTTTTGAAAATATTTGAGGTTATTTATCGCCATCATTAGTGACTTTTTGAAGAAAAACGAGTGGCCTGACTGTAATTACAACTTTTATGGCAGTTATTTTCATTTTTCATCATTTACCCCCTCCATCCGTATCCGTAGAGTTAAACAATTTTTTTTTTATTAATAAGGTTGATATATGAGAAGGATTGAACAAAAATTCCATTAGAAAAAAAAATTATTTTTGCAACGTTAACTCCAACATTATCAGAAAAAGTAGTGCAAGGGAAAATCAATTACGCTGAGTTGATGACGCCCATTCGTTTGTTTCTTCATTTCTTACTTCATTTTTTCCGAGCTTTATTACACCTGACATCCCATAGATGTCGTGTTTCTCGCTAACTGTAAAGATCGGGAATATATGGTATAATGACTGCTCCCGAAGTTTCATATGTACGCTGTTAGTCACGAATTTTTCTGCTGATGGTTTTGCTTCTTACATTTTTTATGTACAAAATTTTTCAAAATTTTTGATAAAAGGAGGTTTTAGGACCGCTGATTACGAATTCGGTGTCGAGTACGAAAGTGGAAATTTTAAACTTGTTAAATTAAACATTTTTTAAATGTAAAATAGAAATCTTAGAAATACAAACAAAAATGACGACTTGAATTGCCATGTCCTTGTTCGTGCCTCTAGTTAAGACCCATAGCGGTTGTGACAAAAACAATATTTTTTGAAAATGAACATGGTATAGATTGAATTTTGGATTAATAAAACATTTCTTTGTTTTAATGATTTAAAGTAATTAATTTGACAAATATAAAGAAATATTTATTTTGCATCATACGGTGTAACATGACCTGAGAAAATGACGTTTTTGACGTTACAGATGTGACGTAAAGTTATAAAATGCGAAATAAATTCATTATTTAATATGAATGCATTAATAATGTTTTTTCTCTTTTGTTACAGGTAAGCAATCGTGTTCTAATATTTCATCTTGGGTAATGGTAAGCAAACGTAATATACATAATATTAAATTATCTTCTCTAGTCTTACGTAATGGCAATTAAAATAAACGAGACGATTCAATGAGAGAACCTTTGTTAAATTCTGGACCTCGTGCAACTTTAACATTATTGGAAAATGTAACGCCAATGCAATGAAGGGTTTTAAAAAACAGAGAATTTTGTAAATTAATTTTAACAGCAGATCAATTATCGGGCGTGACATTCTTTGAAATTTTTCATGAAATATCCAATAAGTACTTTTAATTAAATCTATCATTATGTAATTGTGTAGTTTTTTACTTATGGGAACAAAAAAGGTGCTTCGTTTTTATTTCAACAGTTTGCAAGTATGTTCAAACTTATAATATGTCAAGATTATTTTAGTTCTAATTGGTTGTATTATAAATATTGTAATTCCGAAATTTTAATCAATTTTTCGTCTTCATTCATACTGCAGTCCGTTTGAAAATATACTTATATAGTTATTTTTTATTCTTTTCTGGATTTCCTCAAAATTCCATGAAGGTTCGCCATTTTCTCAATTAACGAATTACACAGAACTCCTTACATTTTTTGTAAGTCGAATATGATGAAAGTTTCGCAATGAAACTAAAACGATCCATCGTAACACCGATAAGGTAAGGAAAATTTTGTTAACAAGAAACTTAATCCATTAATGACCAGAAGGACCCAAAATGTAACACAACTTTAGGTTTCTCCTTTTAAATGAGAGAAAAATTATTCGAAAACTATCTCAAACGTAAAAAATATCACTCTTTTATTTTCTTAAGCTAAAATTTGGTTATTCTTACCTCAAACAAAGTTATGGCATATTTTATGGATGAAATTACAATTTTTTAAGAAAAACTTCTATTTTTATAAAAAAACCGAGTGGAATATACCGAAAATCTAAAATATCGCGTCCTGGAATCGTCAGCTATCAAAATCGATGGTTACATATTGTGAAATTCAAAATGGTGCACATAAAAATGGCTCTAAGGGTAAAGTAAATATTGGTTAAAGCTCTATTAGAATTATTTTCATATAAATTTGGTGCACAGATATTTTCAGGGATGCTGAATACGAATAAATTTAAAAAAAATTGTATTATTGAGCATCCTAAAAAATGTTTATGTGTCCACTTTCATGAAAGTAATTGTAAATTTGAATAGTATCGTAATGTTTAAATGCTTTATACGTTCTTGTTTGAGGCTTTGACGCCATTTTGTTATCCACCATCTTGAATTCAAATAAGTAACCATTTTTTACAGTAGACGATTTGAGGACGGGATATTTGGAATTTTCATTACAAATTCCGCTCAGTTTCCTTGTGAAAATTACGAATCGAAATGTTTGCGTAAAAAATAACCATAACTTTGTTTTCCTTGAAAATATTACTCGAATTTTAGTTTTATAATCTGACAGAGAAGCCATTTTTACTTCAAAAATACTCACGGACAAATTGTTAAACTTTTTCTGTCATACGGAAATAAGATCCGTAAAGTATTTTTTGCGTCTTTCTGGACGTTAATGCGTTAATAAAGTAAATTTCTCTCGTATCACAGTAATAATCCAGGAACAAGAGACAAAAACAATACCTAAGTGTATATATGGTTTATGCGACGCAATTCGTTGATGGGACGACAGTGTGTTTAGGTTTGCCACCTTCTGCGTCCCTCGTGAAACTCTAGAACGTGCCAGTGAATTCTGGAGAGCGACGAGAAGAGACCCTTGCTTCTCTATATGTCACATACGGAGGGAGATTTCCGTCTGAATCAAAGGTTCCTTTGTCTTCCAACTTGATGCCGCCTAAGGTTCAGTCCATTTGCGTGTAAGCCTCAGAAATTTCGGCGATGACGGCGACACGTTCAGATGAATATTTAAATTGAATTTCGAAGCCGGAGATACCCATTTTAATCCGAAATTCATATTTCATATGTGAAATTAAAAAGTAATTATAAATTAATGTCTTCGGTTTTTTGTTAATGGAAAATTAATTAGTTTTTGTGATCTTTGAATTTTTTATGAAATTTTATTGCGTAATTTTCTATCTGATTAAAACGTCATATTAACTATTTTTAAAATTCTTGTAATAATGATCAAAAATAATTTTGCAACAATTCACCATAAGAGAAAAATAATATATTAAAGTTTTCCCATAAGGAAAGTCGATCCGCAAACAACTCGATTTATACTAGAATTCCTAAAAAATGTTACGCAGTGTACAAGATCATATTACTAGTTTTAACAGAATATGATTTATTGCTTTGATTAAAAACGTAAAAATAATACATTCATTCCATTTCCTGCAAGTAGTTGCATACCGTGAGAAAACGTACTTGGCTAGATAGATAACATCAACATATTAGTAGTTTTTGAAAAATCCACTGTTTATTTTGTATCTGATATCACATTTATGTCAATTATCACAATCGCTTTGAAAACACTTAAAAGCAACCACAAGATACGTTTAGTAGCTGCACCGAAATTTTTTATTTAGTCCATCGCTCATTTAGTTGATATTACGAAGTGTTTGACTCAGTTGCGAGAAGATAACGATAATGTTATAATCACCCTTTATATAGATTGCAATTAATACGACATAATCCGTATTATCTCATCTCAGCGCCCAGTGTTTACCACATCCAAGTATGACGCAGTTTTATTATTAGATGATGTTTTTTAAGAATTCGTCATCGAAAAAGAGCTCGTAAGTATCGGGCAAACAAAATTCGATTAAAGCGATATCGCACGTTTTTTTCCCGATTCTATTTGCGGTCTTATTTTGTAATAGATTTTCGTCGGCACAATAGGAAACTTTTATAAGAAGCACGTTCATCGATAAAAATAAATTACGCAGTGTATCTATCGTCGTCCCTCGAACAGTTTGTCACGTATCGGTCTACGTGCTGATTTTCACGTTAGGAAGTTCTCGAGACGTTTTCCTTTTTCACCCGACGTTTTGCCCGAATGACATACGTCCGATGCTACTAGAGATAAAAAAAAAGTTTAACGCTTGTTAGTTAAGGCAGTATGGTTTGTTTTACTGCAAGTTTTCACCAACCTTCGACACGGAAGACTGCCGACTATATAATTCACATTATAAACATCAGCAACAGCAGCATTCTTAATCGCTTGGCACGCAATAGGTGCAAACTTTGTGCGAAATTGTAAACGTGCTTTTGAAATACCTGTAATTACGGAAAAGGTGCAAAAGCCGAGACGAAATTCGCCGGCGATAATGTTTTGTATGAATATAAATAAGAGCCATGTCAAAGGTCATCGAGATATTCATCGGTGGGTTTCTAAGGAGATACTAAGCTACAGTGTCGAAATAAGTTACAACATTATTGAATTTTAATGGTTTATTTTAATGCTCAACTACAGATTACGTGTTGCGATTAAATCTTAAATTAGTAATAGATAGAAAAAGGTTTGGTTTACTAGAGGACCACATTGTTCTAGCCGTAGTCACTCGTGTAGAGACTTATTGTTAGATTAACGTAAAATGGCGATTAGAATGGTTTAACAAGAATTGTCAACATTTTAAAGCTGAACCATGTCATATTTTAAACATCTGTATTGCGGTTTGGGCATAATTTAAGATCTGGCCAAATCAGGTTCAAGTAGAAAAAGATGTGCATGAAACGTTTGGTATGTTCCGTAGTTTAATCGGCCTTTTAGAACGTAATTTGGCGAGCACGAATTAATTAAATAAAGTTTAACTATTTATAGCCCGAAAGTTTTTCGACCGAAAACATTGGCGTATTCGTGGGTTATGTTGGGCAATCCACGATCGCCGCCACTTTGATATTTCCAACTTTCTAGACGTTACATAAATCAAAAGTTGATTACCAACGTCATTTTATTCGCATAATGGATTTAATCGCGTGAATTGAATGAAACGATATCTACACGGTCGTCCAAATAACAAGTCCCCAGCATGCAATTGTTGTTGGCACGTATTGTTCCATTTTGAACGTGCGCTAAAATTAAAATTTCTGTTCTTAAAAAGAGAAAGCCGAACGCGACTTTACGAACGGACTTGTGTCATTAATTTGAACGAACGGCTCATTTGCATGTCATAATCGCTTTTAATTTTTGGGTTCAAAGGATAATTTTCATAAGGATTTTTTTTTCATTGCTGTCCTCGACATTCGACTAGGAGAGAAAGTCAGTCCCGGCGGAAAAGTACTATAAAGTTGAAAGTTTAAT
The DNA here is from genome assembly GCA_030407085.1 of Trichopria drosophilae. Lineage (NCBI taxonomy): Eukaryota > Metazoa > Arthropoda > Insecta > Hymenoptera > Diapriidae > Trichopria > Trichopria drosophilae. The sequence goes on from CM059583.1 coordinate 167,072,792, forward strand.
TAGCGACCGAAGTGCATCGAGGAGCGATGAAAAATTTCAATTCGGTCAAACTGTATTCCAAAACCTTGGTTTATAATCGCGATTTTGCGCGGAATTACTTGGTTCTGGGATATAAATTGCGGAAATTCCGCATAACGTTCGTAATTAATTTACGGGTATAGAAGTGAATATCGGATGGCTATTGCATGTCAGCATGTTATTGGATTAGGAATACTAATTGTAAATCGTAAACACGTAATTGTGCATTTGGTAATGAGTCCGGACGGTAATTCGATTTTCGAGATGTGGCTGTAATTGAGAAAAATACGATTTTTCATTTTTAACAGTACCGTTCTAACGGAGGATAAATGCTTTTCAGACTTTAAAAACAAAGTTACATTAATATACAGAAAAAAATGAAAAATATATATTGACTTTCTTAATATTTTTTGGTAAGTTGAATTTACTGAAAAGAAAAAATATTTCTTAAAAGTAAAATATTTTTGTAATTCAAGTAAATTTTTCATTTGCGACAGTAAATTGTACAGTATTAGAAAAATTTGTGTTTTATATTTATTGATCACTCTATATAATAAAGTATTATCATTTATATTGGTAGCATTTAGTCATTTTTTAATTAACACTTTTAGAAAGTTCTCGTAATTTTTTGAGGAAAATATTTTTCGGAATATTTTCGGAATTTAGTCAACCATATTGAATCTGCCATTTTGGACTCTGTAATGTTTACAATAAATTTGTAATTAGCGACCTCAAAAGCTCAGTATACAATAATTTGAATTTATAATTTTTGTATTTTTCGAGAAATCGAATTTATTGGAAAAAAAGACAATTTTTTGTATTTTTAGCTGCAATAACTCGAAAACAACTTATAATTCACAGAAATTGTAACAGAGCTTTTCGCCTTACAGTAGCCCCCCCCCCCCCATAATTTGCGTTCTCAATATATCTTACCTCCTAATATTTTCCCCTAGGTCCGTCCCAATATTTCTCTTACCCTTAATTGATGTTTCCCGGCATTTCTCGCGGGGGGGGTATTTTGGGGGGGGGGGGGGGGGGTCCACTGTATTTTTTTTGTCTTTCAGTGTATAAATCATGTTTTAAGCGAGCAAATAATCTAGTTATTCTAATTGTTGGTAAAATTTTACTAAACGTTGAAAGTTCTGTAATGTTTTCATTAAGAAATTCAAATATATTATTTATACAGTATTATACGCTGAATAATAAGACACTTTGTGATTGCAAAAAAAAATCTATAATACTTAACATAACGTAAGGTACAACACTTATTAAAAGTAATAATATCGAAGACAGTCAGTATTCTAAGAATTCCTGTTTTAAAAAATGAGGATTGGGTTATTTCCATTTCAACTTTCTTTTTCATATCGAAAAAATACGACATGTCTGGAATAATTCGGCAATTTTCTTCTTAGTCGAATTCCCCTATACGAAGAACAAAGGAAATATAACCCTTATCGAAATAAAACTCCTTCTATTTTATCCACCGACAAATTCTTCCCTTCCTCGACTCAACTCTTCTATAAGAATGTTAGTAGATTGAGAATCTTTCGATTTCGATGCGTATAGGTTAGTCAAGTCATCTTCCAAGTTTTTTTTCTTTTGTTCAAGGATGAAAACTTGAGAGAAACTTTAGACGAAACTGATTTAACTTTTAACGAAGGGAACATCTCGTTTTGATTCTTGTCTGGTATGATTTTACGAGTTGTTTGATGGGAGTGTTTCGTCGAGTAATTTTAATCGGAAGGAAGTGAATCAATTATAATATTTCAATTTAATGAAAATTTTTTATTTAGGAATAAAGTAAATTTTAAAAATGATTTGCTTAATAAAGCGATATAAGTTGTGAGGTCAGTACTAACTGAATGGGTTTTAAACACGAAGTAATTGTACAAAAATGATAGAATCTATGAAAACGAAATTGAGCCTTTCCATTTTTAGTCCTCAATCGATTTAATGAAGTTTATATTTCCTTCGAGGTAAAAAAAAACATGTTTTTTTTCTATTATTTGCATTATAGCTCATGAATGAGAGATGATCTGGGAAAATATTTTAGTAGTTTGTCAGAACACGGAATAAGATTAAATTATTAAAGAGAAACCAAAAACAAGAGTAGTACCTTTTTTAAAATTCGGCAATTGTGTTTATTCAATTTTCCGCCGACCAAGGCGGCTTTTCTTTTTATCACGAAATCCAGCGTGTGAACTTCGACACTTCCTCTCGAGAAATTCTCTAAAGTGCTATGAAAGAAGAGAAGCGCACCAGTCGAGGAAGCAAGTGGGAGGTTGGCGATAAGATTTTCTCCCACCAGGCCAAGCGCAGACCTCCTCGGGGCAAAGTTGGCAAAATGCTCGGCAGCTGTCTGAGATCCTTTGCATTTTCATCCCCCTTCCCACACGATCCTGGACCCCTGCAGCCGTACTACTCTGCCCTTTGCTTCTTCTTCATCGTCTTTTTTTAGCTCGTCTCACTACAGGTTTTTCGTTTCAGTTTAGCATGCACCTTTCCTCGTTTCATCGTCACCTTGGTACCTTCTAGTTGCGCGGTATTGTAATGCTCAAATGGTTTTTCTTTCTGTTAAGGGAGCTGGTTTTCCATTGAGTCCTCTTTGCGGATTTGGAAAAGAACCGACATTTGCGGATACAAATTCGAAATCTGACTGAGTAAACGAAATAGTACTTTTTCGTATTGCGGGCGTAAAATAACATTTTATACGAACATTACTTTTCCTATCGGGTATAGAATTCGATTTTATGTCTCCGATTTGTGGGCTGGTCGGTGAGGAATCCCTATCTTAACCATGTAATTTTCGAGGACGTAAAATGCCATTTTACGCCCGCTAGGACGAAAAATTAATAAATGAATAAAATATTCGGTACATTTATTAGTCTCAAAAGTTATTCTGTCACTTTCCCCTGTCCTAGTGCCATATCGTTTCACTATGCTTCGGGTATTAGTGTTTAGTTACAAGGAGAGTGAGAGAGTAAAACTTTACCTCCAAGTAGTAATATTCTACAATTCCATCTTCATAAAAGTCGAGGAAAAGAGTGGCGCCACGTAAAAATGAGACGAAACAAGAGTTGCGAATGTCTCATTTTTTTGGAGGCCACAGGCGGGGGAATTTTTTGGGGTGCACGTTAAAATCTCGACAAATAAAAAAACACTTCAAAAAACAGATATTAAAAAACCAGACATTTTAATAAACAGACATCAAAAATCCAGACATTTCAAAATGCAGACATTAAAAAACTAAACATTTCAAAAAGCAGACATTCAAAAAACAGACATTTCAAAAAATAGGCAGGAGAACAAAGTTCCGAAAATCGAAACCCCGAAAGGCAAAAATTTCGATATTGGGTGAGTCCAAGGTATTTCGTTTTGCTTTGTTTTTGCCAAATTTTCAAAGACAAAGTGAAGAAAATCACGCTGGATCCATGCTATATCGAAATTTTGGCTTTCGGTGTATTTATTTTCGGAACTTTGTACCCCGGCCAAAAAATAGACAGGTCAAAAATTGATTTGACCTTCAAGTGACCTACAAAATGAATCTCTTGGTCAGACATTTTTTACCTTGAAATAGACGTCCAGAGAGACCTCAAAGACGGCGTACCCGAGATAATGTTGTTATGTCTTAAAGCACCAATCGGAGGTGTCGAAACGTCGGGGTCTTGAATGTCTGTTTTTTGAATGTCTGTATTTTGAAGTGTCTGTTTTTTTATTTGTCGGGATTTTGAGGTGCACCCATTTTTTGGTACTTGTTCGCACTCTTGTCGAGAACTAAAGGGCGAGGTCTGACGACAGGCGGAAGTACGGTAATACGAATAGAACCGACGAGAAACGTCGTCTTCGAGTGCATCGGCGGAACTACCCGACAAGGAGACGGTAATCCAGAACGGAGATCCGGAGCACACATAAAGAGGCCGCCGGATATAAACGCGTCGCACAGAAGCAGATGCCGACAGAAGTTTGAAGCTGTGTTATGGACCAGCGACAGTTTGTCGACGGAGTCCGAAGTTTTATACGGCAATTTCATGTAGCAATTTCAGAGCGCTCGAAAATCTCATTTAGCTGAAACGTTGACCCTTTCGGGCGACGCTTTCAGGGATGACTTTCTCAACCCTATCCCTACCCATCTGTCCGGTTCCAAGCCTCGGGCAATGCGAATTAAGTTGTTGGAGAGGTTATGAGATGTTACACATTGTTTTGGAACTGGAGTGTGAAATCATATGTTGTGTAATAATAGTTCAATTTCGTAATCGTCAGAAAAATTGGAGAGTATGGCGCAAAATTGAAACGACGTAAGAATTTTTGCAGGTGGCGCTTCCGTGATAAATTTACAACGAAGTGGAAAATTCATGTGTTATGATTGGTAAGATTTCCTTATGCTTCAAATTGTGCCATGATAAACAATTAGAAAAGAAACCTATTTCAAACAACAAAAAGTGATGAAGTAAAAAAAACTTTGGAAGAGGTCCAAATTTGGCAACATTCATTTATGTACAGTTTTATTTTAGGTCATGATAGTTCTAATCAAAAGAAAAATAATCACCATTTTATGATTTTGGACACCTATAAAAAAAATTGCCTTCGGATATGTTTTTAGTTAAAATTACGGAAGATGTGTAAACCCTTTGAAGCTCACATTTTTCTTTCATGGAAAAAAGTTGAAATTTATTACTCGGAGGTTTTCGGGGTCGCTGATTACGAAAATGGCGGATCCAATATGGCCTCAGATTTTCAAAATTCAAAATGGGGGATGAAATATGGCGTGAAAAGAATAAATTTTAATATTTTGATCGGCCATATTGGATCAGCCATTTTGAATTTTGGAAATCTGATCCCGGATTCGTCATCATCGACCATAAAAACTCCTTTGTAAAAAAGGCGGTCTCCTTACAGGGGACCACCGTGCTGAAAGGGTTAAATAACGAAACCTAGAAAATTCTAAACGGGTTGTTAGAAAAAAAAAAAATCCGTTTTGGATGAAAGGTAATTTTCACTACTTAATATAAGTTGCTGTACTGAATGGCCCTAATCAGGGCCTTAATAAATATCTACTTTACTTAATAAATATCTACTATAATGCTATTTTAAAAAAATACAATGAAAAGCTCGGGAAGATGCATAGGAAAACCGATTTCGTGTCCTTCTCCTCGTGTTGTCAATTGTGAAATTCTCATTAACGATATCGTCGTCACTCAACAACCATGAAAGATCATGTTTGTATGTTTTAAAAGTTAGATGGAACGACTATTCAGGATGACGATGCACATTCTAAAGTTGAATTCTTTGAATTTTAAGTGAAACCAAACGAGTAAACGAAACAAAGAATGAACTTCTTTAAATATGTATCAACCTGCCCATTAAGAAAAAAGAGAGAATGAACGCATTGAATTGATTTACTCAAAATGCGTTACTAATGATCAAACACTTAAAAAAGGATTGTCATCGTGTGAAGCCGGGTTACTTAAGCCAATTTCACACTCAATCATTAGATACGAGAGAATTCAGTTGTCCGCGTTTACGCGGGCAGCACCTTACAATGTTTAATGTTACAATTTCATAATACACATTATTTTCATTTTAACAATAAGTCATCAAATATTATTAGCGCGTGTAATGGCACCGGCATGAGCAATCGCGGTTTTAAATTACCGCTATTATTATATACGAGAGGAACAATTGAGGGAGAGAGTGAATATACGAGAATAATTATTGCGACCTGAAACGCATGAAAGAAGACTTCTGTATGTACACAATGTATTGTGCAAGCGAGATTTACTGCGTTATTGTTGTTATTGTTACGAATTATTAAACGACGGGTTAGACTTTGCAAGAATTGTTATTTAAACATTTTGATGATGTCATTCGAATTCGAATACACGAAAGATATTTATGTAAGAATTGTCCTGGAGGTTTTTGTGAATGGTGTATAAAAAAAACGTTTTTTATAGCTTTTTTGATATTGTGTTTAAATTATTATTTTTAACATTTGGTATATTAGCAAAGTGTAAAGTTGATAGGAAAGATACTTTAAACAATCGAATTATATGAGAGGTCAGGTCAGAGCTATAGCTAAGTTTTTTTGGCGCCCAACGGAGGACCAAATGCTGACGGTGATGACGGGAAATGAAAATTGATTATTTTTCTCATATTATTGATAATATGATTGGTTTTAATTATATAACATGTGGTCCTTCGAACCGGATACGAACTAGCGGCCATAACTAAAAAACCATTGCATACAAAATTAATATAATTTCAAAAATTATAATAAAATCCAGTTCTTTGTTTATTGTATTTTGATATTCTGTTTTTATTTCTAAGACTTTTATTTCAGAAAAATAGTGTTTTCTAAAAATATTATTTCAATTATTGTGTGATATAAACATTTCATAAATTGTTTTTATAATATATTTTTATCCCGAAAATTGCGATTTAATTGGTATTATTCATTAACTTCGAAAATACGAATAATATTGGAACATGCGAGAAATGTACTGAAAATGCTGGATAATTCGCGATATTGAATTGAAATAACGTATTAATTCCACATGAAATTTATTCAAAGTTTTCCATTATTTGTGAATCAGTAAGTTTGAAATTTACAAACGAAATATAATACTGCCTCTGGAAAGTAGTCCCCGTGAAAAATGACTCGAACATCGTTCAGTTTGACATTTTGACATTAGGTAACGACGTTGACTTTGGTTATAAATGTTTTGCCACAATAAACGTCATCATTTATAACATATCAAGATTATAATTCGCTCGACTTTCATTTTTATTTTCTGCACTCCCGCGGCAGTAATTCATTATTTTCTTGTTCCCGTCGTCCGTTCAATATTTCCGACTTGGAAGCATTTTACGAGATCGTAAACGCAACGCGTCGCGAGGATGGCTTCTCGAATAAAAAAAAAATAAAAAAAAAACGTATTACACGTATACGTGAACAAATATTTCATCGAGTTACGACAGGTGGACAATTTTAATGGATTCAACAGATACGCGCGCGATAATTACAAGAGATGAACTGATTTATTTGCGCGCCGCTCGCTCGCGAATTAATTACAAAATTTAATCGGGAACGGTGTGCATGCGGTGAGAATAATATCTAAATCATTGGAAATAAACGAGCGCGAGGCCGCCGCACGCGCTTTCCAGCTACAAAGTTGTCCGGCCTCGTATATATGAGAAGTCGATGGCTCGAAAATTTTTGCGGCTCGCTCAAATTGCCAGGTAGATGCGCCCATTATGGTTTAAATTACGCCGAGTTGGACGGTTGATTGCATGTCCTGAGACATGCTTGGACCAAGTCGCACTCATCGACATTCCCACTTGGCGCATGTTTCAGGCGCAGCCGTACGTAAGAAAAACAGGATATTATTAAAGGTTTTGAAAAATTTGTTTGCAATTTTAAACGATTATTATATTGATAATTATAGTGAACCGATGGTATTTTTGAAATATTCATTTTTACATTTTTCATTGGTTTGCGCAGTCAGAAACTCGTTTTGATCATTCAAAGATGGTAGAATATGATTTATCATGGTCATCGACAATATTTCCTTTTTTTCGAATTTTTAAACAAATTTTTATTTTAAAAAATTGAATCTGAGAGAATCGATGCGCCGGGACTTGAACTTGGAACTTTTCGGTTGCCGGGCGAGTGGTAAGCATGATCCTGGAACTAATTACTGAGTCAACAAAGGAGAGGTTTTTAACTCCTTTTATGTTAAATGGAATATTATCTAACAGAATAATTTTTTTTTTGCAACATTTTTTCTGAAGCCAGTCATACCACCTACTCTTGATATCAGTGTCATTCGGAGCGGCACAAGAAAGGTCACTATTGTTTATAAACCATTAATGACGAACGAAATTACGTTTTTAGTTGAAAATACATTTCTATATGGAGAAATCAAATTTTTTCCGGAAATTATCGTAAATATGAGGCATTTCACACCGAACGTTCCCCTTTGCGAAAAATATTTTTTTAAATTTGTTTTTGCACTTGTGTCTTGTAGATTACATCCAAATACATGGTTTTCAACCCCTAATGTACCAAAAAAAAAATTAGAATTTTAACTGCTACGTATTTTGTAATTACGAAATTCAAAATAGTTATACAACACATCGTCCATCCTTTATAGATGAATCTTATAGGTGTTTTGGTGAGCTTTTAGTTCAAAAGGTGATTAAAAAGAAATATCCATATTAAGACTGTGAAATTGAGGTTTTAAATATTTGAAATAGTTTTTCTCAAAACATACCGGGTGAAAAATTAATTAAAAATTCTGAAAAAAATAGGTTTTTTCAAAAGTATTTAAGTCACAGAAAATTTGTTAAAAATTAAAAAAAAAAGTAAGAAACACTTCAAAAAAGGAAAAAATGGAAAAAAGTAAAACGATTCTAGTCAAACGTTTACCTCCCCGTGGTGAGAATCGGAAGAAACAATGATGGTATCATTGTCTAACAAACTTTCGTTATTACACAGGAGAAAATGAGTTCATGATTAGCGATCGGAAAAAAAAGTTGCGGACATGATTCTTGTCACTGGTGTGAACAAGTGAATGTCAACTTTCTTTCCGTGAATTTTATCCTATTAAAAATGTACTGACAGATATTTCCTTAATTTTTCGTATGTTGAACAAAATTCTCGAAATTGTAATAGATTTGCCATTAAAGTCAACGGAATTACCTTCAAAACAAACAAAAAATTTTGGGATACTATAATTTTTACCGGAGATATGCGACTTTGAAAATTGCGGAATGATGGCCCCTGAGTCATAGGGATTTACATAGTATTCAGGGGACTTCATTTTTTATCGGTAAGATTAAAGTAATTTTTCACAAATAATTCATTCTAGGCCCGGAATTCTGTTTCCGTGACTTCAATACTTATGAAAAAACCTATTTTTTGAGAATTTTTAATTAATTTTTTTCCCGGTTTGTTTTAAGAAAAACTATTTCAAATATTTAAAACCTCAATTTCACAGTCTTAATATGAATATTTCTTTTTAATCACATTTTTAACTGAAAGCGCACCAAAAAACCTATAAGATTCATCTATAAAATATTTTTTTATTTCTGAATTTTCCTAAGGATGGACGATGTGTTGAATTTCGCAATTACAAAACACGTAGTAGTTTCAATTCTAATTTTCTTTTTGTACTTACGGATTGAAAACCGTGTATTTGGATGCAGTCTACATGACACAAGTGCAAAAATAAATATTTTTTCAAAGGCGTACGTTTGGCGTAGAATTCCCCATATTTAAAACTTTTTAAAAACTTTAAAAAACAAATTGCTTTAAAAAACGTTCCGTGGATAATTTGTAAGAACATTTTTATGAAAAAGCTCACTGGTTTTTGAGTTACAACGTCTACAAAGTTTGCATAGAAATCTTCACTTTGAGGACGTTAAAATGATGTAAATTATATAGAAACCTTTGCCCACGGCTTCAATAGAATACCAATACAAAGTTGACCTCGCAAATAGCAGAATATGGACCTAACAATTTCGTTCTTCCATTTTGATATCAAATAATTGAGTGAATTTGAAGCAAAAAAATGTCATTAGAAGCATTAATGGGTTAAATGTTTTTTTAAAACAAACCATTTTTGTAAAACGTGATTTTTGGGTAACGACCCTACTTACACCAGTCTCGAAATAAGAGCGGGTATTTCGAGTACGAGGAAACGTGCGAATCTCCGGGTTCCTCGTTTTTCCTAGCTGAATACCAGCAATGTCCTTCCACGTCCTGGTCATTTCCCTCCTTATTCCTGTCGAAGCTTTCCGAGAGGCCCTTACGCCTCGGCGACCATCGCGCCAGATTTTATTGCGCTCCATGGCGCGCGCTCGGGCGTGCGAGCCGAGATAAATTAATGCCAATGAAGCTCCGATACCCTCCGCTTTTCCCTTTTTTAGCTTATAGCTATACCTGCGTCCTCCTCCTTCCTCTTTATTATTTTCTGCGCCTCCGACTGTTACACTTGATTTATCGCCGTTACGTCCGACTTAATTTCCTACTTCCACTTCATTCAACGTTTTGCAGCGTCCCTGTTAGCAAGGAGTCCTCATTGGCTGTTACTCCTTACGCTTTTCACGCCTCTTGAGTTTCTGATTTTAACTGCTTTCGTCGGTTCGCGTTTTTATTCCGCCATGTTTTTTTAGTGGCTTCACTTTTATGGTTTCGCGTCGGCTTCCGTATCAGCTTGTGCATTTTTCCAGACACGACGAGTCACTTCTAGATGACCAAGTTCAGTTTCCGAGCGATTTATTGTTGTCTTTTGTTATTGTATTTTACTTGCTTTGTTATTTTTGTGTTGAACAATTTATTTGTTATTCAAGTAAATATGTATTTTAATAATTGCCAAAATAAGATTCAGGACATTTTGTGTTGTTTTATTTAACAGTATGTCTTGCTTTTAGTAAATACGACGTCTCCAAGAAAATATTTTGTTACACAAGTAAATAATTATTTACGAATATTGCGGTTTATTTCAATGTAGAACATTTTTGTTCAGTTCAATTGCCTGTATATTATTGGTTGATGGTAATTTTTACCCAGACAACAACGTGAGGGATAGACCTAGAATATAATAGAGATTTTTTAATTGTTATTATTGTTAGAATATATTATAATTTTCGAGGTCACAAATTGCGAATAAGAAGTCGGAATTTTAAAATGGCGGACACCGAAAGTAGGATCACGTATTCGTAATCAGCGACTAGTATATTCTCTGCATATCTTCTTGCAACACAGCAATAAATTAGATCGAAATTTTCGCATTCGATGTCCGCCATTTTGAAATTTTGATCCCATAGTTGTTACCGTGGAAAACAATAATTGAAATTCTGTTATGATTAAAATATTACTCGAATATGAATTGTTTCTGAGAATGTAAATATGAAGATCTTAATGCTATGTTTACCATTTTGGAAACCGCCATCTTGAGTTACGAAATGATGCATAATACATTTTAATTCCTTAGAAAAGGAATATGGCGGATTTTATTGAAGTACTGAAAAATTTTTTTGTGCATAGTGCATAGTGAATGTATGTGGATTCATTCCAAACTAGGGATAAAGGTGGATAAAATAGTTCTGGACTATAGGGAAATGTTTGGTTTTCAGCTTCATATACATGAAAAAAATAATCCAGTGAAAATCCTTGAACTCGTTCGAAAAATTATGTTCAGCCACAAGTTTGATCGTCATACTGCCAATGAAAGTTTCAGAGTGATCGATAAAACTTTGGTAAATGGAATAATTTTTTCGGGTGCATCTCAAAAACCCGACAAATCACAAAACAGCCACTATAAAAACCCGACATTTCAAAAAACGAACATTAAAAAAGCAGACATTTAAAAAATCAGACATTTCAAAAAACAGACATTCAAAAAGCAGATATTTTAAAAAGTACATATTGATAAAATTAAACTGAAATTAATGATTGAATTATAAATGTGCTTAATAAATATAATCCGGGGGTCAAACTGATTTGACCTTCAAGTGACTTACAAAATTAATCCCTCGCTCAAACATTTTTGATCCTGAAATGACCTTTGCAGTGAGACCTCAAGGACGGCGAACTGAGATAATTTTTTAGTTAGTGAACGCACTAATCGGTGTTGTTGTCTGTATTTTGAAATATCTGGTTTTTGAATGTCCGCATTTTGAAATGTCTAGTTTTTTAATGTCGGATTTTTGAAGTGTCCGTTTTGTGATTTGTCGGATTTTTGAGGTGCACCCATTTTTTAGGCCAATTCCAATAAAAGAGACAGCGTTGAAAGTTGAAAGACAAAAAAATTGCTCTCCCGTCCTCAAAGGGTTAAGATGTAACAATCTTGAGGCTTTATTTTTTATTTTTTTGAACTTTATCTCATTTCCATTCCTTCACAATACACTTGAATCCTCCATCTTATCTTTTTTTTATATGTCTCTCTTTCTTACCCCCTCTCTCTTTTTCTGACTCTTTATGATCATATCTTCTCTGATTGTAGTAGTTCTACGCATCCGCGTTATACTTTCATTACTTTTGTTTGTCTCGGTCCGACTTGACGTTTCTCTCGTCCCAGCTCGAGTGATCTTGTAGACGTAGGCGCTGGCTTAACGCACGATATCCGCCAAGCCGATGCTAGGTATACATTACACTCACCCGTGACAAGCAGATAGTCGTTAAATAACGACGGTGAATTTAGTGTTTCCGGTGAGATCCCGCTTCGATCGAGTGTGTCCCGTATGCCTGATCGAACGACCACGGTGAACCATCCAACTGGTTTTTCAATTGTAAAACCAAAATTTGGTCAGCTTTTCAAAAATTCTATTTCCATACTGCAACTTTTGGAGTGAACTTTCAGTTGAAGTTGCATTTGACCCTTTAAGTCCTAAATGTGCATAATTTCTACGCGGATTTCTGCATCGTTTTAATTATACAATAAAAATTAAAACAAATGGAAACGTCTATATCCGACACGTTTTGAGGTAGCTCTGTCAATTGGCGCTACTGCAATTTTCGAGAAATTACATTTACCACATTTTTTACAAGAATATTAAAATAAACGCGATTTTTTAGCCATAATTTTGTTTTTAAATGCATTATTAACTATGATACCGATTTCAGATCACCTTCTAACCTATCAGAAACGTGTTCCCGATTGTCTTACTTGAAAATTTTATATTCACATATTTTGATTCATTTCGGTTTTCATTTCAAAATGGCGTCTGAACGTTGAACATTTTTGAAATTGAAGAAATTACTATTATTTTGAATCTGCTAAGTTTTCTTTGAAGTAAAATCGTATAAATAAGTTATTACGAGTTTCATGATATCCCAACGGGCACGGAGGACCCAAATGTTGCTAAAACGTTTTTAGAATGTTCCATAAACGTTCCTAAGACGTTTTATGTCTGCAACTTTTACGGAACGTTTTATAAACGGTTCATCCATGTTGCAGACATTTAACGTTTTAGGAACGTTTCTGGAACGTTCTAAAAACATTCGGGACTTTCGTGCCCGTTGGGATGTTTTGATTTACGGACGCAGTAATATCCCATAAAATCCAATTTCAAGATGGCGACTGCCATTTGCTCAGTAGAGATATGTTTTTTTCCAGTTCTGTTACAACTAAAATTGGTGTGAAATTTTGCTAATTAACAATCTATGGGATATTACTGCTTCCGTAAATCAAAACAGGCCATACGAAACTCGTAATAACTTATTTGTACGGTTTTACTACGAAGAAAATCTAGCAGATTCGAAATAATAGCAATTTCAAAAATTTTCAACGTTCAGACGCCAGTTTGAAATGAAAACCGAAATAAATCAAAATATGTGAATGTATAATTTTGAAGTAACACAATCGGGAACACGTTTCTGATAGGTTAGAAGGTGAATTGAAACCAATATCAGAGTTAAAATGCATTTAAAAAAATTGTGGCTGAAAAATCGCGTTTTTTTCAGTATTTTTGTAAAAAAATGTAGTAAACGTCATTTCTCGAAAATTTCTGTAGCGCCAATCGAAAAATCGACCTTAAAATCAATTTTCAAGAAAATATTAACTCGCTTCGTCCTAAAACGTCCTAATATTGGTATGAAATATAGGTTTCCTATAGTTTTTGGGTATGCTCTTTTCGAATCTAAAGTTCGTTTCTCGACGTCACTTTCAATTTTTTTAAATACGGCTACTTAAACAAATGAAAAAGTGTAAAAAAAGAAAAACTTTTTCAGTTAACTGCAATTTTTATTGCGAAAGAGCTCCGGAATCGTGTCAGGTCTCAAAATCCTGTGGCATAATGAGTTTTACTAAAAGTTGGTTAATATGATTTAAATTACAAAATGGCGTTATTGACAGTAAGATAAAAAGACAGTAAGAGCCATAAACTCAAAGAAAGACTGATTTTTGTTTAGTTTTATGGACGTTTATAATGCATACAAATAACCAAAGACTTATGAAATTATATAAAAATTTGCTTAATCCCCTGGCTGCCACGAGAATTTCACAAAAAAATTCCAAAAAAACAATTTGTTAAATTTTACTTTAACATGATGTATAGGGGTATTTTGGGTCAGATTTTGAAAACTCAAAATGACGGATTCAATATGGCGGACAAATTTTCCAAATTCCAACCATTTCGCTTGATATTTTTCACTCTGGGTTTTTCGGGATCGCTGATTATGAATTTGAAGTTGCATTTTGAACATTTTTCAACCAAAATGGTTCCATTTTTGGAAAATTTCTCCTCCATATTGTAGCCGTCATTTTAAATTTTCAAAATACATCATCAGATTTGTAATCAGCGATCTCGAAAACCACCGAGTAACAAGTTTCAATCATAATGGTTAAACTTTTTAAAAAAGTGTGCGCCATATTGGAGCCGCCATTTTGAATTTACAAAATCTGACCAGCGATTCGTAATCAGCGACCCCGAAAACGTAGGAGTAACACATTTCAAGCGGTTTTTTAAACTTTTTATGCATAAATTGATTGAACACAATGTCATACTTCATGACTAAGATTTTGCAAAAAACCACCATCTTTGTGGATTTATATATTTTTTTTTGACACATCGATTATGAAAATGGACAACGCCATCATATTCAGTACACCTTACACTAGAAATGGTTTTGGTTTTATTTTACATAAATTCCAGAATTTGTTAGTGCACTTTATCATGACATAGATTTGCCTTTTTCTCTGGCAGTCTGGGAAAAGTCCAAAATGACAAAGATCTTAGTCATTTCGGCAGTCAAGGGATTAATGATATAACAGAAGTATAAGTATAAAAAAAATTATTGTTTATTTTCCGGCTAGAGCCGTTTTTTCAGTGTAATGCACTACTTTCAAATGATTTTAGTAACTCTCATCATAATTTTTGTGCATTTATACGAAACGCTGCCACATTTGTGCAACGGACGAGTGAATGATCCTTTCGCGAACAGGAGATTCAGTCTCCGGTCAATCGATTCAGATGCGTTATTTATCCGCTTCATAAATAGTGCAACGAGCCATTGCTTTTAACAGTCTCGTTAAATGTCTTCACTCGAACGGGAGAGAATACGTTCCGTCCCGAAGAGTTTCATGAATTATGAATGGCCGCGATTTAAGATCGTTAACCAGTTTACCCGTACGTCATTCCATAATGCGATATTTACGCATTGCGTTTTCCAGTTACGTAAACGATAGCCGCGCGGAATCGGCGTTGTTTTTTTTTTTTGTTTACGCTGGAACCGGTCGCCGCTGGTCATTATTGTATTCATCTAAAATTATCCATCCGCGCGCACTCAATTTCATACACGTACGCTATTTTCAGAAATTCGCGTCCCGCTACGTGGGAGTGTTTCAATGCTTCCGTCGATTCCTATTTTAGTATTTTTAATTGAAACGATCGCAGCGCGCGATAACGCCGCGGTAGATTGCGAGCTTTTATATTAATCTACCGCTTTATTATTGCCCGGATAATTTACAATGGTCGATTAATACATGCGTTTCCTTTTTTCTTCTGTTGCAGGTAAGAGAGCACGGAATTACATAACGAAACACGATTAATTATAAGGTATTGCCAGATTCGTTCTCGCTTCGGCCCTCTATTAATCATCCAAGGTAAGTCCGAAATTCTCTCTGTATTTTTCATTTTTTGACTATCGTGAGAAAATGGTGGTGAAAATAAATGGCGGCAAAAAGAATCGCTAAACGATTGCTCCCCCCGAGGGCGTACGCGAAGACAGCAGCGGCAACGACCTCCTTCAAGGCAGCCGGGGACTTATGTAAGTCTGTAGGAGGCCGTCGTTTTGCCAGACGATTTTTCCAGAGAATTTTTCACGCTTCCCGGCTCACGTTACCTCCTGGTTCCGTTTATGGCTAATAACGGACGGCCTGGCCTCCTATAGGCTCGAGATCGTAATTATGAAAATTCGAGACGTCGTTATCGAATTACGCTCGATCCCGAGGATCGATTGTGATTAAGACGGCGTCGATGTAACGAACGCGATCTTATCAACGCCCTCCGATCACTGGGATTACGTTTCGATTGGTGTTACGTATGTATTAAGATCGATGATCGAGGAACGTATATATCTTCACGCGCGATGTTTACGTTCGGATGAAATATGCTGGATTACACTCATTTCTTGTATCAATAAAACCGTTATTTTGAGTCATTTCGACTACACTGGAGAAGAAATATTGGTGAGGAAACTAAGAAATAGATGTTTCGAACATGGAATGTTTGAAATGGTCGTAAAGTATAGATTTTGTTCCCTAGAGTCCAATTTTGTTGTAAATTCAATGAAGTATTTCGGATCAAGTTTAAAAACATTGAATAATATCCTACTAATTTCAAGGTCGCTCTTCAAGATTCCGAGGTCAAAATTTAGTGCTCGGGTGCAATAACAACCTATACGCGCTCGATCCAACAGATGGGACACTAGAAAAAGTCCGAAAAAATAAAATGTACAAAAATGGATTTTGAAAAATACTATCATGTAGAGAATGTAAAAATAAATATTTTATTCATTTACAGTTTTTTAATTCGACTTATAGATCTTAAGAAAAAAATAAAAATTTTCCGTACTCGTAAAAACAATGGATTTTTAAACAAAAAATTCGATTACTCCTAAACGAATAAAGGAAACCCATTCAAACTTTTACAGCATATTCAGTACTGCCATCCGAAGGCCACGAGCAGTCCGAAATGAATTAATGTTCTTTTTTCGAAAAGTTACAGGTTTTCAAATATCGCGCAATGAAATTCGTGACCTTATATCTTCAATCGCTTAGGGAGTCGAGAAAAATTGACGAAATGGAAAAAATAAAAATGTGGGCATGTAGAAGAAGAATTGAGGAAGTTTTTTGTGAAAACAGAATATCGGTAACTGACAAATCAAAAATACTGTACGAGTTTTTCTAACGCGGTTAATCCGGCCGGACACGTCTTTGATTAGAAGGCGTCAGTACAGGCCGTATTGTTTTTCTATGATGAATCTGAAGTCAATGGCGGATTAATCCATAGTCAATTAACAATTTTTAGGTGTGTTTTTTTTTGTTTCCATGTATTTTTTATATTTATTATTTGTTTATTGTATTATTATATAATAATTATTTGTTTCCATGTTATTTAATTTTTCGGCAAGATAAATTAGGAGAATTCTTGTCATTCACCAATTTTATGCGATTGCGAGTTACACTGACATCTAGTGGCGATTACCACTACCACTTCATTTGCATCCGCAAATTGATGATATTCAACGAATTATATTGTTTAGAATTTCAGGATTTGTAAAAATATGAATAAAATAGAATTTAATAAAAAAAAAGTATAGGATTAAATGGAAATTTAAAAAATTGTTTGTAATCTCATTATCCAAGTTGATGTTTCCGAGACTTTTACGGGCGATTAGAGTAGGCAGTTTTTACGGTTTTGAAATTCGTGTATCTTAAAGATTTAAAGGTTCATTCGGAATATTCACCGCGGCTTTTCTTGGGGTTAGTCTTCATTTTGTTCGGCATCGCGTCCCCCCTAATTCGCCTAGACGCGAGTTTTTATCATCTCCAGCGTCGTTTCGCCAAGTTGTGGGAGAGGCCGGGATCGTCAAGTCGTCCAAAGTGCCGGGATATTTATATGCAAATGAGTTTTTCTTGCTCTCGACACGCAGCGTATAGAATTCCGCCTCGTCTCACACTACACATTGCGGGCTCGGCATTTCCCGCGCAGAATAGAACCCCGACGCGAAAAAAGACTCACGGTCACTTAACGTTTCTTCAAAGATCCTCGTTCGTAATCATAATCGGTCGACACCAAGCGCTGGAATGCCGACGTAACTTTTGAAAATCGTTAACGACATACTTTTGTTGCAAGTTACTAAGCGCGTTACGCCTCATGTTATTCCTTACTGGCGATGCGTTTATGGTACTTTGAGATGTGACTTGATGAGGATCTGATGAAACTAATGAAAAGTTAATTTTGTGGATCTTGTAATGTCATCCAAAACACAATTTTACATTTTTTTCGAAAAAGTTTTATTTTTGAAATATTTTTCGATGCTAAAATTCATGGCGCTGCTGCAATTAAGTGTCAATGAAAAAGAAAACCGGTTATGCGCTCGAAGCCAGTAATAATAGACAAGAGTAAGACAAATAAAATCGACTTCGAAAAATCGAATTAAAAAAATACCGCCATATAGAGAATTTCAAACAGAAAAATGTTTACATTTAACATTTTTTATTTCGACTTGAAATTTTGGAGGAAATAATTAAAAAGTGAAAAATTTCACCGGCCGCTAATTCACAACTTTTGAATTATATATTACGATATCTCGTGAACTATCAAACGAACCAACTTGAAATTTTAACTACACATGCAATATAGTAATACAAAAACGAATAGAAAGTTAAAAAATGTTAACTTCTTTTTGTTTTTAATACAGGCTTATTTAAACACGATGCAACGTTTTTTATGAATATTTATTTTCAAACGCTTGGGGAGTCGAGCAAAGTTTTCGAAAATAAAAACTGAAATTGTGGCATTGCAGAGAAAGAGTTGAAGAAGTTTTCTGCGCTAACAGAATTTAGAAAAATTTACAGAGTTAAAAACTACCAACGTTAATGTAGCGGTAGAATTTTCGACAGCGTGCGCCTTTGTTTTTCCATCTAGCTCGCTGCATACCCGGTGCAGTGATGCGTACTCGAAATGCGCTACATTAACGTTCGTAGCTTTTAACTGTGTAAATTTTTCCAAATTCGGTAAGCGCAGAAAATTTCCTCAACTCTTTTTCTAAAATGTCATAATTTCAGTTTTTCATTTTCAACAACTTCGCTCGACTCCCCTAGCGTTTGAAAATAAATAGTCATAAATACCGTTGCATCGTGTTTAAATATTCCTGCATTAACAAACAAAAGGTGTTAAAATTTTTTAACTTTCTATTCGTTTTTTTATTACTATATTGTATGTGTAGTTAAAATTTCGTCGTTTCATTTGTTCACGAGATATCGTGATATATAATTCAAAAGTTGTGAATTAGCGGCCGGTTAAATTTTTCACTTTTTAATTATTTCCTAAAAAAGTTGAAGTCGAATTAAAAAATGTTAAATGTAAACATTGTTCGGTTTGAAATTCTCTATATGGCGGTATTTTTTTCAATTCATGTTATTACTGGCTTCGAGCGCTTAACCGCTTCTTCTGTCCGTGACACTCACTTTTAGTGTCACATGGAATTTTACAAAAAAGTGAAGCTGGTGGATATCTTTCGAGATGTTGTTTCACGAAAAGATATTTTTTTTTAAATCTAAAAACTAACTCGGAAGACAGTAGAGTTCCGGTACATTTATCCACTAGGTTTCTCGTCTTCCCCTACCATCTTGTTATATTTATCAAAAGAAGAGGAAAGTCGCTTCTCCCACTTTCCTCAATCATGTTATGTTCGTGATGTCACAGCAGGCTCTTCCTTAGGCCGCAGTCCGCAAAGTGGTGGAAAAAGAGAGCGGCGACAAGTAAATATAACGAGATGCAATTATATCGAGACTCTACTGTATATGTCAAGCATGTCATAATTTTGACACATTTAACCATTTGAGATCAACATTTCAGGGGATATAATTTCAAAGTGCACGGTAGGCATTGTTTTCGGAGTCTCTGATTCCGAATCTGATGTCAGTTTTCTGAAATTTAAAATAGAGGATCCAATATCTCGAACAAAATTTAAAAAATCGCCCCAAAGTTCGTGAATATCCGTAATCTTTTGTTGAGGATCCAGTACGGCTGATAACATTTTAAAATTTGAAAGAAGTCAATAAAACACTTGTGCACTATGTATGATTATTCAAATATAGATTTATTTATTTTTCTGTCGTATTAAATCGGCCATTTTGACCTCGCACAACAACAAACAAATTCGTAATCGGAGACTCCGATAACTCTCAAGTATAGATTTTCATGAACTTTTTTGAAATTTTGACTCCCTTATTGTATCTGCCATTTTGAATTTCGAAAAATTGATGTCAGATTTGGAAACAGAGCCTCCGAAAACGCCCGTGTATTGATTTTCATGAACCTTACTTAAGTTTTCAGAATATTGTCCGCCATAATGGATCCGCCATTTTTAATTTCGAAAACTTAATATCGGATTCGGAGTCACCGACCTCGAAAACATGAGTAACAATAATTAAAAGTACACGTTACGTGCCAAATTTCTACGGAATTGAACCAACCATAAAAAATGACGTTTATTAATTTTCAAAAAATCAAATTTATGAATTTTTTTATTATTCTAAAATATTTTTTTAATGTGACTTCAGTGTCATTAACTTAACATTAGAAAATAGCTCGTTATTGATTATTTGTTCATATTAAATTGTTAGAGGTGTAACTTTACCTAGAATTTATTTTCAGAATAATAATAATTTCGATAGCTTGATACGACTTTAGAAACGTAAATCATTTTAAAAAATACTTTAGCTCAGGATACATTACCTTCTCTCATATGTGTACGCTCGTAACCCGGTGTTAATTACACATTTGTTAGTTACATGAGATACATATAAAAAAATTATATAAATCATGTCAATTTTCCCTCGGCACATCATTTGCATTTGATACAGACGCGACCTGCAACTTGCATCGTATTTTATACGCCAAAAATGAACGAAAGGTTCTTTTCGATTTACGTTTGCGCGCGAAATTAATGTGCGCACGTATCTTATTTGTTGCCACTGCAGCGAAGGGGATTTTAATACCGCAGTCCCCCAACTTTTTAACTACTTTAGTATGACGGAAATTTAAAAAAACTTTTCTCTCCTGCGAGAAAAATTTGAATATGTTTCGAATCTTTGATTCGAGTCACACTCGTCCACGATGGACGAGATGCGAGGGAACTAATGGAGTTTTTAAGTTGAATTTAAAAGTGTAATGTTATTTTCGGGGAAAAAATATAAATTTGTCACAACTAGGTTTACGTTAGAAACACCTAAGAAAGCTGTTTATGTAGTTCCAAATTATGTTGAAGACGTTGAAGGAAAATAAGAAATATACAAACAAAAATAATAGGTAGGGTTACTAAACATTTTTAAGAAAATTATTGTAAAAATGATAGATGACAGAACTAAGTTTATTGGTGGTCTCTGCTAAAATTGTTTTAGTTAATTTTCATTTTTAAGAGTACAATTTATCCCAACGACCATTTGCTAATACTATTACTACTAATTACTAAACTATTTCTTGAATTTCAATTATGGTTAAAAAAGATTTTGTTTGAAAAATAACAAAGTGTTACTCCTTTATTTTTAATTTAAAAAAATCCTGACTGTAAATCAATTGGACTGATCAGCCGCCGTCTGCCCGTAACCTGTTCAAATCCATTGAATGGCCGATTTTAAAGATTCGATTCCACGCTTCGATTGCTCTCTCGTCGGCTCGGTCACGAAAATCGAAGAAATCCACGACATTTCCGAGGGTCGTTTCCTGCATAAAGAGAAGAGCAATTTGAAAATCGTCCAGTGCGCCTTTTAATCGAATTTAAAAATCGTTCATTCCGAGAGATGCAGAAGGGCGAAAGAGGACTGATGGAAATGAAATTAACATTTTCGCATGAGTTAATGTTATTATAAAACAATATTCGTAATCGCTACAATTGATGAAATGTATTTTATTCCCGATAAAAATAAAAATATAATTTGGAATTATAAATTTATGACAAGGCTGCTGAGATCAAATGCGAAATCTCGATTGAATCGAACTGGATAGAACAAAGGAAATAGGGTTATGGAAGAAGTGGCCAGTGGACTTGGCTGCAAAAAAACAATAGTCGCGATAGTTCTGTCAAATGACTTTTTACTTTTACTCGTCGGCGTAGTAATCGGTCATTCATGGGTGGCATGAGCCTTTTCAAAAGGAGATTGGTACAATTTGTCGCCGCTTCCGCAGGTTTTTACTCGTCAAAACAATTATATATAAAGAATCTAACCTAAAGTACAATATTTAGTTGTCGTCTAACCTACCATTTCTCTTAATTTATTTGTTTATTAAATTCCGTTAAATTATTACGATATTTTAATTTCATTCGATAGCAATTTTAACATTGTAACTTTTCCAAAAACACCTTGTATACGCATGCTACATAAAATCTCGCCTTTGGCGTGTCGTCATTTGTAAACAAAAGTTCTCGTACATGAATCAACATTTCGCCAAATTGCAAGTTCATATGTCAAATTACTTAGTATGATAAAACATCGAAATTGTAGTATGGATTAATCGATTCATTTTAAGTTACCGGTTATATTAAAAATTGTTAGCGTAATTTTCGTAACGTTTTGGACACACAGTATTTTGTGCAATTGTCACAAGGAAATTATTTTTTTGTATACGTACTTAAATTAATCAGTGAAAAAAGATGGCGGTGAAAGAGAGATCGGCCCGAAGTCGTCAGAGAGGTTAGGAGATTTTTTGAAAATTTGCAGCGGGTCTCGGTGGATTTGCATTGGGCTGTTCTCTCGGATGGAGCGCCTCGGCTATCGGAATTCTCGACATGGAGCACGGATTCGGGACTTTCGAGAACAATCTGATCGGAGCGGCGCTCCCAGCTGGCGCCTCTGTAGGAGTGATCGCGGTACCTTTTCTCATCGATTTTATTGGACGAAAATGGACGATGCTGGCGCTGACACCGTTCTTCCTCGCCGGATGGGCCTTCATCGTCTTTGGCGCTTCCAATCTGATCGCCTGCACCATAGGTCGTTTGTTAACCGGAGCCTGCGGAGGAATGTTTTGCGTCGCTGCGCCTATGTACTCCGCTGAAATTTCGGAAAAAGAAATACGAGGTACGCCGAAAAAGTGCATTTTATGCCCTTTTTTTAAAGGAATAATGGAGAAAAGGGAAAATTGAGGTATCCTAACCTAAAAATCGACGAAGTTAAATGTTTTATGATATTGCGCAAATTTTTTAGGAGCTTTAGGTGTATTGTTCCAACTTCTCCTGGTCTTCGGGATCTTGTACTCATACACGACAGGTTACCTGGAACATCTCGTGTGGATGTCGGTGATGTGCGGCTGTGCACCGATCCTCTTCGCGTCGATTATGTTCTTCATGCCTGAAAGTCCATTGTTCTACCTGCTGAAGAGCCGCGATGAGGACGCGAGGAAGTCGATGAAGTTCTTCCGCGGCGAGGGCTTCGACGTGGAGCCGGAGCTGAACGCTTTTAAAGTCAGTGACACGCACTTCTGGTATTTTGTAAAAAGTTCGCGAGTTACGAAGCGCATTTCTCGGGTGGCAAAAGGAAACCATCGCCGCTACAAGAGAGCAAAAGCTGACCTTCGGGGCGTTCTTCAACCGGCGCATGATGCACGTCCTCCTAGTCGCATACGGATTGATGGTGGCCCAACAGATGTGCGGCATCAACGCGGTGATTTTTTACGGCAAGTCGATCTTCGAATGGGCAGATACGGACATGGACCCGCAGATGCAGATGGTGGTGGTGGGCCTTGTCCAAGTGGTAGCATGTTCGATATCAGC
Source organism: Trichopria drosophilae (assembly GCA_030407085.1). Classification (NCBI taxonomy): domain Eukaryota; kingdom Metazoa; phylum Arthropoda; class Insecta; order Hymenoptera; family Diapriidae; genus Trichopria; species Trichopria drosophilae. The sequence continues at coordinate 167,096,310 of CM059583.1, forward strand.
TTCATTGACAGATCACGTGCGTACATTTGTGTTGCCATTGTTTAGGAACCGACATAATGATATGAGTTTAGTACAGTTTGATCGTGCTGGGTTTTAGCCCGGTAACCCCTGACAAAATTTAACAATAAGTCAATAACGGAAAAAACGGAAGAAGACATTTTTTGACGTAGATAGGTTCCAAATATGTACTAGAATATAGAATCATGTTTTTAGACCAAAATTTAATATGGCGTCATTCCCAAAATTTGGAATCTTTAATTTTTTCACATTTTCTCGATTTGCAGCCGTGTTTTTCATTTCTCGCTGGAAATGGTAAAAAACAAATTGATCTCTATCTTTTTTTGTGGAAACAATTTTGGTGTAAAATAATTATTTATTACTAATAATAAGCATAGAAGGTTAAAAATTTGGACATTGAATCAGATTTTTCAATATTTGCACCATTTTTATTAAAACAAAGTCGTACAAAAAAATGTTTTATACGAAACTTGTACGGAATTTTGTCCTGTACAACTTTGCCATCTAAATGTATAACTTATTTTTAATAAAAATGATAAAAAATTGAAAAAACTGGTTCAATGTCCAAATTTTTTACCTTCTATGCTTATTATTAGTAATATATAATTATTTTACACAAAAGTTGTTCAAAAAAAAATAGATAGAGAATTCAATTCTATATAAATTTGTTTCTTACCACTTTTAGCAAGAAATGAAAAATACGGCTGCAAATCGAGAAAATGTGAAATAATTAAAGATTCCAAATTTTGGCAATGACGCCATATTAAATTTTGGTCTAAAAATGTGATTCTATATTCCAGTACATATTTGGAACCTATCTACGTCAAAAAATTTCTTGCATTTTTTCCGTTATAATTCCTAGATTAACGGGCTATTTCCAGATACCTTAAAGAGTGAAAGAAAAAAGCTCACTCCTAGAAGAGTGACATATAACACTCTCAATAGTGTCCCAAATTTTACTCCAAGGAATTTAGAGAGTTAACACTGTCAAATATGTTCTCACTGAAACAGTAAGATTCTGACATTAGTTGCTGAAAAACCATCGAATTTTATTATTACATAAGCCAGCATCTTTCACATGTCTATATATAAATGGTAACGAAATTTTAAGTAGTTAATAATAAAATAGCATTTTGATTCCACGAGGGAATTGGTGTCACCTTAGATATATTTTTTAGAATTACAAAAACTACATATTTATGACGATTTGAATACGGCGGTTTAATTCGAAAAGAGGTTGGTGTTGTGTTTTTGTAATTTTCAGGTAGGAAGAAAACTGTTGATGATAATTTCGGAATGTCTTATGGCTGCGTGTCTAGTGGCTTTAGCTGTGTTCTTTATGAACCCAGAAGGAAATCGATCTTTTGCATGGTTACCGCTTGCCTCAACTTGCGTATATATCCTTGCCTTTTGTTTGGGTGCAGGTTAGTCTAATATTGAACAGTATGCGAGTACCTTTTTAAAAGTACCTACAAATATACATTTTGTCAGTAAAAATTCAATATATTTTAAAAATAACATTTTATCCGTTAAAAGAAGTAATGAATAAAATACGGTATGTTAATGACTGGAAATTGTGGATTTCAATTAAATTTAATGGACGCACTAAATGTAATTGCAGATCAGAACGAATTTCACGAAAACGAGTTTCAGCGAAACTCTTCAATTTTTGACTTGGAAGTTATCGTTTGATGCAAAGCAAACTTTCTGGAAAATGAAATTGTAAATAAATATTTTTAAAAAAAATAAGACCCTTAGTTCAAATGATACTAAATGTATCATAAGGGTCTATAAAAATGCTGGTCCTTTACAGTACATGCGATAATGATACGTGAGCTTTAACTTTTAAGAATGTGGTACAAAATACAATTTATCACAATTCTTCATCCAACATTTTGTATATCAGAAGAAGTGTGATTTTTCTTTTTCCCAGTGCATTTTAATTTTCATGAAATGACTGACAGAGTCGAAATTTTAAGTGTTTCGCTTGGCATGGGTTGAACCACATTCAGAATTATGTTTTGTATGAAGCAAACTAACCTTAATTTATTTCAAATCCATTTTTTTAACTGATGCAATTTATATTGTGTCAAAGACATTTGCGCGGTATACAATTTTTAATAAAAAAATGTCGTATTATATTCTTTTTTTGACATTAATGTGATATGTTTTTTCTTTAACCAAATCAACGTAGAAATCTATTTGTAAATTTTTTAATTTTATTCATGTCAAATTACAAAAAACATAATTAAGCTTTTATGGTCCGATACCTGAATTTTCAGTTATATTAAATGACTTTCAAATATTGTAAATATTTTTACTCTTGCACTATTTTGGATGAGAAATAACGCGAAAAAAAAGTTTTTCCTGCATTTTTGCAATTATAATTTTTTACATCATTAAAATTTCCAAAAATCCATAACCTTATTTCTACAGTACAGTTTTAGAAACAATTAAAAAGAAAAATATTGAAATTTGTGGAAGAAGCATTTTCTGGAATTTTTAAAAATATTTTTTCTCTAGTAAAGATACTCAACTTTTTCTCGAAGTTAAACTTCCGCAAAAAAATTCATACCCTTAATTGTTAAGGTATATCTGAGAAACAAAACTAACAAAATAATTAATAAAAATATTGTTGTTTGTGGAAGACAATTTTTTTTACTGTAAAATAATTTTTTAATTTTGCAAAGAATATGAAAGAAAATGCATTTTTTTTTCTTATTCACATGATTACTCACCCAAGATATGGCAGAAAAAATAGTTACTCGTTACTGTACATGGCTGAAATTTCAGTATTGGGTCCACTTTCCGAATTTCACTGAAACGTATTTCGGAAAAAAAGAATTTCACTAGTTTGAAAAATATGAAATTAGGTCCGATTCCGTGGGCCTACATGGGGGAGATCTTCCCGACAAAACTGAAAGGAGTAGCATCGTCAAGCGCCGCCTTCTTGAACTGGTTCCTCGCGTTCCTGGTGACTGTATCTTTTGGCAGCCTCAACGAAGCTCTCGGGTCTTCAGCTATATTTTTCTCCTTCGCGGCGATATGTGTCATAAGCGCGGGCCTCATAACGATTTTTATGGTGGAAACGAAGGGCAAGACTTTCGAAGAGATTCAGAGAGCATACGGACAATTAAATAATTAAATAATTACGAATCCCATGATCAGCAAACTTTGATGTCATCCTCGATGTTACATTTAGGGACCCTCCACAGAGGCCTGTTACGTGAAACCGTGTTATAGAATCTGTACCATTTTTATAGTGAAATACATGTTTTGTTGATAAATGTTACAAAAGATAATTTCGAAAATGTCTGACTAAAATCGATAGACTAGAAGAAAGATGGAGGAGATCAACGATAGGTCCTCTGGCGAGATGCAAGGTGTACCGAGCCATCGGGACAATGCAAATGTACATCCGTCGTCGAAACTCGGGTTTCATCGATTATGCAGTCAAATTTGTGAAGTGCATATATTTCCAACATAGCTTCGTCTCTCTTTTCGTATCTTTCAGGGAGCTTCGTTGCGAGGACGTCAATGCAGATAGTGCCATAAATCTCGGGGGTCATAACATCGGATCCGAGTACGTATCTGATGAATACATTTTCACCTGCTGAAACTTTGCCTCCTGTTTTTAAAATGTTCAATTTATGATAGGTATTTCACTGTTGAACGGTGTATTAAATAATATACTTCGTTCGAAATTCGAATTGTTGAAATCTAATAAAAAATTCTTTAAAAAAGTGTTTGTTTAATTCTTTTGTAGGTCCATTTGTTCCTAATCATGCCATCATAATTTATAATTTACCTGATTTTTAATCAATAAAAATTAATAAAATAAAATTTTCTGGAATTTTCTTTAGACCCCAACGATGCGAATTTCAAACAATACATAGATTTTATATCATGCAAAGTGAAACATTTTTGAGGGCATGACCTAACGTTCGATGTTCAGCATATGGAGAATTTGATTGGTTGTTTAAAAAAACTTGACAACACTGAAGCACTTGTACTTAATTTTACTGATTTTTTCCTAAAATTTAGAGATAAAATGCAAAGTTTTCCGGAAAAATCAGAAAGACTCGAGTAGAAATTCGTTAAGGCCCTGATCAGACGTCTGAACACTTTGGTCAGGTCCTGATCACGGACTTAATAAATTTCTACTCCGGGAAATGGTCGAAAGTTTCTCATATACACAACACGTAAACATTTGGTATAGTTATCAGTCAATAATGTGTTTTTGTATGTCCAAATTGACAAATAAACATACCCAAGACTCAGTGACCGATTTTTATTTTTGGTTATTTATAGAATGCTCAAAAACACAGTTGATGTGATTTTTTCTTATTGAGAAATAAAACGATTTCAAGGGCTGAACTACTCTTTTTTTCTTATACGAAAATTGCTGAAATGATCTAAACATGCAAAACATTTTATTTTTATATTGGACTTCTTGATTGCTGACACTTAGTTTTGACGGAATCTTTAACTACGACAATAGTGGGATAAATATTTTTTTTTAACTGTGATTTTGATACGAAATACTTTATTGCAAATGATATAAAAAAATATCATTTCAAAATGCATCACTAGATTTGTTAAAGACCATTAGACTACAATAAAACGTTATATTGATAACAGATATTGCATATTTTTAAGGTATTTTTTCTCTGAATATCATGTGTTGTGGACATATTGGAAAAAGAAGTTTATAATATTTTCAAACCCTCAGTTTTTATAATAAATGCTATTGTTGAAGATAGAAAGCTTTATTGTTCTTGAAAAAAAATGATTAGTTAAATTAGGATTAAAAACTCAATTAAACTCCGTTAATAACTCAAATGTTCATCCTGTTTGTCAAAAATTTAAAAAAAATGTTAAAAACTCGATGGATGTTAATGATTGTTGGTTTATTCTTTCGAGAAAAAACTTCACCTCACGATTTTGACACATTTGTAAATCAAATGGAAAATATCTATTTATTTAAAAAAAAATTTTAGGTGTTCTTGTTATGAATAACTTTAATTCTTTATTAAAATTTATAAAAATTCTTTGTATACAGATGTAAAGGATCTTTTTTTAGGCAATGTAGTCATCATTCGTTAAAATCCATTCTTATTTAAAAATCTCTTAATCTTTTCCTGGGGTAATGAGTACAGAATTTTAGCCATTAAAATAAGTCGTTTTACAAATTATTTTTGAATGTTTAAATTGTTTTTCGAGCTAAATAATGCTTTTTTTTTTCAACAATATCATTAATAATAAAAACTATTTTTGTTTAAGTGTCAAGTGTTAATAAAATATTTTCCCTAATATATCCGTAATATTCCGGGAACAACAAAAAAAGAGTAAAGCATACAAAACAGAAAATAATTTATCCAAACGATGTTTCAATCTCAAATTTTTGTAAAAAATCGTGCAATTGTATTAATAGATTCTTTAATTTCTAAAACTGGGTATTGATACGAATATTTTTATAGAAAGTTGCTATAAATGTTTGGAAATTAGTCATTTTTTTACATATTTCTCACAGACAAGTTCCAAGTATAACTTACGTGATAATTTAACTTCTTATAATTTAATATTTTTCGTACTCAAGTCATCGTAATAACTCCAAATGTACAAATATTGTAAGAAAAAATGAATAAAAATTACTCAATTACTCAATTACTCAATATGCCTGAATTACCAACAAATTTATGTTTAAATAATATAAATGTTTTTACTTAATATAGATTTTGTATTAAATACTTAGATAATAATGGTAAAAAAAGGCAAGCCTGATTCACGCCATCCTGAATAATAATCAACTAATTTCCAGATTATTAAGCGTTTGATTTCAAGAAAGTATACAATTATAATTTGTAACCTGAAAACCAATATACGTTACGTATACAATATAATTTCTTGAACGTAACTTACTTAAATGAGGCCCAAAATTAATTGAAAGATTACTTTTTTAATTTTTTTTTATTTTATTTTATTTTATTTTATTTATTTTATTTTATTTTATTTTATTAATTTTTTTTTTATATTTTGAGTCCCCGATAAGTGAAAATTACACCCGCATTTTTTTGTGCGTGTCTGTCTTGACATCATCTCACTCCCGGCGTTTCACTCAAAAGTGCATACAAATGCCGAAACTGTGCCCAGAGCGATTTTCGGCGCCAATGTCGATTTTTACGTCGTTCTCTTCCTGCAGTAAGAGGTGCATCGCAATCAACTACTATCTGCATGTGAAATGTTACGGGTGATTCGCTAAAGAGTTTTGTTATCGGGTTGTAGCTGGAGGCAGATTTTAATTTTAAACGTTCTTTTTTAATGTGACGCCATAAGTATTGGTACCGAAATTGGAATATGGCAATAAAATGAATTTAATTAAATTCGTTATTTATGTTTACGATTTTTTACGTCCTGTTATGTGTGCTGTAAAAAAATTTATTAAATTTAATTACGGTTTAAGAACGAATGAGTGTAACTATAAATGTTTTCATAAATTTTAAGAACAAATTGAATTAAAATTAACCTTGTGATTAAAAATGGTCATTTACAGGAAGTTCGGGGATTCTTAATGAATTGTTCATTAAGTTTAATCAGAGGAAACAATTTGTGTATGTTACAAAAATACATGATTTTTCCGGCCATTTTTGCATATTAAAAAATTAATAATTAATTTTTTTTTAAATGTATTAATTCTAAATAGCGACGAGTAATTTATAGAAAAAGTGTAGTGTTTTTTCAATATTTCTCTTTGAATGGAAATATGTTATAAATTTTATTAAAAGATGTAAATGCCTCCTTGGAATAATGGCATTTTTAATGAATCCGAAAAAATTCTCAAAGAATCGAGACAAAAAATATGTGTGACAAATGTGTATTTTTACAAACAGTACCGTATTACATTCACTTTAAATTTGAACAGAACACTTTTTGTAACGTTTAGGCTGATGATTTTAAGAAATAAACTACAAATTCAAAATGACTAAGCAGCATGTTTAAAAATCAAAGACACATGCAGATTTCTGTAATTATTCTCATTTCGCAATCGCTTTGAGATGCATATTTTTTATCGGTATAATTTATATTTAACGATCGTTTGATTTCATACACAAACCGCATGATAAATGGATAAATAAAAACGATGTTCGACGTGTGGAGTCAGATTGGACGTATCCTTCATATACGCCTACTACATCATCGTCATCATCGGCATCATCATCAAGAACGCCTTCGCTCCTCTCTCACGGTCCTGGATTGTCGTCGTACAGCGCAAAATCGCCGCTCGGCGCGAAAATAACAATAATCGCGTCGGATATCGACGCTTAGAGAAAAAGGAAGAAATCGCTAATGATCGTTAATGACCGCGAATACGAATCCTCATTAGCGTCTTTGAATGGGCGACGCGCATATCGGCACTTTCATTAATAACGGCTGTTGTCGGTGTCCGAAGCTATCATCGCCTCTCCCCGTTTCCATTCCGTTGTTTTCTTCCTCGCTAATGAAATCGAATTGCATGAGATTCTTTGCGTACGTTAAACAAAAGTAAATTTTAATGAAAAATTAGGTTAAATTTACTAAAAAAGTACGGTAAATATTGCTAGGTGGAAGCGATTCAAGAGGAAAGCTAGTGTAGAATACAAAGAAATTGCAAATTTAAAAAATTTTTTGACCTCCATGAAAGGAATAAATCGAAATTATGTAAAATAAAGGTTAAAAGCAAATAAATCTATTTATATGCACAATTATTAAATAATAAATAAATATTTGAAGGATGTCTTCGAAGAGCAAATCACGACGTTTGAGACTTTTAAATTTTATATGATGTGAAGTTTTCTAGCATTATTTTTGATCGAGTAGACAAGTTTCTGTCGACAAAAAAAGTTGGCTAGAAAAATTATAAGTATGCATCATAATCATCGTGATTTGTTCATCTTAAGACGTCTCATTTTTTGAGTTTTTTATCACACAAAATTTATTTCGATATGATTCTTAGATATTTTAATGCAATCAAACAAATTAAAAAAAAAGCTTTCAGCGTGGTATAACTTCTTTCATCAAAATTTTGGATACATTTTGATAAAATGCTAGACGAATTAAAATTGTACGAAGTTGAACATTTTTTTACACGTGAGCAATAAAAATTATAGCACAAAATAATAATTTTCTGCGATTTGTGAACTTTAAAACTGATATTTTTTACAGCGTTCTAGTCACGAGATTCACGACGTAATCGTTTGCTTTCGAAGCGAAACGAACAAACAGTCGCCAGCGATTACCGACGATGATATACCCGATTATTTATTGCGAGGATCGAAATCAGCAAATGTCATAATAAGCTGGATTGAAAATTCAATGACGATGACATTTCACTTTTCAACGCCGCGATTACGGCTCTTTTTAATTTCATATTGTTTTACGTCGACCTGTTTTAATTACTTTTATTCGGACTTTGCAGCATTATTATCAATGTTTATGCGTAGATGAGAAGCTGTGTTTAGTAAAAAGTTCAAACGTATCATAAATAGGTTTTAATAGTGGAAACTGTGAATAGCAAAAAATATTCAATATTCGATGAGAACATTTTTCTTGGAAAAAATACATACTGCAGTTTTGTGGTGGGGATATGAAATAATTAAAATTGCTGAACAAAATATTTCATCCCAGTACAAAATCAAAATAATATGAGAATATTTCTAATCCAAATTTTCTTATTATGTTGTGAACAAATTAAAAAAAAATGAATTTTATACATGATTTTGACACATATTGTACAAAAAGCATGATTTTTTTCAGGGCGCATTTTTAAGAAATATGAATTTTTCGATACATTTTCGTGCTTTGAATGAGCTAAATTATGTATTAGAAGCGTGCACTTGATAGTTATACTTAATAGATACACTGATATATGTATTTTAAATTTTCAATGTCAGATATAATAGTCACTGCATTGAAAGATTTTGATTCGAAAATTTTTTGTTCTTGAAAACTATAAACTTTAGTGAAAAAAATTATAAACAACATGTTTTAGAACGAGTCAAAGAGCATCCTCGAGTTTTTTTTATTATGTATTGTCACAATTTTTTATTTTTCAAAAACTCGATAAATTTAAGTTTTGAATATAGTCATTTGAAAAGTCTGAAAAAATTGGAGCGTATTCTTTAACCAATTCTAAGACATTTTTTTGTCTGAGGAAGTTTTCTTTAACGTCTACATCTTCCAGAACATTATTTTACATTACTTTATTTTACATTAAACTATTGTGGATGTCAAAACTGATGATTTATTGTCTTGAAAACTATAGACTTGAGATAAAACGTCATTACAATAAAAATATCTTAGAATTCATTGAAGAATACTCCCATAAATTTATTCAAATTTTTTTAGAATGACTTTTTATAATATTTTTTACATTTTTAAAAATAAATAATTGTGACAATGTATTCTTCTGAAATTCGCCAGTATTCTTTGGGTTATTTTAAGACATAATTGTTATTATAAAATTGTCTCGAAACTTTATATTTTTCAAAATTTCAAATATACAGCTATCGAGTATACTGTTACAATATATTTTAGCTCTCTCAAAGTTATAAATTGTACCGAAAACTGAATATTTGTAAAAAATGGGACCTGATAAAAACATGTTTATTTACTATGCGTTTTAAAATCATATGTAGATTTGTTTTTAAACAAAACATTACAAGAGAATTTTTAGAAATGAAAGATTTTTCCTTTCAAAACAAAGAAATCTTTTGTTTAATGAGATTGAAAATTGTTGAGTTTACTCGTGTTCGTCGTTAACTTTACATGTACAATACTTGTCACTTTTTCTGGTGAAAATGAAACGAATTGCCGATCAGGGAATCCCTTGACAGTATGCCGCACCTATTATATTACTAAAATATCCGTGTATACACATAATCCTTGATAATATCAATGATTCGACCTCCTAGAATTTAAATAATTCGTGAATTTATATAAAGAAACATAGCACCCTCTATCGACAGATGAAAAATACTAACCAGAGGTAATCAAAACAACTTAAAATTTCACGTTCTTTTTCGTCTCGTGAACATTCCACCAATTCCCAGGCGATATCGCACACATTTTCTTACCACATGTAATATTCAAAGATAGCAGAGTGGCCTAACCGAAACGAGGACGTAATAAATGACTTTTGATAAATCAACGTAGATAGAGAGAGCAAATGTTATCACAAAAAAGTAGCAACGTAACTTTTCCAATTTTGGAATTGTCAAGCAAAGGTAATCGTTATAAGAAGGTCAATAATTCGGCAAAGAATCGTGACGGCAAGTTATAATTTTATTTTCACCGTGAGCAGAAATGGCCGCAATCGACTTCCACGACCCGAAGGTCCGTTTGGGTCCCGAGCATCAACGTTTCTTCATTTTCCCACGGGAAAGAAACGAATTCTCACTTCGGCCTAGTGAAAAACTCGTCTGGGACCTCGGGTGCCCTTCGAGCCACATGAGCCTCGTTTATACTCTTATTTTCGTCGACCAGATCCAGCTTACGTAGCTTTTTTTGTCTCGAACGGTTCTCTCCTCTCCTTATTTTGCATCTCGGCAGAAAACCCTTCGCGGGTACCTTACCCGGATTCTGTACGGCTTTCTCGTTTTGCGAATTACCCAGTCAATGTCAACAGAAGAGCGACAAAAAAGTCATGTGAAAAATCGAAACGACCGTCTGAGCGATGCAATTTATCATTACGAAATCATTTCATGGGAAAGGAGATTAAAAGATTATTTTTTTTTAGATTTTCATTTTTCCATAGTACTTTGAATATTCTTGGGAGTTATGAAATTTGTTTGCGTAAACTTTAGTATTGATTATTATTTGTTGCTGTTAAAATATTAACCCACTAACGCCCATAGCACAACTTTTTTTGCTTCAATTTCAATCTAGTATTTCGTATCAACATTGATATTCAAAGAAATTGAAAGGTACATGTCCAACTATTTTCGAGGTCGCTCTTCAAGATTCCGAGGTCAAAATTGAGTTTCGGCCATCACGAATTCGGCGCCGAATTTCCAAACAATTTCCAAAAAATTGGTAAATATTTATACTTGTCAATTTTTTACGAGCTATTAGAATATTACGATTGTATTGAAACTATGCATAAAGGTGCATAAAATACTTGAATTTTAAAGAAAAATTTTACTTTTATACACCACATCACTCTAACGACCTCAAAATGGCGTCAACAATGAAAATTTCTTTGCAAAATTTCTGGACGCCCTTACTCATAAACTGTGAAATTTTTTAAAAAAGTGCTAAGAATGAAAAGTTCTTAAAATTTATAGAGAAATATAGTGGAATTTTTTCAGATTTTTTGAATTATATTTTAAGAATTTTTTTTACATTTTATTCAAAATTTTAATTTATTTACGAAGAATTCTAAAAAAAAAATATAGTGTATTTTGTGATAAATTCTAAGATATTTTTGTTCTTTGCGAATTTTACGAAAAGTTCCTAACTTACAATATTTGAAATTCAGTTCCTCGAAAACTATCAACTTTTCGAAAAATTTCCAAAGAACAAAAAACTCTTAGAAGTTAGCACAGAAGGTACTATATTCTTTTAAGAATTTTTTGTAAATAAACTAAAATTTTGAAAAAGATGTTAAAAAAAAATTCTGAAAAAATTTCACTATATTTCTCTATGAATTCTAAGAACTTTTCATTCTTAGCATTTTTTAAAAAAAGCTCATAGTTTATGAGTAAGGGCGTCCAGAAATTTTTCAATTAAATTTTCATTCTTGACGCCATTTTGAGGTCGTTAGAGTGACGTGGGGTATAAAAGTAAAATTTTTCCTTAAAATTTAAGTATTTTATGCACCTTTATGCATAGTTTCAATAGAATCTTAATATTCTGCTGGCTCATAAAAAATTGGTGAGTATAAATATTTACAAATTTTTTGGAAATTCGGCGCCATATTGGAGTTCCTGATGGCTGAAACTCAATTTTGACCTCGGAATCTTGAAGAGCGACCTCCAAAATAATAGGACATGTACCTTTCAATATTTTTAATTTTGAGTTTGATACGAAATACTCGATTGAAATTGAAGCAAAAGAAATTATGCTTTGGGCGTTAAGGGGTTAAATTACACTTTCAGTGTCATAATTTGTTTCTGATGTATCTTGTTCCAATAAGCTCGAAAATCAAGTCTTATCTGGAGATAAACATGTGATTAGGTCGCACAAAACTACAAATTAAAGGTAAGCTCAAAAAATAGGTCATTTTCATGAATTTAACAAAAAACTACCAAATATTTTTGTGTGAGCAGCATCTCACTTATTTTGGCCATTGTAGGATTTGATGTCAACTCTGGACGACTGGAACTGATGTTCATATACATATTATTTCGTTTTATTGACATATTTAAAAATTTGAAATAGGCCACGCACTCATGCGTGATGGTTACACGTTTGACCCATTGTTCGTATGTGACAGGCACTAGTGTAAACATTTTTCTCACTGAAATTGATTTTATGCAATTTGGTGCACCGTACATTGCACAGACGAGTAGAAGGAAAGGAATGGCGGAGGAAAAAATGAAAGCATATCGAGATGTTTTTGCGATCACAAGAGGCACACGTGCACTTGTATAAGGAGGAAATCGTTGGCGGCCAATCTCGTAGCGAGAAAAGCGTGGATCACGAAGTTGAACGGGTTCCACGCTAACGGGCCATTATGTCGGCTCGCATTCGCATAACGAGAATCAGGGTCGCCAGCGGCCGCCTAATTGACGGGAAACGACTAGAAAGCGGGCCGCACGGCGTGGTTTACCCATTGTTAACTCGGACCTGCGGCTAATCGGGAATCCTCTTTCTACTTCTCTCACACTCTTTTTGTTTACTGAAAAAAACAAACAAATAAAAAAAAATCATTAAAAATCATCAAATTTTTGTGACATTTAAGAATGATCCAACATCCTAACTCCAACAGTTTTTTCACTGTGTGTTTATTACTAAAAAAAACTGTTAAACATCGCCTCAAGGGTGTTCTAAAGTGCTTTGTAGATAAGGCACGAATTTTCTCCGAAAATCGTAAATAAAATAATGACTGAATCGAGTTTTCAAAATTCGGGCTCTGTACAGGCAACTCAATATAGATAGTTTAGAAAATACCAAAGACATTAATACAAAAGTGACTAAAAATTTTCGGAAATAAATAAAAATCACTTATATCCGAAAATTCTCGGTCAGTTCTTAATTAATTTCTTTGATATTTACTAGGAAAACGTCTATAGTAATTAGAATTTCCTTTACAAAATCAGAATTTTGAAAATTTTATTCAGTCATCTTCAATTTATGTTTTTTACTGAAACTTCCTACCTTACCGGTGGACCACTTTAGAACCCCCTTAAATTTATTTATATTTGGTCCTTAAAGAGTTAATATGAGATCAATCTGACGTGCAGCCGATTTAAAAATGTTTGATAATTCGATAAATACGTTTGTGTCAATATTTATATTTGCAAAGTAAAAAGCGATAAATAATCGGGACGATAATGTTAATGCAACATCGGCTAATCGCTTCGAGTAATGGTTGCCGTAAGAATGATATTTGCAACGCCCACGTAGGTGGTGAAGGATTTGCGTGTTTAACGGCCGTTGCACTTGGAAATTGAATTTATGAAGCGTTGCGGGACATTCAATGTATATATACCTATTAATTGATGCAAATGCACTTGTTAAATGTTCGTAATAACACCAACAATTTTACGGATACAAGGTTGTGTGCGTTTACGTAATAACTGCACGAAAAGTCAATTACCTTTTGTAATACGGAGGAATATCGGTTTAGAGCGTCGAGTATCAACGTTTTACCGATTATTTAGCTCGGTAGTTTTTCCTGACTTTAAAGAATTAATCAGTTTTAATAAATGATTTGATTTTCAAAGGTTTTGTCAAGTATGGCAGGGTGACGTTCTCTTGGTTTTGAAGATAACGAGGCCATTTTAACAATAAAAAAATAATAATCAGGATGACAAATATCTATAGTATTTATTTAATATAATGTGTTTAATGTATACTTTCAGGTAACTTATCAAGTCCAAGAAATATTGATTTTCGATCAATTTTCAGACAGTGTGTTGACAATAAAAATAAATAAAAAATAAATTAAAAAAATAAGTTGTACATACGATATATGACGTAAAATTTCATGTTTTTATAGAAAATCGCTCCAAAATTATTTAAAATGATACTTACAAAATTATACACAATTTATTGGAGAAAAATTCCATTTTTTCCATTGAAAATCATTTTAGATCGAAACTTTTTATAAGAAACCGGTAAAATACAATTCTTTCCTACCTAGCGAAGTATTTTCGAGTCCTAAATTTTAAGACATGTTTTCGAAATTTAAAGTTTTTAAACATTTTTGAGGACTCACTAATTAAAAGCTAAAAGATTATTCAAAAAAAGAATAAGATTAAAAAGGTCTCAGAATTTATTGAGGAATACATTGAAATTTTCTGTTGATATATTCAAAATTTTTATTTGGTTTAAAAAAAAAATTTACGAAAAATTCTGAAAAAATGTTTCATTGCTCAAAAACTCCTATCATTTTTTATTCTTTTCAATTTTATTCGAAAAGTTGACAGTTCTAAACATTTTTATTTTGGACGCCATTATGAATTTTGTATTGCAGATCCAGCATATCTAAAAATGTAGGTCTCAAAAGACTTTTGCAGTTGGAAAAGCCTCCAATTTCATAAAAAATGTTGGATTGAAAATTATTTTTGTAGCAATAATTCGTGTATAACTTTGTAAGCATCCGTTGCAGATAAATTTTGGAACGATATTCAGAAAGAAGATTAAGTTTTATGACGGATATAACATGTCCTCTTTATTTTTTGATAAATATATCATAAAAAGAAACTTCGAAATTTCATCGAAAATTGACGAAATTTGGAACTCAATTGGTTAAGCCAATTAATCGTCTTGTTAAATTTTGAGTAATTGATTGTCATTTTTAATTTACATTTCCTACATTATCGGCGATCCACTTTAGGACCCCTTTTAAGGTGTCATGACAACGTGCAAATACGATTCCTTATACGTATAATCCTCGTTTCTCTTCGGTTTTTGCGCTTTCGATCCCGTTGTATTTGAGTTTCTTTTTTCCGTACTTCGCAACCTACACGCGATACACACTTGAAGGTTTTCTTCCTATGCGTATTGGTGGACGTCTGGAAGGGATTTGAGCCACGACAGAGACAGAGAAGGAATGACGTATGAGAATGCAGTAACTATGTCAGACATATGCACTTTGCCGCGCGGAATAGTCTATAATTTAGCATTTTTTTATTAATCGGCTGCAATTTTGTATTCCACCCAGCAATCGGCGCTGCGTTCGAATGAAAGTGATGCAAACGTATTCTGGCGTTTCCTAATGATCTCGGGTTTCAGTGGAAAACGTTTATGGCGCCTCGCATAACAACCTATCTGTCGTCATTCACCGGTGCCCATATCGTATGCGAAACTTTGGCGTGCAGTTAAAATTGTCAGCCTATACCTCTTTTTACAATCGTTAAGTAAGTTTTTAAGCTAATGTTTTTTCTCTCGCTACGTTTTCGTTCGCGGAAAGAATTCGAACGGAGCTCGCATTTCAGGGATCAAAAAAAGTAGAGGTGGGGGAAAAAAATAACTCCCTGCCTGTCTCTCGTACTGTGTGTCACGATATTATTCTCTTGGTCCTTTATTTCTTATGACCTTTTTGGCAGTTGCTTTTTCCTCCAGCCCGGTGCGATTGCACGAAGAGTACCACACGATGCAACGAGTGCAACGGCCTCTTGAAGCGTTTCCAGAGCTTGAATTATGGCGTTTTTTGGAAATCGAAACAAAACGGGCGTAAGTACCAAAATACCAATGTAAGCGATATTTTGGGCGTTACGGAATTTCGGAGAAGCTGGAGGTTCTTTGTCAACCTGTTATATCCCAAATATCGTCAATTTTCGAACGGTTTTCTTTTCGTACTGAATATATAAAATAACGGAGATATTATATATCTGTCGTAAAATCCCATGTTATTTCAGAATATCGCTCCTTATTGCAAAAAATACGATTTTTTCGTGACAAGATAAAAAAAATGACGATTCTTAATATGGTGTGAAATGGAAACTTTTTAAAAATTTCAAGACGCTCTGAAAAACTATGAGCATCGTCAAAAGAATGAAAAATTCTCCGAAATAGATTATTTTTTATTAATAATAAACCTAAAAGCTCAAAGAAAATTTACATTGTGTTAATATTCGCGTTGGTGAAATAATAAACGGAGAATTCGGAATAAAAAACATTTTTTTAACACTCGGGGAGTAGAACTGGATTTTGCACCTTGCAGTTAAATATTCGGGAACAACAAACTTCGCACTCGTCGAAGATCGGCAATTTCGCCCTTGTTACATAATATACTATTCTTGAACTTCAAAACTAGTCTAGAATTTTTTTCAAACATTTAAAAATATATTCATGGAAAATTCGGTAATCATTCGTAATATACTTGAAATTTTATTTATATATTATTTATGAGTCATTCCACGTAAGATTTACAACTCAATTATTTCGCCAACAGTATATATTTTTTCTTATTCTGGACACAAAAATAAAATATACGCGTTTTTTTATTTTAATATGATATTTGAACTTTTCGAATTATGATTTTTCAAAGTTTCGAATGAAAGAGAAAATTACTTTTTTCTAACGCCCGTAACTCGAAAACCGTTAATTGTAAAAAAAAACTATCACAGGGATAAAAGTTTGCTATTTACTTAAACTTTACATATAATTAGCAAAAAATAAGAAACTTTGTATTTTAACCTAATAATTTGTGAAATTTTATGAAAAAAATCCATTATTTTCAAAAAGGTGTGTTTTTGTTTATCCATTTTTGGTGAAAATATATATTTAAGTCCTCGGAAGATACTGTGAAAATTTTAGAATGGACCGTTCAGAGTTTGTCGAGATATGAATTATTATTTATAAGTAGTCAGCGCTTTGACTGCACGAATATGTATTCCTGCCATCCGCGTGAGCTTTTTTCATGAGATGTGTTGAAACTGATAATCGCTTGGTCTCTCATGAAGAGAAGATTAAGAAAAAAAATATACTATTGAAAAAAATATTGCGTTGTTAATTTTACGGTAATGACCCTTATATATTATCTATATCTCTGCCTTTTTTCAATCTGTTATAAAAATTGTGACAAAAATAGTTGGTGCAATGCGAAGAGAATGAATTTGTTATACGTACTTGGCATCAAAGATATATAAAACAGTATTATGTGTACAAATAACTAGCGACTGATTCGAAAGAATACATTTCGGTACTCTCGGGTAACTCGCTTAATTTGACGTATCTATATCACTGCCAAACTCTCAAACGTCCGTTTACATTTAAATGAGGCTTTCTCACGCAATTTGCATGAGCCTGTTTATTTTTCGAACACCAATATCGCCCCGAACGAATACTGAGAAGTTTTTTTACGAATTCCGAACCGTAAAGTTTCGCACGTTCTTTCGAATTTCACGAACGGGATCAAAGGAAAAAGTAACGGATGAAAAACAAACGAACGAAGCAATATACGGTCTACGCATCCTCATCCCACGAGAAAAAATAAAAGGAAATTTGCGACCATGAAAATTTCGAAATGGTACGTAACCCATTGATTGACCACACTCAACAAAGTTTTGGATCAACTTTGGACAATGAAACGTTGGTGAGCATTGATAATGCACAATTGTTTGAATTTGGTCTTTGTTCTTTCTCTTGAATTCATTGTAAAATGAATGTTCAAACCTGCAGAGACCTATTGTCTGTTCCGTTTTTCATCTTAAATATCTATTTACCATTCTGCGTACTTTATTCTTTAATTTCTATAGACCTAAGGTGTTTAATTAACTAACAATAATATACCAAAAAATACCGTTTTTCAAAATAAATCACTTGTGAAGAAATTCTCCTTGTAAACATATGTGGGAAAGTTATCATTTATCCATTTTTCATGTCACGAAATTCTGACTTCGGATTCGTAATCAGCGACCCCGAAAAATCACTAGTAACAATTATGACACGATTTGGATGCAACCTGTAACACGTGACACAAAGGTTAAGTTCGACATTAGCCCTCTTAGACTGATTTGCTCAGTGTGTCAGAATTTCCTCAATAATTCTTTATGGTGTCTCAATTTCTAAGACAGAAAGTATCTTACGTTTTCAATAGATGTCCATTGTGTCCTACTGTGTTGGGTAAGATATTATAAAGACACCCGATTTGTTAGTAAAAGTTGCGCCTCTTCACATGTACACGAAATAGGTTAAATAAAATAAAACCATCCATTATTTTGAATCTGTGAGCAATAACCTTTGCAATTGATTGTATAGAGGATGATGCATCCTTTGTACTCCGAAAAGTTAGAAATGCAGTCAAACTCAAACTACGAGTAAGTTTTTACTCCTGAATTGAAGTCTGCTATAACAATTTTTTACTGCACGTAACTATTGACTGAATTTCCTTGAGTTTCACTGCTGACAATTGACTTAATAAATTCAGTGATAAAAGAGTTTAATAATGTATGATTCGAAAGTTTTCTTGAAAAATTGTTTGAAATTGATGAACTAATTACAGCCGATCTTTTGAAGTTGAAGACATTAACAACGATCGTCATTCCAATCCCGGAACAATATTAGCTAGATGGTGAACGGCTGCAAAGCATTCATCCGTTTCCGCCAAGAATTCCATCCAACATCCAACCGGACCCCTGCTATCGGTTTCCATAAAGACTGGGCAGAAATAAATTCATATCTCTCGGCCCTCGGATATTAGCATACGCAAGCGAGCTATCTTGTATCAGCTATCGCTATCGATACGCATTCTTGGTCTGTGTGTGTTGGTTCTTACTCATACATACCTACATACATATATGTGCGTAAGTACGCATAATATTGGGTATATACACCCAATATTATGATTGGTCACTGATTTGACTGACCAAGGAAAGAAGAGATTTTCGAAGATCAGCAGCCAACCTGTACTTTTATGCATATGTCGCGAAGGTTACGTGATTTCGTTTACGAATTCATTTAACAAGATTACGACAATGCCACTTGTATGTAAACTGCCGTTTCCCTCGGGCGATACTGACTCGTTTCAACTGATGCGTGTCGGCCATTTTTCCGAGTGAGATCGTTGGAACAGTTTGCAAAATGTTGATGTAATCTTTTAACAAAGTTGTTTGATTATACACAACTACTAATTTTAATTTATACAGTAGAGTCCCGGTATATTTACCTATTCGGTTCCTCTCTTTCCCCACTGGTCTCGTTATATTTACAAAATATGGGAAGTGTCGCTTCTCCCACGCCCGTTAGTCGCGTTATGTTCGTGACATCATAGCAGGCCCTTCCTGAGGCCCTAGCCCGCAAGGTGGGGGAAAAACAGAGCAGCGACAGGTAAATAAGACGAGACGGAAGGGGCAAATATGCTGGGATGTAAATATAATGAGACGCAATTATACCCAGACTCTACCATATCTAAATATATGTGAAATTAACAGAGTTATCCAATGTGGCGGTCAACATTTTTCGTGTTGATAATTGAACAGCATTGTATACGATGGCTGAAGACGATTCGAATGGAAACAATCCATTTAGTAAATACAAGAACCAAATTCGAAATACAAGGAATTACAGTATTTTTTATGAAGATTCCATTCTTTGATGGCCATGTTGGATCCGTTATTTTGAATTTTCAGATTCTAACATCATATTCGTAATCTTAGACCCCAGAAACCATCGAGTGGACATTTTCAAATAAAAGCAGTGAAAATATAAACAATTCGTTTTTTAATTGTATAGTTCTCATGTCATATTCGTAATAATGAAGCTGAAACTAGCCCCCTATTCCAGCCTCTACTCCTGTTCGATAATGTTAATAATATGCATACGCATATCATTTCGAGGTCCAGAAAATTCATAGATATGCCAAAATAAATGCAAAACGTGAATCCGAAGCTACCTTAACGATGTTGAAGTTAATTATCGAGTTGTGACAGAAATAGGGGCTAGAATATTTAATACAGTAGAATATTGATATGAAAATTTGCCTGAAGACATTTATCGTTTATTTTAATGGTTGCACCGTGTAGAACACACTCAAAATCAGTTTTAAAGTGACATATTGATTATCTTTTTGAGTTTAAATATACTGTCTTAATATTGTCTTGGTTTGAGCAGACATGTGTCGTAGACTTCGGTCCCATGAGAATATTGTAGAGTATGTATGTTATGATTGTTTCTCTAGGCGATAGTCTTGATAGAGGAAAATATTGTCTTGGTCCCGTCACAAATATTTCTATGATTAGAATTTATTGAAGTTATTCTTATTACAACCAAATTAAGTAATAACTGATTTATATCGAATTTGTCCTCCATTATACACAACCTTTTTCTTTAGTGAGCATCGAAGGTCACAAAATGCTTTATTTTATATTATGAACAATTTTCTGGAGATCCTTCTTCTTAATGCAGTCTTGGTCTTGCTTCAATATTGTCAGTCGGACGATTCATTACACACAAGATATGGGAATTGTCTCCATTCGATTGGAGCACACTTTACATTATTCTGACACTAAATTTGTGTTTCAAATGTTTACATTACTAAATCTCGCACTTATTCGATAATGCCTGTTAGTCTCGATCTTGACATAAAATATTACTGTATAGGTAAAGTGAGTATAATTTATTCTTTCTGTATTACTTTGGTGTATTGGCTTTTCTTGATCTCGTCTAGATAAAACCGATATATTAATTATTGCTAGTAAATAATAAAAAAAAAGTATCATAGTTCCATTTTAGATGTTACCATCCAGGCAGTAATAAATTCTGTCTGCATATAGGCTTTGTCGATAAAAAGTTTCCCATAAATGGCTAACGAAAAAAAAAAACTGTTTTGCTAGTGACAGTGTTTTATTTATAACTCTTTTGCCGTTGGCCTCCGCATCGGATATTTAAATTCTCGGGAGCACGTATCAATCAATCACTCGAGTAATTCAATTTGAATTCGAAAACGCATCCCACATGTGATTTTTAGCCGCGATAGAACACGCGATATTCGAATAATCCATTAGGCTGATCTGTCTCGTCTCATTTTGCATCCTTCTTCCATTCTCGTTTACTCCACTTTTTTTTCTCTAGCGGTTCTGTCTTTGGCACTTTTGTTTATTTAATTCGTCGCTTTTGTACAATTATTTGCTTTTCCAATATCCCTGTTATGACGACGCATTCTCATCATGGATTTTATTGATTAATTGCAAATTTTTAAAATGTTATGTAACAGGAGGTATTTTGCGTATTTTGGAGACATAAAATTGGCCGTTGCTAATGAGTGGCTACATTATTACCCATGGGCGTTAATGTAACATTATGTATCTTTGCGCATGTTCATTTGGTCTTTTTCAGTCACTTGCGCGAAGCTTGGCACAGCGCAAATGAACCATCGATCTCTCCTTCCTAACTAACTTCAGAGAATTCTAAAGGGTTCTGCCGGTAAGGTAGAAAATTTTACTAAAAAAACAAATTCAAGATGATAGAATCAATTATTCAAAATTCGGGCTCTGTAACGGTGATCCTAATTGCTGTAGACGGTTCCTAGAAAATAACAAAGAAATTAATTGGGCATTAATTGGGTGATTTTTATTTGTTTAATGTTAATAAGTAAATAAGTAGATAAAAATGAACGTTTTTGTAAACGTTTTAACGATCCTATTAATAGCAGAAAATATTTTCGTTTTTTTCTCTCTATTAAATTATATATTTTTTACAGGTTTATTGTTAATTATGTTTAGTTTGATATACAATTCATTTACTATTTTGTTACTGAGATTTGTTTGCAAGTTACAATTCTTTCTTTATTTTTGTGTGCCTTATGCGTGTGTACATCGAATGAATTCGAAAGTACCGGGGCAAAAAAAAACAAATAAATCGTCCGACTTAAAGTCGTTTGAAATAGGCACATATAACAGAAAAGGAAATCCTGTACTATAAAACCATCTAGAATACTCATTTTCTCAGGTAGTTGGCTCGTGTTTTTTCACGAGCGTACGCCATGTATATTAAGTATCCTGATCTTTTAGTAACCATTTTAATATGCGTTTTTGGCCTGTTGCATGTCCAACTACATTCCTACAACTATATTATACGTATTAAATTTTTGTTAACTTCCTGCCGGAAATTTTTAAATGAAATATTTTTTTTTTTTTCGAAAAAACTTTTTTTTTATATTTCTAATTAAATTATATCGTCAGAGTAAATATTTTAGGCAAGTAGTCAAATAATAATTTCTGAAAAATGGGGGTAATGTTTTATTTACTACTTTTTACGACTTCGTTGTAATAGTCCACGATTTAAAAATTAGTGATGAAACAGTTTTATGTATTTTTCTACATTTATATTTGTTTTGTTACTTACACCTCCTCCACTGTCATTTTTCTTGTACTATTCTTAAGTTTCAGGAAAGGTTCTATCTTCAAGCTTCACTTTCGTTTCTTCTTTGTTTTTTTACACTATGCATGAATAAGCGCTCTCTGCAGTCGGGGAGTAACCGGTTAGTATGGCGGTTTACCAGTACTCGCACTTAAGTAGTGTAATGACATAAAGTAAGTGACTTAAGTAGAAAAACTCGGCAGGTACCGCAGCGCGGCGGGCAGGGAGTCGTTAAAGGTAATGTTGACACCGTCCCGATACCTTGGTTTGTAGCACTTTTAAAGGACCAACGCCATTTATCTTGTGGCTACTGAGGTCTGCGTCCTATAGACAGTCTGCTTTCCATCATGCAGATGCTGCGAGGAGTCATTTCCCCACGTGGCGATGCATTTTCTGCTTGGAGGATTTATGCGAGAAGACAACAATAGCGAACGATTTTCACAAATCATTTGTTTTAAATAAATATTTTTGTCAAAACTCTATTCATTTGTAATGTGTCATAAACGTGCAACCGAAGTGATCTTATTACATCTTTTTATTGTCTTATGAACAAAATGGCAACAGATACGAAGACATTTTTTACTATTCATTGCATTAACAACACTCGTTTTGAGAGTCGCATGTTTTTGATTCCATTCTATTCCTATTAGCTCAATAAGGGTGCGCCTAAAAACCCGATGACTGCGAAAACTTTTGACGCTATTCACAGAAAAGTATTGAAAGTTGTCGATATTCAACGTTCTAAATAATCTTGAACACTTCAAAATATTGAGTTCTCTGTTCCCTGAAGTCAAAACTATAAGAATACCGTGTTTCGATATACAAAAATTATTCACAGACTTTAATAATCGAGATTCAGTCTTGACGCCATTTCAGTCATTCTTGCTGGTCCAGGCCGGGTCACGCGTGACGCCAAAAAAGGCCCATGCCGGCGAAGTGGTTAAAAAACCAGGGTGCACCTCAGAAACGAGACAAATCACAAAACAGACACTTCAAACCAGGTATTTAAAAAAACAGTCTTTTAATAATCAGGGTGCACCTCAAAATCGACACAAATCACAAAACAGACACTTCAAAACCCCGACATTAAAAAACCAGACATTTAAAAAAACAGACATTAAAAAACCAGGGTGCCCCTCAAAAACGAGACATCACAAAACAGACACTTCAAAAATTCAATATTAAAAAACAAGACATTTAAAAAAACAGACATTAAAAGACCAGGGTGCACCTCAAAAACCAGACACTTCAAAAACCAGACATTTGAAAAAACCGACATTAAAAAACCAGAGTGCCCCTCAAAATTCACACAAATCACAAAACAGACACTTCAAAAACCCGACATTCCATAAAATACCAGACATTTCAAAAAATAGATATTAAAAAAGCAGGGTGCACTTCAAAAACCAGACAAATAACAAAACAGACACTTCAAAACCCAGAAAACCTGACATTCAAAAAACAGACATTAAAAGCCAGGGTGCACCTCAAAAACCAGACACTTAAAAAATCCAACATTAAAAAACCAGACATTTCAAAAAACATGTGTTCATTTCGAAATCTCCGGGTTTTGTAATGTGGGTTTTTGAAATTTCCGAGTTTTTAATGTCTGGTTTTTGAATGTCGGTTTAAGAGTTTGTTTTGTCAGGTTTTTGAGGTGCACCCAATAATAAGCCAAAAAAGTTCAAATTAAAAAAGAGAATTTTTCGAATTTTCGTTGAACACCAACGCTGGTTGCATCAAGTGCATCTCCCCTCGTTATAAGATTCGATCGTGTCCATTCGCAGCACCCACTTGCGAATTTACCTAAGCATATATCGTTTATTTCGGAATTTTCGTTTTCATTCGTCCCCGGTTATCGGACGAAGTGCAAGTGCACTTTGAATCTCGTAGATTCTCCGGCCGGCGGTAAAACATGGCGGTTACTGGTACTTATGCAAATAAGTCGTACACGAGTGTCTGGATATTCCGCGTGGCAATTTTGCGAACCGGTCGGCTTTCAAAAGTTACGGGAGAAGAGTGGCGTGTTTATAAAACGAAGCTGAAGGCGCCGCTGCCACCATCAGGTTAGCCCTCGGGCGATCGACATTACATCGACATATCGAACCGGTTTCTCCAAATGGTTTTGCACGCCACGTTTTACGCGCGCCCCCCTTTCGTCACGCGAAAATACGTCCCATAACCTCAACAGCAACAAAAAACGGAAGGTGTCGAAAACACGGAAGCAGATGCACGAACCCCGTTAAGTATAGGAGACGACCGTATCAATCGCCAATGTCCACATAGCGAATGGCCCTTGGCTTTTTTTTAAATCCGGATTTATCATTCGTCAGAGTACCAAGAAATCGGTGGACAAATTTTAAATTAAAGCATAGCTGGATAACTTGAATATAATTAAATTGCTGATTCAGGCAACAGTACTCTTCAGAGGAGCTTTGGGATTTTTTATTCGTGTTGGCCTTCACGATAATTTACGACCTGGATCTATTCCATTAATTTTTTTATATTTTTAGTAATTAAACATTGATTTTGTTGCAAATTTTTATTGCTTAATCAAGACGAAATTTATTACATAAGGGATTTTGGGATCGCTTTTTACAAATCTGGCGGTATATTTCAAAATTTTTTAAAATAAATACAGAATCATAAAAGGACATAATATTTTCTGTAAAAATTACTAAAATATTCTAAAATTGAGGATATCAGAAAATTTTGATAAGTATTGATTAACATCTTCAAAATATTGCTAGACGTTTCTTAAAGAGTCACTGAACTGAAATTAAGCATTTTTTAATTCTGACTTTTTCCAAATTTTTTCAGTAATTTCAGCAATTTCTTGTAAGTAAACGAGAAAATTGTCTGATATTCTCAACTTTAGAACTTTTTTATATTTCGAAAGCATTTTTTAGTACTGGCCCATAATAAAATTAGAATTTTGACTAACATAAAAACACATTTTTATTAAAAAAAAATCTATAATAATGATCGGCAACAAAAATCAGAAGATAGCTGGATTGTTTAATTCTTCAATGAAGCTTTACGATTTGTAAATATCAACCCAAAAATACAATTTTGACAAATTCCATGCTCCATTTTTATATAACATGGCGTCTAATTTTGTTTCATAAATAATCTCCTCAGAAAAGTGAATTGAAATTATAACAACCAGAGAAGTGAATTCTTAGAAATTGTACACGAAAGATTTAATTTTTTGTATTACAAAGTTGTTCGGCACAAGCGTTTAAAATTCTTTACAATTTAAAAGAGAGTCAGAAATCATTTTTTGAATGCTTGAAATTTATTACTGGTGCCCTTTTTTTCTTCCTTAATAAGTGGGTGCCATTTAAAACATTTCGCAATCCCACAACTGACGCACAGAAGGAGCGTAACTTGAAACGTGGCGTAAGAAGGGCTGCAAAGGGTTAAATTGAACAAAACAAAAAGTGACGATAAATATGCAAGGAAATAAAAAGATGGGAGGCGCGTGCAAAAAGCGAAGCAAAATATACTGGGCGAGGGGGAGCGACCGCGGGCTTGGGAATTAAAATTTTTACGAGATGACCGAAACGTCGCGCAAACGACCGGTATGATTAGTCGCATGAATAAGAACCGCTGTACTTCTCGCCATTCCTTCCTGGAAGCCTATTAAGCATTTTTTTTCTTTGGGAGGTCATATTTTTTCTCTTTCCCCTCAGTGGTTGACATTTTTGCATAGCTTTTGACCACGGTGATTGGGTCTATTTTCGTATATCAAGGGGTTGCAGGGAGGCATTGTCTAAAATCAGCTTCTTAAAATTTGAAAATTACGATAACAATTTGAATGGTTTAGGATGAAATTTGTTAACTAGAAAATCAAATGGAACAGAGGAATTTATATCAATCTAAAACATGGACAGACTAGATTCGAAATCAAATGTTCCATTTCAAGGTTAGGTCAGTAATAGATTTCAACTAATTTTGGTCAAAACGACTTCAGCGCCGCCATACTCCGTCGCTTTATTGGGTTTTGATTGCCGGTGCGTAACAATTTTATTACAAGTCTAGCCATTTGAACCGAAGGAAGGAATTAAAAAAGTAGATCGACAATTAAACAAAATTAATATACGGAATGTCGTGCAGGTCTGTCGGCACCGTCGAGTTTTTTGCGGAGACAAGTGCCGACGCAGTAACGGTGCCGACTACTCGTCATTAATAACGACGACAGCTGCCAATACTGCTTTTCACAGAAAACTATATTCTCGTATCTACAAAAATAAAACAAGTATCATTACGAGGATAGATGTCGCTTTTTTAGTATTGACAAGATAGTAAGAATCATTGTCATTGTGGGTGAAATGATGTGACTCTGAGTTCAACTGTTCGATATTAACCGTGGAATTCAATTATTTGACACTAAATGGCAATAAATATAGTTGATAAAGTTACAAAATATTACATGGGCTCGACTTCTTTTTATATTCACTTTTTGTATTTTATATTTAAAATGCCTTTGGTTTCCAAGATGTCATAACCTACAAAGACAAGAACAGCGATAATCAATAATTGCATTTTTAGGTTAGGATATCTCAGAATAGCTCGGTCAAATAGTACATTTAAATAAGAAGAGCTTAACCCCAAGTTTGCATCCCTGTAGACCTTGTGCTTTTTTAAGGGGCTCTAAAACGTGTTTTTTCATTAAAATTGAGATAACTCGGTTTCTATAAAAAGCTACGAGGCTCAGTAAGGGACCTGTGTGAACTTAGCACCCCAAACTCAAAATACGGTCATTTTTTTTAGAGTTCTCATCGAACCCAACATAGTTCTAGAGTTCTCAAACAATTTTATTAAGAGTTCCGCGATATAAGCAGAAAAAAATTGAAATAAAATTTTGGGGTGCTAATTTCTCGTCAGCACCCCATATGACAGTAATCATGCAATATAAAATTTTTCCAAGTACATTTCGAAGAGTTCTAGAGTTCTTCACTAATAATATGAAGAGTTCTGTAATGCAAGAGGGACAAGAAAATATTCAAAAATAATTTTCGACAATATTGAAAGCCACAGAACTCTTTCAATTTTTGTCCTACGGCAAAACACTATATAACACTTTTTCTTCATTTCATAAGTACCTAACAGCACCACAAACAATTTTTCGGAAAAAAGCATGTTTTTGTTTTTTTTTTCAAAATTCATCATTTTTTAAAAAATTGTAAATTTCGAACCTCTGTAGCTTCTCGGTTTCAGGTCGAATCGAAAAACTTTATAAGGATAATTTGTAGAACTCTTTGGGGTGCTATAGGAACTCCACAGAAAAAAAACACGTTTCCCAAATTTTTTTATTTTTGAAAAAATTTTGAATTTTGGAACCTCTGTAACTTCTTGGTTTCAGGTCGAATCGAAAAACTTTATAAGGATAATTTGTAGAACTCTTTGCGGTGCCATAGAAACTCCACAGAAAAAAAGATTTTTTCCAAATTTTTTCATTTTTGAAAAGAATTTGAATTTTGAACTTCTGTTGCTTCTCGGTTTCAGGTCGAATCGAAAAACTTTATAAGGATAATTTGTAGAACTCTTGGGGGTGCCATAGAAACTCCCCAGAAAAAAAGATTTTTTCCAAAAATTTTCATTTTTGAAAAAAATTCTGATTTGCGAATCTCTGTTTTCCATTTTTCAATTTTGGAACCTTTGTAGCAAAGTGTACCTATGTGTTTACTAATTGAGGGGCTGCGTGGAAAATCGGCCTAACTCAACTAAGGAGTTTTTTCCAGACCTGAGCTAAAATGCAAGAGCACGTTAAAATCTATTAATGCATTCATTAAGTACTGAAGTTTTGTTTTAAAATTTTTTTTAAGGCTCAAACAACCACAATTTACGCAAAAACGGCCAACTCACACTGAAAAAAATGATTCCATCCAGTAAACGAAAATGGATTGAAATGTATTAATCTGAATTCAAAATGTTCGTTTTGAATTTGGATTCTTGATATTTTGCCATTTTTTTCTGTTCTTAATTCATTTCAATACACTTGACGGAATTTACCACTTCTACTTTGAATTCCTGTAAATACACGCAGTTATTGATGCCCTCTTCTATTCACCCGAATTGTCTGTAATGAATAGAAATTTTTAGTTTCAATATTTTATGACAAAACCTATTTGGAAACTGAAAATAATAGAAATGAATTCATCGTCTCAATTCTTTTCAATATATTTCAGTATTTTTGATCAAGAATCCGAATTGAAAGATTTGGAAGAATTGAAATGTTGTATTCTTTTTAATTCATTTTCGTTTACTGGGCATAGAACAGGCATAATTATAGGTAGATCAGTGATGCTGTATTGCTGGTTTGGCTCCTGAAATACTGGCCTGGCATACTGTATGAACAAATTTGGAAAAAATCTTTTTTTCTGTGGAGTTCCTATAGCACCCCAAAGAGTTCTACAAATTATCCTTATAAAGTTTTTCGATTCGACCTGAAACCGAGAAGCAACAGAAGTTCAAAATTCAAATTCTTTTCGAAAATGAAAAAATTTGGAAAAAAACTTGTTTTTCTGTGGAGTTTCTATGGCACCCCAAAGAGTTCGACAAATTATCCTTATAAAGTTTTTCGATTCGACCTGAAACCGAGAAGCAACAGAAGTTCAAAATTCAAATTCTTTTCAAAAATGAAAAAATTTGGAAAAAATCTTTTTTTCTGTGGAGTTCCTATAGCACCCCAAAGAGTTCTACAAATTATCCTTATCAAGTTTTTCGATTCGACCTGAAACCGAGAAGCTACAGAGGTTCGAAATTTACACTTTTTTAAAAAATGATGAATTTTGAAAAAAAAAAAAAAAACATGCTTTTTTCCGAAAAATTGTTTGTGGTGCTGTTAGGTACTTATGAAATGAAGAAAAAGTGTTATATAGTTTTGCCGTAGGACAAAAATTGAAAGAGTTCTGTGGCTTTCAATATTGTCGAAAATTATTTTTGAATATTTTCTTGTCCCTCTTGCATTACAGAACTCTTCATATTATTAGTGAAGAACTCTAGAACTCTTCGAAATGTACTTGGAAAAATTTTATATTGCATGATTACTGTCATATGGGGTGCTGACGAGAAATTAGCACCCCAAAATTTTATTTCAATTTTTTTCTGCTTATATCGCGGAACTCTTAATAAAATTGTTTGAGAACTCTAGAACTATGTTGGGTTCGATGAGAACTCTAAAAAAAATGACCGTATTTTGAGTTTGGGGTGCTAAGTTCACACAGGTCAGTAAGGGCTCATTTTACAGGTTTTCTTGTGCTCTACAAGTTGCCTTTTGTAGCCTAGGATCGATAGTTTTCGAGCTATCGAACGATAAAGGAAAGTACGAAGATAAAAATTTTACTTTTTTGCTTGTAACTAATTTACACGATACTAATTTACGACATTTATATTATTTGTCGTAAAGACACAAAAACGTGAATACGTTTCACGATTGCGCTAAACCAACGTTATCTCACACTGTAGCGAGCTAACTTTTAATTTTGGCGCCCTCTGCAAGGCGCAATGTTCAATTATACGAAACGAATAAAAAACGAAAACAAAAAAAAATTTTTTTGTCGTCTACAACATACGCTTGCACAATTTTTCAATATCTCGCGACTGTAATTAGTTCCAAGTAAAAAAGTAAAATTTTTATATTCGTACTTTCCTTTATCGTTCCATAGCTTGAAAATTATTGATCCTAGGCTACAATGTATGCAAAGACATCTTGTAGAGCACAAGAAAACCTTTAAAATGAACCTTTACTGAGCCTCGTAGCTTCAATAGAAGACGAGTTATCTCAATTTTAATGAAAAAAACACATTTTAGAGCCCCCTTAAAAAGGCACAAGGTCAACAGGGGTGCAAACTTGGGGTTAAGCTCTTCTTGACCCCTTTTTAAAGATACGTCAAAAAAAATTGCTACTGTTTTATATCTTTTATAATGTCGATTTTTGTATAATTTGACCGGGCTAGAAAACTATAGACATATTAAGACATTTTGATAGCGGATTTTATAGGGCGCAGCAAAAACCTTTAATAGTATATTGTACCGATTCCTTAATTCTGGCTCGTGATACACACCGGATTTTTTGTCCTGTACATAAAAAACTGCGCCTTTATAATCCCGGTGGAGTACAAGGCGGGCGCGAAAGAGCGAAAAACGCCCTGTGAAGCGGGCGCGAAAGAGTGAAAAGTGCCCGCAGGACTTCAGAAGGTACACCCGCTGAATACATTTCATGTCGCACGCATTACCGACACGTAAAAGCCTGGTTTTTGTGTGCAGGTGTGATAAAAAAAAATTCTAGGGTCACAAGGTCGACCTCATTTTCTCGCCCTGTGCAATTAAGAGAAAATAATAGTTCTATTGATCAATTACTCTCCCTAAAATCATTTCTATTACGATATCATTAATGTGTAATTATAATTAAATTCAGTTATAGTAATTTAATAATACATACAAAATAATAACATGCAATTTTCAGTAGGTTAAGGAAAGTCAGATATAAATATAAGTTAGATTGTATAATTTGCCATTTAAGATTTAATACTTTTTATTTTATGTAACGTGTATCATATTATTAATGTCCACTTATTATCTCTGTTGCAGGTAAGGAAGTTGGTATTTAAGCATACATGCCATTAAACGCGGATGAGTGCAGATTTTTGCCAGTGATTATATCGGTAACGTTACTCAGCACAGACTTCACAATTACTACTATTGTAACGAAGGTTTACAATATAAAGTATTATATGTATTTTAGAATTTTGGATAGTTAATACTTAAGTTAAAAAGATTATATTTGCTCATTTATTTTGTTACGTTTATTAATATTTTTTTTTAGATAAAAATGAAATGAAAATGTTAGTATGACTATTAAAAATTTGAAAACAAAGGGATTTTAATCTACATAAGATTTTCCAAAGTTATCATCTGTTACTATAATTTTTTATACTTTTTTCGGATAATATGAATATTATTCAAATCTTCCTACAGTTAATTGCATAATATAGATATATTTGATTTTAATTATTTATTAACGGAAATATTACTAAAACCCAAAAAAGCAACTACAGAAAAGCAAAAGTTGTTCAAAATAATCATATATTTTTATTTTTAATGTTCTGTGCAAAAGTGTCAAAATAAAAGATTTTGATTTAAAATAAAGAATTTGCCCATACTCGGGTTACAAACATTTTCTTAAATTAAAAATTGACATTCTTCAAACAAATTATGTATTTTTTAGAAATAAATTATCTCTTCAGGTTAATTTTGAATCTTTCATCAACAAAAAATTATAATTTTCTTAGTTTATAAGACTATTTGTTCCATATAAACTACTCTTCTTTTGAAATACAGAATGATATGGAATTATAATTAACTTTACTTCAACTAAAATTTTACGTAAGTATAATGTTTTATTATATTATCGGATGCGGGTCGAAAACCCGACAAATCAAAAAGCCGACAGGTTAAAAAACTGACAGTAATAAAGCCGACAGTCAAATAGTTAACATTTTTGACCTGTCGGTTTTTTGATTTATAGGTTTTTCGATCCACACCCATATTATCTACTTTATATATGACAAATACTCATGCAAAAAAAACTAATACCTTTAAAGTCAGGAACGCATGTTTTACCCTAAGATAAATCTTAAATTAAAGAAATTTACTACCGTGAGACTTGATAAATATAATGAACTTTTCTGACTTCCAGGCTATAAAAAAACCTAGCCGAGTAAAATAAATGTCGAATTCCGGAAATTATTCGTATAGTTAAAACTTGCACAGGTTTAGGACATAATTAGAGACAAATCAGTAAGTTTCGTATAATTTAGTTCAAACTCCTAATATTCTTAACTTTTTGTTATTTTTTTGGGGGTTCTTTCATTTAATATTTTGTTTAATGAAAGAATATTCTGTTGTTTACTGAAATAGTATATGAGAACTCCACAAATATACATTACATTACTATGTATTTATTTATTTTAACTCGTTTATTTTACAGTATATTTGTACTAGAAGTATTGTTGTGGGCGAAAAAAAATATGGAATCTGAAAAGGCGCAGTCCATTTTTAATGTAAAGTGTAACATAACCTCCTGCGGAATACGTCTTTGACCCGATTTTGTGCAATAATTTTATTTATTTATTTATTCACGTCTACATTTTTTGTATAAGCCCGTTAAGTTGCTTCGGTGTAATTGCGTTTACAGACGTGTATTAAAGTAAAATGCGTAACAAAATATCTAACCTATAAAATAGGAAGAAATTGAATGAAAAAAGTACGTAAAAGAAAGAAAAAGAAAGGTACTTTCTCGTTCGATATTAGCGATGCAATATTCAGCGTCATAAAAAAAATGAAATGCTTCGAATAACAATGAGGAGAAAAATGATTAACAAGAAGCAAACAAGCGGGACTCGTAAACTAACACTGAAAACTAACTCGAAGATCGTATCGTCACGAAAGTGCGAATGCGAAAATGACTCAGGATACTTAAAAATCTCTGGGTAACGGGAGGAAATCGTAAAAAGAAAAGATTGAAAGCTAGCTAGTCTTCGAAGACGAAACAAGCTAGTAGAACGTAACTTTGTTTTGGCTAATTTACGCCCTCGTAAATCTCGGTGGAGGCTTTTGCATCGGCAAATGGGAACTAGCTGGTGGAAAAATAATATCACCGAGCGATATCCTGCTGGAAAAAGGAACAAAATAAAAAATTAATGATTTTCTCAACATTTTTTTAATTTGGTTGCATCCAAAATATTTGGTTTCATAATTTATATTCTAGTAAAATTTACTATTTTCATGTATGTTAATAATGTTGGTTAAATATTTCCAAAGAAGAAGTTAAATTACAACGGTTTTCTTAATATAGTTGAACTAGCTGCTAAATGTCATTCTAACCTTAAAGGTATTAGTGTCAGTTACCTATTTTAGCCTAACATTAAATAAAGACGTACAATCTTTATTATTAATGCTTAGATAATATTATAGAAATTTAGCACCTTTTTTAAAGAAATTAGTCCGCCATATTGGATAAACCGTTTAGAATTCTTTAAAATCTGACCGCAAATGAAAAAGAAATCATAGTAATTACCTTTTATGACCTTCAAGTTATGTATCAGGCAGCATTTCAAAAAAGTCATTCAGACGTCAAAAAAAACGTATAAAATGGGGAGAAAAGAAACGCAAATTAATCCGAGTAGAAATTTGTTCAGGCCCTGATCAGGGTGTAACGCTTTTGGTCAGGCCCTAATAAATGTCTACTTGAGAAAACACTCGTTTTTTGAGTGATTATTCTGCAGGGTTAAATATATGGTGAGTTTCATGAATGCATTTGAGTATGTTTAATCGAATTATATTTCTAGTTCTGTTCACTAAGTACGTCAGTGCTGCAGAATTTTAGGATAGGTACTGCAGAAATACAGTTGATCCTATTGACCCATACTGAACAGTTAAAAAGTATTCATATTTTCGAAGATTTTTTTGTCAGTCCCGAGTATCTTCGTTATTTAGTGCAAGTCTGAGCAAAAAAGTTTCTTCTATCTCTGTCTCTGTCTACGTCTTGCCAACAAGTAGAGTAATATATGTGAGTGCGTTCTCGCGATTGCACATAAATCGTGTTTTTTTTACAGGAATGCACCGAGCCACATAAGAGGCCCACGCATTCTTTTATGCAGCACAAGGATGTAGCTCGTCTGGGTCATAATTGTATCACACTGTCCAGAAAGAGCAAGAAAAGAGAAGAATAAATGAGAGAAAAGAAAGAATGATTGCCTCGTCGTCATGTCACTCAAGGGATCAAAAATCTGTTTCGTTAAATCCAGGATTTCACCTCTCTTTATCATTCTAGTCCGATTTCTCTTAACTTTCTTCAAGGTGTCTTTCTAAGATATTGCTTGGTCGGTTCCATATGAGTGGCGTTAATGACTGTGATTAACGGAGTCGGGGTTTCTGGATGTATGTCCCGCAGAGGGAGTGGATATGAGAAAAATGTCTAAATCCTTTTTCGACGTCTTTTAATTAGAATTGGGATTGGCAACATCAATCCCCCTATCCTAAAAACTGTGAAGTTTAGCGTCATTAATATGATTCGAAAAACACCAACCAATCTAGTTTCTGTTTATCTTCGAATAACAAAGATACGTGAACGAGACTAATTAGGAATAATGTGGACACTTTGGAATTTATGAATTGGTAATTTACAATCGTAGAAATAAAGTTTTAGAATTGTTTAAAACAAAAAACAAGATGGTTTCAATTTTTTTTTAATATGTATCGATGCTGTTGATCAAACTGTTAATTTTCCTTATTTTATTAAAATGGTCTTAACAGTAAACAAAAAATATTTCAGGGGATTGTTGACTTATTTTAACTCTTAATTTTTTACTCTTGATGGAGCGAAATATAACTCTTGATATAGTGAAATTTTCACTCCAAGGAATTTTGGGAGTAGAGGGTGCTCTATTTAATGAGAATTTCAGTTTACTGCATTCCAAGGGACATTTTTTTCAAGCAGTCTTATCAAGTGCATCTGCTTAATGCCAAATTACTACCTAATCAGGTTTTATTCTGTGAGGTGTTAGTGGGTAGAGTTTTTAATTTTTAAGGAACTTAATCATTTGTTGAAAGTTTATGTTCCTAATCTTTAATGCTTTTATTTAATTGTGAATATGGTCAATCCATGTTTTAAACCAGAGTGAATTTTTCAACAAAAAATTTTCAGTTGTAATATCCCGGGACCTTGTGGTAGCACAAGGATCTTTCTGCAAAACTTAATATATTTATTTGTTCGCAGGAAAGTTAGAGGGAATTATTGCGGTTAATTTTGAAGGTCGAGGGGTATTCGGCGGATTATTTTTTGTGACCGGTATTTGAGGTTACAGCTGAGCAGAGAGGAGAGACGAATATGTGAATTTAGAAGTTTTAACAAATGAGTAGCGAGTATGCAATTTTCGAATGCAATTTCCAGGAGCTGCCGTGGAATTTCGAGTATAATTTTAAACAAATGACCATAGAACCCTTTGAATATCGCGCTCTGATTGGCTGAAATCCAGTCGCGAAAAATAATCGGTAGAATTGTTGTTCGTTTAAGTACACTCAAAAAAATAGTTAAAAAACCTAGAAAAGATGATTAAATAAGCCCTTGTTATTTTGTCTGCTTAAAATAACGAGAATTCTGGATGGTTTAACCAAAAATATTGTTGGTTTAACTGGAAATATTGTTAAAACCTTTTTTTTTTAATTAAACTACCCACAATCCTGTTTATTATAACCAGAAAAATTAGTTCGGTCGTAATTAACCAGAACATTTTTATGAGTGTGGAAGGTATTAATAGATTTCAGTTAAAATAAAGGAATCCTACTAAATATACGCACTCTGCACGTGTTTTACAAAATTTGTATTATATAACAGTTATTCGTTAATATTCAACGGTTTTTAGGAGATTCTATAATCAATAAAATACTTAAAAAAATGAAATGTTGATTTTACCTTAATTGAATCATTCATTATATTTGAGATGACTTTTGACGTTTGTATCTTTCGCATTTTTCTTTCAAAAGAAAGCAATAAATAAGGATGTACACGAAAGTTTTCGAGCAAGGGTTAAGAAGAATTTATTGAAGATTACATCCTTTTTTAACAAAAATGCATGGCTTTTATGTTGTTTGATATACAAAGTATTTTTAATGGTTATCATATAAACATTTTTAAATTTTATAGTAAACTAGTTATAATTAGGTTATTTAAATATTAATGTTTGAATTATTAAATATATACATTAATTCGGTAGTCTTAAAGTACGGCTTAAAATACGAATTATATTATCTACGTTTAAATATAAATGTACTTTCGCATTGTTACAGTTCAACAAAAATAAAAAAAAAATGGTATATTTTTAATTTTTTTGTAAACTTGTACGTTTTTTACTGTGTAATTTATGATTTTGACATAAATAAACATTAAAAAATTATAAACTGACTTTTATTTGTTAATAAAGTTCCTAATCTGCATCGTCTTATTACAAATATATTTAATTCTTAACAGATTTTTTGTACAAATAACATTTTTATTGCATGTAAATAAATTATGAAACGAGACATGAAATTTTCATAACATTCAAATAAATGGCAAACAAATTTTAAACTATTTGGTTTCAAAAATGTAAACCGACTGCTTATCGTTCACAATAATTTTTAATTTACCAACGGTAATCGGTGATTTTTTCTAAAATAATCGTAAGTTATTCATAATTTTTATTGAAGATTGAAATTGAAAGTAGAAAAGTTTATTTCATAACGAAAATAATTTATGAAAAATTATCTGTACAATAAACAAATAATCCGACGTAGTAAACCAGATAAAACCTTTTTGAAATTTCGATATATAATTATGAAATTTAAACAAATTAGAATTATTCTCTAAAAGGTAATAACAAAATATTTAATTGGAATCATTTTAACTTTTCTATTAAACATCTTAGACTAGAGAAATGTTTATTTACTATTCAGTTGAACTCGTATAAAATTCGGTGATTTTTTTTTGCTGCTTTTTTTCAACATTTCAACATTCAAAAATAAATGTTGTGTTAAATTAGCCGAATTTTGTATACAAAACAAAACGACAATAATATATCTGCTAATATTAATAAATTTTATAATAAATAGTATATTTTAGAATTTGGTTTACATTTTTTTATAATTTCATGTGTATTTAATTCTAATTTAAATATCTTGACAAGCTTTTTAAAAGAATTTGCCTGGGAAAAATCAGATTTTTGTTTCAGATAATTTAAAAAAAAACGATACCGTCATCACGATATAAGATTGGAATTCCGATGAAGTATCATATTTCGTAAGCAAATAAAAAAAATGAAAACATAGACTGGTCTATCATCTAAACAGCCGCTAAATAATCCCTTTATGTCTCATAAAAACGTCGTCGTAGTTTATTAATAACAATGATCATTAATCGGACCGCTCCACAACGATTATGTTTCTTTGGTAGGATTCATATTAAATCTCTCGGATAGGTATATTCTTCACTCTCTCTTTTTCCACTTTACTGTTGACAACATTTTCCCTTACGGCGATTGGTAGGAAGATATCATCGAGTTGGTGATACTCTGCCACCCTCTGACAGGCGACTGAGAAAAATTGGAGGGTGATCACTCGTCTTGCGACGAAAACGACAAACAATTGAGTATGAAAGTGAGTCGAGAGCACGACACGACAAAGAAGCTACCATGTATAGAGATGGCAGAAAAAAAACATTTTGATATTAAGAATCCTAAGAGAGGATATGTGACGACAGGAACGCAGAGACAAATGATGATATCTTGGAAAGGATTAGGATAAAGCAGGGCGACAATGAAATAGGGAAAATAAATGGCGAGAATAAACGTGTTCCACAATAACTCGAATAAAAAAAAACCCTAATGAGTGGCCAAAAAGGAAAGGGGTGCACATGCAAAATAGAGAGAAACGATGACTCGTCCCTCGGTACGACAGTGACGGAACGATTCTAATGCCGCAAATGGCGTATACGTGTCGTAAAGAGGGGACATGTGTGCACCAATATAAAAAATTCGAGATTTCACTCGGCAGAGGGTTGCGAGCCAAAGGAGTTTAACTCCGAGATAAGATGGCGAGATATCCAATGATAAACGATCCGGCTGGGCTGCTTATGTGTAAGAATGCCAGTATTAGGACGAAAATCGAAACTGGCGTCGCTGAAATATACGGGCCCAACGAACCGGGCGATAGACACGTGACAATGGCATATAAAATGCACAAGGTGAAACCGTGAGAGTAACGGAAGAAATTTTGCCTGTGATGGATACGATGCAACACTCGAGGATACGCCCCTTAAAATGTGAAAGAATATTTGGGAATTTGTCGATTTGACAAGGTTTACTTTGATGGGGATGTTATCAAGATATGGGAAACTGTAACCAAAAAAAAAGTACTTTGGAACAACTGGGAAAATTGGATATTTGATGGGTAAGCTGTCCATTTTTTGGTTTAAGTAGGAATTGTGTACCAAAATCTAAGCACCTTGTGAACATCTTCGTCTCAGACGGATCATATTGTGCAATTTAACCCATTAACGCCCAGAAACCTGGCATTTTTAGATCACATTGTAGCCTGAGTACTCGATACAAAAATGGTAAAGATCATAACGAAACCAACTGATCTTACTATTTTCGGGTGCTCTTTGGATTCCCGCGGTCAAAATTTCGTTTCCCTGCCTTAGGAAAGCAATACGGCGGATTTAATTTGCAAAACTACCGGAAAATTGAAAATATTTTTATTTAATCATTTTTGAATTTGGAAAATCTGATAATAGATTTGTATTCAGCCACCTCAAAAAACCCCGAGTAGTAAATTTCATGAAAATTCATACACATTTGAAAGATATGTCCGCCATATTGGAACCGCCATTTTGAATTTTGAAAATCCGTAACTGAATTTTGAATCAATTTAGTATGAAAAACGGAAAAACTGGATACTATTTTGATACTTTTAATGATGATAATCCTGAGAAAACTCGTTATTTTCACCGTTTCCCGGTCGCCATATTGAATCCGGCATTATTGAGACCGTCAAATGCAGTGGAAAATAACTGGAGATGTTTAATCAAACAAAATTTTATACTTTGGTGGGAACAAATTCGTTTAACGTTATATATATATATATATATATACATACAGGGTGTACGAAAAGTCCCGGGACGGTTGAATAACTTTCGAAAGAATAAAAATTTCAAAAATCGCCGAAACACGTGATTCGATTTTTCAAACAAGCTATCTTTTGAGGGGGGGTTTCGGCCCCCCAACCTCAAGGGGGGCGGGGGCACGAGGGGGGCCAAAAATCTTAAATGGCAACATGGTTTGAGTGGGAGCTCATTTGAAAGGTATTTTCGAGATGAAATCAGATCACTGGTCATAGAGGGCGCTGCGATCATTTTTCGCAGAGATTTTTTACTTTTTCAGATCTTAGACGTACTAACGTTTGAAAAAATGAAAATTTCGAAGTCGCCGAATCGTGTAATTCAATATTCTTAAAAAACTTAAAAAACTTAAAATCGTGTAAAACAATATTCTTAAACGGGTCTCAACCCGTTTCTGAATGTTACATTGAAAAGCTCTTTTACTTGTATCTCTCCGAAAAATGATCGCAGCGCCCTCTATGACCAGTGATCTGAATTCGTCTCGAAAATACCTTTCAAATGAGCCCCCACTCAAACCATGTTGCCATTTAAGATTTTTGGCCCCTCTCGTGCCCCCCGCCCCCCTTGAGGTTGGGGGGCCGAAACCCCCTCTCAAAAGATTGCTTGTTTGAAAAATGGAATCACGTATTTCGGCGATTTTTGAAATTTTTATTCTTTCGAAAGTTATTCAACCGTCCCGGGACTTTTCGTACAGGGTGATCCAAAAGTCCCGGAACAGCAAAATATCTCAGCGAGAGTGCATTTTCGAGGAAAATGTTTCAGACAAAAGTTTCAGGATTTTTCCCTGGCTATTTAATGGCGATATTGAATTTGACCTTGAACATGACCTTGAAGGTTATTTCAAGGTCAAGTTAATTTTTTTAAATGGGAACCCCTATTTTTTTTCATGGATTCTGAAAGAGCGGGAAATTCTACGTCCGAGTATGATATGATCGATTTTTCCGGCAAGGTCATTTCAAGGTGAAACTTAAAACTCCCGTAACGGTGAAATATCTCAGAGGGTGTGCATTTCTTTGGAAATTGTTTCAGACAAAAGTTTAAGGATTTTTCCTGGGATATTTAATGGTAGCACAGAATTTGACCTTGAACATGACCTTGAAGGTTATTTCAAGGTCAAGTTTGTTTTTTTTAATGGAAACTGCTATTTTTTTTCACGGATTCGGAGAGACTCGCCGTCACGGGAGTTTTAAGTTTCACCTTGAAATGACCTTGCCGGAAAAATCGATCATATCATACTCGGACGTAGAATTTCCCGCTCTTTCAGAATCCATGAAAAAAAATAGGGGTTCCCATTTAAAAAAATTAACTTGACCTTGAAATAACCTTCAAGGTCATGTTCAAGGTCAAATTCAATATCGCCATTAAATAGCCAGGGAAAAATCCTTAAACTTTTGTTTAAAACATTTTCCCCGAAAATGCACTCCCGCTGAGATATTTTGCTGTTCCGGGACTTTTGGATCACCCTGTATATATATATATATATATATATATATATATATATATATATATATATATATATCAGAATTACTTATAAAAACACGTATTTTTGACACTTTCACGCTTTTCCGCCATTTTTAAAGAGGCTATATCTGAAGAGGCTATATGAATCTGAAAACAAACATTTTTCTCGTGAACTACAACTATTTTGTTCACCTTTGTTCATAGTTTGGAAGGAATCGACATCCGTTATGGGATTGGAAAAAACGATTAAAAAAATGTTTCGGGAATCGAAAGAGCACACCCGAAAATAGTGAGATCAGTTAGTTTCGTTATGATTTTTCCATTTTTCTATTCAGTACTCAGGCTAGAAACTCCAGGTTTCTGGGCGTTAATGGGTTAAGAGGCACAAAGAAAGAAAGGGAAACCGTCCGAGAATCTGGACTATGGTGGGAGGCACAATGCGCTTGACGCGACACTATGCGGTTTAGTTCATGGGCCTCATGGAAGTGACCACGAAAAATTGCTGAGTGTCAACCCCGTGATCAAAACCAAGACGTTGCTTATAGTTTTTTCCGGATTCTCGCCATGAAAATTCTAATTTCGTCAAGCTGGAAAATATAATACAATTGGAACAACTAACTAGATAGTAGGATAAGACACAAAATAGGTAAGTCATTTTTTTTAAGTGCGGTTCAATTCAACAATCTTAAATCTGTCAGTTTGAGAAGTCTAGTAAATTTGTCGGCAACTTCGTCAAGTCAGACGTCAAACTTCTAACAAATAAACCTTTCAATAATCGGTCAATCAGTATACGCACAAAGAGATCATTGGAAAGAATACTAAAAGATTGGAATGATTGACAGAAGAGTAATTGCGACCACATGGACGCTAAACAATAGATCGAGATTAAAGAGAAGATACCACTGAAAAATTAAGCAAACGATAAAGCGAACGTCATCTTGAAAAGACATATCGAAGATGGTGTAGCTGGGAGACAGACAATGTCTAAGAAGCACCCTACTAACGAGTGTAGATTAGCTTCGAGATTAAGAGTATACTTCACAGATGAAACTGAAATAGGGTAAAAATATAAAAAAGGAAATGGTACGGTCCGATAATATTGAAAGTCCCAAAGTCCAAAGGTAATAAGAGAAGGGTAATAACTCGCGGTGGAGCGAACGCGAAGATCAAACGGAGGGGACCTGTGGTAGGGCGGAAAAGAGGCTCGGGGGAGATTGTCGACCGTAGGATGACAAATAGAGATCTCGCACTATGCGTGTGAAGGAGCCGCCGGGCACAATGGAATTCATTGTCCCGCACGTCGGGCCAGACAAGACAAGTATCGCTGTCTCGCGATAACTCGAATGCACACAGCGTGCATCCAGTCTGAAGCTACTCTGAGGAGAAAGAGAGAGATGAAGGGGAAGCTGGGAGTCGAACCAAGAAGCGGATCCACGGCAGGATGCACTTCGCGAATCGGAATGTTACGGCAGACGGGAGTGTCGAACCTCGTCTGAGGTTATCGGTTAAAGGTACATTCAGACGTGCATTCGGAAAATAGATCCTTTATTTGTTGTCGTTTGCCTTTGAAAAAGAAACTTTTCTCCCGATTCGACTGTTTGGACTTGCAAAAGTTTCTTTTTAGTTTGCGTAGAAATCTTTATTACCTTTTCTTTTATTAACCTGCAGACTGCCGGGTATTGAACGAATGTATTCACCTTTAAAAATTCCAAAATTATGTAGCTATAGCTCAAAAATATCTTATAGAATCAATTTCCTCCTTTAAAATTAAACGAAATTGCTTAAAATTCGTTACTCGGGGGTTTTC
This sequence comes from Trichopria drosophilae, assembly GCA_030407085.1. NCBI lineage: Eukaryota > Metazoa > Arthropoda > Insecta > Hymenoptera > Diapriidae > Trichopria > Trichopria drosophilae. Next base: position 167,138,825 of record CM059583.1, read on the forward strand.
GGGGTCCGCCATTATGAATTTTCGAAAACTAACACCAGATTCGTAATCAGTGACTCCAAAAACCCCTAGATACCCACCCATTCTCAAGAAAATAAAATAAATTTAGAAAAATTCGGCGACCATATTGGATCCGTCATTTTGAATTTTTGAAAACTAATACCAGATTCGTAATCAGCCACCTAAAAGACCCCAGGGTATTGATTTTTAGGGAATTCAGTGAATTATTTATTAAAATCTATATATAGATTTTCCAGCAGTCTACAGGTAAACGATAGTACTTTTTTGTACCAAGGGCGTAAAATAAGAGTTATGAGGCTATTCGACTGTGTAGGTGAGAAAATGGCCATTTTTACAATTGATGACTTAACAAAATCCGTATCTAATACATGAGTCGTGAAATGGTAATTTTCCGCCAGTAAAAGGAGGCGCAAAATGGCCATTTTACGCCTGTTGAATCGAAAATTTGATAAAAGCTTTTTTTATTACGAGAAATTTAGAATGTTATTTACCTACTCTAAGATACTATTCCAAGTAATTTTGTTGACATAATTTTCTTCTTATCATATATAACTTTTTGTAATAAAATTGAAGGACAATACGTGATATGATAAAACAGCAAGAAATAAGAAATTTTTCATCCACGCCAGTTTCAATTAAATGGCCATACATTTTTTCCCGATTTTTTCTATAATTGTGATGGCTCTCATCTTCCATCATTTCATTGGTAATTAGCATCTTCGTTCCTTCCGCCCTTTGTCCTGCTTCGCCAACGTCGGTTTTAATCGCATTCATCCTTCGTATAATATCTCCGTGAAAATCGTCTGCCCGCTTATCGCTTCAATCATTTTTTTTGTGCCAGCAACGTAACGAGCTCCGCAAGGGGAAACATTGTCGGTCTTTATCTTTATTGACAATTTGTTGGAAAAAGTGTAAATTACACAAAAGTGGCGATCCAAGAGAGATTCTACTTTGTACATTATTGTATCATTTTTCGAAGATCAGGGACCGATTCGTCAAGGAACTTTACTTTTTACTCTGGAGGAGTTAAACACGCTTATTACATCTTTTCAAGGAATTGCATTTAATACTCAGGATTATTTCGACGAGGTAATTATTACCTTTATATGTAACTGTATTTTTGCAAATGATAAAGAGTTCCGGTTAAAATGTTGAAATCATTCATCCTATGTACTTGAAGTTCACATCGTTGGAGTCCAACGAACATTACAAAATTTTTATTTTTATTTTTACTTTATTTTAAGGTTACTCATTTCTGGCCGTGTCATTCGTATTTTTGATATGATACATCAGTATTTTACAATTATTATTTTATTTTTTATCAATGAAGCGCATAAAAAATCTAAAAATAAAAAAAAAAAACGATGCGAATTTCAAGTATGTTCATTCTGACATTTTTGAAGTATTTTACATTATAAGAAAAAACTTGTTTGTTTCAGTGGAGAGATGAAAATAGTTCTTGTCTTAAAACCAAATATAATGTTATAAAGACAATTTTTCATACGATGAAGAAATGTTTCATACAAATCTTGCAATTATTTCGTTAAAATGAAGAAACTTTTATTTTATGATTATGTAATGCCTATACCAAACGGGGGGAAAATTTTCTAAGTATAGTTAGGTGGTTACAAAGTTCAAATCAAGCTATTTTTTTGCGGCCTTGAAATCCAAAATCTGTCAAGTATATCAAGTATATATCTTTTTCGTGAAAAAGCGAATAATTGAGAAGGTTACCTCGGAAATCAATGAACTGTTTTAAAAAATAACTATACAATAAATTAAGAAGCATAAAACTTGCTTAACAATAAATGAAAGTTTTTGAAAGTATTGCATTTTTTCAAATTTTGAGGAGTGCTAATTTTTTCTTGATTGGTTTGGACATAGTTTTTGACACTTCTCTAAAAAACGATAATTTATAAATTTTAATAGAATCTCAATTTACTCTATTAAAAACCACGAATTAGAAAAAATCATTCAAGTGTATACATATCAAAGCTGAATACATTGAAAAACTACTATAAACTACGGATTTTCCAGTTTGATTATTTAATGTAAGAACAAGATTTTTTTCATTGCTTTAACGTTTGGTTTTCACAGTTCATTTGATGAATGTGAGTTAAGACGAACGATTATAAAAGTCGTTATTATGGATTATAAGATTAAAAAACCAATTGCATTACAATATAATTCTACAGCCAAATATAACTGAAGAAATTTCATAAATGCTGTTATATCTGTTGAAGCTAATGAAAAGAAACTTAAAATCATCACTTCAGAAACTTGTTTTTTTGGTCAAAACTTTGCTTTGATAATTTTTAATAAACTAATGTTATTAGTATTTAAATAAAATTAATTATTTACGGAAATAAAATTCGCTATTCTAAAGAAAATTTAAACAATAATTATTATTATTATTTCACTGTTTAGCGTGATTTATTTAAAATATAAACCAAAAAAGCTTTTAAGATTATATTTGAAAATATGAAGTTTACGAAAATTAAGGTGTGTATCAAAAATGATCGTTTATTATACGCAAAATTGTTTGTTTGTTCAGTTACATTTCAGTTGACAACAAATTTTGATAAATCGTAGGTATATATTTTTTAATTTTTTTTTTGTTTAATTAAGGTAGTTTTTCGAAGGAACGCTACATCGAATCGCTATATTAATTCAAAATATTCGTAGACGGAAATCAATACGCGTTACATGCAGGTTGTACACGTGCAGCTGTAAGAATATTGTAACGAAACATTAGAAGAGATTTATTTCCCACCGACCCGATTAACATTCTTAGCCGGCAATTTCGCGTGTAATCGGAAACTTCCCGATTAACGCGACTCGAGCCGGCCATGTAATCTTTTTGTAACGCGCTTCATAGGAGCGCCATTAATTCCATTTTGATTAGACTATTAGTTACGGTTTTCGCAGAAAGAAGCTGCTCCTTTCCAATGATGTAGGGTTTGAGAGCGATGATAGAGCATCTCATAGATGGGCGGCCATAAGCGGACACGTAATGTCCCATGGCGAGAGAGAGAGAGAGAGAGAGAGAGAGAGAGAGAGAGAGAGAGAGAGAGAGAGAGAGAGAGAGAGAGAGAGAGGGAGAGAGAGAGAGAGAGAGAGAAAGAGACGGCCCAGTTACAAGATGGGAATATTTTTTTCAAAAGGTCGCGACGTATGGGTCACAATCGCGTGTTTCACTGACTGCTGTTCCACTTTAAGCAAATCATTTGAAAATTTGAAAATTGCATTTTGAAAAAAAAAGGAAAATTGCACTAAAGACAGCGAGATTTTACAACTTCAGTCTTCATGGTTCAACTTTTATGCCAATATTGTCAATTCTCACTGCAACTTTGCGAACAACTATACTATTTAAATCGGAATTAATAAGCAATCGTTTAGTGTTTAACTAATTTAATTTGTATGGTAAAGATGTAGATTTTATAAACAAAAAGCAAAATAATTATTAACGCTTCTATGCTATTAAATAAAATGTCAAAACAAACTTGCTTTGTTATATTTCAAATAGCAAAATTCTAAAGATTGGAATTAATCGCATGAAACACCCAAAATAATAACACGAGTTGAAATTCATAATGCCCTGATCAGACGTTAAATTACTTGGCGAAAAGATTAGTGAAATAAAGACGATCGTCACATATTCGAATATTAAAAAAAGTAAAATATTTGACAACAAACCGAAAGGTTTCCACGATGGAATCATACAAAGAAAAATATTCTTCTACAAAAATTTCCAAAGTATACACTTAAAACATTTGAGAAAAATATTAACATTATATTTTTTTGTATAATAAATAATAAATAGTTAATAAATTTAACTAAAGGTTATAAATTAGGTTTTCAATTTATGATAAAAAATACATATTTCTTGTTTACACTTTTATCTTAGTTAAAAAAATCCTGTAATTTTATAAATTTGTGGCTGACGCTAATTTGAATGGAATAATCAATTTCAAGTAGAAACTTGTGTTGGCGTGGTGCCTCGCTCGCTTCGCTCGCTCAGAAACTTCGACCCAGTGGAGAGTCGGCTATTTCTTAAGACTCGTTTGTTTACTAACAGCTTTCAATTATATTATAAAATTATATTGATATTTGGGGGGCCAATCATATTTAGGTCCAAGTGGCTTCGATATATATGTTACAACAATATAGTGTTTCTTATATGTATGAAGATTGAAAATGAGCATTTTCAAATCTTCGACCCCAACAACAGGCCAGCCGAAATATTAATAAATAAAAGTTGCAAAACACTCACTTGATGCACTTGTATTCTAATAGACTATTCGATGCATATTACATGTTTACTGTGTTTTACTAATTACTGTCTGTATTATTATGATATTATATATACAATATATATACATATAATTCGTCAAAGATATCTTGAAAGTGTCGAAAAGATCTATGACGGATATCTTTTAGATACTATAAGACATCTTTTAGATATATCGAAATAGTTATTTTCGTATCAAGGGCGTACAAGAACTTCGCGCCCGAGGGGCTGGCGAAGACTACCCCTGGGGGTAGGGGGTCGAAACGACGAAATTTTATGGAAAACTATAGGGTAATTTTTTTGCCGAGGTGACCAAATTCAATACTTTTTCAGACAATAGTCATAAGCATTTTAAACCAGTTTTTATGGCATTATCGTTGACTTTAGGAAGAAAATGCATAAAACCTTTTTTGTAGAGAATTTCATGCTCTATCTTTTTTGTTTGAAACATTTTTAAATAAAATTTGTATTTTTCAAAATAAATGCAAAAAACTACGAAGAAACTTAATTGGGGCTAATTTTTTTTAGTAATGGACGGATGGATCTGCGCCAAAATCTAATCAGATCTAAGTTATGCCAAGACGCGTATTTAAAAAAAAAAATTATGTCAATACGCTTATCCGTTCGCGAGTTATCGCGAGACAAAAAAACGGGACGTACGGACGTACAGACGTACGTACGTACAAGATCACGGACACAAATTTTTTTATTGTTGATTTGGGTGACTTAGGGTCTGAAACGTCGACATTTGATGAAAAACTATAGGGTAATTTTTTTGCCCGAAGTGACCAAATTCAATACTTCGTCCAGACTTAGTCTGGGTCGAAGTAATATATATTTTAGTATATACTTAATTTACCGAAATATTAAAATTTGTATGCAAATTTAGTGATGTAATTACAAAATTACAAAATTCCAATCATATTTGGGGTTTTCATTGCTAAAAATAATTTCAGACTCTATTTTAATGTAACATTGCTGCAAACGAATTTTTTTGTAATAAATATATGATTAAAAAACCGCTAAAAATGCGTCTGTTTGTTTGGTACATTGTCCACTTTCCTAAAAATTTAACGGGAATTTCATGGAAAATAACGGGACAAGGTAGAAATTAAAAAAACATTTCCGGGGCAACAACAATATTTTCTCGACTGTGTTAATAGTAATCATATAGTTAATAGTTTTCAGTGTGGCGGTCAAATAACTAAAAAAAAATAAATTTTAATCAATACCTGAATAAAATATTTTGTTGAGTTTCAATAGAAAACACAAAATATGTAATAAAATAAAGTACATAGCGATATTTTGTATAATAATCACGACCGATCTTTAAATTTGTAATGTTCAGATCTGTATGTGAAGCGATTTAGTGATTAATAGATTCTGTTTCCTTCTGGCGACTATCTTTACAACAAGTGTCTATTGTAATGTATATATGTTTCATCCCATGATCCCTTGTCGACTTTTCTTAACTAAGTACCTATATATATTTGATATCTATTATCAAAAAGGCAGAAACCGGACCCATTTTGTACTAAGGTAAAACATTTACTTATACCCATTTCTGCTATTATTTTGAGGTATACTCTTGAAAATATTTATTCAATTTTGTTATTGTTGGGTGTAAAGAAAAATTATATCTTCGTACGCCGATTTTTCAAGCGACGATATTCAAATTTCGAAATTAAGATATTAGTTAAATTTTACAATATTTCCTCACACTTAATTTTTCATGTTGCAACGCAAAATGCAGAAAATTGCACTATAGCGTTCGCATAAATCATTTCGTGCTCCGATATCTTCTGATCAAACACGTATACGAACGCAATGTTTGGCTTTGAACTACTTCGCTTATCACTTTACATAAAGTGATCTTGTTTTCCTGATAATGAAAATATACCTCATAATGCACTCTTTTTTTTTTGCACGGCGGTGCACTTACTCGAAAGGTTGAGAATGTGCTCTCCCCGACGTAGATTAAACACGTCGTCGCCAATAAAGAAGTTAGATCGAGCAATCGTGGCTGCCATTTCAAGGCCGCGTGACTCAGACTCGTTCATGGCTGAAAATTGGTGCGAAATTCAGTGTGTCAAAGAAACGAATCATCCCGGTTAGCACATCTACGTCCGACCCCTTCATTGCCCCTTAAAAATGAACTGTGGCAATAGAATAACTGGTCCCGAATAAAGTCGAAGAATTTTTATCTCTTTCTTCATTTACCAGGACGTTGACCCATTTCAGAGTGCGTTTTTTTAGAAATATCAGCAGAAAGCTATTCACGCAATGTAAATACGTAATTTAGTTATTTGATGAACTTACTGGGATGCGAACTTGTTGAAGGAGTTAGGCAACAATATGGCGGAGTTCAAATTTTTTGTCTGGATTATTTCTGTTGTTCTTTAAATTATATTAGGACTAGGAAGTAGGGTGTAGATTTGTTAATTAGATACACCAAAGTAAATTCAATAATAATAAGTAATTTTGAGTTAAAAAAAGTTATAAGTATATGTCTGAACTTTTATGTATTCCAAGACATTTAGTAACGGAAATAGTATAACCTAATGTTAGAAATAACAGCATTAAAAAGATAAAAATATAACAATATTAATAATTGTAAGAATATACGACCGTCTGAAGTAATAATTGATTTTACTGCAAGTTTCCGAAAGTTAAATAGCGATTTCTGTGGTTATTCACGGAAAATAATGTTTATATTGTCGCAGCCTAATGCGTGGTGTTGGCGCCATTGTCTTACCGTAGCCTCATGTTTATTGTTTATATGCTTTCGCTACTGTATTCTACGAAAACTGCTGCTGCGTTATGCCGTCGCAAGGTGATACTGAGGTCATAGCCATGTCAGCACCACAATTTTGCTGTCGCACCATAATATTAGCATGTCGCGGCGTAAAATTATTTTCCGTGTTGGTTATGGTTTTTAAATCCGATTTCCACATTCCAAAATGGCGGGCCGATGATGATGGACCAAAATAAAAGTTGCTTGATTGAAATAAGAATGTACTTAGAATTATTCTAATCTATTCTAAGAAGAAACTTAGAATATAAGGAATTTTTAATAACAAATTTGTGCGTTGTTTCTTATGATTATATAAACATATATTTTAATACATAATAAATTCGTACAAAAAACTGTTCAATACCTGTTTATGTTATCTGCGGTATTAATAACAAAAATTAGTTTTAGTGTGTTTTGGTCTAGATATAATTATAAAAGATAATAATATTGAATGAAATTGACATATGAAAAGACAAAAAGAAATTTTTTTTTTTAATTTAAAAATGGTAAACTTTGAAAAATAATATCAAATGTTTCTGCCCTGATATGGGACCTCTTCAGTAAACAATATCTGTCATATTACTAAGTTGAAATTGCAAAAAGAAACAAAACATGTGGCAGCTATGTCTGATACGCAATTTTGTAATTTGAAAATGAAATTTCACATTGCTAACAAGCGACCAAAAAAATGTTACATCGTAAATTTTATAAAAATCTATCAATACATTCAAAATTTATATTCCATATTGGATCCGACATCTTGGTATTTAAAAATCTGACATGAGAATCGTGATAAGTGACTATCTAGAAAAATGTGCAACTTAAAAGGAGGTTAACATGAGCTATCCCTTATTTCGACCTATTACAGTCATTTATCAAACCAAAGATGTCTTAAGTCACTTTCTAAGATTGCCATTTTTTTTGTAATTTTTATATCCTGATACGTTTTGTAATCAAAGATGTGTATTTGTAGAAAATTTTGAAGTGATCTGAATTTGGTACTAGAAATAGTCGTAGTAAGCTAGCGAGAAGTATTATATTTCGACCGATTTAATAAAGATATGGTACAGAAATGGGCGCCTGTAGGCACTTAGGTCGGTCAACTACCGTGCAGCCTTGATGCAGCAGCAATTTGCGTTTCCCCAGTGCGCTTGCACTTAACCCTATTTTGATCTTGATCGTCGAATGAAAGCGCGCACAAGTGTGCTTTCATCCGTTCCAACATGTCGGAATGATATTTTTGACCTTTGAGAGTAGTTAAGCTTTAGAACGGAAATAAGTACAATGCTAAGCTGTTCGCAAGTATTACCAAATGGTTTTTATTCCTTGTTTAATGTTAGTAAAATAATAAGGGTCTCATTTTCACAGTTCAAAATGGTTCCAAATTGGATAAAAATTAGTACAATTAAATGCATAAAAATTAATAAAAAAATAGCTGATGAATAATAGATTAAAAAACTGAAACATTATCTGCTTTTAATAGGATGTATTCATTGAACGCAAAAACCTGGTAAAAATGATTATATTTCTTAATTATATAATAATTTATATAAAAGTTACATTATAATGTAGGATATTTGTCAACTGCGTGGAGAAATCTTTCTCGAAAATTTTGCAATTTCAAATGGTAATTTTGGGACAGTCTTGCCAAATGTGAAACGTTGCCATTTTTTCTGACAAAAATGACGATCAGTTCTTGAAATTTTTACTATTCAGACAGTAAAAGTTCAATAAAAGTTTTTGCTAGGAAAAATGACAATTTTTTCCATTCTACAAGTCTGTCCCAAAATTACCATCTGAGATGATAAAATTTCCAAGAAAATTTTTATCCGAGTTGTTGAAATTTAACATATGATTTTAAATAGGAAATATTTTTTTAGTATCTACTAAATACATTGGTGATAAAGATACCAGACATTTTTTAATCAGTTCAGCATAATTTGTTTTTTTTAACTCGTTTTCAGCGATCAAATTGTATCAATTCATAAATAAAATACACAAAGTAGTGGTAAGGCTGATGACATTTGTTATAAATAATGTATTATAATTTATTACATAACTATAATTGTCTGTATAATTTCTGTTTCAGGTAAGAATTCTAATGGTGTTTTGGCAAATAAATCATTTTACTTTCGGTTGGTGAGTAGATCGATGCAATACATCAAAAATAAATGTTTAAAAATAAATAATTTAGTTAAATTAGTAAACCCACATTCATTTATGAATACATCTGACTTATAACATAACCAGTCATTCTAGTCATTTGTTCAAATGATTTAGTATACTGTTAAAAATTTCTTTACGAATGTTCTGAAACATACAATGGAAGGTTTTTACGGTTTCCGTTTCATAATTTTGTGAAACATCGATTTTCAACATCAATATTAATTTAATTTTCAACATTAATATTTATAAGAAAGAAACAAGTGCAATTCTGTTATTGCAAAATTGTTGTTATTACGTTTTATTATGTAATTACGTTGTATATTTTATCAGTTAATAAATAGGAATCTAGTTTTTTAGATTTTCTTTTTTTTGCACTTTTTTGTATAGAAATGTAAATATATCATCTGAAAGTAGATATTTCAAAGAACAAACTCCATTATCTACAGTTTTAATATTACATTTTTCACTGGAAAATATATGTTTTTTTATCGATTTTTAATCAATAAAAAAAACGAATAAATATTATTATTCAAAAAAATTACCGCTTATTCGGTACAAAAAAAGGTATGACTCCTAAACATTTCAAGAAAACAAATAATTTTTGAGCGCGAAAAAAATTAAAAACAAGAATAAAGGTTTCTTCGATTTTTCTCTGATACTTTGAGGTTATTTGAAAAATGACATATACAAAAATTGTAGATCTTTTTTATACCTACAACACTCCCATAAAACATTTTTCGATTGGAGGTCAATTGTCGGCGGTAATAACGAAAAATCGCTGTAAAAATTATAAATCACCTATATTTGGAGAAAACGATCAGCTGGGATTTCTCGGTTTGCAAATTTTGAAGCTAAATAGTTGTGCAAATAAAGCCGTGAAATCCATTTTTCTCTACATTTTTGTCAGACTTATGACCCTTTGAAGATAGCTGTGTTTTACCGACCTTCAATAAAAACTCAAAATGCAAATATGTTCAAAATTCTTGAAAATCATTGATGTTCCATAATTAGGTAAGGCAAATTCCCGTTAAGATGAAAAGAAACGGACGTCGAGAGAAGATGAAAAAGGGAACGAAGGAGTCGTAAATCATCTTGAAGCATTATCGTAACAGCGATTAAAACTTGGAAGCTTCGTCAAACGGAAGTCGGACAATGTAAGCGATGCGTCTATACGGGGTCGCCCCTTCCCCCTCGTCAGCCCCTTGCCCCCTTGTGGGTCGTCCTCGATCTCTCGCGCCGTACGTCGTCGCGACGTCGACTCTTGGAGGTCTGCCCCGTCTGATGAGCGAAGTGTCATCGACATCCTGACCGAGCGCAATTGTACACTCGCTGTATTTGTACAGCTAAGCTAACTCGCGCTCCGGGACCGTAAAGAGTACACGGCGAGAGGTAGCGACGTAACTCGTCTTGTCAGTATCCGATCACAAGAAGGGGGGGGGGGGGGGGGGATCCTACGCACATTCCTACGTCGTTGGCATATGAATAATTCTACAGAATCTTTAATTTTTATAGTACGCCACTATGTATTTTGCAAACAAATGAATAGCTAACTAAACGATCAAGATTCTTTTTCTACGATATATTAAAATGTTAGCCCCTATATGTTTTTTAAGATTTTAAACCGCTGGAAAGAAGAAAAATGAACATAAAGTACGATTTTTACTGAATTTCACAACGTACAATCCAACAATTTCATTTTAATATCACTAAAAAAAGTAACTCTTAACTAATCACTCTGAAAATTTCAGAGAATCTTCGTATAATCTTGGAGTTTCAATAAACAACATGCCGAGAGTGTGCTTATCTTCTAAAAAATTTTGCAGCTTAAAATGCGTCCACCGATTAGTCCGAATTCGGGAATTTATTACTTTTATCAATATGGAGAAAATAACTTTTCATTTCTTGAATTCTTAGTTTTATAGAATAATTCTACACTAAAAACCGCCAAAAATAAGATGCACGGCATACGTGTTCCTCATAAACTAACTTTGTAGGAAGTCTCTAAAAATTATCAAATCAGTGCGTAACTCGTTCGAATACACAATATTTTCGAGTGGCACACTTAAAGGGCCTTTAGGCACGATTAAAACTACGTTGTAATTTCTTCTTTAAAGTACTTATAAATCTCCTATCACGTGTTTAACTTGCCATTGGTTATCTTACACCATGAAATCGACATTTAAATAATAAAAAATGTTAACTTTTTTTAAATTTTTATTTGACATTGTTAAGTTTATAATAGGAGACAAACATTCTAAGAAATAAATGAGCATTTTTCTAGGTTGAAAATAAACATAGATTACTACCTTTTCGGCTGATGTCTGTAGACTCCCGTAATAAAAATTGAAAAAATTTAATTCTAAAATTTTTTTATTAGCGACAATAAATAATGAGTAAAAAACTGTATTTCTCGTAACAAATACCTTATATTTAAATATAAAAACTATAACATATCTAAAATAAGTACACCTGCATCTACCATTAGGCTAGTGTTTAGTTTCAACTTTATTCAACATTATACAACTTTATTAAAAAACGAGTTACGCCAACTGTTTCTTAATCTTGAAGTGCTGTAAAAACCAAAAAATATGTCCGATTAGTGTGCCACTAAAATAACACAGGCCAACAAAATGAAGCCAATCTCCATACCCAGAAACCGGATTATACTTTCCCGAAGGTTGTCAATGAGCTGAATCCAAATATGGCCGCAAAAATGTTCTATCATGTCTGGATTTTTAGATATCCTAACCTTAAAAGTGCAAAAAATACTGTTTTCGCTCATATTCAATAAGTTTTTATGGGGGAACAAAATGCTTGATAACACTTTGACAAGAACCATATTATGGTATTATTCTTCAACTTTAAAATGCTTTTTTAGTAATTTCGTACAATTTTTTTTTCATTGAGTTATCGAAGTTTTTGTCAAGGCACCATTATGAATTTGTTTTTTTGCACTTTTATGTTAGAATTCTCAAGATTTTTATTCCATAGAGCAATTATACGACCAGATCTTGGTTCAGTACATCGAGATGGTCGGAAAAATATATTCAGATTTTTGATGAATGCATTCTAATCTGGTTTTTGTCAAATTCCGAGAAAAAATTTCTTCAACCACAAAAACTTACTAAAGATGTACAAAAACTGTGTTTTTTGTACTTTTAGGTTAGGATATGGCAACATCTTGACGTAATAGAACAATTTTTTGCAAGAAAGGTGGTCTCAGTTTGTTAGTTTTATTTTCTTGTAATTACACATTTAATGTATGAAAATCATAATTATCCTCTGACAAAAACGCCGATAACTCGATTTAAAAAAATCGTATCGGAATTACTAAAATAGCATTTTAATGCTGACAAATAGCACCTTAATATTGTTCATGTCAAATTGCAAATAATAATTTGATTCTACCACAAAAACTTCCTGAATGTAAACAAAAACAGTGTTTATTGCACTTTTAGGTTAGGATATCTCAAAATCTTGACGTGATAGAGCAATTCTGCGGCCAAATTTGGATTCGGCACGACGAAAACCTTCGGAAACGTATAGTCAGATTTCTGGGTATAAATTTTTTTGACCTGTGTAATTTTTGATGATTTTGAATATTGAAAAGTTAAAGGTTCTGTAGAATTACTCATATGCATGGATGGAAAATGCAAAAGACGCAAAGGCCGGGCGTGGGAGCGGCTCGGTTGGGAGCGGAGGAGAACATAGACGTCTCTTCGGGTACATACGCAAAAGTGCGTGGCACGGATCTCGTACTATCGCGAGAGGGGCTCAACGGTCAATGCACGCGCTTAGAAATGATTAGGATTAGAAACGGCCAGCGGGAAAGTTCAGTGACTCGCGGGAGTCACCGAGTCGCGAATACCCAGGTGGAGTTTTGCTCGCGCTTCTTTAAATAGTACGGAATGTACATTCGCCGTCGGCGACACGGATGGATCTTAACAGATAAGCACCCGGCGTATGACTCGGAAAAGTTATTCGCGAGATGAGATGAAAGCCGATCGCGAATTCGGAGCGTTGCAGAATCCTCCTCCGGCTGGAGCGGTCACTGGGTATGCGAGTAAATGACTTTCGAGTCGGGCATGCTCGGGTTTACGTAAGCGATTATGATAGTAATTTATGCGACATAATACAGCCGCGTTGGAAATGAAGAAAAACGACTGAGACACGTTTACGACGGGACTAAGGTGTCGTAATTAACCTAGTGAGAAACTTGGATCGGTCGATAATATCAATTTCTGTACAGCAGTTGAGTAGAATGAGGACATTTTTCGGATACAGATTTATGTAAATTTATGAAAAAGACGAAGTGTAATTTTACCATTTCTATTTTATTCCTGTATTCAGAAAAAAAGTAGGTGGAATGGCCATTTTTTTACTATTAATAATAGTGTGAAATGAGGACTAGGCATGGTCATGGTTAAAATAGCTATTCAGAAATAGTTTAACTATTGTTCTATGATTAAAGATATCATAATAGATAAATAGACCCAACTATTTTGAAATAGTCATTTCAGAAAATGACCAACACTGAGAGAAATTGTATAAGAAACTGTCATAAAAAATATGGAAAGGAGTCAATATTTACTTTTTAAAAATATTTGTGAACTATACACCGTGTAACAGCACCTATGACGTCCTGTTTACTAGGAGATAAGTTATGAAAAACTGAACTGTTTTTCGTCAGTTCCTTTTCCAAAATTGGATCTGAGGCTTAAAATTTGATGGCGAGCCATCGAAGTTTCGAAGAAAAATCAACATTTTTGTAATATATCGGTCTATGTAATAACTCGGTTTTTTTGAAGTCATGTTAACTAGGGAACTTCCCATATAAAAGATATATTCAAGCTCTACAATTCATCTCGGAGGCTCTTTGATCTGCCGTGAATATTTCTCTTGTTACAGCCAAAAAAGGGGAAAAATAATGATTTTGACGTTTTTTCGCGTCTAACATTTTTCGCTCAACAGCTAACGAAATATCACAATGGAAGAAGATGTAGGCCGTAAAAAATGAATGATTTAACCCTCCATACGATGTGATTCGATAAAAATTGAAAAAACGAGGAGCCTTTGAACCCATTAAGGCCTAAACGGACACATTTTGAGCATCAGTTTAAACGTCGATTATTTGCATATAAAAGCATTTGGAAAAATTTTACTCCCACTATTTTTGACGTAAATTTGTATGCTCTTTCAGAATCTTTCAATAAAATTTCGATAAAATGAAAAGCAAAAAATTGTTATACACGTTTTTTTGTAAAAAAACGCGGTTTTCAAAAATTTATTTTTCATTCTAACATCAGTTTCACCTGGGAATTGCTTAGGCAACATGTCTAAGGTTTTCCAGATTTTAAGACTAATAAGTTTAATAATTTATTTCATTGAAAAGTTTGGACTTTAGAGAAAATCTGCTAAAAATAAAAATGTCTTAGAATTGGTTAAAGAACCTTCTCGTCTTTTTTAAAAATTTCGATGTCTTGAATTTTCAAGAAACCAAAAATGATAAAATTTTAGAAGATTCTTTAATCATTAAAGCGACACCCAATATAAAAATAACACAAAGCGCCATGTGGGGTCGTGGGAGACCCCAATCCGAAGATAATATCGTCCTGCGCAGACAGTTTTCGTTATTTCGTCTCAACAAAATTACTGGATACTCTCCAAGTATCAGTTTACCGCGTAGATAAGTTATCCTCATAAAAAAATTATTGTTGGTCGTTATAAAAAACGAAATACAGTGACGTTTTTCACACAAAAAATCGTAACTCAGCCAATTTTCAATATTTTGTCCTAAAAATTTAACTTGTGCCTGTTGAAATGTAGCTCTTTAAGATAAAAAATGCTGTAAAAGTGCAGCTTTAGACGGGAAAAAAATGTAATATTTATGTGTGGGGTCTCCCAGTACCCCCAGGGCGCTTTAAGAGTTAACCGATTCTAAGACATTGTTCTTAGCAAATTTTCTCTAAAGTCTAAAAAATAACTGGAATATGAACTTTGACTGGTTAACATAACTTCGAAAAGAAGCGAGTTTTTGCAAAAATAGTGATTTTTTTTCGAGAAATTGGTTAAGAATTTATTCAGAATTTTCGGAAATAAAGAAAGATTACTTATTTCCGATGATTCTCGGTTGATTCTGGATAAAAGTCTTGGTAGTTTTTATGAAATATACTTGGAACCCCTTTAACAACGTTTTAAATCATGCTTTTGGAAAGGTATATTTTGAAAAGGTAATTCTATTTTTATTCAAGTTAATCATTGTATATGCATTCTATAATTACATTCGTATTTTCTATACTGCTTGAAATAGTTGCAGAAATAGTTTAAAAGTAATTACATTTTCGAAGAATTTTTATAGTGCAGATTCTTATAAAACCGACATGACACCTTTTCTTTCCGTTACTTTTGTTCTTTTTCAGAAACCAGTTAAATGTTGAAATTATTATATTAACTAAATTATCCAAAAGTGTAAAAGAATGAACTCGAAATCGTCATTTACCAGTACATGTACCAGTAGATGTGTAGCAATGGTACTTCATCTTTCGGTACTTATATAAAACTCCAATCTTCCTGCGTATCTCCGAATTCAAAAAGAACTCTTTATGCAGAGTATTCGCTAAAACTATCATATTTATCTCCGCACATGGATTATTTTTGATCTTGGATCGATTACGTCTCGAAACGAATAGTAGAAAGTTCAAATGACTAACTAACTTCCCTGAGAACACGTCGGATCGGTTATCGACATAATGTCAGGAGGTACCTTTGAAAGTGTTCATTTATTATTATCGCCGATCTCGCAATTATGAAATCGATATTTTGAATGAAAAGTTCATTGTGTACTACTTTCGTTAATCAACTATCGCATGCGAAGACGGTGTCGATTTTATCTCCTCTCGTTTACTGATTCCTGGGTGTCGTAATTCACGTGTATAATTGCTCGATTCTTTAAAAAACGAACAGATGAATCGGCTCATACCGACTTTCGGTGTATTCTTTCTGCTTTTTATATAATAAATGCGTTAGGTTAAAAGGCGTTTACATAATGGCAATTACATAATATGGGGGTACTAAATGAGAAGCATCGAAACGCCATTGAATTAAATCACTGTTAAAGATGTCATATAACTGTCACGTCAGTATTAACAAAATTACCGATTTGTGATAGTTTAGTAAAACATAATATTTGTTATATGTAAATGGATTTTTCGCGCAAAGATATTTTGTTCGTTATAAATCAATTAAAATAATCGATTTGATCAACTTTTTAATCGATTTAAACATAGATTAAACAAAGGAACGAATTGTAGTTTTCGCATCTTGTCGAGTGGGCGACGGTTTAAAAAAGGAACGAATTGGAATTGGATCGAATCGAATGCAATCGAGGTTCATTAAACCCAATGAGCGAACGCAGCGACCGTTTTATTAATAAAATTTCACAGTATATCGGCGTTTTTTGACTCTCGCAAAGTTTTCGGACAATGGCCACTGATCTTTATGACACTGGGGTCTAATTATTCCCATTAAATGGCGGCCAAGAAAAATATTTACGCTCCGATATCGGGTACGTTGTTGCGGCACCGGCCAAGGCGCCTCATATTCTCTTTATTTTTTTTTTTATTATTTTTTTTAAGGCAATTTTCTTAAACCCAGGTCCCCGCGGCTTTCGGCTATTTTTACGAACTTGGCAAATGCTCAGCACTTTCGCATACGCTCGATCTTTCTTCCCGTCTTATCTTCTATTTACTCGCGGGTAGACTTTCTTTTTCCTTCGTTTTCGTCGCTCGCGAATTCTCGAAACTTCAAACGTCACATATTTAAAAAGAGCCGCGGCTCCAAACTCACCACAGTTTGGCAATTATTTTTTACGCAGAAGGCGATACGTAAGCTGTGTTTTTATGGGAACCCATACGCATAAAAAATGAGGAGAACGAATTTTCGAAAAAAAATTTTGTGCCGACTTTTGTGATTTGTGCGTCTTGTTGATCTGTAATTATGAAAGAGTAGAATTTCACTCCTTTGGAGCCAATTTTTACTGTTCACAATAATATGGACTATTTCTACTACTAACGTTTAGGAGTCGGAATTTATGATCTGGCCCCCTATTTCACCAACATTCATGAAAATAAAAAATTTATCTATTTTCATATACTATTAGACATTAGAAATAAAATCCTAAAAGGATTTTTTTAAATTTATTAAAATAAAAAAGTTATGAAAAAAGTGTTATGCATCTTTTTTTTTTTAATCGTAGTTTTAAGCGATTATATTATAAACGAAGCCTAATATCGGGATTTTGTTAACAAATGTCTGTATTTTTAAATACTATACAATGGTTTCAAACATTTTTTTTGTACTTCATCTTTAAAGTATATGAAATAACATTTGAACGAAAAAATTTATTTTCCGATTTAGAACAATAAAATAACTCTATTTGTTAGTAACAAAAATGTCAAATTATGCATCAAAAAATGAAATTTTTAAAACCATTGTATAGTCTTTAAAAATATAGACATTTGTTAACAAAAATCAGATATTAGACTTCGTTTATAATATAATCTCTTAAAACTGCGAATTTTTTTTTTAAAATTGCACTGCGAGATAACCTGCAACTGTTGTTTTCTACACGATAAAAATGATGCCCCTGATTTTTTTTAATTCACTGTTCCAAATATAAATTAAAAAAGGTACGTAAATATTTTGTACAAATTTTCAAACTATTATATTCCTGTCACTGTTGATTTCGAGAATTGGACAATGGATTTGTTCATTTGAATAACCTGTTCGAAAAATAAATATGCTCGCATTAAAAACAACAAATAATTTCTTTCCGCTCTTATCATAAATGGAATTAGTAATTAAAAGATAGAAAAAAATCGGAAAGAGTCGTTAGCTAATTTGTAATTGTATTATGATTTGATTAAATGATTATCTTCACAATACCTAAAGTTTGTCTTTATTTTTCCGATCACACTTGATTTCTGGCTGGATTGAATTGTCAAAACAAAATTGATCGATCGATTAATCAATCGATTAAGAGAAAATCGTTAAAATTTTGATTACTGAATTTCAAATTACACGAAAACAATTCTATTATGAAGACAAAAAGTGGGAAAAAAAGTAGAAAAATATTTCTGGCAAAAATTATTTGAGCTTGTCGAAATAATCGCCAAATAGCTCACAACAAATTTTATTTCGTAAATATTTTGTTATTTTAGAAATTTTTGGGGTGTTAGTCGAAAAACCGACAAATCAAAAGCGCGACATATAAAAAAACCGACAGTAATAAAGCCGACTCCTAAAAAATAGATATATTGAAAAACGGACAGACATTTTTTGCAACAGGTGAAAACAAAAATTTGTTTATTTTGTCTGATAGAAAATAAAAATTATTTCCCAATTCTACGTAAGAAATATAAACAAATAATGCATATTTAATAATTAATAGAATTTATCGACCCTTGTAAATAATATTGTATGAGTAGTGTTTAAAAAAGATCACCATAAAAAGGAAGAAAAAAGGGGGTTTTAAATAAAAATGACAGAATAAAATTAAAAATAAACATAAAAATATGACGTTTCGGCTCTCTTCAGATAAAAGTAATTATAATTATTGTAATTTTAATTTACAACCCCCTTTTTATGGTGACCTTTTTTAAATACTACTCGTACAATATTACATATTGCTTATCGATAAAAAGTGTAATTTTAGCACAGTTACAAGTTGAGGGATATTATCGTGTGTGGTTCGCTTTAAGAGATATTACGAATTCAGGGAAAGGGTCACTTTTCCTTACGGGTTTTGATACCAGAGACTGAGCTCTTTTTAGGCAGTTATAAGGCATCGAGGACGGAATTACGTACCGTGAAATTTCGCGACGTACAGAAAGACGACGTCGCCTAAGACGACAACGATGACAACGACATGAGCTCACTTTACGACGTTGAGGGAATTTACTCTCGTCGCGTATTTTACACTGATGCAAAACGAGAAAGAAAGAGTCAGAGGGGCAAGGGAAGGGCACACCTCGTAGAAGCTCACGCATAAAAAAGACAAGTTAAAGATTAATGTCTAGTGAGAGGAAAGAGTGAGGCGTATGTAGTATTTCATTCAGAGAAGGTCAGTCTTTAATTAAGATGTTTAGAAATGCAGCAAGATATTTATAAATTGTACTTATACATCAAGTGGCTGAAATCAAATATAGCAAAGTCATTGAAAAAAGTTCATTCATTTCTTTAAAGTTTTCATTCCGTACAAATGTTACATATCTTCGCGAGATATTTTGTTAAAATATATTTTTTTTTTAAATTTGTACCTATTGAAATATAATTAGTAAAATTAATGACAGTATAAAATGAAAATAATAATATTAACTTCAATTGGTGGAAAAACACTGTTATGGTAGGTAAGCTTGCTGGAATTGATTCTTAAGAAGTGAAAGTATGTAGGCCCGGCTAGCTCAGTCGGTAGAGCATGAGACTGAGTCTGACAGCAGACAACAAGCGAAACGGTCGATCGCCTTCCGCACCAACATAAAACCGTCTTTCTGCCAAAACGACACGAAAAACGCGAAAAAATTAGTCGGCCAGACGAGCGATTAAAGCGACAATAAGTGTGAACAGTGCTAAAGATCATCAACCTTTAATTATTAAACAATCATACATTAAAAAAATAACCAACCTAAAAAGTCACGAACGAGCCCCGCGCAGGCGCGCGGGAAAGCGATCGTCAATACCCTCGCGGTTTTGACGAAATCCCTCGCTAGCCCGTAAGATGGCGCCTCTCGCCAAACGAAAAGCCGAGACCGGTAAAACATTGACAGCGACAACACAAAGCAAAAAGCAAGCCAAAATGCCAGCTACGACATCAATCGAGGCCCAATATAAAGCGGCGCTAAAAGAAATGGGCAAATTAAAAAGCAGCGTTGTACCCAACCTAAACACTGCCAGAAAAATCAAACAAAACGAAATAATAGAGATGGAAACTACCGATGACGATATCACTGACGTCACAAACAACACGATGGAATCACAGGCCACAATCCCAACCAAAAACAAGTTCGACCCGCTTTCGCAACTTACTACCAACGACGACGAAACGAAACCAACACCAGGACCTTCAAGAACTTCTACAGCTTCCGTAAACCCGGTAACCAACACAACTACAAATGTACGCGACCGCAAACCCCCTCCTATTCATACTTACGATATTTCTACAAAAGATCTAATAGCGCTCCTTAGTTCTGCAAAATTAAATTCGAGTCAATTCAGAATAAAAAACACCTCCAACAATAATGACAGCAAAAATCACATTATTTATGTAAATAGTCAAGCTAGCAAGCAATCGGTAAATGATATCCTAACCAAGAACCAAATTCAATATTTTTCTTTCACACCCAACCACTTAAAAAACAAGAATACTGTTCTCAAAGGCATATATGGCCAATTCTCAGCAGAAGAAATCGAGAACGAAATAAAGAACGAAATTAATGACATAAATAGATTAAATATAAATATCATAAAAATCACTAAACTGAACAAGATATCATCGGCATCAAGACCCGATTGCTTCCTAGTACAACTATCCCCTGAAAGCGACATACAGGAACTACTAAAAATAAATAAAATAGCTTGCCAAACAGTAAGGTGGGAGCAGTTCAGAAAACGCGGTATTTTCCAATGCCATCGCTGCCAAAGACTAGGGCATAGCAGTTCTAACTGCAATATGAAGTTTAGGTGTGTGAAATGCAAATTAACACACAACCCAGGCGAATGCGAAAAGAGTAAGTCAGACGATTCTGCTCCATACTGCGTTAACTGTGAAAGCGAAGGCCATCCAGCCTCATACAGAGGCTGTCCCTTTTATAAATTTGCAAATGACATAATAACGCAAACTAAAGAGAGAAATGCCACCAACAAAATTGCATCCATTCAAAAACGAGTCACGCCCGGTATCTCCTATGCACAAACAGCCAAGGCAAATATTCCTAACCCCACCTCACAGAACAACACGCCAACTTACCAACATCAATCCCATAGCACAGAACCTATTATCATGCAAAATCTAACTGACCTTTTTACCAAATTCAAAGCTGACATTTTACAAAATATAGTACCCCAACTAACCGCTATTCATGAAACGGTCCAATTCAACACTGCCAAAATCAATAAATTGTACAATCACCTGAACCTATCATGGCCATAAACCACAACACCCATCGAAGATCAAATAGATCCGAATATCCTCATAATTTCACAGCAAGTAAGCTAAAAATAGCCGCAATCAACGTAAACTCTATAATAACCCACAACCGACGACAAGACCTAACCGAATTTATCGAAACCAATAATATTGACATTGCACTCCTCAGCGAAACAAAACTGTCCCCAAAACACAAACTATCCTTCGCGAACTACTTCTTAATTCGGAACGATAGACCCAACTCTTCCCAAGGAGGAGGCACAGCCATCCTGATAAACCGCAAAATAGCCTACAGCCCAGTCATCTTGACATCCACAACCAAAAACAAAATCATTGAAGCCACTGCCATCAAAATCAGCAACATACGTAACCACAACTTATTTCTCCTAAGTATTTACGCAACTAACAGCAACCACACGAGACATTTCTACTCGGAACTAACCAACATATTCGAAGAACTACAACTTCATAACCCAAATAATTATTTTCTAATAGCGGGGGATCTAAACGCCCGCCACTCCAGATGGGGTGACTCAACCATTAACCAAAAAGGTGCCCTGCTCACGCAGTGGTCAGATGCAAACTCCATCGACTACAAAACCACCATCATTCCACCGATAGAAGCCAGTAGACCCGTCTCTAATTCCTACTTAGATCTATGTCTCATAGACACCCGTCTTCAACTTAACAACCTCGTCAATAACAAAATCCCAATACATACCTATGACAGTGATCACAACGCAATAATTATGGACCTTAATCTACAAACAAATATTTCTGTCACAATCCCCCCACCCAACCCCAAACACTCCTACACATACAAGAATACGAACTGGAAAATTTTTTCTGACTACCTGACAACAAACTTTAGTATAGAAATACCCACCAATCGTAACCTATCAAACGACGAAATAGATCAATATATCACAAACCTTAACGAAAACATATTACAAGCAATTCAGCATACAGTACCAAAATACATCCCAAGTAATAGTTCGCAAAAATATGTCAACCCCAAAATAAACAAATTCAAAAAAATAAAATCATCCCTCCGATCAATACTCAATAGTTTATACGCAAACCCCAATCACAACACAAATCTCCTCGCCCAAACAAAAGATCTTCTCAACCAAATAAATTATAATATCAGAAAAGAATTCTCTATCAGTGTAAACAGCTACTGGGCCAACCAAGCTAAGAAAATATCACACAAAAATAGCGATTTTTTCCCCAAAATTAACAATATTTTTCGCCCAAAAGAACCACCAGACATCGGAAAACTTCATATTCCAACCCATGACCAACAAATTCTAGAAAACCTAAACATCAACACTGAAAACATCCAAATCATAAACGACAATTTTGTTATCACAAACCCAGATGCAATTCTCAACATAATGGGACTTCACTTTGAAGGTATCAACAAGAAAACCACGCTCCTTCCCGGCAATAGACTCCGACCGATCATCATAAATGCGACTCAAAAACTAAGAGAAGAGATTAACCGACACAAAGCGAACAACACCACCATCACATCATTTACAGACGATAATCCAGCACTGCATCCCCAAACACCCCACATAAAATACGCACCGTTCACCACCACTACAAATCTACAAATAATACTGAAAAAGCTCCCAAACAAACTTTCTTCGGGACCAGACGAAATCCCTCCAATCATTCTAAAACACCTTCCACCAAACATCTTAAAAGCACTGACGACCGTATACAACAACGCAATAAACAACAGTTATTTCCCCACGATTTGGAAAACTGCAAAAATAATAGCGATACTTAAAAAGGACAAAAACCCAAATAACCCATCTAGTTACCGACCAATTAGTCTTCTCCCATGCTTGGGAAAAATTCTGGAAATTTTAATCACCACACAAATGACAAAATTCTGTGACGATCTCCATATAATCCCGGAAAACCAGTATGGATTCCGACGCAATAAATCCACTACGCTAGCTATAAACACACTACTGTACAACATAATTTCCAATCTATCTAAGAGAATATTGACCGGAGCATGCCTAATAGATCTGCAAAAAGCCTTCGACACAGTCTGGATCGACGGACTATTATACAAACTCCAGAAATACAACATCCCCCTTCACTTATTATACATAATCGAGAATCAATTAAAAGACCGGAAATTCCATACGTCTCTAAATTCGGTAAAATCATCCCTAACCTTCTACATAGAAGAAGGACTACAACAAGGAGCAGTGACATCACCACTTTACTTTAATATTTACAATGCAGCCTTACTAAACCTTTTCGGACTCAATACAAACAACACCAAATCGATAGCATTCGCGGATGATCTAATTATAACAGTCTCAGGAACCGAAGCCGTTGAAATCCAAAACAAACTCGAAGATATTGTCAACAAAATAAACAAATACTATCTAACTTGGAATCTCCAAATCAACCCAACGAAATCTGAAACGATCGCATTCCGCACTCCCCTCGACAATCTATCTCGCAAGAAAAGAATTAACTGGAACTCTTTCCAAATCCAAATCCACAGCCCAGTTGACAATACGAGCATACCAATTCCGCACAAAAAAAATGTAAAATATCTCGGAGTTCACCTAGACCAACTACTCCGACTAAATCAACATATTACGACCCAGATCAAAAAAGCCAAAGCAGCATTCCACGCTAACTCCAAAATTTTTCACTCTAAACACCTCACCAGCCGAACAAAAATTATTTGTTATACAGCACTCATCCGACCAATAATCTCGTACGCCTGCCCATCCTGGTTCAATATCAGTGCTTCACAAATGGAAAAAATTCGCACATTCGAAAGAGCCTGCCTCCGCACATGTCTTCGACTACAGAGAACACCTGAATCTAACTACCTCAAAAGACCTAGCAACAAAACAATCTACGATAAAGCTAACATACCTAGAATAGATAACTTCTTAATAAATATCAATAGAAACCACTACTCATCGCTACCCCAAAACGAAGAAACTTATAAAATCGCCAAAAACCTAACTAAATCATACCAGAAAACAAAAAAAGACTGCATTAATGGCGACATTAGTCCTCATCACTTCCCCGCTCTGGATAAATTTGGACTCATACAAAACCAAAATAACATCCCGATAATCTACCACTGGCCAAGACACCAGGCAAACAAAAAATTAAAATACGTTGAATTAATCTCTACCGAAAATCTAGATAATTACCTGAAATATTCGACCCAGATCCCACAACGAGACTATGCAAACACTAGTCGTGCTAACAACAAAAATCTATGGTGGTTAACCACAGATGACAAATATATGGAAGACCTTCGCAAACGCGCCAAACGAAAACGAACGACCGAACAAATTATAACCACTGACTTGCTCTAATCGCTACCACTGCACTCTATCCAATGACATTCATCGGAATGCTATGCCCTAGCAACCTGTAAATATCTGTAAATATAACACCCATAAACAAAACGCGAAATACCAAGGGTTTTTTTCTGAACTGTTTTTCCCTTACTGATAACCAAAGCTAGCGCTCATTTTCCCCGCGCGGAATACACCCGTCACACAATCACACCAACTACCACGACAACATACGAGATGCCTGCGAGGCCTATATATGTCTATGAAATATAAAATGTAAAAGCAAGGAGAATTTTTAAATGTTTATGTAACCTGACCAAATGACTGATCAAATCCAATAAATAAACATTACAAAAAAAAAAAAAAAGTAGAGCATGAGACTCTTAATCTCAGGGTCGTGGGTTCGAGCCCCACGTTGGGCGCAATTTTTTTTTTATTTTTTTTTTTTACAAATTTATTTATTGTTGATGTCCATATTTAACAATTTTTATAAATTTAAGGTCTTTATTTTTATTTTAACGTTACTTTTCATTAAACTTTATGAATGAAATTATTAAATTATTAGAATAAGATCGTCGATTAAGATGGTATTAAAAAAAATGACTAGCGTTTAAATGTATGGCGTCTACATGATGAAACAAATGAGCAATATAATGTTGAGAAAAATAGTTAAACAAATGTAAATTTAAGAAAAATCTTTTAAGGTATCCACAAAGTAACGTTTACGTGCATTAATAATGATATTTAAATTTTTATTTTATTATTGATAAAATAAAGAGTTGATACTAATATTATAATTAGTAACTTACTAATATTAATAAATTGTAATATTAATTTATTCAATTAATTAGCCGGGCCTAAATAAAGGGCTTTTGTTATACTCTGAGAAGAATCACTTTATTTTTGACCTAATAAAAATTATATTAGGAAAATTAAAATATAGAATTGTTAATAAAATTTAAAAATAATGTAGTTGTAATTGATGCCAGCTAAATTAACAGGGTCGGAATAATAAAATATACACCTAATTTTCGAAACTTGTCAATCAATTTAGATAATTCATAATTGAATAGTGGACATTAAGACACATTATGTAATAATTTTGATAACAACAATTCTTAATTGAAAAAACGATTAAAGGTAATATTTATTCCTAATTAACGGTTCTAACGATACTAATTTAATCAAATATAATATCGATCACAATCTTTATCTACTAAACAATTAACTCTAACTAAAAAATTAACTCTTTCAGTGTCGCTGTTAACTGTGTGTAATTCTATATTCCCACTTCTGACACCAAATGTTTTAATGTACTTTAAATAAAACGCAGGAGATGTTGTTTCATGAACGTTTAATCAAAAACTGTCAAAATCTTGGGTTATATGAACAATAACAAATCTACGTCGATGTTCACGCAACTCAAAGCTATATAAAATAAAAGAAGAGAGAGGTTTGATTGAAAGCGCGGAATTCTAAATTACGAATGTATAACATTATTTTAGTATAAAACATTCATTTATTTGTGACAGGTACTAATCAATCTCTATTTTAATGTCTATTTTTAAACAATTTAATCAACTGAATTAATATGCGATAGATATTAAATTTCACAAATTATAGGATAGTTGCGTTATATTTAAATTAAAATAAATATATAATTCACTATATTAATAATAAAAAAAATTTAAATTACGTAAGCAACGCTGCTATTTAAATGCGAGATGTTTTTAAATTTCTCCGAACTGAAAAATGTAAATGGTGCTGCGTAATCAATTTCAAGAGTACTAAATATTCTTTAAACAAAATATTTTTGTGCCATAAATATTGACGAAAAATTATAGACAAACTTTGAAAATAGTTGGTCCCCAAAGTATATGTACTTACGTGATTTATGGGGCCTTCTTCTACGACAGCGTTTATACTCTTTTAAATTTATTAAATCTTTTCATTTCGTAGTTTTTTTTATCATCACCATGACACTTTCCTTAAATCCTGATAATCCTGAATAATTTTTGTAAATTCCTATTGGTTGGTTCAAGATATTAAAATTAAACATGAAAACAAACAGTGATTTTGTATTTAGATAGATAACGTTTAATTAAAAATGAATATTTTTAAGAGAAAGTCAGTGATAAAATCGATAATAGTAGTTTTCGATACAAGTGCGTATGCGTAAAGAACTTTACACATACACACGTGTGCCGAAATATTGTTTACGTACGGCTTTTCCGTGCGTAAAATTTATATTCATAAGGAATTTAGATATGCATTAATAAAGAAGTTCTGGAAAAATTATGATAAAGGAATAAACATTCTGGTCCAAAAAAGTGGTCTTTTATTCATATGTAAACTATAATAATTTTATATTCATTACTACTTCACAGTTTCATAAAAATTAAAATAACTTTGGATTTATTCAATTTTTTATTGTTAATATTTAAGGTCCAGATTCACACTGATCGACTTCGTAAAAAAATGAGAATGACAGCTATCAAAATAAACGGTTTAATGGAGTAATATTAATCTGAATAATACGTCAGTTTATTCGACCGATCAAGTTATTAAATTCAGTTTCATATACTACAAATACAGATTGCACAAATACCGAGGTTTCAGTTCAAAAGGGCGATGAAAAATGTGCATCGTATTGTACGATTTCACTAAATAAAATGACATATCGCTTCGTGAAATACTATAATTATACCATTAAAGTGAATGGACGATCGTACGTTAATATTAACATCACCAGCAATCTTGAAACGTAAGTGATGATTAACGATGCACTCAAAGACAGAATTAATTACGCGGACTTTATCTCGTCCGCACTTTTCGTTTCCACCTCGATTCTCTCTAGGTCGCAGAAAAATTTTTGATAAAACATTTTTTTTTAATATGTCGAAGCAAATTCTTAAAAAAGAATTTAATGAATAATCCAATTGTTCGGAAGAAGATGAACATTGACAAAATTCGTCTGCATTTGTCAAGACTTTATCAAAGTGTCGGCTCGTAACTAAACAAGATGAGAGTCTTTGGAGCTAGGAGACTGCCGACTGGAATATTACTAAGAGATAGTAGGACTTTTGTTACTTCTTATCTTAGCGTAACGATAGTGGTGCTATATGGTTAAGATAAACGAGGGCACAACAGAACGCGAAAAATGCCGGCCCCCTATATCTGTACAGATGTCAGAAATCGTACGAGTCCTGTGTGTATACAGAATAATCGGCGGAGAGGAGGGCTGAGGGTTATCGTTTCATTGTTGGATGACACGCATGACAATGATGCATTCTTCAAAATTATGATTTCCTGTTGTAGGCTATCAATGTCGGTGGTGTTAAACGATTGTTTTGCGTTTAAGGTAACGAGGAAAAGAACGTTTTTTTTTTTCAAAAACTAAACAAAAACATAACAGGAACGGAGGTATGTGGAAAATACTTTCAAACAAAGTTGTTGGTAATAAGGTGTTTATTAAAGAGGTATAATGTTATTTCATTTTTTCTAAACCTAAACGAACTGTCTTATTAAAATAAAAAAAAGTTTCGATAACATGCATAACCAAACCCATATATCCTTATTTTTTCGAGGTCGCTGAATTTGAATACGAGGTCGGTTGATCTTCATCCCGTCGGGTTCAAGATTATTTGAAGGGGAACACCTCAAAAATTGATACATCGACATTTAAAAAGCTGACACTCAAAAAACGATGACTATCAAAAAACCAATGAGTCATAAAGTTATAATATTCATGAAAACAACAATGTCAGCTTTTTAAATGTCGATTTTTCGGTGTTTATTTTTGAGATTCTAATAGTTGATATACCAGCTTCACAGACATACTTTGTTAAAACAATTTGCATCTTTTTTTTAAATACTTTTTTTTTTATTCAATCTATTTTATATTTATAATAGCTCAAAGAATCAAAAAATGCAGATTTTTGTACTTAATTGAATCTGAATTGCTCAAAAACTAGAGAAAATTCAATATTTTGTGAAAGAATGTGTACACTTATGGGATTCGGAAAAGCTTTTATTTTAACCAACTATAGTCACGTTATACAACAGTATAACGGTTTGCACAGAAGTTCGGCGGATACTGACTTCGTTTTCGTACGCATCAATTTTCGAATAGCTTTCGGTTAAGTCATTCGCTATTTTCCGGCTTCCAATCGTCAACATGAAATACAAATCTCACAATTTTTAATATTATATCGAATAATAATCAGTTATTAATGTTGAGCAACAAAATTTTGTTGACTAGTGCAATTTATCGAGTGTTTATTCATTTGCACCTGACAAACATTTGTTAGTTTTAACCTCATGTATGGACAAATATTTTTTGAAAAAAATGGCATTAGAAAATATTGGTATATTTACTTTACTTATACAAAAAATTAATTCAACTATTATCAAAAAACGAATGAAATAATTCTGGAAATATTTAGACGTTACTGATAGATGATACCGAAAACTTGTTTGTAAAATTTTTGTACAATTTTTCACCTACAAAATTGACAAACCTTTTGGGAATTTTTTAAAATTTCCATACTCAAATATCTATTTAAGATTTCTTAAGCTTAGTCTTAGTAGTAGTAGTAGTAGTAGTAGAAGATAGTACTAAATTATTGACCCATATGATAAATACGTAAAATTTAATTTGGGTTGTAAACTTAATCTTCAGTCATTTTAATTCTCATTAAAGAAATGTTACAATTTCAAAAATGAATGAGGTTTGTTTGACATGGACTATTTCATATAAATGCATTGAAAAATAATTAAAATTGCGTTTTACATGTTTTTGTTAAAAATAAATTAAAAAGTTTTGTTCATTTTGCAAATGCTACAACGCCACCATAATTTGGAATTGGAAATGATTCTGATCGACAGTGATAAATTTGAGATTACAATTTCTTGAATTTTCGGCCCGTTCATTACGACTTTAGGGTGTTTTCCCTCTAATTTTAGCTAGTATTTCGTAGAGTAGCACCGTCCGGTGTCAGAATGAGCCTCCGCTTTCACGGTTCCCGGGATTTAGCGGCGTCCAATTAACGCGACCCTCAGCCACAAGAACCATTCCCGCCATATCCTACCGAACCATCATCCTTCCTTTCGCACACAAACCGCCATTCCCAGCCCAGCGCGAACAACTAGAGCACCACGAAAGTACGCAAGCTAATTCAATACCCTCTGATAAAAGATTCCATTCCAGCACGAACTTTCGGGAATATGAATATTGAAATGGCCCAATGTTTAAGTTGCACGCAAAAAATGGTTGGTTGTTTATTACAAGAAAAGTGGCTGGTTAGTTAGTTAATTACAGGAGATAGGTATATTTAAAGCAGATGAGTATAACAAGTAGAAAAAGTTAGATATTGATACTTTATTATGTTATTGGTAGTATTATCGTTCTTACTACATATAGATATTAAAAATAATCAACCATTTTAATCACTAATTTGCAACAAGTCAAAGTTACGAAAATTCTTTAAAAAATTTAGAAATAATTCTTAGAGGCGTTTTTTTAAATTTTATTTTTCAATTAGAAATTATTAATTTTTTTAATTTGAAGGATTTACGACAATATGGTGTATTGCATTGTCACGGCTAAGAGCTTAGAACTATTGTAGATGTCATTGGTAGTCGTTGTCATGTAACGAATAATCTTGAAAATTTGTATCGAATCATCGCCGTTTGGTGGCGCATCTCGTTGAAAATATGCTTCTCGCAAGTGGTAAAATACAATTTATTCCCTATAGAAGAAACGCGAATTTAGAAGCGATCAAACCGTACATTTCATGTGATGACTGGGTGAAATAAAATTCGAAATAGAAATTTCACTTTTTATACAATAATATTCTCATTTTTATGTCTATAAATCGAGGTTATAAGAGAGTGTAATAGCCAACATGTTTAATTATGTTTTCATTAAAATTATTTAAATATTATGTTAAGTGTAATATTATTATATTGTTAGAAATAGTTGTTTACCAACAAAGACTTTGAAAATTTAAAAAGATTCGAATAAAAAAATGTAATTAAAACCAACGGCTCTAAGAAAATTTTCGAATTTTCCGAGAATTTTCTTCATTTTTACACGGAAGAATAGCATAAAAGAAGAGAAAAAAGATCGATTTAAGCAATATTTAAAACATTAAAAACAAACAATATGCGTTATGAAACACACATTTAGGTTAAAATTACTTACAATTCGTTATGTCGTCGCTCGTAATGAAGTGTAGGAAAGAAACGTAACTGGACTGTACTCCATCGTATGTTTATTTGCGTGTCAAAGACGGTATTCGCTTTGATGAAAAATCGTCTCCAATTAATGAATGTTTTCACGGGAGAAAAAACGACTTGTTTTGAAACTTTTTTACAGTGCTGAAGAATCCGTGTTGTCTACATACACAGACATCCATTATTGTCACCGACATGGAAGGGACGTAAATACGTCGCCGTCTTGGGGAAATTAATATGCGTCGACGCAGATGATGGAAACGTCCGTGAAACTCGTTCAAAACTCTTTTAATTATAGATCGTTATTTTTTATACGTTTTTTTTTTAATTCAAATTTCAAATCCATGCAGTATTCAATTTTTTGTTCGTATCCATTTTTTAATATGTCGCGCGAAAAATATTAATATGTGAAAATTATCGAATTTCTTGAGGATAGGGCACCATCGTCAAGTTTGCTTAGTTATGAGTAAAATAGTCAATTTTTCTTTAAATATTGCGGAAATATTAAAAAATGGATTTTAAGAATTATTACTTTTGTTTTTAAATTATTAATTATTATATACTTTTGTATTAAATCTAACTATACAGCGCTATGTTATTTTTGTTGCCACATTTTGTCTCCAGTTAAAGTAAAGCGCCTATGTAGTGGCGCCGCTGTGTTGACGTCTCAGCCGAACGCAGACGACAGTTGTCGAACATTGCCGATCCCGGAGCCAGTACCTACGTTGGGTGACTAGTATCGAGTACAAATATCTGTTTTTTAATGTGTGGAATTTAATTTCTAGTTTTCGAAATGCCTGGTTTTTGAATGTCGGGGTTTTGATGTCTCTGTTTTGTGATTTGTCGGGGTTTTTCAGGTAAACCCGGGATAAGATTTCAGCCATGTAAAGAAAACGCTAGAAAATTCTAAATTATTGAATACTTTAGAAATATAAGGAATAAATATTACTTAATAATTTCGTTGTAATGATAGCTATAATGGAAAACTTTAGAAAAAAATTAAAATAAACACTGCCTTTTGGTAATTCTCCCCCCCCCCCCTCACTCTGAGAGCAAAATACTTCTTTGCACCCGCGATGGGGTACACTTCACATGATACATTTTCTCTCTCTAGAGAGCAAAATAAGTGTTTCCTGGAGAAAAATATATTATCCACACTCTGAGTGTAAATTGCTCCCTATATCGTGGGGACTAAATAGCACGCTTTTTTACGAAAAAATTGTATGCAACAAGGGAGAATAGGTGTTTCAGTTCTCATTTCGAACCGTCGTCAGACATGCTTTATTTTTCTACCTATTTGCACAATGTATTATTTTCACACAAGGGCGTAAAATGTTATTTTGTCGTTCGTTTTCGGGGTGCAATGTTTTCGAAGAAGCAATTTAATAATTTTTTCAAGGTACATGTTGTTTGCTCAAGTATGTATGAGTATCACCTGCATTCTCATTCGTATGAATTTCCTGTTTTTCTCGTCCCCCGTTTCTTTGCGATACGTTCAGACCTTTTCTTCCCCGCATCCCGCTCAGCAAGGACCGACGCTTATTCCCTCTTTATTGTCTTTTATATTTCACGGTATTGTTTTAAGTTTATGAATCATTATTTCAATTGTCAAAGATTTCATTTCGTTCCTTCTGGTCGCCTCGTGTTTTCACTCTCGAGGAGATCGCTTTCTCTTTCCTTCCTCTGTCGTCCTCTCGGTTTCACTCCTTTTTTCATTCGCTTTCTCACGTTTCTTGGTCCGTTACCGCGATTTTTTCTCCATTACTTCTCTTTGTACTCGTGTCTCCGACAGTGGTAGATCCATTCTCCGTCCGTATATACTCTCCTCGTTTGTTTTCCTTTTTTTTTTACCTCCTCGTATCGTTCGTGCATTCGCTTCGAATTGTGCTGGCGGCTCGCTCAGCGTCTACGGCGATTCGTTTCCTCCGGTGCGGACAATACGTCCGACCACTGAAATTGCCCCGGCTCTCTCTCGACATTCCCCAGGGGCTACCGCGTTCGATTACGTCTGTACCGCCAACTTTTGTTTTCGTTTATTTCTTATTTCGCGTGTTTCCCTCTGCCCGGTTAAACGCATATCAAATATTCACAGGCAGAGGGAGGGGGCGGTCAGAGGTGAACTCGTTTTCACGAATTTTTCTTATTTCATCGAATAAACGTCATTATTAAGGTAAGGTCCAAAATTGATGTTTTTTTTAATTCAGTTGAAGTGATTATGAAATTGAATCCCTATTTTTGGTGTAATTTTTTGAATGAGACAGGTCAAGTGCACAAAAATGTCAACAACCTACTAAAATAGACATTTTTATTCTTTGTTTTGAGAAATGATGTAATCATTCAAAAAAATGTAATAATTAATAATTCAACGTTTTTTAGACAATACTTTAATGCCAGAAAATGCTGAAGTACAAAAAAAATGCTGTATTTTTTTCATTAAATGTAAATTTTTTATAGAATATTTTAATAAATATTTTGATTTCTAAAAATCATTGCACTTCAGGACAATAAATTTTTAGATTTATTTGTAAAACAAAAGTATTTTTTTCATTAAGAAATTTATTCAGGCCCTGATTAGGGCCTGACCAGAGCATTACCGGCCTGCTCAGGGCCTTAATAAATTTCTGTTCGGGTTAATTCTGAACATAACCCAGAAGAAGTCGAAGTTTCTTTGGATATACTTCCGAAAGCCCCATACCATCAATTTTTTGATACTATAGATATACTTGCACAATTAAATGTCGACAAGGTCATTTTCAACCAGGGTTTATTTATAATTTTTTTGGCCTTCATTCTCGACAATATCTGTTAACACGGTTATTTTCATGGTATTTTTCGGTTCACTTACTTTTCAAAATTTAAAGATGGTGGCTCAAAAATGTTGGCAGAAGAATTTCTTCCCCACAAATATTAATAATCTGTGTATCCTTATTTTTTCAATTTTCTATTTGTACGGCGTTGAGTATGTAAATATTTCTCGGGTCGCTTATAACGAATCTGATGTCAGATTTAAAAACTTCAAAATGGCCGACTTCAGATTCGTTATCAGCGACCTCAAAAACCCCCCAGTAATCAGTTTCACAACATTCCGAACAATTTTAAAATTATCGTCCGCCATATTGGATCCGCCATTTTGAATGTTTGATATCTGACTTCAGATTCGTTATAAGCGACCCGAGAAATATTTAGATACTCACCGCCGTACAAATGGAAAATTGAAAACATAAGGATTCATAGATTATTAATATTTGTGAGGAAAAAAATTCTTCCGCCAACATTTTCGAGCCGCCTTCTTTAAATTTTGAAAGGTACGTTTCGCCATTTTCAAGCTTAGATATTGCGGACGCGATATTTTAAGTTGAAACAGTACTCTGGTGACCCGCTATATGAAAAAAAATATTCATTTCTGAAAGAAAATGGTCAAAAATATCGATTTTTCTTTTCAAAAATGGCTGTAACTTATTGAAAATTTATTTTTCGGGGATTTTGTTTGCAGACTATCAAAGAGCGAGGTCAAATAAATAACAAATGGTTCCTGAAGGATTTTTTACATTCTTAATCGCCGAGAAAATTAAAGTTGAAAATGAACGAAAAAAAATGTTCGTCCCGGTTAAGACGTTGATGTGTCGAAAAAATGTATACAAATTTATTCTAGAGGGTTGATTCTCTTTCTTTTTTGTTTGAAACAATTTTTCTGAAGTTTCATGTACTTTATTGAACAGAATTGATTTTAAAGAGTCCAAATTTTGTGGAATTTAAAGTTTTAATTTAGGGTTCTTTGTGTATTTCTATTTTATTTTGTACAAAACATATCAATGAAATATCTGCGAGTTTAAATAAATTTCAAAATTTGAATTTTTAAATCGAAATTATGCAAGTCTGAATATTGCTTGACGAAACATGTGATAACGAATAGTGATAATGCGACTTGTAACATTTTCAACCACATGACATTCAAGCGGATCCTCGTTTCTCTCTTGAGATATACGAATCGCATTTCATTATTCTTAAAGTAAATAGCCTCGAATAAACGGAAAGGAAAACGTCTGGAGGAGCGTATATATATACTTTTTTGGCGTTTACGTGCATGCGAAGTACCGTGTTTCCGGAGGTTTGCTTTTCTTTCCTGTGCGGGTGGTTGGCGTGTTCTACTACGCATACGTATATGCGAGAAGAGAGCAGGGAAACCTGCCTCCTCGTACACGTGATTAATAGAGGCCCTAAAAACACGATGCGACTTTTGGCGTCACGGCGTCTGCCTTTCAGACCGACTTCCTTCGAGTAGGAACCGTACGAGCATGAACAAAAAAAAAGGACATTACTTGCTAATTAAATGTTTAGGTAAGAGTAATCGAATTTTAGTTTTTGAAAATGTTTTAGGGCATGTTGCTCTCACCATATTGATTACAGTCCCGGTATATTTGCCCGTTCCTAGCCTTCCCCTCCCGTCTCCTTATATTTGTCAAAAGAAGGGGAGCGCCCCTTCTCCCAATCTCCTAGTCGCGTTACGTTCGTGACGTCACAGCAGTTCTTTCCTGAGGCCCCAATCGCACGCAAGGAGGGGGAAAAAGAGAGGGGAAAGTATGCTAGGAGGTAAATATAGCGACACGCAAATATACCTGGACTCAAATGTACTTATGTTACGTGTCAGCACATTGTTATTACTTCACCCTTTAAGGGCCAAATGTATTTTTTATTGCCTGAACTCAAAATTTAAAAATAATAAAATTACGAGCATTTATTTAACAAAAATCAGGAATTTTGTATGATTTTTGTCACTTATCGTTATTTTTTGTATCATTTCCCGCATTAGAATATCTGAGATATTTGTAAATTTCGCGTCTAAACCACTTGGGCTAAAAGATAGAACAAGTGCAAAAAATTAAATTTCAAAATGGCGGCTCAAAAATAGCTGCCAAATTCGATTTTTTTTCAAAATCATAGTCGTATGTACTCAGTCGACTAACCCGAATTAAATTATGTCAAACTTGGTTACGCTCGGTTCATATTGGAAGATAGTTTTCAAAAAATCAAAATGGTGGTTCTCTTTGTTATCTTGTTTATCTTAAACAAAGAACGAGGGGAGAAAAGTGGACTTTTCATATGCTATGATATAAATATTTTACAAATATTTTTAAAAAGTAAATATTGACTCCATTCCATATTTTTTATGACATTTTCTTATACAATTTCTCTCAGTGAAGGTAATAATTTTCTGAAATGACTATTTCAAAATAGTTAAGTCGATAATAGTTATTATGATAAGTAGCATTTTGAATCATGAAACAAAAGTTAAACTTTACTATTTTAGAATAGTTATTTTAACTATTACCATGCCTAGTCCTCATATCACAATGATTCATAGTAAACAAATGGTCGTTGCAACTACTTTTTTTTTTCTGAGAGTAGAATTTTTCCTGAAATCGATATATCGATTTCGAGAAAATAAGATTAGACTATACAGACATAGTCGAATATTACATTTTGTGATACAAAATCGACGTTTAAATGCGTCCACTTGGGTCGACTGAGAATAATTTGTTGATAAGACTTAAATTTGCTGATAGAATTTACATTTTAGACAAATTATACAGAAACATAATTTAAGGTACTTTCATAATAGGAAATGGATGCAAGCCGACTGAAGTTGCTGCTTAACTCGTGCCAATAACCGTGCGCAAGGGGTCTTAAATTTTCGCCGGTGTCGTGTACGGCAGGAAGTGCATGTCCGCTTCGACTCGGCCGTGGTCGTGGAATTTTATTTTTTTGAGATTCGTCGACCGTGACGACGATGACGAAAAATTGCACTTAATTTCGGTTATAACTGTCAAACCTGGTGCAAATTATCGCCCGAGGGGCGGAACTTCGGATTATCATCTTTTTCGAGGAAATGTTCCGGAGACGCCGGGGTCATTGAATTTCCAAAGGGTCCTGGGAAGCGCCCAATGCTGCCTGCAAAAAAACAGTCATTAGCAGTCTTTCCAAAGATTCATCATGCTGATAGTAATTTCTTAATCAGTAATTTTAAGAATTTCAAACTCATTTGAAGCAATTTTCGTTAATTTTGTCAGTCTTTCTTCTGTTATTATCATCAATTTTCGTATGTTTCTGTAACATATTAGGCGCTGAAATTTCTGATTAATTTTTATGAGTAACCAATGGTACTGTTACACAATGCAATCATTTCGTCGTTTTTATGAATGTTGACCATTTTTAATGCTTTTAAATTTATATAAAAGAAATTAAATATTAAATATTTTTGTAAGTGAGGAAAACAAAATGTCGATTTAAAATACGTTTTAAAGTAATATGTAACAGTTGTATATTTTAATATCGTAGATAATAATTTTGGTGTAACTCTTCGAAATACTAAAATTGGCCATTGTTCCTAGTAATATTGCTAGAAAGTTTATAACACTCGTAAAAATGACAGCAATTATAATATTTTTTATCGGCAAGACATCGGAAATTATTATCCGAAGTAGTAAAATTTCTAAAATTTTTTCCGTGTATAACATGAACATTTCTGAAACTTTTCCCGCGCGTATAACATGAAAATCCGAATGTTTTATTTTGTTTTAAGAAGACTGTGGCCATCAAAATTGCTAGAATATATAATATAAAAAATGTTTGGAGATAACGGTAGTATGCTAAAGCTATGATGTAGTTGTATGAATTCATCTGCCATGCTTTGGGCGAATCGAATCTTCCCACTTTAATGGTCCTCAGTTTTTTCGAAAATGAACCAACAATATTCGTCATTAAAAAAAAAATTTGCACCTCTTATCCAAAAGACAAGTTTCTGTCATCTGAGAAAATTAATTAGAAATAATTAGAATGATATTGCAATACAACTCTCTAAATTTTTAACTGTGAAAATTTGGTCATCTTCTGCTAAAAGTGACTTTTTCACTATTTCTAAATAGGAAATCTCACTTTAGTATGAATGGATGGAAACATTTCACTCTCCTTAAAGTGAAATTTTCACTTTAGAAATAGTGAAAAGCCACTTTTAGCAAAGGATGACCTAATTTTCACTGTTAAAAATTTAGAAAGGAACATCGTTATTTACTCATCAAGATATTTATTATTTAATTGCATTTGAATATGTTAGTTGAGACTGTTTGTAATGACAACAGTAGCAAAACATGTGGAGAGATGAAAACATTCGATGGGAAATTTCTGTCAGTAGCAATCCACTTTAAAACAATAATTGATTCCTAAAACGATAGAGGAAATTACAGCGAGGTACGATATACGGCGTCTGCTGATATTGTCACGTGCAGTCGCCGGCTCACTGCTGCGTTTCTGTACCATTGGCCATGCTGTTGCATCATTGATCTTCATTGTTCCCGAATCTAC
Organism: Trichopria drosophilae; assembly: GCA_030407085.1. Taxonomy (NCBI): domain Eukaryota; kingdom Metazoa; phylum Arthropoda; class Insecta; order Hymenoptera; family Diapriidae; genus Trichopria; species Trichopria drosophilae. The sequence goes on from CM059583.1 coordinate 167,177,248, forward strand.
CTGTCTGGCAGTCAGGAAATTGAACCAGGCTTTACATAATTTTTCGACATTTTTCGATTATCAAAATGTTTCGACTGCGGTTAAAATATTCCGTATGATGTACCCACGGAAAAAAATTGGTTTTACTATTTAAATAGTAGGATTGGCAACCTAATTTGGCAAAATCACTATTTAGATAGTAAATTTAATTAAAAATGGTTATCTCTTATCCTGCTATTTAGTTAGCAGTTTCGACTATTTCATTCCGTGCACGAATTTACTGGTTGCTCATTTTCAAATTAGAATTTTTGAAAAATTGCTATTTAAGATGTAGAAGGATGGCCACTAATACAATTAGAAATTATTTTTATTAATAAGGAGTAGAAATTGATTTTCGTGCTAGCGAGCGCCATACCAGCGCCTGTATGGTTTCTACTAGGGTTAGTCAAATTTAAATAATTCTTTGTAAAAACAGGGTATTAAAAAATAAATAATATTATTAATTCAAGATTAGTTGAATAATTTGATTAATGAATTATTTTTGTTTTGTTAGTAAGGAGTACAAAGGAATAGTTTAGGAATCAAATTTTACGAAATATTGTTACTAATTTTAGATTAGCAGAAATTGACTAATGAATCAGTCGTTTGTTTCATTCTTTATTAGTAAAACTCATTGGAAATTCAATTAGTTTTTGGCTTTTCAATTATTTATTAATAGATTTTTACTAATTTAGATTTAGAGAGTGAGAAAATTTCTTCATTTCAAATTATGTCAAATTATTCACTTCAATAAATGTCCTAGACTCAAGAACATTATTTCTTACTAAAAAAATAATTCTGTTATTTGCGAAACAATCCATTAATCATTTTTGAATATTACAGATCTAAGAATCTAAGTAGATAGAATATAACATGCTCATAATAGAACTCTATTATGAGCATGTCTACAACAGAGATGTTTCTTTTTTATATCAAACTAGAGACTTCAACAGCTCTTGTTTAAGCTCTAATTAACTTAATCTTGACTGTCGGTGTTTTGACCTGTCGGCGTTTTGACCTGTCGGCTTTTTGACCTGTAGGCTTTTTGATTCGTTGGTTTTTCGACCCGCACCCAATAAAATCGTAATGTCCTAATAGTTCCAAAAAAATTAATAAAAATAAAATTTCATTTTTAGACATTTTTTTTTCTATTCGCTGTAACTAATTTTGTCGCTCGGATAATTGAGAAGCGACCTACAATCTTGATATTGTTAATGGGTAATTCAATTATTTTCTGACTTTTCACTCATTCTTTAGTAACTTTTTATAAGTTCAAATGCATAGAGCCCAAGGAAAAGAATTTTCATTGAAATTTTATAATTTGGTAATTTTAGAACGGCAATATTTCTGGTAAAAATGCATATTTTTCAATTTGTACCGTTGAATAGCAACTATTTCAACAATTTTTAGTAATTTTTACTAGAAAGAAGGTTCATTTTTCCACTATCCGACAATTACCATCTGAAATTGTAAAATTTCCATAAAAATTAATTTCCGTGCAGTTTTATTCATTTCATCCTACAAGACAAATAAATCGTAAAATACCTCGTTGTTTTTAATTCTCGATGTAACAGCAGCGATATCTCCGCCCCTTTTCAGTTAGTATTCTAAAACGCGCGTGAAGGCAGCAATGATTTATTTGCATGATGTCGTTTCTTAACGCTTAGATTATTTTCTCAAATCATGAAAAATGCTCGCGTAGCAAATCTTACCGTATATAAGTGTAGGTTTAATATTTCGTAGCGGAGTTTTTCCTGTTTTCGTGTAATGCGACGGTTGTAATAAATATCAGCCGTGTCAGATGCGGAACTCCACAGACTCGGCCTTGCCGCTAAGACGTGACTCAATTTTGAGGAAACTCGCATTTGCATCCACGCCCCGTGTACATATTCCCTACGTGTGCATACATACATATATATTTATCGCACGCACACGCGTGAGTTGATTTTCACGGGACCAACCGTGGAGGGAAGATACAGAAGTCATCCCGTGCATATTTTGAACGAGCAGACGGCACTAGAGGCACCTCGCTTCTCTTTGTTCGCCCCCTATCGCATATTTCTGCCCACGCCATGGAAAATTGCACCGAAATCAGTATATTTGATTTCGAAGCGATTTCGGATTTGCCGTTACGCGCGAATAATTCGCGTAGATACGTGAGAGGATTTATTTTGGTACAGATAATTCGGTTTTGTTTCCCAATGTTGCCGGAATTCCGATGGTTTATTGTTGTTTTGTCGTTTGATCATTTTTTAAATAAAATTTGATTACTTTCATTTTTGTTTTTTTCTATACACAAATTTCATTGTTCTAAACCATGTACATTTTATAAATGTCTTTTTTTAAGTCGAGAAATTAATGTATTAAAATCTTTCTGTCAAAATGTTGCTAGAAAACGTGTTTTTTTAACCCTTTGAAGCATACATTTTTCCTTACATGAAAAAAAAAGTGAAATTTGTTACTCGAGGGTTTTCGTAGTCGCTGGTTACAAATCCGACCTTAGGTTTTCAAAATTCAAAATGTCCGATCGCTACGTAAACCTGGCAAGACCACAATCGCAAATCGGAAATTTTCTTAATGCATAATTTGGAGCTCAATTAGTGCTAATTTAATGCCCTAATCCGGAATTTAATGCTCTTTTCTTTTTAAAAAAAAAATATGGTCTTGCTAACTTTACCACAAGCTAGCAGCGCCATTCCAGAAAACCGATAAGGAAAGCTTGTATCAAAATGTGGCCAGGGGCATAATTTGGAGCTCATTTAATGCTCGAGATATCCGATAGTGTCATAGCCCTACAGTTGTCCTTTAAGGGCGGCCCCTACAGGACGAAAATATAAAAATATTTTTTTAAATTTAAATATAGCGCCTAATTTACAGCTCAATTAGTGCTAATTTAATGTCCTACTCCGGAATTTTCTTCTCTTTTCTGTTTTAAAAAAAAATTGCCAGGTTTACGTAGCTATGTCCGATCCAATATGACGGAAAAAAATTGAAAATCGATCAGTTGATCAGTCGATCAGATTTACTTGAAACTTGTTAACCGAGGGTTTTGGAGTCGTCGATTTCGAATCGAATTTAAAATTTTCAAAATTCAAAATGGCGGATGCAATATGTCATTTTAAATTTCAATAATTTAATATCATATTCGTAATCAGCGATTCCAAAAATCTCCGAGTAACAAATATCAAGCAAATCCAATCAATTTTTTATTTTGTCTTTATTTTGAATTATGAAAATATAAGGTTGCGTTCGTAATCAGCGACCCCGAAAACACCGAAAGTACCAAGTTTCAAGTAAATCTGTTTCAATTTTCTGTCAGTCATATTGGTTTCGCCATTTTTATTTTTGAAAATGACCCCGGATTCGTTGTTAACGACCAAAGGTACTTCATGTAGGTTAATCATAATTACATTTATTGTAAAAAAAGCGATTTGTAGATTTTTTAAATTTATATAACAATATATGTGTAGTAATAAACATTTTGTTTGTATTTATTATAGTATAGAATACCATAAACTGTATGGCATACAAAATTTGGCGCTAAAACGTGTCAACTATTATTCCAAAATTGCAAATAAGTGTCGGAGAGAAAAAGGTGACACTCTGAAGTGTCACTATGCCGCAAAAGGGTTAAATACAAAAAATGTCCGTTTTGAATATTCCCATACTGCGTTGTATGAGCTTGTATACTCCGAAAATGAAATTGATCTCAAATATTTAAGCAAATCATTACAAAACCTATTAGTGTATTTTTCGTCCCGAGGGCGCAAAATGACATTTTGTGGTAGGAATAACATTTTTTGTCACAAAATGCGAAGAGCTCTGGTTTCGAGGTATACGAAAATACTTTGCAAACTGTGTGACAAAAAATTGTGTTAGCTCCTCGGTCGTAAAATTTTACGACCTCGTTTGGAGATTGTGCATCCACTCGGTCCGTAAAATTGAACTTTACGGCCTAGGACCGAAAAGTACTATTATGGTAATGTCGCCCGGTGTATCAAATCGTATTTAGGTACTACTTTCGAAGTATCATATACTGTCATACAAGTGTCATTTTTTTGTAGTTTTCCGTATGCACATATATCAAATATAGTAATACAAAAAATATGATGTTGCTCGGCTTAGCCAGACACTTCCCATCCCGATTTGTGACTAGGACGGAAAAACACCACTTTACGCCCTAGTAGCATAATTTACTATTTTTATATGTGCCTCCGTGTGTAATGCATAAAACAACCGATGCAATGGAGATTTCATATGAAATGACATACAAACATTTCTAGAAAATTAATTCCAAAATGAAATCATGTTTTGAAATGCAATGGAAGGATTAGAATGACATTAACTAAAGAAATGCTGAACGATGGGAGATTTTCCCTAATTTATAATACTTGATGTCTGGGAAAATCGAATCTAAGTCTCGTAAAATTCTTAAAAGCGGTTAAATTCGAAACAGTCGTCAAGCCGGCGCTTGGAGGATCCTTCCTCCACTTTTGGGAATATATACGAGATTTGAGTGGAACCTCGTCGGCCATTAGGCACATAACGGAGTTCATTCGCGCACTCTCGCGACGTTTCCTCGCGAATTTCCACGCAAACTCATTGGAAAGGTAATAAAATTCACGCCCCCCTAAACTCGAGGAGTTCCACCTGCTTCCCCAAAGTCACTCTTCCTATACGCTTAAAGTCTCTGACGCCTTGGTCTGTCTCATTCTATCTCACTGGGTTGGCTAAACTGGCAAAGTTATATGTTCCTTCCTTTTCGCTCCTCGAACTGGCTGATTCAACTTGGGAATTAACCGAGCAACACCCTATTAGCCATAAAGTAGACAGCCAACCGCCAGCTACTTTACGACACACGTTTTCTTCTCCGTTACATACGCTTTTATGCACCCTTTTCAATCACCATCCATTCGACGCTTTTACCTAGACGTCGTTCTTTTTCTTTTGAATTTTTTGGAATTGAATTTTTATTTTTATGGTATTGTCACTGTTGATTGTTTTAATTTTATAAAATAATATGTAATAAATACAGGTCTCGTTATCAAGAAGTACTAATTTTTACACTTCGCGTCCGTGGAGACTCAGGATTAAAATGTACCGTGCGCCAATTTTTTATTCAAAATGGCGTCTTCCAAAATGGCGCTTGGAAGCTCAAAATTCCTTTTAAAACAAATTTTTTTCTTGAAAACTATCGACTTAACAGAAAATTTTCTAAGAACAATAATGCTTTGGAATGAGTTAAAGAATGTTCTCAACTTTTATCAGAATGAATTCATACCCTTTTTAATTTTTCAAAAAATCGAAATTTTAAAAAGTCATTTAAAAGATTCTTCAACAAATTCTAATAAATTATTAAATTTTTCTTGATTTCAAAACTACTGATTTATTTTCACGAAAACTGTAGACAAAATTTCCTTACAACAAAAATGTCTTAGAATTGGTTGGTAAATCTTATCCAATTTTTTAAACAAATTTTTTCAAAATTTCGATTTTTCGAATTTTTGAAAAATCAGAAAGTGTGTAAATTCACTCTGATAAAATTTGAGAGCATTTTGTAACTCATTTCAAAGCATTATTGTTCTTAGAAATTTTTCTGTTAGGTCTGATGATTAATTTGTAAACGAAAAGTTAATTACTAATTCAATTAGGAATAAATGTTACTAATCAAAAATTAAAACTTACTATCTGGTTGTCAAATATTATTTTTATTATTAGATTAATAGAAACAATATTGCAATTAGTATAATTTTACTAATATATTAGTCATTATTTATTATTTGTTGTTGAAAAATTAACGATTTCATAGTAACCAACTTTTCATTTTCAATTCAAATTTATTTACTAATTCAGATTTTGAAATTGAAGAATTTTTAGAGGTTTAAACAATACTAGGGCACAGAAATTTGTTTATTGGTGCAAATAATTGAATATTTTTATAGTTGTGTTTTGTTAAACATTGAATGTTTTCTATTAGAGTTTACCGTTTCAGGAAGAAACATTAAGTTACTTTTGCAGCAACCACATGATGTTTCTGGGCATATGTACAACACATGCTTTCAAGGAAAATAATGTACGTTACAGCAATTATTTAGAAATATCGATTGGGCGTTATCTTCCCTCTCTTCAGATAGGCCCAAACTTCCGTTGTACGTAGTGGGTAACTCGCCAAACCCAACGTCAATTTTCGAAGAACGGTTTGCAACTTTTAATCGCGATGGCCCCCCTGCAGGCAGCCGCCATGTCGTTGCGCGAAAACGGACTAACGATCCATTGTCGTGTCGGTCCGACCCTTCGTTGTCTCGCTTCACTTCTCGCCTCAGAAACGAGACTCGCCTATTTGCCAAATCGAGCGATAATGGAAAAAGTCATTGAACAATCGAAATAAAAGACACATCTTAAGACATTTCTATTTATTATTCATTAAAGAAACGATTGAAGAATTCATCATCCATTCAGATGTAGAATTGAGTAAAAATGACTACTCTACCAAACATGTGATGACGAGTTGGGATAATTCGCTATTAACCTGTTTTTTTTTTTAAATCAGAATTAACTATAAGTAATGTATTATTATTTGTGGCATAATTATAATCATCTGTATTGCTTTTTGTTTTAGGTAAGAAATCGAATGATGTACATTAAGCAAATGACACATTTCGCCCTCGGGTGGTGAGTAGAATAATATGATATATTTAGAGTTTTCTCCATTCTTATGAGGATGATGAGGTTGATAAGCATATTTTTAGAGACATAGTAGGTGGTGTTAAAAGTGTAAAAATCAGTACTGAGACATTTACAAAAAGTTCCTACAAATCACTCCAACGGAAATGTTCGCTTCGTCTATTAAAATTTCTCAGAACTTTTATGAGAATGGCGATTTCGCGTTTGTTTTTTTAATTAATACAGACTATGTGGGTAGTATTTAATTCATAACATTGCACATAAAACAGATAAAATTTATAATATTGCAAGTATTTCCGGTTAAAAGCAAAAAAATTCGTTGCCAAAAAGTCTGTAACTGTGAATGTACTGAATATTCAAATGTAGATATTTTGGATTAGTAATTTTTCACTTCTTGTAATTTTGTTATTTAATTCTTGACGGCTTAGAAAAAGGGAATATGTTCTGCTGCCCAGCAGTTAGAATCTGACTATATATCGGACTATATAGGTAGTTTTTTATATGAGAATGTGATACAATTATAACACACAATAATTTGATAAAATGATTATTTTCCTATTTTGTTTTAGTAATTTTTAAAACTTTTTTTCTAGTATTATTTTTAACGACAAATGTAATCGACAAAATAAAATGATAAATTATTATTATATACCATGAAAGATTACGTAAATGCGGGCGCAAAATCAGATTTTACAACCCTGCATGACCAAAAATAATATATATTCTATCATTAAAAAATGTAATCTTTTCTCTTTGATTCTACTTTTTGTATTGTATTAGACTCATGTTTTCGAAAATTCCATGTTGTTTTACCTTGCATATTAGTTGTGCGTGTGATAATCCTTTATAAAGATACAAAATGCACATGTAGTTAGATTCCGTTGAGACTTTTTAATAGAAAATCAATACTCCCATTACCTTGAAAAATGATTTTTAAGTTATATACAAATGTTGTATCTATTTTCCATAGCCATGAATTTCGACAATATTTCGAGAATGTGTTTATAGGTAGAATATTATCACTATTTACGGTTAATTCTTGTTTAGGAACCGTTTAAAATGTCCGTCAGAATTTATATATGAAGATGTGATACAAAAGGAAGGATATTGCATTTTAAAAAATGTTATTCAAGTATAGGTAGTCGAATAAAATTTTCCAAACAGCATAAAGATATCTTAAAGATCTCTTTAGAAAGTCTTAAACATTGTAAGATGTCCTAAATACTTATCAGAAAGAGCTCTTAAAGTAATCTTTAATACTTATGTGTCAATTTTAAGAGCTTTATAAGACCTCTCAAATATGAGAGCTTTTATTTGAGAGCTTTGACATATAAAGTAAATAATATAAATAAAAAGCAAATTTCTGAAAATTATAGATTCTCTACCTTAATTATTAATTTATATACTTTTTATCTGAGTTCCTTTTTATCGTTTGTATATTTATAAATGGGATGGTGATTACGTTCAATAGAATGGGATCATGCAATAATAATACAAAACTGTGATAACACTGGCTAAATATCGTAAAGGCAGATATTTAGTCAGGGCAGCTTACAATCTACGTAAATATCTAGCGATCTCGTTTTTTGATTCAATCGCCACCTAGTGTCTGGAAGAAACACAGACCTCAACAATGGGTATCCTTTTCCTAAAACAGAGATGGTCCAAAACGAGATAGATTTAAGACCTCAAACAAAACCTCTTCGAGATTACGATTTTAAGAAGTCTTTAAGAGCTCGTTTTATAGATTATCATAATTAAGACCTATTCAGGACGTTTTATTTAGATATATTTGAACTGAGCTCTGGACGACCTCTTTAAGAGGTATGTACTATGTGAGTTAATTTAATGAAAATTTGTTTTAAATGTCAACGAATTATTGCATTTAAATTATATATTTACGTAGATAGAACAGTACTACTGATTAACTGAAATAACCAGGGCGTTTGTTTCATTCATTTTTCCGCCCCTATTTCTTATTTTTTGACATACTTGTTTAGAACTGTAATTACGGAACAATCCCGATTAATAAAGCCCCAAAAATCATGTAATCGATGTTATTAAACGTAGTTAGTACAAGATTCGTTTTGCCGACTCAACTTACTAAGAACATAGGAAAGGTGTCATCCGTATGTTAATCGCACGACTTTTCTACGATGTCTTTCCACCGAGCTGGTCGTGCGATATGCAAATATCGCTAATTGCCGCACCAGCAACGAGATTACACTAACGCCCCCTGTCGGCATTTACCTTCACCTCGGTGATCCTCCCTCGCAAAGTGAACATTTTCGGCACATTTTCTTCGTCTGGTCGTAAGATATATAAGTAACACCTCGTAGAGATCCCTTGCATGGATGGTACGGCCGAGTTATCTTAAACGATGCAAATCGCTACGTAATTTGTATGGTCGAAAGTAAATTACGATCCTTGGTAATTCGAAGGGATGTTCATCTTCCTGGACTGGACCCCGAAAAGTGAGATAAAGTGCGAGGGAAGCGTGCAAAGTGCGTGACGCGTGCATTGCCAGGATTTTACGTAATTGTTTCGAGGAACCGAAATTGAAAGGTCACGACGAAAGTTGCAAGGAATTTGCCGATACGTCGAAAACGAGAGGAAATGAGAATGTTAATTGAAGGACGTTTGCAAAGTCAAAAAATAAAAAATTACTATTGCAGCCCAAGTAATTATGAGTGTTTGTGAAGTTATCATGTCAGCTATTTTTTTCCATACGGTTTACCATCTAAAACGTGCACGAAATGCAGTTTTCACTAAAAATATTTAGATCTGGTTCATTTTTACCCATGCAGAACAAATCTGGTATACACAAAAAGAAATTTCCAGTTGAAATTTCGATTTTATTCAAAGTACAATTTTAAGGTTCTTTAAAGATTTTCAATTTACACAGTGACAAATTTTGTTGACCGACCTTTTCGGAAATAGGCTAATAAAACACTTTGAGGCGACTAAGAAATTTGTTTACGAGATCTTAGTACTGGATGTGTTATGATAACTTGGAGGGTGTATTAGGTGCTTTGAGAAGAATAAATGCTGATAACGATCGAAAATTTCGAATCGATGTTGATCAGTTGCACAGTGCCGTGCCATGTACTAAAATTAAAATTGATTATGTTTGCAATCACTACAAGTTTGCGAGAAACGAGTGAACGGAAAAGGAGGAATGTGAAATTTTCAAACGGTGGATATTGTTCGCGTTCCCTCCGGAGTTAATGGGTCTGAATCTGCATAGGCATAAACCATCGCTTAAGTTTATCTAACTTTAGTAACGCTTTCAGCAAATCGCTATAAACATCCTTCGTGGCGTTTAACATTCGCTGCCTTTGTTTGTGCATGTAGCCATTAGAGTCATGTGAAATCTTGAAACGCTTGCTAATGACTCTCAATCGCTTGGCATATTACCTTTGGAATTCAACAGTATTCGATTTCCTTTTCCTCCACCCTTTTCACTTTCTTCTTTGATGGTTTCAGTATATTCTTAACCATAATACCGTACAAAAATTGAAAAATGTAATTTTTAAATTTATTTACAATATTTGTACCTAAAAGTTTAACGCAACTATTAAAAAAAGTAGTTGACGCAGAAGTAGACAATGTTTTAAAGAATGTAGTAGACGCATGAAACATACATAAGTTACTGGAAGTATTTCAAATTAGCTATATTAAGTACAAAAAACAATAAGCTACCTGTTCTTACTAATTTTTCTCCTTTGATGTATTATTTTCCCAATTGAGGGCTTCCATGCAAGAACGTGGTATGCGCGGAATCGACCAGAAATGTTTTGCCCTAATGATAAATTTTCAAAACTGCTCGGATCGAAAAACAAAAAATTTTATGGTTTTTTAAATAAACCTCAAAAACGTTATTTTAATTTCACACAAAATTTCAATATTTTTTCACTCCAATCTGCGGCAGTGAATTAATTTTTGATAATTTGGAAACGGAAAAAATACCAAATTGATTGCAAGAGTTTTCCGTGTCAAACGCAACAAAAAAACATGAAAAATATTTTAAAATGTGTTTTGAGACGCAAAGGGAAAATATTAAGTCACGAAAAAGTTCCAGTAAGAAAGTTGTTTATTATTGTGCATTTAATGCATATTCGTGGCATATGCATACTAAATAAGCAAAGGTAAAATTAAATAACAAAAATTGAATGAACAGAAAACTTATTAAAGGTTCAACCCAGGTATAAAAAAGGCGTTGATTACATTTGTTTGCACGCGTTAATTTATGCAATCTTCTTCACATTTCGTATTAATTCAGATGAAATATTTTATCATCATAATTAAGGTGTTACATTTATTAACTGTGGAGATGTTAATAGAGACGCGCACTCTCAATTAGTTGCGGTGTTACTTTTACTACATTATGTTATTAGAAGTATTCAGTACTAATAAATGTAACTAAAATAAAGATAAAGAATTAATAGGAAATGTCTAAATAGACTGAATATATAATATATTATAATTAAACTACCATATGCGCAGACAGGCGAAAATCAGCTTTGCGTGCCATTTTATTCTATAATTTTAGTGCTACGTTTTGGAGGTCGCTGAACCCGAATCTGAAATCGAATTTTCAGAATTCAAAATGGCGTGTCCGATATGACGGATTCGAAAAATAGATCAATTTGTATGAAAGTATGTAAGTTAGGGGTTTTGAGGTCGCTGAATGTGAATCTGAAATCGGATTCCTAAAATTCAAATTAGCGGATCCAAAATGGCGGTAGCAGATTAAAAAAATGGGATCTTCTTACGAAACGATTCATAAGACTGCCAAATAGTATAACAAATTATACTTTCAATTGGCGATGAATGGTATTTTTAACTCTTGTTTCGCACACTTACTTTTTCGTTGGCCCCTAGAAATAATGATAGCCCATAAACAACAGGTGCCATCTTGGCGTGTATTATACCCCAGTGTGCCAAACAAGGGTTCAATTTTATTCGTTATAATATATCCGAGCTTCAGAAACTGAGAGTGAGGACTCAAATTCTAAATTCGCCATCGCGAACATCTATTTTTGGAATTTACATCCATCATATTGAATCCGTCTTTTTGAATTTTGAAAATCCTATTTCAGATTCGAATTCAAGGACCACAAAAACCATGATTTACCAAAGTACAGCCGAACCGATGAAGTATAAACATACAAAATTATATAAAAATGAAGCATACAATATTATATACAAATGAAGCATAGAAAATTAAATAAAATATATACATCTGTAGTACGTCATGGATTAGTTAATGTGTCTTGATTGAGTATTATATACATTGAAAACTTTTAAAGAATTGATTTCTTAGCCCCAAGACTCGATAAAAAGTTAGTTCTTGAATTGTCTTAGGAATAATTACATCATTTTTTGATTTCAACAGTTTGGATTTAAGAACATTTACATGAACCTTTTTTATTGTGGATCCCACGATACATTAAATGTAATATTTAGTGGAATGGCCAGAATAACCAAGGTTTATTAGAAAATGAACATAATATTAGAAGAAATCAGGATTGGGTAAGTGAGCATCCCTTTGGCAGCGAGGTTTAACGGGGACGAGGAAACGAAATGAAACCTGAGACGCGACGTGTCGGTTATTGCGGTACCATAATGAGAGAAGGCTCCAGAGGTCATCTTTGGATAAAAGACCCGTCGGCGAACTTAGCGGTCAGAGGTCGAGTCGAATTAGGAGAGACTATTTTCATTACGTACTTTCCTTCCGTCTCGGTATTCGCGGAGTCGAGTAATTGTCTTTTCGACTATATATCTTCCCGAGGCGCTGTATCGTCGGCGAACTTTGCTCTGTGTGTTTTATTAGCGACGACTTCATTACGTCTGAATGTGGACTTTCCAAAATTTTAATGGCCGACCAACATTAGGTCATGTACCACAGCGTACTGTCTCAATCTAAAGGAGTAATAATTGAATTACTAATATGATGTTGAAGTTTGCAACGTTGGAGCCTAACGACATTTTTTTTCAATCCTGGTCATATATAAACCTTATTAATAACAAAAAAAAACACATCGAACGTAAAAGGTACGAGTGGAATGGATCAAAGATGAAAAACTATAAGAACAATCTATAAAAGTTGCAATTACAGTTACTCGTTTTTTTCGAGTAGACTCTAATAATGGTAATAAACAATCTCAAATATTTTCAAAAATTTATAATGACGAAAGACACCGTTGGAAGGGGTAAAAGATGAAAAATACACGTAAACTGTCATAACAGTTGTAATTATGGTTAGTCCATTCATTTTTATTTTCAAAATGTCACTAATGATGGTGATTAATAACCTCAAATATTTTCAAAAATGTTTAATGGCAGTTTATGTGTATTTTCATCTTTTACCTCCTCCACCCGTACCCCTGGTGCTGGAAAAAATTTTTTGTCATAACAAGTTTAATATACGACAAGGATTGAACAAATATTTCATTCGACAAAAAAAAATGTTGTTGTTGCACTCTAACGTTAAACTTTAACATCTAAAGGAAACGATTGGCTTCAACTACATTTTCAGTTCATTAAGGTACAGTCATTTTTATGCAGAATATCTTTTTTATCCTTATTTGAAAAAAGTTATTTAAAAAATCTGAAGTTAACCAGTTCTAAGACTTTTTGCCCTAAGGAAATTTTCTCTAAACTCTGAAGTTTTCTGTATAATACTCTCAAATTTTTTTCAGATTTTTTAAATGACTTGTCAAAATTTCGATTTTTTGAATTTTTCAAAAATAAAAAATTGTGACAATACATTCTGAAAAAATTCGTGGGTAATCTTCGACTTATTCTAGAATACAATTGTTGTTACAACATTTTCTGTAAAGTACATAGTTTTCAAGAAAAAAAAGTAGTTAAATGTTGAAAAGGAATTTGTAAATGCAGTGGCTATTTTGAATTTGACATAGAAAATTTCAAATATCCACCAGTGTATATTTTAAGTACAACTATCGAGTGCAACCTTGCAATATATTTTACCGTACTCAAAGTAAGATATTGTATCGAAAACTCAATATTTGTAAAAAATGTGTCTTGAAAAAATCATGTTTTTCTACTATATTATATATATGTCAAACTCATATATAAATTTCAATTTTGTTTAAATTTTATTACTAAGATTCGAAAGGGCGGCCTAGAAATTGGTGGAATCTGATTGTTTTTATTTTTTCGAAATTTAGTTCGTAATGAAAATAAGCTTTGAAGTTGCAGTAAACTTTTTTATGTGCATTTGGGCGTTATTGGGTTAAATATCTCAAACCGTTGAAATATTTTATTCTTGTTGAAAATAACATTAAAATTTCCATATTTATTAATAACAATTGTGTACCGTCTTACCGTATGCTTTGTTCATCGATATATTTACACCCACGTCTTGTATACATCGGTAGTCCTTTTACTTTGTCCATAAATAACAAAAGACGATTACGGAGGCTTTGCTATCCTAAGCGCGAGGATCGCGAAAAAATGGCCGATCATAAACGAATCATTTGGTTCGAGATCGCGGTACAGTAAATTTCGCATTTGCCCGTATATCTCTCACCGCGGTACAGGCTCTGGTTTTAATCGAGCAGTAAATAATTCCTCGGAAGACGCCTAAGAACTCGTGGAGATCTCCGATCCGATCCGATAGGATCCACGGGGCCTTCCGTTGCGGTGCGCGGTGCTCGCAGGCAACGGTTCAATTTTCGCTCGTAAAGAGGGATGACGTCATAAACGACTCGCCTCATTCAAGGAGGTAAAACAGTAAATTTGTACTCCTCCGTGTAATCTGCCGGGTACGCGGGCACCGACAGAACGTTGTAAATAACGTCACCGTAGGCACGTAAAAGTACGAATCATTGCCGACTACGTCGCGCGTATATATAATCACTGGACGTATCGTATGCGCGATTTTCTCCGCGATCTCTCGATCGGATCAAGATCTTGAGGTCACGGCATAGAGATGAGGATCGGGGAGCGCGACCCTCCTGGAGGTCCATAACCTTGGCTCACCGTCTCGCGCCGAGCGACTGCTCCGTTTATGGCAGAGGAGAGTAATCTTTGAACGGAAGTGTCGTTTTTGTCGGGTTTCATAGGTTAGGTTTTCTTTTACTATGTATACACTGAAAGAAATCTTAAATTTCACTATTTTTTAATCATTGTTAATCCTGAATGTCTTTACATGTAATAATTACCCAAAAGTAATTAAAATAAGTAAGAATGTAGTTTAGTTTGAATGAAATTTGGTCTGAATGAAATGTAGAAATTAATTTGACTAAATTTTCCAAAACAGTATTAGTGAATTTAATTACACCGGACCAAAAAAAAAACTTATGTCACGTGCAAGAAGCACAACTAGGTTTTTCTTATAGATTTTGGGCCCCTGAATCCGAACTCGGGTATAGAATTGGAGTTTTTTTATATTTGATGATTAAAGTGCGAAAAATTGCTTTTGTTTAAAATTTACATATTTACTGCAAGAAGGAAAATGGTAAGCTCTAAAATGGAACAAGACTAGTTTGTTCTTATAGATTTTGGCCGCTAAATCTGAATTTGGGGACAAAATTGGTCCTATACCTCTGAAGTTTTTCAAATATGAGGTTTATACTGTGATAAATTGTTTTTTTTTTTCCGAGAAACATGACGATTCTTGTGCAAGAAAAAAAATTCAACTGTACACTGGATCAAGACCACAGAAAAGTCATAAAATTGTTACATCTCAAATTAAGAACTATAAAAGGCTCAATTTCAGTGTAAAATTGAGCTACCCGCGTGGAAAAAAAAATTCGATGAAAATATATGTGAGAATATATGTGGCACATATTTCATATATTGCATTTTTTGCTGAAAATATATGACATATGTAGGTTGAATATATGCCAGATATAAGTTTAAAAATATATGTGCGTTCATATATCTAACATATATGTCACATATTGCATTTTTCGCCGAAAATACATGTGCATTTATTTAGCATATATGTCGCGCATATACTTATTTTCCGTGTGGGTAATTTTCTTAAATTAAGTCAATATTTGCGCTTAAAGTCTTACTTTTAGATAGCAAAGTTTAATTTTAGTCCAGATTTATGCTCAAAAAAAATGTTCAAGTTTGTCACACCTAAGTTAGAGAATTCTTATTTCGAACCTGAATATTGACTAAAAGTATGTTTCCAAAACTAAAAACTAGGTTTTGTGCGCAAATATTGACTTAATTTTAGAAACTTAGCACAATTTTAGGCTGAAATTCAGCTTTTTTCGATGCTGACTTGTATATATAACCATTTTAATACTTTTTTTTAACTGTGTAGGTAATTCGTATCGATTTTTGGTTGCTTATCCAAATCCAGAGTCCAGAATTTTTTCAACTTTTTTACATTTTTTTATGTTTGAGGTTAAATTGTGAAAAAAACTGCTTTTGGTTTCTAATTAAATTTCTATAAAACGTCAGAATTTAGGAGTAATCGATGTAGTGTTTGAAAAATTCGAATACTGACATGAATTCTCGGAGTTGTTATTGCTTTTAAGAATATTTCAAAAGAATGTAAGAATTTTTCACATAGTGAATTAGAAAAATTAGTATAGTGTGTTAGAAAAACCTCTTCTTCCAAAATGGCGTGTAGATCATTGAAAACGATGGTTACATTTTTATATTACGAATGTTTGGTCAGAATGTCAAGATTTTAATTGGCGGATCTAAAAGAGCGAGCATCGGAAGCGAAAATTTCGTATCGCTAATTGTTTGTTTTCAACGAATGTAGGAAGGTACATAATTGATTTTTTAGTCGCTCAATACGAATATGTCATAATTCTAAATTCATCATAATAGATTTAAAATGACGTCGATTTTTTAAATTCTGATCTCACACTCTTGAACTTCCATTTTTCATAATAAAAAGATGTGACCATAGTTTTCTGTGCTTTACCCGCCATTTTCGGACGCGATATTTTCACCTTAGACATGTACACCGATTTCAAGGGGTAAATGATGTTTGAATAAAAGAACAAATGTAAAAAATCGTATTTTTCTTCAAAAAAAAAGCGTGTAACTTTCTTGCGATTCGTTTCAGAAAAATTTTATTGAAAAATACTGAAAGAGTACACAATTTTCCGTTAGGCATAGATGTACTAAAATGTTACCATATACAAAAATTAACGAACCCAAACTGATACCAGAAATGTGTCCGTCCCGACGTTAATGGGTTAAAAACTTCCTCAAAATTAAAATAGGTCATCCTATGAAAAACAATTAATTTTTTAACTTTAATTTCCATTTGTTTCTAACTGTAATGGCTCTAACAGAATTTTGCATTTCATATTTGAAAAGATCAGGCAACCATTTAACTTTTTTATATTTTTTTGTACAGTTCGTTATTGTTATTATATTTACTTTTCGAATGAAACTGTTTTGTGCAACGGATTTCTTTTCTGACACACGAGATGAAAGTAACCAATCTTGTCCAGACAGAAATTTTCGATGTTTTTTCATATTTTCAATATCTTGTGACAATACCTATTGTCTTATTTTCATGCATGGTCCTAAAAAAAGAGAGCGCTAAATTCGCGACATGGGTACCAAAGCCACACCCAGAGCTACAGATTCGTGATTTGTCCGGTAATTCTTGATACACAGCCGTGCACACGTAATAATATCATATGACAGGCCGTGGTACGATGGTCGTGCATTATGTACGTGGGTTGGCAGACAGGGAGTGCCTAGTCAGAACCGAACGATCATACAGGGCGAGAGTCATTCTCCCGTGCGTTTCTTTTCTTCGAATTTTTCCTTTTGCAAATTTTCTTTTCCCTCCGGTTACTTTTCTCCATTGTGCCGAACCAACCAGGCCTAAGCACAATTTTTCTTGAAACTCGTTCAACCGCTTTGCGTACGGACAAAATTTATGTACGATTTATTCGCCCGGCAAAAATACGCGACTTGGCAAATACGTCAAATGTTGTCCGACACGTCGCTTTATTAGATTTCCTGTCGGTTCTTAATTTTCTCCATTGTGCACGGTCGATCGACCTATCAGATCCAGCCGATTACGAATCGCCTATTCGCGATACGTCTTTTTGCCGTGTGTTCAGATCGGTCGTTTGTAACGCGTCTCGAATGGCTGCTGTCAGGTTTTGACACGTGCGCGGAGATTAATAAAGGATTTTAATGTTACGGGAGAGACAGCCGGTTAAATAAAATGTCGCTAATGCATGGTTCTGTTAGAATTGTCGAGTTTATTTTATTTTAATAATTTCTACTTTATGGGAGGCTGCACTTTACGCTTATCTAAATTTTAATGAAGGTAGGTTATGAACTGACTATGAATGTCGTAGGTACTTTCTATGGGAAATTACGCACGCATTTATTCTCGGCAGGTTTTGAAACGATCATGTGTGCTTTTCTATGACTACAATGATGAACACTGATTTATGACACGACTAGGCAATGAAATAATGAGCATGTTTCCACAACGATTTATTTGCTGTTTTTTAGTTTATGACTATTCTTTACTGCAAACTCGGTAATAATGACAAAAAATAAATGGTAATGAAATATGTGTCTGCTAAGTTTGCTTATCATTTTTCTTAGCTGCTGGTCACAATACTAATTTCAGTTATAATTTTTAGCTAAACAATGTGATTTCGATAGAATTGAATTAAATTTTTTATCAATCGTTCTAATTGTCATTCTTTCATAATTTCTAGTGTTGGAGATAAAAAAATGAAAACAATGATTTTCGACGTTATGTATTAATTAATTTTTTTGTTATTTTGTTTGTCCAAAAGCTAAATCTAGCATTGAAAAATGAATGACTGTTTAAATTAAAAGAAACTGCACCACCCTTATTTTTAATGCGTTTGACTAAATGTTTTTAGTTATTTTTTATAGAAATATGAAATATATCGTAATATAATATAAATATAAAAGTATCTTGGCATGAATTCGCATAGAACGAACGTCGGCATCACGAAGCACGAGTCAAATTAAACTTAGGCACGCATAACACAATCCGAAGCGAATAGCCAAAAAAACTTCTCCGTCCTATGATTTTGAAGGCAATGTGGTACCCACAAGCCGCAACGCCGCGCCGCCCATCCGCACGGATACTCGCAATTAGTGGTAATTTCGTATGCTGGCCCCTATTTGGCTCCCACCGACTATTCCCCTTTTTGCGCCTCGGTGCGCATGATCTCTTAAAAATCCTCCAAGTGGCCCGGCAATTTTCACACTCGTTCCGGTGTGCAAAAAATATTTATGCGCTGATAAAATCGGACTGTCGGAAAAGGACGTGCGTATCGAATTAACTTTGGAATATTAAATTGAAAAAGAATGTTCTTTTGTGGCAATTCAATATTAAAATGCGGCAAATATCAATGTATCGCTAATAAAATTAATTAAAAAGAAAAATTTTTTATTGAAAAAAAACGAGAAATTTGATTCGCCGCGATAGGTAACTGGTACATTTTAATATATCTTTAAGACCAATATTTCGTTACAAACATGGAGAAAAATCAAATTTTTTCAAAATAATGCAAATGATTCTAAATAGCGGAAAAATGTTTGGAAAATGTTCTGAATAGACATTTTTTTACTGCAGTGTTGTATCTTGGAAACAAAAAGAACCTAACAAAATTGTATACTCACATTTGCCGCGAATTTAACTGAAACATTCAGAATCCGTTATTAGATTCCTTTTTTTTTTCAAAAAAACATGGATTTTTCAAATGTGTTCCTTTTTTGTCTCTTTTTTTCACACTAAAATCGTTTCGGTATTCATGCTTAAAGTATAGAAACCGTGACCTCGAGACTTGAACTTTAAAATGTGTCTACACGTGTTATAAAAATAACGATGAAAGCATCCAAAATGACGGTTCATACACGAAAAAATCGTCAAAAAATTCGGGAATTTTTTCTTGAAAATTACTCTCGCAAAAAAGTTCTTGATCAAAGAACACGCTGACATTTTTACAGAATTTTTTCAAGTTTTCAGAATTCCGACATTCGAAAAATTTAAAAAGCAAACATTCTGTAAAAATTTCAATTTTGTTGAAAAGCATTTTTTTCCGAAATTTTGAGATTTTGAACATTTAAAACAGTATACAAAAAATTCTGCAAAAATTTTGGCGTGTTCTTTGAAACTAAATTCTAAGAACTTTTTTTCAGTAAAAATCATTTTCAAACAAAAAAAATCTTGAACTTTTCAAGTTTTTTTGTGTTTGAGTCGTAATTTTGGGAGCTTTCTCCTTTATTTTAATAATACCTGTAGACACATTTTAGTGTTTCAGTGTGCTTTTTTTGAAAAATGTAATAACAGATTGTTAATGTTCAGTTAATTTGGCGGCAGATGTGCCTCCTTGAAAAGTTTAAATCTTTTGTTTCACCCTAAATACAACCGTTTATACAACAGTAAAGAAAAAGTGTGCATTCAGGGACAACCTTTGACATCGCTGCTCTGTCAAATGCAGGAGGAAACACGGTTGATAATCAATTAAGACAACAAACTGTCATTAAAAATAGAAAAAATGAAAGGTTATTTTGTAGCTTAAAATTGTTTAAAAGTTTAAAAACATTTACTTAAGAATTTTAAGCGATTTTAAGAACCGATTCGAAAATCCTTTAAACAATTTTATAGGGAAGATATGTTACTGAGAATTTGTAATGAAGAAATAACACAAGACAACCGCGAATAAATCTTTTGTTTTATTTTTAATCGCATTTTATTGACATAATTATGTATCACTTGCATTTCTTTTCGTCTTTTGGGTTAGCAGCACTCCCAAAAGTTTTTCCGTTTATTAATTTAAATTTAAAATAAAAGAGTTTCGTAATTTTTGGGAGTGAAATGTCATGTTGCTTCTACCCTGAAATAGGCTCACTTCCAAAATACATTCTTGAAGAATAAATTTTCACTCACAAAAGAAATTTAGATACTTTACTCATGTGCATCACTTTGCGTGCTTAATTTCTTCAGTCGTTAATTAGTTCGAATGCAGGTAATTAAATGTGTTTATATAATTTATCGTTAATACAATCTTCTTTTATTTTTTCAATTAAAAAGAAATTGTTTTACATAAAATTCGTAACTTTGATGCAAAATATTCAATCCGAATCCATTATAATTATGATTCTAAGATATGATTATGATGAATAAGATGAAGGTTGAAATTGATCAATCAATTAAGTAAGTAGTAACGCTTAGAAATTAGAAGTAGTGGTTATTAGCTGGTTTGTCTTTTCATTTATGAAATTAATAAAATGATAAAAACTGTGAAAGGTAGTTGAATAAACTTCAGAAACATAAAGGGTTTATGTATCGAAAAATAAAAATTATTTTCAAAAACAATTTTCAATGCATATGCACATACGAAACTGTAAGTGAAAATAGTAGAAATTGGTCAGACACGAAACATTAAGGAGATTTTTTTTCTATTTATACGATAAATTTCATCGATATATAGAAAAAAGTTTATTTTTGGTCGCTTCACATTTTTGTTGTTTGTCTATGTTGATTCTGCGAAATTTTGATATAAAATCCCGAATAGCGATTTTTATGATAATTCCCAACTTTTCTTTTTTTTGAACCAACATTTTGGGATTTGAGAATTTTACACTAGATTCGTATTCAGCGACCCTACAAACGTTTCACGTACTATTTTACGGGTATGTTTATTACCAAATTTCGCCAAAATAAATTTGTTATGTTTATATTCCTAGAGAAGTAGAAATGCAAACAAAAATATGAAAAATTTGCTTTATAACTAAAAGCTATAACAAAAAAAACAAGGCTGTAAGGAGTCTTTTTATTTCATATATTTCTTAACCCTTTGAAGCTCGGTGGTCCTCTCAGGGACCACCTTTTCTGCCAAATAATTTCATTCATAAAAACTAAATTTTGAGGTATTTAAAAATATTAGTTGGCTTTTCTAGTAACTAAGGTATTTGTCAACAATATTATACCAATATTCAAATTTAATTTGTTGTAAAACTGATATAAATAAACAAACACTAAAAAAATGCAGTTTCCAACTTATATCAGATTCGATTTTCAAGAAAATGTTTACTAAGGGGTTTTATGGTGGCCAATGACAAATACGGGGTCAGATGTCCAACATTCAAAATGGCGAATTCAAAATGGTAGTACAAAACTTTCAAAAATAACATGTATTTATGCCTGCAAACGCTTATTCGGAGATTGTTGGGGCTCCGAAATACGTATATGTAATACATTTTGAATATTGAAAACTTTGAAATGGGAGACTCAAAATTTGCTAATACTATTTATGAAGATATTTGAGATTAAGAAATACTAAAATTTAGATGAAAAATTGTACATTAGATATTGCCGACTTTGACTGCTTACTCTTGGCATAACCCAGAGCTAATGATGATGACGCAGTAAGCTTGTTGCTCTACTTTTTTTTAGACTTTTTTTGTTTTTTCTTAACATATGTTGATACTTTTTTTTCTTTTTTTTATGCTCCTCTTATTTGTTATTCTTGGCCGCAAAACTGTATGGCCTCGTAACGATTGTGCAGCGTCGAACAGGCTTCAGGGGTCCAATCTTTACTCAGGCCCGCCATTTTCAATATTGAACATTTGAGACCATATTCGTAATCAGCGATTCCGACAACTCCCAAGTACCCAGTTTCATCTCGATCAAGCAACTTTTTCCTAATTTGGTCCGCCATCTTGGATTGGTCATTTTGAATATTGAAAATCTGAGGTCATATTCGTAATCAGCGATCCCGAAAACCCCCGAGTAATAAATTCCAACAGTTTTCCATATAAAGAAAAATGTGTGTAAAAAAGTCTATTATTTGTCCAATAATTATGACGCGTTATGTAGAAAGGGACCTAAGCGTCCAAAAATCCATGTTTTAGATAAACTAAACATTGTTTTTCAATTATCCAAAATAAAAAATAATTTTTATTGAATATTTCTCATGTGGTAACAGTTTAAAGAGAGTTCTTTTCCCTCTCCTGCACAATTGCCGTTCGGAGTCACAATTAGTTTCAACTGCTAAAGGAAGTAATATGATTCAAAATATAATATATCATTGCTAATGTATAATACGTGGAATTTAGATAGTACGTTAACAGCAATGGTATTCTCGCGTTCATTCTAGGATCTAATGAGCTATAACAGCGGCACGTTTAGCATATTCCCTATCGAAATCCGCAGGCGCTTTATTCACGTCTGGTGCCCTACACGACGAGGAAGTGACTCCCCGCGATAAACGATCAGCGGGCGGTTAAAGACGGCCATAGATCTATGAAGCCAAGTGATACATAATGCAGAAACCCAGGGAAACAAGTGGATAATAAGGCAGAGATCCTCATAAATAAACATATTTAAGACACAAGTAACTGAACTCTCGCGTCGCCGGCGACGTTTCGAATGGGCGTACCGCTAACGCCCGTATCTACTTGGGAATCGTACACGGGTCCAATTTGCCCAGCATCCGCGATCTTGCGACGATTATCAGTCCGCGGGAGGCTTTCGCAGATTTAAAGCACAATGTGTCTGTGTGGAGTCGTTGCAAATTACAGGCCGTGCCCTAAGTAGATATACCGTCGAGCCGCCACGATTGCGTGACGAAGTAACTTTGCACGGGGATAATAAATATCGTAACGCGTTCGTGCAGGAGCATTTTTCAGTGTTGGTCGGGGGGAAATTAGCTCCGGTGTACTTTTCTAGACAAATACGCCAGCAGCTCGCATCCCCGTCGATCGATCATCGGATAATTGTATTAAGAGATGGTCGGGGTCACTCTCGACCCGTCGGTAATTTGGCGCGGCGGTGGCGGCACGATGGTGATTTCTCTATCAGGAGATTTTCCACGCGTAGTATGCTCAGAATGATGAATGAGTCGATCAGAAGTCGACGACCAGCGACGAACGATGAATGAACGTTTCAACGGGTGCTCGCGAAATTAATTCGTTCGGCTTTATGAAAGCGATGGGAGAAAGAAATTAATTGTTCGCTGTCGGGATAAAGGACGACCGATTTTCTGCGATCAGCTTAATAAATAATCCAATTTATCGGTGCTTCAAGTCGGGTACCATTTAGCAGTTCCATTATTGTAAAAAGAATTGATAAAATTTATGTAGATTATAGGAAACATTATTATTAAAATCAAAAGAACATAAATTATGAATTAAATGCTGAAACTTTTTTGTTTTAAAGGAAGTAAACAGTTTCATAAACATTTTTGGAGACGTCTCATATGTACATTCAACAAATTAATTTTGCTTCGTCAACTATATAACCCTTATATGCAAAATAAGAGAGAAGGAGGTACGTCAACAGCAGCTCAGTTTCTAGAGTATAAACTATTTTTAAAATTTTTGAAAAATACTTTTCCGACTATTTTGAGGTGTGCTCTATTGATTCCCGTCGAACAACTGGCCAAAAAACTACTATTTCTGCAAACATTTTTCAAAATAAACTAGATGCCTTCGACCCGAGTGCCTACAATTTTGGCTAAATTCGTATTGCAGTTCCCTGACGAAAGTCTGATGCTTCCGGGAATATTCCCATTTTAACACTGCCAGGAAAGAAGGCGGCAGAGGGTAGTTCTAGCATCGTTAGGTTCGAGTAGTTTCTATACATATATTGTAACAATATCTTGTTCCTTAAATAGGGTGAATATGCCAATGAATGGACGGTTTAGCATTGTTCACACTTTGATCGTTTGTAACTTTTGAATTCTTTTCTGAAAATTTAATTATGATACCACCATTAGAATCGTTAGACTCTGCTCTTTATGACCGTGTAGTTCAACCTTTGATTTTATTTAATTATTAACCTCGTCTTTATACGTTTGTAAAAAAATCCGCTAAACCCCAATGACGTTTTCAGTACCACTTTTGGATGGCTTTAAAACTTTGCTTTGATTTTACAAAATCATAAACACTGGAAGATCAATAGTACTGTAAGTATTGTTTTGAATGTTCAAAGAACATAAAAATATGTATTTTGTTGCATGTTGTGCATCATACATTCATAAGAAATAGAAATATATAGAAAATCGTCCGTTCATTGGCATATTCACCCTATATTAAAATTGAAAATGAGCATTTTCAAAACTTCGACCCCGACCGCAGATCAGCTGAAGCACTGATAAATGAGCACGTCTTGTTCACACTGATGCTTTAAAAAACGCGGTTTAGTCGAGTTTTTGACAGGTCGGGTTGCAGGAAATAAATTTTTTTATATGTGGGATACTTCGGTTTCCGTTTTTTACGGCATTATCGTTGATTTTACGAAGAAATGAATAAAACCTTTTTTGTAGAGAATTTGATGTTCTATATTTTTTATTTGAAACATTTTTTTGTACGTTTTGTATTTTTTGTTAAAAAATGGAAAAAACGTGTTTTTTGAGCGTTTTTTTGGTAAACCTCCCCATAATCTAGTATGCATTGTCTCCAAAAACTAATCAGATCTAAGTTTGGCCAAGAGAAACCCAAATCCGTTTGTACTTTTTAAATTCGCCCGGCCAGTCGCGAGATATCGCGTATACAAAATTTTGCCCACGGACGGACGGACGTACAACCTAACGGACACCAATTTTTTTATTGTTGCTTTGGGTCCCTTAGGGTCTGAAACGTCGACATTTGATGAAAAACTATAGGGTAATTTTTTGGCGGGAACTGACCAAATTTAATACTTCGCCAGACCATGGTCTGGGTCGAAGTAAAAAAAATGCCATGTTATTTAGGTCATTTTTTTTTGAAATTTTTCACGTTTTTCTCCACCGAAACGGATTTTAATGAATGAAATGCATATATAAAAAGTGATCCTAATTGTTGAACATAAATAATATACAAATAGAATATTTTTTAGAAGCAATGACCGATTCAAAGTGGCCGGTAAACGAAACACGTTTTTTCAAAATTATTATTATCTTGAAATAGAAAGCATAGAAAGTTTTTTTTTAGTAATATAATGATGATATAAATATTGACTGGGTATGGACGAAAACTATAGTAATTTTAAGTTGATAAATCTAACATAGCGGATCCATAATGGCCACCTTATGTAAATTGTACCTCTTATATGAATCGTTGCTCCATAAATGTGTTAAAAAACGAATATCATACATATTCTGACCTGACAAAATCAAAATCGTGGATTCAATATGGCATCCGGTACACGGCATTGAATTTTATACACACTTTACCTTCGTTAATTAATAATTTTGAAAAAATTTTCTTCGTTCCGTGGCAATTTTGAATCGGCCATTGCTTCTAAAAAATATTCTATTAGTATGTTATTGATGTTCAACAACCGGGATCACTTTTTATACATACATTTCATTGATTATAATCCGTTTCGATGAAGAAAATCGCGAAAAATAAAAGAAAAATGACCTAAAAAATATGACAATTTCTTTTTATTTTGCCATATCCGTCGTTTTTTGTCCATTTTCTCGACGGGAATCGATAGAGCACACTTCAAAATAGTCCGAAATGTATTTTCCAAAAATTAAAAAAATTCTTCCTACTGCAGAAACTGAGTTGATGTTAATGTACCTGCTTCTCTCATTTTGCGCAGTAGAGTGGCTCTATTGTAATTTCGTTAACAATGAAATATGCTAGTAAGCCAATTCTATGATCAACCAATCATATGAAAATTTGTTCAGTGTACTTTTGAACGGTTATATTTTAATTTAAAAAAAAGGCACCAGAAATATTCCAATCAATCATATCCGGTGTAAAATAGATTAAATTTTCAGAATCTTTTATTAAATTTGTCCGAAAAATAATCTTGGAAAAGGAATTTTTTTGGCATTATCAACTATCATAATTTTTCAAATGAATTTTTTGTTGACTTAGTTTTGTTACATTACGATAGTTTCAAAGACGAAGTAAAGAAATAGTCTCCTAGGAACTAATGTGCATATTAACATTTGGAAATCGGTCGAATTTTCGAGAAGAACGCTAAGTACCATTGGTAATGGAAATAAAAGCGAAGAAGATCATTTAGGGAACACGCACGATAATCGGTTGCGAAAATGCACAGAAGGGAATTTCTACGAAGCGACCGAAGAAGTGCATTTTGCCGATGCTCTGCGAGGGAGACAGGCTCTTGCTAGAGATCGCATCCGTGGCTTCTGAAACCGGCTGGATAACCTCGACGAACAAGTTTTTCAGAAACCAGGAGTCGGTAGACCTGCCCCGATTCTTCGATACGAGGCTGACAAATCGAACGCTTCTAAAGTTTTCAGTCACGATTCCTTTATACGAAATGTTATTTCATTGACTAATGCTTCTTTTCTGACTTCCCTAATAGCACACTCTATTCCATCCACATTCCAGGAACATTCAAATATTGTACATTAGAAATATTATAAACAATATAAATTTTGTTAGAATATTTCAAAAACTATCAAATAACGAATGCATATCATTTTTTAAGCTGATTTCTGCGTTGTTGTTTATTGTTTTAATATATGTTGGTGACTTTATAAATTGATTTTAAATCCTCAATACAATACAATGCGAATCTCGAACAGAAGTTCCTGATATTTCATCCGCTTTTCGTCCTCTTTGCTGACGACGATCATCTCTCGATGATGAAGAAGAATATTTCATTGAAGTCAACAAGAACGATCTCAATTATCATTATTATTATTTCAGAAATTTCTGCTCAATTTGTATAAAGTTCACCTGCATTTCCGACTAACAAATTCTAAATATATGATTAAAAATGACTAAGCTGAATAAGAGGATTACATTTTATTTATTTTAGATTATTTCGAATCTACTTTAATCGACTTTAATCAACTTTGATCTTTTGAAAATATGAAATGCGATTGAAATCTTTTCTAAATTAATGCAATTTATTGCAATCATTACTGACCAAATTATTTAAATTTAGATTTGAATCAGGTTTTAGATGTTTGTTTCATCAATGTTCATCGTAGTTGATTATAACCGATCCAAGTAGTTCCGAAAAAGTCAAATTTGATCA
This sequence comes from Trichopria drosophilae, assembly GCA_030407085.1. NCBI lineage: Eukaryota > Metazoa > Arthropoda > Insecta > Hymenoptera > Diapriidae > Trichopria > Trichopria drosophilae. The sequence continues at coordinate 167,204,921 of CM059583.1, forward strand.
TATTCTTTCTTATCTCTTTTACTCGGCGGTTTTCGGGAAATCATTTAAAAATTGTGGCACCTCAATGAAATGTTCTGAAATCAGTGTACAAAATAATATTCATTTATTTCGCATTATTATTCCATCCACATTAATTGATAGAGTTTTTAAAATATGCGAATACAATGTTCAATCTGTAATGATTAATAATACTTAAGATGCAGAACATTGCAATGTTCCCCGAACGTTGGACATTTCAATGTTCCTGGATACTATTACTTTGGAATATTTCCAATGTTCCAAAGGAAATTCCAGGAATGTGGATGGAATAAATGGTTATATTAGTGGTGGTTTATCGTGCACGAACATAAAAGAAATAGTTGGAACGGACTAGATAGTAGGATAAGACACAGCCATCGTTTTTAGGTAATTTTACTATCTAGGTACATAGTGACATCGAATGACGCTAAAGTTAGTATCCAATTGATAACAACCGTTTGGACATGCAGGTGTTTTTTTAATATAATGAAAATTATATCGTTAACTATAAAGAAAATGTTAATATAAATGCCAACTGTCCTCGTTAAAATAAATAGACTTTTATTTGCTCAAGTTGGCTGCTACTGATTGGCTGCTACTTTAGTATAGTTAACCTCGACAAATTAGGTAAACTGTTCTTGAAAATTTAATTTATCGAATATAATCCCGGGTAGAATTCTGTCCAGTTTTTTGTTACACTGCCCAGTTTAACATGGGAATAATGTAAACTGGATAGAAACATAAAAACTAGCCAAAAACTGGATTCATTTTCCACTAGGGAATACGATTATAAATTTACTGAAATGCGTCTATTGTTTTTGACGACATCATCTTCAGGTTATGGAATTTAGTGATTCGAATATGTAATTAAAATGCATTTCTGATTTTCTTACGCATCTGTAAAAAAATTGTCCTAGTAGCTATTGTTTTGTTATTCGAAGTACTTCATAAAAATGCGTTAAAATACCTCGACATTAAAAAAAAATAAGAGTATAAGAAATGTTTTTGATATTTTTCTGGAGAAGAATGGAATAAGCCGAAAAATGAAATAAAGGGAAGCCTGCAACTAAAAGCACATTTGTGAAATTTATCGAGGAATTAGCGACCTATTTCACAATATATTTTCGTACCCATATTATTTTTCACTTTTTATCGTTTCGTAAATTCCTTCTTGATTTCTCGGAATGGTCGAAAAAGGGGGATTGGAAATCTCTGCGCAGGAGGAAGAGCGTCTAACAATCGTTAAAGACACACACGCGTTTTACGAGGATTCCGCATCATAACTCACAAGGGGCCGATTATTGTTGGAATAATGTCTTTTTGCGAACAACTATTACAAACTTTAGTAACGGTTACACGATATGCGCGGTAAATTATTCAATTTATTCGCGGGCACGATCGACCTGCGCAAGATAAGATTTATTTCGTAATAAAATTGGGGTGACTTTTTGCAGAATTTCTCTCGTTGGGAAATGTCGGTCTAACGCAAATACAAAGTTGCGAAAAGGGATGATATTATCACGATAGAGTAGTATGTATTAGGGATTAACACTGTATTTGGACCAAAATTGCTGATTGTGTAATTGAATTTAAAAAAAAAGTGTTCCAATATTTGAGAATGGTCAGAAACTAGTTTTTTTCTTGTTGAAAAAAAAAACACTAGACCGATTCCATTTCAAATTGGGCAGGGGTAAAATGTTGACATCGAAAATTGTTTTCCATGAAATATGTTGTTCTTTCGGGCAAATAAGGAGACCCGTATTTTTTTGTTTCAAGAATTTTTGTTTTCAGAATTATGCACAATTTAAATCAGCTAAGTCCAAAAAATAGAGTATAAAACTTTTAAAAAATGCTGTGTTTTCTAAAGTTTTAAATATTTTACCATTATTCCTCATGCATATGATTGTGCTATCGATATTTTATCGATATTCAATTATAAAATTGACAAAAAGGTTTTTTGAAGTGTCGGGTTTTTGAGATGTCGGGTTATTGCATGTCACGTTTTTGACGTACTCCCTTTTTGAAATAATTTAGATAAAACGAAACATTTTACCCCTGCCCGATTTGAAATGGAATCGGTCACTATTTTTAGGATCTCCTTTGATGATGTTCATTAAACGTATAATTTATTTTTTAATAAATTTAAAAAATTGTTTTCCTTTATTTTCTTGATTTCAAAACAACAAATTTATATTACAACATTGTTTATTTTATGTTTTCTCAGATTGAACTGATTTTTGCTAGAATTTAACAAAATGAAATTTACTCTTAAAAACAGCCAAACATCAGTGTTTCCGGAACAAACGTATCAAGTAAGTACGGACCAATCGTAACTCGGGATACCTTTTTAGTGGGTACTTCGTCGAAGGGATGCGAAACTTAACGCGTTTCTCGTCCCATCGCTTAGCGTACGGTTTTCGGTTTACGAACGTATTTTTATGGAACTGTAACGTCCACCCACGTTATTCTGTTAAATCTGTCAAGTTGCTTTCATTTCCAGCCACTATTTTTTTTCACCGGGAGTAGTTTGCACCGGAATGTAGAATGGATGTTGAATTCAATTTTGACATTATAAATCTGGTTTTTTAATAAAATTCAGATATTGTAATTCGAATATTTTGGTTTCATCTTCTGTTTTTCGAGCTTGGAATAGTCGTAGGTAGACAGAACTATTTTTACAGTTACATAAACATAGTAGAAAAGTTGATTATATACGCAATGGTTGCTCACATTCTTGACATCGTTGTCTTGATGAATTGCAATGAGTACGAAAAAGTGATTCCAGAAGATGGTAACCAAACTAAAGTTTTGAATTTATTTTATGGACGGAAAAAATGAAATAGTTGGAACTATTAACTAGGTACTCGAATATACAGCTATCTTATTTATTATTTTTAATTACATATATGCACTCTAAATGACTGAAGTAAAAATTGAGCCACTCTCTGCTAAATGTGACTTTTTAGTATTTCTAAAATAGAAATTTCACTTTATAAGAGTTTCCATCCACTAATAAAGTGAGAATTCCACTTTAGAAATAATGAAAAAGTCACTTTTAGCAGAAAGTGCATGAGTTTTCACTTTAAGAAATTTAGACTGTAATGACTTCGACGAATTAGGTCGCTAAGCCTACTATTTACTTATTAAACCCAATTAGAAAACGTAGTCGTAACAGACTGTACTATTTAGATATTATTTAGTAAAAACAACATTCCGTGTTGCGATTGAATATTTTGTTGCATCGATTTATTGAACTGCATCTGAAGTAAGTTTTCTAACATAAAATTTATTTTGACTACATTTTCTAGTAGTTTGACAAAACAATAATCCTATTTGTTTAAGTTATCATCATATAAACTGATATAAAATACACATGTTTATAACCATGATCAATACAAAATAAAAATGATCGACTATACACCTTCAAATTTTTTAAATAAATGTACTATTTCCTAATATGAATAATTTACTCTCCTTAATAATTCTATTTATAAATTGAATGATGTTGAATTTAAATTGTTGCCTAGGAGAAACTTTCTCTGTCAAGATTATTTTTATAAACAATGATAAATAACATACTTCGAGATCGAGATTAATGTAGTGTTTCTCTTTATGTTACAGGTGAGTGTTCGTTAACAAATAAAATCAACGAGGCGTAGGTGGGTGAGTAGAAACTTTAAGTACAGGACAAAATGTCAGGTTTACAAAAAAGCAGTCCACCTGGACGTAATCGAGACAGATGCATTAACCGATATGTGCACTTACACATGCAAATTGTATATATGTTGTTAGTTAAACGGTTCTTTGTTTAATCAAATCCTATTTGCCATGTTTGCCAATGCAGACAGTTAGTAGTGGTCTTAAGAGAAAGTAAGTAGTGGTCTTAATTAAGATATGTCAAGAGACGTAAAAACTGCAAAATCAGTAAATAAAATTAGTGTGATTTTTAAATATGTTGAAAATTTGTTGTAATTGATGCAATCAATTAAAAAGTTTTTGTATATATGGATACAAAAACTTTCAAAACTTTGTTAGAATCTTTAAGAATATAAATATAAAAACATCTTCACGTAACTTAGAATTCGTATGCCAGTTAACAAATTAAATTTTAATGTCTTCTTGACTTAACTTTTTGAGTCACGAATTTTCATCTAATTGACTCAAAAGCTGTTACTCGTTGGTTTTCAGGGTCACTGATTACAAATTTCGTTGTTAGATTTTTCGAAATTCAGAATAGTGGATCCAATATGACGGACTAAAATCCGAAATGTTAGCTAGTTTATACGAAAATACCCTTAGAGTCGAGTTTTGTGTAAATCAGCCAAGATTTCGGATTTAAATCTGCCATACTGGATCCGCCATTTTCGAATTTGAAAACATAATAACGAATTTGTAATTAGTGATCCCAAAAACATAACAACGAAAAGTTTTCTATATAATATTACATGGGATTATTTTCCAAAAACGATTTTAAAACAAAAAATGTTGAATTTTGGGCATATTTTTGTTTAGAATTAATTAACTACAGCAAGTTAATACGTATAATAGTGTGAATTCGTTAAGTGAATGCCTTCGTTATGTAGAAAACCAGTTGCGTCCTTAGAAATACAAGAAATTGATTTTTAAGACTTAAATAACTAACTAATAAAAGGTGGGACATTCAAAATCCCATCATGGCGCAAAAGATAAAGTACAAAGTTTTACTTGAATTAATTTTCAAAAACCTAAAAATTCTTGGTAAGGAAGAAAAACGCTACTGAAATTATTTCACAGAAATGTTGAAACTTTATGTAGAAGTATTCTCTTAGTTCTTTATTTTTACTACTTTTTATTTCTAAATTAATTCCATTTCTTTTTAAAGTAAACGCTTCCTTAATAATTGCTGTACACAACAACACAAATGCATTATTACTGTTTTTCTAGTACTAGAACAGGTCTTTATCATAATTGTTTTACAAATAACGAGTTCACAACACACTGGAAATGTTTAATTATTAAAAAATATTTCGTTTATAGTTTTATATTAAAATCTGTTGATTACGTTTTTTTAATATTTTGTTTAAGCATTCTTCTTTTTAATTAATTATTCGATCGGCAAATTTCAAAACTTAAACTTATGGTTTAAGTATAAACGATTGAAAAATTAGTACATTATTAGATTTGTACTTTTTATTAATATTATTATTATGTGCAATATATATCGTTATTTTTTAATATAAAAATGAAGTTATTTATTATAAAATGTAATAACAAGTTTTACTTTATAACTATTTATGTGACATTATCATTGAAGATTAATCATGTTTTTCTTATGAATCATTATTCAACAGTAATACTTATCAGCTATAAAATTGATGACTTAAATGTAGGTATAAATCTGTGTCATAAAAAAATGAAAAATAATTCAAGGTTTTTGTTACTACTAACATCGAATATTATAAAAATGATTAATTTATGTAATAATCGTATTGATTTTTTAGAACCTTTTAATTTTTGTGAGACATTATTGTTCTGGGTAAAAAGAATAGCGGTATTAGGTACGAAAATATAGGTGAAGTATGATTTTCGAAACCAAAATGGCCGTTAAATTTGTAATGTAAGAACTGTTTTTGTTTATAAATGAAAAAATTAAGAAAATTCTTGAATACTCTGAATAGTTAAGCAGGAAAAATACTATTTCTTCATCTGTACCGGTAAAGTCGATTTTTACGGATTCGGTTGAGGTCGTAAAGTAGTATTTTACAGACTGGTGTCCGTAAAAGGCGCTCCCCACATACTCGATTGAAAAAAAAGCAATAATCGTTCCTAGGAAGTAAAATTTTACGGCCTTAGATCGAAATTTACTATTTACGACCTTCTCACGAAACATACTAGTATAAATACTTTATCGTCATAAAATTTTCATCAGATATGCTTTTAGACGTCCTGTACTTTTTTAAGAAAATATGATCTGCGGGGCTTTCCCGTGCATGTGTCAATCACAAGCAGATTTATGGAAACGCGTGGGATAAGAAGGCGGAGGCAACGCATCCCGATCTTCGGTATTTTCCGTCAGGTGGTCCCACATCCGTGATAGGATGAGAAACTTCCGAACCGAATAAGAAACGTCGTAGAATATCTATTATTCTTAAGCTACACGGAGAGAACGAAGGCGGACGTGACTGATACTGTGATACCAGGCCAACTCTGATTTCAAACCTCTCGCCGCACCAGACTTTGCCTTTTCTATTCATTTCTCCAGTGTAGCACATGCTACCATTATCAGAATCGGATTCATTCTCAAGATTCGGAAGTCTCTGTCTGATCGTATGTTCAAGCGGATTCTTTACGTCGGATCATCGAATACTTTTCGCATCCCTTACCCGTTCAAGATGCTGAAGGAAAAAATGGGGTGCGTCGTCGGGAATCTTTGCTTTTGATCTCCGACAGGTAGGGAGAACCGATACATTTCAATGCGTTCAGGAGAGACTCTCCAAAGTTTCGGGATGACGTTCAGTTAGGTGGAAGCATCAACCCACCAATGTCCTGTTCTCCACCCTTCTTATCGAACGTATTTCAAGTCGCTGATAATCCGTGTTCAGTCCAATGAATCTCTTGCTATAGGATTGAAGGGTCTTTTTCGAGTGTGTTTTCGTCATTTACCATTAGTTACGTTTTTAGATTATCATCGTACTGTAAACACCGTCTTAAAAGCGTTTAAAAGTCGAGAGGCCATTTACTCTGATCATTAGGTAGTTCACAAAATTTTTCAATTTATTACAAAATTTATCAATTTCAAATGTTCTTGAAGTTTCTATGCGTACAGAACTATTTTAATTAGGATAGGTGGTGCTGATTTCGATTTATTCGAAACATTCAACATTGGAAAGAATGGTGTCTGAATTTTAGCATCTTTTGTCCCCATTTTAAAGATATTTTCGAATGTTTCATAACGTTGACAATGTTTGAAATTATTCGATACTTAACCTAAGAGTGTATCATTGTATAAAAATGCATAAATTACTAGGTTAATGTTAGAGGCAAGGGGAATGCAGATTTTCCTTTTTAAGTTTTAAGATTGTTAAATACTGCTGATGGGTTAGGCATTGGTCGAAATATTCATGAAAATTACCTAAAAGTTCCGACGGACGAAGTAGATAAAGTTGAAGAAACAAACTGCACAATAGTGGCCGCGGGGGTTAATTCAGTGGACTCCGGGCGGTCCCGGGTTCGAATCCCCGACAGGGTTGAAACGTTTTTTTTATAAGTTGATTCCGAGCGTCCGAAAATTCGAAAAAATTGAACGGCTGAATACAATGAACGAGTATTGCCGAATACTTCCGAAGATGCTGGAAACGACAATATGATTATTTATAAAAAAAGAACATTTTTTTCAACTGAACAATTTTGTTGTAAAAAAATCCTAGTTCTTATAATTTTTTCCCTTAAAGCCTCTCATTTTTTGAATAAAAATTTCTGACATTTTTGCATATTTTTTTATGCCTTAGCCGAAATTTCGGTTGCTTTTATTGTTCAAGTCTCGAAGATACGATTTCTTTACTTCAAACTGGAATTCCAAAATAATTTCAATATCAAAAAAACGATTTGAAAAATATTTTTAATTTTTGGAAATAATCAGATATAGCTGTTCACACGTGTGTATTTTTTAAAAATTGTAATAAAACATTCTAGTATTGTAGTTGAAATAATCTCAGATATGCTCGCTCCAATTTTGTAAAACCTTTTTTAGACAAAATACACCTTTGGACCCCTGGTAGAAATGAAAACATTTTTTGTGTAATTCTTGTATAACATTCCTATTGACCATGTTAAAGGTATAGGGGAAATGGACAGTGTAAGAAAAAATGGTAAAATTTCTACCAGGGACAGAATTTCCTTTTAGGACTTACTGTGTTAATCAGTCCTAACAAAAATTGAAAAAAGTGATTAAATATTATTTCAAACTTTTAAAATCGACAAAAATTCGTAATAAGATACGTTTTTAAACAAAAATAAGCATTTTATTTACTATTACGAAGGAGAGACTGAAATTGTGATAAAACCGGTATATTAAGGAAACCGTCAGACTTTATTAGCTTCACGCAAGTGAACATTTGCGATATCAGGCTTCTTTCAGGCGGCGGGTCTTTTTCATAATTTGCACCACACCCTCGTCTGTCTCTCGTCGTGCTGCTCAGTTCGCTGAATGTTCAATTTCTACTTATCTGTCGTACAATGCTCCGGAAACAAGGCGAAGAACAATGCGGAGGAAATACGTAACGTGCTACGTGACGCACGGCGCAAAGTTGCGGCGTTTTCGTTTGTTCCAAGTCGCTTTTCAACTGGGAAATTTCAATTGCGCGAATACACCACCCAGCTACTGAAATAATTCAAGCTTGATGCAAAACTCTCGTTCTTTGCGGCCATTGTTGTTTCGAGCTTTTTTGTTCTCATCGCAGACGTTGATGAGAAACGCTTGCGATCAATGCATTTGCTTCAAGAAAATTTTTCATAATCCTCAAATAAGCCACCAAGGAAATTCTCTTCTTTTCGACAAAAAGGACAATTTTATTGTTTAATAAAAGCTCATATTTGACAAAAATGTTTTGACACTTTCAGCTAGTTTAATGATTACTACGATTGTATTTAATATAATCGCGAATCTCAGATATTTGTATGCGTATACCCTTCGCTGGGGATGACAAAAATCTTTGTCATTTAGGACTTTTCTCTGACGGCGGCAAAAACGCAAATCTTTGTCATGGAATAAATTAGTCTAATAAAGTCAATAACGTATCTAATTTAAAAACTGGACCATTTCTATGCAGTCTAAGGTAACAACAAGGCGTGACCCTTTTTCAAAAACATGATGACAAAAGAAAGATTCAAGTTCTTAAAATATCTTGTTTTTATCATATTAGGTCAATTTCGGCATTAAAAATAAATGAAATGGTTTGAAACTCGATACCCGTCGGGTTTCGAAGTCAATGATTACAAATCTGATGATATATTTTGAAAATTCAAAATGTCGGATTCAATATGACGGACGAATTTTCCGAAAAAACGAACCATTTTGCTTGAAACCTCCGAGTAACAAGTGTCGAGCGATATGATTACAATTTAGAAAATTTCAGATTCGTAAGCAGCTCCCAAAAAAATACCTATTCACGCAGTTACAGTAAAATCTAATCAAATTTTTTGTCGTGCATTTTCGGCAGTTTTTGTGAAATTCAAAGAGGTTAAAAGACACAATTAATTGAAAAGTTAATAAAATAGTACATCTTTTGAACGAGGAAAAGTAACATTATCTGGTTTATTTACAGATAATTCTTTTAAATTTACTAATAATTTGGTAAAAGTTAAATACATCGCTAAGAACATTTGATATTATTAGGCTACCGATAGACGTTGAAATTTTTGCACTATATTTTCAATTTTACGATCATAACGAATCTATTATTATGTGTTCTAAATTCAGAATGGCGGATCAAAAATGGCAGTCGGTAACTTTCAGTTTACTTTTTAATTTTCATAATGTTCTGTACATAATGAATTTTGGGTCGTAAACTACGAAATTGTTATTACATTTTTTGTATTCAAAATGGCCTCTCCAAAATGGAGGATAAAATTTCGTCCGCCAAATGGAGTATTAAATTATAGATTCTTGTCTCAATAATTATCCGCGTCTTCAACCATATTTCATAGTAGCGTAGTTACAAAAAAAAAATTACAACACAATTCACACGATTGTGCTTTGATATGTTTGCTTTATATTAGTTAATATAATTGTTATTTTGCATAAGAAGCAAAGAAAAAAATGTTCGAAAGTTTATATTTGTGAAGATAGTTGATCATCTTAAAAATAATACTTCTCCCTTCATCTCCCTAGATGATATGTAAATGATATGTAAATGAAGAATTTCACCAAAGACAATAATCATATACGTTTTTAAATAAATCAAATTTTTCGTTTAAATAAGAATTTTCCTGGTATCGACTAACTAAAGCATCGAAGAGATAGTGCGTATTACAAACTACTTGTAAGAGTTAGAAGTTTTGAACTTAATTTTGACTAGACTTGAATATAATGTGAATTATAAAAAATGTAAATTGCACATTGGTCGCAAAAAGTGGACGTAAAAAAACGAATTCAAATAAAAAAAAAGAATTTCCTATTTTTGCTCCCTTAAATGTTTTGAATCGATACAGAAAATAATAACTTTGAATTTGACGGTAATATAAAAGTTTTTAACATTTTGTAAAATTATTTTCATTGAATCCACCCTTCAGTTCTTATTGGGAACGAAATAAATTGTAAAGTACGGGACGTCGCTGAAGAAGTTCTTTGTTTGGAATCGAGGGTCGTATTAACGGAATGATTCGCAGTGATTGGGATTTCAGAGGCCCTTGACTGGAAATAATGAAGAAGGCAACGAAGGGGGCTTCTTTTCTCTGTTTTCCTTAACTTTGCTTATTTTCCCGTCTTCCGATTTGCCCTGAAATTTCGCCGTTTTCAAGAACGAACGCGAGGAGATTAACTTCAAGGGGCAGATATCCAATATAAGAATACTCGAATTCCCTGGTGGAAAATGGTTAAATTGTATGATCAAATACAACACCTAAGAAATTATTTAAAAAATTGGAAAATTGTGTTTCTCGAAAATTTTTACTAAAGATTGAAAATACTTGTTATTTTTAAAACACAACAAAAAAGATTACAATAGACGTTTTTTGCGTATTAATTCATTGCTGTTAGGATTAGTATATCTGACATTGGTAAAAATATCGCTTAAAAAAATTCAATTCAAAGTCAATTGTGTCGAATTAAAAAATGGCTAACCGGACTAAATGGCTAAATCGTAACGCGTAACATTCGGAGATCTTTATGATCACTGATTATGTATTTTAAGTCAGGTTTTAAAAAATGCAAAATGGAAGATCCAATATTGTGGTGGAATTTGTTAAATGATCGAATCAATTTAAACTTGGTAAAATGGTACTCAGGAGAGACTTTTTGGACACTGATTCCAAAATTTAAAGTTAGTTTTAAACAATTCAAAACACAATATGTTGGTTGCATTTGTTAAAATCAATCATAAACGTACTTGGTTCAGAATTCTAAACGGGTTCTTAATCAGCAAAGTAGTTAAATTATTAATAATGTTGCCACACTCTTACAGCGTGGAGGTACACAATTCTGTATTTTTTGTTGTTGTAATTGTGTAATAAATCAAAGTTGATTAGAATAAAAGTTTATTAAGTTAAGTATCATTTTTTAGTAAGTGTTTTATTAAGTTTGTTAAGTATCATTTACAACCGTTTCTCGCGACAGTTCGTCGTAGACTACATTCCGAAATTATCGGTGGGTCGTTTAGTCCCCGAAATTTGAATACTAAATACTGTTTACATTCTTACTGTTTACATTCAGTAGCTATTTTTGGATATCCATTTCGAAATTCAATTTTTGTTAATTCTCCTATCTTCTAGCCTTAACATTTTCTCGGAGGGATACTTCGTCGTTAATGCGATAAAATATCAAAATAACTGAAAAAAAAAAATAGTTTTGTTAATTAATTACGTATAATTTGTTTATTTTTTACCTTACAGTATTTTTATGCACTTAAAGTTCACATTGTCGGAGTCCAAGGAAAATGCAAAAATTTTATTATTATTTTTACTTTATTTGTCTGACTGGGTCATTTGAGTTTTCTATATGATGCATCAGTATTTACAATTATTAAATTGCTTTTTATCAATCAAGGGCCTAAAAACTAATAATAAACCAAAAATTCGTTGGACTCCAACGATGCGAATTTCAAGTATGTATTGGTTGATAACGTCAATTCCTAACCTGGAAATTTAATATTTTCAAACCCAAAATCATAATTTAAATATTTTGGGTTAGTCATCTTAAATATCGATGTGTAATTTCAGCTTTTTTTCTTCCATTCTATTATTAATTCAAACGAACCGAAAACCGCCAGATAGATGGTCTCGTAGAGATTATAAACGAGCGTTTTTGCGTGCTGCAAGCGATCGACTTCATAATTCAATCATAAAATTACGTACGCGTAACGTAGTATTTAGATTAGGATCGTGCGTCAATGACAAAAGCGTGTCGTCGTTCCGGCGTCCACCGGCTCGGTGATTTCCAAGTTAATTCTTCCATTTAATTTCACGCAGACTAAATCGCTACCACTTCCCACACGCTGCAAACAGATGGCAGGTGAGGCCTATCGCTAAAGAATCAAGAAAGTGAATCGGACAGGACGTCGGGATTAAAAGCAACAAGCGAGAGAGTTAATTCGACCGAGGGGGAGAACGGAAGGAACGTCTAACGCACTCCCAAATCGAACAATGGAAAGACGAATCGAAAAGATCCAACGAGCATTGAGCTTTAGTCAAATATGTCTCGACGGACTGCTGCTCCGGCGCGATTACGTCATTTCAACATTATTTTTACGCGTTCGGAGTAGCGCAATTCGAGCGAAAAAGTGCATAGCGCCATTCTCGGCGAGAAATGATTCATGCACTATGACGTCACAAGTGGCTGGATATGGAAACAATCGAAGCGCAATCGGTCGACCGTCGAAATTGTTAGTGACTTAATGCCGATGTGGGTGTCGACGTTGGACTATTTTGGAATGATACCATAACTGTCGATAATGGAGCTAATCGTTGATTAAAATGGGTAGAATAAACACGTTAGAACTCGTAAGATTTTTTTACTTTACTTTATAATCATTGTTTTACAGACGGTATTAGACATTTGAGGTTATGTATACGATTTATTTTTAATTACATAAAGAAATAGTAAATAGAACAATATTATTGTCTGGTTTACTATGTAAAATAGTAAAGCGAACTACTTTCTATAATAACTCGGGGTTACTGAAATTGAAACCGAGGTCAGTTTTTCCAAAATCCAAATGGAGGATAGTACCTGGAATATTGAACAAAGTTTGTGAAAATTAGAACTCGGAAGTTTTCGGGGTCACTGAGTTGGACTCCGATAGGAGTTTTTCGAAATTCTAAATGGAGATCCAAAATGACGGATAATATCTGGAATATTGAATAAAGTTTGTGAAAATTAGAACTCGGAAGTTTTTGGGGTCTCTGAGTTCTATTCCGTGATGAGTTTTACGAATTTCAAAATGCAGGTTCAAAATGGCGGAAAATACCAGGGAACTTGAACAAAGCCTGTGAAAAATAAAACTTGGGAGTTTTTGGCGTCATTGAGTTCGACTCCGATACGAGTTTTTCGAAAGTTTAAATGGAGGTTCAAAATGGCGAAAAATACCAGGAAAATTGAATAAAGCTTGTGAAAATTAGAACTCGGGAGTTTTTGGCGTCACTGAGTTCGACTCCGACTCACTGAGTTCGAAGCCTCACCTGATGATTAATTTAAGATGTAACAATTTTAAGACTTATTTTTTTCTGTGTATGATGTTGAAGTTTGTAATCAATAACAATAATTAAAAGTATGTAGTAACAACTATTTTACAATCTAACTGAACATAAAAAAGATACGTCTTTTAGCATAAATTTGTTTATAACATAAAAAATGACTAACAGTATTGTCAGATTGACAAACATAAACACTAGAACACTAAATATGCAAACAAAAAACGGAAAAATAGGGCCAAAATATAGGCCGTATAAGGCCATTATGGCTTAAAGGGTTAATTTATCATCTATGAAGATTCGTTCAAATAGAGCACAATACATATAACTTGAACAGAATATAATAACGGTTTTAAAAAGTCATGTGCACTGTGTGTGAAAAATGGATGGATAGTGAAGTAATACATTGCAATTTTAACGCTTTCAAGAGCGTCACGCACAAACGCGACGAATCGCGTAAAGTTTGTAAAACCACGTTGTAAAGTAGCGTTTCAAAAGCGCCGTAAAGTAATAATTTCATAATATTATTACGGAAAGGGGGAGGTTTGCTATATTGAATTTTCCGAAGAGGGCGTTCGAAAGAGTCGACCGGGGTGAACGGGACGGATAAGGGAAAAACGAGGGTAGAATCCTGTTCATGGAGTCGTCCGATTTTCTCCGGCTTTTGCCGAAAGGCACCAAAATTATTTCATGTAATCTCGCAATTTGGCAGACCCTCCTTCCACTCTTTTGTCGTGCTGGAGGCCCATATCAACACAGTGCCTGTTCAAATTCGGTACGAATCCAAGACATCCAAGCCCACCGACCGAGACGTGCACTAAATAAAACGTGTACGGTACACAAAGCATTCCCCTCCATTTTTTTTTGTCGAATTTTCCTTTGGAAACTTGCAGTTATCTCCCTTAGTGTGGATTAGACCTGAGGAGTTCTCACGGTAACTTTCGGAAGTTAAGAGCACGCCCAGTAATCGAAAGTGTAACACCTACGGAAATTGCCACGTAAATATCCCCATTCGAGTACGATTCACAAGAGAATTGAGTTTTATTAAAGATACTAGATCGTTTAAAAGGCGTCAGTACTATTTAAATACAAAAATGTGTCATTTTATTTTGATTGTTTATGAATTCTTAGATTACTTACTAGTAAAGGGTGGGGTAGTGTCAATCTCTGAAATATACAACTCTCGATTTTTTTAGAGTGACAATTCGCTCTTGACAAAGTGAAAATTTGACCACTCTAGTAAACAAAGCGAATTGTTATTTCTTAAAAGCTAATTTTAACTCCATTTAGAGTACTCTCAATTCAAGAAGTTCAGAGATAACTCGTCCGTTTCTTTCACCGATTAATTGGCACTGTAAATAATTGTTTGTGAAAAGTGGCGTAACTGGTACTGTATCATATATACACACATTTGAATAACTTTTGAAGATTTCAACCGATTTGAACCAAAATTGGTATGACAACCTTTTATATAGTATAAATTTCAACATTGAGGTTTTGGGGTCGCTCATTGCAAATTTATTGTCAGTTTCGCATAATTTTTGATAATGGACATATAATAACATATATAATACACTAGAACCTCGATTTACAGACCTAAATCGAGAATGACGACACGACGTCATCTCATTGGCGCAAAGTGTCAGAACTAAGATCTAAGTTTCTAGAAAAAATGAAAATTTGAGTTTCAACCCTTATTTTTTCACTTCTTTCCTCCACTTCAACCCTCATTTTTCAATCCTTATTTTTCAACCGTTATTTTTCACCCCTTTAGAATGTTATAAAATAGAAACTGAATTGTGAAATGGAATCAGCTGTATCAAAAACTCTAGATCAAAGTTTCTGGAAAAAATTGAAAATTTGACACTCAATCCTTCTTTTTTCGCTTCTTTCTTCCACTTCAACCCTTATTTCCCATCCCTTTAGATTGTTATAAAATAGAAACGGAATTGTGAAATGGAATTAGCTGTATCAAGAACCTCTAGATCTAAGTTTTCTAGAAAAACTGAAAATTTCACTCTCCTTCCTTATTTTTCACCCCTTTAGGATGTTGCAAAATGGAAATTGACCTTGGAAATGGAATCAGAAGCACAGAAATAGATTTCACGTATTTTAGTGGATGATTCGCTTCTACCAGAATTTGCACGAAAAATGGAAAATGCTGCACCAGTTAACCGGTTAACATGAAACTCCTAATATATTACGAAAGGGTTAAATGCTGCTCAGAAAGTGTTTTTAAGTAGACTTATACGTCGCTCTACAGGACTTCTCCGAAAAGTCTTAAAAGCTCTTTAAGAACAGCACAAAGAATACTTAAAGAACTCTTACAACTTTTAAGACTTAAAAATTGTAAAGATATTAACGCAATTCTTTCGGCCAATTTTATTATATTTTCAGAGAAAACTACTACCACTGGTATACTAATAATCTTTTTTTGCATATTTTTTATAACATCATTATTTAAATAATAATAGCAGTTTAGTTTAGTTTCGGGTACTTATTTCTCGTTATGCTAACAAGTTTTCCACTAAACTTTTTCGGTCTCAAACGCTTATTTGGTTTTGATCTGTAGTTAAGCGTCACTCAAAATTGCAAATTAATATTTTCATATCTTATATTGAATGTTTTGCTATTTTTATTATCTTTAAATATTTTAATAATGTTATATTTGAAAAATTTCAAGTTTTTGATACTTCATATGTACATTTTTACTTGCTTTGTAATGATGCATCGAAAAACATATAAAATATAAAGAAAACTTAAAATATATGTAAGGTGAATTTCAACTAAAATACAAAATGTAGATGTAGCTTATACCGGATCGAAATAAGAAGCATCTACGTCGAAGTTTCCCAGAAAATACCGCTCGAAATGCATAATTCAAGCGACAGGTTTAAGGGGTCCGAAAGGGATTGTAATTAATAAAATATGAACTGTAAGTGCGAGCAAAGCTTCTTTACGAAAAAGCCGCTGCGACGAGTCCGGACGACTCTTGATCGAAAAGCTTGAGTTTCACTATACCATATGATTGGCTAAAAGCTTCATAAAAAATGTTTTGTTAGCATGCGATTATGAAATGTTGGCTATTGATTAACATTTCATTACGCAATCAAATATGAACATTAATAAATAGTTTCAGCAATTCTGTTTGTAAATATTTTTTATTATCGTCATGTGCTCTGTTGTCGAGAAAATGACAGTTATCCGTGACAAAGTGAATTTTTTTCTGTGATTTCATGTCATATGACTTGGTTTCTTCATTTTTCAGTTTTTTTTCGAGTTGAGTTTATATTTTTGTATTCATTTTTTTCGAGACTTATTTTAACATTTTTGTTTCAACATGTTGACTTTTTAAAATCTTTTACATTTTAGGGGTTTTGGATTGTTTCCTTTGACATTGTTTACAGGTTATAAAATGTTACTTTTTCTTAAATAATTTTGTTTTTTTTTCGGTCACATAAATAATAATAGAAATTAAAAATGGTTGAGTTTAATAAACTTTTCAAAAAATTAGAAGAAAAGGAAAAAGAAGTCAATAATTTGGAGGGTTTTTTTGAAATATTAATAACAAATAAATATTTAAACACGTTTCGACTCTGATATGAGTTAATAAAAATTCAGAGCCTTGAAGAGGATTCATATCAGAGTCGAAACGTTGCCAAATATTTATTTATTATTTATATTTCAAAAACACGATCCAAATTATTGACCCTTGTTTGTTTTTTCCTCTTCCACTAATTTTAAAAAATCGTATTAAACTCAACCATTTTTAATTTCTATTATTTATGTGACCAAAAAAAAAAAAACTAAAAATATGTTAATTTATAGATCGGTCGAAAATTAAAACCTTATGAAATGTATATTGTAAAATGTTATTCATTCCTTACAAAGCATAATACGAATAGTTCATTCGATAATTTTGGTTTCAGAAATGATTAATGAAGAACTAGACTTATCAAATCCCGAATGTACCATTCCACAAATCAATACAAAGGATGTGTACAATAAAAGTATGGAAAAACGTTCGACTAATCATAAGAATATTGACAAAATCATGAATCATTTGGAAAATATGAAATTGGCTTCACCCTTATGAACTTGAAGTACATTTAACTACAGTATTGTTGTTGTGTAATAAGAAATGCTTTGTTGAAATTAATCAATTTTATGCAATGATAAAAAAAGTACAGATTAAAGTGGAAATGGTCCAATTTTTCTTATCATTACTGTGTAAAAATAAATAAATTGCAATATTTTTTAATCAAAGAATATCAGAAAACTGTTGTTATTATCAATTTCTTTGTTTTTGAATTATGTAGACACTGAATCACACAAAATTCGAAATGTGGAACGCAGGCTTCCAACGACGTCATTACCAAGAAATCATATCAAATGATGACCGTTAGATCGCACATTTACGGATGATTAAGAGTGAATCCAAGTAGGCAGGCGCAATTAGGACGATTGGCTTGGGTCGTACAATTTTCGCAGGATTCCATCTCAACTGAAACACATTTGTAGCTGTAGCAATTCTATCCCTCTCTTTGTTTCGATCTCATGCGCGTGCGCGTTAATTTCAGAACTTTGGACACGTTCTGCAGTCCCTCCTAGCGGATTTATCGAAAAAGTAGTAATGTGAGGTATTTATTAGCGTCGTAAAGTTGAAGGTAACACAAAGTATATTACATTTTTTTCATCCTTGACAATTCTTATATATTTCATAAAAAGTGTTCAAACAGAATTAACGCGTTATATCCCTCATAATGGCAACTGGGATTAGATTAGTTTTTTGATAAATCAGCGATACTCGGAGGATGTTGCGGTTTTCCAACTCGATGAGAAACTTACGAGGTTTCGGAAGCTCTGGGAAACATTACGTTCCCTGGAGAATTTCCGCACAAAGGAAGACGGAAAATACGAAACGTTTTCGCAACTCCAAAGTTAATACTTACACGTATACTCAAAGTATTTGCTTGGAATAAGCGTGTAGACTATACGTAAATCTCTTTGGCCACTGTTAATGCAAAACCAACCTACCGTCGCAGTTCCTCCTTCAGGTTTTGCTACGTGAAGCATATACGTGCTCCCAGCCTAATCCAGAGATTTGTCTCCCGAGTACTTTAGGCATTTCGATCTCGAGTATAATCTCGTTTGCGCCACTTTATTACGCCCAGCAGCGAGTTTTAGGGGTTGGAAATGTCGTCAAGTTCCGTCGTTTTGCAAAATTTTAACGAAAAGTTAGTTAATTTCGTGTTTTATGGAGTGTGCAGGGTGAATTTCAATCTTTTGAAAGAATTTTAGGTAATTTGTGTCTTTAAAAATCAATTTTGTAATCGTGATGGCGCAAACAATTAATGAAGTATTTCAGGGACATACACTTTCGCTATATAACGATTTTCGTCGTTACTATCGTAAGTCCTTAACCCCTTTGACTGTCACGAGAATTTCACAAAAAATGTCCAAATTGTATAAAAAAAAAATTTGATTGGAATTTACTTCAACTTCGTGTATAGGAGTATTTTGGGACGCTGATTACGAATCTGAAGTCATATTTTGAAAGTTCAAAATGGCGGACAAATTTTCAAAATTCCAACAATTTTGCTTGAAATTTGTTACTCGCGGGTTTTCGGGGTCGCTGATTACGAATCTAAAGTCAGATTTTGATAATACAAAATGGCGGAAAAATTTCTTAAATTTCAACCATTTGATATTTGTTACCCTGGGGTTTTCGGGTCCGTTGATTATGAATTTGAAGTTGGATTTGGTAATTTTCAACCAAAATGGTTCCATTTTCTGAAAATTTCTCTGCCATATCGCAGCCGTCAGTTTAAATTTTCTGTCAGTCTGGGAAAAGTCCAAAATGACAAACATCTTCGTCATTGGCAGTCAAGGGGTTAACAATATCCTAAATCTCTCGAGGTAATTTTTATTTTTTAGTCGTTTTAACTACTTTTTAAGAAAATGTAAAGAAAAAAAATAATTTCGAGAATGGAAGAATCGATTAAAAATAAGAAACGACTGCCAGTCATCCCGTCTGGATTAAAGGCTTGTAACAGAAAACAAAGGAACCCGTCGGAATCACATCAGCAATAGGCTCGAAGGGCAAAGAGACGCAAGGGCGAACTGTCTGCGAGAAAAATGAATGAACGCCGCATTTTACGTCCGTCGTCGGTTCAGTACGATAAATTCTTTGAGCCTTCTTTCGGAACACTCGGTTCCACGTCCTCGTCAACTAAGGATTTTTCCTTTTAGCTTACACTTACACTCCGTAAACACCACACCCCCTCGTTTTTTTTTGTCGTACTATAATCATCAGCAGTCTCGACCTTTCTCCATGTTCACGACCTCGACGGTGACGCACTTGATTTATCATAACACACCGACTAAGACGCGGTAAAAGATCGTAATTTATTTTTCATCGCTCCATTTCACCCGAAAGTGTTTTCGCAAGTCCAAATTATGTAAAGGACTTTGCTGGTACTTGCCGCGACCTGGGGAGAACTTAATTGAAAGTTAGATAACGCAGATTTTTCTTTCGCATGGAAAAATCCGTGCCTTTGAAGAAGGTTTCCCGTATATTACACTGCACAATTAAGCCTCTTGTGCTTCAAAAGTTGTAGTAGGATCTTTATTCGGGAAACTTGGGCTGGTTTGTGTTGGGAATTTGTATATAGTTAGAGTGAATATTAAAAGAAAGGTCTTGTCATTTTTTTCCTGGGATTTACAAAAAGTTGATTTTTTTAATTTTTGTATTCCAGCATTCGTAACTTTGGTAAATATACATTTTTTTATTTCTAAATTAATAACAATTTTTTAATCAATGTTTAGGTAAGAATAGAAAAGAATGAAAGTAATCAAAATTAAAAATGGCTGCTAAATTCGATTTTTTTCAGAATCATAGTCGTGTGTACTCGATCAATGACACTTCAAACTCGGTTCCCGGGTTTTTTGGGATCGCTGAATCTAAATTTAAAATTGGTTTTCAACAATACAAAATGACGGATCCAACATGGCAAACGTGTTTACTAAAATCAAATTAAATCTCTTTATTCTTGGTACTTAGTAGTTTTTGTGGTTGCTGATTCCGGATTAAGGATCCGCCATTTTGAATTTTTGAAATCTAACATCAGAGTTGGACTCAACGACCCTGACAAACTAACGGGTACCAAGTTTGAAATCATTTAATTCGGGTCAATCGATTGCATATATGCGACAATGATTTTGACAAAAAATCGATTTAGTAGGCATTTTTGAGCCGACATTTTGAAATTTAATATTTTACAACAGTTCCACCTTCTAGCCCAAACATTGTTGACGAGATGTTTATAAATATATATATAAAATATCTGAGGTATTCTAGTGTGGGAAGTGATACAAAATGTCTATAAGTGAAAAAAACCTACAAAGTTGGTTTTTGCTAAATCCATTGTTAAGAAAAAGATTGGGTGCATCTAAAAAACCGGACAAATCACAATACAGACACTTAAAAAATCCGGCATTCAAAAACCAGGCATTTCAACAAACAGACAATAAAAAACCAGGCATTTCAAAATGTACATATTCTGAAAATGTAACTAATGATTGATTTCGTGCTTAATAAATAACCCCAGTGAGGTCTCAAGGACCCCCGACATCATTTTTTTTATGCACTGAACGCACCAATCGGAGTTGTCTGTATTTTGAAATATCGAGTTTCTGAAATGTCTGGTTTTTGAAGTGTCTGGTTTTTGAGGTGCTCCCAAAATATTTACATTCCACCATTAAACTAAAAGTGTACCATAAACTATTTTTTCAATTTTTCCGAAATATTTGGAGTAACGGTAACTTTGCTAGGGTCAAAATAAAAAAGCGCATGCTCTTCTATGTTATTTTGCGGTTCATGAATCATAATGATGGGTCCCCTATTTTCCATTACCAGGGACTTCTGTAGTTTTAATTCCACCTTTGCACATTTTTTTAGTAAGTCCTAACCCTTAACTGGTGATGACGTCTATAGACGTCATATCAATATCTTTTAAAAGATAACGACTCAATCAATCGTCTTGAAGTTTGTACCTGAAGGGTTTTTAGGGTCGCTGAATTCAAATTTAGGTCAAAATTTCCAATTTCAAAATGTCCGATCCAATATGGCGATCGAAAAAGCATAAAAGTTTTTCATTTTCAGCAATGTTTACTACTCATAGGTTTTTGCGGTCGCTGAATTCAAATTTGAGGTCAAAATTTTAAAAATAAAAATCGCCGATCCAATACGGCGATCGAAAAAGCATAAAAGTTTTTACCCAAAAACTCCCGAGTAACAAATTTCTGTTACATTAAGTAACTGTTTGCATTTTGGTCCGCCATCTTGGATCCGCTATTTTGAATTTTTAAATTCTGACATCAGATTCGTAATCAGCGACCCTCAAAACCCCTATAATTAACATTGGCATCGAAATTGGACGAAAACTGGTTCGTACCAGTTTTTGCACTTTTTTTGAAAACGCCTATCATTGAAGGGGTTACGAGTCATCTAGATGTTTTCAAGCAATAAAACGGTAATTTCCACAACAAAAGAAAATATTGTCATAAATAGTAATGTCATTATTTATCTTCCTCTATTCTAAAAAATCAAATTAAATATTCTTCTTTACCAGAGCATCCAAAATAATGTGGACTTGAAACTCATCTTTATAATAAAAATTATACAATTTAACATCTGTACCAATTTTTTTTTCGTTTATATTTTACGGTCTAGAGTATATTATAGAGTATCTTATTTATACTCCAGCACCTTTTTTGGAGTAATACACTCCCAAGATTAGGAAAAGAAACATAATTGAAATGGAAAGGTTTTTTGTTGATTTCGAGGGTCTGTTATACATTATGTAACGGACGTCGTATCCGTAGGACGGTTTATCGTAATGAGAAGCACCGTAATGAGCGGGAAGACGTAGGGGGCAAGACCGGGAAAGGGTAAGAATCCCCCTTATCCCGTAGGAATTTCGCTTACACCGTAAATAAAGGAGTAGGCGGGGAAACGGCTCGTTATAGTTTCCTCGCGTCGAGACGATCGTAACTCCTTCTGCCCGAAGATTTATGTGAGGGGACCAAAGAAAGAAAGCTGCAGAACGATATAGGAAAAATTAACGGATGAGCACGGGACGTAGAAACGTAAGTTTACAGGCAAGAGGGGAGGACACAATGACTCCAGCGCTACCTATCGAGGAATAATTCAATTTAAAACGGAGATATACGCCAGTTATCAATATAATCGTGACATTCTGTAATGCGGAGCATTTTTCGGCCTTAAAGTGGTGGAGCCTGCGGAGATGCGAAGACAAAGGAGCCGCTGAATAACTTTACATTTGGCGCCCAACGAGTGCGCCGTTGACCCACTGCTAAGCTCCTATCTCCCTCTTGTCGACTCCCTCTATTTTTTTGTCACTTCTGGAGAGGGCGAAACTCGAGACAAAGAAAATGATCCCCTGTTGGTCCACACCCTCGTTTCTACTGGCGGCACGCTTCGGGCGTTGGAAATAATCGATTTTCAGCCGCGCTTTGTCTACTTTTCCCAGCCCTTCCCTTTGTCTTTCTCGCTTTTCTCGATTTCGCATCACTCACGCTCTTGATCTTTCGTTCCGCCTAAGCATCACATGTTTTTTTTTTGCGTTTTGCGAACACAATGAATGACAGGAGAGACAGGCGCTCCGAATTTGTTGGAAACTTCCTTTGCTTCTGGGCGTATAACTCGATTTTGCGCCCTGTCGTATTAAAAAAGATCGTATGCAACACGGGCGAAATATCGATCTCCGACGAGTGTGAAACATCGCACTGGTTACATAATATACTATTTCGAATTGAGAGAAATTATATCGATCATTTTATCATCCGCATGGCATGGAACGTACACTGGTCCTTCGATGTGGAGAAGTCGTAAGATTAATTCAAACCGCTTAGAAATCTTGAGTATATAGGAGATAAGTTTTATGACTTTAAACTAAAGAGCGATTTTCCAGAAAGTTCGATATTATTTTTTAACAGCTAATAATCCTGTCAGATGCTTTTCTGAGGAAGAAATCTTGAAGAACACTTTCGTATCACAGATAATTAGAATTCAGATATTCGTCGTGATTAATTATACCTCTCGGAAGCAAGCGAAGCTCATTTTCCAACTTGGATGGAACGGGAAATTTTCGCCACTGGCATAATAAGCGTAAAATGTGCGTCAAGCTAAAGAGTTCACTCGAAGCGACGAAGGGATGTAAAGGTCTCGATCTAAAGGAAGGGAACTTGCAAAAGAGATGATAAATCCTTAAGAACTCTTTCGATCACGAAGCGATAGGGACATCAGCCCTTGTAACGGGAGCAGCCAGGCGTTTCTTAATCCAGGTAAGGACTGCGAATGAGCGCACTTTTAAGACTTCTTTTCCTTCCCAGTGTCAACCTTGATAATTCCGATTTTCTCGAGCTATGAACTCCGATGGAATTTTCAATACAAGTTTGTGTACACGTGTGCAATTTTAATGCCTCGTTCGGTGGAACATCTTTTCATTACCTGTTCAACGAATCGAAAAGCAAATTGTGAAGGAGGGAAACTGCTGAATTTGAAATATGATTTCTCCCGTCTGCGCGAGGCAATTTAATTTGGCTTAAAAATTAAGGGTAAGGGCTCGCATTTATTGTGTTCGAGAATAGTGAACTTCTTTCTTAATTGGATGTAATTGAACGGAATCTGCTGTAATTTTTAGATCGTCGGGTTTTTTATGGGATCTTTTATTTTGCGATATTCAGTGGAAATGTTTCTCTGAAGTCTGATATAGTTCCAGTATAATATCGTAGGCCGACGTAAGTATGCACGTCTCGAGTCGTAATAAAATGAATCTAAACGCCGAAAGTACCCTTTTCCCTCCCTTCCTTAATAAAACGAGTTTTCTTATATTTTTCACGTGCGCTTTTCCCGATGAAAATACGCTACAGATATGATGAATAAAAAAAACGATGTACTAAAATAAATACTAAAAGAGCTATGTATTTTTTATGGTCATCCGGTATTGTTTCGCGAAACGACGACCGCGATATAAAAGTTTGACCACATCCGCACCAGAAAAAGGGACGGTAGAGACCTCGAAAAAAAAGACAGGTCTCGGTACACGATCCAGCAGTTTCGGCGATCGTAAACTCGCGATCGTTTAATGGAATTTGATTCGGCAGCTGCCAGGCTATGCCATACCAGAGAGGAAGGAAGGTGCTCGCAAAATGGGGCGATCGTACCGTATGAAACGCAATAGCCGCCGCGTAATACCGTTTGTACCAATGTACGTGAGGAGAATTGTTACTAGAATGAATCATTATCGCTAAATGATTTTACTTGTTGCGAAATATTGTTTTGACCTTTTTGAAAAAAATGATGCAGGATTGAACGTTTTTTATATGGAGCGGATTTACTTGAAACGCATTGATTAACCTTTAGAGGACGGGGAATTTGGAATTTTCAATTTCTCAGAATTTTCTATAAAAAACACATAATATGTGTCTCTAATATTGGGAAATACTCATATGTAAAGTGTCTATCCATGGTCGAGCCACTATAGTGGCTTTCCCGTCCCCAGAGGTGTAAAGTTAATTTTGATACTTTGAAAGAATTGTTTCATTGGACTTAAACTGATATAATAAAATGAAAAAAAATTCTACGAGCTAACTTTGATATTATTATTCATAAACCAATGATAAGATTGTTGGAATTCAAAATGGCGCATCTAAAATGGCGGATACAAGTCGGTATTACCTTCGTGAGGGAAAAACGCCTATCAATTTTGATAAACGCGTTTAGATAGATGAGATTTCATAAAGTTTCTAGTAGTTAGACCCCATGACATTAGTTTCTTCGCGAACCGATAGGTGGCGTTTTTCCATCCACAAGCGGAGCGTCACCGGGGAATTACATAGAGTCGACAATTCCCCTTATTTTAGGGGTAGTTTGTGTTTTTTTTTTGTAATTTTTCACTAATCACATAAAACTCGTCATCAGTATGCCCAAAAGCCCAGAATGAACCTATTTTACAAAGTAACATGAGAAATTTCTGTAAGCCATATAGAGGTTTTCCCGTCCTCTAAAGGTTAAGGAGTTTGAAGTTGTTGATCACAAACTATATCCACCATTTTTTAACCCTCCGGCCGTAAAACTCGATTTCTCGGCCTAGGGCGAAATATTCGGCAGCGAATTATCGAGTCCTGTGACAATTGGGTACAAAAATATATTATTATGGTCACGGGCGAAATATCGATCTCCGACGAGTGTGATTGGTACCCTCACTTCGCTCGGGCGACAAACTTCACAATCGTCGAAGAATGATAATTGCGCCCTTGACACATCATGTCCTATTGAACTTTCTAAAATGAACAGATTTAAGGCACCGAAAAAAATGTGTAAAGTCAAATTTTACGCATACAATTACACAAAAATTTTGTTTTATAATTTTTAAACATGGTATTTCCTATTCAACAGCCTACAGTTTTCAAAAAATATTTGAAAAATATGGTTTCTTCTCCATTGTTTTTGTCTTTTTTGAAACTCCGAACAGTAATCGATACGTCTTTTTTTTATCGACAAAGAAGAATGTTTAAGGGTCGAAGCTGATCCCTTAATCGATCGAAACCCTCTGATATATATATATTAATATGAACGCATAGATAAATGAAGGAGACTCATTTCTAGAAAAGTTGGTGTTTGAGGGTTTTTTGGTTGTGAATTTCGAATCTGAGGTCACATTTACAAATAGTTTTTCATACAAAATCATGACCACAAAAACATCTGCATCCTCTTTTTTATGAAAAAAGTAACGCCATTTTCGATGCTCCATTTTGAATATTGCAAATTTCACTTTAGACTCAAATTCAGCGACTCAAAAGGTCACTAGTTATCAAGTATTATGAAGAGCAACAAATTTAGTCCGCCATTTGGAATTTTGTAAATATGACCTCGGATTCAAACTCGTCGAAGAACAAAATCCTCAGATATCAACTTTTATGGATATAAGCTTCAATTCAGATGTTAGTGCATGCTATTATTTATTTTAGGGGTTTTCGAACAATTCAGGGATCAGTTTCCACCCTTAAACCTTCTTCTTTACCGATAAAAAAATACTCATCATTATTTCGGAATTCTGGAAATATGCCAGCTTGTAGTGCAATAGTCGTGTCACACTTGCGTAGTGTCACTTGTCAGTACAAATTTCAAGTCCATCAGCATTGCTTTTCAAGTTATCATGTTCTGAAATTTGAAAATTCTCATTTTGACAAAAAGACCTTCTTCAATTTTGCAAGTTGTTGCTTTTAGAGGCTGTCATTCGCCGATACTTGAAGTTCACATTATTGGAGTATAATGTAAATTCCAAGAAATGTTTGATTATTTTAATTTGTTAGGCACATTATTGAAAAAAAGCAATGTAAATACTTATGCATTGCGTCAAAAACATAAATGACACGACCAGAAACGAATAAGAAACAACAACTGTCGAAAAAATATGAATAAACAATTTTCTTTACCGACTGATTTTTATAGTCTTCATAAAGCTCGAGCATTTGATACAGGTTGAAAAAAATGAATAAACATTTTTCGACTTTTTAAAAGTATTGCACTGAAATAGCCTCTTAAACGACTAGTTACAAAAGAATTAATCATTAAAGAAATCAGGTCCAAACTATCTCAAACTACTATCCCAAAATTTTAACGATATTCTTTAGATATTTTGGGTGAGAGTCGAATCAAAAAGCCGACAGGTCAAAAAACCGACAGTTACAAAGCCGACAGTCCAAAAACCGACAGTCAAAAAGCCGACACATAAAAAAATAGACACATCGACAGGAGGACAATCATTTTTTGAACTGTCGGCTTTTTTGACTGTGGGTTTTTCGACTGTGGGCTTTATGACTGTCGATTTTTTTATCCGTATCCGATATTTTGCATTTATTTAAAAAAAAATACAAAAAATTAATTTCATATCTCTCCAATTAATAATAATTTTTCGTATAAAATTAACAATGGTATATGCATTTTTAGACAAGGAAATGATCCATACTGCCATTTAGGAAAATGTAAACCCAATTTTACCACACTACGCACACGGAATTAACAGATTTTAATAGATGCACATTCAACACTTCGTTCATGGCTGGTGCACATGGGCTAGTGGCTTTTGACATTTCCAACTGTTTTTTTCTTTGTTTCTGTTCAGTTTTGTTTCGTCGTAACGTTATCGTGATGCGTTTACGACGCCGACGTACAAACATGGCCGACATGTACGCTGTCAGATGTAATGCGCGAAGAGACGTACTGAAAGTTAATACGTTTTCTAGGTTTTATTAAATTTCACGTTCTGAGAGTAACGAACCGTAAAAGTTTCGGTTGCAACGAGAGAGTAATGAAAAAGCTCCTTCAACGATGGAAGTATTTTTGATATTTGTTAGCTTCGTTTTAAGTTCATTTAAACATTTGTACTATATTTCTTAGTTCGTAATATTTACTTTCGATCGTTTTCCTTAGATGGTAATTTTATCTCAAAATGAGGAAGACAATAGATTGAATGTTAGAAAGCTACAGTCAATAAATATTTTATTAATTAACACTAATTTATCATTTTTTTAGGTTAAGAATGCAATTTGTGTTGAAATTAAAGTAATATTTCATTTATTTAAAAATTATTATGGTTGTTGAATTAAGTAGCAGCGACATCCATATGAGAACCAAACAAGTCATTATTAAGTGTAGACAAAATTTGATTTTTAATATCTGTGGAATCACTATGAAAAGAAAATGTTATGCGATACAAATGTCCAGGTAGGACTTGAATGAAAACTTAAAACTTAAAATTTTCGACCAAGGACTATTTTATTTTACAATTAGTCAATAGTTTTGACACATGTGTGCAGTCGGAGTTCAAAGTTTAAGCTTTAGTTTAAATCACGTAAAATTTAATAGGAGTTAAAAAATGTGACTATTTACCCCAGATTTTTATAAAACTGATAGAATGGAGACATTTCTTTCTCTTTTCTTGTCTACACAGATTTAATTATTAAATCAATCGACTTTTTTTAGTAAAATAATTTAGGGTTTTAGTGTGTACTAAACAAATAACTACTAACTAAATAAATAAAACTAGTCCAATAATCAATATTCAACATTGTTAAAAAGTATTTCGTTTCTGATTTCTAAATAAACAATTTTCTTATTAACGCTTTTTACTAATCTGTAATTGATGACCGTTTGTTACTGGGTTGAATATGATAACTAATCGTTGAATATAATAAACAAATTATATGTAATTATGATAATTATATGTTGAATGTAATAAACAAAAAGAAAACATAAAAACGAATTTCCAGCCAAATTTCAACAAAACTCGACCAACATTTTATTTATCCAATACCCACAATTGCGAACTACCCAGTGACAACAGTAGTAAACAAACATTGCATCCTATATATCGTGTTAAATGTGGATCGAGCCAAACAAATAAAACAGCAGGATATGACATCGAAATTAAAGAGCTCGAGGCGGCAATAGGAAGTAGGTAAGGCCTTTAATGGCGAGACTGTGACCTTCTGCCGACGACGCGTCCGCGAACCAAACAAAAGGACGGAAGTAAGGTTGCTGCTTAAGAGCGACGCACTCTTATTTCTCTTGGAATTGGGCACAATGGGCATGCTACAAAAACGTCGAATATCTCAAAGTAACGAAACGGGAAGTAGACACTCGTGCAAAAAAAACGTATATTAAGACGTTATTGCAATTTGGGGGAAAGTTTTCTATTTTGACAGTTGCATTATTTTTTTGACGAATAAAACACTTTAATTGAAAATTTGTCAATATATAACAATTATTTGAACATTAGTGATTTTATTGTTTTTTATTATGTTTTCTGTAATTTCCTTTCACGTATTACATAACGAATTATTTTAAATTTTGTCCAATTTTCTTGAAACTATAAATTCTTCAGGGGTTAACTCCATTTGCAACGTAAAAAATAGATCATATTTATGAAAGTTTCAGAAGAAAACTACGAAACTTTTTTAAACGTCATTATAAAAGCCGACAACTCTGAACTGAAAAGTAGACAGCTCAAAAACCGACAGTCATAAGGCCGACGGTCAAAAAGCCGACACATAAAAAAATAGACACATCGACAAGAGGTTAGTCATTTTTAGAAGTGATGGTTTTTTAACTGTCGGTATTTTAACCTGTTAGCTTTTTCATTTGTCGATTTATCGGTTCGGGTCGAAAAACCGACAAATTGAAAAACCGACAGGTCAAATAACGGACAGTCATAAAGCTGACAGTCGAAAAACCGACAGTTCAAAAAATGACTGCCCTCTGGTTGATGTGTCTATTTCTTTATGCATCGGCTTTTCGACGGTCGGCGTGATGACTGTCGGTTTTTCGACCTATCGCCGTGATGACTGTCGGTTTTTCGACCTGTCGGCTTTTTGATTTGTCGATTTTTCGACCCGCACCCTCATGAAACAGTTCAAAAAATGACTGTCCGATTGTCTATATCTCTATTTTTGGTGCGTCGCTTTTTTGACTGTTGGCTTTTCGACTGTCGGTTTTATGACTATCGGATTTTTGATTTGTCGGTTTTTCGACCCTTCCAGGTTTGTCGATCCGCACCCAAAATCGTTAGTCTAGAATTATTATTTTTGGTCACTGATTTTACATCAGTACTAACCTATTCAAAATTTTAAATGAAAATGACTAAAACAAATGACATATCAGGTTCAAAACCAACGGCCTCGAAAACCTCCAGATACGGAATTAAATTTAAATTATTTGTTTTACCGCCATATTGAATCCACCATTTTGTATTTCAAGAGTTATTCGTCAAATTCCCAAGCGACTTTGAAAAAAAAATTATTTATGCACAGAATAAATACTAATAAATAAATACTGAATGCGTTAACTACGTTAATAATACAATTTAAAGAAACGGAAGTGGTAATATGAGGTTACCACTATGACACAAAAAATTGACATCAGGCATGTTTAGAAATTGGCATTCGAATGTTATCATTGTATGTCTAATAATTTACTATCGGATAACAGTAAAAAACTGCAATTTTTTCATCTTCAGATCCAAAGCAAGTCTGTGCACAAATTGGGTGCGAGTCGAAAAACCGACAAATCAAAAAGCCGACAGGTCAAAAAGTCGACAGTCATAAAGCCGACAATGAAAGAGCCGACACATAAAAAAAGGACACATCAACAAGCGGACCATCATTTTTTGAAGTGTCGGTTTTTTGACCGTTGGCTTTTCAATTGTCTGATTTTGACTGTCTTTTTTTTGACCGGTCGGCTTTTTCATTTCTAGGTTTTTCGAGCCGCACTCCCCAAATTTTGAAATTTTATGTTATTATTCAAAATGCCACTATTCTACCCCCGATCGAATCTCCGTCGACTTTCCAAACAAATCGGGTACTTACCATCAACTCCTTGACAACGACCTCGTGAAATGCCGAGGCCCTTCAGGATGGCTCGTGCGTTTCATTACCGAGCAAACAATGTCGTCGAAATACAAGTTTGCCAGTTAAAATCGTTACGGGAGCGAGCGAGAGATGGCGACGGATCTCGCATAATCATTTCCCCATGGACCGTAATCCGAGCACCGTCGTATAATTCCGCCGAAGGCCGATATAACTGCGCGATGTTAACAAAGGTGCCGCGGCACATCCCGGTCGTTAAAACGTCCGAAAGGGCTCGAGAAAGTTCTGTCCGTTGTTCCGCGGCTGCCTGACGGAGGGTTGAAGCTTACCCCTGGAATCGTCCCGATGCATAACGGACTCTCGCGCGGACGTTTATAATCCCCGTAAATAACCCTCTCACGGCTATAAGATCCCGAAAAGCCAGGCCCTGACGTTTATGTAATCTCGCTGCAGCCCTAATAAAACCCTAAAACTTGTAGGGCTATAATCATTTCGACGGGTCCTTACCTCTCGAGCGCACGCCGTCTGCCTTTTTAACTGGAGAAAATTCAAGCGCGGAAAGGAGAACTTACCTTCTAGGTACGTGTTTACAGGGGTGGAGGTATGAAATTTAATTTCCACGCGCGTGCAGCGCTGTCGTGTTTGACGTTTTATTGTGGCCTGCTATAGCATGTGAGAAATTACATTTTTGAGAAATGAAAGACTCTCTAGTTCCGAAAAGGTATCACCATCAATTTTTATTGTAACTATGACGGTGCTTTTTTTGGTACGCCGATTAAGACTTACATAATGAATATTGGCGACAAGGTTATTTTCAAATCTGAAAAATTTATTTTTTGATAACCTAGATGTTTCCGACAAAATCTACAAAAATAGCCTGTTCCAATATGAAACTAGTACTTTAAGAAAAAATAAGGCCCGTAATATTTTTACGCATAAAAGTGACTTGTAAACATTCGCCAAATAACAACATCCTTAGATTGAATGTTGCAGTATGTTATATAGGGGCACCATTTCAAATATCTTATTTTACATTAGTAACGCAGAAGCAGATTTGTTGGCTTCTTTTTCGGGTGCACATCAAAAACCAGACAAATCACAAAACAGACACCTCAACAACCCGACATTCAAAAACCAGACATTTCAAATTACAGAATTCGAAAACCAAATATTTCGAAATGTACATCTTCTGAAAATGTAAGTAATGATTGAATATTCTAAGTAAGTTCAATAAATAATCAGGGGGTCAAACTGAATTGACCTTCAAGTGACCTACAAAATTAATCCCTTGGTCAAATATTTTTGATCTTGAAATGACTTTGCAGTGAGACCTCCAGGACGGGGATCCGAGATTATTTTTTTATGTAGTGTGGTTTTTGAATGTCTGTTTGAATGTCGGGTTTTTGAGGTGTCTATTTTTTTATTTGTCGGGTTTTTGAAGTGTCTGTTTTGTGATTTGTCTTGTTTTTGAGGTGCACCCTCTTTTTCGCCTTTTTCTCTTGTAAAAAATCACACAGCCCCACAAAAAAAACGAAAGTCTGGATCTGGAGGTCAAACTATACATATAATATATTTTTTGGGTCGCTGAATCCACATTTAACCCCATTACGTCAGATTTTTTACATAACCTCAAAAAAAACTCAAAAAATTCTATAATTGAAACTTAAAATGTTAAAATGAAGAACAGTTTATGCTTCGAAGTCCATACTACGTTTCTGTTATGTTCTTGGGGTCACTGAAACCATATTGAAAGCCTATTCAGCCCCATAACGTTAAGTTTTTGACATAACCTCAAAATGAATCCTAAAAATCTACTCTAAAATATTAAAGAAAAAATCTCTCCTGAAAGGCATACCATATTTACTACACAGTCCTGGTCACTACCGGAATGTACAGTGAATAGTTCTGGACAATACTGGACTGTACTGGAAGTACTGGACATTACTGAACTATACTGGACACTATTACGAAGTAAAGGAAAATTAAATTGGCAGGATTTTGGATACATTTCTTAAAACTCTATTGGTACAATTTATTCAACGGTTATCGAGCGTAGTATTGGGCGGATATGTTTAGAATTATAATAATCGTTTACTTAGTGACTATAATAATCTCATAATATTATCAATATAAACATGAAAAGCGTAAAACATTTTAATTACCAGTTATAACAAAATATTCAGTGAAATCTAATACAAATTTCTATTCTTTTATGTTACAGATGGAGGATGAAGGAAATCACGGCAATGACGATACGAGATGCTTTATTCTGTCGACATTGGCAGCCCTGCAGTGGTCCAGAGTTTCGTGCGTACTTTGTCGTACAGCGATGTTAGTCTTCGATAGGTATCCTCTGGTGGATGGCACATTTTTCCTCTCCCCAAGGCAATATACGTCCGCGTGCGCCGAGGTAAGCTATTTCAATTTTTATCCAAACCAGTGCTTCTTTAACCCTTTCCGGTCCACATTTTTCGACAAAAAACCTAATGATGGTTTCAAATAAAATTATTAATTTTCGCAACAAAAAAAATCAGGTCCCAATAAATGCTGACAATTATGAAAACATAAAATTCAGTTATTTATTTATAACAATAAACAGATATTAAAAAGTGTTATTAATGTGTCGGTTCTCGACTTATTTTGCTTTTACAGGTTAAAGTGGAGGGTCGTACGCAGTTCTTATCAGCGGTGTGCATGAGTTGCCTGGAAGGAAGCGGATCCGCTCCGGCCCGTTGTCGCTGTTGCGCCCAACCTTGGGATGGTTCCAGCCTGGTCCTTGGAACGATGTACAGTTATGATATCTTTGCAGCAATGCCATGTTGCACAGAACGTCTCAAGGTACGTCCCATACAATAATATTCAAGTACGCCAAGGATATCCGGTCTTGTTTGCATCATCTTGTCACGCTTGCTCATGCGGATTTAACTTTTCATCCCAACTACCTCATGCACTTTTCTGGTTTAGTGACTTAACTACTACAAATGATAGCAAAAGTAGACAGTTTTGTTTAATTTCAAAGGAGGATGCCCACGGGTATAGGTGGTTTGTGCCCTGGAGATGGAACCTATATTGACATATTCGGTTAGGGTATGATGGGAGGTAACACCCCATACCAAATTCGATTGCCCAATCATAGCAGAAGGTCGAGAAAATCGCTGTAGAAGTCGTGGATTATACAGAGAAAAATACAGGAATCTAAGTAGTAAAAGTACGAACAATACACGGTGCGGCATATATCTACAGCGATTTTCTCGACCTTCGGCTATGATTGGGCCATCGAATTTGGTATGGGGTGTTACCTCCCATCATACCCTAACCGAATATGCCAATTCGGGAGGTTCCATCTGCAGGGCACAAACCACCTATACCCGTGATCATCCTCCTTTAGAAAAATGAAGCCTTAACCAAATTAACTACAATCTCCCCTTATTTGCGCTGAAGGATTTATCTAACTTTTACTCAAACACCCTCACATGTATCCAATTCAAAAGGGCCTAACTCATTTTAGAGCTTCATGTTTATTCAATCATGAGCTTCTGTGGAGTTTCCTGAATACACTTTTTAAATTTGTTTTCTCCGTGATATTTCGTGCATTTAATTAAAACG
This sequence comes from Trichopria drosophilae, assembly GCA_030407085.1. Taxonomy (NCBI): domain Eukaryota; kingdom Metazoa; phylum Arthropoda; class Insecta; order Hymenoptera; family Diapriidae; genus Trichopria; species Trichopria drosophilae. Next base: position 167,239,382 of record CM059583.1, read on the forward strand.
AATGAAATTAATGTTGCTTCTGTTAATTTCGGTTTCAGTGTAACAGCTGCCAGAAACCGCTGATCTATCCGCACCAGCGATTGAACTACTATTCGGATTACAGCCGGATCTTCGCATGTCCGCACTGCCGAACAGTGGACGCGCACTTTGTGAAGCAACTATCCACGTGCTTCACACGCGAGCAGTTTCAGCTGTACAGTCCATGGCCGTAACCACTAGAGAATCTAGCAAATCGCCTGATGACCGGCGCGGAAGATCTGTCCTCAAATCCGCTGATGTCTCTGCTCCGGGCGAAGTTGCTTTTAAAATCCTCATTGGAATGAGCTCACGAGAAATCAGGTTCATCAAGGGAAGATAGACGCATGTCGGAGAGAACGGAAGAGAGCGAGTCCGAGTATGTGTGCGCGAAAATGAGACGAGTAGAGCGGAAGATTGTACGCGTCCATATTTGAGTGAATGTGAGTGTGACAGAGGATGGAGACAAATGATAATAGTAATGGAACGAGTGTGAAAGACAAAGAGAGAAAGAGTGAGCAATAATGAGATGGCGACCTACTTGCGAGTTACTTCCGGTGTTGAAGAATCAACCATGAAGATAATGTCAACTGCATTCGGGGAAGAGTAAAATGGCGCATTCGCCTCTCGTCTCAAAGTGTAGGTTAGTTTTTTTATTTATTGTCCTCAAAATTTCACAAGACAACGGATTTTTAGTGCTCTTCCGACCTTCCGCGCGGATATTTAACCTTTAGCGCATTTAAACTTAGATTTTATAAAGAAAAAAAGGCTTTTCGACCTGTCCACTTTGAGGGGGGCCAACAATCGCGATCAGTCCGTTTTTTCGACCCTATTCTCAGCTTTCCGCGCGACAAACGACACGCGGATCACGCGCCGCAGAATAAAAAAAAAGTAGAAAGAAAACCATAACAGTAAAATGAAGAGAGAAGAATCCAGGTGTCATTGGACCGCGCGTAAGAAACTAAGCACGAATCAGGGGAATGGAAAGAAATAACTATTGTTTGTTACTTAGGTAATCGAGAACGTTGTTTTTTTTTATATTTTATTAGTTTATATTTAGGCGGCCGTGTTGTTTAGTTTAAGGATCTGCGACCCGCTTACAAGATTCGTGTCGGGAGAATCCCCATTTACTTGTCGAGGATTCTCGCACGACATTGCGCGTCCCTTGGCTTTAGCGAATTTTATCGTCTCGGCACCCGATCATTTTTATGTCCTAGTCAGCAAAATCGCTGAGGAAATTCATCTAATCAAAAATAAATAAATACATAAGCGGAGGAATAATTCTCGACTGAAAAAAACATTGTTTACTTCGCAGCACGACAAAAAAGGATAAAATTTGCGACAAGCCACCAATATTCTTCCACTTTTGTCGAAGGTCTAGTAGCGCGAACACGCTGTATGTAAACGGCAGTCCGTCAAACCAAATTCGATAAATGAAAAAAAGTGGAAAAATACGAGCGAAGAAAAATCTCTTTTGGCGATGCTGGTCGTTGCTATCCAAGCAATAACGGCTGATCCACGAATATTTCAATTACGATAGTCGAAACGCATACCTCCCTAACATAATTTCACTTAGCTTTTTTTCCCTTCAATCTAGAGAGTGTACCTTATATTACGCGCGCACTTAATCTTGACAGTGTTGGAAGTACTACACATAGAAAGTTAACAAAACATCAACAAAAAAAAATATAAAAAGAAAAAAAAATGAACATTCAACTCCTTTTCCGTATACCGTGATGGTGATGCGTATATTTTCAAATGGTAACGTCATAACGTTTCAAAGACATTCTCAGAGTGCCAAAAGCGACTACCGGCGAAACCCTTCTAGAGCCTTCGAAAGATATTCCCCTTTGAAACAAAAAACTACAGTAGAACAGCAATAAGTAGTTGGTTTTCGAATTTGTGGTTTTCATCGAGGCTCGGAAGATTCGACCGGGAATCAACTTTTTTCCGTGTTATTAATAGAAATCGAGTAACACTGTGTGATGTTTATCATCATTCGAAGATCATTTCTATGCATCAATTGAAGATTGAATCATGCAATTCTTATCCATTTTATCGATCTCATGAAGTCGATAATATCGAGGTAAGGACATTGTGCGCCTATCTTAGGCGATTTTCTTTTTAAAACTGTTAAAAAAAAAAGATTCTTTAAGTGTCAAGTGCGCGTTTACGGATTCGAGCTTGGAACACTAAATATCGATGTTTTTCCCCCCAGATTACTGATCGCGCGATCGCTAAAAGGAGAGTAAAAAAGGGACGGTGTGCCCTTAAGGCATGTTTCGCGCAACAACGTCCGGTGTATCTGGTATATTAGGATGTCGCCATGATTATCCGAATGTGTCTCGCGATAAGAACGGTAAGTCTCCATTTTTCTAATCGAGATTGTATCATGGTATGACGTGTTTGATCGATGTTCTGTATAAGGATTTTACGATTACTAGTAGTTAGGTTAACCATTTTTATTCCGAATAATCGTAATCGTTTTATACTTTAAGTCCCGCGCGCACGACGACCACGCATCTCTCCCCGTGCATCGGCGTGGGAAGCGGGGGGCGCGCGGCGATGAAAATTTTGTATCGATGTTTTTAGAAGAGAGATTTATGGATCCTCCGCGAAGCTGGGCGCGATCACGCGGTTCCGCCGTCCGACGCGCGTGGACACGCCGGACGGGGAACGCGACATTTTGCGCACGGCGAAACGACAAGGCGATAACAATGGAGATCAGGAAACGAAATCTTTTTGTCTTCCTCCCCGAAAAAAAAAAACGAGAGAAGAATAATCTCGCGCCGTGGGGAATCGTCCGGTTTTACTCGTAACTTGATATTTCGTAGATTCTAGAAGCAATCGTGTCGTGCGCAACCGTCGCGTGGTTCGCGAGGAAGACAAAGGAGTGCGCGCGAATCGAGGATAGAAGAGCGTTTTGTATAGGTTGATCTATATGAATAGAGTTTAGAGAATGGTCTCTCTCTTGGTCATCGGGGAGACAGAAGCGACGATCCTATATGCATCGGCGATTAATGACGTTGAGCGTTGAGCAGGACAGAAAAAGTGAGGCAGAGGGACGGTAACGCGAGAGCTCTGGCGAGGGACGGCGAAAGAATATAGGATAAAATATATGGGAAGTGATTTAATAGAGATAGCATGTACACGTGTCATATAAAAAAAAAAAGATATTCGTACGAGTTTTTTCTTCCTGAATGGGAGGCGCGCGCGAGCGGAACCGATGAGAACGCCTCTCGGACGCCCCGCGCCTCGGAATTGACTAATTAATTAAGTTAATCGTCGATTCTTTATCCCTTCGAAAATAACAAAAAAAAATTTTAAATATACGGACGCATTATCAGTGTGTAACCTAAAGCGTATGTGTATCGTAGGTGGTAAGATTTTTTCAGCTGTGGTAGACAACTATAGGTATTTTTACGTGCGGGACTCTCAGGCCGCTTGCCTCGTTTCTACCCCTTCTCCATTGCACAGCGTCTGGTGCGTTGCAGCGCTGAGCGCCGTCCGACGCGTCAAGCCTTTGACGGCGCTTAGCGATGTTGCTGGCACGAAAAATCGATGTATCTCAGCTGTTTTTCGAATTTCATCTACCGTATTGAACATTTTGAGAAAAGACGCGCGAATTCGTCGGAGGAGGTCGTTGGAAGACGATGGCATCCCTGGAGTCTTTTGAATATCGCGTGTAACTTATATAGGATACGCATAGAAGCCACCGGTTGGCGCGTTCGGTCCGAATCGGTCGGGAAAGCCGAAACGGGGATCTCGTATCGGCGAATCTTTTCTTTTTTTTAATTGTTTGTTCACTTTAGAATATTACGACGCATGTGCGCATGTGGTAATTCTCATCTCCGGTATCTCGCGTCGATATACGATACGATGAATAATAGAATATCAATAATCGTGAGTTTGTATTAAATATTAGTTATTAAAAGGGAACGTCAGGGATAGTGCTTACAATCACGACGCAAATGTAGCGAAAAGATTTTAGCGGCTCGTAATTATTATCATCGTAATTATCGATCGCAGGCACACGCGCACGAAATCCAAGTTATTGTTTTACACATTTTTTTTCTTCCGTTCACGTTTCCACATATTAGAAAATGCGCGTCACTCGACGCGCAAAACGGTGATATTTTGTGATCATCCCGTGTAAAGAATCACCCTCCACTTCCGGAGAGAGAAAGATCACCTGTCCAGAGGAAACAAGTGTATGCACGTATGAGTGTAACTTTGTTGCGTGATAAAGGGAGACGGTGGCAAAGAGAAAACTAGGGTTCGAGACTCCGACGATCGACATAATAGACACTTCTTCTTTGCGTTACTTTTTAGTCCAATTGCCCGTTTTACTTATTCCCGTTATCGCGTCGAAACGTTATGGATGAAATAAAATATTAAGAAAACGTGAAAAGCGATTGATCCAAGAAGAACAACATTTTGAATCAACCTTCGAAGTCACATAATCCTCCGACTGTTTTTTGCATTATAAGAGCAATTACAAATTCTACCCCTTGCGCCCCCGACGAGCGGTGCAAGTTTATACATATGTACATTGCCCGTTGTTATACATGGTTAGAGAAGGCGAGGAAAAGAGAGAGAGAGGAATGGAAGAAAATTTTTATCGCGATTGCGGCGCTACTGGAGAGCGATATCGTTTTTTCTTTTCACGGAACGAAGCAATGCTCGTCGCTTCGAAGTTCTCTCTCCAGTTCAATTATGTATGACTTTCCCCATTTATCAAAAAATTTCTAGTATTCTGGACATTACATTTGGTTCAGTAACTTACGATAATTATCTGAAAGAAGCTTCGTTTAAAAAAAATCGTGGTGTAAATTAATGGATGCTGAGAGGAAGTTGAGGGGGAAGAGGAATTCGAAGCGCATCACTGCCAGATCCAAAAATAGTACACACTCATACACCGGCTGTCTTTCACACTCCGCGGTTAAAGGAGTCGAGTTCCCAGTCGGTAATGAAGTCATTATTGTTTATTTATGTAAAGACTGGAATTCGCGAGACGGTACATAAGACGCGACGACGCGGGTGACTAAATGGACATACGGATACGAGCGGCTATTCTCACTTTCTCTTTTTCTTCGGGTGTTAATTTAAAGATAATTTAAACACGTATCGAATCGTTGTTAGCTCATTATAATTTTACGTGATACCGACGTTTATCAATGTATTTTCTTCTTCAGCACTTTCATGAATAAATTGCACCTTTATTTTTTTTGTGTTTTGTTTCTTCGCCTGCGGATTCGTGGCTTTTCTTTCATTTGTTTTTTTTCGCCTGTTGGATTTCGTGTTCGCCAGCAGTCCAACTCCAATTCTGGGAGCTCGACCGATATCGAATCGTTCGAATACGTTGGCTACAAGGTACAAATGTACATAGGAACATAGCATTGTTATTTACCTATAAGTATCGCCACACGTTTGCTCACAATGCAACTCATGTACTGGCGGGAAGGATGCGAAAATGAGTCTGACCGCATTTCTCCATTAGTCAAGGCAGACGATATTCTGGAATGATGGCTGGTCGGAAAATGATGACGAAATTTTAATTTAATTCTACCGTAAGATTTATTGGAAATTATTAGACACTATTCAGTAGCAGCTCTAACTAAGTACTTTACCCAAAACAGTACAAGCTCGGCCCAGGACGTCCTCAGGAGCCCCTGAGCAGATCCCGAGGCCCAAAAGTGGACATTTGGACGTCTTCAGGAGCTCCCTAGGACATCCCGGGACGGATTGTGCTATTAGGGGCGTATAATACTAATAATTTATAAATAGTAACCACTTTACAGTTCGCACAGTCTTAAGTAATGAATTTTCAGTAGTTTTTAATAATTCCTAATAGTTCCGTATTATATGAATTGATACGAACTATTAGAAATAAATCAAAACTACTGGAAATTGATTGTTCTTCGCGATAAAATAGTGGAGACTTACTATTGTGATTATTGGAGAGTTGCTAGTGAATACCACATTCATTTTGGGCAGTACGTAATATTCAGATACCAATCAACAATTAAGGTTTCATTATTTATTAACAATATTTCTTACCATTCGAGAAAAAATGAATTGTATGTACTGAACACGTTCCTCTAATCTTTCAGTGTCAAAAATTTATCAATAAGTAGTATGATTAAAATAAAATTGTCTTCGTCTAAAACTAAATTTCCAAGAAAACGTCTCCCTTTGTATAGATGATATATTATTAGGTACAATTCATTTTTTGACGAAAAAATGTGGAATAATCGTCATTAGAACAGTGGAATGTTAGCAGTGATTCCAGAAAGAGACTCGAGAGGATAAGATAGGGGAAACAGACGTATAAAACGACGAAATGGATAAGCAATGAAGGTGAACGGGAGTAAAATCGTTTGTTCGTAACGACTAAACTGAACGTTCGAAACAGCAGACGAAAGTATAACATCGCCAGATATTCACCGCTATAAACGATAGCGCTATTTATTGCATATACGACAGCGACGTAAGGTAATCGCAAACGTTTAATTTTTTTTTTTTATTTTTTTTTGTCCACGCCATATTTATGTATAATCGATAGTAAGTAGGACCACACGCGTAAAACGGCGGTCTCCTTTGCAAAGGTTCTTTCTTAAATCGATTCGTTAATCCTTTACGAGAATGATAAACGGCCGATCCAAGCGTACATGTGGGTGAATGTCGTATGAATGTCCTTTGCACTTAGTCGCATAAGTATCGCTAATAGTGGAACGTACGCGTAGTGTTTAGTAATCGTGCATACTTAGGCCGTGTTAAGCGACGATTTCGAAGATTTCGTTAGTAATCGCATAGTGCTTTGCGGAGATCCGTTACTAGTAGCCTCTAGCATAGTAGCGGATGGCATAGGACGCAACGTGCGTTCGACTTTTTCCCCCACCCAGCTTTCCTAAACTTCCTCAAGCGTATAAAGCGCCGTGACGAGGTTTCCCGAGTCCCTGATGTCGCGACGTCCTACGACAATGCTGAAACGGTGATTCGATAAATTCGTGTGCGGACGAGACAATGAAAAAAAAAACGTGAGTCGACGAAGACTATAATTAACGATAACTGAAAGGAATGTAACGATCGTCAAAGAGATCGAATAAAGATCAACATCAACATTGACATTTTTCGAGTCGGACTCGCGTGACGAAAGCCGCAAGCGTATAAATTAGGTATCTTAAGCAAGCAAAATTCAAAATAAACGTCGTTTTAAGGAATTTTGTATTTAATTAAGTCGCGTAATTCGGGGCATTTTGATTCGGCTGTGCTAAAAAAATGAAAATTTGAAAATTTGGCGAACTTGAAGATCGAAAAAAAAAATTGGATTTGATAGACGCGGTAATTCTTTAGAAAGTAGATTTATAATTTTTGTACCCTATTTTTTTAAAAATTGGTGTCGTGTTTTGTACGAGTCTTAAATGCCATAGGCAAAATCGTAAGGGTAAAAAAAGATTTTTCACGATATGTGACGGACGATTTTAAGCGTCTTTAAAACGACTGAAGATTTCTCGATCGATTGGTCTCGGATCGAAAAGGGGTAAAACGAACGATGGGCGGAAGGCAGGAAATTCAGACGAATACCGAATCGCACAAATACCGTTGTTGCAATGTCGTACATAAACTATTTCCATCCCTCATCCAGCCTGTTGGTGCCTCCTTCTTATCATTTCACGATTTTTCCCATTACTAATACCACTATTTCCCATAACTATCCTTCCCTTTCGTGTTATTCTACTAGTTAGACTTAGTGTTATTTATAGTGTTATCGACTTAAGTCTTTAAGGAGGAAACCGATCGGAGGGCAGGCATGGAAGCGATCCAAACAAACAAGTACTTTGCAATGCGAAGCAAAACATGCTGGTAGTGCGGACCAAACGGGACAACTGACACAAGTTAAAGATTACCGAGAGAAAGAGAAGAAAACGAGTCATGAAAACAAAAAACGAAGTGCCGCTCCATCGGAAAATCAAATTTCGAGTCGTTCGAGGGATAGTGATTTAAAAAAAAAAAACTCGCGTAAGACGCGCAAACAGACACGGCCGCGACCGATCGAACGAAGGATCATTTTCGGATCTTCTTGCCGTTCGATCGGAATCGCGGCTGATACGAAACCAGATTGGCTACGTGGTATTCGAAAGCGATACGTTAACGTTTAAGGCATTATATCGGAAGTCTCTTCGCGAGGGAATTCGATTACGAGACCCTTTCACGATGGAATTTTTATATCAATTTTGTATAGCGTGTCGAGAGTATGCCGTTGAAATTGTTTCCAAAGATGCAGGGCGGTTGACGTGGTTGCACACTTTTGAGACAACAACACCAATAGTTGCACATACAGTTCCAAATTCTTTTTCTGTTTCTAATTTGTGATTTCAATCCGGCAAGGAGTAAAATTTACCAATCGGCATAATTGTACAAAATGATTGGCAAAAATTGTGATAGCAAATCCATGTCTTCCTGCCCTGCTCTGTGCACTCTTTCGCGACAACTTTGCACTTCGTCGTCGCAATAATTCGAAACGTTTCCTTTGATTCTCGACGGGTCGTCAGTCAATTGATCGATTAAGTTTAATCATATGTAAATGCTTAATCTTAGGTTCTCTTTATTTTCAAATCATTCTAGTGATTAATTCTTAGTATACTTATACGCGTAGTTTATCTCGTTTCAAGACGTTCTCAACGTTCGTGAATCTACAGTGTCACCAAACGAAGTTCGTTTTCATTTTCGCACACGTGACTGTACTTTGTCGAGAAATCAATCCGGCGCTGTCGAGGAGGAAACGTCTCCATCGACGAAGTGTGCGGAGAGTAGTAGACTGCGCGTGCTGAAAGCGAAGAAGCGTGGCGCCGACTAAGCGTTTTTTAGACAATTTTTTGATATATATCAGTGTGATGATTTTTTTATCGGCGAACGCGTAGTGAAACCAACCGTGTAAGTTTTTACTCGTACTATTCAACGATTAAAAAAACTTACATTGTAGACGTGTATACCTAATTGTATTTAGCATTTACTTAAGTAAAGAAAAAAAAATCGAAAAAAAAAGAAAAAAAGAGCCATGACAGCGATTCACGAATAGCCGCGTTCCCGTCGATAATTCACGTCCATGAAATTGCTACGACATTGGGAGTAATAATCGCTAAAAGCCAGCACAATTTTTCGATATTGTCCCGTAAAAATGCACTCTGCACCATTCGTCGTCGTTACAATTTAACTAAGTTAGGAAAGAATTAAACGGTAGGCTCGTTTGAGTAAACTTCGATTAGAATCGGCGGGTGAAGTAGTCGAAGCGGTTCGTAAAAAATGTAGTTGCACGCTTATATATGTGTTTGACTGTGTGTGCGTGCGTGTATGCGAGTTCGGAAGCTGAGGGATGCGAGATACGCTTTCTCCACTTCTCGATTGATTAATCCACACCCTACCCCCACCGTGTAATTAATCCACTTGACTCCGACGTCCCATCGAGTCTTCGTCCGTTATCCCTCTTAATTTCGTTTTAGTTCGGTCGCGTTGTTTTAATCGATTTATCCGTGAAATACGCGCCGCGAGCTTCCATGCGGGACGTTTGTTAGGATAGGTCTTTAAATGATCTATGGATCGAGACGCGACAAGGTCCAAAACACAAGGATGTCCCTGAATGGACCGTGTCCTCGATCGGTCCAAGATCGCAACGAACGAGATGGCAGTGGCTTGTGTTCAAGAAAAGGATCGCCGTACAATTTTTTTCCTTTCGAGAATTTTGGGGATACAACAACTAGAATCAATTTGTGATGGTGGTTATTGGTTTCTCAGTTCGTCCTAGAGAAAGGGGATTTAATTTAATTGGCAGTCGTCTCGAGAACTGCTCAAACAAAGTGCCCCTAAGACCACTAGCTAACAGAACTCGAGTACTGCAGAAGGGTAAAAAATCAGAAAGGGCAAACTCGAAAGAAGGAAAACGTTCGGAGATCCTCTTCATTGATGACGCAGAGACAAAGGACGAGTAAGTTCCAAAAAAAATATAGATGGAGAATTTTCTTTCTTCGTCCATATTGGAACACTTTGGATTAGAACACGCGTAATCGATAGAAAGCTAAAGGGATTGGTAAAGAGAGACGGGGAATGAAAGAGGAGATTGAGAAACGAAAACCAAACGAATAGTAGGATGCTCTCGATGCAGCGAGATAGCTGTGTCCTCCGATACCTCCCCTATAAGAGTACAAATTTGTAATAAATACAATTATACCGAAGGATGATTAATATAAAGACGGTGAAAAAGAGATGACGATAACCGCGAAGAAATAATAACTAAATGAAAAAAAAATTGCTAATTATTATTGAGACGTCAGGGAGAAGAGAAATAGTAACTATGAGACACGATGATAATGTTTAACGATGTTTTCTCTGGTGTAGGAATTATTATGATTATTATTGCTATTGTCATTATCACGATTATTATTATTACTGAAACTATAAAATGCGATTATACGAAAGAAACTAAAAGTAAATTACAAATTACGAGGTATGGTACGCCATGAAACTTTAAACGGGACGCAACGATGGGGCAGTATGTTGAAAAAAAAAACAAATCCGGACGAGACGAGAATTCAATTTTTACCAGTTCGAAATAGCAACAGGACGTCTCGCGGGGTGACGAAATATTTATGGTAATTCGCGTGTAAATGTAGAATTTCCTATATTGTCTATTAATTAACGATAAAGGATTTACCGCGATCGGTAAATAATTTCGACCGACGCGTTCGGCCCGAAATCGTATTCGTCTCGATCGTTTGATTAGGGCGCACCCATTACATCGTCCATTTTCTTCTGTAATTGGTACATGAGTAAGTAAAATATATAACGTACATAGAAGATAGGAAAGTTGCACGCTTACGATTAAAACTTTTAGTACGAGTTTTCGAGGGGCTCGTTCTTTTCTTTTTTTACGTATGGCTGAAAAAAAAAGTTTTCGATGGTGTTGTAGATCGCGTTCGAACCCGTACGCTTCATAATTTTAAAAATTCGTTACGTTCATATCCGTGCGCAAACTATTTTATTTAACGATGTTGCTCGAGAATTGAAAACGTTTATACCAAATGTTTACTCTGTCGTTTAAAATGTTTTTGTTTTCATTTTTTCGCGGATTTCAGATGATAGATTAAGACGAGTTTCTGCAATGTTCTTCAGACGAGACCCTGGCACGAGGCTCCGCGAAAACTCGACAATAATTTATCACTTGTGCGAAAACCGCGCGTAATCGAACGCGTTTATAGTGTGCATGCACGTATTTCGTTAAATTGTTGTGAAGTTAAGCAGGCGACAAACAAATCGACAAACAAGGAAATGCCTCGACCTTTTCAAAATCCATCAACCGTTACGTTTTCGCCACTTATAATCCATCTCCCGTTTGCCGTTATCGCGAACTATCATTCAGGTAATTAATATTAATAAACAAATAGCGAGTAATGACGGAACAGAAGTAAAATAATAAAAAAAATAAACAAGCAAACATAAACTCGTGCCGATTCTGCCTTCGATTGAAGCGGAACAGACTGCCGAAAATAAGACTCCAGAAACATAATTACAATTAACTATTCATAAATAGAAAAATGACAAATAACCGAATATCGCGTAGGATTATCGTGAAAGGCACTCACAATTTTTCGAGCAATTTTTCACCGTTCGACCGACTGACTGATATTCGTTGTAGCGGAAAATTCGAAGTTTGCGCGCCCGAATCGCAAGGAACATCCTTGATAATGTTTTTTTTTATTTAGAAACGCGTACGTACCGACGATACGTGAGAATGGTGCTGAATTATGCACTGATCGAATAGACTCTTTTCTATCCTTTTTGTAAACCAGGCAGGTGACGACAATGACTGAATCATATGGAGAAATTGGTCGAAATTATTCGGTGCGTGCGATGCTCCATATTCGAATCTTCAAGAATTGCTTGATCGTTCGAGTATCCGTGTTGAGAATCGAACATCGTACGGAACGCTTATTCGATAAAAATTTACGATATTTATATCAAGGATGAATGAACTCGTTGTCGTCATAAAGAAAGAAATTAATATATTTTTGATAAAAATCTTACTCCACAAAAATCGAAAAAAATTACTGCCCTTACAGATTGCTGAAACATGAAAAGAGTCTTGATCATTTCGCGGGTTTGTTTTTAAAAATTTTTCTTGAAAAAAAGAGGCGCGTGACTAGAAATTCCGAAATTCACTGAAGTTCGATATTCCGTATTTCATGATCCGCGCAAATTTCATCGTAGTCGAAACGAATCGTATTTTCAAGAGTTCGAGATCAAGTGTAACGAGCATGAGGAAAGTAAAAGGTACACTGATGTTTGTCACATTGGTAGTCATAACTTCTGAACATTTTGCACCTGGGTATTTACTAAGTTATCCCAAATAAATACCTACTTTCAGCGATCCTTTTGCACTAAACATTTGCGAACTATCGGAAATCGAATCGCCGCGATAGCGTTCATTTCGCGCGGATCTTAATTAAAACATTAGCGAACAGCGCTCGTTCGCGTCCGATAAGGCAAAAAGGGGGCGAACGTATCTTAACGTAATAAGAGATGTAACTGACCTATGTGCGTTTTTGAACAAAAAAAAAAGTAAGAGGTTAAAACGAAAACTACTAATACTTATTAATAATCTAACGATCACTCCAATTACTACGATTTACTACTATTCGCTATGATACCTATCGTTAGATGCTAAGAGTTGATATTTATGACGACAATTCGTATCGTAATCATATTGCACTATATCTGTTTGGTTGGCTTGAGGGCGAGAGTCTAACTCGGGTTATTAGAAACTACGCTGTACCTTTTGCTGGCGGGCTCAATCAGCGACTGATATGCCACGGTTATATTATAGTTTCCCGTGAAAATAAAAAAAAATAACGCCGAAATTACAGAAAGGACGAAGAAGGCGCTCTTTGCATTCATGGTGGAGAATTTTTATAGAGTGATATTCTACTACGAACGGGAGTGACAAAATGACGCTTTATTGAGGTGCAATGTCATTGAAAAGTGACACGAATTGTTCTATTAGTCGAAAAATACTTCACTGTTGAAAAATATACTTCTATAAACGTATTCCACGCAAAGAGAAAGGAGAATTCCGATGAAACACATAGGAAGACATTACGACCAGAGGTTATGCTCGAATGATTTCAAAAAGCGCCTTCTATCGTTCGATATGAAATTATTTAGATGTATTCCACGTAGGTAAACAATGAAAGAAGAATGTGAATCGCGGCGAGGTACATCGTCGACGAAGGTAGCAACCGACTTGTACTATTTCTAATTTTAACGATTGGTATATAAATGACAAATCATTTATTTAAATGCAAACGTTGAATAATTATTTAAACAAATTATTTAATAACGTTGACGACGCGCCAGATGGCGCGCAATGGATGGTCCTAACTTAAAGCAGCGAATCGACGATTTGCTCGCCAGCGGCTTAGAGGGGAAGATAAGCGCGAATTCATGTGGCAAGGTATCCCAGGAGCGGCCATGGTAATTTTATCGGTCAAATTCAATGTATTTTGTGGCGAAATCGATCATTTGTAATTGCTGTGCTCGTACGATATGTACTTCTCTTTTGCGCCTTAAAAAGTTAATTTTCTAAATGAAGTTCTGTACGATTTTATTTGCGATCGTTGAAAATGCACGAATAATAATGAGTATGAGGCCAAATACATATAATGAATCACTTAACGTTAAAAGTTTACATTGTAGAATCACTAATAATGTTAAAGATTAAAAAAAATCATTTAAGACATCAAATTGTTCGTGGAATTATCAACATATTTCTGTACGTCATAATAAAATATTTGATTTTGTCTAAATTATTTAATGAAATTGCAATTATAATTTAATAGACGATCATGAGAAGGATGTTTATTGCTTTACCGAAGACTTGCATTTCATGTTTGGTTTAATCAATATCCCGAATTCCGCATGTAGATTACAAATTTCAACCTTACCCGTCGCTTGTTTAATGTAACTCTTTTTACAAAATTAGAAAATATTTAACGAGTTAAAAGCGACAAAAATCATCAAATTATTGACGGAATTCGGGATTACAAGAGAAGTTTTAGGTGCAAAGTACGAGCAAGCAAATGAAAGCGCGCGATCTTTTAAACGGACATAGATTTACTGGGCGACAAAATACAAAAGGGTTGGTAATATCGAGAAGTTCTATGATGGCGACTTATTATTATTGATCATTATTATTTTATTATTAAGGTTATTAATATTATTATTATTGATTATTATTATTGTACACGGTGTGCGAGAAGGATCGAGCTTTATACCGCTTTTTGTATGTTTAGTACGAATAACAACATTATAAAGCATGGAGATATTATAAATAATAAAAATCTACGCAACCTACTGTGTAATAACTATTCTCTATATGCGTCACGTAAACATAATATATTATATATATAAATATATATATATAAATATATAAATATAAATAAAAAATATAGATATATTATGATGATTATAATGATTATTGCGCTGTATGAGAGTATGAGTACGATGATTTTAAGGAAAGTATACATATTACTAAGCATTTTTTAATGCCAGTATCACAGTGGTGATATTGGTGAAATGAAATGAAGAACAAAAAAAAAGCATTCAAAAAATTAAAATTTGTGTCTTTATTGTCTTTACCTGCTTCGTTGACCTATTAATACATCTATTGAAATTCAGTTTCGATACTTCGCTATTTCAAAAAAGAATTCTGTGCAACGAATTGGGCAGCATGGATCGAGAACGCCGTTGCATCAAGAGTTGAAGCGTTTAGTGGCTGGAATTTGGCGTATGGTTCGGCGAATTATTCCTTTTAGAAAAAGTACCCGAAAGTTGTTTTTCTTTTGAACTAAAATGTCTAAAATTAGTCATATGAGTAATTCCACAACATAATGTTTATTTTTAATTTTTAATTTTTAAAAGTCATCGGGACGTAATTTAGTGGAACCTAAGTAGAGTCTTTCTGTCTTGTTTTTGTAGCTTTCATGGAGTAGGAGTTAGTAGCTGTAACAATACGTTTTTTGTCAACAAAATTACAATTTACCTGACAATCGTGACTATATGCTGATGATGAAATAAAAACACAATTAAACCATAATGAAAATATTGAAAAATAATTTGTCATAATAGAATCGATAATACTTTTCTCATACTCTGAGCGCAAAATAGCGCTTTATCTCCTTAGGGGGCAAAATGATTTAATTTAATACTATTTTGCTCCCTATATCGCGGGAGCAAAATGGCACGCCCTCGTATGAGAAAATAGTATGTGCAACAAGGGAGAATGTATTTGTAGACTCGTGCGAAATGCCGTTCTCGCTTCGCTGGGACGTCAAACTCGCACTCATCGGCAAACACCTATTTTGCACCCTAGTTGCACAATCTACTATATTCAATAAGAGATACTCATGTCCAACTTAAACATGCGATGGATGTTCCAGAAATAGTATAATGGAGAATTTAAAGCATAGTTGTTAATTCTCCTGAGCGTCATTTAAGTACTTATTCGAGAACTTTTTTTACGAGATGCATACTAATTAGACTCGTTCAAAATATTGCCATGTAATAATAAATTTTTAAAAAAAGTCAATAAAATATAAAAATATATTGAAAAATCTAATGAATTTTTATATTTATAGCTCTTATAATGTTTTAGCTTTAAAATTGCATGAATGTAAGCAGATTTTCCAAAATTGTCGGAACAATATGTAATAAACAAAATTTAGCTCTGAGCGACGATTAATCATAATTATATTCAAATTTTTAAATAGATGGTCCCAAAGCACCGAATTTGCCACAATTTTTAAAGTTGAAATGTCATCTTCTGTTCCACCTAAAATCTTTTAAAGTTTCGCAAGGCCTCCTGTTGAGCTTGGAAAATATATCTATATTTTCAATGTATGTGTGTTTTGTGTTTTTTGTACTTCGGCGTGGGTTTTTTGCAGTTTCCTACACCATTGCACTAAGAATAGGTAAATGTAGAAGTCGACTGCAGGCGCTGAACATTCTTCTCTGACAAGGCCATGGAGTACCAAGAGTTAGAATTAAGGCGGGAGTTTAAGTTCGAAAAGATATCACGAACCACTGAATTGGGAAAATGGAAAATGTGAAACAATATATGTTTAAACTTCGAAATTAATTGGTGAATTTTGAAATGGGTCACGTGGGAGTGACATTCGGATCATGGTGTAAATAACATATTCATGGTTGCTAATGGTAACTGCTTTAGCAGAAAGTCGTATTCGGTATTTTGGTAGCCTCTGGATGCTTATACGAATTATACATATTTTGGAAACCATTCACTGTCAAAACATTTCTCATTTGAAAAGAGAGAAACCGCAAACAAAAATTAAACAAATAAAAAAAAATTAAACACCGTCACTATCATCTTCCGCTTTTCACTCACTGCCTACACTTCTTTTCTTTGTAAAAAGAACGAATAACATAGGTTTCCACTTTCCCGCAAGTTCACCCTACATCCAATCTTCGTCTTCTCCTATCCACACTGCCCTTCTTTTGTTCATGCTTCTCTTGTAGACAGTTAATTTCATTTTTCCGCTATCATTACCTTCGTCCTTTTAATAAAGATTAGATTCTCCATGATCTCCATCCTTCATTTGCTACTTCCGTCATTTTCCTAGAACCATGATTTTTCCTTTTTCTTCCTGGAACTCCACAATTACTAGTGCTCCCTCTTATTTCTTTTTCCACTCTTACTTCTTTTATCTCATTTCCGTATATACTTATCAACTTTAACTTCATATCAGCTTCCCACTTTGTCACCTATTGCTCTCACTCTTTTCAACACCACGTTGTTTTGTCTCGCTTTTCTTTTCTTCTATTTACATCATTCTTCTATTATACATCTCCCTTCCTCTGACTTTTCATGTTTTCTTCGTCACTTTCTATTCCCTTCTTCTACTGGTTACTTTACACTCTTTTGGAATTTTATCAATTCTCACATTGACCACCTTTATCATCTCTTACATCTCACGTTTTCTTTCTTTTTTCATCCGTTTTTCTTTCATTTTACTACCATGCGTTTTCTTCTAATCGTAACTCTCTTTGTGGATAATTATTACAACTGCCGGCCTTTATGAAGGGCGGAGATAGAAACCAATTTGCACTATGTCTAATGCCCGTCTGTCACAAAGCTCGATAGTCGCACAATCCACGTCTTGCGGAGCAACGTGAATATTTAAATAAATCTATTAATAGACGCGCGTCATTTTTTTTCTAAACGGGGTATAATTCGGAAATGTTATAAGAATATATAGATTTTTTTCAAGTTGTAAACCGATGCAAAACCCTATTTGTTATTATTTGTTTGTAAACAATCACATTTCAAAAAATGTAAATAACAATACATTTATATGGGAAAATTGTATATGATATTGTATTTTATAACAAAGAAAACCCATTTTGATTTGTTAATATTGATCAAGTAGTTTTCGAGATATTCAAATTTCAAATAAAATGGTTAAAAAAATTCAATTGTTAATATAAACAACACAAATCTTTTTTTTTTGCAAAATCCTTTGGTACAATATTCTTTTAGGGCAAACTCTGCAAGAAAAAATTATTTTGAACAAAAACGAAGATATCATGTTTTTTGTTGGCCCATTTCACAAATTGTTATCCAAATGTTAATTTGTTCTTGGATTCTAGCCGAATCGTTTGTAGACCAATGCGGTTCATTTGGTAAAATCTCATCCATTATACAGGAATGTAGATGATCTTACTCCTAATTTACCACCAATATCTTTTTCAAACACTGTGTGGAAAGTTGTAATTTTCTGCATGGACAAATGTGTGGAAAATGGTCAATTACCATTTAATTGGAAACAGTTTGGTAATATCCATTACCCGCCTTAGACTTGTGCTTTAAAGCTCGCAGTCATGCAGCTGTCACTAATTTACTTCACTTGCATCATAATATAAGTAGGGGAGGTCGGGATATTATTGGATACGGGGTATTGTTGGACAGCGGGATATTTTTCCCGTTTGTAAGGCTTGGAGTCTCTATCAATTAGCATCGACTCGTCTAATCATAATCTCATTTTCTATTAACCACTTGACTTATTTTGACGCATCGTTACCTCGCTATCACATAAAACGAAATGTTGATGTTCGTAAAGTGGTTTGGTCATTTTTACAACATTTTTCGAAGAACCAAGCCAGGTAAATATATTTATAATATTCTTGGAACTATAAGCTTTTGACACATATAAGAGTTTTTGATGAAATTTGCATTGTGTTCCTTGTACGCCGACATTTTGTAAAAATGAGCGTTCGGGGTACTATTGGACACTTCTGTGATTTGGACACTGATGCGGAGAAAACTACTGATTTCTGCATAATTTGCATGAAAAATATGCCCGAGAAAGAAAATCGCCGAAACATAGTTGTGTCGGAGCATCCCGGAACACTTTTACGTACCTTATTTTATTTCATACATTATAATATAGATATTCTTTCGGGTTCATTAACAAATAAACGTTTTCCAGCAATAATTTTCATTTTTTTTATCGATTTACAAGACTGCCCAATAATACCCCGAGATTTATTAAAATTTCAAAAACCAGTTTTTTGCGCCAGCTGATACAGAGTGTACAATTCTAAACAATTAGGACAGACTGCTGGTACCAAATGAAAGGCTATTTATCTTACCACAAAATCAAGCTTTGAAATTTTGAGAAAAAGCAATTTTTGTTAGTTTCTGGACAAAATAAAAGTGTGTCCAAGAATACCCCGATCTCCCCTACTATTTCCTCATAGCCATTTGACGACGTCGCGACGTACGAAATCAGTTTTCAAAGATTTTCTGTTTCGAGTTTGATTTACATTTTGTATCTGCCCGCCAGATCAGCAAACATTTCAATATGAATTGTTATTAAATATACTAGATTTTGCATGAAATTTGGTCGGTCATTTTGAAGTTTGGTATTAGTTCCGCTGGCAGGTGATAACATTTTCGCCGTGACTCATTATGACTTCATTGAAAAAGAAGTGTAATATACAGCATCTCTCTTTCAATTTTAAATTTTTAAGTCAGGTAATAAGATTAAACTTAGTACCCCTTCTCTCATTTTTTATTTTTGAGTTTTTGTACCTGGAGAAACATTTGAACACGAGGTATATGTTAAAAAGCAGAAAACTATTGTCAGAAAAAGAGGAATTGAAATTTTTCAGAATTTAATGTGTAGATCGCTTATAAAATTAAAATTCAGGTTTGGTTTCCTGCATTCCTGGCGAATTTGAGCAAAATATCTTTTATCACACCTGCACAGAAACTGCGCCTTTGTGAACAGGTAAAGCGTGCGACATGAAACGTATTTAGTGTAAATAAACGCTTGTGCCTTCTAGGATCCGGCGGGCGCTTTTCGCTTCACCAGGCACTTTGCACTTTTTCGCGCCCGCTTCGCGATTTTGCACCTACCCTTCACTTCACCGGCATTATAAAGGCGCAGTTTATTATGTACAGGTGTGACAAAAAGTATCGTGTGCATCACGGGCGAGAATGAAGGCATCGCAGATAAACACATCCTTTGTGCCCTACATATATATATATATATTCTTCATACTATTCTTCGCATAATAAATCACCTTCAACGGAAAAGTCTCTGGGTCTTTCATTAGTAATTCCTACGATTTTATGTGCTTTTGCCAACAAATTTCAAGTAATTACAGCATTGATCCAAGCACATTATTTTACTTCAACGCCGCATATTCTATTCATCTAGAAATAATATTTAATACTCATTTACGAGAAGTGTATCCATAACATAATTGATTGATCTCTAGCAAGGACAAATTTCGTAACGTACCCGTGTTACTTTTCTTGCAAACGGTTGGGTACTTATTATAATCTTTACGATAAGGACAAACTCGTATTTTACCTATACGGAATTTATGATGTAGAATACAGCTGTCGCCAATTCGAAATATATGGGTTCTGTTTTATTTTATCTTAAAATTGATACACTTAAGCGTAAATATAAAATATATAAATCATAAAATATGAATCTCAAAGTCTACTGAAGTTATTATTATAATTACATTTGGTTGCTCGCTTCAGCGTCATATTAGATTTCGTTGTACGTAAATTGACTATGAAAATAAAAAAGTTGTATATTTTGTCATCGGTTGATTATATAGATTAGTAATTGTTTTATTTTAATCGATAATGTTACTTTTTCATAATTCTAGCCATTATTGTGGGAGGCTGATTTTTTTCACTGCATCATATTACCGATTACAATGAAGTGGTACTACTTTTTCTACTCGCATATCAAAGTCGCAGATTAACGGGAGCTATCTCCATTTTATCGAGGACCATCACAAGGGATAACCATGATGAAGAAATTGTCTAGGTCGATATCATCCAAAAAGTCAATTACGAATGCTGAAATCGTCCACAAAGAATTTTGCCCGGGGCAAGGAGATGACCGCAAGATATGCTCGTTATCAGCGACCTAGCTGTCTAGATCCTTATAGAACACTCCCTTTCTCTGCTTACATTCACATTTTCAGAGTTTGTCATCAGGATGATTTTTCGAAAGTAAATATGGGATATCATATTCAGTGAATAGGTACTTAAATATTACCAGTGGGTTTCGCAATGTATAAATTGTATGATGTTTTAGGTACAATATTCATTTGAAATTTAAAACATAAGTAAAAGAGGGAGATTTCGAAAATAGTTGTTTTCTGGAGACGATCATAAAAGGCGCTCAATACGAGCGGCATACATGTATGCAACAACATAAATGTTATAAATTCACAGAAATGATATAGATGGACCTGGTTTGTTTGTGATTAACTAAACGAGTTTAGATCTGATTGGGGTGTTGCTCACTTGGAGTTAAATATTTAGTCGTTTTTACAGCAGTATTTAGCTTAGCTAACTAATTTGAACTCGCATTAACTTAATTTCTGCTAATTAAATATTAACTTTTAACTGGGGAACATTTATTTGAAATAATCATGTTTCTTTATTGTACAAATTCTTTTTTTTTTATTATATACATGCCCCTTCTCCACTTAACTTAAAACTGATACACAGGGTTACATCAAACTGAAATTATCCATCCTTCGTAGTATTTGTGGCAAACTCATGAAATTTAAACACTCTAGTTCCGGAACTAAAATTATGGTTGCAGAAAGCCTTGAGTACAGATGGATAAATGTAACCAGTAAATAGAATGAAAGGTGCCTTAACGATATAAATTCCCATTCCAGAATTAAAAGTCTTCAGTATTATTGAACATGAAAGAAAATAGCTTTCCCAGCACTACGTAGTGGGAAGACACTATTTTAAATTATGAAAATAGTAGAATTAGCAACATGACAGGCAATAGTTGATATTTGAGGTTATGCACGCATGATTTAAGTATCGGAAAACAGTAAATGGAACAATTTTATAGTTTCATGTAAATAACTATGGCAATATTTACTTTAACTACTTTTTGTATTAAAGCGTTTTACTATTATGAAATGTTTCCTTTAACTATTTTCTTTCCTTCCTATGCATGCTTCACGAATATATTTTATATATTATGTATTAATATTTGTTTTCACCTTTTAATAATTGACCAGAATGAATCTAAAGTGGAGTGCTTGTACCCGGAGCGCCCGCATGCGATCTGCGGTTAAAATCTATCACCATGAGGTCTTGTTGATACCAGATCATCAGACTGCAGGAAGGGTATTTAGTTCGATTGACTTAAGTAAGTGTCCATTTCGAGAATAGTGGCTGACCTAGTAGCATGTGTTCAGGGAGGAGGGGTTGTAATCGTGTGATTAAATATCATAAAAAAGAATTACGTTTTAGAATACAGTGAAAATGTAGTTACTATGACTAAATGGTTGATTACTTTCTCTGATTTGTAACACTATATTTTATATTTCTTCATGATTTTCGTTCATCTTTTAATAGTCAATGTAATGAAATTGTTCGAGAGGTATGATAGTCTGAATTGAACGTTACGTATAAGGCCGTTTGGCTGTTTGCTGTCGGTTTACATTGTTTGGGAAATTCAGAATCATTGGAAAGATATTTTTGTTACAGTGTGAGTAGATACAAAAACTTCTATTTGATGATGTGTTCAGCGTGTTCAAATAAAACGTTTACCACATAGACAGTATTAGATCTTAATAACTTTATTATTCTCGGAAAAAAGACCACGGTTGTTACAACCTAAGTTATGGTTGTCTTAACCATATTATGTTTTTAATTATTCGCTTCCATATCTATGGTTGCTGGAGCCATATCTGTTGAAAGCGTTTTCATATGCAAAGTTCTCTTTTAATAGCAATGGTCGACCTATCAATATTTTAATTCACAATGCTTCTTTGATCGGTATGTCCAAACCGGTTTTTTTCCGTGTAAGAATAAATAATGAAAAATAGTCAAATAAAATATCACAGAATTTATGGAAAAGTTACGTGCTACCATAATTTTATATTAGTTCCTGACCGACACTAACATAAGTCATAATACATTCTTAATAAAGGTAATAAAAAATCGTAAATGCATCGTATGTTTCGATACCATGAGATTTTAGCTCAATGATTTATCACGTAACTAACGTACTTTTTCGATAAGGGTGAACAAGGGAAGATGAAATAAAATAAAATAAAACCGAGGAAGGGGGCAGACGAATTTGGTCCTTGAAACGGAGGGAAAGGTCCGGATTACAAATCGACCATTTCGCATCGCGGTTATTGGAGGGCCAAATTGCAATCGACTGTTTCGCTCCGTCGCCACAAGAGCCCATGTTCGAAACACTGTACGCATCGTGCGCTCCGATGACGTTCCATTTGTTATCCAGCCAAGAGAGCAGATTTTTCGTTCACAGTGGGTTGGAACTAATCTCGTACACTACAAACTGCTGCAATCCTCCTGTGAATTTTTGTGTTCATGATACTTGGGCTCAGGCAGTGCCATTTATTCTTTTTCAGATCTAAAATCGAGCTCATGTTTCTCGCTCGATTTACGTCATAATCAATTTTGAAAAGAGTTATGAGACTCGTTTAGCTGTATCTTGTTGCAATTAATTGTCTTGTAACAAGTAAAAGTAACATTTATTTATATATTTTAATCTCTCGAATAGAGTAAGTAAATTGTATATTTTTCAGTAAAACTAGTGGAAGACTCTCCGAATGGAAATTACGCACGAGGTTACTCTCTAAATTGCTTGGAGAGAAAATTTCACTCTAAGAAGAGTGACATTCCACTCCACCACGAGTGAAAGTAGAAAATTTCACACCTAAAAGAGTGAAATATCACTCTCAATTCAGTGAAAATTTCACTCTTCGCAAATTAGTGGCTCGGTTTTCACTCCAAGGAATTTAGAGAGTATGTCTTAGGAAATTGAATTGCATAAAAAAATTAAAGATTCTTGTCAGAAAGATAACCTCATTAGACATAGACCATGTTGTATTTAAGTTCATTCTTAAATATTTTGACTGGAGCCATTCCAGTATAATGATATTTGCTTTTCATGCATTCCCCTAGCTTCACAGACATACGCCTAATTGGGTGCAGCTATATTTAGAGCTAAACAATCTGTTGATCATGGAATATGAGGATTTCCTGCATTTCAGATATTACATCATTCTTAGTCTCAAATTAACCTGTTTTATGCGTTGTTCTCTAGTTGCTGTGGTTGGAAATACATTTGCAAAATCTTTTAATACATGAATCTTGTCCGTTCTGTGGCCCTAATTAATAATAAAACAATTGAGGAATGATATGAATGTATGGAACTATATAAGAAGCTCCATTTGGTCGCAGAATAACAATTAGCCTTTCTTAATCCTTTTGCTGTGAACTACGCGAATACACGTATTGGACTAGATGGACTCCCAATATACACGTAGTTATCAAAGACTGAATAAACTGAGATTAAACCAACAGCAGATATATCCCCATATTGGGTATTTTGAATCGCTGGATCCAAATGTAAGATCAAATTCCGAAAATTCTAAACGTAAAATCCAATATGGCCGCTCAAAATCGGACAAGTTTTAAATATTTTTCATTATACACGTAATTATAAAAGAATGGATAAATAGAGAATAAAGAAACAGATATACACCAGAGTTAGGTTTTATTGGATGTGTTGAATCGCGGAATCTGAATTTGACGACAAATTTTTAAAACTGTAAACAATAAATTCAATATGGCGGCTTGAATTAAATAAAAATGTCGGCCATATTGGATCCGCCATTTTGAATGATTGAAAACTGACTCCAAATTCGTAATCAGCGTTTTCGAAAACATAAATATCTATACAAATTGGCCGGAAACATCGTAATATTTTGAGTCCACTTTCGAGTTTTCGGTCTTCACAACGAAAGGGTTAAAGGATATTCACATAATTTTACTGATGAATTTGTGAGGAACGCCATAGCAATTTGTCCGTGGCTTTTCCTTTTAAGTGAAATGCTTTCCGGATGATATTCGTGCCACCAGGGACAGTAGTTGCCAAAGTGGATCAGGTGCTCTATTCGAAGATAATATAAGATTTTTATCTGGTTTAAATATGATTGGTTTCAATTCCAACATGGACGTACATAATTTGTTTAAAACTTTTAAGATTAATTTAAAGTAAACGGAGGAATACATAGGAGAAAGTATATAACCAGATAATAGTAAAAGCGTCTTCTACCACTGAACCTGAATCTTATTTTCTACCCCAAAACCCCCCTAGTAGGGAGTTCCTATGCGTCATCGTTTAACTTTTCAAAAAGATTCTGCAATGTTGGATCAGCCATTTTAAATTGTTAAAATCTGATGTCGGATTCGTAATTAACGACCCCAAAAAGCCCAGAGTAGAGAGTTTCAAGCGATTGCCTTTAATTTTGCAAAAATCGTCCTCTATATTAGATACGCCATTTTGAATTTTCAAAATTTGATATCAAATTCAAAATCAGCGACCCCAAAAACCTAGGAATATAGTTGCCGCATTAACATGATGAAGTGACAACGTGAAAATCTTGATTTTGTTATAAAATATTTTATGACTACTACTTCTTTACACAAATTGAAACTCACCCTCAAAATTCATAATCACGAGGTCAAAATACATACAAAAAACTGGAAGGATGGAATAAAGGGCCAGGATCGTTTTTTACTTCGTGTATAAAGATTCTTATATTGACGCTTCCATAAGTTATTGTCAATTTGACCTGAAAAGAATTATAATTCACATGTCGTTATTTAATACTATCGATTTTTATCGATGCATAAAAAAGAATTGTTGAAGCTGTATTAAAATGTGTCGAACTCTCAATTTTCTACATTAATATCGTTTTTCTTGAGGCTTCTGCTATCCATATCCTTATACATTTTCTCGAGTTTCCTAATGTGTCTTTCTAACACGCATTCTTCCAATGAATGAGATTATTTTCTGTTTAATTTCCATAATGTTATAAAAATTAACCTTTTAACTTATCTGACACAAAAGTACTTGATATAGAAAATGAGTTATTACAGGTGTTTTTGAGAAGAAGCTTAAAACACAATCTGAATTTAATTTCGTTAGCACAAAATAGTTTGTTTTTCTCCACACGATACGATTTTGTAACTACATAAAATCCCATTTAAACGTTTTAATAGTGTAAAATCAGTTGATTTTGATCATGGGCCCTGCAATAATAATATGCAAAGAAATCAGCATATTCAAATAACCAAGTGTTTTATTAACAAATACTCTTTTTCAAATAATACGTCTGTTTTACTATTTTAAACTGAACTAATCTTCGCAGGTATACCGGATTTCTTTTTTTTATGTATACATTGACATGCATTGCACATATGCCGCAGCATATCGAGACATTGCAAAATCGAGAGGATCTCATTTCTCGTATTTTCCTTTTCATACACAGACTTGGCTATTCAACTCCTGGACATCTGATTTGTATTCATCCTTCAGAGAGATGATCTTCCTCGAGAAACGCTGGAATATCAAATCTTCCTACGTTTTTTTTTGTTTCGATGCAATATTCGACACAGGAAAATGCAAAACGCCGAGAGTCACTATACAGAAGTCGCCTCTAGATTACAATTCGAAAATCCCTTCGCGAACTGTTCTATTTTATTCAAATTTTATCCAGCGTTAAAAAGTGTTATCCAAATAAACTTATCCAAATTCTAAAAAATTGTATAATTTATTCATATATACAATTGTAATGATTTTGAAAATGGAATTATTATAAATATTAATTAACTACAAAATTCGTTAATTCATTTTCTTTATATTTAAGTAAGCAGTTAAAGTGGTGAACATTAAATTATGATAATGTGGGAGATGACGGTGAAAATGATAATGCCGGATCATGGTAAGAAGATAATGTTGATGGTAACGCCAGATTATGGTGTTGTTATTGATAATATTCGATTGCTGATTTTATTTCGAAACAATTTTGGAGACTAATTAAAATTAATGAAAAGTGTCGAATGATGATGATTTTGGAGTAGTGAGAATGATGGTGGCATTGGATAACGATGAAACCAGATGATGATATTGTAGATATTTCTCGGGTTACTCAGATGGCTCATTAGTTAAATAAAATGTAGCCCATAAATAATATATTTTCCAGGACCTGTGTCTTTACATAAATTTATATGCTCGGAATATAAAGAGTTGGTGATCTCTTCTATGAAACTCACGATGTTTTTGTGTTTCATATTTTTAATTTTTCTAACAAATTTTTTTCTGACTACAGAAAGTCTTCTCATCGATGAGAAATAATTCACAATTTATTTTGTTATGTTAAAGATGAAAAATTTGAATTATTTTAAGATTTCCGAAATTTCTTTCCCATCTTTAATTGATTTTCATATTTAACTTCACAAAAAAAATGGTGAATTTGTGAACATAAAAGCATGGTGATTTTCGGGTGCACCATTTCTTTACATATTATATTTATATAATATATAACTAGAATTGGAATTCCGTTCTGCGATAACGGATGTGCATTCGCCGCTGATTCAATCAGTTCATCCCCATTTCCTATCTATAATGTTGGCAAACTTCAATGCGAATGTGAAAACCATATTATGGTAATGGTACTTCACAATTTTCCTCAGGCGGTAAGTTATAATAGTAAATGCCGTGAAATCAAAAGCTATACAGAATAAGATAGAAGAAACAAACCACATTCGTTTTTCTCATGACGAATCGTGCCACGCAACGTTTCTAAAAGCTTCTTGCTCGTAAAACCGGACGTCATAAAGCACTGGTGCATAAGGGAGAAATAGACGTAAGACTACCAGTAAAGGAAATGCCCCTCTTCCAAACGAAACGTCCCTGAACCTTTTTAAAGCGAAGTTGATATTAAAGTACTTTTCCATATATGTCAGACATTACTTTAAATTGAAAATTAATCCCATTTTGCTGGGTACATAATAATTAAAAAGCTGCTGGATTGGATTCCGTTTAATTTGAGAAATATATATTTATTCATCACGAATTTATGACATGTATATAAATGCATATTTTTAATAAGTTATTACAGTCAATTATCCAATATTTTCAATTAAAATGTTACAAGTTAAAATAAACAAAATCAGTAAATTTTATAAAAAAATATGTTTATTTAACAAAAAGTATCTGTTACCAGACTGTATCTCGTACTAGAATCATCTGGAAATTAAACAGATAAGTGTATAGTTTTTTGTAATAAAAATATCCTTTGTCCTCTATTCTATTAAGGTCACTAAATACCGACCAACAGTTTAAGTGCACCTTCTGATTTATAAGATCTGTATATAAATAATAGAGATTCTTCGCAAAAATGCTTTGTTATGCACAAGAATAAGGCAAAGATAAATTGCATAGCAATTTTTAATCATAAAAAAACATTTCGAATTTGAAGCCAGGAAAAAGAGGCACATATTATGGGCATTTCTGCTATCAGTGATTAAAGAATTGATACCAAAATTTCCACTCAAGCCAGCGCACATTTCTCAGAGCTCTTTTTGACAGCGTTGGACTTTGGTGGATAATCAATGTATTTATTTTAGTTTTATTTTTCTTTCGATGAAACGTAATTTTGTCACAATTTTAAAAAGGTCTTAGAATTGGTATCCTGCAAAAATAGTCCCCACGAGTCTGTTTTCCAGATGAATAACATGACGTCTCAAACCGTTATGGTATATTTTTTATGCATACTGACTTCTATATTCCGCAATATCTTTGACTGTTTGACCCACAACATATTCCAAAATTATGGCGATTTCTCCACCAATTTTTACCAAAGGCATCATGCGTTGCTGGGTCATCTGTTCACCCACTAGATGCGAGACATATTCCCAAAGCTTTCCTCCAAAAAAATCAAATTTCAAATCGACAGAAAATATTACCTTAAACCACTGTTCAATTGGTCAGAAATTGTGTTTCCAAACCAAATTTAAACTCCTAACCTTATTGTTATTATTTCGTCCCAATGGTTTTTTGGTAAGCATGCGGAAAAATGGTTGGAACAATGCGGAAATGGGTACAGTAACCAATCAATTGGTTAGTTAACAACTTATTTCGTAATGAAACTATTTACGTGGCGCCCGAATTAATATAATAATAATAATAATAATATTAATCGGCTTTAATGCTTATATCAGGAATACACTATATATATCAGAGAATTAAGTTACTAACTAAATATGTATAAGCAAAAGGCGAGACACAGCACCACTAAGCTGTTTTACAGTCTGACCGTGTGCTAATCTCGCCTTAATATTTTTTTTTCGTAACACAGTTACGTCTGCAACTTATTTTTAACTGTAGTTGTTTAGTCGCAATTTTTAGAAGTGAACTTCAAATTCGCTTTTACTTATGTCGTTATTTTAAATAGGAAGAATTAATCAAGAAGAATTCACAACGAATTGCTATTTTATGGCTCTTTTACATAGAGGAACTCAATTTTGAATAGAAATAGCTAAAGAATAAAAAGAGTTGAATGAAATAGATAACAATGAAAAAGGATTTGCAAAAATGGAAGTTAATTTCAAGGTTACACCAATTTCAGTTTGGAATGAAATTTTGAGTTTATTTCAACATCATACCATGTGATCCTGAAGTAAAATTTGAAGGTCAACCTGATTAAAATGACCTTCAGATTTTACCTTTACAAAAATATAACGGTACTCTTTTTGTTAAGGTGCTATAGATTGATTTTTTGTTTCATTTTCTTCAAGTGGAATTTTAAAAGTACTCCGAGCTACCACAAAAGCTACATAAAAAGTTACAGATAACTCTATAATCGTATAGAAATCAATTTGTGCCCAGCATCAGAGGGTACATTTTGTCTGCATTTTATGTGTATATTTATCACTTATTTCGTTTGAGTGGGTACTCATCACTATATACTATTTCATTTCCGAATATCGTTCGGTGCAAATATACGCGCTGCTATCCCAGAAATGGATTCCTTTAATCTTATATCTCATTCGAGAAATGTATGGCAATTCTTACCGCGAATTCGGTTCTCAGTGTATATAAAGTAAAGGGAGACATTCGAGTCCCGATACGTATTTACATGTTTCGGTAGATTCAGTCCGATCGTAAAAGCGTAAAACCCAGGAGGTCGAACCAAGGGGGAGTGCAAAGGAGCTCCTGCAGGGGGCAACGAAGATCAAATAGTGGACATGGAAACGAAAGTAACAGAAGGGACTTCGGTCGGACTCTCTTTGACGTGAAAAACGACGGTTAAAGGCGAGTTCGAAGGGCGGTTGAGGTGTAAAGAGGGTGACTATTTTATTGCGAGTACATTTCTGACCTGGACAAAGGACACCAGCATTGAAAAAGTTCTCTTTTTGTATGTAGATCACTCAATGTATGGGAATTTTCCGCAATTTTTAAAGTGTGAATTTTATAGCCCATTGAGAAGTTAGTATTAGCCAATGACAATGCCTAATTTCTGAATTTTTTTAAGAAATGGGTGATCTCTAAGAAGTAACTCTTGGATAGAAAAGGTAACTGATTATTTTATGACCTCCCCTGGTAGAGATGGTCACCAGAATCTGCTCAGAATTATCCTAGATTTTGATGATCTGGCTAACTAGCTCTATAATGTGGGGAGAAATCCTACTAAAAATGACATGAATTCTGGCGTAAATCTACCAAGACGCGAGACATTGAGACAGCTAATACAGTTTAACATGAGATGGACAAGCTCCTATAACTTATCGACCTCGGCTCGATTCGAGAATTTCGAATACCTCTGGATCGAACGCCCAATATGGCGGCTTGCTCTCAGCTGATTTGCCTGCTCATGCTATTGCGATTGTTGACAAAGCTGTTGTAAAGACCAAAGCTTCATTTCGAAAGAAAAATTGTTTACATTTACACCTGCTCATTTTGTCGAATCAATTGATCCTTACCTATTATATACGAATTTAATATGATATTTTCAGTTTGTAATTATTGCTTTATGTCACTCTAAATATATGTTAGTGGTCTACAGCGGGTTTTCATCTATAGAATTCGTGGGTATCTCTACCGAGATTCTACCGAACAGTAGGATAATGGTTAGTTCAACCAGCCAAATCTCTACCAGGGTATTAGAAAATATAATACAATTATTACAAATTCACTATTTTTGTTCGTAAACACTGGCCGTTGTAAAATATAAACAGGAAGGTTACAAAATCCATTCTGAAATAAGCAGCATACTTTGTATTAGTGTTTGATGTAAAATTAAGACATGTTGAGGCATTAATCATCACTACAGCTCTTTTTTAAAATTGGTCCTATTTCATCAGGAACACCGAAACAAAATTTATCACAAGCACCATTATTATTGAAACACGGATGGTCTTCGTGCTTTTTAAATAAAGTAAAAACTTTTAAATTTCGCACAGGATATTTAAGATTATTTACAATTATTTTCTTATCTTGTCCATTTAGTTTATTTAATCGCCATATAGAATGTCCGCAACTCAAATACAAATATTTGTCAAATACTGCTAATGACGACGGATTGCAATCAAAAGATGAATCAAATTGTTGTTGATCTTTGCCGTCAATATCAGCGTGAAGGAAAGTGACATTAGAATAGGTTATGTTCGTTTTCATTTCCAATGTAATAACCTGAGTGAACCAATAAATTCTATCTTCGGAGAAGTCAATCGTTAAATTCACATTACTGTCATCTGCTGGCCAATGCGCTACAGTTGTAAGATTCAATCCATCAGTGTTCAATCTCATAATTTCTATCTGAGTTTCATTTCATTGTGAAAAGAAAACGTACCCACGAACTGGATGAGTCACTATCAATTTCGTATTTTGGATATTTCTCAACAGTGTTTTACGATAATGCTCAGTAGAAAATGATCCTTTTCTTACGTTTAATACTTCTAAATTTTGCTCTTTTTCAGATATGTAATACAGGTTCTGCGTTATCCAATCAAGAGCGATAAGAATGCAAGAAGTACCGTTTGAAAAACCAAATTCCGACAATACTTTTTCTCCAAACGAAGGAAATTCGTACCAAAATATTTCGTTTGCATGACATAGAGCAGAAGTTGCAAAAAATGTTCGGTGGCTAGGATCGTAATCAAAGTTGTATACTTCAAAAGATGCGGATATAGGATGTTCCGCAAAATCCCGATATGTTGCTTTAGGATCCAGAGTCCGTGCGTATATGACAGAATTCTGTTCAAACATCACGTACTCCTGAATTATGTTACACGTTTTCAAATCCTCCGATATCACATTACCAATATCGCACAAGCATCTGCGACCAAGCTCAACATCTTCGCTTCCTGGAGTTAAAACACATAGGTGCTCGCATTCGTTGTTGTCTACACTACAGGGATTTGTCACGTTAGTATTTTGTAAAGATGGATGAACTAATTTTAAAATATTAAGTTCAGAATTTTCAAACTGCTTATATTCTAGTATTATGGAGACAGACTTCGATTCCAATGCTGATTTGGCAATACCTCTCTGACCTTGTCTATAATATATATGATTTTCAAATACGTTTAAACCGTATATAATTTGTGATTTTGAGATATCAACAATACTTTCTCCAAAGTAATCGGAAGATTGGATTTCTCCTGTACTCCGGTGCCAGACAATTTTTTGAGCTGTTGGATCAATTGCAATTGATAAGTTACAAGATATGCATGAAAATTGGTTGAAGAACAATTTGCCATCCATACTGGCACGCATGATTCCTGAATCATCTGCGATGAACATCAGTCCTGCTTGGGGATCTAATACTATGTCCGTGGGATTGACAAGATTATTGAAAATTATGTTGCGATACTGACCTTCCAGATCGAAAACGTTAACTTCCGATCGCACTGAATCTATAACATAAAGTTTATCTGCAACATAATCCACTGATAATGAAATCGGATTCCAATTTCCTAGTCGAGTTATATGTCGACGTCGTCTTCCGTGTGGTTTTCTGAGAATGCCAGTTACCTGAATCGATCCAAGTGCCGTAGAATGAAGTGCAATCATGGTATAAAATACCTTATTCTTGGCTAGGTGATAATCCATGTCTAATATAATTCCGTTATGATCTTTAAAATCGATTAGCTGAATATTCGCTCCATCTTCACTGGATAGCCAGATTGATTTACCTTCACTCATTAAAAATTGAAGACTTGAATTACTACCTATATGAAAAAAATTAATAATTCATATGAGTATTCTAAATTCATTCTCATGAAGACTTTGGAATTTGTTATTTTCCAACTTATTTTCTAAAGCGAAGTGATTTATGATCACATTTAAAAATGTTCAAATGAGTTACCATTATTTTTAATTACAAAAATTTTAATCTGAAGAAGTATCAAACCGATAATGTCTGTTTCCCTTTGTTTTTCAAACGTCATAAAATGTTTGGAGTATAATATATTAAAGTATTATAAGAATATACACTCATTAAAAAAACAAGTTTGAATCGTATACAAAAATGCACTATTGATTATATCTTCACATGATTTCAGAATTTACAATACAACAAATAGCTGAAAAATATTAAATTTTAAAATAATATAGAAATACTCTTTTTTATACTTTACTAAAGTATTTTCTAGCATATTAAAATAATACATACCGTTTCCTGCCCAGCAACTACACATGTAGAGAACGGCAGACATCACTTTTAAAACATTCCCTATGAAACTTCGTGTACTCATTTTAAATAATACTGTCTTAAAATCTGGAATTATAGTAACTGAACTTGCATTTAATACGTTCGTAACTAATGTGGATATTTTAGTTAATATTTTCCTAGAATTTTGTTCATTCATTGGTAAATATGATAAACTAGAACTAATCTTGACAATGTAATATATGTATGTTACAATAAGTCAATCAGGTTATCAGAGTTTGAGACTACTTTAGTATTAAGATTATAATAATCGCTTTGGATGATCAAAGAGTTTTATTACGAATTAAATGACAACTTGTTTTTTTATATACTAATTTCTTTGTAGCTGAAACGTGTGTTAATGCATTGTATATTTTTTCTTAATATCAATTACTTACAAATTGGCTTTTACAGTAAGGCCAAAAAATTATTTCTTTTACTCAGTTAGAAATTAATAGAAGTGAGGTAGTATTAAAAAAATGTTATTAGTCGTGTAAACTACAAATATGATTAATATTAACGACACGTATGAATTGCGTAAATGCATACCACATTAATTTTTGTACTCGCGTCTGTCTCAATAACTAATGAAGTTAGTCGGAAGTTATCAAAACCTTACGCAAAAATATTGCATAAGTGTTACAACATTTTCAGTTTAATAGCTTATAGGAATTTAATTAATTACATTACGAATTGTTCCTACTACGCATGAAATTCACTTCACTAATGTAATAAAGAATATCTATTATTAATATTTAGAAGGTTTTCAGTATTTCGTAATCCTTACATTTTAATGCATAAACCCTCGAAATGTCGAGTATATCGTTTTACAATAAATCAGCAAGATTTATAATTATATATTAATTTATTTTATCTGCCGTTTACAAAATTCCATGTACAGTTCTATTTTCCAAAAATTGGAATACACTAATTTCTTCATAATAATTTTTCTGGGTTATAAAATCATCCGCATTTCCGCACCTTTCGATTGTTTGTGCATTCTCGGTTAGTAGCGTATTTTTCTCATTTAATAATTAAAAAAGACGCTAAGTAATTCAAAATGACTGTTAATGACCTGTAAGTACTATTCGTTTATTCGTGCTTCACACTACGTGTGCTAACACGGACTTCCGTTACATCTTCCATATAATTTCTAATAAATTAATTCATAAAATTTCTATTAATAATAGTTATAGTAATGAGGTGTAAGTATTTTACAAGATTTCAGAAGCACATAATATTTTAAAAAACTTATTTTATGAATTATGAGATTTTGTTAATTGAACAAACTTTTGTCGATAACACAATGTGAAATTCAAAACTTAATAACGCAAAGATAAATAGTAGTATAAATATTTACAAAGTATATTGTATATTATTAATCATTTCAATATTTATAAAATATAATCAAACAATTATGGCTTAAACCTTCTCTAGTGCATTGCTAACTGTTTTGTTTTGTAATACTACTGTTATATATTTGTTAGTACTAATAGTTAACAATTGTAAGTTACGAAGCCGTTGAGGAGAATTCCCCAAGGGAAACGAAACGTGGTGCCATTTTTATATTTTTATTAAACACAACATTTTTGCAGAGCATAAGCTGCAATTCTTTTATTGTAATTTATGTTTATTATATTATCAATCTGCATTTCAAAAAAAAATGTATACATTAATAATAATAATCTTTTATGACCCAGGAAATGTTCTATAAACGACCAGAACACAGACCAAACACCCAAAAGTTAACTTTTACTGGAATATTAAATTACATTGATGTAGAATAAACCTGTTGTACCGCAATGATGTACACATGAAAGGGCTGCGACATTGAATTAATCGTCATTAGGTGAACGAAACTGGGGTCTAGTCGCCTCATTCTCTCGAGTGTTAAAGTTGCTTTTGCCCCGACTATCGTCATTAATAACAACCTTTACCCTAGAGGGAAGAAGATACGATGGGAATCAGACGGAAAGTTCTCTTCACAAAGAGGCATTGCGTTTACCAGGGCGATCGATAAGATGAAACGATCAATTAGCAAATTTGAAATTTGTTTGTTAAATCACATCAATCGAAATAATTATCAAAAATAATAATGTTGGAAATATATCACATATCGTTTATAACTTTATTACGCTGATTAAAATTATGATGAATCTGTAAGAACATTGTTACATTCTTGTAAGTTTCACGTACGCACTACTGTAACGTAATGCTTGTTGAAATTTATAGCGAAAAAATAGTCTGCATTCAGAACTTAGTAGTAGTAAATTTTGCTTGCATTGT
Organism: Trichopria drosophilae; assembly: GCA_030407085.1. NCBI lineage: Eukaryota > Metazoa > Arthropoda > Insecta > Hymenoptera > Diapriidae > Trichopria > Trichopria drosophilae. The sequence goes on from CM059583.1 coordinate 167,274,851, forward strand.
AGTAAAAATTAGTATTCTGCGTAACGTTGGCAATTTCTACTTCTAGAAGTTGTAATAGATTTTTATCACTTCTTCATATCATAATACTAGTTTCTGTGACTGTACTTTTAAATTTTACTGTATCTAAGCTGCACTGTTAAAAACGGTATGAAATTTAATGTAAGGTAATCTCCACTAATAATTAAATTTAATGAGTTTGTAATTAAAATTTATTATCTATATATTAATGTGCGGGAGCATAAGTCTTAGAGTAATTGTGTATTCTTCATGCATAAGCAAATTAAATTTACGGTACGAGTTCATTAAATTTCAATACAGTTTAAGAATGTACATTTGAAGAGCATGTGATGTACATGATTTTTAATGTCTTTTTGCATTTAATATTCAATTACATGTGAACGAAATTTCAACAAACAAAAAAATATATTTGTTATATGTATGCAAAGGAGGCTCACCTTATTTTATAATCTAGGCAATAACTAGCCACAAATTATCAAATCAGTATTTTGTTACAAAATTTTCTACATAATAGATACAATTAAATGGATTAAAACTGTTTACAGATTTTCCCAAAAATCGTACATCATAACTATTCAACAAAATTATTCAGAATATGTATGAAATAAATGTGGATTAGAGAAGAGCACATATCATATACGAACGGTTTATAAATGTAAAAAATTGTATCTTATTGCTATTAAATTCGAAGACAATAGTTAGTATCTTGCGAATATTGTTTTGAATCCTTCTGCATTGCGTACGTTTGGTAATAAGATCACTCTTTCCGTCCGTTAATAATTATATTATTTTCAATTTCAATGTATTAAAATTAAAATTAAACAAAATTGAAATAAGAGAGATTAAATGATATTAAGCATTTCAGGAAAATTGTGAAGAAACCTTATGTGTATGTGCTTTGCATGTAAACTTCTACGAAATAACTGATGAAAATGTTAACAAGAATAATAACGATGAGAGTGATGCTAATGACGATAAGGATGATGATGATGATGATGAAGATGACGAGGATAAAGACAATTACACTCGTATACTAAAGATGCTGAACAAGTTCAATCTTTTTCTTAGTAATAGTCAAGCTCAAAAAACTATTCCAAAACTACAAATACGGATAAAAACAGAACAGAATACCTTCTATTTTATACATTATTCCTTCAAAATTTTGAACTTCTATATCTACAAACAATCAGTAGTTCTGCAACTTGCGACTAAATTACTCGCCACTTAAAAATGCGTCACCTTATTAGTAGAAGTAGTTTATCATATTACCTATAATACTGAATTACATATTTATCACATACTTTATCTTTTATCATCTTCGGCCAATTCTGGTAATTATTTCAATTTGGTGCGATTTATTCAATTATTCTCTAAAAATTTTTTCATTTAATGGTAATTGAGGCAATATTTAATTATCATAAACTATGACATTCTGGAGAATTATTTCGCCAATGGCAATATGAATATTGGTTTATTAAAGATATAATTTCTGTTGATGATAATGAGATACGTCTATTTGTTCTGTAGGGAGCACTAGATCATTCACATATAAACTAGGGAACTTTACAACCTTAGCTTGTAAATATTGTCTTACTTGTGCATGCCAAGCAGTGCTACTTGAAGTAGTCAACAACTCAGTATTAAACAACTTTATTAGATTAAATTATTATCTGTTTTGCCAAAAAATACCACGCGACTTGTAAATTTTATAATACGTAAATGTTTTTAATTACTGCTTATATACGGAATCTTTTATGAATCCTGCCGAAACTACTTAAGTAGAACGATGCCGACTCTATAGCTTCAGCGAAAAATGTGCTAAATGTTTATAAGATAATTTATCGTTGCAGGTTAGAAATAAGAATTCCAGTATAGTTATATTTATTCTCTGTTTTTAAGATTCGACATTGATCTGCAATGACTTACATGCCCATGAACAATGTTAACATATGCTGTAAAAAGATCCAGCTTAATTTTAATATTTATTCTAAAATATGTGTATCAATTTATTCAGTGTAGGAATATGAATACTAAATTTTAGTTGAAGGAAATATTAAGAAATAGAAATTCACGTATATCTTTGATAAATATTGTATTTTACAAAATTTTCTGGGATTATATTATGCTGACAAAATAGTATGAATTAAAGCTTTAATAAAACGGTACCAAAAATTACCAACAGGTAATCATATAACGAAACCCCACCTCGAGAAAACCTGGAAAAACAGCTGATTGACAGTTGACGTGATGTTGCAAAATGACCTGTCAACTTGGCAGTATTTGCCAAAGTAATTTATGTACATTTAATATACTGTTGGTTACATAATTTCTTAGGCTAATCTTATTTGCCTTTTCGACAGAATCTATAAAAGATGTTTTCCTATACATATAGATTTTTCAAACAATAATATTAATTAGTCCAAGCTTTGTACGAGTATTTATATTTCGGAATTTAAATAGTAGTACTCACAACAATTTTAATATGAATTATTACAATTTTAATAATACTTACTACTGCGGAGTTCTGCGTATACTCTACAAGTTGGTATGACAATGGCCTACAGCTTCACGAAGCTTTAGACGATATTAATAATATAGAGAATGATTGCTTATAATACAGCCTTTTTGATGATAAACTAAGTTTTTAAATGCATTAAATTAGCATATAATGTATATCTCATATGAATAGGAATAATTATTTTTATGTCTATATTTCTATTATGATATGAAAATTAGGTTATTATAAATTGATTTATATCAAAAAAGAATATTGCTAAACATTAAGACGTTTATAGAACTACATTAGCCGTTATATATTTTATCGATTATTATTGCAGTTTACAAATCGGATTATAAGACGAAGTAGATAACTTCTGGTATTTACTGTTAACATGAGAAGCTTAAATGCGTAGAAAGATTAGTCTACTGACTAGTTCCGTTAATTCCTCCGAATGGAGTGTATTAGAGCACACACGGATTTATGATGTAGTTTATTAGCATGTTCTATATTTAAGTAGTCAGGTGTAGTAAATAACGTTATTTTAAATGCCGGTTTGTAGTTGAAGGAATGTGTGCTCCAAGTGCTACGTGCAACGTAGTATACAGGGTGTCCCATTTGAAACAGGACAGCTGAATAACTCTTCAGGGAATGGAGGGGGAAAAATTGTTCAGATAAAAGTTTTAGGGTTCAAAGGGGGCCATAAGATGGTGACCTTGAATTTGACCTTCAGGTCAATTTTGAGCATAATTGATGGTCAAAGTATGTTTTTTCAAATGGAAACCCCTACGTTCGCCCTTAGAAATGATAAGAGCGGACAATTTTACGCCCGAATATGTTAACATATAAGGTCATTTAGAGGTCATTTGAAGGTCAAAAAACCATTTTCTATGGATTTTCACGGAAAAGCCTCAAACGAGTTGTTTCCGCAGTTATTAAAGTTAAATTGAAACCCCACGTTACGACTTTGAATTCGACCTTGAGCACGATAATGATTGCCAAATTTGAAATAATAGTTAGCTTTTCCGTGAAAATCCATAGAAAATGTTTTTTTTTTCAAATGACCTCTAAATTACCTGATATGTTAACATATTCGGACGTCAAATTTTCCGCTCAAACATACTTTGACCATCAATTATGCTCAAAATTGATCTCAAGGTCAAATTCAAGGTCACCATCTTATGGCCCCCTTCGAACCCTACAACATTTATCTGAACAATTTTTTCCCCCTCCATTTCCTGAAGAGTTATTCAGCTGTCCTGTTTCAAATGGGACACCCTGTATAGGTATGTTCTCGAAAAATGAACTTTTCTGACATATAGAGTGTCAGATTGAAGAGGCGTATAATTTAAAAAAAATAAGACCAAAAGTCCTTTAGCACTATTCAGACATCTATAGATTATTTCGAGTTATCGCGTTAAAAATTGAAGTGTTTATTTTGTTGGTCAAGGAAAATTTGTCTTTATTACTTTTCATTATATTTAATTAATTGTAGCTGCAAGTTTAATAATGGGTTTAATGATATGTAATTGTTATGGAGTAGTTTATTACCATTGTTTATACCACGATATAGATCCTTATTCTCCCCACTTTAAGACCTCTGTCCTGAAATATTTTGATCCCTTTGGAGCATACAGCATGCGCATGATTGCTTTACTATGAATTGCGATAATTCAAAATAAATTATCAAAATATACATAAAAATATGACAGGTACAATTGCATACAACATTAAAACCAAGTTACAATAGTCTATCAAAAAATGGTGTTAAATTCCTAAACTAATTATCAGATGTGATTGCGAAGTTTTATCGATATGGTAATAATGCATAATGTAGTCCATCCAGGTATATTTAGAATCGAACAATATTTGTTCTCTCAGTATATTTGAATAGACCTGTAACGTAATAATATTATAAAAGTCGCGAATTGATACGAGTGCACGTGGCGTTGACTCTCGAGCACAATCAAGATATATTACATAGATCATCTGTTTCATATAAATGTTTTCAAAATACGAATGAATGAAAAGATTGGGAAAAGGGCGCTCCTTCCTGCCGTATGGATCACACAAAAGAAAACAAAACGCCAGAAGGTGTTCGTATAAATGATGGAATCTCATGGCAGGCTGAATCCCCGCCTGTGGTAATTCATTTTCACCGCCTAGATAGATAGAGACAGAAAGTGACGTAGGGAATGAATGATCCGTTCTTTGTTCCTGAGACCATCGCTTATAAATTTCTTCGGTAGTGTGTATATACACGAGCGCAGGCGCGGAAATTCGATGACCCCTGACCTCGGCTTGCTCTTTGTTATCGTCCTTGAACGTTCATAGTAGTGTGTGTGGGGGATGACGCCTGATTGTAATTAAGACGAAGGGTTGGATGTTCCAGGCACCTCCTCAATTCTCATTATAAATAGATCGAGTTGGAAATAGACATACTGCTTCGAAGTACTATTTACCAGCCATTCAGATGATGTGCGATTCTTGATACTGAAATCCTGGAAGTCAAATGCCAAAATTACATCACTCATGTAAGAAATATATATTGTGAGCCGTACATCTTCCATCTGTGTTTGAACACTAATTGAAAGATGGATACATGCCGTAATTCTCTCTAGATTCAAACTAGTGGAATTTTACTACTTAGACATATTAGTCGATTTTTCGATTTGGAACAAAGGAAAGCAGATTACAAACAATTAGTAGAATGGAACAAATGATAGAAATACGCCTTGTGATGAACGAAGATGGAAGTTGAAATTACGATTATTAATTCATTTTTACTTTTGACAAAACAAAAACGCCAAATTTTTTCTATGCAATGTGTTAACGACTGGTGGAAGGGCTTTTTAATAACACACACGATTTGATCGGCCACAAGAAACTATTTAAATTTTATTACGATCAACCGGTGACGATCCGATCGCGACGCTGACTTCCTAACCCGACGACGTCCCGAAACGTTCTGAAAAAACCCGATCGTCAATTTTTTACATCTTAGTTCGATCTTTCAAACTCTCGAACATTTAAATAGACTACGACGTCATATTACACATCGATATCATACTATTCGAATTACAAATAATTGTATCGAGATCGTCACCATTTCGAAGGGCCTTTTACATAATTTACCTAGCAGGCCTGCTTTATTTTGAGAGGTACCCCCATTCGGGTGTGCAATGGCGTAGGGAAAACCACCTCTGTGGCAAAAACCTACGCCGGGTACCGCAGTTGATAAAACATCGATTCCGTCCGTAACACAATGCGTCTGGTATGATGCCGGGAACTTTTGATTGCTGGTCGAATGTTCTACCAATTGAGAGCCTGTTTGCAATTGACCCCAAATAATGGGAATGATTACAAAAATGGTAAGAATTTAAATTCATATTAAAAGTATTTATTTCCGGTAGTATAATAATTATTTAGATACAAAAGCAGATAACAAAAACATTGAAAAACCGGAGAGAGTCTCGGAGGATACCACCGCTAAGATTTTTTGCTCATAGCTCCTTGTAAAATTAACATATCGTTAATAAAAACGTACAATTAAAAAGAGAACTTAAAAAGCTGCAATTGTCACTGTGGAATGCTTTGCCTTCTTAAAAAATGTTATTATTAAGACATTTTAAAAAATATCTAAAATAGACCTTCTGATAATTGCAGGTCGCTACCCCTTTGAATAATTGCTGAGAGTGGAAAAATGGAAGTAAAAACTTGTCAGGTTAGGACATTTCTCAATCAAGTCATTGATCATGAATGTGAAGTCATATTTGAAAAAGTCAAACTGGTGGATCCAATATAGCGGACGAAATCAAACAAAATATCTTGATAATTTCAAATCGGGGGTTCTGTGAGCGATAAAATCTTGTTGAAAGATTTCATGATGGAGGATTCAATATAGCGGCCGAAAATTTTTACAGCGTTGGGAACGCAGGTTACTATCCACCGATCTTTGATATATGAATGATGGTGCCAGATACTGTTGATGAAAAAGATGATGTTTATGACGACGACTATGATAATGACGATGCTAATAATGACATTATTGGAAAAAATTAAAGCAGCAGATACCTAAAAAGGTTAAAATAAAATATAAAATAAATAAATGACAATGGACACACTAAAACATTTTTCTTGATAACAATTATAAACACAAAACAATCGCGAAAAAGGTGTAGAAGTGTAAATATGCGGAAAGTTGGATGGTGTCAACTTGCAAAGTCAAAAAGCTAACGATCAGCATTTTTTACACCATTTTGACTGGCCTGGAAAAACTTTGCTAATTCTTGAAGTACGTGGAAGACTGTTTGATTATAAAAATTGAATGAAAAAGCAATCAACTAAGTGGAAATACTTTCCGTGACTTTGCGATAAGAAATATTAAACTTTTGAAGGCATAAACAATTGAAAATCTAATATTTTCAAGATTAATTTACTTAAACCAAATAATATTTTAGTAGTGAATTCTGCAACTAATTACTTGATTTCACTGAATTCAAAGAATTAATTTTCTTAATATCTAGATTTTTAGTACATTAGTAATATTATAATATAATATTATCACTTTTGAAAGTTCCATACAATGCACAAAAATAAATGCATGATTTTAAGGAAACAAATAGATTAATGAAGACGACGATGCTGAAGGATCACAACTAATAATTCCTATCAGAAGGTCTATTTTAGATATTTTTTAAAATGCCTGATAACATTTTTTTGCAAATCATTCTTCAGTGACAATTGCAGCTTTTTAATTTCTCTTTTTAATTGTAAGCTCTCATTAACGATATGTTAATTTTACAAGGAGCTGCGAGCAAAAAATCTTAGGGGTGGTATCCTCTGAGACTCTCTCCTATTTTTCAATGATTTTGTTATCTGTTAAAACTATATTACATTCGGTATTATAGTGGTAATAATGCAACAAATCCAAATAATTATACTACCGAAAATAAATACTATTTTCGAAAAATACTTTTAATACGAATTTAACTTAATTTTTACCATTTTTGTAATCATTCATTGTGACCCATTATTTATTAAATCAAAATTCTGTTATGAAATCAATCCATTTTTTAGCCAAGAATTGTACAATTAATGTATTCACCATGTTAAATATAGATTCAAAATGGATAGTGTAAGAAAAAATGGATAAGTTTCTACTAGGGTTATTATTGTATCATTTTTTATTTAAAAAAAAAGAATAAAAGATCCAGGAATTAATGATGCGGCTTTGCAAACAGGCTCTTAAAATGAGATTTATTATTTGTTACCAGTATGAATGACACCCAACATCGAATGTGAAACAACTCATCTCTTATTATTTATTATCAACATTTATGACGATGAATTGTAATCTAATATAATCATCCGCACGCAGAAAAATATTTTTTCAGGGAAAATGATAATAACGGTATATTAACAATACTACAAACATTAAAAAAATTTTTTTTAGTATAGTCAGGAAAAATTAAAGAACATTTCGGTAATTTTCCATGAATGTTCGGGAAATTTTCAGGTGCAATATCCCAAGACCATCGAAATATTTCCTAATTGCTTCGTTGCGCGGCAACGGGAGGGTTAAAAATTTTCGATATATTTTCGATATTGACAAAAAGTTTATCTCCATCATTAGTACGCGGAGAAACTTGAGGGAAATATAGAATTGATTTCCAAGGTCCAGGGTATTCAGAGGATTATTTCTCATACCGTGATTTTGGCGTATTTCAACTTGAGATATTTGCGACCTTGCGCCAACTTCACTTAGGAAATCCCCGTTTTCATCTAGTCTTTTTAAACATAACCGTCACACGGGTGGACAATAATATTGACAGGGTAGGTGGGTGTTATAGTTCGTGAACACCATTGCTAGCAGGGAAATAATCAAAGCAATACTCAATATGAATAGCTTGTAAGTCACGAATACTGCACGCCGATTGGCCGAAATAGCGATAAGGAAAATAATCAACAAACGAAGTTCTCAAACTTTTTCTGAACCTTTAGTATTTTTCACTTTTACACTTTGTTTTGATGCTCCTCAACGACGGAATGATAGGGAAATTTCATTAAACAGAGATTTTACGTGTCATTTACACCTTTCATAATTATTTTCACTATTAGCATTGATGTTAGGACGGATTTGCTTTACATATTTGTTGCATTAAGTAATAAATTAACATACTATTGTGCCAGAGTACTAATTATTATGCTGCAAACCAAATTATATTAAGTTTGTTGTAAAAGCCACTGCGTTAACCATTACGAAAGACGCTTCTATATAAGTTTGACCAACTATTTGTTGAATAGTTCGTTTAAAGATATATATTTGTAGTCAATATAATAAGTTTATTAAATATGTAGAATAGGAAAATATATTAACGAAAATAGACGTGATAAAGGATAACGTGAGAATATTTTTGTTTTATTTTTTCCAAATCCTGTATTATTTCTGCTCTTGTGAATGTCTTAAAATGAAAAATATGTTTTGATGTAGCTATAATTATTCCGCAACATTTCATCTTGTACATCTTGTGGAATAAATTTTCTACTGAAATACGTGAATTATCTGAAGCGCGCAAAATCGTTGGTTTGGGATCCACTACCTAATATGCTGTGATAAAGAGCAGGCCTTGACTGCAGGAACGATTTGGTCCAACAGTTAACGTAATTACCTTGTGGTTATGCCTAATATTCCCCTCGTCTGCTCTCATCCGTGACAAAAGACTTCTCTTTTCCATATTATATATTTCATATTTCAACATTTCTTGTTTTATTTAATACCAACGTTAAATTTTATAGTTTTCTCTTAAAAATCCAAGAAAATGTTTAAACAGTTTGAATTTTAATGACCCTGGAAGAAAATACGACCAGTTTCTGGTCATTTTTTTTAGTTTCTGTATTATAAGCAATGAAAACCAACGAAACTGGCCAGAAACTGGTCAGTACCAGGGGAGATGATGAAGGTGAATTTCTTAAAACTATACAGCATCATAATTTTGTCACTTCTGCATTAGGTGCAACTTATTACTTAGAATATTTCTGTTTAGGTAGTTGTGAAAAAATTAGTTCCAACTGCTGCCTGGAATCTTAGTAATGGTGATTACGTCTACAAATACCATTGTACAATAATGCTTCATTGTTAATGCATGCTTTTAATAAATATTTTCGGAGTAACGATCTGAATTATAACACTTTTTCATGAAATACATTCTTACGAATCCATTCAAAGTGTTCATCCCTAATGCTATTTCTGATGATTCTTTTCTTATGTTTTACTGCTTATTATAGGATATAGGATATACGTATAAGACAGGTTTTTTCACGGTCTTACTGACGAGTCCACGCGAAAAAACTGGGACGAAACGTATATTTTCTAAAATAGACAATTGTTCCCTGTATCACCGCTAGAGGGACACAGAACCTATTAATAGTCAAGTCATTAAAATTCCTTATATTCCGAACAGTAAAATCAAAAGGTCTGAGCGGTTATACTACAAATCCCGGCAATGCTCACTTAAGTTACTTTACGACATATTTAGTGGTTGAAATCGTCAACCCATGTATTTGATTTATTATTTGTTTATTTAAGTAAAAGGACCGTACTTACCAAGAAATTAATGTAATACTTAATATTTATTAATAAGCGGTAAACATAATGTAAAAACATTACATGTTGCTTTCGCAACGAATATTATATTTTTACTGCTTATATGATGTGCGATCTCAAGGTTACGTTCCATAACACAGTTTTTTTAAACAGGTGATAAATTTAATGTATTAATTTCGAATTCTTATTCATTTTTAAGCAGGCTTCATCAGGGGAACCCCTTAATGGGATACCGGATATTTATCAATAGTAAAGTACCTTCTCATTTTTCCTCAAGGAAATGATATTATGAAGTGAGGTTTATCGAATATCAAACACCTACCTGATTCAGTTGGGTGGGTGGTGAATAGCAGTGCTCTACTGCCACTCGGACAAGGGTCAACCAAACGCCATTAGCTTTGGTGGATTTTGTCCAATCCCCTAACGAGCCTAACGCAACAGACAGCACACTGGGTGTACTGATCACCCTCAGTCCAGGCGTTGACATTAACGTAATCCGATTTCTCTACCGTTATTCGCCGGTTCTTAATTTTTTTGACATATTATATTTGGCGACAAAGAGCATTCTGTAAGTGCAGAATTCTGCTTCATTATTAACAATATCAGGTGTCCTAAATTTTCAGACCGTTATGACTTGAAAGTCAACGGTCACTTTTTGGTAACATTTTATCGTTCCAAATATTCAATCGTCTAACGAACAATATTTATAAATGAGCATTTGTTACGATCGACCTAATGATAAAAACATAATAATGATTTTCGCAAATCTTGAGAATCTATAGAAGTCAACGAAAGAGGGAGGGTAGATCTTCTCGAAGTAATTTGACAAAAGTGAAATTATAAAATAAATAGTATAATGTAGGCTATTACAGGCTATTTCATCTCGGGTAGTAGTAACCAAGACAGCACAAAATGTTGTGTTACATACCAAATACGTTACTGATATATAACGGTTATGAAGCCGGACATTTTTACATTCCTCTGACATAACCGTTATATATTTGCAACGTCTGTGCTGTATGGGAAAACACGCTATCTAGATTACATCTAAAGTGATTTTAATTATTTTTACACTAATCTGCACATTATCTCTATCTGCACAAAAAATAAATAAATAAAACACTGTACAGAATATCCTTAAAATTTAGTATATGATTCGAGGTTAACCTATCGCACAATTATCGTCGAAATCATAACGAATGTTAAGTAATGGTTAACCAGCTTAATTATTTGTCATGAAAAAGCATTATTTCACTAAAAATCTACATTTTTTAAGGAATTATAAATTTGAACCTGCATAAAATCAATGAAATTCAAATAAATATGATTCATATTTAGCGAATTTGAGCCATTTACTTCGACCCAGACTAAGTCTGGACGAAGTATTGAATTTGGTCACTTCGGGCAAAAAAATTACCATATAGTTTTTCATCAAATGTCGACGTTTCAGACCCTAAGGAACCCAAATCAACAATAAAAAAATGTTTGTCCGTGATCTTGTACGTACGAACGTCCGTACGTCCGTACGTCCCGTTTTTTTGTCTCGCGATAACTCGCGAACGGATAAGCGTATCGACATAAATTTTTTTTAAAATGCGCGTCTTGGCATAACTTAGATCTGATTAGATTTTGCAGATCCACCCGTCCATTACTAAAAAAAATTAGCCCCAATTAAGTTTCTTTGTACTTTTTTGCATTTATTTTGAAAAATACAAATTTTATTAAAAAATGTCTTAAACAAAAAAGATAGAGCATGAAATTCTCTACAAAAAAGGTTGTATCCACTTTCTTCCTAAAGTCAACGATAATGCCATAAAAACTGGTTTAAAATGTTTACGACTATTGTCTGAAAAAGTATTGAATTTGGTCATCGCGGCAAAAAAATTACCCTATTGTTTTTCATCAAATTTCGACGTTTCGACCCCCTACCCCCCAGGGGTAGTCTTTGCCAGCCCCTCGGGCGCGGTGACCACCTACGGGCGCAAAGTTCTTTTACCCCCTTGATACGAAAATAACTATTTCGATATATGTAAAACATGTCTTATAGATATCTATAAGATATCCGTCATAGATCTTTCCGAGACTTTCAAGATATCTTTGACGAATTATATGTATATATAATGTATATATAATATCATAATAATACAGACAGTAATTAGTAAAACACAGTAAACATGTAATATGCATCTAATAGTCTATTAGAATACAAGTGCATGAAGTAAGTGTTTTGCAACTTTTATTTATTAATACTTCGGCTGGCCTGTTGTCGGGGTTGAAGTTTTGAAAATGCTCATTTTCAATTTTCATACATATAAGAAACACTATATTGTTGTAACACATCTATCGAAGCCACTTGGACCTAAATATGATTGGACCCCCAAATATCAATATAATTTTATAATATAATTGAAAGATGTTAGTAAACAAACGAGTCTTAAGGAATAGCCGACTCTCCACTGAGTCGAAGTTTCTGAGCGAGCGAAGCGAGCAAGGCACCACGCCAACACTAGTTTCTTTTTAAAATTGCATAACTTCTCGGATAAAAATATCTTAAAGCAGTATTTTTTTCATAATATGCAAATTTGATCATTTATTTCTTATGTTTCTTTTTTTACATATTTCGATTATAATAATTGTTTTGATATACAGAATTGCCGAAATTCGTATTTGCTGCTTATACAGATTGACCTGTAGAGAATGACCACAAAATCCATAAGTCAAAAGAAGAAAGCATTCCAAAATATTTCTCAACCAATCTTTTAGTGTTTAAATCATATTGAGTCAAAATGCAATCAATTTTTTGTGCCTGCTATTGGCTTTTACTATCTTATTTCAGAATACTTGGTATTCTATAAACACTTAAAGAATCATCAAAGAAAGGTCACCAAATGCGATTGTACTTACCAATTAGTATCGCTAATATAATAGTAGAAACTTCACTTAATCAGATTCAATTTTTATTCCAATTTTTTCAGTTATAAGTAATTGAACATTTTCACCAATAAAAAGTTTAAGAAATTGTATTAGATATCGACATATTCATTACTGCCTTACATTCCAACCACTTTTCTAAATGATAAATTACTGCACGTGGAAGATCATTTGCTATTTTTATTCTCAAGAGTAGCTGTCATTTTTTTGCTTGGTCAAAGGGTCTATTGAACTTATCAGGTCAATGACATATTCTTAATACATCAAATATAACTCGTTTGATCTCCGATTTATTCTCCTTCCTTTCAACTTGTGATTGAACGTATCTGTTTAAATACTGAAGGGTGTGAATATTGACATTTGAGGTCAACGTTTGCACGTGTTGATGATGGTAATTTATTTGTTGAAGTATGGTACAAATGTTGTTTATTTCTTTTAAATAACATAATTGTCAATTTCATAAATATTTAATAATCTCCAGGTAAGAAAGCATGGTCAAGACCAAAAGGAATGGTGCTAGGGAATTTTATACAACTGTTTTTTACATCTTTCTAATTACAAAATAAAAATCGTTTCAGTATTATGTCACATACAATAGCAAAAATAAGTAGCAGAATATATTTTAAATTGTTTAGAAATTATATATATTTTGAATGATAAGTTTGCAAATATTTGTTTGCTATAGCAAAGTTTAGATACTAGTAAATTGTAAAAATATATTATAATGTGGTATCAACAAAATAAAAATGTCTAAGTTTCCATTTACGCATAAATAATATTTTAAATTGATGCTTAACATCTCATCCTGAAATAAAGGAATTGTTAAGACTACTGAGACTTCACTGGAATGTTAGGATAACAAACAGAATTGTTTTATAGAATTAAATGTAATAAAAAAATGTACTTTGCAAGCCCTATTTTATAAATTTTATATTTACCGAGCAATCAGCTGTCACTTACTAAATTAATTTTTTTAAAGTATGAATCTACACATTCATGTTTCTTTTCATCAGATACGTGAGAATTAGAAGTGATTTCTTGAATTACGAATATGTTTGCTCGTATAAGCTTCGTTGATGAAAAACTCATTCGAGGGTGCAAACAAGATGTTGTGCACCATTATTCATGTTAGGAAATGAGTCAACGTTTATCACTCGAAAAACCGTAAACCCATGCATATCTATTTAAAATTAAAACATGTAATGTACAAAATCCTAAATTAATTAAATTAACGTTAACGGGTTTTTTTCCAAATTAAGTAGCGCTGCGGTTACCGTTACAACCTTTGTACAATTTGATGTGCGAACATCGAGTATCGACTGAATAAATTTGTAAAATTAAAATTGTATACAGATGGATTGAGTAGTAATGTACCTTGATTTAAAAAATATGTTAATTATTTCAATCATATAAATCAGTTGTTTTAGCTACACTGAGAGACCGGAAATAACAAAAATTGCAAAACTATTTAAGAATTTAGAGATAATCGATGCACATCCATAATATAAAAGTTTAGAATTATTATGGTTGTGCATCGATTTTCTCTAAATTCTTAAATAGTTTTACAATTTTCGTTATTTACGGTCTCTCAATGTAAACTCTGTAGTACACCGTACTAAAACTGAAATTGTTCATTCTCACGATTTTTTTACTTGTACCGAAATTCAATGCACGTGGTCGTTATTGCCTTTATACATCAGCTTCCTTTATGTGAGAACAGTATATATATTGACTGTCTTCTAAAGGATCTGCCTTGGCTACTTAGCTGCTGTGTACATATAATATATGCATCAAGTAGGGGCTATCTGTCATAAATATAGTACATATTGCAGTTTTTTCGAACGTTACATCACTTGCATCGTCATTATAGTTCATTAAATATTCTAGTAAAAAACGTCTTATTTTCTGGGAATTTTCTTGTGTGGGAATAGGGGTCAACTTATATTTTACGAGACAGTGTGATGAGTAAGGGATATTACAAAAACTGCCGTACTCAAATTTAAATCCACAAGAGTAAAGATCGAACGGCTGTGTCCGCAATCAATTTTTAATTTAATACCAATATTTTAAATTTAAATCCAACTCCATAGGAGTCAAAGAGTTCTCCAAAGGGTGCAAATATCTTACTAACTCTATTAGACAGAGAAAGTTACTCTAAGTATTTTAGAGAGTTTAATAATGTGGATATTCCGTCTTACAAATGTTTTAATTGTATTTTTAAAAAATAATATTAATAATGTTTTCGAAATAATGGGGGGGGGGGGGGTTAAATTCCAAAAATACATTTATCCGAAGGTAATATTTTCCGAATGCCAATCATCCGAAAGTGAATAAATCCGAAAGAAAATTTTCCGAAGGCTTAACATTCCAAATGTCAATTATCCGTAAGGTACAACGTTCCGAATGGCAAAGTTGCGCATGATAAAGTTCCGAATGACGAAGTTCCGAATGACGAAGTTCCGAATTAATGTAGGCGCCCTGAATCCGATTTTTTTGGGTATAAGAATGCCTGAAAGTATTGCAGTTGATTTGTTATTAAATTTCATGGAACCGTTTTTTATTAATAACATGTTGAATATGGCAAAAATGGAATTTTTTTTAAGTTCGGAAATTTTTATCTCCGAAAATATGCATTTTTTGAGAAATTCGTAACAGATATTTCCTGTCAAAAATGACCCAAAAAATCTAAACAAAATTCTTTCCGACTGAAAAATTTAAATGTTTAAATTGTTAACAAAATTTGTTAATAACAATCAACTGCACCACTTTCAGGCATTCTACCCAAAAAATTCGAATTCAGGGGCCCAAAATACATAAGAATCAACTTCATTTGGGGATATATAATAGGCCACATCACCATACGTGGCGCCTACATTAATTCGGAACTTTGTCATTCGGAACTTTGTACCTTACAGATAATTTACGTTCGGAATTTTAAACCTTCGGAAAATATACTTTCAGATTTATTCACTTTCGGATGATTGGCATTCAAAATTATTAAAATTCGGAAAATATTACCTTCGTATTTTCGGAATTTTAACCCCCCCCCCTTGTGATCTGAGAATAAATACGTTGTTAGTGTTTAAAAATTCAAAATGTCGGATTCCAATAATAGTAGGTAGTAAGCATGCTCAGAATAGTCAAGAATACCATTTCTGAATTATTAAAATTAATTAAATTGTTAACGTTTAAAAAGATAAAGTAACTGGTACTAGACACATTTTTCAGTGTGCTAAATGCAAATATCTTTCCACGCTATTTTTAGCATAATGTATATTGCTTAATAAGTATTAGAGAAATCTTGAAAGCAAGTTCTATAGATACTATTCTAATTCGAAATTCCTCAGACAATATTTAAACGCCAAACAACCTCCGCAAATAGACCTGTATTCCTGTATGAACTGAGCGGCGATTCCTGGGCAGAATGTCGCT
Organism: Trichopria drosophilae; assembly: GCA_030407085.1. Taxonomy (NCBI): domain Eukaryota; kingdom Metazoa; phylum Arthropoda; class Insecta; order Hymenoptera; family Diapriidae; genus Trichopria; species Trichopria drosophilae. The sequence goes on from CM059583.1 coordinate 167,291,335, forward strand.
ACTGATCTGAGCTGAAATCTTCTGACAAACGAACGCCAGCGGGAGAAACGAAAATCCCAGAGTAGTATGCCGAATATTATCGCGAGATCTACACCGGATCGAGTTTGAAACCTGTGTACATAGTAGGCACATACGTTTGCTTGGAAGTAGCCTAATGACGTTAGCTTGAGATTTGTTTTGGGGCCACCAACTGCGATACCATTGTATGTGCCACGATGTACTGAGGAAAACCTTTATTATACGTATTATCGTTCCTGTAGACTTTACTCTTTGCTCAGATGTACGAATTAATACACATAAGTCATTTCATATTGGGCACATATTTTTTAAATGTTGTTGTTGTTACCATCTTCTTATTTCAATTAATTCATTAGTATGTTGCTTTCTTCACTCACACTGTATAAAATAACTGAAAAATTCCTGTATAAAAGTACGGAAATCTTTCCTTCTTTATAAAAATACCGTACGTGTACTGAAGTTTTTCCGGAAAGACGCGGGCGGGAGTTTCTCTGTTGAACTGTATAGAGGTCTGGAAAACTCCAGTTTTTAATGGAACATTACGTACAACGAAAGCTGCAAACCCAGCTTGTCTACTGTGCACCTGTACCTTACACATAACCTCAAAGTTTTGTAAGGAGTGAATTACAGCAGTAAATCAAAATAAATTTAAATTTAAATAATAAGATAAATAAGTCCCAATGCCCAATTATGCAACAATTTTTTCAAGAAAATTCCGATTTACTTGATTATTACCTTACAGTCTAAGCGCCGGCTTTTACATCCCGTGGCCCCTTTGAGGTCCTCTCGGGAACCAACGTTTTTTAGACGCATTTTTACTATTGAATTTCGATTAAACCCGCATTTCGGGAGCTCTCGGCCGAAAACGTGATAAAAAAGTTATAAACAAATTAATTGTTTAATGGCAAATATTTCCGAAGTATATCATCCCATAGAGTTGAAAATCATTTAAAAATTTTTTTTTTTAAATTAGAAAATTTTGTTATTACATCCTTTCAGCTATACCTACTTCATAGTTTTTGGGTATTCACGCACCACATCCCGTTAGGACGCACTATCTTCGTTCTTGTAGTTAAGGGGTATTTGAATAGATTTCGGAAATTCGATTGAAAATTTGAGCGAGGTTCAGTAGTGACCATACCCGTGAATATAGATGTCGCTTCTACTCGCAAGTACCCCCCCCCCCCCCCCCCCCCCCGGTGGAAAAGGAGCCCAGTTTCTGGCCAGTTTTTCTAGGCTCCATCGCTTCCAGTACAGAGGGCAGAAAAAATGGGCAGAAAATGATCACATTTTTTACTAGAGCCTCCTTCTCTTCTTTGATGACCTATTTTATTACTTTTTCTCTTTCATAGCGTATGAGGACATTTTTCATTTCTTGTAAATACTGAAAAATTTCAATTAAGTATGAAAAATTAATGTAAATTGTAAACATTTTCATACTGAGATATAGCTTGTTTCCATACCACCCGGATATAATTTTCGAATGACATATAACAACTTCTTCTGTCAACGTTTAGCAGAGGGTTCGGTTTATTTCCGAAGGTTAAGTGAGTGGTTCCATAGAAATTCTTGGATTCTTTGTTTAACCTTCTTATGATTTTCGAATCGGATTATTCAGAAATGACATGACTCGTATGTTTTGTTAAAGTGCTAGTCTATAGCCGGATTAAGAGGAGGAAGGACCTGCAAAATTGTGTTCGATTACACATTATAGAACTATTTTGAAGTGAAATAAAAATTCTCATATTTTTTAATGTAATCTTGGAAAAAAATGAGTAAATTGTCTTGAAATATTACAGTTCTTGAGATCACCGATTTCTCGTATATTTCAGTAATATTTGCAGAAATATACAGTCATTTGAAAATCCTGTACCTCCTGGACAATTATTTAATAATATTTCTGTTTCAGGAAAACTTCATAATATTTTTTAGAAAATGATGTGTTTTAACCAAAAGAATTATTGTATTAAGTTATATATTCTTCCAGATAATTTTATTCCTTGGTATTTTCTCCATCAAATAAGTCGTTGATATTATAATTTTAAAAGGCCTTAAAGATTAACCATCTAATTTCACGCGAGTTTACTTTTGTTAGAGCAACTGACGAAAAGCAATTCAGTTCCTATTGACTTGAGTGGGTTAAACATAGTTAACAGTTTGTTTTTCAGTTTCTGAAAAATATAAATGAATAGATATAAAAAACAAGATGAATTATGGTTGGCTATTATTCAATATCGCTTTATTTCGAGCTTCTTGAGTCTATTCCAGAAGAAAACTCACATGAAATTAGATTATTGATCTTTAAGATATTTTAAAATTAGAATATCCACCATTTATGGAAATTTACATTATGGAAAAAGAATACTTAATAAAATTGCTTGAATGGATAGATAACTTATAATATTATGAAGTTTTTCTGAAACCGAGTTGTTATTAGTAATATTCTACGATTGCATTAAAAATATGAATATTTTCTTGACTACAAAAAAGTAGTTGCGGTCTTTAAGGGAGTTCTATAATAAATAGAATTAACATTCAGATTTCGTGGAACACTTCACCTGTAGCAAGATAAAACAGGGAATTCACCAGCCTATGAGTGTGGAAATGATTCTCAAAATGCAGACCACCGTCTCTTTGAATGTTCACGACTCGTCAGTAATAGAATGTGTTATAAAAAAAAAACAACCAAGATACAAAAGCAATTCTGAAAATACTAATTCTAGAATGATTCAAACTATTATGAAGCACTAAACGATTTTTTAATAAGTTTTAAATGCAAGAATCTAATAGTAGCATGATTTTATCATATTGAAAATTATTTCGAATTCAGTAGAGAATAATTGTATTTTAGAGTAGTGTATATGATAAGGAAATGGGAATGATCGCGTTTATCAGTTTAATGCTTATCCAAAATTATTCTAAGATTATTAGAGAAGCCATTCTTAGCGAAATTCTCCGGCACTCGTAACTACAATCACGACCCAGAGACAGAAAAGTGGTAAAGTGCGTGTAGAGGATTAGCTGGTAGATTATCCACGAGGAAGTTAGAATAACGACCGCCCTCAGGACTTGCTAATATGTAGTAAGTGCTGCTCAAAGAGGAACCCAACTCCCATAAGCACAAGGCGCTTGTCTGACGATCCCTGTGTGGCACTGTTCCTCTCGAGATTTCGTACGTCTATGAAAGATTTAGTTCTCGGCAACGACTCTCTTTATTTCGTGTCCTTACACCAAGAAGTCAATTTGCGTTCAATTACGTAAAAGATGTTAAAAACATTTCATTTAAATTTTAAATGTACTTATACTTAATCATTCCTTTTTAGAAACTTTCAAAAAAGTAAAAAGATCAAAGTAAGCAACATTGCAGATTACTTTAGTTATGCAAAAACTTAATAGAGGTAAATTTTGAATTTCACAGATACATGTTTAAAAGAGAAATTTATGAAATGGTATATGAATTGTGGCTATATTGTATTTTAATAATAAAACCCATATTTTATATGATTTTTTGTATTCTTCATTATGAATACCTTGTCAGATTTTTACAATTAAAAGTGACGCATTCATTATAAGGGTCAAATATTTCAAGTTTTTATTAATTTTTGTGTAGACGGATAGATTAATTCAAATAAATCATCTTTTTTGGTAAGAGTAAAAGTCTGAACATGTAAAAATAATGATGAAGGTGGATTATTATACAAAAATGTTAGTCGCATCAATTATGTGTATATGCAACAACAAAAATAGTAAATCCAATAGATAAATATTTTTTATAATGTTAAATCGTTACGCTAACTATGAAATGTATTAAAACCTGCTTCTTACTACTTTTTCTAGTAAAGGCAACTACTTTTCCGGGTAATTAAACGAAACTAAACAACTTTTTAGCGCCCGTCGATAAAAGATATAAAAGTACTTTTTAATAGAATATTTTATATGGTTTATTTTGTATTTCGGGTCGATGAAAACGAATTTCAGACAAAATGTCTGGGTTCAATTATATTGTATGATTTTTTTGCGTGCTTTAATTGTATTAATTATATTCTAATGAATAAATATTGCAATTTGGGTGTCTCCCATATTTATTGGTTACGTAAAAACTGACGAAATTTTGCATAAATTAATTTATCAGTAGTATAGAAATGTGGTATAAATCGTGATAAGTATTAGCGGTACTTATATTATATAAAATAAGATGTTACCTATGAAAAAACGGTGATAAAAAATGGCCAATCGGTAAGAATAAAAATGAGCAATTCCGAGTAAAAAGGTAGTTGTTCTTACAAGGAAAAGGAGTAAGAATACCAACCAACCTAAAATAATAAGATCAACTAAAAAATATAACTAGGGCATGTTTATCACTTTTTGTTGTTGAAGCAACAACTTATCTCTTTGTGTCAACCATTTTTTTCTGGTGTGGTACCCTGGAACACTGTTACTGTAGAAATTACTTATATTAATTTACTAATACCGTATAGTTTTGAACGACTATGTGATGAGAAAAATAAATTAATATTTTACACAAATGATTAAGGTACACTATAGCAAAAATTTATACCATTAATGAGTGAATCGAATATAAATTTAAACTTTTCTGAAAATTGTAGCCAACAGAACTACTAATGAACTAATAATACAAACGGGTCGGTTCCTTTTTACACGTATATATACACATACATGTAAAATAATATCGCTGAGAATGAAATATTTTTCGTCTGATGCATTTTCGCAAGGGGCGTAGCTGAGTACTTTGTAGTCCAGTTAGAAATTGCGCCTCTAGGCTCGTGGTAGGGTAATTGAATCTTCGTATATCGTTTACCTCGAGAATCCCCGTGGTTTTATTTTTTATCTCTTCTCCTCAGCTTCTCTATTTTCTGTTCTCGGTTGTCCTTTCCGTGCACTTCTCTCTTCGGGGTAAATAGATCTGTACTTCGAAGGCAGGAATCTCGTAAAGTGCTGGTGGTTTGTACGTACCCGTTGTTTGACAGGTAAATTTATTATCGCCATGCCCAGATGGGAAAAGTTATACTGAACTTAGATATAATAGTATTTTAAAACGTAGATATTCGTGAATAGATTATTTAAGAACAAAAATATAAAAAATTAAATTATTGTGGATTGTGCTTCTTCTTTAGCAATATCTACGGCAAACTCGACATTATGCAAACTAATTTAGTTGAATCTTTTTTAAATGCATTGTCATCAATATAAATTACACAGGACAACAACAAAAAAATTTGTTTAGAGATCAGTTTAATCATACATAATGGATCTGATAGATTTTTGGCGCCTGAAAACGAATCCGTTATTCGATTTGGCCCATCACATCAAGATTTTAAGATATCTTCAAAAATCTACTTTTTGGCAATTTAAGATTACGATATCCGAAAAATCTAAAACAATGAGTTAACTTGGAAAAAGAACTGGTTTTCCGCTACCAAGATCCTCCACTTCTGATTCTAGTTCTGAAATGCTTAAAATTGCTGCATTCGAAATATTTTGTGGATGAAAAAATACAGCAGATAATATAATATAATTATAATCACATCTCATATTGCCTACATATAAATGTGCTCTTTACAAAAATAAATCGAATATGCTAAAGTATGTCTAATTCACTGCGATATCGCTGTTTCATGTACGACGCATTAAATTTTTCAAGATTTAAAACGTTCCCCTCTTTAAAAATTAGTATGATAAATAAGGTCCGAAAAAGGGATTCAATATGTAATATTTAATTTTCTTTGGCCGAAGTGCAACCATTTAATCTACATTTATTGTTTAATGTACATCTAACTCATAATAGAACCTAATTTATGAACAAAACTAACCATTGATGCTTTATATGACGAAAGGAGATGGAATATATATAACTATTATTTAATTTTGTTTCCACTGTTTTTTTTGTCTGATATCAAAATAATGTTCAAATAACGAGTAAACTCGAGATATTCGTCAACAAATAGCAATTTTTTAATTGTAAATTTGTTATTCAGAACAGACAAATTTTAGTCGCAAATTTTATACCTATTTCATCGTAAGGTTATATACAATGTTTTTGGACAGTGATTAAAATTATCTTGTTTTTTTTACCTGAATGCACTTAAATTAGTTCTAGTTAAGTGTGCTTTACTTCTTTTCTAGTTAAAGCAAACAGAAATCTGGTTAATTCAATAAAAAATATCCTTGAAACAATTTTGTTTCTGGTTCAACGAATCAGAAACGCGAATAAAAATGTGTAATATTAAGTCATAGGGGATTGTAAATGATAGGGATTTTCTACCAAAAAGATATACTTTCCATTTTTAATCATTAGGAAGTGTGCATTCTTCCATGATCCAAAATCTGTCCAGCATACTCTCGTTTTGCACCGTTTTCAATGGAATTTGTTTCTTATTACTTCTCTCAATATTGCACTTTTGTAGTAATTAAACAAAACTAATATGATTTCAAAACATATGTGTATGTACTTATTATAAGAAATGCAAGCATAATAAATCATTGGAAATCAACTAATAGGTAATGGACATGTTAAGAACGCGCAATCTGCGAAATCCATTCTTGTACAAAACTAGAAGTATAGATATTATCTAAAAATAAAATAATGTATTGCATGGTACATTGTTTTTAAGTACTCCACGAAATGGTAAATATTCGAAACACTGACTTAAATATGAATTAATACATAACTGTGCTATAAGTGTATTCGGTGCGTTTGATTTAAATTGATTTTTATAATTACATGAAAAACGTTATAAAATTAAAATCATTTCGGATAGCAATTTTAATTTTGTTTATCAGTTTGATAAAAATGTAATTTTCGGTTTTTACCACTGTTCTCATTAATGATTTTATAATAATCTTCATAATAGTTTTCGACTGTAGTTGTTTATTTCACCTCACCGGATATCGTAGCCTTGGAAATAACTATCAAACGTAAAATGAATGTACATTTTTCATTAATAATTGGACAATATTGAAGAAAAGATTTCATTCAAAATGATTAACAATACTTATCACTCCCATTTGAACAATTTCAGAAGACTTTATTAACCAACATTTTTATAAGGAATATTTGTTTCGCAATTACTTTCTTTCTAATAAAAGTTCATGTAATTTTTAACAGGTTGAGAACTATTTATTATTTTTTATACCGATATTCAAAATTCATTAAAAATCTATTTCGTAAACGTTGAGGATCATTTTAGCTATTCTTCCCAAGTTACGAAACTTACTTATGAGTTTAACTATATCAAGGAAACCATCTAAACATAACAAATTTAAAATTGAACAGAGCATACATTTAATGAACAAGGTTTGTAAGTTAATATAATGTTTATAGATATTTTATTCAGATAAAGAATTTGGTGTTACATAACCTCAAATGTTTACGAAATCCTTCTGAAAACCCAGTTTCGTTACAAGCTGCTATTAATTTTACATTGTCATGTTCCACATAATCTTTGAATAAACCACTTCATTAAAAGTGTATAAATGTCTCGCCATATTTGTTTTTATGAATTTCATATAATATAATTAAACCAAATTTGTATTGATACATAAGATCTTTGATAGCGTTCTAAAAAACAAAATTATAATACAATGTATATAATTACGTAAAAAACAGGCGCGACGATATCTAGATATGGAACTTCGTTCTTTTCCTCTACAAACTTGTGTTGTTCTTTCGTACATAAATATGTATGGCGTCATGCAAAATTAAGTGAGGCGTGTATTCACGGGTGTCGTGTTATGAGAACGGAGGGTTGAGATAATTGTTTAAGAAAGATTAATGAATTGTAGACTGAAGTTTTTTGCAGAAAAATGAAAATTGATAAAATCTTGAATGACGTTAATGGGTGAAAAGATGTAATACACAGTAAGTACAACATAATATCATTCGTACATCGATGCAACGTAATAACTGAGACAGAGGTAATTATTTTGCTAATATAATGAATTTCAGTTACCTTTCGGTATACATAATTGGACTATTTTTTTTTACCTTAATGTTATACTCTGGTATTTATTTTATATAATTTATGATCATTGTATTTACTTTTAAGTGTCGTTAATTATGTTTGAACAGTTAATTATTACGATACACGTACTATTCCAATTATTAAGTACTAATATGAATCGACAAACTTCAGGAATCACACCTATTTATTCCAATATATGTGAAAAGCAGTAATCTGGTTTTACATTGATTAATATTTTAGTAATTACTTTGAAAGTTACATTTTAATTAGAAAAAAAATGGCACGCAAAAAAAAAATTATTTAACGGTTTCTTCATTTTTAGCATTAATAGTTGAAAGACTCGTAACTACTTTAAAAATGATCCTTTTTAAATTCGGCAAAATTCGTATCCCCTTATTTTCCTTGAAGAATAACATATTCACTTGACAATTAAATTTAAAATTTTGACCATATCTGCCTGCATGATTTGAAATGGATTCGGTCCTACATTATATTTAATAGCAAATAATTGCGAACAATGAAACTATTTTACGATACATTTGTAGAATAGTTTGTTTTCGGCAATTAAGTCAATTTAGCTAAAACTGCAAAAAAACTGATGATATGTGTAGTTTAGTAAATAGCTTAGGGTTAAAACAATCTATATGCGAATCTTATAAATACAAGTTAGTAAAAAATGCAAGATTAAGTTTTTAATTTTTAAACGCTTTATTAAAAAGAGATAAACAATATTGTTAAATATTAATTAAACACACTATTGTAATATGTTAAATTATGGTAATAATTTAAAATTATTGAATTGAAATATTTTAAATCTGTTAACTATTTTCAAGTACTAGCCGATTTAGAAAACTATGTTACTACTTGTCCCAAAACATTACCGAATAGTTTTTCTAAATATTACGAAAAAATTCTAGAAATGTGTAATTTTAAGAATGAATTTTGTAATTTGTCAAGAGTAAGTTAATTAGTTTTGAAAGAATTCAGGAAAACAGTCTAGAATTATCCTAATGTGTTGGACTTTAAGAGAGCTTCGGAATTTTTATTATAAAACATTCTTTCGTGTATTCATACTAATTCAATCAGTAACAATGAGGGGATCGCTTTCACTGCACTTTTAAAATATCAAAGCGCGTCTTACTGGTGACAAAGCGAGTTGTATTCGCGCCTGTGAAGAACTCATGTTGATGCCCTGCAACCGCACCTTTAACCATGCACGATATTTTACCGTTATATTTAATAATTCGCAGACAGTAATGCGGGTGTTGCTTTATGTTTCTTGCAATGGCATTCATACGTCGGGTACGAGATTCATAATCGCGATTCGAAACAAGAATCGTATCGCAAACAAAGATGGTATACATAATTCACTTAAGACGAGTAGTATTGAAAGCCATTGTGTCGTACACAGTATCATACCCACTGAATTTCTGCGAGTGCAAATAAAACAATTTTTTAGTTCAAACTAGTTATCTTGACTTTTTTTGAAAATTTGAAAAGTTATACGAATTTCGTTAAACTGATTTAAGAATTTAATTTTAAATGGGTTATTGAAGGAACTTTCACAAACTTCACATTGTAAATCGAACTAGCTTATGTTTAAAGCAGTCTGTCAAATAAGTGGAAAATAATTCATAGCCTATAAGGCAATGATTACACTGGTCAACACTGAAAAATCATCAGAGATGGAGGTATACTCTTCTAACATATTTTTGTGTGCCGAATCCATCTTAGTTTATAGCATTTTTCCATCTTCCACGATTTCATATTTTTTCTAAATTCGTTTCTTTCAGAATTTTTTGCAGTCCAACAGAATATGACTATCAAAAAATGATAGATGAACATGTAAAATTTGTTCACGTAACGTAATAAACTTGTACATTTTGCATAAATGTTGCAAATTCATCCATATTTTGGAAGAAAATTTGTATGTTAAACACTCTGAAAAATGTTGCAATGTAGTTTTTGATGTGGCGTGCGTACAGTTCTACTTTACGCATTATTGACATTTTTTAAATGCACTTTAGTAACTCTCACATTTGTAGAGAAAACTTTTACTCACTTGTATTGAAAAATACTATTTAAAGGTTATGTTGCTATCTTCTTTCTCTCTAATATTTGAACATATATTGATGACATGCTCTGTGCAGTTTTATAGACCACTTTTTAAATGCAAAGCAAGAAATAAATTGTATTGTATTTGTAAAATTGTAACTGTAAAAAAGAAAATAGTATATTTATTATTAAATTATTAAATAGTATATTTAGAAATTATTAAATTTGGTTAACATTAAAATTATTATGAATATTATCTTATTTAACTGAATTATTATTATTTGTAAACGTCAGGTTACCTACCGGTTATAATCATCTTTTTTTTTATCAATTAGAAACTTTATTTATCAATACCAACAAACCTTATTTCCGGATGTACATGTTTTCCAGAAGTTGGACGGTTACATTTCTTAATAATAACCTCCCAAAAAAAGTACCGTTACAGTATATAAAGTGTACATATAAAATAAACATAAATATTGTGAATAAACATAGGAATATATGACTTCAAGAAAAAATTAAAAATTTTAATATTAAAAATTAACATTTATGTTGATATCTTTCAAAGGGGATCAGTTCGGATTTTAAATAAAATTATGTTCTGCTAGTTTTTATATCCTTAAAAAGATTCCGTATCATTTTGATGAAGCTTGAATTCGTTCAGGAGGGGTGTGCATGATAATAAATGAAATAAGTTGATATTTTACTCATGAACTTTGTTCATAATCAAATACGAAAAATTGCCATCTAAGTAGTCGTGGAAATCTACATAACTTCGAAATTCCACAATCTTCTAAACAAGCTTCTCATTTAATTAAGTTATCATCGTCCAAATTCATTAGTCATCTCTTCTTTAGGATTTACACGATGCGGAAAACGGGCAAATTGGGAAATGCGTCAGCAACGAGAATCATGACGAACTGAATGCTCCTCCACCACTTCTATACCGACTATAATACAACAACAAGAGATAGCTTTCGAATTCGAGTTTGGGGGTTTGCCATGAAGAGCAACGTGATCCGCAGGTACTTCTATGAATATTAAGTAGTGTACCTAAACGTAGAGATCTATTCTGCCAGGGGCGAAATGTAATTGTCGCTACGTGATACGAGATAAATGCGACGCAGAACGATATAGGCTAACATCTACACACGATTTCGAATCCAATACACATTTCTTGTGTGCAAATTTAATAAGGATTAGTTCAACTGAGTATACGCAGTTACTTGAGCAATCTATAATACAGTATGTATTCAATGCAAATTAAAAATAAATGAAATGGAGAACTGTATATATGCAGAAAGAAAATAGTTATGAGCACAAATCCGCAAAGGTAAAACGAGTTACTGCAGAAAAAAGCTAATCCTACTATTTTTTATAGGAAACGAAGCTATAATATTGTTCCATGTTCTATTTCCTGATACTTAACTATGTAATGCTATAAAAATGTGATATACATATAGCTGTTTTAAATAGTAAAATATTATCGTAGTGGAAGCATTGTTATGAAACATAACCTAACCTCATCCTTAGTCTGTGTTTTAAAATATGCGATCTTGGTAAAGAAATGTTTAAGGGCTGCTTTGTATTCACCATTCAATTAACTGCTGTTAAATGATACAACTGTTTCAATAATTTTGGTGACTGCACTAAAAAAATTGAATTAAAAAAGAGGTCTGCACTGACTTTATAATGGGACTCGAAGATGGAAGAAAAGTAGTTTTATTGTAACATCACAAGTACAAAACACAAAATACAATAATCACCTTCAATAAAATCTACAATAATAATGATTCACCCACATGAAAAAAAAACCACAAAAATAAATTATTCGTCGATTAATCGATTAATCGATATGATGGTACCTACTTTGTGAACACCATTAAATCTTAGGAAATGATCATTTATATCAAATCCCATATCGTCTAAATTTTTTGAATACGTTTATTTTTGTGCACTTATAAAAATACAAAATTTAAATGATTAAGTACTTTATATTATACATGCAAGTGACGTAGAAACGGTCACAAAGAAACATAATGCCGAAAATATTATGGATTGATTTAATAAGTATACAGTTAAGACAAATAATGTGTTTACTTATTAACCTGCGTAACTATACAATCTATCGAGAGGGATAACGCTGCTAAAGTTATGGGTATGTACCTAATGGTTGCGTCAAAATGATGTGCTCTGTGGTTACGCTTTGTTTACAAGGATTGATATGTTCATAGTCTACACCGTGGCCTTTCATCTATTCCAAACTAATATATTGTACAATGTAATACGTTATGCAAATGCAGCCTATATCGAGTATATGAAATGTTAGCTATACTCATAAACTTTACAAATAATTTTTGTTTTTGTGTTTCAGATGATTTTCTGAATAAAATGTTTTTTTTTGAACCTCAATACATGTTTATTAAAGAGTAAATTTTGAACACGATACATCGAATAGTTTCTTTATAAAAAAATCATGAAAAACGTCATTTATTGGGCTCCTAATATAGACGGTTCCATTAACTCCGAACACAGGTCTAAAAATTTTCGCTTAGTTCTGTAACAAAAAAAAAAAATAAGGTGATTGTGATTTTTGACGTAGAAAACGAATCCTTCCTTCAAAATCGCCCATCACGTCAGGATTTCTTGTAATGTTGCTGTAAATGGCCCAAAAATGGACTTTTGGCCATTTTCGGAATTTTTTATGGGTAACCACAATTTATTTTTTCGTTTTGACCAATTGCATCGTATAATACTATATGTAAGCTTTAAAACCCATTTTAGAAAATTGCTTTACGATTTTTTTAAATTTCGGTTTGCCGTCCTTGAGAAACGTTGTTTCAAAATAAAAAATTTTTACCAAGTTTGACCAAGGGATTAATTTTGTAGGTCGGTTGAAGGTCAACCCCGAATTATTTATTAAGCACATTTAGAGGTCAATCATTAATTAAATTTTCAGAATATGTACAATGTACATTTTGAAATGTCTGGTTTTTGAATGTCGGTTTTTTTAAATGTCTGGTTTTTGAATATCGAGTTTTTGAATATCGGGATTTTGAGGTGCACCCAATAAGCCGACAGGTCAAAAAATCGACAATCAGAATACCGATATTCAAAAAGCAGACAGACAAGAAGCCGACTCGTAAAAAAGCCGACACGTAAAAAGCCGACAGGCAAAAAACCGACAGGCAAAAAAACGATACGTCAAAAAGCCGTCAGTAGAAAAATCGAATTGTCATAATACCGACAGTCAAATAGTCCTCGCAGGATTTTTCTATGAATTAACAATCTTATCTTCTAAAGGGTGCGGGTCGAAAAATCGACAAATTAAAAAGCCGATAGGTCGAAAAACCGATAATCAAAAAACTGACAATCGAAAAGCCGACATTCAGAAAACCGACAGTTAAAAAAATAACTGTCCTCCTGACGATGTTTTTAAGTGTCGGCGTTTTGATTGTCGGTTTTTTGACTGTCGGTTTTTTGACCTGTTGGCTATTTGATTTCTCGGTTTTTCGACCCGCACACCTTCTCAACAATCTTATGTCTATACTTTAATTTTGGATACAACCTTTCCGTGTAAATTAAAGTTGCGTCGTGTATCTTATCTAATAAAATGCATTCAATGAAATTCAATTTATATTAGGGAACAAGTAGGCTTCTCTAAAATAGCATATCAAAAAATAAGCGTATTATTAATAATACTACATGATATTCAATGCCTTTGATAAAGAACATGGAATTGCAATTTTTTAATTTTGTTTGCCAAGAACCATTCCAGGGCATGCAATCTCAAAAGTTCGGCCTTCATTTTTTCATAAATCAGAAATTATAGTCCGGCGAAGACTTTTAGTCACAGTCATAATATACCGACAGTCGGTTATTGACCCGTCAGATTTTTGCCTTCGGTTTTTTTTGAAAGCCGGTCTCTTGACTGTCGGTTTTTTGGCTGTTGATTTTATTCATGTCGGCTTTTTAACCAGTCGGTTTTTTAATTTATCGGTTTTTCGACCCGCATCCACAGTTAAAAAAGCCGACAGGTGAAGAAACCGACAGTCATAAAGCCGACATAAAAAAATAGACACATTGACAAGCGGACAATAATTTTTTGAAGTTTTGGTTTTGTGACCTATCTGCTTTTAGACCCGCACACAAAATTTTGCCCCAATCTGAAAAATGTTACGAATTCTACGGAGCAGACAACAGTTTATAAATATTGATCGGTTAACCTCAGTTTTGGTATCCAGGAATTTTTGAACTAGAATATTTCAAATTTGAAATTGCATCATCATAATTCAAAATGATGGAAACAATGTGAAGGTCAAATTAAAAAAGTATATATATGACACTACAATCAAGTGTGTTTATCTCGGTGCTTATTCATTCCAACTTTCAGAAAATCTATATAAATGCAATTCCAACATCTATTATCTATCTGACAGTTGTTTCGCGCCTCTCGTGTCCACTCTTCCGCCACATCTCTCTTCCTTTATCTGTACGTGCAGGAAAATAAATCAGAAAAATCTATCGGCGACTCGCAATCATGCAGGATAACGGGTCATTTCACTTGGTTCGAGTTCTTTCGGGGTGGTAAAGATTTGCCTTTGTGCGTCCGAGCGTAGACAAAGGAATGGGCGATTTTCTTCTTGGCTTTCGATTAGGCCCCTACCCTTCTTTATCCGCGGGAATTCATCTCCAGTGCGTTCGATTAACCGATATAACGTCTTCCTGCGGAGAAGCTGCGTTGTCGCCGGGATCGTAACGACCCCGAATAATTCCCACGCCGCGCGCCACGAGGAGCACGAGGGTAGACGAGTTTTAGGGTGGTCCGTTTTTGGGGTGGCCCAACGAGAGTATCGATTCGGATTGCTCTTTGTTAGCGGGACCCGCGGCACCTGCGTAAATCCAGTTCCTTTGTGTCCGGAAGCAACACCCTGGGCGCCCACTGATACGCTCCGTGCTTATGTATATTAATTGTTCCATACTTGATGTTTGACGGAATTCGTAATCGACATGATGTGCATTTTCTCCAATAATCGTGAACGAAAATCATGCCGCGATTATTATATTTCTCGAAACGTGAGTTCGATTTGTCGCTCAAGCAGTATGAATGTATTATTCATGTTTTAGCAAAATTTCGATAATCTAATAAAAAATTAGGTTAAATTATAAATTTAAAATTTCTCTACCGCATAAAAATATAAATAAGGTCTCAATATAGACAGTCACTGTACGAGTATGTAAACAAAGGAGGGATTAAAAAATAAGCGTCACTATAATGCTAGTGCACGCTTCGTATGATAATCTGTTGTTATATATAGCCTGAAAAAATTATTTTACTTTTGGGAAAAATGGAAACAAAACCCGACCAAATACGTTAAGCTGTAAAAAAGGGGTTTCGCACCAGGTTGCCACTTTGTACTCTTCAGCAGGGCTATTAATTGAATAATTTGTTATATAGTAAACTTAACAACCGTTCCACTTTTCCAGGTTAAAAACTGAAACGGTATGTTGCGTTCATAAGTGATCATTGAGAGTATAATGATTTCTATGTAATCATTGTAAAAGACCAATAATATTCAAAATTGAAATTTAAATAAAAAAAATTAGGTTCCACGTGTTTGAACTAGCATATCAACTATTAGAATCTTAAAAATAAAGCACACTATGATTACAAGCAACAAGCTACCAGGAGTAATCATGGGTTAAGTTGTTTATTAATTTTTATAATACGAACGAATTAAGATAAAGATTAGAATTAGATGAAAGGAGCATGAGATGCTATTCGAATACGCCAGGAAATAAATCCAGTACCTTTCTATTGCCAGAAGAATCGTCGAACGTCGTACGTTTTTCACTCTATTTGTCACTTCTTAACTATTTAATTGTTATAAAAAATTTAATTAATTAAGATTTCACTCTATTATTATTATTTTTTTTATATTATTTTACGTCGATTTTTCTCAACCTCTATGTGACTTAATCCAGTTAATGCAGTTTATGAAGGTGGAATCCCAACCACCTGAGCTTTGGCGTTATTAGACACTTATAAACAAATACAGAGGTATCCCGATGACAGATGGCAGAGGCCGGGTCACTCTATTTTGATACCAGAAATATAAAACAAGCACCTCACGTTTTTCTGTTTTAAATGTAATTTTGAAATTAATTGATTATTAATAAAATCAGAATTCCCAACTATTTTCTTCCTCATTTCTATCATCCTTTGGACATTCTAATTGTTCCGAATAATTAGTAAATAAACTAGTCATATATGGGCAAATCTCTGGAACTTTTAAATTTCAGCCTTTCAATAAATTTTTTTTTTAAACTTCAAGCACAACATTGGCGTTGGGTATATGTATTCATATCTACATAAGAAGTAAAAATGTACGCTCGTGCATCCTTTTTACTCAACGGCATTAAAACTTTGCGGTACAATGTCCAAAATATTGACCACCGGGATGAACTTGAAATTTTGATTTTTTGAAAGGTTAATAATTAAATAACGCATTTCCGCCCAATTTTTTAAAAATATCACTTATGTGAGAGTTGAAGATGTATATAACATTGCATTTTAAGTAATATTTATTTAATATTTTGTTTGACAATTTATTTTGGTTTACATATATATATTGTTACTGTTACAGTATTATTTAGAATAAAATTATGTACAGTATTGTATGCTATACCCGGGCGTAGGTTTTCTGCAGTTTCCCTACGCCATTGCACTATGAATGGGTATTTCTAAAAGACGGCTGCAGACGCACAAAGGTTAACGAAACGTAACTAAGGAATAAATGAAGGTAATATTTAAATAAGTGTAACACGTGGCTTGATGTATTATGACCGTATACAAGCTATGTCTGGTTTCGCGATAGATGATGCCTGATCTCCTGAAGGATCTAGATAGGGATTTTCGGTATCAGGGTGTACTAACAGCCGGGGAGTGCTGGCACCCTGAAAGAGCTGACAGCCGGGGAGTGCTGTCAGCCGAGAAATATTGACAGCCGGGGAGTGCTGCCAGGCGAGGGAAATGAACAGCCGGAGAGAGCTGACCCCCGGGAGGCTGACAGCCGGGTAGAGCTGGCCCCCGGGGAGGGCTGTCAGCCGGGGAGTGCTGACAGCCAGGAAAAGTTTACAGCTGGGGAGAGCTGACCCCCGGGGAGGGCTGTCAGCCGGCGAGCGCTGACAGCCAGGAAATGTTAACAGCCGAGTAGAGCTGATATTGTATTTATTTTTGTAAATCGGAATTCTGATGGAGATCATGCATCTACCGTTTAAAATATTCAAATTAAATTCGAACCAATCGGAGACATGTCACGTGGGTGTGACAGTCTGGAATTGTTTTTCGGATCGACGTGGTTGCTAAGGACGATCGTTTTTTGCTAATAACGGGTCGCTACTCGTCAGAATCGATTGGCTCTTGGTCGCGTTCGTTAGCCTTTGCCGAATCGCCCAAAATATAAACTTTTATAAAATAATTATATCGACGTGTTTTCTTTCACCCTTTGTATTGTTAACATATATGATTCATTTTTTCCCGGGTTATCACTTATACATAGACTCGAAATGCATATTTTGTTTTACAATAGCTCTAATTTGAAACACAGTGCTTAAACAAGTATAATAAAGAATTGTTTTTCTTTAAACACATAAAGAACACCAAAGTTTATCTGAATAAACATACTTTTAGTTTCTGACCACAATGTCACTAAGCTTACAGTGTTTAATTCATCGTTAAATTACGACTTTATAAATAGTTCTTTCAATAACTTTGAAAATATGTAAAATATAAGAATGCCGCGCACTTTACATACTTATATAAGGTATTTACTTACCAGCACACCGAACAACAACTTGATATTGGCGATATTTTGAATGTGCCACGAAAAATAGTCAATTTTCTGAAATTGGCACGTTTTTAGAATGTATGTTTACACTTGTATAACATCAACAGTTTAAGGCGCACACTTTATTATTGTGTCCTTTAATAACCAAAAACAATAAATATTCGATTTCTAAGACGGCGCGGATAATAAATAAACAAGTTTAAATAAGTTTAGAATTTACGAAATTCAAGGGACGGGTACTGTAGGCTCACTCTATACAATTAAATGTGTGGCACATATAATTCATATGAATATATTGCTTTATGAGATGTTTGCCTCCATTTCGCGCTAAAAACACAATGTTAACTCACGCGGCGCAAATACAATACTCATAAGAGTAAAAAAAACATGCAAGGAACGCATGAAATTTCATTATTTTTTTATCTATAAATAATTATAGAGCGTCTCTGTAACGTCGGGCGACTTCGAAATTCATCAAGCTTTTTATTTATGATATCTTGATGTATAAAAAAATATAGCATTTGTGTGAAAGCAATGACGTTCAAGTAGTGTCACAGGACTCCACAGTTTAAAAGTTCTAGAGATTTGCCCATATAACGTTTTCCTATTTTTGATGGATGCCATCCGAATTAGCAAGTTTTATACTATCATTAATATTTAAAACTCGTGTATGAATTGCAAATAGCCTTAAAACTATGTCGGATATATGGAGTTTACCACCTGAACTCCGCTAAAATTCGAATTTCTTTATACGTCGATAGAACCTATGATTATATTTGAACATGTGATTTGCGAAGTTGGCATCTTATTTTATTTAGTATCGACTTTAGCATCGGATTAGTAAACCTATAATCGAAACTTATTAAGATCTATAGAAGATATGCCAATTAACAATCTTGCCACTCGAATTGTCTGAAGTGCATTAATTGTAATAGTAGCAACATTTTTCGATTTGTATATTCATTATTTCCGTGAAATTAATAGGCGTGTTTTATGACGTTGTTGTTATAGGTCGTAAAGGTTCTATTATATGTAAAATTTTACGAACTACTTTTTAATTGGAACATCGACCACGTGTATGATTTGTGCGTCGGTTATTTTGTTATTTGTTGTACGCAAAAGAATATTATTTGTTTATTGACTTATTAGTATATGATTTTGTTTTTCATAATATAAATAAATGACTCGGATCCTGTCGTTGAAATTGCTTGAAAAGGAAATTTTGTCGTAAAACAAATCAGATTACTTTTGGAGTTGAATTGGATATCAACGATTTGAGATGAAATCAGCGGGATATCAAAAAGAGGAGGAGAAAAAGAAACGGGTAAATTTCAACGTCTGGTCCAGAATGGGCGAAAAATGGTCATCCGTCGCCGGTGGAATTACTCGGTGATGTACATTTGAAGTATTTTTTTGGTTAAACGAAAAGTGATGTTATGTTCTGATGGAAATAATTTATACGGTTTAAGAGAAGGGGTTCTAAAGGTTAGAGAAAAAGTGGATCCTTTTGACGACGAGAAACGTAATGTTCTCTTGCTTCCCTCCCCGGCGTATCGCCATCAGAAATGTGTGCTTCGTTCTTGGTCAAATTAAGTTTTAAATATCTTGATTTAAAGTTAAAAAAGACGTGGTGTGCGACATAAAAATGTATGCTAAGAGGCAAGCATCCGATAATAACCAAGGAATTCTATTGAAAGACGACGCACAGTGTGTTCTTTAGTTCGAGATTAAAACCAAAAAGGCGACATAGGCATTCAGTTCTAGTTGATCTGGATTGGAGTTTAAAAGTTTATTTGGTTGTCTCATCACTATTTTGGACGACGATGTTGATTCCTGGTTTGACAGTGGCCATTCAAGTTTCGACAAATTATAAAGTTGACGAAGAGGACATAGAGTTGTCAGTCAGAAAAGAAATACGTTACCACGTGGTGGAATTTCAAAGAAATTTTATGATTACAGAACTCAAAATCAGATAAGATTTGTTGTTTTGGTTACATATCCTTCCTAATGCAATATCATAAATGTTGGTGTGTTTTTGAGACGAGTTTTCAAAAATTTTAAGTGAATATGATAATTGTATAAATTTAATAGCCGAATCGGTTAAGCAGGTAGTTTTAATTTTATCGATTAAGTGTTTAGGAGATGTTAATGGTTATAGAATGAGAGTTTTAATGAAAATCAGAGAGTGTTTGTTGTAAAGATAAAAAAGGATATATGATATAAATAGAACCGAATTTCAATAACAATAAAGTTGGTTCCTTTTATTTTGTTTATTGATATTGTTTCCTCCTAACAAATATTGCAATATTTTGAATTAAATCACTAATAAATTAAATGCTAAATGACCACTGAGAAACATTAAGTAACCATCGCGATGATTCGTCTTTTATAATAATGTTTTAGTTGACTGAATTTAATTAGTTTTTGGAAATTGCTCAGATAATAGATCCCTAAAGAAAAGCGTTCATCTTTATGATAGATCTTTCTTTAAGCCTGAAATGCAACCCTTTTAAGAGAAATGTTTCCCCTAATTGAATGCCTAATTTTCTATTCCTGCAGCAGCTAGGTTACGTATTTCATTAACGACTAAAGAAATTATATACAGTTGTGAATAACGATTTGTCATTTAAACTTGGATAGTCTGGAAAGTAGCTTTATCCGAGTGTCAAAACGTGGAAATAATATGTTGCTCTGAATCATTACAAATTAGCTGGCGTTAAAAAATTATATTCCTACATGTAGTAGAACTGCCTCCAGTAAATGTTGAATTAAAAAAATATTTTGACATGGTACAATATATTTATGAGCTATTTATATACACTAAACCACACTTTTTATTCACACAAATTTCACGTTTTAAATCTGTATTAAATACATCTGGAAACGTGAAATATGTAAGACTACTGAATTATTTCCTTTGTCTTTCTGACGTATTCAAGGGAAATAAAAGTGACGTAGAAAAATGCGTGTCACGTCCTCTAGAAATTTTTGGTACGTCGAGTCAAGTCTTGTGAGAGGCGTTACTTTGAAGAGGGACAAATTTTCATTTCTCGCGGGAACGTCCGACCGGCCATCTGACCGATCGCGACGTCAGGAGCAATATGTGCCCGGCAGGGTAAAAGCGACATCCAATTTGGCCCACTGGGGTAAGAGACTTTAGGGACGTACCATTAGGTTCGTGTGATCCATGCGACACCGGACCTTGTGTCCAAGTTCCTCATCGTGACAACCCTCTATATTCTTGATTTTGTCTCGAACAATGGAACTATAGTCATTACGGAGTAAGCAATGCGTCATTTTCAGACCTGCTTAATCGGGATGTCGCGTCTTAAGGAGAGATGGATACAAAGGGTTGCAGACTCCAGAACGGAATCTCGCAACCTTATCTAAATACAAGAGGGTCGTGTTGCGTAGACTGTAACGAATATTCATCGTACATAACTATGTTCAAAACTAATTTTAAGTACAATCACAGCAGATCAAATTCAAGAGATAGATGATTATCTGTGCATTTTTAGGAACGTCATTTTTGTGGAAATAAAAGTTCAAAATGAATGTTTCCGCACACGTTGACAACTTTTCGGGGTGCACTTCAAAATTCCGACAAATAAAGAAACAGACACTTCAAAATACAGACATTCAAGAACCCAACGTTTCGACACCTCCGATTGGTGCGTTCAAGATATAAACAAATTATCTCGGGTACGCCGCCGTCTTTGAGGTCTCACTGGAAGGTCATTTCAAGGTCAAAAATGTTTGACCAAGAGTTTTGATTATTTTGTAGGTCACTTGAACCTACAAATTCTTGTAGATAATGTCTAGACGTTTTCAAAGCCCATATTATGAGCTCTTTTTCGAATTTGCTTGAATTATGAGCCCTCAAAGTTTAAGCACCGCCTGCATTAGCGTTATCCAAGATGCATCGCGTGGAGGTTGCTTGGTCGAATTTACATATCTTCGGGGTGCTTTGTTCACCCATGAAAAAAGAGCTCATAATATGCGTTTTGACCTGACCTTGACAAGGTCATCCAAGGTCAAATGACTAGTAGCGTTAAATGCGTCTTTTTAAACCTTATAACTTTTATCAAAAAACATTTTTTTCTAAAATGCATTGTTTTCGAGATATTTAGGCGTTTCCAGACTTTTGGTACACCCTGTATACTCTACTATACAAAAATTAGATTTTTATCTTGTTCTTCTGAGGGCTGACCCGTTCAAAAATTTTAAATCCGTGACGGATCATTGATGGATCATCGGTGGATCTACTCCGTCGAAAGTCTGCCTTTTGAGATGATCATGCACGATCTGTGCATTTATGACGGACCGAATTTCAGTATGCTTTTGTGCACCAAAATTCATAATTACACATTATTCAAAATTTCATTAAGAGTATCGGTAACACGAATTTTTGGTATACAAAGTATACAAAATTAGATCCGTTATAAATCCACAGATGGTGCATGATCATCTCAAAAGACACACTATCGACGAAGTAGATCCACCGAAGATCTATCAAGGATCCGTCACGGATTTGAAATTTTTGCACCGGGAGTTTCAAAAAGTAAATTCTAAAAATTAATTGTACAAAAAATATTTTGTTATTAACTTGTTTACTGTAATCCTAAATAGTTTCAATTCTAGGAATTCATACAGTTCAATCTTGATCTGAAATTCATCAAAATTTGGTCACCATACGGTTGTACTAAATATTTAAAGAATATATACCTTGTGAGCTCTGAATGGCAAGACATCTAATAATTATAAAGATTCAGGGGGAGATCATCTTGGTGGCACAGTTGCTCTATGATACGATCACAGCATTTATCAACTTTATCACAGTAGGGCCATCTATCTTTGCATGGAAATACATTGTTAGCAAATGTATCAAAGTTTCCACGAAACGCAAATCGAAGTCCGCGAACAGTGTAAACCAGTTACTTAATTAACCTAACATGTGAATGGAAAATTAGTTGTAAGAATGTAATTTATACTAGAATGGCATGTGCTAAGTTTCTTCATCAAAGTGTATATTTCGAACATTTAAAGCGTATTTTGATATTTCTAATTTAAGTTTATCCTATTGGCAATATCATGTCAAACGGTGAAAAAGTAACATTTTACAACTTAAAATATTATTGAGAAGCTTGCTGTATGGATTTATAGAGGTTGTTTAATTTTAATAGTTGTACGAGTCATATATAGGTAATTTTTAATAATTTCCTTTTATGTGCCTTTTATTTTCTAAACTTTTCGTTTCATAATTTTCATTGTTTATCCAAGTATACCCAAGAACTTTGGGTATTTCAACATTTTTTTTTAAATTTACGTATGGAAAAATGACGAGTTTGGCATATATCGATAAAGTCACCATATTCATAATATAAATTGTACACTTTATTAACATTCAATTTTGCACGTCCTAGACTATTTGAATGTATGCATTTGGGTATACAAAATCTATAAAAATGTTTGCTAAACTAAATGCTTTCTTCAAGATAACATTTTAATATTTAAAATTATTATTCTTTTTTTAAATAATAATGGAGTGTCAGGTTTTTCATAGTAATTTCATAGTCAATATTTACATGCATGTTACTTACGGTATATATTTTATGCATGGCCAGCTATGGCCAATTTAAAAAACTTAAAAAACACGGGGCGAAGCAGCGATACCGGGGTGAAGTGGCGAATCCTTATATAAAATTAAGTGCAAGTCTTAATGTTTTAAGTTATTATTGCTTGTTTTAATGAAAATAACATTTCCACGTTGATGGAATGAACCTCTTCTTATTAAACTGTCAAAATGAAAATATTGATCAAACTGAGAACAAAGTACAGGAAAATGTCTTGAAAATTTTGTTTAAAAATTACATTTCTCGCTCCCAAAGGTAGCTAAGAGAACAAAAAATGAAGTATCATGCCTCAAAATGTGAAAAGTTGTGTAAACAAAGAAACAACATATGATAATTTACAATCAGTATGATTATAATGGAAATATTTGAGATTCGCCTCTTCACCCCGTTCGCCGCTTCGCCCCGTCTTCCCCTACTATCAATTAAGAAAAATATTAAAAAGATTATTAAGCTTCAAATAGTTGCAGACAACTAATGTGTTTCGCGAATCAAATAGATTTCAGTCAGACAAATTGTGTTTGCATAGCATAATTGATAAATTCGCAAGTCGTTAAAAATTGATAACTATAATATAATAATTTCGTATCTTATTCCAACAAATGAAAATGGGCAAGCTATCTGAAAATGAATATTGACTACAATCATTTTTATCTTTATGAATTTAATCATTTTACCAACCTTGTAAACATCATTTCGCCACTGATCCGAACACATAAACTCTTATCTTACTAGTGCCATCGCTATATCGCCATTGTCCAGCTTCGTGGTCATTGTCCTTGGCATTGATGTATCTTTACTGATATTAGGGACTTAATACCTATTCTACTTATTACACCATTTTTAGAACGGT
The DNA here is from genome assembly GCA_030407085.1 of Trichopria drosophilae. Taxonomy (NCBI): domain Eukaryota; kingdom Metazoa; phylum Arthropoda; class Insecta; order Hymenoptera; family Diapriidae; genus Trichopria; species Trichopria drosophilae. Next base: position 167,315,723 of record CM059583.1, read on the forward strand.
TTTTTTCGACTAGAATATAAGAAAAATATTAAATATAAAACATTCGCGTTTTTAGTATTTTATTCATTATACTTGGATCATAACACAATTGCGTTAAAGGCTAAAACTCATAAAAGAGTGATTTGTAATTATTACAGAATGACACAGGTTTCAAATGTTTAATAAACATATCAATAAAAAATTATACTAAGATATATTCAATTTTCAATTAAACCATTAACAGTTTTGTTGAAATTACTGAAGCTAAGAAAATCAAGTTGCATTTCAAAGCCTATTGCAACAGCGTTGTTTTAAGCTTACGAAATTCAAATAATTGCTAAAAAATGAACAAGATAAAATACGATTTTCTTTTCTTTAGTTAATTGCTTGCCTTATAAAAGATATTAAATTTTGAAGTTCAATCAATTTCTGCTTACGTATGTCAAAAGTGATTACGGCGGAGTATATTTATATACAAGGTCTCCGAACTGAGAAACGATCGAATATCTCGAAAAATATACGACGGATTCAAAAAATTAAAAAATTAAAACATTCGTATTCCATGTTTGCAATATATGGATCTTATGACAACTAATGTAATGAAACTGACGGTTATGCATTTTTAAAGTAACCTGCATTGTTTATTGCAGATTTCTCAACTCCAGAAAAAGTAAACTCCAGAGAAGTTGCAAAATGATTGTACAGTCTAAATGTCTTGAAGTGAATTTTGCACCAAGTTCCTTTAGCCAAGGGAATTATCATAGTGAAATATCACTTTTAATGCAGAAACAAAACCATCAACATAAAAAAGCTGGCTACTTCATCTAGATTACATTTTTGCCATAAGTTTATGAATTACATTCTCATCAATCATCTTGAAATTTTTTTTTATACATGGCACTGCAGCCCGAAAAAATTAGTTAAGACAATAAATTAAAGTTGATAAATGTTCATATAGAAATTTGTTATGAATGACGGATTTCTTTACTTGAATTTTGTTTTCTTGCTGATATTTCTCATCCATATAGTTCTGTTTTCATCACTTTTAAATACGTGTAATATAATCAAATATTACACACATCTATATGTGTTAGAAGTATTTTCAAGACGTCACTATATCCTTATAGATATATTTTTGTAGATATGCTACTGTTTTATCTACATTACGTATTGTCTGTAGCATTGTATATATGGTACTATATTTATTTATAATTAAGGCACTACATGAAGTCATTTTCACTTTAAGTTTGTAAAATTTTCAAAGAATTTTAAGAAATACCCAAGGACTCAAATACAATAACAAATTAAAGTGTCTGTAAAACTGTGTAGTGTTTTAAAACAGTTATCTTGTGACACATAAAATGCCCCCGTCCCCCCGCCATGATCTCCAACCCATATCCTTCCATATTACTGTTATGAACTATTGTTATATGTCGTTTTTCCAAAAGGATGGTACACAAAAGTCTAGTGTTATTCAATTAAACTGCAGTAATAGTCTTGTAGCCAGTAAGTGTATTTTTCTAAAATATATATTTATAAATAAATGTAATATGATATCAAAGTTTTACTGAAATCAGTGCCTTTTATATTGTTTTTGATGCAGTCTGAAATTAAGAGAATGTGTAAACATTTTCGCATAGACGCGAAAAATTGATAAAAGTAATCGATAAAACTACAACCCTGTATCTAGCCGTTCATTTATTTATCTAGATAAGAGATAGAAATATAGCCATTAACAGAATTCATTTAATTAATTGATTGAGTAATTGTTGTATGGACGTTTAACAATCTCGACTTAAATTATGGGCTTTTTTATAAACACACCCTAATTTTTGCATTCCCAGCTTATTTCAAAAGAAGCTTTAATATATTGGTATGTGGAAGATATAATATACCAAGTGATGACATAAGCCATTGAGAAGAACCTAAAAACAATTAATTTAATAAAAAATAGTAATTTTCTGCAATTTGCCAGAATAAATGGTCACCGCAATCGATGCTCGATTACCAACACCATACATACCGATTAACGGAGCTACCTTTTGGCCAATTTCGACAAGCCGGTTCGCGCGTAAATATTACATAGTATTTATCTCAATAGCAGATGTTACGTAATTGAAATTAACAGGAGCACTAGTCACTTCGTCGGACCTTATAATTTAAAGTTACGGTATACCACCGTTATCCATCCGATAGAATTCCAGGAGGTTATAGCGCTTACACGAATAGCACTGTAAGTATGGGAAGATATGGCTCTCGCGGGACAGTGCTTATGTACAAGTACTTCAAAGACTACCACAATCACTTTATAGCCGAGGATACCTATGTCTAAATTCAGGATATCGCGTAACTTAATTATTACGAATCTCCTATTGTTTGCGTTGTTTTCTCATGATGTGAATGTACTAAACATGTGTTCAAATTTCTTCCGATACAGAACAAGAATATATTGATTAAAGGGAATCGTTCTTATTGTGTTGGATGTTTAATCCAAAAGATATACTATGTATAATGTAGATTGCGTAACCTGCTCTTTAAACTTGAATTAATCGAAAACTGTTTATAAATAGCGAAAAGTAGCATTTTTGAATATAGAATTTTGTAGTATTAGTAATAAATGAGTCGGTTTTAACCTTTTACCAGTGAAAATTATTATTAATTGAATTGGTAACTCATGTTTAATTTTCTTATTAGTAGTTTTTAACTAATTCAGTTTTAGAGAGTATAAAAATTACGTGATTTTGAATTGATTTTTGTCACTGGGATATGATAATGACTTTCAGGTTATATGACCCGATGTGCCTGAAACAACTTTAAATGTCAATTTTATTTACCTCGAATGTTTTACAGACATTCGAATCAGAAGGTCAAAAATTTTGCGAGAATTACAAACAACAGTTGGAACACGATTATCTTCTACATTCAAAGTCACAATTTCTTTCACTCGATCTTTTAAAGCACCATTAATGTCTATTTAATATTAATATTAATGTCATTTTATATTTTTTCTTTAAAGAGGAAAAACAAATTTTTTTACGAGTTTAATCGTATGATCCAGCATTATCTTTTAACTTTGGAGACATGTCGACCTCAGAATATTCTATCCCTTCTTATGTATAAATAAATGTAAAGATATAAACATTTCTTTTTTTTACTAATCCTTGTACTGTTTATTTAATTTGCAAAAGCAGGTACTAAAATGGTAAAATCTATCCAATTACGAATCCGTGGTTAGTTTTTGGAAATTCAAAATGGCAGATATTTTAAAGAGGTTTTAAAACAACTGGATTTCTTGAAACTCGTTACTCGAGAGCTGCTGGGGTGTAAGATGATCACGCGTCTGGTGATAGTTGTCAAAAATGTTAAATGGCAGACAAAAATAAAATGTATACGGTTTACTGATTACGATTTTGATTAATGTTTTTAATATTCATATGAAAGTTCTAACATACATATGCTTCTGATAATTTAATTAAAAACTTAATGGACATATTAAATTCATCATTTTTTTTATTTTGAAGTTGGAGTTGTAAGCACCAACTTAAAAAAAAAGAGTAACAAGTTTTTAAAAAATTTGATGTATCACGCTGAAAATCTTCATTTCCATAAACGTAAAAATATATAAAAAATGTCGTTGTTAGGTCGAGCAAAATAAATTCAAACAATGTAAATGTATATATATATATCTAAAAAATAATCATACAATACTCTTTGTAACTAAGGTAAACTATTTTAACTACCCCTCAATATTTTATATTGGTACCAAAAGTTTAACAAATTTATAACAATATTGCCTTACTCTCTACGTACAGAAAACTTTAGTAAATAGTATGTAGCTCATGTAATTCTATACTCGATTAAATACTTAGCTCCATTAGCTGTCTTGCCCAAAAACTATTCTGTTCGTTACTTCATAGAACCTTTCTTAACGTTGATAATTATCAGAATTTATATCTTAGATATTACTGATTTGCAAGAAGCAATAATAATAAAACGTTACATTAAATAGGTACTAGGTTCGAAATTTCATACTGTTAGCATCAAATTTCATTACGTTCAGAATTTGCGACAGTAAAATTACTGTCATTTTCAAATCTAGATTAAGAATAGAAATGCAGTTTGCGATTCAATTTTTGATTCCAAAGCAATATATAATACAGATATAACTATATCTTAAAATAAATTCAAAAATATTCTTACTAAAGTACATGAGTACTCTTATTTATTTTAATGATTCAATCAATCGACTTGTACGCGTAAAGTATCTTCAAATTTCGATTTCTAGAATAATAATTAACGAATTGCTTATACTTTGCAATGCAGAACAGTGAAAGTTTGAAATAATTGTTTTGTAGTAAAACTCCTGTGTAAGCTGCTTTTTATAATTTTCATTTATAATAACTGAATGCACATACCAAGAAAAAGATTAGGGTAAATTTATGGAGGTTGTGTATTAGCTAACGAATCTCATGACTGAAAACAAACAATTGAATATTAAATATTCAATATATTTATTTTATATGATAATTTCTGTTTACTGTACACCATGATCAATAGAAATCTGAATATTTACTATAGAATATCAACTGTGTCTGCAGTCAATAAAACTGGGATTTGGCCATAATTAGCAAATATTTGGTACGCTCAACTGCTGCGATTTTTATTATAAATGCTTACATTTTGATTAATATCATACTAAAGTCGGCAGGTAAAGTATTACAACGTATTCACTGAAACTTATTCTTCCATGAACAAAAGATAAACCACATATTAGTATTGGATAAATATTAATAAGAATTGCATGTATATAAAAATTGTTGTGTAAATCATCCATTTGATAGCAAAATTATTAAAGAAGATTATTTTACTACAAATACCATAGCATATATATGAATTCCCTCAACCTCATAATTTAATGGTTTTAATTTATTAATTTTGGAAGCTTATTGTTTTTGGAGTAATTTTCTCAAGTACAACGTACATTTCACAATACATTATAAGAGTTTGAAGATTCTAGTCCCTAATCCAGCGATTCCAAATTTTCCAGCTTCGTTTTCATATAAATTGACATTTTGTTTACTCTACTAAAATTAAACAATGTCATTGGCTGATTGTGAGCAAGAAAACAGAATTATGTTAAATGTAACGTGTTAAATAGTTTCGAATAAATATGTGTTTTCCTTCAGACGCAGAATTGAGGTTAACCTGTCAAATGGACAACTGATTCGTCATTAATGTGTATTGGATAAAAATAGACTAAAAACAAATAAAAACGGTCTTAAATCGTAATAAATAGAGAACGTCACAAATGTGATAAATGTACATACATTCGTCTCAAAGAAACTCAATAAGGTACAGTATGCATTCAATATTTTCTACTTAAGTTTACAAATTTTGTGAGAAAAAAAGTGCGAAACTCGATAGTCATTTTTCACGTTTACTAAACCTTTTGGTAACTTTTACAAAATACCCAGTTAAGATAAATGTAATGTTTTATTCATAACAAAATATAGAATAAATAATATCAAATACAAATTTACATTTTACATTCATAAACAAACATTACCGATTAGACATTTTGATGTGTTAGTCTGGTGTGGTTGATGTGGTGGATGGCCTGGTTTAATTCTGATCAGGTTACTTAAATACACATCAGCTCCTGATCAGTAATGCAATATTTAACCTGATCAGAACCTAACCAGGTTTTTTTTCAGGCAACGCTAACATTTTTGTCCATTGACACAATGTAATAAAAGCTGAAAAATTATTTAACCTGTAATATTTCATACTAATTATTATCACATTTTAAATGTATAATCATTACGCAAATATTTAATTACAAATTTTCGTTAAAACTGATTACCATTATTTACTGATCAGATATTAACTACGAGTTCCTGATTAAGGTATGCCTTCTTGAATATTGATCAGGGCATAATCAATATCACTCCCAAACTTTTAATACTGCAGGTCTTATTGAATATTTATCTGGTCTTCATCATACTGAAAAAATGGTTCTCCCAACTAAATGCATATGTTTGTGAATTTTTGAAAATATCCGTTTATTAATACAAAGTGACGGTAATAATTACTGGTTAGTTTATTAATGTCAAGTAGTTAGAACTACTACGAGGGATTGTTAATGTTAACAGATGAAATATATATCGCAAATTTATACTGTAATATTGCTAGTACTGAAAGTTTACGATATATTATTCTTGTTTGATGATATGAATTAGTTTTAGTTCTTATTATATTTAGGTATAACTATTTAACATTTGTAAATATTTCATGCGTTTTTCCGTATTCAATATGATTAGAAATACTTCAAAGCTATGTCTATGATTAACCAGTGACGGTCCAGGATAATGTCGTCATCTATCATAACGTTGTATTATTGGTAAAGACTTACAGAATACGGTTACTGATTTCTTACACTTTTTCACCTTATTTAATGCCAGTACACATTAATAACAAATATGTATTGGGTTAAGAAGTAACTTGTCATTTTTATAGGTTAACCTCTAAATGAATTAATGAGAAAATTGAAGACAAATGGGAGAAAAAGAATTGTTCAAATGTAGATCACAATGCATATTATAGAAACCTGCACCGATGATTATAAACTAGAAAAATTGACCATGCTGCAATGGCAATGCAACAAAATATTCCATTGCTCGTATTCAACTTGTGATCTGTCAACTATTGTCACACTTCGATAAATATAATAAAATCCTCTTCTCAATTCAGGTAGTGATTACTCACAGGTGCCTTGTCACTGCTGAATTGGATCCTGATCAATATTCCAGGACCATGAAAAGATTTTTGCACGGTTTAATGTCAGAACATTAACGTGTGATGAACGTTTCATCTGTATAATAATCCCACGTATTATTGTTAGCATTGCTTGATATCCATAGATGTACAGAATGTTCAGTAGCTGTTACCATATTACCAATTCTACCAATTTGGTATTGTTAGACGACTATTTTCAAAAACTTCTAAGTGCATCAATATTTCTTTTAGTGTACACTTGTAATATATTAGAATATTATTTCTTCACATTTTAGATAGAATGTTGATAAACAAAATTTAACCAGTACTACCTTATACATATTTTCAGACTATATAGACGGTACGTAGTTAAAATTAGCTCTAAATTTTTTTGAAAAATTTCCATTTTAGTGATTGTAGTTTTTTTTTTGTAAGTGAATGAGTGCATGCCCATCGATGAAACACGAACCTGTGGAGGTTCGTACCATACAATAAAAGGCAATAAGGGCACGTGCAGCGTAATCCTCATTGGCAGAGTGCCCATAAAGTAGTAACGCAGCTCCAGCCTGTTCCTTTGTACTTTGGCTCTCGCATCGTTTTATCGTTCCTCCACCCACATAGCTGCAGGCTGCCATTTCGAGATGAATTTTATTTCGGCGACCCGACCTTTAATATCGCACTTTTCAATGTCGATTCTACGTCATAAAAGGCCTGAACACTATTCATGTGCGTTTCACTTTTTATGTCTACGTCAGGTAAGTAAATGCATGCAAACATCCGCTTGTGCAAAAGTGAGAACTGGAGTAAACATATAGTCCTCAATTAGGAAAAATCTTTAAATGCAGCCAATTTATGTAGTATGCGGAAATGTGTTTAAATACCAATTTACGTCTTAAACACACACGATTGCATCATGTAACAGTCTCGATTTAACTTGGTGCGTTTTAATTGACGATTCGTCATTGTTTAACACATTTATTTCTAAAGCTCTATGATTATATAATTTCTAATTGAACGAGGATTATATAAATCGGCGAATTGCATACACTCGAAAAATATCGCAAATGTATGCGGTTTATTTCTGAAAGAATTTTATTTTTACCGTCCAGCTTCTGGTAGAAAGTACACCATAAAAGACGCATTCTTTATTCATGTGCAATTTATTTTTTATGTTCTCATTCGTATATTTGAAAAGTGTCTAATACTGTAGATATTTACGCTACGGTTGGTATTTTTCTGCACGTTTTATATATTTATGTATTCTTTTTATGTGCATTTTACATTTTTAGCTTTGCGTAATAAATCTGGATTTGGAAGGTGCATGCATTTTTATCATATCGATTGTTAAATTCTTTTGCTCATGTTTAAATGTTCGATATTTTATTATAGTTATAAATGTGAAGAAAACCTTTTAATTTTTTGAAGATAATTATACAATACCTGATAATGAAAATAATCTTGACGGATCCTAAAACATAGATATGGCATGTTAAATGTATATATTATACATATGGGTAGTTCTACAAAGGAGGGAATTTTTCATGTATCAAATGGTAAATTTACATTATCGTACTTATTTTTAGTAGTTAATTTTACATACAAATTAATAAACGCGACATTGTAAAAAATATCCTCTCAAATTTATTATCATTTGTCTGTTTATTCTTTATAATTAAATAATGTCAATTAAACATGATCACACATGCGTCCTACTAAATCCGAGTTTTTATTAGCCAAGTCAGTGAAGATTATGTTCGGGGGTATGATGCGTCCAGTCAAATTCACATTCATCTGTGATGCATCTTTTAAATAAATATTATGTATTCAGGTAATATTCAAGTGAATTACGCGTTGTTAATTAGTCTCCTGTAGTAAGTAGAACTGATTATTTCACTCAACGTCATAATTATGATTTATTAGACAATTATTGACAAATTGTCATTCATCTGGCGTGTTTCGGAAGATACTAAAAAATACTTAAAAAAAGAAACGGATTCATTCGGAAATAGTTACTCGGGAGTCGCTCATTACGAATACGGTGTGAATTTCTGAAAATTCAAAATGGCAGATCCAACATGTTGGACGAATTTTAAACAAATTAACAACGCATTCGTGATCAGCGATCCTGAAAGTCCCTATTCAAATAGTTTCAAGTGGATCTGAAGTAATGTTTAAAAATTCGTCTGCCATATTAGACGACCATATTGGACGGCCATATTGGACGGCCATTTTGAAAAGCCATTTTGAATATCTAGACACTGACATCGGATGTGTAGTCAACGATCTCGAAAATCACGGAATAACAAATTTTGTAAAAATTCACTCATCGTTTTTCAGAAAACTTAGATAGTGTTATTGATTTTACTCACTTAAAGTCAAATCTTAAGTGCATAAAAAAGGTAACATGGCGAAATTAGCTTCATATTCTTTCTTCGTTCGTAAATTCTTCTTTCTTCGTCTATATTTATATATATTAAAACTATTTTTGTCCTTTTTAATTCTTTCTGAATACTTTCATCAATTTTTGATAATAATTAAGCATTGCTTTTTGCAGATATTGATAATGATTTAAAAATATCTTCCTCATTGACTTCATCAGAATATAAGCTAAAAATAATTATAAATACAATTTTGTGCAGGGTGGTATTAAACAAATAATAATTCAAATTTTGAGGCTTTTATCTTTCAAAATAATTGGTGGTAATTGCATCAATCAAACATTTCAATATGGTTCAAATATTTTTCAAGCGCCATCTATCGGAATCATTTCCATTCCCGAACCAGGTTTTTCTTGAGATGTTAATACGATTATTGTATGAAAAATATGATAAACACGAAAATATGTGAAAAATTCAGAAAAAAAACGGGGATCTTGGAAGAACATTCGATAGATACCAGGATAGGAACTTTGGATTTCCGGTCGAATCCTCTGCTCTGTTAATTTTTAATTAATGATACATTTCCTATTTTAATCACATTTTTCATATTATTGCATTTGACTTCTCCTCATACTCCGTTCATCATATTGTTCATACAATTAACATCATAATTCAGCATTTTTAACATTTTTCTTTAAAAATGTATTTTCATGAAAGCTGCCTGTTGGGGAATGGAAATGATTCCGACAGATGGCGCTTGAAAAATACTTCAACCATGTTAAAATGTTTGATTGATGCAATTATCACCAATTGCTTTGCAGGATAAAAGCGTCGAAATTTGAATTATTAATTGTAAAAATATTTATAATATTTAATAGAAAACCTTGCGTTATAATAATATGTTGATACAATTTTTCACAATACCTACCATTTAAGTCTTTGAATTCGTGTAATTATTGTAAATTAAATATTATTGATAAATGACAATGCAAGAGCCGCATCCAATATCTTTTTCATCAGTTTCGTATTTGGTTGTTGCGTATGATAAGAATTATCATCGGGGCAATTTTCTTTGTCCTTCTCGCGTAATATCCGCTTATCCGGAGGTCCTTCACGCGCTAAATCTCATCGAGGGCATAAGTTTTCATTCGCGATGGCGAGTAACGAAGTCTCAACGATAAATTCGAAAGAGAGCTTTTCGCAGAGATAATCCCATTGCTCGCTAAGCTCGAGGCAACTGGAGGATGAGACTACTCTTGACACGCATTAAGATGAATCTACGATACTCGTTTTATGTGCGATTGCATTTTTGCTCCCTCTCGAATCTTACCTACGAACAATGTAGTAAAATGAACGCAGTGCACCTGAGTTGTTGCTTGATCGATAATTTATGGAACATAAATAATCATTATTGCGCTTGGTTTTAACTCACTTTTTGATACATAGCCCTTAATAACATCAAATGAACAGTTTCCTTTTAAGAGTTGTTTTGAAAGTTTTATTTTCTCCATTTTATAATATGATATATTGTTATTGCTTCTATATGTAGCAACTATACGGATATTTAGAGAATATAGTTCTATAGGATCATAAATAATGATTAACATATAAATATGATCATCGACATTTGACTATTTGTGTAAATATTATATTTGTTTACCTACTGATAGCGTGAGGTTTTAATATTCATATTAATATTCCATTATGTCCAAAATCATTTGCTAATAGCTAATTTATCAGCTATAGAATGCAGCTGACATCATTACTATTATATGAAATATTTATAAATTGAAAATGGTATAAGGAAAATATCAGTGTAAATGTTAATAACAATGGTAGTACATTAATGATAGGCAGTCGTCAATCGAAATGAACAAAGGCTGACAATAAGTCGCGATGAATTACTAACATTTGATAAAAGGTATTTCAAAGCATTTTGAAAAGAGATGAAAAGGAAGTTAATTGCATTTCTTATTAATAAATGTAGCTGCAGCTGAATTGATCATATTTCTAGAAGTTTTGTCTATGAAAATAAATAATTTATCTAACAAAGTGAATAATGATAACAAAATATAACTCATGCTTCATTTCATCTATCGGAGTTAGGAAAAATTATAATTCTAATATCCTCGCAGTCAAGGTATCATCGACGAAGTCATTTTCCCAGAAGATATCTTGCAACAATAACAAGAAACCTCCGCGATAAACCTCGAATGTTCTTTCGTTCCTTGTTACTTTTTCTTTCACGTTTTAAGTTTTCGGTTCTTTTTACGTTTATTTTTATAACTCGGTATTTTAAAAGTTTTTTAAAGAAATGTCTTAAGCATTACGCTTTTGGACAATCAAAATCATTCTGACACGAGCATCTAAGAATATTTTTAGTAATTTAACAATTTCTTGCAAAAAAACAATAGTATCAGTTGTACGATATGTTTTATTTACATATGGCAATTTTTAGAAAAGATAAAATTTTTCTACATAAATCATTAATTTTTTCTTTCAAATCGGACTCGATAAAATTGTAGATAATTTTATTACGCTTATGTCAACAAAACTGCTTTAAATTTAGTAAATAAAGTATTGCAGTCTAAGTAGTGTATTGCTGAAACTCATTTACTGAGCTAATTAACTATTAGCGAAGTAATTTTATTGTTAAATTTGCTGCGTTAACGATATTTCTCTTAGTGTAATATGATCAATGTTAGCAATTTTCGGTTTTTCACAAGATAAGTTCAATAAAATAGAGTAAACAGCCAGTACACTAAACTATAATCCTCAGGGTCCTCAGAAGAATACGTTGTTTTAAAGATGCTAACAGGTGGATAAAGGTAAGACAATTGGACGTCCTGAGGAACTCCTCAGGACATGCTCAGGAGCATGTACCATACGGAAGGACATATGTACCAGGTAATACAATACAGAATAAGGCATTGCAGGTTCATTACTTATCCTTCTCACTTGGAAGCAATGTTGTATAATTTAATTATTTCGTTATTGCCTGGGAGACGTCCCGCACAGAAAACAGAATATATCCGAAGATATATCCAGAAATATAATTTTGGAAATATGTAAGATAGATGTAACATATAGCCGGTTATATCCAAGATATACCGAAATTCCAGATATTTACAGCGGACATATCTGGCATATATCTTGGATAGTGTACTTTTTGCAGAAATATATCCTCACTGAATGAGGATATACCCGGCATCTATATTTTTTCCATACAGGGTGTTCAAGAAGTAAAGTAGCCTTTTGAATTTCGATGGATACCCCAGTCGATTTTCGTTTTATTTTAGTTTTATATTGCTATAGTTATCTCGAACTTGCGTTATGGAGAGTTACTGGTTCGTGACACACATAATGGTTGGATGTATTTCATGCCCTTGACCATGTTCCCATGTCCCCCCAGAAAAAGAATAAAAGAATAAAAGAATTTGTATAAGCTATTTTAGAATTAAGCAAACCAAAACGCCTGAAACATTAATATGAATAGTCTATTTAGAGTCAAAGGTGCAAGCTAGTCCAAGGTAGATAAGAATATGCCAATCACGAACTTTGCTTTGGATTCTCAAACGTTTTAAATAGAATTAAGAAGAATATGATGTGCATCAGGAATACTTATTACCACGACATACGATCAATAAAGTGTATTATCTCTAATTTCTGCGTTTTTTGTGAAAAGCAACATAAAAAATCGCGTAGATTTATGGAACAACAATTCATATTTTTTATATCATGACAATGAATTCGCTCACTTATTATTTAGTTTAAAATGATTTTTTTAGTAAAAACAATGCCGCCGTCATGTCTCTAGCACCATATTCACGGAATTAATTTCGATTTGAAACTTTTCTACTCCTAAGACTAAACATGCTCATGAAAGGACGACGACTTTGAACAATTGAGCACATAAAGACGAAGCCGGGAGAGATTGAGGCCATAGAAAAAGATGCTTATTAGAAGTGCTTCAAAGATTAGAAAAAGGGTTGTTGGCACACGTGTATCATATTTGAGGTTACTATCCCTTCTATAATTTTACTCCCCAGTATAATCCAAAGTTTCCCAGATGTTGATTATTAATATAACTTCAAAACACAAAAATTAAAACGTTTAACAATATTCTCAGAATATTAATTCTTAGATAAGTGATTGGACTAAATACTAATCGAGTACATTTAACAAGATATCGTCAAGGTACTTTGTCAGGTAATATCCAGTAACGGCATTCGTTCTGATATAAAACGCAGATTTTCCAGGATTTTCGAAGCGATTACAGAGGCAGTCTGAGGGCTTTTGCAATGGAGATTATGAGTCAGTTAATTATGCACAGGACTGTACGCAGAGCCATAACAAACGGCTGGCTGTGTTATATCGCGGTGGAGAACAGTGTCCGGCAGTCAGTGATATTGTCGGCACAAGGGGGAGGTGGATGTTAAAGGGATGGGACGGGATGTAGCCGACGTTAATGGCATGTGCTAGACTTGGGCCATAAATGCAAGTAGTGTCGCGCATCGCCATCATGCTGGTAGCCCTGATCCCTCGAAAGTGCGTGCAGAACAATAAAGGGTGACTTTCAGTGTGAAAAACCACAAAATGCGACTGCATTTATCAACTTTCAAAATTACTTTCTTGCAGAGAGCTTTGGCAAATTGCATCTTTTTGAATTCTTCGTTATAATATGTTTGATATTTCGATATCTTCTGTATTCCAAACATGATTATGCTTTATTAAGATTGAAATAATGGAAGGAAATAGGTTGCTAGAAGCTACATATTTAAGTTACTAAGTTTATGAATGGACTAATTGTAAGATATGATACGATTTTAAAAAGTGAGTATTTTAAGTATTCGTAGATCTTCAACAACCCAAGCATGCTAATGAAAATGACTTTTTCATTAGTGGTACGAATATGGCCAAAAAATGTTCCTACATTCAATTCCGTAGAAAAATGTCGCCCGTAACCCTACCGGCCCGGGTCGATCGAAAATCTGTCGACTTGTGCAGGGAATTGACCTAGAATTTACCGAAAATTGACCGAACGCCGATTTCGGGTCAATTTTCAGTCGACTTTTACTAACGCGACCTAATATTGACCTAATCAAAATGCATCAAACGGCCGACTTCGTGAAAGTCGACTGAAAATCGACCGAAAATCGACCGGAAATCGACAGAAAATCAACCGGAAATAAACCGAAACTCGACCATAGTCGGCATTCGTTCAATTGCCAGTCAATTTTCGGTCGATCCGGGCCGACAGGGAAGAGATATATGTTTCCAATGAAATTCAAAGCATGAAAAGTAAATAAGTTGTTTAGAGATCAGCAATGGTTTTTTGTTTATGCATGAGTGATGCTAATGATGAGAAGAACATGTCAAACGGTTCGAAGAATCTTTAAATCGAATTTAATCGATTTTAACCAGGACTTTTTTAGATTTTTCAAACAACGTATTATTATATGAACATAGCCTGATTTTGTATGACAATCGCGACAAAACCTTCAATTTGGAACATTCATATCTGTATTTAAAGTTATATAATCATTTCTTCTCTGTTATTTTCTTAAGTGAAAAGATCCTTTAAAAGCAAGAGCTTTGAATCAAAAACGTATTAATACGCATAAAACGTCACTTTTAGAGTGCACATTAGCGAATTCAATTCAAAGAACTAATTTTTCAAATAATTCGATCAATTTTTTCAATTTTTTTAGAAGTAGTGAATCTGTTGTAGACATTTCGAAAACTGACATCAAATTTTTCTTTTCAAAATGAAAAGACTGTCAATAATTTGTTTCTGACCACTCAAATTGGTTCAGTTCCAGTCATCCCTCTTTGTTTAACGAATCTTGGAAAATCCTTGTTGATGTAAACATATTAATTATATTAAGTAGTTAAGGAAAGCTCTCCAAACACATCATTGGCAAATCACATAAAAAATACCCTGCGCAAAAAAACTTCCATTAAGCGTCAGAATCTTCGCCATCTAACTTTTAAAGACTTTTGTGTTTTGTCCACTTTTGTACAGATTAAGTAGCGAGAAAATTGCCAAAATAAATTTTCATTTATTTTGATATTTGTGGTGTTTTAAATATGATATACCTTGCTCATTTAAATGAGGTTGTTTAATGGTGGGCAATACCGACCCAATACTTTTTTCTTTCGAAAGTGGTTTTGATTGAACCGTTAAAACATATGTTACTGATCACGTGAAACAGTTTATAATTTGCCGCAAACAATTTATAAACCAGTTTGCTAAGGGTTCTACCATCCCAGACGTATAAATGTGCATGCATACTATCTATCCGCAAAAGCTATGAATCAAAAACAAAAATCCGCAACCGACACCTCTTTCCTTTATAGTCTTTTGGCAGCTGTTTTCAGTCCAATTTTTTTTTTGTCCAATTTGGAACGCTACGTCAGGTTTTTGTACACAAATGATATTGATACCAGATTGTCCCTTTTTATTTCATTAAAAATTCCATGAAAAATAACCCAATCGGATAACCGATTCGCTTTCAGCAAGCAAAATCTATGGGATCGACCTCTGAATGAAATTTTGTTTGTTGGCAAGTGTTTATTGTATTATATTAATCTAATTTATTTCAAAATTTCTTTCTATAACATGAAATTCCGTAATTTAATTCACCTCTCTATTTTGAAAATAAAAAAACATCTTACAATTACATGTTTAAAAAAAAGACAATTTCAGATGTTTGGATGATATTTTGAAAATCATAAATTTTAAAATCTTTTTCAATGGGAGAGAGCGGTGAGATTTTAACTACATTAAAAATGCAATAAAAACCGAAAACATTGTTCTAAATTTGATTTTTATCTTTAAATTAATTACAAATTGTCCCAGACTGTCTCACCTAGAGCGAATTGGCAATTTACATATTCTACTAATGTCAGAATGGTTTAGTGTATTAGTTTATTTCGAAGAATGCTGGTTATGAATTTTGTATAAATTTTTAAATATTTTTTCACATTTTTTCTGTTTTTGGTTGAATTCCGTCATATTCGATTCGCCGATTTGAATACTTCGACTTCTGACATGAAATTCGAAACAGAGAGCCCAAAATTCTCGGAGTGAATATTTTCAAAGAGAGGCGGTACAAAATAAAATAAAATTCCAAATATTGTTTCCGCTACTTTGAATTTTTTTAATATTGAAAAATTTTTCTACTCATCATTTTGCGACATTCGTCAATATATGATTTAACAAATTATCATGTGCCATGAAAATATAGTAAACTAAAATATTCAAACAATACGAGTAGTTTATAAACGCAAATTACCGATATTATTGATTTTGAAAGGATTTTATTTATAGGGAAAAAAATTGAGAGTAAACTACTACCATATTTTTTAACTACAAGTATAACGTTTTCCTAGTCAGAATGGATCGTTTTCTAGAAGAAATTCGTGTAAAAATCGTGATATTTTACGACAATTTGAGAAGAAATAAGTGCCAGATGATATTTTTCGCTTTTTTTATATCGCGCACCCAACAATTTATAGAAAATGCAGTGTTGCAAAAAACTATCAGCGATTTCATTAAAATTTTAGATTCCAAATTCGCTATTCAATTTCGTGTTATTGAGGCATTATGGGTTAATAATGATTACAAATATTGCAGCAATTCATGCTCTCCAAAAGGAGGTTCATTACATTATAAAATAGCACAAATGCAGTTCATATATGATCGTAATACTTAGATTAGATACTTGAAAGAAATCAAAAATGCGTAAATAGAATATAAAAACCGAAACACTTTACGTTGATTTATCGCAATACTATCAAGTAGGGGTACTTAAAAAGTGCAACAAAATGAAAAAATTATATTCAATTATTATTCACATTTATATTAAAATTATAATCACTAAATTACATTACAACCGACACTGATAAAAAATTTATATGTCGTAATGAAGGCTTATTTATATGTGGTGAAATGAACTATTTCTTGAATGTAATGAACATTTCTTAATAATTAACATGCACAATAAATAACGTGATTTCTGAATTATTAATAAATACATTTTAACTATTAAGAAAATGTTATTTATAGTTAAAAATGATTTAGTTCGCCATTATATAATGAAGCCTTATATAACTTCTTGGATATTTACAATAAATAACTTCTACTATCAGTGTATATGTTTTAAAACATTTTACGATGATGTTGGGATGACTTTGTATGATTCTTAGCTTTTACAGAACCTACTGAATTTTAATAATTTCTATGAAGGAAAATATATTTTAAATAATTTTCATTATGTATAAAGTTTATACAGCATTTATAAAATATTAATTAACAACAGCAGAAATTACAATCAAGTATAGGGTTTCAAATTTTTTAAAATTAATTTCAAGATGATGAGTTAGGACGCCTCGTTTCATACGAAATTTTCAATCTTTTATCATCAGTGTACCAGTTGTTTTTATTTATAATGGTCAGTAATTCATGCTGGAAATAAATAAGCTGAAACATATAAGCGTGCAATGACCCTTCGGTTTAGCATAATTACACTTCGAGTGAAAGTTAGCGCCGAAATTGTGCTGGTGTAATAATTTAGTGTACGAATTAAGTTATCGGAAGATCGAAACTTCTTCGCTACTGTTTGTCACGGTATGCGTATGGGGGGAAACTGTAACACGTAAGCTCGAGGCTTTGAATTATTTACCGTGCCTTTCCGTAATTACTACATTGACCGATCTGAGGCCTTCAAAAGTCCGAAAACCATAAGAAATGATATCAAAAAAAGTAAAAAATTTCATGAACGCGACACCGTAAGAGTTCGTTCACCTGCAAAATATCGTGCAATTGCCCGGGCCTTTCACGAAACTTTCACCGCGGCTTTATTACATGCCGATATGATCTTGCGGATGCGCCAAATTTGATTACGTTCACCTGTTCTTCGTTTTTTGCGAGAAAATACTTTCCAGTATTTCGCTTCTTTTTGTAATTATAGTGGAGTTCATTATCGTATGATATTATTTGCATTTTAATTGTTTGTAGCTTTGGGTAATTAAAAGTTGTTATTTTTAACGGGCCTGTAGTTTACAACTGCACGAACAAATTACAATTAATGCCAATTAAAGACTTTAACGATTATTTGTTTTCATTACCCTACCGGTAAAAAGTTCTTCATGCTCTGAATTTGTAGTATCTCTGAATGCTTGGACGGTATTGAAAAATTCAACGGATACGAGCAAATCTCTAGAACTTTTAAACTGTAGAGTCCTGTGATTCTAATGCACATAACGTGATCGGAATTGTATTCATATATATCACATATTTTGTTGTACACGAAAATATCATAAATAAAACGCTTAATAAAAATTGAAGTCATCCGACGTTATAGGGATGCTCTGTAATTATTTAAAGGTGAAAAAGTAATGAAATTTCACGTGTACCTCGTATTTTTATTTACATTATGTTTTTTTCGCGAAATGGAGTCTAAAATGACATAAAATAGTATATTGTTATTAATTATTCCTGCCACACATTTAATCGTGAGTATATGAATACACGTCTCCTGAATTTCGTAGATTCTAAATTTATTTAAACTTTTTTATTTATGATTCGCTACGATAATAAACGATACAGAGATTTCAGAAAATTTACTATTTTTGGTGACACATTCACTATTTCAAGTGTGCTGGTAAATACTGTATGTAAGTATAGAAAGCGGGGTTTATATATTTAAAATCTATGAAGAATTCAACACTGTAAGCTTATAATTAATTAGATTGGGATCGCACACTACAAGTATGTTCACTCAGATAAAATTGGGCGTTCATTATTTACAGACACTTTATTTACACTTCCTTGTTGTATTTGATTAAACACTGTGTTTCAAATTACAGCTATTGCGAACAAAAACTTTTTTGTTATAATTATGATCGTTGAATTAATTGAGGACTAATATTTCGTGAACACTGTCTTCCTGTTTTGCGAATTCAGTAATAATCTTCTTGGCGGATAATGCAGAATAATACAATTTATAAAACAATTTTCTGTTTTTAATTTTAATTCAAAATTGCACGGTGCACCAAACTAACATTACAATAGTAAATTTATTAAACTTTAACATCACGTTTGTACAAAATAACATTTATTTCGGTTCGATCAATGTGGAATAACTGCATTTATGATCATACTACAACATTAATATGCGTGGAATATAAAATTATAAATCAAACAATGAAATTCAAAAAAACAGAAGGAATGATTGTAAATACTTAATCATTAAATACTGTATTTTTGTTTCCTTAAATAGACTACTTTTGCAACGTATTAGCAACTTCTGTTGACCAAACGAATCAAAGTAAGTGTCACAAAACGTCACATTAATGACTGTTAATTATATTGTCTGAGCTTGAGTTTTGAACTGAAGGTAACGATGAAAAAGTTATATTATTTTGTAATCATTTTAGTTATCAGGGGGCCTATATACATGTTTTCGCGATGTTATACTTTTTTAAATGTTTACCGTGTGTTTCTTTTGCACAATTGTAAATCGATAAAAATTCTTTTTTTGGCGTGTTAACTTTTACTAGTTCCTTAGTGAATGTTGTTACTGTTATTAGTGTTCACAATAGAAGATACATACAAATATACGTATACTCAATAATCGAAAGGCGAGCTTCCGTTGTAACTATTTTTTTGATACACGTGTCCGCAAAATGCATACTTAGTCCTTTTAGTCCGTAAAGTGTGATTTTATGGACTGATCTCCGCACTTTACGGACTAAAAACAATCGCTAAAGTGCCTACTTTGCGAAGAGTGTATCAAAAAATAGTGTTCGCTCCTCGGCCGTAAGATCCCAGGTGGAAAAGTTTTATATACATTTTATAAAATTTTTATAAAGTCCCTATATAAAAAAAGTATAAAAATTATATAAATAATTGGTTCTACAAATATTTTATCAAATTTCAATTTTTATATCAAGTTTTATAACAGCTGTATACAAGGTGAAAATTCATAATAATTAGATCCAAATTTAATCAAAATTTCAAAATTCGACCGCAGTGCTTCTTCGATAACCCAAGGTCTGCTTTGTTGCGAAATTTATCATAACCTCTGCAGAAACTCTACAAAAATCTCTTGGACGAAACCATAATTGTTGCAGAAAAAAATAAATCATGAAAAAAAAATATGTAGCAGATCTATTTTATATCCATGTTCACTTTTATTTTACATCTTCCAATGTGACATACTTTTTACGACAGTTCAGGAGTAAAAATTTCCTCTATTTGAAAAACAACAAACCGTTGCTAAAGATCGTGGTTCAGCGTTCAATTGAAGCCGTTCGACTCAAATCGAAAGAAAAAAGAATAGTGAATTTTTTGACAGTTAGAGTCGAACCTGTGCAAAAAGTACATCTCACTGGAAAATAAAACAATAAGAGAAATAAACCACTGCTCCAAAATTTACCGGGCTTCGTTCATCGAGTTTAGTTTCTACTAATTTCCAGTAATTTCATTCCTTTTCCCGTCTTGCTTGATGTGTTGGAGGAATTGAACTAACGATGGTAGAATATTAGTTTTTCAGCTTTTGCCACCGATTCAAGGCGTTTTACCTTCTTTTCTCGATTACTACAAAGATTTCCACGACGTCTTGACATTTTGACTAAAATATGGAACGAATTATTATGAATTTCTAAATATATGACACTAACACATAACCTATTATTAACCTTACATATACAGATTTTTTAAAAACTGTATAGAAATATTCAAATTTTACCAAATATTTATAGAACCATTTTCTTATATTATTTTTACAAGTTGTTTATACAGCCATTTTATAAAAAGTTTATACAATTTTTATAAAACTTTTCCACCTGGGATTTTACGACCTTGTTTAGAGATTGTGCGATATCCACTCGGTCCGTAAAATTGAACTTTACGGCCTACGACCGAACAGTACTATACAAGCTTTACGTAAAAGACTAAAAGTATAGTGTAGTGCGATGAATACTCGATAATTATCAGCGCTGTTACAATTTTTTTCTAATTCATAGTTTTACAATTGACTTTAATTATGAACTAAAGTATTGTATTTAAGTTAAATTAATTTAACTCCATACTAGATATTATTTTTATTGACTATGATCTTATTTTAATCATAACCTTATTAGGCTAATGTCCGTATAGGCATACAGAGAAAATTGTCTTTTACCAGTTATTAGAATTCTTACGCTCTGTAAAAGATAGTATTTTCCATATTGGAACAGAAGTATTTCTTTTTCCGGTTATAAGATTTATTTTAATAGTTACAATATTTTTTTACGGGTTATGTGTAACTGTTTAAAAGGCACCGTCTCATAACTGGTAAAAGATATTTTTCTCAGTGCACTTTAGTCACAAGCTAGTAGTATATTCAATTTGTTAATAACAATTGGCCCTTATCAAATTTGTCAAATATTTCCAATTATGTGGAGTGATGGGCGGTAGTTAAAAACAAGAACAATTGCTGTTGTGTATTACGAAATAGAAAACAAAACAAACCTAAGTTCGCAGCTTTTATCTTGATGTGTCAACACGTTTTCACACACGATTAGAAAATGCGGTTATAGTCGCAGGCCCTACTCAAGCTACCTAAATATTCATCATATTCACTTAGATGTCAAACTTATAATAGCCAATATTTAATTAGACCTCTTTATATTATGATGGCCTCATTTGGCTACAATTATCTAGACCAGTTTGGCGCTCAGACCTTTGAAAAGCCTGCTTAACGAACCTTGATCGGGACCTGATCAGGCTGCAATCAAGTGCGTTTAAGGACGTTCCCGGAGAAAATGAAAAACTACAGATTTTTCTGAAATTTTGCTAAAACGTTTATTTCGAGATGCTTTATCACTGATTAAAATTTTAGTATATCAATCTGCGTTAAATTTTGAGAAATTTGATGTTAAACTTGCAAGGTTTTATATGGGCGGTATTGGGAAACGCGGTTTCGAGCGGTAATTTTTTAGAATTGTGAAACAAATAATCTACAGAATGCTTTAAAAAACTAACATGTGTTTCGGAATGGTATTAGGAATGTTGTGTGGAAATTTCGAGATGTCTTACCTAATTAAATTTAGTATTATCATTGTGTAAAATTTGCGACTGAACGGTATTTTAATAGGGTCTCCCTCGAAAGTTTTGTTTTTTTCTAGAACGGTCTAAATCGATGACATTACATTCGAAAACAAAAGTTACAATAAATTTCGTTCTTCTTATTAACTCTATCTCTTAACTCGTTGGGGAACGTCCTTAATAAACATTGGAGGTTCTCATATTATCAGGCACTCTGAAATGATTGCTATTTGGTAAATAATCCCCACAGTGTGTTAATAGCATGTTTTAATAGCATTTGTTTATTTAAAGATTATTTCATGTTTCAGCATATGAAGAAATAATAGAATGTAAATTTATCATGTAAACAAAGTTATTGGATACTTAAGTTTAAAATATAATAATTATGTTGTAAATAATAGCTCCACGTGCTTCGCATAAATACTTTATGTCACCATTATGTACAATTTTTCCCTATAATGCGCAATGTATCACTAAATATGATTAAGAGTTGAAAATGCTATTACGTGTATCTGAACACGCAACTCGCGGGATAAGCGATCAGGAAAGCGTTCAGTACATTTATTAAAAAGAATAAAAATACGGTATATGGGTTTACAATATTCGCGCAATACCATCAGTGAGCCGCAATAAAGCGATTCTATTACGGGAAATACCGGGGCAATAAGCAGTAACGTTGTGGCCATGCAATTTCAAGCAGACTTCGCGTTACAGAAATGCTCGTGATACGGGTACATAAGGTTCATGTAAACGTGACCGGGCGTTTCTTGTATGCTGGTGCCTTGCTAATTATAAGCAAGTGCTTAATGTAGCTTTCTTACGGTATGAAACGATAATCGCAATAAATGTTATTTTATTCCTCTTTACAGCTACTTTGTGTTCGACCTGTGAGATCGGTTTTATTAACTCACACCTTTTATAAAGCGGGATTAATGAATCACGGTAAATTACATAATTTATATCGGTTATAAAATCGTGAAGTTGAAAATCTCCAGAAATAAATCTTTAAATTTTACGTCCTTACTACATTTTGTCATGTCATGATTTTTATGTGAACTTCATGGGTCTAAAATCACGTGGCCATAAATTTATTTTGAATAATTTGAACTCAATTTCTAAGGTGTTTTCAAATAATTTTTAACGTAATCCACGAGATAATTTAAGATTCTAATGAGGTTCTATGATACTAAAACAATTCTGATAGTAATTACATGACTAAGCAATGCTGTGGCAACTGTGTTCTAACTGAGGAACAGAAACGAATATAAAAATAATTTTTCATACTAACACGAGAGAAAGACGCAGATATACTTTTTGATTGTTTGATAGGTTATACGACAATATTTCCTGACTTCCCTTATCATAAGAAATTACGTAGAAAGGTCGTCATAAGTGAGAAATCGGATTTTGTGTATATGTTTATCATCTTTCACGACCTCAGTTCTAAATCATTTTTCACTTTACTTCCTTGCGAATATATTTCTTATTCTATTCAATCTCTTATTGTTAGTAAATTCTGTCTTGCGTACGTTTCATATCATATAACTCCTATATTTCTTATTACTTTCTAGTACCAAAATTAAATTAGGTTAAGAACGTCAGTTTAGGATGTAATTTTACATTATTTCCAAATCTATATAGGGTATTCTATTGTTATGAATGAATCCAGAGTAGAAATTTATTACGGTCCTGATCAGGGACTGACCAAAAGCGTTACACCCTGATCAGGGCCTGAACAAATTTCTACTCTGGATGTACCCTAAAATGATTTTGAAAACCACGAATGAGACCCTACTTTCAATTTAAAAAAAATTTTCTCTTCATTCAAAACGGTTATCTTGACCTTGGAATCATCTTTAAGACAATAGTTAAGTTCAAGTTCAATATTGGATAGCTAGGATATTGGTTAACCGTTCTTTTAGATCACCCTGTATAATCCAGCTTCGATGAATACTCGAGCATAGGTAATTCAGCGCTGATATGTATATTTGTAAATATGGTGTAGCATATAGCAATTTTATTTCATTACAAAGAGCAAAGCAGTGCAGTGCAGCATTTTACTCGTATAGGAATTCTTACTACAGAAATGTTTTCATATTTACAATATGTAAATTCTCTGAAGAAATAATTTTCGTAAGAAAAATACGTACTTGATTTATGCATTATTGTACGGTAAACTACGCAGTAAAATACGTATAGAACCCAAAAAAATGCATCTTCATGAACATTTTACTTGCGTGCTGGATTATACAGAACATCTGTTATAATTTGCAAGATAGTTTTAGATAGCGCAATATCCAGCAATTAACAATATCTGCTTATAAAAGCTTGGTTTACAAGAAAATATGAACCAATTACCCAGATTTTTACAGATATTCGGTTAATTATTTCGCTCTGTTTTGTAACTACTTAAATTTTACTAAATATGACACCCGAAATGGAATGGATTAATTTAAGGTTTTGTTATATGTAGAAGTTCAGACAAATAAAATTGTTGACTTAAAAATCAAGTACTTCACGAGACTTATAAACAAAAATAAAGGAAGTTAGACAAGATATATAAAAAATAAAAGAATAAAAACAACATCTTAAACTTATGTAAACATTTGGGTGAACATAATTAGATAAACTAAAAATAGCTATAAATAATAAATAAAATTTAAATATTTAACGTAATAGCAATTTTTGATGGTGGGTAATAAAGTAATATTTTAAAGATCGAGAGGGGTCTGGGAATATGAGGATCGGAAATTCCCTGCACGAGGTGGCAGAATGTTATGGCCCACAATCTAATAACATTTTATGGAGCAAATGCCATTTTACTTCCAGAATTTCAAAACGTAATTAGATAGGATCAGTACGTAAAATGAAATTGATACGTATGCCTATATTTGAGTTGGGTATTATGTTTTTTGATGTAATGTTGGTAGAATGCATATTCACTTTTGTGGAGCACCATATGGGATGTTAAATGAATGCAATCTTGATAATGTTAGAATTGAATTACAAACGAAATAAATCATTATAGTGTAAAAAATGTATGAGGTCAAAGTTATATTCACTTAGTACTTTTAATATAAAGTGTTAGTTAATGATGTTGCATATTTGACGCCTCGATTGTGATGTTCTCTTTTCATAAAACTTGTATTTGATAATCATAGTACTTCTGCACATTTTGTTTAGTCGAATAGAAATTAATAAACAGTCCTCAGAGTGTTACAGAATGCAAACATTTACTTACAGTGAAAATGTACTCTTTCCTCCAGAGTTGTCAACTACACAATTTTCACTCTTGTTAGATTGAAATTTCATTCTTAAAGAGTTGAATATTCATTCTTTCACGAGAGTTACTTGGTTTTCACTATAACCAAAGAGTGAATTTTCACTCCAAGAAATTTAGAGAGCTGTTCATTTTTATTTGAATATTCACAATTAAATATTTACTATATTCAGACATTATTTTAATTTAGTAAGATTTTCTAAAAAGAAGAACCATTTAAATAAAAAAGTTAAAAAGAAAAAGTTTATCAAATCAAGAAAATATTTTAGTCGAGATAATCGTTCTTTTTTATTTTTAAAAAAATATATTATACAGATGAAAAAGGTAGTTGGGTCAACCATTTTGAAAAAGAAAAATACTGAATAATTAAATGTAGTTAAATTGACTGCTTTATTTAGTAAACAATGGATGGATTTAAAGTTCTATTTTCTATTTCTCAATGAGCAAAAAAATAAATACGTCCTATAGCAACATAAATAATCAGTTGGTACGTTTTACATTTCTTAATTTTAAAGCAACACTCTGTCAAGTATGTGTTTTCTAGTTGTTCAGTCTACTATTATTATATTTAACTTGTTCTAGTACTTGTAATACATTGGTATAATTTTAAGTTACACTGAGTAAAATTGATTACTTTTAAACTATTCTGAGTAGTTCAATAGGCCCTCAACTGAAAGTGGTAATAACTACTGTAAAGTAATTGAAACGACTAAGAAAGTAGTTAGCCGTATGAAATTCACAAATTAATTGCACTAAGTCTTCCGAAATGACGTCCGTTTAACTACATTATGTTGTAAATTGAATGACTCACTTAAATAACTTAAATAAAAATAGTGCAATCAACAACTTTGGCATGGCTTCTCTAGCAACAAAAGTATGTAGTTCCTTTTACATCTTTTCCATAAGAGAAAAACTGTTAAGAGATAAGATGCATCTAATTTTTCCATATTATACACAATATGCCGATTTTCCTCATATAGAGAATGTCAGATTAATATAGAGAAGAAAATAGAGAATGTATTGATTTGTACATAAATATAATCATACACTTAACTGCAAACAAAATTCATAGAAATCACTACGCGGTATTCGAACTTAATAAATTTCTATTATATTAGTTTGGCTAAATTATTTCACTATAATAGCAAAAAATACTTTGAATGTTACAAATACTACGTGAAATTCTATTATGCAACAGTGGGTGTTGTTGAAACTAAATATAAATCATGGGGTCGAATTGCAACTCCTGTTACTATACACGCCACGAACATTATCAAATAGGTAGCTGATAATGTTCTGTAAACTAACCGCAGAGTACTCACTTGTTTCAAAGTTTCTCGCATGTTACTAAATCAATTGTCTGTACATAACTTCTCCGACATCTCAGGGTTTAGAAATTTATTTTTCGATATTATTAAACAATAAACATTGATCGAGGGAAATTGTTTAAGTGAAAGTTTGAATGTTATCAAAAACTTGTTAGGTGGACAATACAGAATAGTTCTTGTTTAAAAGGGAGGAATGTAACAATAAACAATGTGTCTTAAAAAAATGATGACGTACAGTGAACCAACTAAGAATTCAGTAACAGAAGTTACTAAATGTTTTTCAAGAGTAAAATGTATGATTTTTATGAAAATAATTATAGAAAATCAGAAGAAATATTCAATATTTTAAAAGTTTGATATTTACTCTATTGCACGATGTTCTTGCTTTTAACATTGATAAATAATTATCTTTATTGAAACGCATGCTAGCATTTCGAACAAAACTCCGATTTGGTTCTGCATGTTGACTATAAAAATGCAGAGAATAGAAATAGGGGAGGTCGGAACAAAATGTCGGAATTGGGTTTAATTATACTTAGTATACGTAGGTACATATAATCAATTTACGTTATTTAAAGCAAACAAATAAAAACCCACGCTGTTTGATCATATTTAAACTAAACGATTAAAATAGCAATTAGATTTTTATTTGCTACTTATTTATTTGTTTGTCTCAATTCGTGCACATTTTTCCTTGATCAGTTCGCGCATTTATTGAGGCTCAATAATTTTTGTCTTCGTCATCGTTCAAAGTATATCGTTGTTTATATACAATTTTTATTATAAATAAAACATTACCATCGTCTTTTTTGGCATGTCTGAAATTTGAAATATTGCAATTTTGTATTGATTTGCCGATAACATTCGGTGAATTCCTTGAGCGGTAGAAGGGACTGTACGAAGGAAGACTGTTATACCCTTCGTGGTTATTTTGTCTGTCAGAGGTTGGCATACTGGAATACTCCTTCAGGCTAAGTCTGTGTCCGGAGTTCGAAGGCGTATCGAGAAGGCGTTTACACAGGTATGCGTTTATATACGTACAGATTTGATACAGTGTATGAAAAGACTCCCCGGAGGTCTTCTTTCCATTTTAAACGCCATGAACGAAGTCCCTCGAAAATACGGCCTGCAATGCATTGTAAGGCTGCACTAACGCACGATTCATTCTGGTCTTGGAATCCCGCGTCGTTACTTGCAACTCGAAGGTGGCCTGAAATGGAGGTCATGGTTGCAGACGTATCATGGTGGTTATGTAATGAATTCCATCACCGCGTGTTTACCCTCAGTAATTTGCTGAAATTAAATTCATCTGAGATACACATTTAATCATTTTCATTTGTTTTTAGTTATTATGACAAATCGCAATTGTATTATTATCATCAGATCTCGATTTTGTTTAGGCTGGTATGTGTTCAAAATAATATTAGAATGTACCCATGAATATATCTTCTTTTATTCGTTGATATGTTTTTATATTGTTAAAAAATGTTGAAAATCCCTTTACATATTTTTTGAGACCTTTTGTCCATTACTACTTACGTTCGGATATAATATTTTCAGATTCATGAAAAGGTAAATTTTTAAAACACCCTCAAAATAACCGTCACTAAAATAATACGAGTGTACTAATTATTTATATCGAAGAGAAAAACATTGCCTATTCCAAGTATTTCAGTCCTAAGTATCTCGTTATAAAAAATGTTACCAACTTCATGGTAATAAAATTAAAATTAAAATATGCTATATCATTGGGATAGTAGAAAGTTCAATTTTCGTTATGAATATCAATGTATTAGTGCGTTTAATGGAATTTGTTCGTTAAAATATCTACTTTCGGGTGGTATATGAATCAATTTACATTTCTATACAAAAAAGTCTCAAAAACCTCGATAAACTAAAAATCTCGATTTTCAACATTAATATTTAAAAGAAAGAAACAAGTGCAATTCTGTTATTGTAAAATTGTTGTTATTACGTAATTTGTTTTATTGTGTAATTACGTAGTATATTTTATCAGTTAATAAATAAATAAAAATCTAGTTATTTAGATTTTCGTGCCTTTTTGCACTTTTTTGTATAGAAATGTAAATTGATTCATATATTATCTGACAGTAGATATTTCAATAATGATTTGAATGTTCGAAGTTAAATTTTCTCACTTTGAAATCTAGTATTTATTTAAATACTCCCTTAAATAGTAACAGTTTAATTCAATCACCATAATAAGAATTTTTATTCGCGTTTCATTCTTTATATCAAAGTCAGAAATGATCAGTAAGGGAAAACTTACTGCCTTACTTAAACAATTAAATTACCCCAGAAATATCTGATTAAATGTCTTGTTTTAATTTTAATTTGATATTAAATGCCGAGTTTTAACTACCTTGTTATGTATACTGTACTTATTTTCAAAATTATTACTTCTATGTTTTTTATTTTTTTTTTCAATCCGAAGCAAGTTAAAGATTGTCTAAACACAGTATAAACAAATCACGAAGAACATTATAATATACAATTTGTTATAAAACCTAAGTAACTTCCCACAGTCACCAGGGTACTCTAATTCCTTCCATCATTTGTGCATCATAAAGGTGGTATGATGCTGATTTCTAGAGCACAGTTATCCAATACTTCAATACTATGGTGGTTGCACTGAAATAGAGAAGTGATTCATTTCACCCAGACTGCAGCGCGCCTGGACATAGTGTAACCACCCAGTTATCATAAAGTGCACAGTTTACTTTTTAGTCCCAAAGACCATTCTAGGATGTCTCGTAGACGTTATATGCACCCTAAGAAGATAGTCATACCGTCGGGAGTCTCTAAGTTTGACGCAATGCCGTCCTCATATTTGACCGTCTTCCCAAATTGGATCAAGTCTTTAAGACGTCGTAGAAAAGTCTTCAAGACCAAAACGTAAGACAGTGCAGTTTGGGATAACTGGGCAGGTAAACACATTATTTAAAGTCAACAACCGCTATCATGATCAGAGTCACGCCTTGTGCATTTACGATGATCTTTCAAGTAAATTATAACTGACGTCTTTCCTTGCAAGGCCAGCTGGCTTTTACACGGAATGTATGTACTGAACAATCGTTAAGTGACAAGATTAATACACTTTAATTAATGATGTTTATATATTCAATTAAGGTATTTATTTGTTTTGAATTTAAAATTTATAAACAAGTGATGACATACGTCATATTATATGTATTTTTTGTGACCATTTTTATTACTTGCGATTATTTGAATCTATCAAACTAATGAAAAAAATGTCACACTCTTCGGTGATCGATAACTCCAATGTTGCTACATAATATAGTATTTTACTTAAATTTATACGCGTAATAAAACGTTGACTATGTAGAATACGTCTAAAGGTCGCATTCTTTGAATTACGGTCAAAAGCGTAATGTTTTTACTATGAAGGAAACTACACTCAGAAATGTAGACCTTGTAAAATAGAAAATTTTAACATTTAATTATTACATATTACTACTTGAATGATAAGTAACAAAGAACATGAAGTATAATTTTTTCATCATATACTTTGGGCCAACTTTGACATTAAAAAAAAAGTTACCAATTTTAGACAAGAAATTCGTCGTATAATTCTTTATAAAAAGATAAGAATTATAAATAAATAATCATGCGTACGTCTTTGGAGAAAGATATTCAAGATTCCATTTAGTTTTTCAAACATTTTGGCGGTCATCTTAAAAGTTAGGTGTTGAATAGTCAGTACACCCAATAATACAATAAATAAATAAATAATAAAACAATTTTTACGTATTAGTTCAATTGGAAAATGTGAAACCCTTATTATTTAAATAGCAGTGAAATCAATTACCTTACTTAATAATATTGATTTTGAGTATAAAATGAACACTGTTAAAAATGTTCTTAAATTTAATACATTTTTAATATACCCAAGTAAATTAATTGTAATATCTGGTATCTTAATTTTAAATGATTATACTCAAATATTAAAAATTTAATATACATATATCGCACTAGAGTGTTCAGTGATTGGTTGATCGAAGGTTTTATCAAACTTAAATTGTCAGAAAGTAAAATTCGGACTTTAATGAAAGAACGGTCGATCAACCAATCAACGAATAGTTGCGTAAAGGATACGTGACCAAACTTGAACAGAAACGCGATTGGCTGTTGTCCCTTCTTCATCGAACAATGCTATATGACATTATGACCAATGAGGTGCAACTGCCATATTCAGTTTTAAGTTCATGAAAATGTTTTAAGGAACAAACTTCTTAAATTTCGTGACAAATTCTTAATATTTAGTAACATTTATGAAATATGCTTCATAAATTTCTCTTAAATTTCATTACATTTTTTACAGTGTAGTCACCAGATCCCAAATAGGCTACTTGCATCAAAAATGAAAAAATCCAGAAAAAAACATGTAATAATTTAGATCCTCCTGAATTCCAAAAATTTTTTTTTCAAATTTTTTTGATAGTTGGTTTCTGATTGGTTAGAAAATTACATTTTGATTAAAATTCGGTCTTGCTTTCCTTAGTGGCCAATCGGGAAAGAGAAAATCGGAACTGTTGTTTTAACGCAGTTTTGCGTTTTCTCAGTGACCAATCACAAACGAACAATCATAACCTTTACATATACTTTATGAAATTTAATACACGCGTATATTAATTTTAAAATAACTATGTACATTAAATGCACTATACATGTATATATACAAATGACTTCATGTATATATATATATATATATTAATTTTGATGCCAATATTTTTAACCGTGAAGATATATGTAGAAATTTAGATACAATTCAGAGTAAATAAATGAATATCGCTGACAACTTTTATATGTTAAAATTCATTGTTTTCCCCATGCGTTAGGAACAGCATGTTTGTCGACCTTTATGATAACATTTGTACGCAAATTTTGAAAAAATGAAAGTCATAATAAAAAGGAAACTGAAGAACAATACGAACGGATGTGCTTATTGCATTCCTGTGCGTAAATTTTGGTCGGACCAACATAGCGTCGGTTGATAGAGTGGAAGCGCGGCATGGGCCACAGTGTGTGCAATTGCCAGAAAGGGATTCTCTGCCTTGACGTTCCAGCTAAAGTCTATTCTTGCGTCGATCAGCGGAGCGTAACGAGCCAAAGTCGTATTTTAACCGCAGGAAGAGACGAAGAGAAAATGAAAAGAGGGACCGTTAACGGCGGAGAAATAATGGAAAGAGAAAAAAACGAAAAGGGAAAACGATAAAGAGAAGTGGAAATATAAATAAAAGTAAAATGCAATTGAATGGAGGTAAAAGAATTACATAAAGAAGGGAAAAGAGGGTCAGTCGTGTACAGGTAGAAATAAAAAAAAAGCGATAAAAAAGTTAGAAGGAAAGAGATTGTGGGATAAGTATAGAACGAAATAGGGACAGCGAAAATGCATAAGATGCGCAAAAGAAAAGGAGGCGAAAGAGAAGTTAAAGAGAATTGTAGGGGAAGGAGAAATGGCTGCCAGACCTTGGACGGCCCTTTAAGCAGTCTAGTCAAGGTTACCTTGTTCTGGGTTGAGAAGTAGGAGGCTGCAATCGCCAGACAGCGATTTGCCGTCGAGTCAAGGACACTAAGGCGATGCAGCGGCTATGCGATTAAGGAATACTATTTCAATACTAAATCTACCCCATATCTTCAATTGCATTTATAATTTCGATTAAATTATTTTACCAAATTTTCAGAATGTTTTCAAAACTTGCATATTGTAATATATCTGTTAAGAATATGATTTGTTGTAAGTAGATTGCTTGCGATCTCCGATATTTTCCACTTTTTTTTTTCATTTTCGGGATTTAACAATTTCTACTCTAGAATAGTAGATTTTTTTCGAACCAGACCAAAGCCCTGGACGGTGTATTGAATTTGTTCACCTCGTTTTATTTGGAAAACTCCCTTATTTCGATTTTCACCGCGAAAACCTGTTTATTTCAGCTACTCACCGCAAAGAACTGTTTATTTCGACTGTTCGCCACGAAGACTTGTTTATTTCGTTGTTCACCACGAAGAAATGTTTGTTTCGGCGTTTTTCGCGAACACTCGTTTATTTCGACCAACACTGAAAATTATATATAATATGTATCATTTCGATTTAAAATAAAATTGGGGTAAACAAAACGCAATACTTGATCACGCCTCTCTCATGGTTATAAAAAACAATATAATTTGATGAAAGGAAACATTTTGTGTACGAATGTAATTTCATTTTTATTTTGAAATAAATTTACTCAATTTCGTAAATAGATTACAGCTCCCGCAAATTTTTCAAAACAGACTATTGCCCGCTTTAAATAATAAGTAACTTTCCGTAAACACAAGTTTCTAACAATTGTTCGTTTAATGTTGTTTTTAATTATTCTCTATAATATTAGATACTATCAATAACAAAAACAATATTAATGAATTTGTAATGTTTTGAATTGAATATTACATACAAAAGAAATTAATTAAATATCATAAAATATTAATATTTTATCAATCGTAAAGCCGGTTCTAAATTGAATTTTTATGAAAGAATTACCCGTAAATAAATTCTTAAAACTCAATTTGTAATTCTTAAATCTAAATCGATAAAAATTTGAAAAGTTTGTTTAAAACTAAATAGTGCAATGACTGGATTTTTAAATCCAATTTAAAATTGAATAATTTTTTTAACGTTACATTGGAGTAAACGTTTATTTTTAATATGTTGTTGTATAAATGAACGAATAAAAACCCATCTCTATATTTAATAAGTTAGTCACGCAAGGTCTTATAGCGATAAACTTTAAAGTCAACGAGTTTTCGTGAAAAACACCGAAATAAACATGTCTTCGTAAGAAAATTGAACTAAACGAGTTGAATCAAAATCGTGATGAATGAACATTAAAACAATTAACTTGACGTGTCCAGTATGTTCTATCATACGAGTTTAAAAATAGTACAATGATTTGGGAATGGGATTTCATGTTAGAGCTTTTCAGTTCTTTAGTTTGTTATAATTTATATATTTCATATCATTAACGACACGAATGTGTGTTAACACAAAAAATTGATTAAATAATAAAAAAAGAAATGTAGTTAAATAGAGAAACTTGTCTTCTTGAAACATGCTATAATTATTATTGTAGAAAATACAAATCATACAAAAAAGGAGATATAAAAGTCATATTCTGTAATTATACCGTTCGTTCCAAAAAAGCAAATCTTCCTATTCAATTTGATAAAGCGGCCAAGAAGAAATTATTGTTTTATTAATTATAAATATTACGACGAAACAAAAAATGAATAACAATAACAATAATATACATTGTGTTATTTAATAATGCTCCAGCTAGAAGTAGGAGTTTTGAAAATTATTATTTTCAGTTTTCTTCTGTACACAATAGTGCGGTTTACCAAAACCTCTCCAGTCGATGACTATATGAGCCAAAGGTCTCAAGGTCGAAGAGACTTGTTTTAAATTTCAATTTTATACGGATTTTTTGAAGCGCTAGTTACTTGTCTTTTATACAAACTTTTTATAAGTTCTCTTTGTAAAAAATTAAGTTTTTACTTTTAAGACTACATATGCATCACTCCCAGTCTTAGAAGGCAAAATTATATGGAAAGTACGAACTCATTTTTTGCAACCTTATCGAATGTTTATTAAATATTCTTGTAAAATGAATAAAACATCTCATTATTAAGGTCAAAACAAAAACATTCCAAAGTGATTTATGTTCATTTTGCAGATAAACAAATTGCACGTAATATAATAACGTTTTGTAAGCTATGTTTCAATTCTATTCAGAAAATTACAAACAAAATGCGCAGATTAGCTATATAACGATTGCATGCTTCTATTTTAACCCTTTGAGGCATACATTTTTCTTTATGTTAAATTGACTTGAAATTTGTCACTAGGTGGTTTTTGGGATCGCATATCACGAATCCGGTGTCAAAATTTCAAAATTCAAAATTGCAGATTCAATATGAAATATTTGTTGCATATTTACATCGTGAAGGCCGTCATATTGAAGCCACCATTTTGAATTCTATAAAACCAACATCGGATTCATCATCAGCGACCTAAAAAACTCTATTATACCAAATTTCAAAACATTATCTTAAAAAACAGCGTCAATAATGAATTCTTTCGAAAAAATCGTGTTTTTTTCACATTTTTGTTATTTACAGATAATATACAATAAACAATTACGTCTTATTAACTGCGTTTATACACGGAGAGAAATTTCATGGTTTTTTTGCATGGGCCCATCGGTACAACATTTGCACAAACTGTCTGTGCTATAAAAGCATGGGATCGTGAGATGAAAGCACGGGAACAAGATAATTAAGCATCGAGCCATGCCGAAATCGCTCGATCCTATGCTTTTATAGCACAGACAGTTCGTGCAAATGTTGCACCGACGGGAACATGTGAAAATAACATGAAATTTCTCTCCGTGTATATTCTTCTATCACCATAGTAACAGAAAATACCAAACAAAACCCGATTGAAATGTGTTAACTGAAATTTAAATGAGCAAAATCAAAGAAATCGAGGTGGTAACGTAGGTTACCACTATGCCGCAAATGGTTAAACCGTATAGAAGAAGCTATTCTAAAATGTAAAATATAGAAAAACAAAAACAAAATATTGTAATACATGTACGCACAAAAATATTTTTTTGTTGGATTTGATAGAATGAAATATGTTGATACTTTATATGCAAAAACAGCAGAATTATCTTTTGATTTTATACAGACAATTCTGTTAAATTTACATATAAATCTACGAAATACACAAATAAATTTTGTAAGAATAACATATGTGTTTTCTGTTGTATCTTTCTTCAAATTCAACAGATTTTTCTGTATAGAATTCACATAATATTTTTAAGTGTGTTTACTACAGAATACAACAGAAGATACACGACAAATTTTAGAAATTAACTATTTTGAGATTAGGTTTTCATAATTAATAACCATCACTTTTTAATTTTCACCCTTCGTGTCATTGTTTGTTGTGACGGGTATTCACGTCAAGTCTGACGGGGGAAAAGGGCACTTAAAAAATGCTTTGTTTCTACGTTTTTCATTCATTATTGTATCCTTTTTCAATGTCAAAATAACTTGACGGGCCCTAGGAAAACAAACGTATCTCAGACATTTCGTTCAAACTGGAGTATCTCACAATTCCGAATCAAACTAACGTATCTCGGAATTACCGTTCAAACTAGCATATCTCAGTATTCCTAGCAAAACTCGGGTAACTCGGGCGAAATTCAAGAACACGTAACTCATAAGCACTACTTAATTAAATTTTAATTCGATATTACTTCAATCTCTCTTACCACAATTTAAGTAGTGCTTATGATTGAGTTACGTGTGTTTGAATTTCGCCCGAGTTACCCGAGTTTTGCTAGGAAGACTGAGATACGCTAGTTTGAACGGTAATTCCGAGATACGTTAGTTTGATTCGGAATTGTGAGATACTCCAGTTTGAACGAAATGTCTGAGATACGTTTGTTTTCCTAGGGCCCGTCGAACTGTTTTTATATCGCTTTTTTGGCGAGAAAATGTTTCGTACATTTTTTCTACACAATCGCCGGTTGATTCTGATTATGACATTTGAAGGAGGAGATTCAAAATAATCAATGTGCGCTCAAAGTTTTCGGAGTTTTGGAGTAAAGTGAATTAAAGGGAGCTCTTATTGATTACCTGTAAGTTATTATGAAATCATTTTTTGCTAATTTTAGTTTACAATATTATTTAATAAACGATAAAAGTAAAAAAACAATCCCGGCACATCGAATCTTTCCAGTTTGGTCATTATTTTTTTCGAAAAATTTTAAAACAATCCAAGCTTTCCATCGTTACCATAATAAAAATTTCTGATAGAGCAAACGAGTTTCTGTCATCAGAAAAAAAGTAAGCCAGAAAAATTAAACGTATGCATCACAAAAACATTGTGATTTACTTGTACAAAAAAAATTCAGCAGTCTTTTTCATAAAATCAATTCTTTTATAATTGGGTCTGAAATATATAAAATAGTTCACATTGTTAGGTAGGTTTTTCTGTGCAATATATAACTTTAAAATAATACACTGACTCAATTTGGACATCGGAGTAGGCATAAAGTTCAGGCACATAACCTCAAATCAATTCTCAACTGAGAATCCTAACGCGTTGCGCCGATTCCGACTACTGATTCATATTCAACGTACGAAATTATCTCGAACATGAACCACATTCTCGCAACAATATATGCTCTATTGTATATCTGTGTCGTAGGTCCGCTCTTATTACATCTGTATTAGTTGCTTTTTATTCTAAATGTCTCGCTTTCATATATGACACTCTAAAAATGGTCCTGCGATACTGTTGATAAATAAACTATTATTGACAACTTTTGTTTACATTTTTTTTTCGGTAATGATTTCTGAAATCTTATTATTATACAAAATTTACTGTGTTGAATCATATAAAAGATGCAAATGAAAATTTGTGTTTCTCATGTATCTTAACCCTTTCCGGCATACTCGCTAATATATTAGCCACCCGGAACTCACTTGAAAATTGGATTTTTAAAGACAAAATAATGCCTTTTCGCTCGTTTATTTTAAATACAAATGTAAGTGGGAGTTGAACAAGTGCCTAACATTACATTTACGTTAATATTTATTAAACATTATTATTTATAAACTAATATACAAATAAAAATCGTCATTTGTATAGAAGAAATGCAGTTGCTGGCAAATTTTCAATTGGATCGAGATGAAACTGGGTATTCGGGGGTTTTTGAGGTCGCCGATGATGAATCTTAACTGAGATTTTGAAAATTCAACATGGCGAATTGATTATGGCCGACTAAAAATGTAAAAAGATACCTGATTGTACCTGAAGATAACTACGTATTAGGGGGTTTTTGGGATTCGCTGATTACGAATATGAACTCATATTAATAACCAGCAACTCCACAAAACCCTGAATATCCAGTTCCATCTCGATCTGATAAGTTTTTTCATTTTTGACGGCCATTTTGATTCGCCATTTTGAATCTTCAAAATCCGAGTTCAGATTCGTAATCAGCGATTCCAAAAACCCCCGAGCACACAGATTCATGAAAAATGATTCATCAGAAAAATATGTGCCGGAAAGGGTTAAGAAAGTAGTGTATATTCTATAACTTCGCTGAAACAAAAATCTTCTTCCTTTGTTCTATTCCAGGGCATTTTTTATGAGTACATAATATGGTAGTATTACTTAACAGGCGCCAATAATTCATCATTAAGAAATCAGTCAATCACCTATATTATTAATTTTAAAATTTATTACACATCATCGGTTATTTCGTCTTTCTTTCAGCTTTCACTTGTTCTGTATTTCGCCTCTCATGCCTTATCGTGAGTAATTCGTTTTGCTAAAAACACAGTACAGAGAGCCGCTGGAGATTTCTTCGATCACCATTAATCATCGTTGTGTCGAATCATAAACCAATGAACTGAACGAATGTCTCTACGTCCGCGAAATCACGTGGGTGTTTAAAGACCTCCGTGTTTCTCCTGTATTGGTTCGACGTGTGCAAACACACCGAGGCGAATTGCCGGCGTTGAATGCAACTTTTATTATTAGAGGCCTTTCCATCAGCAACGGTGCAAGGGGCTACGATGTTAAGATTAATGCGGCTCTGAAGGAAGTGATAGGTATGACGAAATTCGCAGCAGGACACCAGTTGCGAATGAAAAGTCGCATTTCTTCAACGTGGTTCATTAAAACATTCATATGGTTTCATTTCGACAACAGTCATATCAGTTGGAAGTTATAAAAATACTGCATATTATTTAAAATATTGTTTTTGAGTTAGTGATGAT
Organism: Trichopria drosophilae; assembly: GCA_030407085.1. Lineage (NCBI taxonomy): Eukaryota > Metazoa > Arthropoda > Insecta > Hymenoptera > Diapriidae > Trichopria > Trichopria drosophilae. The sequence goes on from CM059583.1 coordinate 167,354,438, forward strand.
AAAACACGATAGAAGCCTTTACAGATGAAAGTAAATATTTTGACCTGCTAGGGTCGACAGCAAAAGCCAACATCTAAATAGTAACATAAGAAAGAGTATCAAACCCCAAGCTTCCATATTCACAGCTGACAGTTTGCGATAAAAGAAGACATGACCTTAAACACCAATATGCACAACATGCTTATTGTTACCTCAATTTTTACTGACTCTCTATGTTCTACAAAAATTGAACTAAAAAAATGAACATAAATACTAATAACTACGTCAGAAAAATATAAATGCATTCTCTGAAAGACGCCTATAAATAACATCAAAGTCAACCTCGTATGAGTGTTATCACAAAACGGAAGCGATAAAAGGGAGGACGATCAAAAAGTTTTGGCAAAAAGAAGGACAGTTTAATACATATTTATTCCATACATCGATGTCTAACAAGAATTTGCAGTTCGCGCTAGCGTCAGTACAAATAAAGCATTAGACTCTGTCAAGATAAATGCAAGCAACATTTCGGATAGTATTGCAAAGAATAAGCCTAGTTTTGTGTTTTGTGATCTGAATTCGAGTAGAGAAACAATAGTAACTCTCAACCGATGTATATAACAAACTGTTACCTAGTCACTCTGGCAATGACTATTTTCTAACAAATAAAGAGAACACTTCATTGAATACTACAAAAATATCGTTCTTTCTATGATCTGACAAACACACGATTCCGTCGATAGGCTTAAGAATATACAAATTAAAAAATATAATCGATAGAAATACTACAATGTAATACTATATACAGAATGTCCAAAAGGAATCGAAACACGTGTATAAGTTTTTATATAAAATATTTTTTACCCAGGTTAGGGTCATTTCCGTAGTAACTTTTGGCGCTGGATCTAATGGTGACGTTGGTTTAGATCTTGTCTATGATCTTCAAGGTTATTTCAAGGTCACCTTAGTTTTTTTAAATGGCAAGACCCTTTCTCGACCTGGGCAATCGAAAGAGCGGCGATATTATGTTACCCTGAAAACACGTCATTTAAAAAAAGTACGTCAGATCGATTTTTAGACATTTAACCTCCAGTTTTGACCTTTCTAAGGTCGTATAGTCAATTTTTTCGTAAGATAAATTTGATGTAAAATTTTCCGCTCTTGCCATTTAAAAGAAACGAAGATGACCTTGAAATAGCCTTGAAGATCATCGACAAGCTCAAAACCAAGGTTACCTGCGTCAAAAGTTACTACGGAAATGACCCTAACGTAGGTAAAAAATATTTTATATGAAAACTTATAAACGTGTTTTGATACCTTTTGGACACCCTGCATAATAGCGGTAATATTTTCGCGATTTTACTCGAAACAGGATGTAAAAGATGTCAATTGTAGTTATACTGAAATATTTGTTGTCCAGCTGAATGATCTTTTCAGGTTGAAAGAGCTTCAATAACAAAAAATTACTGATACTAAAGAAACACAATGCCATTAACTAACAATCAAATTCGAAATCATAAGTCTTATTCACACTTTCTCTTATATTCTGCTTCATCGTTCTAGTTTTTTTTTAATTTCTGTCATTCAAGTTGCTGTCAGTCTTTGCGAAAAGAGTTAAATTGGTCCATACCCTAACAGGTATAATAGATTATAATCGGTGTTTTTCAGTATCAAATCGATGCGATTTATTTCCTCCGCCTCATATAATAATTAATAAATTTATATCATGTCTTCATTTATCGCAAACAGTCAGCTGTGAATATGGAAGCTTGGGGTTTGATACTCACTTTTATGTTACTATTTAGATGTTGGCTGGTGCTGTCGACCCTGGCAGGTCAGAATATTTACTTTCATATGTAAAGGCTGCTATTGTGTTTTACCATACATCCTCGACAAATGTGAGTATGGAGCTGTCGCTATACCGATGTAAAAGGGCTCTAGCAGCCAGGGTTTGATTCCGGCGTTCGTAGTTTTAACTATAAGGCTCGATCGTCGAATCAAAATTCCGCCTGGTTGAATTTCGACTACGAGGTTCAGCCAGGCCTGGGGTTCTGACTACAGGGCCCCAGGTCGTCCGGTCCTTGTACGGTCGGTGTAAGGGCCAATTAGCCTCAGAGGGCAGAAAAGGCGGAATATTAAAAAAAATTAATAAATATGTAGATTGACCGGTAATGTCAATCACCGTTCAAATGTTTATCAAAGTAATGCCACACTCTAACATGATTTTGATTTTCACGGTGTGGACGTTGATCTTTATTTCCGAGAAATACTTTGTATTCGGCATGAATATTTCACACCGCATGGGGATATTCTTTAATCTTTTCGTCGGTGTGAACAAACATCGAAATTCATCACATCTCACACCACTCGATTTCGCATCGGCAGAATTTTAATAGTGTAGATATTCAAATGGGTTAAAAATATATTATGATAGTTATGAAAGTATTGTACAATTTTTTAGCTTTCAAATAACCACATTCACATTGGCTCTCACTCTCTAGTTGCTTTCAATTTTTCAAATAGTTTAAATATCAAGTAAGACTTTCTCCGTTCTGTTACACTAACAAAGTAACAAAAAATTAATCTAAATTTTGATCAAATTTGGCCCAAAACGAAGGATTCGAAAAATTATCGAAATAACATCCCTTTTTTGAAACACGTCTAGATGAAATTTTTCGAAAACTAATGCAAATTGGATCAAAATTGCTAAAAAATTAGGTGTTTTTCAGATACATATTAGATCTGTTTTTTATCTGTTTTTATGCACACACTTGGGAAGGTACTGTATGGGTTAAAATTGTATCAGATGTCGATCAGAATTACATTTTCTTAGCTAAATCACCTTAGGTTGATTCTGATGACAGCGTGTTATTAGCCATGATTCATTCCAAAATGCGCTAAACTGTAGAATCAATCGACTGTATAACAGGCCATAATTTGATACCTTACATCTAAAAAGTTTCATGTTTTGGTCCATTTTGAATTATCTCCAAATATATTCTGTAGGCTGAAATTTTTAAATATTTTATATTAATATAGGAAAAAACTATTTAGTGTGCGACTAAAAATCTAACATTTTGCAATTGTGCGACGAAGAACAGGTCATTTCAAAATTTGCTACGATATAATAAATCGCTATCGAAATTCGGCAAGATTGTCCAAAGTCCAGTTCATCGTTGCAAATTCTGAAATGTCCGGTTCTTCGCCGCAAATTCTGAAATGTCCGGTTCTTCGCTGCAAATTCTGAAATGTCCGGTTCTTCGTCGGAATTCTTTCGAAATGTCCGGTTGCCGATATATTAAAAGCTAAAAACATGAGCGAATCTCATAGTTTAACTAAAACTGTCTAATAATGAACGTGATATGTAGTTAAAACGGAAAAAAGTGATTTTTTAGCATAGATCTAATAATGTGGCCAGGGGCTTGAATAGGATCATTACTCCTGAATCATCGCACACTTCTACATATGGCGAAAAAATCATCTGAAAATTACTAGCAAAAAATCGAAATTAAATAATACTTGACGAAATGACACCAGGAAAGAAATCACATTTTATACGATTATTTATTTAATGCATTTTTTAGCTACACAATCGTTTTTAATATGACCTCCTTTTGCGCGATGTTGACCTCCTTTTTACTGATGTTGACCTCATCAGGAATTTCTATTTTAGTTATCAACATCATTTTATTCAGTGATCAACATCCGCTCATAGTGACATATGCACGATTTGTCAACGTGTAATAAAAAATAAAAATAAAAATTCCTGAAAAATTAAACCTATAGTTGTATAATTTACTCCATCTTTACGTGACTCGGTTAAATCGATAATATCTTACACAATATTCATATAACAAAAATTGCGAATTTCAAAAATCGATAGGACCTTAGCAACCACATTACTAACGATGGAATGAACAAACGAAGAATGTAAATTCTTTATAGGACTTTCAACTCAGGTCGCCAAATCGTTTTGCGGACTTTTGCACCAGTCGATTGTGATTTTTCTCTTTCGTGAATTTGCATATCTCCGGCTTGAAAGTTACAAATGGAAGTTATAATTATTTAAAGAGATTTTGTCTCCTATAATAACATAAAATATTTTAAAATTTTAGCCGGCAGAATATATTTGGAGATGATTCGGTTCAAATTAAAACAAAATGTAGAACTTTTCAGACCTAAACGAGTCAAATTATGGAATGTTTTACACTCTATCAGTTCCACATTTTGCCCATTTTGAACCGATCATTTCTAATTAGATGCTATGCAAGCTATGTTGATTTCAATACGAATGTGATCCTATTCTGCTCGACGTCTGATAAAATTTGAACCCATACAGTACCTTCGCAATTGAGTGTAAATAAAAACAAATCAAAAACAGATCTAATAATAGGTATCAGAAAAAGGACTTATTTGTTTGCAATTTTGATCTAATTCCCATTAATTGTCGAAATTTTTAATAAAATTGAGTTCATTTCGAACATTTTTTTATTCCTTACCTTTCGTCCAAATTTGATAAAATTTACATAGTTTTTTAATTACGAAAATTAAGATTGATTCGAGAGAAGTCTAATTTTCCTTCATATATTTACAGAACTTTTCTTTATTGGATGTGAATACCACTGATAGGTGCAATCTTTACAGTTAATTATTTCCAAATCTTATTAAATTAAACAACATTTTCCTCAATGCACAGGAAGTCATGCACCAGCAGATGACTCTTGAAAAACATAATATATATTCTATTTAATAAAAAAGTAACGCTAAATATTTCCAATATATTTTAGTTTACAATATATTTTACTCAGGCGAGGAACTTAGAGAAATTAAGAAAGTAATTAATAAAGTACTGCATCATTTAAATGTTCACTTATTAATATTCGTTCTTAGTATATCTCGAATATCGTATTTATATAGTGAGAGCTCAATATTTCTAGTCAAACAAATATCAATGAAAATAAGAGATATACACGCATGCGAGGTAACAAAAAATGAATAACAAATATTTCACGTAATAGATTTATGAAATAACGAACATATGCGTAATCGATAACATCATTGATAAAAAGAAATACTCGATTTAGGTTGTAAACATTTCTGCTATGGAATGTAATTGGAATAATTCAATCAACTGATATAAACTTATCGGCTGTTCTTCATCTTATCAATATACTCAATGGGATATTAAGAATGATAAATCAAAGTACTAGCCTAAAACGAGTCACGATCATTTCTGTGGCATCGTGAATTTTACTTATCGCAATATCAAACGTCAGGAGGCAATGTATGCTGCTTCATTGAAATTTGTATTTTCTTGAAAGAGCCTTTAGTATCGATAGATTTAAATATGGACATATGTTTACACGCACAAACAACACAAGTGTTGAGCAATACCCAGCAGTAATTTCTCACGCATCGGACATTCGTCAGATGCAATCAGGCCCAGATGCGGCTCCGCTTGTACATTTTTTGTTGTACCTTTCATGCGTTACTAATTACTGAGTGATTGCGATAAACTATCGAGATACGACTGTGAAAAACCCTTCTTCGTTCCGTAAGACTCGTATTCTGTAGGAGTGATTTTGTTCATCTCGTTTGGACAAACATTTATACGTGCAGCTGAGTTAATGCATCACTAAGATAGGTAATATAGCCTCTGACATTTATCACCGTTCATTATGTTTACTTCACTGCTGAGGATCTATCTTGGAGCAATGCCTTGTTCTGATAGTTTAAAATATCTGATGATAGGTAATTAATTGTAACTGGTTTCACGTTCTAGCATCCGTGACAATCTTCCGTGGTTTGCAAATGAAAAACATTAATATGCACCATAAGTAACTTTGAAAAAGATTTATTATTATTTTCTGAAATATCATTCAATACATTGGCTGGTATGACATTTGTATATTTCGTAGCGGAGCTTGGGAATCATTTTCTTAGACATTGTTGAATGTTTTCGAATTCAGTTGTAAACTTTCATTCTAATAATACAAAAGTACTTCATAACATGGATTCATTTATTACATTGTTTTAAAATTTATTTAAATATATTTTTTCTTACAACGATCTTCATGAACTTAAAACTCACTGAAATATCTTCTTACATACGTAATTATAGATTAGTTCTATTTTGTTTATATGTTGATACTGATATCAAAAGGTATTATTTATATATAAAATTATGGTTTTGCTTGACTTTGAACAAATAACAATTTAAAAAAAACACAGTTTTATTATTAAAAAACAGTATATATTACAGTAGATGAAGCTATGGGCAAATTTTTATATAATTCGAATACCTTTCACAGATGACATAATAATCAGCAAAAGTAAATTAATATTTATTTTTCATAATGAATACATCTTTAAAATAACTACGAAGTTGAAACAGTTAATAACTAAATTTTTACGGCACATTTTTCGCCTGGAATGAAGAATGTTTTTAGTTCTTGTACATAGGCATAGTTCTTTATGAATGAATGATTAAATTCCTGAGATAAATCATAAATGTGAAAAGTAATCATTTATTTGAGCTGTCAATAGGATCCGGAAATCATTCGTTTTACTGGAAAAAATTCAGTACACAGGAGTTAAGCTCTATCAATAGATGATGACGGATGATATATAAATATTGCCTAAATTACTTAAAACTGTGTATGATCTGCGACTTTTAATTTTAGATTGATATTATCAATGTATACAACAAAGCGGTTGGGGTAACTTGCTCAGACTAATAATGAGATTTTAAAGACAAAAAAGATATTTCAATCATTTGATGTTGTAATTAGATGTAGATTATTTACTTCTCTAATTTGAAAATTTACTCTGAGTTAAAATTGATTCCAACTGTTGTAGAGTAACTAAAAATATTAATTTAAATAATAAAAAATTATGCGATTAGAAATAATATATGCAGACAATTTCTTTATTTTATATTTAACGTGAAGGTATTTCCGCTCTTTGTATAAGTATACAATCATGCAATACATGATTTGAATATTGAACTGCCCGAAGTGCTACTAAGTTGTAGCATTTTCCAATTAATTTTTAGCTTGAATTACTGCAAATGTAATTTTCATGGATAGCAAATATAGTTTCTTGAATTTACTGGAAAAATGGTTGGTTTTAGTATCTTATATATTCAAATATGATATGAACATGTTAGTTTTACTACCTTTAGTACGCGCTTAATTAATGTTTAGTTGCTTAATAATGATTTATTGCAACCAATAAAAGTGATACCTGCTTTGCAGACGTATGATGGTTCATATGATACGTTATTTTAGTCAACTTTCTAAAACAAATGTGTTTGTTGGAATTATATTAGTTGGACTAACGAACCTCATTTTAATTTAATAAACTTAATGTTATTAATGTGATTGTTATTAACTCTGTAGAGATCAAACGTGCACAATTTGCATATGGATTTTAGCATCGTTTTATTCATACAACTTTTTCTTTTAAGTAGATACATCCATTTCCGTCCAGGCTTTTTTAGAATGTAATTTTCATTACAGTTTCTGACCACCTTCTATTTAAACAGAAATTTGGACTTTTGCATGGCTCCGATGGTCTAAATTTTTTCAAAAATAGAAAATTTTGTGGTTTCATGGGTTTCTGTAGAGTTCATACATACAAAATAATTTATTTAATGTAAATGATACTTCATGACATTTCTGGTAACAACATTACGTGTTTAGTCATAACATTAGGTGTTGCAGATTTGCAAGATGACGGCCTCTATTACGACAAGTAAAAGTAAGTTCAATTTTGTGTTTTATTATAGAATAAGAAGGAATTGTAATCAATCCCCGCATGGAAAAAAAAATCGTTGAAAATATGTGCGAGAATATATGTGGCAAAATATTTATTTTCTATGTGGGTCTATTGCAATTTTACTTATTTTTGGACATTCCTGAATAGGATCATACAAAATGACATGTGAAATATTTTGTTATGCTTGGAACGAATCATTCCCTATTTTCGATCAATTTGGCGCTAAGGAGACATTCAGAAATTAAAAACCATTTTAATGTGTGATGCACATTTTTTAAGTAACATAATCGGGAACACCTTTCTCATAATATAGGAGGTGGTCTGAAACCGATACTATAGTGAAAATTGCATTCTAAAATATAATATACCTCAAAAATAAGTGTTTTTTTAGTATTTACAAAATATTTGGCTAAACGTCATTTTTACAATATATGACTAGCGTCAATCCAAAGGACAACCTCTAAACTAGTCGGATATAGAAATGTCTTTTTTTAAACAAAATTTTTTGTATAAATGAAACAATGACAAATTCCATGTGCAAATTCTGCATGTTTGATCGGTAAAGGGGTAAGAAATGAAGTTAAATAAACTCTGTTTTTAGGTATAAATTCATTTTTATGAAAACTATAACAAATTTTTTACAATTAATTTATTTCTAAGGATTCTTGGGGTCGGTGATTAGGAATTCAATGTTAGTTTCAAAACATTTAAAATAGTCGATCCAATATGTCCAACAAAATATTATAAAATGCTACAATTAAAACAAAATTTATTCCTAAAGAAAATAATTTCATGAAAATGTTTAATGATGGAAAAGTAATTTTCCAGAACTTTACAAATTATTTGTTGTTGACGTTAATAACATGTATGTGCTGTCTCTTTAAATTCAATTCAATATGTTAAAGGCTAAAAACGTGTAACGAAAAAATATACATCATCATCTTCGAAAAATTCAAATTAATTACATTCTGAATCAATAATTTTTAACATAAATCACAGTAGGTGATGAGATCATCGCTCACGCAGAACCGAACCTTGCATCAAGCTTAAATAACGTTGCTGCAAGCTTATTAACATTATGACAAACCTTATTTAACCTTGTAACGTGCGGTTCTGTTAGGGGCTATATTATTGCATCTTTCAACAGTCACCAGGCATTACCATCGTCAATAAGAAACACCATGCCCCTCTGACATCGTCGACATTATCTTCATCATTCAACATTATCAACATCAGCAGCCCTCATCCAGTATGTTTCATATAATTATCGTAATTTAATATCACCAACGACATCATCAACATCGACACCATCGATATCAATGATGACGTTTGAAATTATCATTGTTGTCCGACGCCATTATTTTATCTACTTGGTAATGAATTTCAGAGATTTTTTAAACCGCCTATAGTCAAGTGAATTTTTGCAAATTATAATAATTTTCAAATCCTATATCAATTAAAGTGTATTTACTAAAGGGAGACATTCTAAAAGAAACGCAAAGTGATTACAGCTGATGAAAGACCAAACGCCGCGCCGCGGCGTAACATTGAGTGTCCGAACGAAGCCGATCGGGGATCCAAGCCGATAGTATAAATTTGACTTTGAAAATTATCTAGTTACATTTGACGTTAAAAATTATCCATTTATATTTGACTTTGAAAATGCCCTCGTCGGCAATACTCATGGTTGCGTTGGTAAGCATCGCTTCACATTCAGAGGTCAATAACAACCTCTTTACAATTGTCAGTGGACGTAAATAGAAGTATATCTAAACAAATCAACGAGACTTTCAGTGTTTCACTTTATAAAAAATAAATATATAGGGGAGGTCGGGGTATTTTTGGACACATTTTTATTTTGTCCAGAAACTCTAAAAAAAATTGCTTTTTCTCAAAATTTCAAAGCTTGATTTTGTGGTACGATAAATAACAGTTCATTTGGTATCAGCAATTTGACCTAATTGTTTAAAATTGTACACTCTGTATCAGCTGTCGCAAAAAACTCGTTTTTGAGATTTTAAAAAATCTTGGGGTATTATTGGACAGTCTTGTAAATCGATAAAAAAAATAAAAATTATTGCTGGAAAATGATTATTTGTTAATGAAAACGAAAGAATATCTATATTGTAATGAATAAAATAGAGTAAGGCACGTGAAAGTGTTCCGGTTTGCTCCGACACAACTCAAGTGAACACCTCGATCACAAGCGATACAATGGGCTATGTTTCGGTGATAGTCTTTCTACTTTATTATTCGATTTTCTTTCTTGGGCATATTTTTCATGCAAATTATGCAGAAATCAGTATTTTCCTCCGCATCAGTGTCCAAATCACAGAAGTATCCAATAATATCACGAACGGTCATTTTTACAAAATGTCGGCGTATAAGTAACACAATGCAAATTTCTACAAAAACTCTTATATGCGTTAAAAGCTTATAGTTCCAAGAATATTATATATATTTACCTGACTTCGAAAAATGTTGTAAAAATGACCAAAACATTAATAAAGTGAAAAAAACACTTTACAAGCATCAAAATTTTGTTTTATATGATAGCCAGGTAACAATGCGTAAAAATGGTATTTTTTTTGCATTACTAAATTTTTCATATTTCTCTAACGTTTGCTTCTAAAGCCAGAAACTCGTCTGGATTCATTAGAAGAATTGCAAATATGTCGGAGAAAATTTTAATTTATAAAGATGGAAAGGATGGAATTTTATATGAAACTGTTTTTTGCATTGTTCTTGGTTTTCGAAAAAAATGGAGGGCCGAACTCTAGACATTCGACAGGCCGGGTAAAACCGACAGTAAACGGAACAATGTTTTTGTTTTGTTTTATTATTTTTATTTATTTTTTTTATTTTATTATTAATAAACGGAGAATAAGTCCTTACAAAACAGAAAATAAATTATAGAAAAAATAATACAAAATACGGTTAGTAAAAAATACAAATATTCATAATAAGTCCTTATAAAAAAGAAAATTAACTATACAAAATAATACAAAATACGAAATATAAACAGTGTAAATAGACACACGCACACATATACAGTATTAAAATTACAGCGCAAAAATATACACGAGTTGAGAAACATATACATAATCAAAAAAGTCGTTTAGTTATAATACTGACGGGTACTACTCATACAATGTTTCAAGCTGGAAATTACCCTAACGGATCGAACATTAGCATCCAAATTGTTCCATACACGTTAAAGACGCGCGATAGGAGAATTGAAAGAGTAATTTGTTCCACACTGCATTTCTTGGATGTTTCTATAATTAGGAATGGAGTATGGAAGAGCGCAAAAAGTAGTGTAGATAGTGCTGATAAATTAGATAGAGTAGGTGAATTTAAAATACGGAAAAGAGTTAATGCATTATGATATTGGTGGAGAGATTTAATTGTAGGGAAATTAATGAGCCTCTGTAAAATATGCCCGTTTTTCGTACCTCGAATATTGAAACTTTTTTTATGCCAATTGGTTACATATGATGACCCAATATTCCCTGCAAAATTTCAAAGTGAGCATATGCCCCATTTCGAAAATATGAGGGGTCAAAGTTGACCATGTCCAATAAAAAGTGTACATCAATTTCACATTTATACTCGAATAATAATATTAAAAAACAATCAGACGATATGGTTCTTTACAGATTATCGGCTGCTGATTACAAATCTGAAGTCAGATTTTAAAAATTCAAAATGGCGGATCCAATATGGCGGACGACTTTTTTGAAAATCGATGTAATTTGCCTAAAAATTATTACTCAGATTTTAAAAATTCAAAATGTCGGATCCCATATGGCGGACGACTTTTTTGAAAATCGATGTAATTTTCGTAAAAATTATTACTCGGAGGTTTTTGAGGTCGCTGATTACAAATCTGAAGTCAGATAAAAAAAAAATGTTAACAATGGCAAGATGCAATAATCCAACCAAGGCAAGATGTAATGCTCCAACCGGCAAAGGTAAGATCGTATAATCCAGTCAACTAAGGCAAGATGCAATAATCCAACCGGCAAAGGTAAGATCGTATAATCCAGCCAACTAAGGCAAGATGCAATAATCCAACTGGCAAAGGTAGGATCGTATAATCCAACAAACTAAGGCAAGATGCAATACTCCAACCGGCAAATGTAAGATCGTATAATCCAGTCAACTAAGGCAAGATGCAATAATCCAACCAACTAAGGTAAGATGCAATAATCCAACCGGCAAAGGTAAGATCGTATAATCCAACCAACTAAGGCAAGATGCAATAATCCAACCGGCAAAGGTAAGATCGTATAATCCAACCAACTAAGGCAAGGTGCAATAATCCAACTGGCAAAGGTAAGATCGTATAATCCAGCCAACTAAGGCAAGATGCAATAATCCAACCGGCAAAGGTAAGCTCGTATAATCCAACCAACTAAGGCGAGATACAATAATCCACCCGGCAAAGGTAAGATCGTATAATCCAACCGGCAAAGGTAAGATCGTATAATCAAACCAACTAAGGCGAGATGCAATAATCCAACCGGCAAAGGTAAGATCGTATAATCCAGCCAACTAAGGCAAGATGCAATAATCCAACTGGCAAAGGTAGGATCGTATAATCCAACAAACTAAGGCAAGATGCAATACTCCAACCGGCAAATGTAAGATCGTATAATCCAGTCAACTAAGGCAAGATGCAATAATCCAACCAACTAAGGTAAGATGCAATAATCCAACCGGCAAAGGTAAGATCGTATAATCCAACCAACTAAGGCAAGATGCAATAATCCAACCGGCAAAGGTAAGATCGTATAATCCAACCAACTAAGGCAAGATGCAATAATCCAACCGGCAAAGGTAAGATCGTATAATCCAGCCAACTAAGGCAAGATGCAATAATCCAACCGGCAAAGGTAAGCTCGTATAATCCAACCAACTAAGGCAAGATACAATAATCCAACCGGCAAAGGTAAGATCGTATAATCCAACCGGCAAAGGTAAGATCGTATAATCCAACCAACTAAGGCAAGATGCAATAATCCAACCGGCAAAGGTAAGATCGTATAATCCAACCAACTAAGGCGAGATGCAATAATCCAACCGGCAAAGGTAAGATCGTATAATCCAGCCAATTAAGGCAAGATGCAATAATCCGACTGGCAAAGGTAAGCTCGTATAATCCAACCAAGAAAGGTAAGAGGTTATCTGGTTTCTTTAGTCTTCTGTTTGCATTGGTTGCGGGTTTTTCTTAGGTATAGTTATAGATACGTCACATATTCCAGGGTTGGGTATATTTATTTCATGATATTGGCCGTATCCAAGAAACCAAATAATTGTCATAATATGACTACAACAGCCAACTGTCCTAGCGCCACTTTCGCACGTACAAAAGTATTCTTTAATAGAATTTCTTCCTGTTAAGGTTCTGTCAAAAAGAACAAAAATGTGATGATTCTTTCCACCACGGTATCGTGATTTCATGTACGCCTTTATTAATGTAGGATCTTGGATATCAATATCAAAGTCTGTGTATTTAATAGCCGCTGTTTGATGTTTTCGATTTGGTTGAAACTTAGAAACCAGAAATATTCCATCATTTAGATGTTCTGCATAATAAGAAATTGCATTTTGCATTTGATAAGGACCCAGACTAATATTATATAAATCGTCTAGTGTAAGTTGTGGAAAGCGGAGCTGTTGGTTGTTTTCATCATTGTCAAGTGCTACATATTCGACTTGCAAAAACGCGGCTCTAACTTTCGAAAGGTTGAATTTTTCTACAATGCATTGCGATTTGTTTGGAATGTGTAGTCTCGATTTCATTAAATCAGCAATATCCTCATTCATCCTATCAGAAAGAATAGGTTTATGAAATAAGTTCAGCAATGCAAAAGCTATCAGAAGTGATTGATAATCACGAAGCAACGTTGAATTATGTGCAGGAATGGAAAATATTGGAAACTGAACTTTTAGTCTACCAAAAACTTGTTCAATAACCCAGCGACATTTTGTAACAAATCTAGACAAGTTTGCATCTATAGTACTTAATTGACCAAGTCCTGGACAATGAACCTTCAATCCTTTCTCTTTAGTAAGGAATTCTATAACATACCGAACGCCTCTATCAACTAAAATGACATCATTTTCATGAATAACATTCATTTCAGAAGTGTATCTATCAAAACAATCTTTCAATATTGTTGCATCATTGTGAGTAGCATCAAATGGGCCAAGAACGAATTGTACCCAACCGTCAGCGGTGCATCCTACCATGGGTTTCATTAAGGGCGTTTTCTTTTGCTCACTCCATAGTTGCTTTTGTCCTGAGTAATTTTTAGACTTTTTCACGAAACGGTAAGTAGCATCAAATATTAAGCAAGCGTTATTTTCCGGTATGTCGAAAAGTGTTTTTGTAATAGGAGTAACATGAGCAGTAAGTACTGTTCGGTCCTTAATATTAATGAATTTAGGAACTAAGTGTTCCCCTAAGTCTTCTACTGCTAATTTAATAAAATTGCAAATTGTTTTTTCGCAACCTCCAAATAAGAAGCTAATCTCCTTATTTGAGAGAGCTGTGCGTAGTTTACATAGAAGGACACCTACATGTACTGGGTTACTTTTTACGGTATAGGTACAGATTTGTTTAAATTGTTCTCTATTGTACGCAAACCAGGCTTTAAATGTATCATCATCAATAGAATCGATGTTATTCATATCAAAAACGATTTGCTTTTTTGATTTTAGCTCTTCATAATACTCTAACAGTTTATCAGTAATTAAAGCTTGATCTTCTGACGGTACTTCTTCAGATTGTTTGACGAGAGGCCAGTAATTCGCAATACCCACATGATCAGAACACATTCGAGCACCCGATGGAACAAAGAATTTATAAGTCATAAGAAGATCACGGCAAATTAATGGTGGAACCATAATTAGGTTATTAACACTTTGACATGAAAATGTGCACCGACGGCGAGAACTCAGACCTCTTCTATAAATCGATAAATCTGGTTCCATAACATCAGCTGAAACATTTGAACTTTTCCGTAATTGATAGCAACCTGTGCAGAATTTAGCATCTAATGAAATATCACTTATGTCATCAAGCATACGTTTTTTTGAGTTGCGAAATTGTCTCATATAATTAATAACGGTTAATGGATTTTCAATATTGTTAACAGGAAAGAACTTGTCATCTTTACTTCTCTTTTGCTTATCGCAGCTAACGCATTTAATAAAAGGCATTTTTATTTAAAAAAACCAAAAATCTCTTAAGTAGCGAGTATGACAAACGTTTAAACCGATCTTTTCTTCATTATCATAAATACAAGATTCACAAAAAATACTTACCATCTATCATGAACATATATTTTCAGATTATCAAACTTTTTTACTACCTTTGCAAGCAAACGATACAAATAAGATGAAGGATGGAATGCAAATTAATGAATTAATGATCCGATGATCGTCTTTTATTTTTAGGGTTTGGTGTTTATATGCTGAAATCCTTCAACTTCAGACTTTCAAAACTGCAATAACTTATTTTATCACATTCGCAAGCAAACGATTCAAATAAGATGTACACTGGAATGGAAATAAATAAAATGATAATCTGCTGATCGTTTTTTGTTTTTAGGGTTTTTGAATATAGGCTGAAATCTTCTAGAAATTCTAGATTTTCAACACTACAGATACTTTTATTTTATCACATTCGCAAGCAAACGATTCAAATAAGATGTACAGTGGAATGGAAATAAATGAAATGCTAATCTGCTGATAGTCTTTTGTTTCTAGGGTTTTTGAATATAGGCTGAAATCTTTTATAAATTCAAGATTTTCAACACTAAAGATACTTTTATTTTATCACATTCGCAAGCCCACGATTCAAATAAGATGTCTTAAAAGATGCATTAAAAATTGGATTTTTTTAGATTTTCTTTTGTTTCCTATGCAGGGTCCAAACAGATTTAATGCAGCGACAAAGAAAGCTGAGTGCCTTTTCAATATCAATTCAACGTTAGATTAGACTTCATCGACTACAAAAACCTTAAGCTGACGAGTTTCAAGCGAATTACATTAAATTTTTCAAAAGTCATCCGTTATATTGGACCTGCCGTTTTCAATTTTGATAAACTAACATCCGATTCGTAATCAGCGACCTCAAAAACCTCCCGAGTAATAATTTTTAGGCAAATTACATCGATTTCCAAAAAAGTCGTCCGCCATATTGGATCCGCCATTTTGGATTTTTAAAATCTGACTTCAGATTTGTAATCAGCAGCCGAAAATCTGTAAAGAACCATATCGTCTGATTGTTTTTTAATATTATTATTCGAGTTTAAATGTGAAATTGATGTACACTTTTTATTGGACATGGTCAACTTTGACCCCTCATATTTCCGAAACGGGGCATATGCTCACTTTGAAATTTTGCAGGGAATATTGGGTCATCATATGTAACCAATTGGCATAAAAAAAGTTTCAATATTTGAGGTACGAAAAACGGGCATTTTTTGCATGGGGCTTACAGAGGCTCTTTAACAGATATATTATGATAACTATGATAGAAATATGGCATAGGATGCCCAGATTTAAAGGCTAAATGACGAAGTGCTTTTCTTTGCACGCTCTCCATAAGCTCGAAATCCGAAAACGTATATGGGGACCAAACAGAAGCCACGAAAATAAAATGTGGCAAAACTAGAGTGCGTATTAGATATGAAATAGTTAAAGGGTCTTTAAAATCTTTTGTTTTCCTCTGTATAAAGCCTAACATTCTAGAAGCTTTCAAACGTACATGTTGTATGTGGTCGTGGAAGGAAAATGTCTCAGACATGACAACACCGAGATCAGAATAAATACGAACTCTAGCAAGCGACTCATTAAATAAACAGTACTGGTACAAAAACTTGTCAGAACGACGAGAAAAAGACATAACCTTACACTTAGATATATTTAAATTAAGACCGTTTCGCATAGCCAAGTCGCCTACCGAACTTAGATCTCTTTGCAGTCTCGAGGCATCCAAAGTTGAGTCAATGAATTTAAATAATTTAATATCATTGGCATAATTTCCTAATTTGAAAAAGACATAACATTACCGATATCATTAATAAAGATATTGAAAAGGATTGGACCCAAGAGTGATCCCTGAGGAACTCCAGAGGGAACCACACAAGGATCTGATATTGTATTTTTTATTTTCACCCTTTAGATTCTATCAGACAAGTAGGACTTAATTCATCTTAGGAAAGTGCCCGAGAACCCGATACTATTTAGCTTACTCAATAATAAGGAGTGATTTACTGAGTCAAATGCTTTTGAAAAGTCCAGATAAATTGTATCCGCTTGATTATGAGACGCCATTGCATTAGACCTGAAATCAGAAAATAAGAGCAGATTAATTACCGTTGACTTGTCCTTACAAAAACCATATTGACATTCAATAATAACATTGTTTAAAACGATATACATTTTATTAGCCATAATAGCATCGCAAAGCGTTGGTATGCAGTTAATAACCACGACCCATTTATTATGGAAATTGTTAATTCAATAATTTTTTATAATCACGTATTTTACTTTTCTCAAATGGTTCCATTAACCTTTTTCGTTCTTTCTGTATAGGCACAAAATGTTTTTCATAATTTCTCAACACTGAGGTATCCAAATGACTCAACATTTTCAGGGAATTAATTTTATATTCATATTAACGTTTAGTAATTTTTTCGTCAGAATCTGTTTGTTAATTCTTAACCATACCAACCTCCTTGAAACAAGCGTATAACTCTGTCGAAGGTATACCGAGTGAAAATCGAAAGACCTTCTGGATATATACGCAAGAAATAGTACATTATGATACATGTGCGGAAGATTAGTCATTCCCGCATGAGTGAGAGATTTAAAGCACCAACCGAAGGCGAGTGCTTTAAACCTCGCTCGAATGTGGGAATTACTAATCCGCACGCGTATCATATACTATTTTTTCAAACATTGTGTGGAAAATTTGTATGACCGATTGTAGTCATTCCCGCGCGGATTTCCGTGCGGGAATGTTACCTTCCGCACGATTTTCAAATTGAATGGAAATTAACTGTTTTCCACACGATTTTCCATGCGGAAAGTACAAACTTTCCGCACAGTGTTTGAAAACACATTATTGCACTACAATATCACAGTCATTACTCAGGAACAAGAACCCGAGCAGAAATTTGTTCAGGCCCTGATCAGGGTATAACGCTTTTGGTCAGGTCCTGATCAGGGCCCTAATAAATTTCTACTCGGGAAGAAAAATATTTTAATTAATTCAGAATTTATTTTGTGAACTTCAAAAATTATTCTTTGATTCAAGAACTTAACGATGTTACGATGATTAGTTGTTGCGATGATTAGTTGTTGCGATGTTATACACCCTAGTAGAAAATGAGTCCAGTGTTGGGCTAATTTCTGTCCAGTTTTGTTATTTTCCATGTTTGGAAATTTAGCAAAAAACTGGACAGATTTCTACCAGGATATTATTTTGTAACATTTTGGTGAAAACGAATTAATACATTGTTTACAATATTTGTTTATTATTGTTTGCTGCCTTTGATGCTAATATGAATCTATCGATCATGAATAATAAAGACATCACTTGAAAAAGAAAGAAAGAATGCACTGTAGGAATTCGTATACCATTCTTAATTCGCATTATCGATGGAGCGTGTATACATTGAATATTTTTCTGTAATATTATCATTATTTATCATATCATATCGAATCTGAATTTCACAATTTGCTTTGTAAACTAAGTTATCTCTACTAACGATTGGCCCACATTTTAGATGAGAATGATGGATTTGATCGATTCTTAGTAATTAAAGACAATATATCCGTTCATTAATTTCTGCAAAAGTAATACGTAATTTCATCATTCATTTCATAAAATGCAATGGCAGGTAAATTGCGTTACGTTTAAAATATTTCATTTTGATAAAAAAATTGTGAATGACAATATAATTAAACAATATAACATGATAGTTTCTGCACACTTTTTGCATTCCGATCTTTCTGAGGAGGTTAAATGGGTATTGCATTAGATGTTATTTTGCATTTTATATGTTTTACGTCGTTATGACGTAAAATGAAACTAGAAAGTTGTACTTTGCCGAACGGGCTTATTTCAGAGAACTATTGGCCGTACTAAACTCTGCACTTGCTACTTACTTTTCGAAAAAAATACTAAAAACACATAAGCATCGCGGTATTTAAATTTCATACTTTCATTAACGATTTCAGTAGAAGAGAGCACATAGGTATAAGTAAAGTCGGTGATCCGCATAAGGCGTAATAAACAAATAGAAAAAGTACTTTGCAAATACATAGAGAATCTGCAGAAACATTCATGATTCTTTGTCACAATATTAGGTCTTAGATAAGACACCCTACTTTACTCGGTTGTACTTAAGTGTAAAACTAACGAGTATTGATAGCACTGCAATAAAGTAATGATTGCTGATTTTTTAACACTTTTACTATCTTCGAGTAATGAACTCTACGACACTGTAATGTTCTCTATAAGTCATATGTTTGGAGCAAGCAAAATGACGCAGACTCCTCTTAAGTTATATATTTAAACCCCAGCACTCGAATTACCATTAGCACTTTATTGTCGCCCCCCTCCCACTCACATACACATACATATATTTTAAAAACATAACTTCGCAAAGAAAGAAAATATCTCAAAATAGAGAATGAAATACTATAAACTGTCTTGAAATGATACACTTTTTGTTCCTATTCTTTTGAAATGATTTACTTTGAGATTTTGTTTACAGTAAACATACTCTGTACAATATACGTAGAGAAAACATAGAGGAATAATATATGTGCACCTTAAAGAGATAAGGATCATTGACGGAAGGGATGATGATTAAAAAAGAACACTACTTTGTTGCGATAAAAACCAATGGTACTTTGAAGTTAGAGACATACCAAAATTATGGAAAACTTATGATTGGTTGCAAAAATACACGACACAACTGTTTCGTAGAATACGATGGTAGAGTGGGAACGGTTGGTTGAAAAGGAGACTGAGGGTTGGCCTTTGATGGATCGAATGATTTAGCGAACCTTCCCTTTCCGCCTACCATTCGGGACTCCTATAAAGGGCAATGACATTATGGTCAGTGCGTATTGTGTGCCAGCCATTTGGTGAATTAAATTCGTTGGAGAACGATATTTCCGAAGAGTGACCAGCATCATCCAACGGTGAGTTTGCTCATTTAGTTTTATATAGCTCTTAAGCCACGGTGGCAGAGAATCCATGGCATCACATAGACCACGTGTATTCGCGTTCGCGTGTGCGTGTGTGTGTGTCTGTGTGTTTATCTGTGCATATCTATGTACATCTATGGGACTTAAACCCAAATAAAGTCACAAAATATCATTCAATATTACAGTATAGATTTGAGGTCTAGATCTAAATAATTGATTATGGAAACCCCCTCTTTGATCATGCGTAACGAAGGACACCCATCACAATGGGCAAACAGTCCTGGGGGCAAAGAGTTTCCACCTCAAATCTGGGTAAAATAACTAATTATGGAAACCCCCTTTGATCATGCTTGCGACGAAGGACACCCATCACAATGGGCAAACAGTCCTGGGGGCAAAGAGTTTCCACCACCCCTTTTCAACTCGTTACACTAATGTATGACGCTGCCGTGGATACGAAGTATGTATGTATTGTGTGAGATTCTTGTAGCAAGCGGCAAAGAAAATTAAATACTTTAAAAAACAATATATTTGTCTTATTATTCGAAACTACGGTCAGGAATTATAAACCCTCCTACCGAACAACAACGACGATACACAATACAAACATTCCGGTCCATTGCTTGGTGTGTTTAATATATGTTCGATATTACATTTAGTCAGCAATGTCTAAGAACCGATCGACAGGTGTTGCGATGAAAATCCCATTTGCGGAAAGTTCTATCAACACAAAATCTCATCAGCTAAGTTTCAGACGATGGCTTTCTGAACGTAGATTGATACGAGATAACAGATAAGCGAATCCGATAACGAGGCTAGTCACGGTTGAAGTTTGTCTCCGATAACACACGATATGTTGTTCTGACAAAACGTTGGGACTCCACTTCGGATAGTCGCCTCTAGTGACTCGGGAAGGCAGGCTCCTAATACGGCCAATGACATCATGTTGGTCCGCGTTTTTTCGTTTATCTTTTTGCTACTTGGGACGAGCTTCGTAGAAGGTGAGGTTCATCTATTTATTTTAGAATCTGTATACATCTTAAAAGTTGCTACTCTTTTTTTAAACAGTATGTCATGGTGCATGCATTTGCATAACTGTCTTAACTTAG
Source organism: Trichopria drosophilae (assembly GCA_030407085.1). Lineage (NCBI taxonomy): Eukaryota > Metazoa > Arthropoda > Insecta > Hymenoptera > Diapriidae > Trichopria > Trichopria drosophilae. The sequence continues at coordinate 167,375,545 of CM059583.1, forward strand.
TTAAGTAAAGTATCTGATAACAGTTGACCAAAAAAGTGTTTGCTTCATATTGATTGATATCCGGTGTTATGTATATGAGAGTTTTATGATAATAAAATTGAAAAATAATTGCACCAAAAAACTAATTGAAAAGTTATCATTTTTCCATGATTTAACTTTGTTTAATTAAACATGAAGTTTACTTCAAAATTGTTATTGAATACATATTTAACTGACTGAATTACTTACGCACGCGCTTATTTTTTTTTTCATTACATGCAATACGCGTTATATCTAAATCCCAGTTATATCTTTACTGCTCAGAGCAATCTAGGAAATCGTCGTCAAACAGTGAATAATTATAGTCAATTCTTATTCTTCGAAGCAAGAGTCTTGAACTTGAAATGTTTAAGTGTAATTAACGCGATTGCAACACTGTACCTGTGCTAAATTTGAAATTACCTTGTTTTAAAATATTATACATTTTAGAGAGGTTATAAATTATTTCCAAATTTATTAGAAAATTTGTGGGCACATAAAAAAATGGATTCTTACTCTGCTAACTATTCTGGTAACTTAATTGAAGCTTAGTTTGCTGTCGTATTTAAAGTGTTATCTATATATGCCTCCAATATTTCGCAAAGGTTATTAAGAAATTCTACACATATGTGCTATCACTTTTTAGCTATTCATGCTACAATTTACCAGCTTCAGCTTAAATATTGTTGAAATTATTTTGAAATGAAAATTTTCTGATGCCCAGAACTTCGATGAAGATCGGTAAATCGCATGAGAAATATATTTTCATACACATTGCAAATAATAATGGAAAATATTACATAACAATTACATAACATTTTATTATTTTCAAGGTAGCGGAAATGACCTGCCGGCTTCTACTTCAACGGAATCAACAATAAAGAGTTACGTACCAGGTCGTATAGTAAATGGAACCAGAGCCTACTCGGGTCAATTTCCCCAACAAGTATGGCACTTTCTCATCTTTTGAGTTTATGCTCATCTTGTCTAATAGCAAAGTATAAATATTTTTGTTTCTTTACATGTAGGTTTCTTTAAGAAGAACATACAGTATCCTCAGTCACTTCTGCGGTGGTACCATTCTCACACCAGAATGGGTACTAACGGCAGGTCATTGCATGTACACGTGAGTTTCAATAATGATTTATTTCGTTTCTATAAATACGACGGTTTACGTGATATAGGTTTCAAAAGATATTGTTCAAGTTTTAAATAATTAAGATTATTGCAACTTTTAAATTTGTTCCATTGACCGTTCCTTAAAAATCAATCTTAACGAAAGCCCAATATCGTCATTGGCATTCGGTATCATCGAAACGACCTCAAAACTATTAGTTTGAGATTACTGCAAAAAGGTCCTTGGTATCACTACATTACTAGGGTATTTCGTACCAGTTTTTTTCCTACTTTTTAGTTCTAAATATGTATGCAAAGTGTTGGTTCGATATTATTTACAATTTTCCAGATATTTTCAATAACGAACTAGTCTAATCTATTTTTTAATTAATTATAACTTTTTTGTTATGAAAAGAATTTTTTATTCACGGTATATTATATTTTTATTAAAAAAATTAATTCGCTTATAAACGTAAAATATCTTAAAATTTTATTTTTAATTTTTAAAGCTATTCTTAAGCGATTTCATTTCTGAAATTATAAATGTTACCTCAGATATTAATAAAAACATACTCAAATTTGGCGATGGCGTTATTTTTTGTTTTCGAGAAATTTTAGATATGTTTACTTTATTTTCTTAAATAATAGATAACTTACAATCTATACAACAGAATTATAAATTGAGAAATATTATCTTCGAAACTGCAGTTTCATGAGGAAGGCAATATTCGAGTGTATGGATTTCAAATACTCAACATAAGTACCACACAAATTATTTTGTTTTAAAATTGAAAATTGAGTATAAGAAATAACTGAGTAGTGTATAATACATTGTACACAATTTGTACGAAACGAAGTAAGTCAACATTTTCAATTTATCATCGAGGTTCTCTTCAGGGACACCTGAAAAAAATATAATTTTATCATTATTTTATCATTATTTTGATATAGACCTCTTATTGGACCTCGAAGATAGATCGAAATATTGAGTTTGATTTGGCTTCAACATAAATAAAATAAGTCACACTTATTTGCAAATATAAGTATAGTGCGTAGAATTTTCTTCAATTTAATGGACATTCAGGAAGTAGATATGTTAATAAAACCGAATATATTTTCAAAAGGTTTTGAATTTCAAACTTTGAGAATCTTAGGAGCGAATGTAACGCCAAGTGGCAAATCGTAATTTCAAATTCTAAATAATCCTCTACCAATTTTTTTATGGTTTTGCAAGCGTTTAGAGACTTGAGGACTTTTAATTCATAATTCCTGAAATTGAAAGAAATATATGTTTTTAAAGGCATTTGAAGGAAGATTATTAAACTTATGATCAATTTCCTGACACTTTTATTGTATTATATATATGACATTTGTTCCTTGAACGTGATAATGAAACAATCTATTTTTAAAGACTTAATTATGCGAAAAATATTCATATTTCCGAGCTTTGATTTTAAAAGGCTTGTATGACGAACAACAATTGTATATAAAAATAAATTCTTTGTTGCTTGGTCACGAAATATATTAAGTTAGTTATTGATAAATTAATCCATGTAACATTTTTTGTAGTAAATATTTATAATATAATATATTACTACATTTTTTAAAAGTTGTTACGTTTGTATAATATAGTATATATAGACTAGCACTAAACACAAAATTGTCTGTTATTAAAAGAATTCCATGAACGCGGTGTGGTTATAACTTATGCCCACAGCATGGAGAAGTTGATGAGTATATAATAATGTGATGAGTACCTATATATAATATAGTAAAATACTAATATTTTGGTACCAAGTATGTTCAAAATGTTTTTCAACCGTTACAGAACTTATATTACAAGTTTCACCAAAATTAAAATAGGCCATATTATTGAAAAATTACCTTTTCACTTTACTTTAAATTGTTTTATAACTATGATGGCTCTAACACAATTTTGCATTTCATATTTGAAAAGATCAGATAAAAATCTAACGCTTTGAATGTAACATTTTTGTCATTTCCTCATTACTAGCAAAATGCGTTTAAAATATCGTTACTCTCAGAAGTTTTAACATTAAAAAAATATTTTCGTTTTTAAGTTAAACCACAAATAAAACAAGCATGTATCGCCTTATTTTAAATGTAGTTTCTCAACAGAAAAGTATAGTCTTTGAATATAAATGTGACGTTGAATGCTCCATATTAATTATTGTCTTAGCGTAAAAATTCAAATTAAAATAAATGTATTGAATAAATTTAAAAAAAAAGCTGCTCTGAAATGAAATATTGAATTTAATTCTATCTAAAGAAGTTATACACATTGAGTGACTAATGTGCTTATATTTTCGTTCGTGTTATACTCACTTTCATATTAACATTCCATTCGCATATAAAGTTGTGGATTTGTACAAAAAAATTTGTTCCAAGGACATTACAGTTAAAAAAAATATATTAGAATATATTACAGCACTGCCCAAAACATTAAATGCACTAATCAAGATTATTGCCTTTGGCGATCAAACTTATTAATAGCCCGCGTAGAAAAAATACATATGGGAGAAACTGTTTAAGAAGGCATGGGAAAAAGTGTGGGATAAAGTATTGCAAATACAATCTCTTTGTATTACTAATACTTTCGCCCAGTGACACCCCATACTTTGGCCCATAGTATATCAAACCATTCCTACAAATGATATTTATCATATCAAAACTAAGAACGAAAGAAATGTCTGCTGAAATGTAGTTCATCCTGCGACACGACGAAAACCACTGAAAAGATTACAAATTATAAATAAAAACTGCAGGTTGCTGTTATATTGATGCGGAAGACGAAGAATTTGGCAAAATATCTGCGATTGGGGCAGTTAGTCTACAATTCCTGAGCTGTCCGTACACGGTCTCTTCAATGTTGTCAAACGTGGAATGACAGTGCTGTGAAGAAAGCCAATAGCATTTTGGATGGAACAAGGAACACTAATAAGGCTAATTCGCCAATTTTATTTTGATTTAAATAATTTTCGTTTTATTTTGTAATTTTCGTAATGTGCACAATACGGAGGTTCAACTGAGACTGTCAAAAAATCAGCTTTTCTTTTTTTTTTTAGTCGATCGCTGGAAACACGGTTGCTATGGTTTGTTGATTTAAAAAACGAGCTGTTTTTGTGACAGTTTCAGTCGAACCTCCGTAATGTGCACATGATAATAAACTAAAATTATTTAAATTGAAATAAAATTTCCAATTCTCCTTTTGGTGTTCCTAGTTCCATCCAAAATGCCGGGTTGTGGACAAACTTCCTAGTCGCAGATAATTTGCCAAATTCTTCGTCTTCTGCATCAATATGACAGCAACCTGTAGTTTTATTTATAATTATGTAATCTTTTCAGTGGTTTTCGCCGTGTCGCAGGATGAACTACATTTCAGCAGACATTTCTTTCGTTCTTAGTTTTGATATGATAAATATAACTTGTAGGAATGCTTTGATATACTATGGGCCAAAGCATGGGGTGTCACTGGGCGAAAGTATTGGTAATACAATGAGGTTGTATATGCAATACTTTATCCCATACTTTTTCCCATACTTTCTTAAATAGTTTCTCCCATATATATTTTTTCCAATATCTATAAACGGCATTTACTCCATAGTAGGTCATGGATGCTTTGATATACTATGGGCCAAAGTATGGGGTGGCACTGGGCGAAAGTATTGGTAATACAATGAGATTGTATTTGCAATACTTTATCCCAAACTTTATCCCATACTTTTTCCCATGCTTTCTTAAATAGTTTCTCCCATATATATTTTTTGTTGTAAATAAGTTTTTATTTTTTGAAATAAATAAATACCAACATATGTTGTTGAATCGCATAGCATTCTTTTTTAAAATATCAGATACATTCCAAAAAATCGATTTTTTTATGTTAATATCACTTATTATTATGATTTCGATATGAATAATCTTTTTTCGTTAACTTGATTATTATAAATGCACCCAATTTGAACATAGTTCATGTTAAATTGATAATTTATATCATTGGAAGCTAGAGGACATTTATTTTTTAAGAAATACATTAAAAACACTATTTTTCACTGATTTATAGGGATCATTAATCACTATTTGATTCTAATACATCTATTCAGAAAGGTTTCTTGGATACGGCAATTATCATTCATAATAATGAATTTAAATAGCATTAGTGATCCTGTCATTTTTATATTTGTAATTTTAATCATTTTGTTTTTCTGTTATTTCTTATTTAAGTCTTTCCGGAACACGAATATTACCATGGTCAATAACAGTAATTGCTGGAGAAGTAAAACTGAAAACTACCAAAAATTCAGAACAATGGAGTGGTGTTTCGGAAATAATAATGCATCCGGGATTTAATCGTTCAACATTGGAAAACGACATAACGTTACTGAAGGTAAGCTACGGATTATTTAAGTATATGTTTTATTTCGTTGAAACACAAAGGGAATATTCTCTAAAAAAACCACAAATAATCAGCGAATCTGAATTTTTTGAAAATTATTAAAAAAGCCTTAGTTTTTAAGTACCCGCGTGGAATTCGCCCAATTTAACCTAGCCCATGACTGGGCCCCAACATGGGCTCCCCGAGTGTGCCTTGTTTGGAAAAAATGACAATATTTTAAATGAGATGTTTCATTAATTATATTATAATAAAATTTATTTTAAAAAACTGCAATTAGTTTAGTTATTCCAACGAATTCTTAATTATTGCAATTTAAACTACTCGGCTGATATTCAGAATATTCTAACTCAATATTCGTAGCAAACAACCGTAACAGAAACTACCCATAAAACAGAGTTAAATAAGGTTTTCATAATGTTAATAAGCTTGCAGCAACATTATTTAACCCTGTTATATATGACTGGGTCATTCCATGTAAAATTTACAATCCAAATTTTTTTTCAAAGGAATATTTTTTTTCTTGTTTTTGACAAAAAAATAAAATATACGTGTTTTTTTATTTGAATATGATATTCAATATTTTCGAGATATGATTTTTCAAAGTTTTTAAGAAAAGAAAAAAGTAAATTTTTGAAATGCCCATAACTCGAAAAGTATTCATTGTACAAAAAATGTTACAAGGAATGAAAGTTTCCTATTGATTTATAATTTATGTAAAAACCGAAAAAAAAAATTTTAATTGTTTTTTAATCCATAAGTTTGACAATTTTTATAAACAAATTAGATTATATCATATTTGGGTATGTTTTTTTTTAGTATTTTACACTGAAAATGCGTATTAAAGTCTGTAGAAGATACTGTAAAAATTTCAGAATGGACCGTTCATAAGTTGTAGAGATATCAATAATTGTTTATATAGTCAGTCGTGCGCGCTTTTAGCTCCGAGCGGCCTGTCTATACGCCCTGGAACCTGTTAAAGCTTGTTATTGTTTAGAGAGCGATTTTTCTTACATTTCGTATCCTTTCCTAGTGGATAAGTTAATAGTGATGGTTCATATAATTAGTGATTGAAATTAAATTGCGTGATGTCGACTCAAAACTATAAACAATTATTTATATCTCGACAAGTTATGAACGGTCCATTCTGAAATGTTTACAGTATCTTCTACGGAATTTAATACGCATTTTCAGTGTAAAATAGTAAAAAAAACATACCCAAATATGATATAATCTAATTTGTTTATAAAAATTGTAAAACTTATGGATTAAAAAATAATTAAATTTTTTTTTCTCGGTTTCTACATAAATTATAAATCAATAGGAAACTTTCATTCTTTGTAACATTTTTTGTACAATGAATACTTTTCGAGTTATGGGCATTTCAAAAAGGTACTTTTTCTTTTCTTAAAAACTTTGAAAAATCATATCTCGAATATATTGAATATCATATTCAAATAAAAAAACACGTATATTTTATTTTTTTTGTCAAAAACAAGAAAAAAAAATATTCCATTGAAAAAAAAATTTGGATTGTAAATTTTACATGGAATGACCCATATATACCTATAATAAGGTTCAGTTCTGTGTGGGAAGATGGACCTCAATTAGATAACCCCTTGAAAGGAATCAGAGATTATTTGAATTGTATTAAATTACAAATGCTTATATATATCTAGCTATGAAATACAAGCATAACATTTATAATTAATAAATAGATTTTCATATTAATACTTATTTATTTCAATGGGTATTCAATTTAGGCCTATCTAGTTTGTCATGGCAGAACCTCAACATAGCCCGCGCATAGTAAGCCTGCAAAATATTTTCGTTACAAGGGCGTAAAAGAAACTTGTATAATACTCCGGGAGTAGAACTCGAATTTGCGCCCTCCTGTGAAATCTTTGGCCGAAAATTATCGAGTCCTACGCCCTTCCGATCAAAATAGTATATTACGACACTAGTTCTGCAAATCGATTCGTTAAATATGTCAGATAATATACCAAGCTTCCCTAAAAAATGTAAATAGTTGCATTGACTTTGGAAATTGTAACTGATGGAGAATTTGAAATAAAGCTGAAAGCATATTATGTTTTTCAAAATTCTTTGTCAGTTCCTGATTCATTTCTTTGGTATTATTTAGTAGTACTTTTCGATTGTTTGGAAGTGCCTAACCTCTTTCAGTTATTTTAAATAAAATTTCTCCTGGATTATTTTCATTCTGAATCATGACAGTATATAATTGACACATTAAATGTCATGTTAAATGTGTGTCGTTAATTCAGGAATTTATTTATTACTTATATGTCGAGGAGAATAACGGGCAATCGTGCCTTCGTATTGCCATTTTTGAGAACTAAATAAAAAGAAAGATTGGATAAATACTGTTGTTCTTATTTCTACATTCGTTGGTCCTATATAATTAATTTTGGTTTCAGATGACGAGTCCTTTCATATTTAACTCTTTGGTTCGTAGTGCTCCGATTTCAACAAGGCCAACACCAGCAGGAGTATTCTGCGAAATTTCTGGATGGGGTTACCAGGACTCTGTAAGTAAATACACAGTACAAAGAGATTCGGCTATCAGATTCTTGGATGACAAGGCTATGTTACCGTGTGTTTTAGCTGTTGGTTTTACGAGCTAACTTAAAGTGTTTATATAGGACAATCTTCTGTTATCATTACATATCATAGAGATTATATCTCTTACTAAAATTGTGATTTATGTTACAATATTTGCTATGAAAATCAATTGAGTAATTTAGATATCTGTTTGTTTGAGAATTTTCTAATACCATTGCCAATAGCATGGGGCGCGTGCAGGACATATTCTGGTTGTATTTGTGTTTATTTTAATATTTTTATTAGCAGTGTTTATTTTGAAGCGTGTATATTCACAATACGAAGTTATCGGGGTGATACCGACACCAAAACACCAATGGCTAACTCTTTAAGTTCCAGATATTAATACTCTCAAATAAACGAATGAAAAATGTGTGTCATTGTATTGGTGCAGTTTTGCTACTATATTTTTATGATTTAATTTTGCATTTTAGCAAATCATTGGAAGAAGCAAAAAAATCTATTTCAATTGTTTTTTTCGTCGTTAATCACTAGTTGAGATAGTAAATGTTCGGATAAGGCCTAGCGTGTGGAGAATCCGAGTGATTACGACGCAAGGTGTTACAAATGCTTAGAAAATTTCAAACTATTCCATTTTAACAACTAATGCAATTTGTAGGTATAAGCCGTTAACTATGTTAATAGACTCTGGGCGCGAATGAGTCGTCAATACTAGTTTTATCTTTAAATCTTTATCAATTCTTCTCTTTACTTACTGTTCAAAATTTAATTATGCAAATGATACATTAAGACTCGTTTCGAGTTGACGGTTTGGAATATATTTCCTGCATGACCAATCTTAAACTAACTTATCCCCTTACTAACTTACATCTATATTGGTAACGGTACTCGGTTTTGGGTACCATTAAAAAATCAGTTGGAAAAAATTAGAACATTTATTTAGTTTCGTAGCTAAAACTGCAATCTCTTGAACAGGTTTATTGTGCACTAAGCAGCAATTGGTAGCTCGTAAAAAACATTGAAATAGTTAATATAGTTAATGCAGTTACGTTACTCTCAAGAGTAGGTCAGATGTAAAATACATATCTTTTCATTTTCTGTATAAAATAACACCCAATAAAATTGTAATATAATACACGGGAATAAGAATTAAACTGGCCATCTAATTCGAATACAATGTAGGAAATAATGTAATTTCTATCACACAATATACACACTAATTTATATATGTCCAATTAGACTGCCAATGTAATTATTGATAAAAATGGTTGAAAATTATATTGACATACTCAAGTTATTAAATATCGTTTAAATAAAAGTTATTTTTGTTATGTATTAAAAACTGAACCATGTATAATGTTATTTGATATTATCTTCAACAAAGTGAAAATTCGAATTTATAGCGTTTGGATAAACGTTTTTTTTCCTTATTATCAGACATAAACTGAACTAAAAACAGACAGAACTGTAGGGAAAACTTAATCAGATCCTTACTTTGTCTCAAATTCATAGTTTTCATAGAACAGCTTTAAAAATAGTATCCAATTCCTCATGTTATTGAACAGATAAGACATTAGTAGAGTGCGTTCTACTTAAATGCGTTGGAGTAAAAGGTAACTCTTTATGGAGCGACAATTGAACCGTTTACTCAAAAGGGCGAACTCCCACTTTGCAAGAAATGTAGAGAACCATAATTAAGAATAACATGTGATTATATTCGATAATGATATTAAGTTTTGAATCAATGTTTTTATTTTTATCATAGTTTGAATCGCGTCATCGAACACCTAAACATGAAAATAGATAACGTATCTAAATCTAATTCAAATTTGATGAATTTTGATATCTATAGATTTCTCTCTTAATTCCTTGGAGCGAAAATTGAGCCACTCTTTTACGAAGAGTGAATTTTTTTCTTTCACTCTTGATAAAGTGAAATTTTCACTCCTAATTAAAGAGTGGCTGAATTTTCACTCCAAGGAATTCAGAGAGCTCTGTTAAACGATTAACTTAGACAATTTTTTTGCAGTATCAAATATATATGATTATCGGTGTGGCACAAAAATGTAAGCAACGTTCTTATAGATTTTATTCATTAAAAAAATTTAAATTATATTTAATTTTGTTATAGGCAATGCCAATAGTAAGCCGTTACTTAATGCACGTTGATCTACCAGTGATGACAATGTCAGTATGTCGGGAGCTATTGGCAGATTTCACCGAAATACTGCCCGGAATGTTTTGTGCGGGTTACTTGGAGGGCGAAAAAGATGCATGTCAGGTAGAGTATCTTAAACTAATATTTATCGTTGAATTATTTGCGACTCAATCAGTGGAAATTGCGTTGTACACTATGTCTGATTAACTACCGTTTGATCCACTATTAATATTGGTAATTCATTATGTTACATATTTTTTAGATTGACCAGGAAAAACTTTTTTAGGGTTTCTGTAAAACATTTTGGTGTACAGTTTGGACTGATTACAAACCACGAAGTTATTGCACATAGTAAACTTTAACTGAAAACATACAGGGTTTGAATTCTTGAGCGGCACTTTGTGTTTGATGATAATTGATTTTGGTAATATTACTTATTTTTTCGGGTTTAAGGATGTTTCCAAATAGTTAGATGGGTATCATCAGAAGAAACTTCTCTTATTTTAATATCGTCAAATTATCACGATGGTAATACATTTTTTCAAAAGCTGATAACAAGATTTAATGAAGTTTGTCTTGTTACTACGCCTTTGAAGAAAGTATACATCACAAACCATTTCGACAGATCTTAAGCTTGATATGTTTGGGATATAGCCACCCATTATGTTTAGTACAAACCGTGTTTTTATTTGTAACAAGCATTGAATCCATTATTAAATTACATCATACATTATTTATAATCTAGGAGCGACAGTTAAAATCCACTCGCGACATTATCTATAAACTCCGACTTCAACACTGTTTTTTTCATATTTTGTGTCTGATATTTACAATTTACTCAGTTCATGTTAATCTTTCTATGAACGGAAATCATTTTATTTATCTTTTGGCATTTAACTATTTAACTATTTTAGTAACTTTTTATTAGTAATAATGCGTGTACAAAGTAAGTCAAATATTTTGCGATTGAAAATACCAGAACTCTGTAGCTTGCTGTTCACAAACCGAATGGCGACACACTGAGCATTTTTTTAGAAAAATTATGATAATAATAATAAAATTATGAAATATATAATGCAATTTTAATTTTTTTGAATTAAATGTAGGGAGATTCTGGCGGCGGCATGCTTTGTAAAGGAAAGCTGTCGGGTATTGTTTCCGGAGGATACGACTGCGCCAAACCATATATACCTGGAATATATACTGATGTTCTGTACTACATTGACTGGCTTGGACAATATGTGAACTTAATGGAAAATGTAGAATCGCCAGATATTTATCCGCGGTTTTCTCAGAATGTTTCAACCATTAGACACAGAGCCCTTGATGATATTTCTAAAGCTAACGCAGCGTTTAACTATACTCCTACAGTATTGATGGCAATAATAATGCCGACGATCGCCGTTTTACTTTCACACGATTTTTAATATCAAGTTATATCTGTAACATCTATGAAAATTGTTATAAAACATTTAAAATATTTAAATGGAATAACTGTTCCGATAAGGGTATTCAATATATTTGACTTCAATATGTCGTCAAAATATTGAGGAGAAAATGAAAAGTAATTAAAATAAACTTTTTTTTTTAATCTGTAATTTGTTTAATTTTTTTAATGTGAATCAAATTTTTCGGTCGAACTAACCAACGTCATTTTCAGCGTATTATTGTATCAATTTAATATGTCATTCACTGTCATTTATTTATATGAACAAAATCAAAATAGGCGTAAAGCAATTCGAGTGGATGTAATATCTACATAACAATAATTACCAAAGGCATGGTTCGTGTACATATCTGATTAGTTTTTTATGTACATATATATACTGAAAGAATTAATTCCAGGGTACAAGCATAACATTATGGGTAGGCCAGATATATCGCATTGTTGGCATAATACAAGAATGCAGTACGTCTACTTTAAACATACATTCCATTCTAAAAAAAATACATATTCGGATCTAGCAATTTCCGGCGGCTGATTGTCGAACTAGTCAAAGCTTGCATTTGGAGAAAAGCGATTGGACCATCGGCCAATACGGCCGTTGGAAGCTTGAAAATTTGTCGACATAAGCTCCAAATATCACATCCCAATATGTGAAACAACTGTACATATTTATTTTTAGGTTAGAGAGAAATTGACAATCAAATTTGTATCTTTGTAAATTCTTTCAGTGTAATATTTACATTACGGGTTTAGAAATTTAAACCTGGATTAAAACATATATCTATAATTGCATTTATATCAGAGATACGACTTTGTAAAAATAAGTAATTATTCGGTTATACGATAATGCTACATTTCACTGTGACTCGGGTTTAATGACTTGAATGAAATTGTATTATTTTTCACAACATACTCGCATTTGAACATGACACGAAATAAAAAAAAAAACAAAATCCATAAATAGTTCTATGCGCCTTCAATAGTTTAAGTATTGTACATATATGTGATATAGTATAGTTTCGCAGGATGTGCATATACTACATTCTATGTATTTGTATAATAAACATTTTCAATTAAGTATGCCATTAATACCTACACTGAGAGAAGTCTTTTATTTATAGTAATACAACACAATATATTGATAATGGTCAAATACATTTTTTATAGTTAAATTGACGGAATAAAAAGTATTAATCATATGCATTTGTATTTTCCTTACATGCTAAATATAACCTTAAACTCGATTGAATCAACCTGTCAAATAAATAAATACTTTCCACTCACATAGTTATCAGGTAATGTATTTTTGTTAGAGCGTGGGCAAAATGCTATTTTTCACACTTTTGACATTTTTCTTTCGCATTTTACCCACACTTGTCACAAAAAATACATTTCGACATACATGTGCAAAAATGTTTTTTGTACCTTCATCTGCTCATTGTTTATATTGAAGAGTCAATAATGTAAAGATGAAAACTACAAAGGAAGACGTATAATGTAAAAGAAGTAAAGTGTTTACGATGCTTATGTTCAACAATCAAGGAAAACAAAGTTGTATAAAAAAGAACAAAAAATATTACTTTTGGCATATTAACATAGTTTATAATTTTTTGTTTAAAATTTGCGTTAAAGTTTTATTGTAGAATATTCAGTTATTATTAATTTTAATTTTTTGTTTACTAAGTAATTGTGTTTTATCACTGTGTCAGTCCTTAAAATATGGTTAAAAGACTTGTTATAGTTTGTATACTATCAAAATCAATATAAACGGTGTTTTTGCATAATTAGGTTAGGATATCTTAAAATTTTGTTGTGATAGAACAATTCTGTGAGCAGATTTGGATTCAGCACATCGAAAAACTTTTAAAAAGTATAGTTTTGTTTCTGGGTATGGAGATCGAACTCATTTTGTCAGCCTGTATTATCATTGCTAATCCTTTCTTTTTTTGTAGTTTCGTATTGAAACATTAGCATACTTGCAATTAAAAATATAGCAGTACCCATATGGGGTTCGCGCGGTGTATGCGTGTGGGTGGATTCCATTTACAGCACCCTTGAAGATTACGATATAGACGTAACGCACCTGGGCACTCAGTACACATCGTGTAAAATGCAAGTCTTGGATCGCGGTTGCGAGATAATACAAGAATTTAATTAATATTTCTGGTAGTTGCTAAATGGCGGTTTAAATTCCCTTTCAATAGAGCGCGTTTATGACTTTGATCTTAAACCTTTGTTGCGATACTTGATACTAACGAGATTCTGTGGTAGAGCTTCTACTATTAATTGATGTTGGAATTACATCCTCATCTTATTTCTTAGTAACTTGTCGTTTTTCTAGTTTCATCGCATGATATGCATTTCATTGATTATACTCCGTTTCAGTGGAGAAAAATGTTAAAAATTAAAAGAAACTTAAAAATCATGGCATTTTTATTTTGTGTTACAAAATTTTCGCGAAAATAATTGTTTTTTTTACAAGTTTTTCGACACATATCATTAGAGCATGCTTGAAAATAGTAGGAATTTAAAGTCCATGCCATAATCAATACTTCGAAGATAGGATTCTGCCAACTATGCCTGATATTGCCCTTTTTCAAAGATAATCCTAAACTCTATTTAGCCAGTACGTTGAAGTATTGTTTGATAATTCAAGAATTGCGAAGCGACGTTAAAAACCTTTTTGAAGCCATTAAAAGATCTTATAAACACTCGGACTAAATCTGTTTTGGAGCAATGTGGAATAAATAAAGCATTTAAAGCTAATTCGACAAGACTTGCATCAACATCTCAGGCATTTAAAAATTAAGTTAGGTTTAAGCACTATTCCAAATACAGCAGGTTGATAAAAAAATTCCTCGCTTCTATAACAGACCAATTTTAAGTGCTAATGAAGCTTCTGCAATTCAGTTTTTTCAATATAATTCTTAACTAACTTTTCTGAATTGTTTTCATATAGTTTTATTTTAAACAATTAAGTATTTTAAAACATTGTCAAAGCTGAATTTCTTCAATAGTGAACCCCAAAACAAAGCGGGAAATATAATTATACGATCAAATGAACTTACCTTAACCCATGGCCTAAACGGACTTTTTTCGGACAACTTTTTCGACAGAGTAATACAGTCTCTTAAAGTTGTCAAAAAAAATCGGCGGAAAGGTTTTTTTATGCAGAATTTCATCCTCTTTCCGATGGTGGTTTTATTTTTTTGATTTAATGGAAGCCCGAATAGTTATAAACAATTTATTGCACTGCAATTTAAACACTAAATTTAAACACAGCAATTTAAACACTAAATTTACGGTAAAAAATATTTTTTCCCAGGGAAGTAAATTTTTTGCGTCCATGGACCGAAAGTATGAGATCCATGTATTTTTAAGCTGATTTGCAGATGGTGCTGTCCACAACAGCGTTAATTAAGTTGCAAAATCCATCGAAATGAGATGTAAACGTTTTCTTGTGGGTTTTCAGGATCGCTGATCACGAATCCAACGTTAATTTTGTAAAATTAAATTGTTTGAACAATTTATTTATTGCGATATTGTTCGAAGGTATTACTATGTCCCGTCCTAAGATATTGTTATCCCCTCTCAGAAGTTTTTTCTCTCGATAATACAAAAGTACAATTTTTAAAATACTAAAATGAATGGCAAGTTTGGAGATGGTTACTATGGATATCAGAGATGGTGCGTACACAAATTTTTTAGTCTGATGATTGTGTCTATTTAAGTAGTGTATCTACTCAAATGCCAACTCCACGATTTTGAAAGGTTTTACCTACAAAGAATAATAACTATCTCTATGTGAAAATAACATTAAAACCGTTTATTGAAATTTTTGTACATTTTTGCCAAACGAATTAGTATGCCCTGAAATAGTGGAATCGGGATTTTTGTATTTTTGTAAGTTAGCACTCAGTTGAACTTAGAGTTCGCAAAAATTCGAGCATAAGAAAAAACAACGTATAGTATCCCGAATAGAAATTTATTAAGGCCCTGATGAGGGCCTGATCAAAAGCGTTGCACCCTGATCAGGGCCTGAACAAATTTCAACTGGGGATTATGAGATATCAAATTAATACTATAAGTATAATGATTAGTCAACTATTGTGAAAAACAGGTGATTTCCGCGTGAGTCGAGTTTACGAAACTACGATGCCAGAACCAGTGCGGGAATATGCTATTTTACGCAGGGAAAATGTATTTTGTGCAAACGGGGAACAATGTTTTAATTTTCTATTACAGCTTCATGCATCTTGATATCCAATCAATCTTTGTCACTACAAGGCTATCTCTATATAATTGTATGTGGCGTATTATGCAATATTAAAAAGCTAATTTATTAAACGTAAATATGTCTTTTATATTTCGTGGTTACGATCCGATGAAAAGCTACAAGTTTGCAATGTATTTACAAGGTTCTCGAAGCTACTGGTTGAGAAAAAAACTTTTACCCTCGACCTTCCTATTTTCCACGCCCGTTCCACGTCGACTTCTTCCGTTTTTCTGGATAAACGTAGTCTTGTCTGGGATCTTCCGACAGTCATTAGCAAACAACTTTTCCTCCCGTGTTCGAGGCGATTACGCAGAACACGATGAGATCGAGCTATCGTTACGTCGCTGGTTTTCTCTAATAGACGTCCGTTCGTCGACCTTAGTAGAAAGAAAGGTTACGACCATCGGTGAATTTTTTTATGTTTTCTTCATCCGGTTGCCTCCTTTTCGCGCATTTCGCCGCTCGTTCGCTCCATCCATTTTTCTCTCGTTCTCGTTTGCCCATTCTGTGCAACTGCCGGGAAAATTCACGTTTGATTTACTTTGTAAGATTTCATTAAACTAATGTCATCGCCAGATATAATATAATTTCTGCAAATACCCTTTCCATTAATCGATGGCAATTATATTGTTCGAAATGGAACTATTTACTTTTATAGTATAACCTCCTAATATCCCAAAGTGTAATAAACTGCCGAAATGTAATTTCTATAGTTACCGGAAGGCTCGGGTGGTAGGTGTAATATAAACAACCATTTAAAAAGCCAAAAAGATTCAACCTTAGTAAACTTCAAAATCGTGTGTTTTTTTGCACATGTGTCTTTTTGCCATATTGTCGTGTCACCATTTCCTATACCGTGTAGATTGTAGACAAATCGGTTATACGTTCAAAGGTCGTAGCCAAAATAACCTTTAATACAAAAAACCCAGGCCAATAAATATCCACAAACAAACGTGCTTATGTAAGAAACATAAACCTAAGTAAAAAATATACCTAACTTAAAGATATCTTAGAAGTAATCTGATCTATCCTAAAAATGAATAAAACTTTTTGACGAATGTATTGATGTCGGTGTATATTTTTGTCTTGATTTTTTTGGTCATTGTGATGTTTTGATAGCATGACTTTGCTATGTAATTCGTAATATTTGAAGAAAAATAGAAACACACTTTAACTTTAGTTGTGGCATAGTTTTAATCAAGAGTTAGGCTCCCTCAGACTAGGGTGGAGGGTCTTCGCAACCTTGACCTCAGCGGTCGTTGAAATGATGAATTAAAAATATCACGCGGAACCTTTGAAACATATTTATATATAAATATACATATAAATTGATCGAATTATATATTACTATTTATTATAATTTTTTTGTTATACCACTGGTGAGATCGCCGAATCTACGGTCACAGAAAGCTGCTGCAGTCGGTGGCCGCCTTAAACATCTTTATCGTAGTGATATCTGAAACGTTAAAACTCAAACCACTAAAATTCACGATATTCAGTAGGGTGGTCCTTATTTTGGTAATTTTTGAATTTTTTCGGTCTGACCCCGAAAAAGTGTTTCATTTTATGACAAAAAAAAAAAAAAAAAAATTGGCACATCGATTAAACTTGACTAAGACGTGCCACTCGAGGGTTGACATTTAACATTGTTTTTAAATGGGAAAAAGACGATTTCTTGAATTTTACTTGTAACTTCGACTAGTTGAGTCCAATTTTTTAAATAATTGACAGATTCCTTTAAACTTAAAACGATGTTAAATTTCAAGTTTAATCAATGTGGCAATTTTTTGTGATGTTTTTTGTCATAAAGTGAAACACTTTTGCGGGGTCAGACCGAAAAAATTCAAAAAGACCAAAATAAGGGCCACCCTAATGTTCACATATGCAATTTAGGTTAACGAATACATTCCCTCGATATATTGTGATTTTGCTGGGCGTAGTTCTCTGTAAACAAACATTATATATATCCTTGTACTTCTATTTTAAGTTTAAGACTATGTCATTAAACCATTATTAACCCCAAATGCACTGTAATTTTACCTCGACTTCGTTTATTTCTCATATCAAACACGATTCTTTTACGTGTTTTACGTATTTTATTGTCAAAACGCATTTCTACTGAAAACAAATTTGTCGTAAATCTGCAATAAATGTATTGACTAAGGAAATCTGTCGTACACGTTTTTTTACTTATTATCTTATTACCAAAATGGCAGTCAAAACTATATCAAATGTGTGAATTTTTCAAAATCGAATTAAATAATGTATGAATGCAACTCTATTTAGATAAATTTGATTATATCAACGGTGCTTTTTGTAGCAGCTAAGAAGGATCAAATATGGCATGCAATGTGGCTTTTTGAACAAAAATCTTCAATTCAGTCAATTGAAATCGAATATCGATAATTTTGTTCTCTTAAATTTTTGTAAAAATCTAATTGATATCAAGCACTGATGGTTTTTTAATCATAAGTCACTCACTGATCCACAAAGAGGTCACCGTATACGGGCTTTTTTGTCGAACGTCTTCAATCTAGTTAGAATGGAGTGCAATGATTTTGGTAAACTTTGCGTAAAAAATTAGACGATAACAAGCTATTTTGATATATGAGGTCTTTTGTCCTAATAATAGGATAGATATGAGTTTTTTGTCAAAAAGACGAAAGGAAAGATAAAATTGAGTAAATAATACATTTCTTTAATAAATAAAAACCCGTACGTTGATAATCAGTTGCAGCAAATAAGATGTAAACAACTTACAATTGGTAATAACAAATGGCAAAATGCGTCACGCAAATAAAACACTTGTAAGGCCCAGTATGCTAAAATTTTAAAGGGAACTTTGAATGTAAAATTGATTGAGGATCAAGTTGATACAATTATTATGTTTTGGAAATATGTTTCAATTACAAAATTTAAATTCCTGAAATTTTGAAGTTAATTCTGTCACTGTTGTGAAGAAGGTAGCACAGCCAACTGGTCATCATTGTGATAACTGACTAATTGTATTAAATGACTATTTCAGCTGGCGACTATTAAGTTAGTTGAATGGTTGTACTTTTTCCCTTTTGTTACTTAACTAAACTAGTAATTGCAGCGATTTTATATAGTTACAATAACTGCACAAATTTCGAGTTTTACTATTTCAGATTGTTTAAAAAACAAATTTTATTTTTTGCAACAACTATTTTATTTGGTAAAAATCACAAATTTTTACTTGGATTCCCTGTAGGTCACAAGAAGTGTCATTTGAAATTACCCAAAAAGAAATTCATGAAAGCGTCTTTCTGTTTAAGGTTGGGAAACGTCGAAATTTGATGTGAAACTATAGGGTAATTTTTTTGCCGAGGTGACCAAATTCAGTACTTTTGCCAGCAGTAGTCATAGGCATTTTAAACCAGTTTTTATGGCACTATCGTTGACTTTAGGAAGAAAATGCATACAACCTTTTTTGTAGAGAGTTTAATGCTCTACCTTTTTTATTTGAAACATTTTTGAATAAAATTTGTATTTTTACAAAATAATTGCAAAAAACTACGAAGAAACGTAATTGGGGCTAATGTTTTTTAGTAATGGACGATTGCATCTGCGCCAAAATCTAATCAGATCTAAGTTATGCCAAGACACGTATTTAAAAAAAAATTATGTCATTACGCTTATCCGTACGCGAGTTATCGCGAGACAAAAAAACGGGACGTAGGGACGTACATATGTACGTGCAAGATCACGGACACAAATTTTGTTATTATTGAATTGGGCTCCTTAGGGTCTGAAACGTCGACATTTGATGAAAAACTATAGGGTAATTTTTATGCCCGAAGTGACCAAATTCAATACTTCGTCCAGACCTAAGGTTTAAATAATTGTGAATGCAACGAGAGCCAAATTGCCGCACGAGAGAAGCAAATTACGTCCTTTACCTTAAAGTTATTGAAATTAATTAAAATTCACTTGCTTTATCATTTTTTAATTGCTTTTCTTAGTTTGTACGACGGGTTTCCATACAAATCACCAACCTAAATGAACAAAATATTATGAATTACATAATGTAGAGTATTCTTAGACCCTCTCAAGTCTCATCCAGAATGTCGTGTTCTGGGCTAATTGAGCACATACTATTTTAAGTAAGGGTTTCTCGAAGAGAACATTTTGGTTCATGTAAGAAATTTGCCAACATACCCAAAACCGCCTTTTTTCGATTTCGTCCAAACCGTAGGTATGATCTTGCATGGTTCAAAACAATTTGTAATTTCAACAGTCTAATCTTTGATATCGCCATACGTCATTAAAGTAAACAAGAGGTATTCGGAAACGTAAAGTGGTCATTTTAATGATAAGGATTTCTAAATATTTAATTCTGACGATTTGTTAATTGGAATCGATTGATGTTTTCTTATCATAGTTTGAAACATTTTCAAAAAATATAAAAATAATATTGTAATCGGTCCGTGAGTATATGTAATTATCAGTAATGAAATTGACTCCCTTTCAATTCAACCAAAGTTGATTATTCATGACATTTTTTGCCGAAAATGTTCAATGTTTATATAATACAAGAGCTTCCAAATTATTGAGCATTTCTCGATAGGTTCCTTATAACAAAATTTAAGGAATCGAGTTGTTGAGGTTCAAAATCACCAGTGCAGATTGCGAGTAATTTTTTGGGAAAATTAACCGGCTACATTTGAAAGCAGGGAACCTCGAAGCAAGGACCATATCAATTGTCGTGTGATATTCATAGGATTATTTTTCTAATGTAAATGTGACTCAGACCATGGCATTATGAAATGTAATACAATCGAAAACAATCTGACAGTTTGCAGAGGAAATAATTCAAATTGGACCCCACATTGTTCCTATTTTTATCTACATGTGAAAAAAGAAAACGATGAGATTCCCCCACAGAATTCATATTTTTGAGTGTAAATTATTAAAAATAATCAGCGGAAACTCTGCAGTTCGTATCACGTGACATCGAATGTCGCGATATTCTATTGCTCGATATATGGATTGGAAAAACAATGCTTATTATAATGCAGGTATTTTTATCAATGTTGATTGGTTTTGAAAATACTAATAATTCATAAATTCATTGAAATAAATGGTAAAAAATGACAATGTTTACATAGCCAAGATATCAACTTGTTCGAAAATCTTGTTTTTTAAGAATTTGTTTGATTCGGAGAGGTTTAAAGTGGTTGCAAAAATAAACTTTGTCACCACCGAAACATATAACAATATCAATGTCACATAACATGTTCAGTTTCAAAGTTTAATAAATTATTTGTTTAATTCTGTAAGTATGCCAACTATTTCACTTGCACTCAAAATAATTCGTCTGTATACCAACTTTATTATTATATTATATTATATTATTATTTTTTTATTACTATTATATTAGATTATTGTTTTATTATTATTATTTCGATTATGAAATTCTGTGTAGAAATAAATTACTGTGAAAAAATAACGCTTATTATATTATTTGTCAATTTGTAAAATAATGAGTGTATTAAACTATACATTATGCACAAAAAATAGCTTTAGAGGTTTGCAAAATTCAAAACCTACTCAGTTTTATTTAAAAACTAATTAAATGGGATATTATTTTGTTCATTTGTTCATTGTTTTAAATTTATTTAATGAATATTTAACCCAAATAGCACGGTATATTCCATTCACATGCCGGTAATATCATTATGTTATTTAGTAAACATGAAGATTCCGAACGAAATTCTGAAATTTATTCTTCAAATTCCTCAATGAACACCAAAGTTTAGTTTGAAATCTGGAGGCACTTTTGAAAATTTTAGTTCTTTCGGAATTTCGTAATTAATTTCATAACATAACGATGGTAATAATTATGAAAGAATACCACATAACATGAGGATTTACATGTATTTATTAAAATAAAATTGAATATGAGTACAATATCTCATAAATTGTGGTTTCAGCAAAGAGTAACCGTTTTTAAAACGATTAAGGTAGATGAACCCCGTCGTTCTATTTTTTGCTGGTAGTCTCACGATTCCTCGGTCCATCATCTTTTTCCCGCGGGTCCTATTCTTTTTTTCATTGGCCACGAGTGGAAAACCTTTCACTACTTCATCCTCTTCACTCGGAATATTTTTCCTTTAAAAAAAACCATCGAACGTCTCGAACGGAGGATGCAGAGCTCAGCTAAAGGATCGATTGAGATTCGCGCGAGAGAGAAAAACTTCAAGGGCGAGAAAGCACTTCTCTCTGCAGACGATCTCATGATTTTTTACTCAGGCTTTTGCTTTCGTTCGAAATATTTTACAGCGAGAAAGTAAAGCGCGTCGATTCCGATATTTTTACTCTTTGGAGATCAGTTGTAAACATTTTGAAACATTTTTCACCATGATTTTTAAAGCACCACTTTATATTAACGTTTATTTTACGTGCATTAGAACACTGAGCGATTTTAAATTGGACATTTTAATTGTTTTGTAATTTAATAAAATAATGTATGGACTCGATGGCCGGTTCCTATTTCAGGTGGGTAAAGATATAATTCTTTCTTAAACTTAAACCGTTAAGCAGATAATTCATACGAACATTGATTACTTCCTTTGAACTTGTTTATGTCAACGAAGAAACATATGGTCACTGAAATATGTGTAAATATATATAAAAGTTTACTTAGCGAATTATTTAGAAATATTCCGCCATTCTTGAAATGATTTTCGTATTTTTATTTTTCTGTTTGTATAGCGGAAATATTCTTTATAAGCCAACAAAGTCCATGCCTTCGTTTACTTTTTAACATGTTAACCTGTAATTACTGTTATAGTTTCAACTTACGAAAAGTATGTTATTTATATTATTTATTCCGTCTCTTTTCCAATGTTAATTTTAATTAACATTCAGGAAATTTTGTGTTATTCCCCCAACTTGATGTAAACAAATTTTTTTTAGATTATATCTCTTTTTAAGACCAGAAATTAACCAAAACTTCAACCGATAGTATTTATATTAAATATGGTATTAAATTAAATAAATAATAACTATTAAATAGTCAAAGCTGTTGATATGCTATACTTAACTATTTGAGTTTGCAAATAAGCTATTTTCAGTCAATGAAGTACAATGAAATGTAACATCTCTGTAAATATTGGTGCGATGTTTGGAGCATAGTTCGATTTTGAATAAATAAAATTTAAATTTGGCGCTCAAATTTGAATTCGTTTCTGCAAACTCAATTAATGTCGAGTGCAGCAGTAATTAAGCGCCTTCGCAAAGCAGCACGTTCGACTCTGCTATCGACGGTGTGTCTGATTTCAGGGGATTCCGAGTGCTGTGGCGCACTCTTGTTCCCTCTCAATTCCGCACGCGTGCCTCTCTTTTACTCGTGGGTCTCTTTTGCCATCCAGTTAACGTGCAACACAGTCACGTTAACTCAGTTTGGCAATGAAGGCAATTAGTTCGCAAACAACCCTTTTGTTAAACTTGAAGCGCAGAAACTAGCGACAGTGTCCTTTTGGACGTTGGATGGAGCAACGTGGTTTTACAATGTCTAACAATTTCCAAGTTACAAATTAGAAAATATTTCGCGAAAACCACGTTCCGGATTTAGAGTCCAAAATCTCGTCCCTAGACGCATCGATCGTCAAACTTTGGGCTAGTTTAAAACTGAATAATGAAGTCTGTGAAATGCTTAATTACGTATACGGAGTAATATTAAACAGTGACGTCGAATGGGATTCTTGCAGTTGTTTCATATAGTTGCGAATCGATTACAAATATATTGAATGTATATTAGAAATTTTTACATAATTTATTATATATTATTGCATAATACTTATTATACATCTTTTTAAGTAACGCATATTTTGTATAATTAAATAATTTGAACTCGTTCAAATCTATATCAGGATATTATCTACTTACAATTTGTTTGTTATCGATCAAATACATTTTAATCGTTTTAAAGATAATTTGCCACAGGTACACTAAATAACATTTTTTTAAAAATGTCCCATACTTCCAGGTTTCACTACATTGTTCCGAAAATTCTTATACTGACACGGAAAATTTGGACTGGTATACTAATTTTCCGTAAAACTTACAAAAATTTCTTTTTCGAGTATATCCCGCCCACACTGAAAGAAAAATTTACTATAGAAGGAATAGTCGATAATCAATAAGTCATTTTCATTATTTATGAAGTAAGACGTACTACGAGGGAATTATTTGTACTACTCGAATGTTGCAAGCGTTAGGACTAAATGAATAAATGTAATTTATTACATATTAGTGAAATGACAAGTTATGTATGTACATTTAGTTAGATTTTGACTGGATTACAAAACCATTTTAATTAATAAGAAAATAGATATCTTCCCTTTTTTATTCAGACTGAAACATAATCTGGTTTCGAAACTGAAAACAATAAACGTGTAACTGCAGAGGTTAGCGTAAAGTTGCGTGCGGTACATTCTAGTAATTTGTAAAATCAAAAAAGTATTGTAAGTAAAAAAGTATTGCGTAAAAATTAAAAGAAAGAGGGAACAAATATAAAAAAATGAAATACGTTTCATCATAACTCTCAAAATGGACATTGGACGAGTACGAGAGAATTATTTAAATAAACAATAAAACCTAAGCACCATTTATTAACACATTATCCAACTATTTTACAAATATTTGGTCCATTAAAACAATTCTCGTATATGCGACTTGAATCGTTTCAGAGGCTACTGAAAAAAATTGCACCGAATTCAATAAATCGCTACAACACTTGTCTTTCATTAGCAACCAAACGTTGTATGCAGGCAAATTATTCATGAACAAATTGTTTAAACAAAAAATATACTACAACATATCAAAAAGTTCCTCATCATCTTCATAAATATTTACCTAACTATTATTCTGATTACGTTGACGTTGAAAATGTTAAAACTAATATTTACATGTATAAAATTTGGAAGCTTTTTCGCGTTGATATTTGACATTTCATTCATGGCATTTAAAAATGACTATATTTTGGCATTGAAACTTCATGAAAATAAATCTGCGCTACCTATTTCTTGTTGACTAAAATTCGCTAGAAAAGGTTTTATCTTACTATGCAAAATAGTAGAAATGACTTTTGATTAGTAATTTGGACTGCATTTCTGTTAGTACAACTTCTTACTGCAGACGATAGTTCATTTGACTATGCGACAATAGTTATCCCGTCCATTTACTACACGAGGTAGTCGTTTTTTAGGACATTTCACTGTTTTTTAGGACATTTTCTCTCAGTGCATACAACGCGGTATGGACATTTTTGCAAAAAGAATTTTCTCAGTGCAAAAAAAAAACAATATTTTGATTATTAGTCACATAAGGATTTAAAAGAATCGGCTTTTCATAGTAAATTTCCTTTAAGGGTATTGATCAAACGAAGAACATTTTAATACATACATTTATGTACGATTTTGTGGCGGATAATACCGCCTCTATTATTTGTCTAGAACTAACACAGAAAAACAGAAGTTATAACATATAATTTTATCGCAGCACTCTCGTCACTTTCCTCGAACTTATCCTGAAGTTTCTAAATGATCCTATAAACGAAAAGATTCCCCTAATACCGGCAAATTCACATGGTTATTTGCCCAATAATGGCATTTTTTGTATCTTTTCTTCCCTTTCATATTCGATTGTATTGCTCGATTACGTTCACGTTACTAAGTTTCTTTATTTCTATAGCCATCAGTAATGACTGCAGCATATTGATGCCCGTTCTTTAATAAAACAGTAAATCGAAAAAATACGATGTAAAGCAGTATTACGATCAGCAGTAAAATTTACGAAATTACGTCACATATTTATGTATGTCTACCCCTAAAGTCCTCTTTTCAGATTTTACATTCGTGAGGAAATATGAACTCATGAATCTGGTTGGAGCGATATTAGATAAAATAAGCGGAAGATTGTGTTTAAAATTATTATTTTTCATATTGTTCTGCGATTCATATTGAAATAGTTTAAATAATATCTACTAACTAAACAAAAGGTAAGGATTGAATAGGTGTTTAATAGCTTGATTAGGTTAATCATAATCTATATTTCTCTGTTATTTTGAAAATTATTATTATTAACCGACCTTATTAAATTTCGGCTTTTAGTTAAGTCAACTATATGTTATTTGTACCAGTGAACTTGTAAATTTGTATGTTTTAGTGTAGAATAGACAATTATTATAAAAGATGTTGGTTTTGAAGCATATGCTTCATGTGGTCTTATAACCATCAAATGTGCTACATATAGTAGATCTCCATCTACTACCACGAGCAATGAAAATGTATTACTTTTTGCAGGCGTTTCGGACCTATTTAGATTGTTTTTTTTAACTTGTTAGAAATTTGAAGTGGTCTAGGCCTTGTACGATCACGATTTATGTACTCAATGTACAGACGGTAAGGAATCATTTTTGAGATTCAGGCACAGCAGCAAATTTTCATGTATGTAGTTCAAATTTGAACAATCCTTAACTTTATTTAAAGGGTTTTTGGCAATTTTATATGTAGCATTCCTGAAATTAGCCTGCTACACCAATTTGCTGTCGTCAGTGTCAAGGATCGCAACATCATTTCGATTAAACTCATGCTCGGTATCTAATCGGTGTTTAAGGAATTTCGTTGTGTAAGTCTGCGGATATTAGTTTCATGTTCTTTACTTCTTATTTTAAGACTTCTTTTCAGTTCACCTACCTACATAGGTGGCGTCATAATCATTGTATTTAATGCAATAAGCCGGATTATTTAATCATGCATAGAGGACAGAATGCTTTTATTAATATGTGTATCAATAAATTTTTTAGGATAATCATTATAAATTTTTAGTTTGCTATTATTCTGGAGTGGTGGATAATAGTTTTTTTTAGCAAGGAGATGGTGAGAGTTAGAGTTCATGTCTCTTCCAGAATAGGTTTACAAAACCAAACAGACCGAAGAACGCCGTAGTTTTATCCTTTATTTGTAACAGTTCTAAATAGATATAAATACTTAATATTAGAAATAAATATTAAATATAATCTGTGTATAATACTTTTTATTAAATGACTGTATAAACAACTTATAAAAATAATATAAGAAAATGGTTCTATGAATATTTGATAAAATTTGATTATTTCTATAAAGTTTCTAGAAAATCTGTATATGTCAGGTGAATAATAGGTTGGGTATTAGTGTCATATATTTAGAAATTCACAATAATTCGTTCCATATTCTGTCAAAATGTAAAGAGGTGGAAATCTCTGTAGTAATCGAGAAAAGAAGATAAAACGCCTAGGATCGGTGGCAAAAACTGAAAAACTGATGTTCTCCCATCGTTGGTTCAGTTCCTCCAACACATCAAGCAAGACGGGAAAAGGAACGGCACTGGAAATTGGTAGAAACTAAAATCGATCTACGATGCCCTATAAATTTTGTCGCACAGTGGTTTATTTTTCACATATTGTTATATTTTCCAGTGAGATGTACTTTTTGCAGAGGTGCGACTCATACTGTCAAAAAATCACCATTCTTTTTTCTCCCGATTCGAGTCGCGAACAGCTTCAACGTTGAAGTTGAACCACGATCTTTGGCAACGTGGTTGCTAAGATTTGTTGATTTTCAGATCAGTTACTCTTGAACCACCGTAAAATGTAGGTCACATTGGAAAATGTAAAATAAAAGTGAACAGGAAAATAAAATAGATCTGCTATGCATTCTTATTTCGTGATCTGGTTTTTCTTCATCAAGAATTATGACTTCGTACAAGAGATTTTTGTATAGTTTCTGCAGAGGTTGTGATAAATTTCACAACGAAGCTGACCTCGGATTATCGAAGAACCACCGTGGTCGAATTCACGATGCATCATTGAGGGTTTGATTTCTACCATTTTTCGGTTTATATATCGGCCTCGATCGATGTGTGGAAGGAACTGCGTGAGAAGTCCTAGAATGAATATTCGTTTTTCAGAGGTTCAATGCGTATCTTAATGTTTTCTCGATTAGCGAGGAGACTTCCATATTTTGAAATTTTGATACAATTTAGTTCTAATTATTATGAATGAGTGAATTTAATTCCGTTTTGAGTCTAACCTTTTCACCTTCTAAACTGATGTTTTAAAAACTTTATACAAAAATTGAAATTTGATAAAATATTTATAGAACCAATTATTTATATAATATTTATACGTTTTTTTATATGGAGACTTTAGTAAATTTTTATAAAATTTGTATAAACCTTTTCCACCTGGGATATTGATCAACAGACATGATCTTGATCCGTTTGAACGTTATGAATCCAACTACAATTTACATACCAATTGGTTCAATAAGTACATACTATAAATGACATGTGTCAACTATTCAAAACAATCCGTTATTTAATAATGCTACTATTTTATATTTCGTTTAATTATTTAATGTGTGCATCAACAGCTTGATTTTTTTAATGTTATTAAGATTCCACAACATCGAATGTAACCGTGATCCGTTGGTTTGCTGAAAGATAAATGACGAATATCCTGATCGTTCAAATCAGATGGCTACACAGAAAAACCTTTGCTTAAAAAAAAGGTTTATTATATGGCTATAATAGTAGATTATATTCAAATTTTGAGAGAACAAGAAAATACTGCGGCTTCTTTTAAGGCATCAGAAGACAATGTATTAGCATTATATATTGGCAATTTAAGTACGACAAAATTGTTTTCTAGAAGGATACCGTACAAAAACAATGGCGCAGCGATGATTCACGGCACTGCTGTGAGAACTTTAATAATTACTTTTTGAAAGGAATTGTCTACGTGATGAACGAAAATTGGATACATTCCAACAATTGAATATCAAATCGTTCATTAATTGAGTGGAAATATTTAGAAAGCCAAAAAATCAAACTCAAAAATTGGACTGAAGTTTGACTTCGTTGTTTTACAACGTACCATAAAAAAGTAAATATTTTAAATAAAAAAACAACGTTTTTATGCATCTTATGTTTAATACATTTCACTACAATAATTTTAGAGCGAAGCACAGGTATATATTGGCTGGCACATAGACTGACGCTTTTAGATCAGACTCTACTTTTTATTTAATCGCAAAAAAAATACTTATTTTCATGGACCTGACAAATTTTTGTCTAAAAAGGTTATGTCAAATAATGATAGTAATAATAAGAAGTTTTTATTGGTAAAGATAGAGAGTTACAAAGTGGCCTCACATAGCCAAAGGGCGAGTGATAATGAAAGCTGCTTTATAGACAGTCCAAAGTTTATGTTACAGACGACGAGCTGGACTGATTATGTTACTGTTGAAGAAATAGTGACATAACAAATAAAGATAGTAACACAAAAAGATATATATACAAAAGCAATCGATTATTTAAGTGTTCTTAACAAATTATCTCTTGTTCGATGAGTATCTTAATGATTCGCAATTGCCTTCCCCTTTTTGGTAGAATTCTCGATAATTAGCCTCGGCAGGACTACCGTGTTTTTATCTTTTATGGGTCTGTTACTTTTATCCGTACTTTTACTCTTCTATTCGACCTCTTGTTTCCTTTCTCCATACAGCAAGTCGCCATCCACGGAGCAACTTACGACTGTGATAATTGCCGGATTTATCGCTACCCGTAAATATCTTCCCAGTGCGAAAATTGCGGTAGCGGTTCGGTACCGCAGTCCTAGCTTTAATTATCTTCTTTCTGCCCTCGGAAGAGCCGTTTTCCCTTTCCGCGAGAAGCTCACGAGCATTTTGAGAGAAGAATGAGATTTCTTTTTTCTTTCGTATACTTAGAAAGTTCTCGAATTAGGAAACAGTAATAATTCCCTAGCGCAAAGTAGCCTATTGATGACACTGATCACCTATCTTTGTCATAAACCCATAACACATTTACAGTTAGAAATGTTTTGCACCTATTATCTTCGTCGACTTCAAATTTAACTTGAAGGTGAAATTTCCTTTTATTAATAGCGCAATACCACTCATTAACTGCTTTGAAAGAATTTACCAATATTTTGTTTTCATAATGAGAAAGAGTCATTAATTTTATATAAATGTAAACTATACATATACAAATAATACAGCGAAATAAGCAATTGCCTCTTAGAGTGGTAACCAAAAATTCAAGTGAACATTAAAATATTTCAGGTTCATTCAGTGGATTGGATTTAAATTGAAGCTCGTATTTCACATAAACCAAATATTAAACGATCAATATTCCCATTTTTAACAAAATTTCCGAACGAATTGATTCTGTTAGGTCTTATGTATTCGCTGTTGTTGTAGAAGATATCTTTTAAGGTGGAATATTCCTTTGATTAAAAGTGAAAATCAATATTAAATACTGTTGGAAACTAGCTAAAAATTCAATGCAATTTTGGGTTGAATAAATACTTTTTTATTTCATCTATAATTGAAGATTAACATTACTGTTAACAAGATCGCTACACTGAACAAAATCAACGTGGCACAGTAAAATTTCATATTTTGTTGCATAAGTTGCCAAAAATTTAAGTTTAACATTTGACAAATTTTGCAACACACATAGAAAAATATTTAATAAATTGAATTAAATGATGAGTTGAGTCGATTTATTTATTTATTGTTAACTCTGTTTTGAATTGTAGCCTTCCGTGGATAACTATGTGGAAATATAGATACAATATAAAATTACAAAATAAAGAGTCAGAAACTACGGGTGAGCGATTATACAAGAATAAAAGTGTACATTGAACTAAGTAAGTGTAGGTCGCCCGATTTACAGTACTTTTTTAAGTAACGAACATCTTATAGTAAATTAAAAGAATGCTATGGTATCTCATGAAGACAATACAAACTAAAGGAACAAATTTGCTCAGGATAATGTAAGCCCATATATCCGCGTCTTAGGATATATTATACATAGAAATAAAAAGACTTAATAATTAAGCAATAATACATTGACCTAACGCATCTAACTTAAAAAGTAATCACTTAAGTTTGATCCTAAAAGCTCTGATGTTGTCACATTTTTAAAGTAGGGTTCTTCGCAGTGGAATAGAGAATATATCGCAAGAATTTACCTCTGAATGGATATGGATTATGAGGTCTCTAGAATCAATTCTAGGTTGACGGTCATACACATTGTTACGTCTTACATATTGATAATGTAAATATGAGGGAGCTTCAGTTTCGAAATGATTAAAGACCATCATATCGATGTAGTACAACCGCCTTGACGATGCAGTAAGCCAACGAAGCTTGATTCTAAATGAAGTGATGTGAATGGTTTTCCAAAGATTAAAGACAAAGCGAATGCCTATGTTAAGCAACCTCTCATTTTGCAATTTTTTTGTGACTTTAAGATCATTGTAAAGGGCACATCAGTAATCGAAGTAAGGTATTATAAGTGAAGAAACAAGCTGCGTAAATCATGTGATAACATAATTTGATTAGCTCGTAGTTTCTGAGAAACGTTGTAAAATTTCTTTGAAATGTGGGTTATTTGCTGGTTCCAAGAAGGCGTTGAGTCAAAAAACTCCTCAATTTTTGCCGATTTTACCCAAGGGTTAGGCTATCCCCGAATAAGTATAGCTGTCATCGTAATTAGGTCATAAGAGATTATATAATGAGGGGTGTCCACTAGCATGGCTTTGGTCTTCTGTAAGTTGATCATGAATTTATTGTCAGCAGTTTATTTCAACGAAATATGAAACATGAAAAGTTCATTGATGAAAATAATCATGTATAAAAAGATTATCATAGTAACCGCAGTAGTAATTTTTTTAGTTAAATAAACTGTTAATAATGTCAAGAAATTCTAAGCATATTCTGGAATTTTGTTTCCAGCACATGATCATTAAATTAAATTTCAACAATGAACACTTCCAGACGTAAAGGTCAAGGTCCATTAATCCATTAAATTTTATGGCATTTTCAACAGTAAATCTAGTAATTAAAAGAAAATATATGGCAAATAAGAAATTGTATTTTGTCATTAATTATTCCTACTATTAAAGTAGAGAATTGTGATTGATAATTAATTTGCATTGATTTTTTCGTTGAAATTTCTCTATTATTATTATATTCCAAAGTTTTATGTAAAATGCTAATGCCCTATTGATTTAAGAGTAATCGATAAAGAATAATGGTAATTTGTACCGTAAAGTTCGGAGAAGCCTCTAGAGAAGAGGTTTTTATTTCCCGTTGAAGACGAGGGCTTGTGGTCTTAAGAGTTTATTAAATAATGCCCGCAAAATAAATACATTTTAGGCTAATGGCCGTTTTCTTCTTGATTCCCCTTTACCTTCATTTTTTCTTGGGTTTTGTCGAGAGTCGGTGTTATTTATTTTGATCGTCGTAGCGGGGAACTCGAAGTAACTGCCACCCTCTGTTTCCCATACCACTTGTCGCAAGCGCATCTCGTAATATCTTTATTTTTATTAAGCTCCTGTGCGCCTAGGAGAGTGACTCATATATTGGGTCCTCTTTCTTGTGTTTTTTCGCAGACCAGTGTGGTGTCTTTCGTAATCGGGGTAATATACGCCGGTGAGATCGTAAAAAAGGATATGCTGAAAGGCTGTATTTTTCGATAGCTGGAAGAAGGTGGGATTATCCTCGGGTTTCTTTTCCTATAAAGAATATCAAATATTAAAACGAAGAAAAATTCTAATTTATTTTTAGAAAGTTATGATTATTATGACTAGAAATGGTAAACCTTCTGAAAACATGAAGAGATTATGATATGGCACTTTTTGACATATTGTTGCCTCTAAAAACAAAAGCATAAGGCAGCAAATTGTGCGTAACACACATTTGGTAGTTTTTTTTCGTAATCAGGGAAGTAAGTGAAATAAAAGTTTCTACGACTTCAAATTCTAACACAATTCAGTTACACTTTCGGTGTGAAATTTAATTCCAAAGGAGTAGAAATCGGTTGAATTGGAGTACATTTTGAATCCTTTGGAGAAAATAGTACACTCCTAATTGGGTGTGATATTAATTACTTACGAAAGTTCAGTTGGAAAGACGATGTAGCAAC
Source organism: Trichopria drosophilae (assembly GCA_030407085.1). NCBI lineage: Eukaryota > Metazoa > Arthropoda > Insecta > Hymenoptera > Diapriidae > Trichopria > Trichopria drosophilae. The sequence goes on from CM059583.1 coordinate 167,408,573, forward strand.
AATAGATCTGTTAACGAATAATCTAGTATATTGTAAATAATGTAGGTTTACTGGTCAGTTTCGGAACTTAAGGACCCATATTACGTATGTATTAACGCATTAAGTTCCAAAAGAACGAATTTTTCTTTAACTCTTCAGATGTGAGTTCTGATGTGTACTCAAAAATGAAAACATTTTGGACTTATCATTTCTAACTTGAAATTGATCATACTTTCCTATTGTGCTCTTATAAATTAAAAACAATACGATCGAAAAAAAATACAATCAATTATTTCACAAAAAGTCTGATTTTCGCCCCGAATTGGGCCTCGTACGCTAAACTTCAAAATGTTCGAGAGCAAAAATTAAATTTTAAAATGGCAATATCTAATATGGCGGAGTGAAGCCGAAAATTTAATAACATTTTTTATTTTGCCATGCTTAACAAGTTAAATTGATAAATTCTTAGTAAAAATATGTCGGCAGCAATACTTAAAATCCCCGAGAAACAAGTTTCATGACAATCTGATAAATTTTTAATTTTACGTCCGCCATATTGCTTCCACCATTTTGAATTTTTTAAAACTGACTTCATATTCGTAATCATCAGCTTCAAAGCTATGAATACCAGACTAACTGGAACCTCTTTATTATTAAAATATTGCTACCAACAATTTATTTACAAAATCAATGTTTTTTCAAATTCGTTTTTAGTGTTTTAAGGGCTACCTACTTTATATGACGATGCAAAAATTTACGCAATAAAGTGTCAAATTTCGTTGTTTTTTCTGAAATTCATTGTATAGTTGTAGGTGTTACTCCCGAGTAACACTCTGATGCAAAGGGTTCAAAAATAATTTCAAATCAACTCATGCCAAATTTCAACTAACTCGATTAAGAATTGGTGGATAACAAAGGGGAAATGTTAACAAAACGCTTATATCAACTTTATTGCCTTTTGTTTTATGTGATGGCTCAAATTGCTATGTATTAACTGAAACAGGATAAACACAAAAATCTGCGAAACTGATTACTACTTACTATAAGTCAGCTCGAGGGCTAAGGCAATTATGTTATCCAGGCCATTTTCATTTAAATAAAACATGTATTTTAAATCATTTTATTGTTTTCTCGATTTTGAGTTACTACAATCAAATTCCAGGTTATAATCATAGAACTGAAAGACCCACAAGTGATCATTTCACTTTATTAGGAACTTTTCCTGTTTAAATCATGCCATATTGGATCAAACATTTTGAATTTCTAATTTATGGGCTCAGATTCACAATCAGCGAACCCCAAATCTATATGGAAGTCAAGGTTAAACAAATTATTTTAATAGAAAAGTTTCTAAATCAGCTAACGAAAATAATTAAAAAAATTCTTCAGCATTGCTTAAAAATTGATGCACATAACGCCATCTCGTACATATTAATCTGTATAATAACATTTTCAAGAATGGGCTAGTAAGGAAGACTTTTGCACATTTGTGACTGAAGTTTAAACTTTCCGAGATTTGCCCATATATGTACCACCGCCGCAAAGGGTTAAGAATTAACATTGTAATAAGTGCATTTACTCTGAATAATTATGGAACGGCATATGGCACCCATGAAAACACCATCTACTAAAATTAAAGAGATGATACAATTTTTGACAAATCAGTTTCTAAAAATTGTAGGGCTTATAAAAAGCTTGAAAATGAACCCTCACTCATCGGAATAACTTAAAAGTGAGCTGAGTTATTGCAAAAAAGTACTTTTTTAAAACTTCAATGGCTCGTCACTCAATTTTTGAGCCTGGGATCCAATTTTTGTAGAGGGATTTTTTGTTTGAAATGTAACAGAGAATAACCTCCTGACGTATTGCTGGTCTGTTCTTGAACACCCTGTATATAAAGAAGTTGTACTGTACTTATAATGTGCGATAATGCGTACATAAATGAAGTTCATGTATCTGGAAACGTTTATCTGAAGTTCATGTACTTAAGACACTCTATCACTGGGTAATAAAAACTTTTTATAGGTTTGGAAACTGCCTTGTATGTTTATCGGTTCAGTTAATGTGTTTCTTCTTCATCTTGCGTACTCATTGGTTTGAACGTATCTGTAGATGTAATGGTTAAGAATAATTTTATTTTGCATTCATTTAAATGTTAAATTATGGGGGTTGAAAATCACATAAATGACAAAATCATTGTTAGAGTTAATATGAGAAAAGATATTATTGAAATACCGTAATGTGTACTATAAGGTTCTAATGTAAATTTGTATAAGTACCATTATCGTCACGAAACCTTGCATGGCAAAATTACCTCGGTTATACTGGTTTTAAAACAAAATACATCAATATTTTATAATCTTTAAGACATCAATCATGTTTATTGTTGTAAGATTTATGTTGTTATGGTGTGTCTTTATAAACCAGTAATAATATCTTCTCACTCTTGTGAATGAGGTGAGATAACTAAAATGCTGTTGGAAAAGCCGCGAGAAATTGCAACTTATTAAATATTATTTTCATCGATAAAATGCTTTCTATTATAGATGCACTATTTAATTTATGATTGAATCATTTTAGCCGTATAAGAAATAATAGAGACTGACGCACTCGCCGAATATATTGAATCTCCAACTGTTATTTTAAATAAAATTAATCTAAAAGTCATTTAGGATCAATTTTAAAATTGCTTTTTAAATTAAAACTCATTATGTTGCATACGAACTCGAAATTTAAATTGCAGTATTCCATATGATCATTTAAAATTTATAAAATTTGTATGTTTGAGATGAACTGCACCTTATGGGTTTTGGATACTGATTAGACAGATATATCCATATTCAATATGGCAAATTCTATAACATACACGTTTTCGAAATTGGAACTAAATTGGAAGTTTATACACAACAACTTCAATATACAATTCGACAAAATAAAATTTAAAGAAAATAGATTTTTGCTTACATTAGTCAAATTCACAAATTGCACTTCAAAAATTCAATTACCTAAATACATTTAATTTTTTGTCTCTTAATGTAATTTCATTGATTTGACACGATTTTAAAATAACCTAACATATCAACCACTTTCAATAATACTTCGAAATCGATTTTCTAAATGACCAATTGTAGTAATATTTATAAACTAGCAAAATAATAATAATTTGTGTGCATTTCAGGTATACTAAATTGTAAAATTAATTAATATCTTTATATGATATTGCAGGAAAAATATATAGACGTGATTGACTTTTCGTGGATAATGTATAATCGTTCTATGATATTTAACTAAGGGCGTCCTAATTCACAATAAAAGTGTCTTCTCTGGAGAGTCGTTGTGGGAGAAACATGCAATAGCAATAAACGTTGTAAATAACGTAATAAGAGCACCGACGTAATAAAGTACCGAAATTAAACGAGCGAATTAGTTTTTATAAAAGACCGTTTTTATTTCTTTCGTTTTCCTTGCGAAAGAGCGAATGGAACATAATTTTCGTACATTTTCTTAATATTGTTCGATATTTCTAGCTGTTACTTTCTTTGTTCGTATAATTTCTGTTATTAATGTGCGAATTTTCATTACTTCTTTCAATTCATTACAAGTCTTTCATTGCTCACAACCAGTGTGCAAGATAATTGGTCATATGTTGAATTCTGCAGAAAGCACAAAAGAATGTCTAGCAGCGATTTTACGTTTTGATGCTTTAATACAAATAAATTTAATACAAAATATATTTTTAGGGTCTTTTTTTTATTTCTATATCTTTCTAATACTTATTGCTAAACCAATCAATAAATCCATTTTTAAATGTCAGTATTACATCGGTTTTTGAATATCGTAAGTATTATTATCGTTTAAGATTTGGTTTGATAAAGTTATTGAAGTTGACAACATAAAGATAGATAAACAACAATCGGGCTATCGAAAATAAATGTTAGTCCAGGAGTACCTGTGTTGCCGCAGCCTTTTATATGTCCCCATTTGAAACAATGTTTTTTATGTATTTTTGGCCGCTGAACACGAATATTTTGGGTGGAATGCTCAAAAGTTGGTGGTTAATTGTTTGTAACATTTTTTTAAAACAATTTAATAATTTTGTTCTTTTTGCCCCGGAAAAAATATTGTAATGGTTTTTGGATAATTTTGAACAAAAAAGGTCCGCATTAACTTCCTCGTAGGACGATAACTTTTCGAGATAAAAATTCGTAAATTTTAAAATAAAGTCGTTTTCGCCATTTTGACCACACCAATACCTATGGTTTTTTTTAATCCACCTAGGCTTAAACCTTTCTTCTATTACTATACTTAAGTAAAATATTCGATTTTGAAATTTTTTAAACGTTTTCATAGTTGTTGAGACGATAACTTCCGGCGGTTTCGCAGTGTAGATATGAATTTCGTTTACATATCCGTACATGAAGATTGCACATCTATCCTCGTATTTTTAGCATCCGAATCTAATATTGCTTGATGGAATATAATAAAGTATTCGATTGCTTATAACAATTGTTCATAAAAATCTGTTTTCGAATGATTTTATCGAAAAGTTGTTTTTTTAACTTTAATTTAAAAAATATGTATCTTACATTAATTATTTGTGAATGTCGACTTTTTATTAAGCGAATTTTTATCTCGAAAAGTTGTCGTCTTACGAGAAAGTTACTACGGACCTTCTTTATTCAAAATTACCCAAAAACCATTAAAAAAATTTTCAAGTCATTAAAATTTAATAATATATAATAATAAAATAAATAATAAGGTAATAGAATTGATATATAAATCCTATAATTCTTCACCATCATTTTCATTCAAATATGCAGTGAAACTTTTTTTACAAAAATGTTATTTGTAATTTTGCAGTATTAGAAATAAGTAAAATCGCAATTAATGAGTATCACAATTATAAACAAATGATGAAACACTTATCTGTTTGTTGGAAGTCACGTCATGTAACGTTTGTTAAATGTTTAAAATTATGATTTGCTATTGTTTAATTCTGTGGGAATAATATACGTTATTGTTATATTATAACGTGGGAATAAATTTTTGTTAAAAACTACAAGGCATTAGCACTATTATATAGCAATGGACTAGACAATATCGAAGTTTGTCGACAAACTTTTTGAAATTTGGTATGTTTAGTTCTCATTCGGATAGATAATATAGATAAAATATTGCTCTGTAATTTCGTTAGATGAGAATTCACTCTTTATGGCGTGAAAATTGAGCCATTATAGTGAGTGAATTCTTACGCCATACACAGGAAATTTCAATCTATAAAGACTGAATTTTCACTAAAAAAGTATAGTATTTATATAAAATCTAAGATTTTAAAATTAGCAACAATCGAACGCTGTAATTTCCGCAGAAAGGAGAATTTCGAAGATTAAAAAGAAAACATTAATAGCGGAGTTGTACCTACATTTATTAAACGTTTCTTTATTTCGGCAAATTGTAGGTAACATATATATACTCGAATGAACATTTCTGGGTCAATGCATAGGTTTTGCTAAAAAGCACCAGACTTGATAGTTCTTTAATGTCATTGTTAGAAATATTTAAAAAACGTGTAGTAATTATTATAATAAACAACGCATCGCGGTTTTTGAGATGATTTCGATTTTTGACATAAAATTTAAAAAGATTGATATATATATACAACTAAATATCACTCATTTATTTCTGAAAAAGCTTTTAAGAACTTCAATGTGTATGTTTATTTTACAACCTTTCTTTTCAGTGCAATTTCATGAAAATGAATAATTCACATTTGAAACACTAGTGGTATTCAAGAAATGGTATTTTTTTTATTTTTTTCGTACGTTATATGTTTGATACTATCGTTTTCATGAAAGGCTGAACTGTTTATTATCTTTTCTTAACTTTCTGAACATTCTCTGGTTGGGATCTTTTCTGTTTTATTTTATACGTAAAATTCCTGTGTGTATAAAAATCCGTTTTCCTATTACAGGTCAATCGCACGTCGTCTTATCATCCACCTCTGAAGAAGATTGTAAGAAATGTCACTGGGATTCCTGAAGCGAATAATACGGCATTCGAAAAATGTAATATTCATGGGTTGTAAAAGTTCAAAGAGAAATGAAATACGAATAAAACAATTGTATTAAAAGCGTGCAGTATTTTTTATTACTTGAATTTTATCGAAGATATTACGTGACACTTCGTAAAATCTTCAGCAATATAAAAATAATGAATTAATGTTAACAAGGATGAAAAATTGGAATATAAACTTTTCTTCTTAAGGAATTATATTTAGTTAGAATGCAATAATTAAAGTATATTCTGGATATTGTTTAGAAATTTCAATAGCCGTAATGGCATGTAATTATATTTTTTGAGCACTGATGTGTATAAATAAAAAGTATATAACGAGCTTTCAAATTAGTAAGCAAACAAAATTATGATTTTTCAAAACCTTTATTGTCGTAACCAAACAAGCTCTGTAATTGCTGTAGGGAATTGAAGGTTTAGGGAATTTTTTGTTTTTAAATAATTTTTTTCCTACGTCGAGAAATATAGTTATCTCGGATTGCAAAAGAAATGGACTTCTGCCCTTTTTCATACCATCAAAGGTTGATGGCATATCTCTAGAACTTTTTTCATGTAACACGACATGTATTATGATAACTTGAATATGATAAAAAATATTGGATCGATTTTATGACATTTTAAATGTACCTAATGTTTCAATATTTAGTTCTTATATAGAGTACCTAATGTTTGTTATGCATTATATTTATATACGAATTACGGATCAATGGTGAGATTTAATTATTTATTGTTTAGTTTACGCTGTACAGTCATTTTAAAGAAACTTTGTAGTGTTTGCTGTCTACAGAACAAGTAATTAAGATTACAAAAATGTGAAAAATCTTAAAACACTGATACTTCTGATAAATGAGTGAAAGGAGGAACAGTAAAATTTGCGTGATAACATTTTCCAAAATTTGACTTTTAAGTAATTATAAGCTCCTGTTCCTTCATAAAGACATTTTATACGTGACTGTACAGCTCTTGTATTATTCTTCGAATAATAACGAGTGTTTTGAGTTACGCCGGTAGAAATGTGTCACTTATGTGGGTAAAGAATAAAGTGAATCAAAATATGGAAAATTAAAACGTAACTTCCGTCGTGAAAAATGTAGAATAATTTGTTACCTCATTCTGAATTTTGTTTTTAAAGTTTTATATGTTAACTTTTTCTTTTCATAATAAAATTCATTGATCACAACTATTTATTTTGAATTTTGACTGACCGAACAATATAATAATAGCTTTGTATTATTTATTGATATTATTTTTTCTATTAAATAACAATTCCTATATTTGACTTGATTAATATCCAGGGAAATGTGAAAGACGACTCACGTCTAAATATAACCACGTAACGAAACAATTAATTAACACATCTAAAATAAGAATATTTGGGTTTAATATGATTTTTAAAAAAATTACGGTAATACGTATAATAATTTGAATAATATGAGTATATGAATTTTCAAAGCATAAAATATGTAAAAATATTGATGAATATTAATTGTGCCGATTATTACCACAAAACTCTTCTCATAGTGAGCCTTATATTAATATTGCGAAGTACCTGAGACGATCTTTAGGATGTGGCCACCCTTCGTTAATAATTAATGACTAAAGATTTCGGAGATATTCTTTCTTTCAGTAAAATAACGTAGGGGTGGCTGAAGATGTGCACAGCGGACGTGATGTTTTAAAAGCTTGTCAGTTTATTCCTGAGTTTTTTTTATTCCCATCCCGAACTGAATATTCATGACCGCCACGAAAACAATTAGAGTCACGTCGAGCACGCGAGAGCTTAATTATTTTCAGAATGAACTTCGTTTTCAAATGCGTGCTTCTCGACACAGACTTTATTTTCCATTTTACATTCACCGAAGAATACGTCTTTAGTTAAAAGCTTTTGTTTTAAGAAATGGAATTACGATTACGTTCATTCAAGCACTTTCGCCGTCGTTCTTCACATAAATTTCATCTCTTCATTACTGAACTTTACATGAATGAAAAATTAATGAACGTCAAGGTTTTTATTGTAATATATTTGTTAGCTATACATTATTATAAATAGCAATGATGAAGTTACATTGAAAGAAGCCTTAAAACTTTGTTTCGTCTATGACCATCATTAGTACATAAGTTAATCATTGTTATCAAAAATAATGAGAATATGCAATTAATTTACAAAAAAATGATGATATTTTATTAAAACTAACTTCCAATTTTTAGATCAGCTAACTGCCTTAGTTGTGTTTTCACTTCAAAGAAAATATTTCATGAGTGTACCATACAAGCATGTGCTTAATTCACCTAGAAATGTGAGTAAGTGAGGTAGTGACAAGTGCATTGTAAAACTTGTCTAAAGTAATAAAATATCAGCTATTAACCAAAGTTAAAGATGTGATCAATTTGTTCTAAACTAATCAATTAGTGGCTATTGACGTCAGATGCTTCAGACTGCGCATGAAATAGTGGAAAGATGGTGGAAAAATGAAATAACCTCGTCTGAAAAAGATTTTTTACTGTATTTTTTAGGAAATATTTTATGATATTTGTAATTGATACGTTATAACGTATCAATATTGACCCTATATATTGCTGGAATAGCTGAATATTGACATTGCTGAAAATTATCTACCAATATCTATTTAACAAACAGTTTCATCAAAAAGAATTCAGATTTACTGAGAATTATTTTCAGTGTATACCATCTCACGGCTTCAGTATATTTTTCATGTAAGGTACGTAAAAACTTAGGATCAACTATATATGCAACGTCTCCGTTTTAATCCGATAGCTTGAGATCCGATCAAGCTTAAGCGTTAACGGAACATTTAGCAGCAACTCTGCAATGGTCACGAGTAAAGTTACGACTCAAGATGGATTTGTTCACTTGCGAGGAACGAACGACTCGTGCGTCTGACTGCAGGCGCAGCCAGTAGATGACACGTGTTTAAAGAAAACGCTCGTAAAACGAACTTAATGACCGAAAGTTAGTAGCTATTATTTGAGAAAATGTAAGTGCACCTGCAGACGAATTTCAGGGTCAATGTTCGTGAAAAGTCTGTTGCTCGGATCGTTAATAGAAGTTTTTTAAAAAGCTAAAATATATGAAAATAATGGTTGGAAGATCAAAATCGAATTCAAGACAAAAGTAATTATAAACTTTTGACGAATAATTTAAATAAACAAACTAAAATGTTTGCAGTACACATTCTTTTTTTTTAGTTTTCCACTCTTTCCCTTTTGATGTCAGATATTTCAAACTACTCCGAAGATGCTGGAAAAATAAATTAACCTTATGTGGAAAAGATTTTATAATTTTTTAAATTATCTTTTTAATTTTCGGTAAAAATGGATGTCAAGTTGAACCCGGAATCTTACAATTATTCATAGTTTCATTCTGCTGAGTACGTAGTAGTGTGTTCAATATAAATATTTCAGATTAGATTGAAAATCATCATGGCTTCACCAGAGGTAAATTACGGGTTATGAATTTATTTTTGTTTCCTGATTTCGTTGCAAATGCCTTGACCATATTAACTTACAAGTAAAGATACTATCGACTTTCTAAAAATATCGACACTATAAATCATTGCATCCTTTTAAGTAAAGTTAGTCAGCTTGGTTTTAGCAGCTCCTGTTTACGATGGCTTCAGTTTTACTTTAGGAATCGGACTCAACGAGTAAAAATTAAGGAGAGTATATCATCGTCCTACTTAGTTCCTTCAGATGTACCATAGGGACGTAGGACCTACTGACTTAGGACCAATTCTGTTTAATTTGTATACTAAAGATGTCGGTAAATTTATTCGATAATCACATTTTTTTGTTTTTGCTAATAAACTCTGTGTAACTTTTAATGGATTCATTAAAACTAAAGAGACTTGGAATCGCATGGATGGCTTAGCAAAATGTAGTGAATTTAAACATTAAAAAATGTAAATGTGTGAATTTTAGTCGGCATTCACAAAAATTTGAATTTGCTTTTGAATTAGACTTTAACAAGAGCTATAAAACATACTACTCTTGATGTAATTGTTAACGATAATTTTTTTTATTGATCATATAAATTCATATTTAAAGGCACTTAGGATATTTGGATTTATTCAGAAGGCTACTAAAGACCCCGGCTGAAACAATTACCATGATATTGCCAAAGGAAAGGGTAATTTCCAACGATCAAATCATTACACTCATATCATGACGTGTTCTTGTGTATCGTCTCCTAAAATTTTCCTTGGGAGCCGATTTAACTGAACTTTTTCCGATTAGAACCACGCCCATATCCCATTTGAAACCCACGGATTATTCATGAAACAACATATCGACGTTACTGTTCATTCTACGTTTCCATCTCTACACTTACACTTCCGTCGAACAATCTGAAGCAGTTATTGGAGACTTAACTCTAACATATTATTAACAAAATTGTCATCGAATTATCTGTCTGAATACTATTTAGATTAGTTCATTTCGCTGTTTAGTGTTAGAGTCTAAAGATTCAAATAAACGTACAATTCTCCCGTCCATGTTATAAGAGAGAAATGTAAGATTTTTGGAAACTACTTAAACTGTAAACAATCTCAAAATTACGAAAATATAAATTGTCTATAGGAAGTATAACTGTTTATTCTATAAATATCTTTGGAGCTAAGATGTATTCTTATATTCAGGAACAAGACAGACAAGTCAGAAACAAGTAATCCTCAATTCAACCAAAATATTGTTCATATCAGCTATCACTTTTGGCATACAAACAACATATGTGTAACAATTTTAGCGATTGATTTAAATAGTGAGTCTCAAAAGATTAATAGAAATTTGGCATTCCAGAAAGAGAGCTAAAATACTTATTTTTTGTTATTCGGGTGTTGTTAACGATGACGATTACTGAAGTGTGTTGCGAAATGTGCATTGAAGAGAATATCGAACAAAATAAAAACCTCACCCACATACCTATGGGGAGTGACTGCAGGAGCATTCTTCTCGACAGAGAGACTATTTCGAATGGATTTACGATCCCGTAAAAAAGAAGATTGTCCCTGAAACGTTCTACGCAGTTCGACAATGTCGATTTTATGATTTGGCCCGTTGTTCCATCACAGCAATGTTCGACGAGGAAATTTCACCTGGGTTTCACCCTTATGCGCCTAGAAAACGCTGGGTGGGTATAAAAGCCACCAGCATTCACCACAATATTCTTTAATCTGGAAGTACAAAAAGATGGTATGCAAATTTTTTAACATGTAATGTTAGTGGTTTTTTATAGTCTCTCTGATATTAATTTTGAAATTCTTCTCTCTAAGAAGAGAGTATCATTTGAAAATTGGAAACATTGAACAGCCTTTTTTATTTGTAATTTAAATAAAAATAATAATTTATTTATACATACCACCAGTCTTACATTTTCATTAGTAGTAGAAATAATCTACACATTGAAATGGTTCTTGTAAAGAATTATTATTATCCATATTGAATTATTAAATTGTCCATCATTCATAAAAAGCGCGGTGTCCTTACAATCGTCAATATATCTAAGTTCCTGTTAATGATTTCATGATAAAATTCTTCTTCATCTATAATAAATTTTCTCGGACATGAAATTGAGGTGACCAATGGACACTTTATAGAAATTGAAAATGTTCTCCAAAATTGGGTTGACGCGATAGCAACTATCCAAAATGTTTGTTTATTCATAAATTTAAAAGTTTCATGTTTCTTATAATTCTAGATTTGTCATTGAGTTAATTTGATACTTACCCCTTTCAGGATCCAGGCCCTAAATTCATTTCAACACAAAATTCAATATCGTGGATTTTTATAAAAAGATACGATAAACAACTCAATTTGTTTGTTCATAATTCTTTTTAATTACTTCGCTGAATACGAATCTTATGTCATGTTTAAAATTATGTGATTTCAATATGGAGAACGAATTTGAAAACAGTGAAATTTGCTTGAAAATTGTTGCTTGGAGGTTTTCGTGCGCTGAATATTAGTTTGATAATAGTATATTATGCAACAAGGGCGACAATGTTGATCTTCGATGAGTATGAAGTTTGGTGTCCCAGCGAAGCGAATTCCATACAATATTTTTTGACTGATGTACGTGGAGCTCGATTTTACGCTGAAAATGTCGCCTTAGATTGTAAAATCGAGTTGTACCCACGGAGTGATAATAAAGTCCGTGTGTCGAACGTTATTTTTCGGTACTGAAAGCTGTAAAAATTCGATTTCTTGTACTACATTTAGTCCATATGGGGTATATTTTTGGCAGCGCAGATTCATGTTACACGTGATCCGTGAAATTTCATTTTACGGACTAAATCTAGGCTGTAAAATCGGACTTTACGGCTACAGTACCGCAAAAATTATTTTAAAAATTCAAAATGGCGGATAGCACGATTACATTGTAATGATTTGGAGCGAGATTTCAAGGATAATTACAATCAAACATCGTAGGGAAGATAGTTTGATTGTTTAATATTTTATCGAAATCTCTTTATTAGATTTTTACCATAATAATTCTCTTAAAGATGAGATCGTTATAATGTTTTCTTAATATATAAAATACGACTTCTAGCAAATTTAGATTTAGATTTTAGAGAGTTTTCGACCTAAAATTAATTTTCTCGGAGACAACGTTTGGCCAAATATGATGTTTTGTAGCGAGGTTGGTTTCGAAAGACAAAGCAAGTTGGATTACCTATAAGACCATCTCGCAGCTATTATATTATGCCCTCGGAGGGTCCGAGTGGGGTTCGCGTTATCCCGATAAAATGGTTATACGAGCTCGACGCAACGTCTTTGAATTTACGAAGCTATAATTCAAACTGGCGCCCCCGCAACGGAGAATTATCGGAGACCGCTTCTCGGAGCCGCGAAGCAACCCTCGGGATCTTGGGGATGCTTGCCTTCCATTCTTACCACACAGAGATACGCCATAGCCTCGTCTGTTAACGTCGAAGTAAACGGGACAAAGAGCGACGTTGCTTTCGCTATTTGCAATTCGAAGTATTCGCGAAGTTGTCGCCGTCGTCGTTTCCACCAGGAGGACCCCATGAAAAGTTTGGCAATAATGTCAACTGCTCGCACTACAGATTTCATTGGCAGAAACTTTTTTCTCCACAAGTATTATTATTTATTTTACATAATTACTAAATTCTCCACAATTTCTATTTTTGAATGTTGTAATGATCATCGTAATGTTTTTAACATTTATTACACAGGACCACTCTAAAACATTAATATACCTTGAATCTAAATTGTTTTTTTTAATTTGTCAAACCAGAAGTTTGAAACGATTAACTCGGGCCTGTCATTTCATCGGTTAATTTTCCGAAAATTCATGTCAAAAAAGTTACTAGAAATTAAAAGACTGAAAAAACTAAAATATGTATGGATAGACAAGCACCACAAAGCATATAAAATATACAGGGTGGACCTCGGCTGGCGGGTCATAGGCATTCCATGTTAAAGAAGTAACTAGATCAGCCGACTAATCACGCGGTATTTAGAACTTGTCGGCTTTGCTACAATTCTTAATTCTGTTTTGATATGCATTGTGAGAAATTAAAATTCTGTAGCAAACCCTAATTACCACGGGATTAATCGACTAATGATCTAGTTACTTCTTTAACATGGGATGCCTATGACCCGCCAGCCGAGGTCCACCCTGTATATAATTTATATCAAAACAATAATAGCGTTAGAAAATGTAATTACAATACATACTACAAATATCAACACAAACACACCAAAGGAAACATAACCAAGTGTCATGGAGAATTGAGACAACAGTGTCGCAACTGAATGAATTACACGAAATTTTTACTAATAGTAATGAGTTTTTTCTAGGAATATTAATCTCTAGGGATCAACGAACATATCCACATCTTGCTCGACTACGAAAAAACCCGGGAACGTCTTGAATCGGTCGAATTTGTACGGAGCAACAGATGCCTTACGAAAATAGTTTATTGAAAAAGAAGTCTAGTAATTGTCAAGCGTTTTTTTTTGTAATATAAATCTCTAGGGACCAACGAATATATTCATGTTTTGCCCGTCTGAGAAAAAACCCGGGAACGTCTTGAATCGGTCGAATTTGTACGGAACAACAAATACTTTAAGAAAATAGTTTATTTAAGAAAAAAAGTCTAGTAATTGTCAAGCGGTTTTTTTCGTAATATCAATCTCTGGGATTCAACGAACAAATCCACATCTTGCTCGAATACGAAAAAACCTGGGAACGTCCTGAATCGGTCGAATTTATACGGATAAAAAATTTTTTAGTTTTTTCGGTCTTATAATTTCTTGTAACTTTGTTGACAGGCGGAACTTTCGGAACATGAACCAATTCACTGGCAAGTCCGAGTTAATCGTTTCAAACTTCTGGTCAATGAATCTAAGATGCTGGGTCGGATAAGTTTTTGGTCGCTAAAAATCCATTGTCCAATTTCTTCCACCCCATTAGTTTGTTAAAATGTCCAAAAAAGGATTGTGGTAATTTGAGGATGGGACATATTAAAAATCTTAAATGATGGGCTAAATTGAACAACGGATTCATTTTCAGCGGCAAAAATCGAAGAATATAATAGACCCATTAACTGTGATCCATGATATTCGAAAAACATTTGTTGAGGTCCCAATTTGTTGATGTAAAAAATCTGCATTTAGAGTTTTGCATAAAACGGTAACAGTAAACACAAATACTATTACACTACGGAACACAGTAGAGGTAACCTAGTAAAAAAATTGATTTAAATTTTATTAAACTTCGCCCCAAACGAATGAATAAAAAAAGTGATCAAAATAAGTTCACTTTTTTATACATTCCATGATGTACAATTTCTTGCCAATTAACGAGAGATATATTACATATATTACAGATATATTTAATCCCTTTTTTATTTGTTTTTATAGACGAGCAATTGCGATTGTACTGTATGGATTCATATCGTATCAGATGTCGATCAGAATAGAATCACTTTTGAATTTAAATCCAATCAAATTCAACGTTCTACTGCCAATCTATGCTGTCATCTCAAATTATTCAATATTTTATACTAATATAGGACAACAAATTTCTGTAAATGATTGTATCTGGTATTTGAAAATTTGAAGTCCGATAAAATTTAAAAACAATTCTATGAAAACTTTGCTAATAATCCTGTAGGGAACATCGTAATAACGTTTGCAAGACTGCAGCGTAACTTTTATTCGCATATATTATTCACATTTTATACCATTTATAGTCTACACATCCATACGTTCAGCTGCACTTCTTTAAGCGCTACAAATGATAATATATTTGCGTGGAGTCGAAACGCTTAAGTAACGCTTCGAGAGGCATCACGTGAGTTAAAGATTCACTTAAGCGTATCCTGACAGTGAATTTGGACATCTTCGGTCACGCTTCGATCACGCTTTCCATTTTTACCAGGGTGGTGTTCAAATTCCGAAGCAATTAGATTTTATATCGATTATTTTATGCGTGAAAATCTAACTTAGCTTAGAAATCATTATCCTTAAAAACTATACCTAATAAGTAACAAGTTTCGTCGAGATCAATTAAATTTTTGCATCGTGGTCGACCACTTTGGAAACAGCGTTTTCAATTTCGAAAATTGGAAGTCAGATTCGTAATTAGTAAAGCCAAATACCCCCAAGTAACAAACAGATTTCGTCTGGATCAAACAACTTTTGCAGTTTGGTTCGCGATCTTGGCATCAGTACAAATTTTTGCGGAATTTCATAAACAAACATATTTGATTTTTTGTTCGTAAGAAAAAATATAGGATGGTTTCCTACACAAACCTTTAAATATAAAGTATTTCAATTCTTTTTCATGCTAAACTAACTATTCTCCATCAAACAAAAGTACTGCTTGATATTTGTCTACATTTTCTTCGTATACAAAAATTTATCTTGATCATTAATATATTAAATTCATCTTCTAAATCTACAATTTCCTAAATATTAAATTTAGGAAAGGAGAGGTAAAGATTTCGAGCATTCAGTTTTGCCACCTTGACAACTTTTTAAGAAAATCAACTCTACACGATTTGAAGTTTATTGTAATACTCGGTCTTCGTAATCAATAAAAGGTAATTACGCCTTAAACTGTTAAATAAGCGTTCCTTATCGCTATCGTAAAAATTGACCACGCTACATTTTTAATGTATACGTGCAGACACTCTAAATATATTGTAACTGTTTACAATGTCAGCATACGAGCTTGCATAAAGAAAGTAAAATGTAGACAAACAAACCACTTCTAATCAATTAAATCAGATCTCGTGCCTTCAAAGGCTTTATATTAATATAGTTTTGGTTTACAACATCCAAACATTTTAATAATACAACTCCAAAAATTTTTAACACACATACTTGTTTCCAAATGTAATCTAATATA
Organism: Trichopria drosophilae; assembly: GCA_030407085.1. Taxonomy (NCBI): domain Eukaryota; kingdom Metazoa; phylum Arthropoda; class Insecta; order Hymenoptera; family Diapriidae; genus Trichopria; species Trichopria drosophilae. Next base: position 167,425,020 of record CM059583.1, read on the forward strand.
GTGAATAATTTATGATTTTGATACGAAATATTTTATTGAAATTAAAGCAAAAAAAATGTTTCATACGTCTTAAAAAATTTCAGACGCTATGAGTTAAGTACGAGTACCGTTGTTACAAACGTATATTGAAAAAATTGCAGCGTTTGGTCAAATATTAATCAGAATCTCTACAAGAAAATCTTCATTGTAACGAATCAAATATTTCTTAGTAAAAATTATTTAAAAGATGAGATTTTAATTTATTACATATAAAAAAGAAACGGCTCAATTCAAGTAAGTTTTCAATCCCAAATTTTATCTTCAAATATAAGTAATATGCATTTACTGTTACTCCAAAACAGAAATTATGTCCACACTACTGTACTCAAAAAGTAACAAGAAATGATCCGGAATCGAAATTTAGTGTTCCTATATACAGGTCATGGCGTGACTCGATAGTGTTAAGGTTGCGCCTTATCAAACATGGCTGATTACGACTTGATCAGACTCTGATCACAATTCCATAAAATTAAAAAACGCCTTATCAAGCGTTTTTAAGTAAATTCCGATTACTAAAATTCTATATTAACTATATATTTAATTTTATTGTGATATATTATTTTAACATATTTTCTCGCATATGAATAACAGAAATATTCGTCTTATATCCTTAATATTATTTATTCCTATGCTCATACATCTACTGATATAAAATATAAGTTTACAATTCTAATGATTTGCATGCTGCGTTATTTTAGTGGTTTCGCGCGTAGAAAATAAGTTTTAAAATGTTAGATCTAAAATTCAACACAGTGTAAATCTGAAATTGAGCAGATTTTCTTGAATTAAGTTAATGTTTGTACTCAAGCGTCTATATCGAGCAGTAAAACTAATTTTTTCAAATTCTACTTTGGCTTAAAATAAGATTGTTTGAGCATGGGCACCTGAATTGAAAAAAAAATTATCATTGAATTAATTTTAGAAAATTACCATAGAAATTAAGCCTTACGGGAAATTGAATTTCAAACGAAATAATTTTAAGACCTATATATTTTCTGTGTATCAAAATTTTGTATTCGTGACAATATATGCATAAATTCAAAGATTGTTCAAAGAAAGTGCTAAACCTGTCTCTATAAACTTTGTTTTATTTTGCACCTACACATTTAAAAAAACATTTTCACATAACATTACGAAGTAATCTCCTCCCATCTAAGATTTACTACGTGACATCGGTTTCTTGTTAACGGAACACCGCGACCCCTTTTCAATTCTACCCTCGTTCAATGTGGTTAGATTAAGAGGTTTCTTCCTCATACTCCACCACTTCGGTCCTGTATAACCCGTCTTCTACAGAAGTTCGCAAATTTGAAAAATAATTTAATAAGACAAAAGAGTTGCTGGCAATTTCCAGTGGTTGGAAAAAAATATATCGGAATCTAATATGTACTTTTGTACGCATTCAAAAACACAAACTAGCCCTTGGATAATTTTGCATCAAACTTGACAGAATAACAGGCTAGCAAATTATATGGAAACTTTTAATTTGTAAATGTTTACGTTAGATTCTTCTATTTTCATCACATTGCGTTAACGACCATTAGTTCATTTGTTCTATTCTTGTGTTATTAAATTAGAAAACAAACATTGATATGAAAATACAAGATTTCTCAGATAAGCATTTCTTTATTTATGTCGTATTACGCAAAAATAAAATTGCCTTTGAAAATTTGTTAAACGTTTTTCCACTATGCTCAGGCGGATTTTTTAAAAGAAATGTTAAAAAATGTAACATTATGTTATCTCCTTATCTGGTTTTACCTCGGAGTAAGACACTCTATGCGTAATTTCTTGAAACACAAAAAAAAAATCAATAACAAATGAGAAATAAAGATTTAAATTCAAAATTTTTTAAATGTTCTCAAATTAAAATATTATATAATTTACGATCAATAACAATAAAAGATTAATAATTAATTGCGATATGGATAAATTTTTTCATATCGTTAACTTTGATTTGAATTTAATTATTGCATTACATTGTAATAAAAATAATTAATACCGAAATATCTAGTTGATTTCTATATTTTGAATTACTTATTTGTGTACTTTATTTCGAAGAAAGCTACGTCATTATCGTAAACACGTATATAAACTCCATCAACCCTATGAAGCTTCGCATTCCGTTGTGTATTTGACGATTAACTACACCAATTCAAACTTTTTTTCCAATTAAAAAATAAGTACAATAACCATGTTCGGGTTACTTCTTACTGCCATCGTTTATTTTTGTAAGTGAAACTAATCATTTAATTATAAATTTAAAAAATGAATAACTCCTATACAATACGTTAGCAGTTCAAAATTAAAATTCAGTATTTAATTAATATTATATTTGAATTTAGATTATTTTCGGATTTCTTAAGATTTGAAATGTCTTAAGAAATCCTTTTCAAAGTATTTATTTTCATAGTGTTTCTGTGTTGTGAAAAAGTGATTATGGTGACATTACTGTTGACTTTTTAAAATTTTAAATATTATAGAATTTATGTGTCTTAAGGCATCCAAAGTTGTATACATTGTTTAAAATGATACTCTTACAAATTAAAATCCATTATCAAAGAATTATATTGCTAAATAGCGTGAATATAATTTACATGTTATAGTTATTATTTTTCCATAACTAAACTACTACAAATTTTTTTTCAGTAAATAGCGGTGAAGTGGCAAATTCCGAGCGACGTCATGTATTGCCGGTAGAACACCAGGTAATCAAAGCGGTTACTAATTCATCTATCGTCTCTTATAAATATTTACTTCTCCTATAGTATAGTCTGATATATATAATATTTTCTAACATTAAATTCGTTATGAAATATTCACTATAAAAGTCGGTAAATCATTCAATATTAAAGTAAGAAATTTTTGTTGTAAATTTAACTACATTGTGAGTTACTTAGTAAGGACTAAATCTTAGGACTTTTTATACCTAGATTTCGTTATTCCAACTAAGTTTTAGTTAATCCAACCTTCGTTAAATTATCAGAATGATATTCTTCCGTGAAAACTACAAAATATTTAGTCGACATTAGGTAACTCACCATTTATTTAAATTGACTAAATATCATTCTCTCTTTGTATATGTCAATGATGAAAAGTCAAAAGTAATCATTAGTTTTCAATTCATGTTTCTGTTGAAATGATTTTTTTTTCAATCACCATCTACTCCGAGATATGTAACATATTATTAAACTGTATAATTTTCAAATAATTCAGATAATTTATGTTTGGTACTTTTTAAAAGTAGTTGTATTTAATACAATTAGCTTAAACCTTTGAATAGAATGGAATTCAGTTGTACAAATGAAACTAAAAATGTCTACATTCAATAAAGTGGCACATGATAGATTTACTTGTACCAATAAAAATATTGTAAACAATGTTTTTTCTGTAATTCTTAAGCAAATATTTATTTTACGTGTTTCCATTGAAATATTTGTATGATTAAATATACGAAATTATGACTTTATTGGAAAATATCGAGAACATAGAACTAAAAGAAAGTAGTTTATCAATATTTTAAAATAGTTTAATTTGGGAGTTACTAACGTTATAATAATTATTTCTATACTTATTATAGGGACCTCCGATATTCATCCCCGGCATTCCGCCACCGATTAACTCAACGGTAAGTTTATACGTGTGTTCATGAATGTATGACAGTAACATATATCAGATACATGTTAATATTAATAATATATCTTGGGCATGTGTAAAAACATATTTATTATCGTATTTATGAACAATAAAATTTTTGTTACTATTTTTGTTCTAGACAATAACTCAGATTCTACCTGGTGAAACTCTATATACAGCCTCAAAATCGTCAGTAAGTTTCAAATTTTAATCCATTTGTTACAGTATACATGCCTTACTAATAGTTATTTTATATTTATAAATTGTATATTAATAAAGGTTTCGTTCTTAATTCTAGGATGCAGTGGAACGCCGCGTCACACCCGACAACAGATTTAATCCGGTGAGTAAATTGAAGTATTTAATAGTTTACAATTTGCAAATTAAATAACATAGCGATTTGAATATGTATATTTTTCATCGTGAAAATTACAAGGATATTATTTCTTTTTTCAAATAAACTACTTTCATTATTGTGTAATATATAACTGACCAGTGCTATATTTTTATTGTTAACAGACAACAAATTTAAAAAAAATGTACTTAGTCTTGCATTCTAATTTGGGATTAAATAATTTTGATAGAATAATTAAAAACACTATTTTTAGACACGCCATGTATCATCTTGGGGCCGGTTACCGGAGTCAACGGTTATAGTAAGTATTTTCGAAATGATCTAGTGGATATGTGTTTCATTTTCGTTTAACTGAATATGAGGATTTTATTATTTATTTTATTACTGTGGATTTGAAATATATTTAAAAGTACAAAAGCATATTTTCTCCATTTGGAACAGGGATAGTTGGGTCATTCTGGCGATACACAAGTTATTGATAATGGCATCAATCACTAAATATTGTTTAATAATTTCTCTGCTTACTGAAGTAACGAATATGGCTGGTATAAATACTTATATGCTGTCTTAAATTTGTATAGATATTTTTAAATACATAAATTAGTATATTGACACAGTGAACGTTTTTCTCGATAGTTGAATGGGTGGCGAATACTCGATAAATTTGCTACATTTTACCGAAATAATTAGAAAATCTATATAAAATTTATCTTCACAATTTGATGATCTTTTTCAGGAAAGTATTCTCAGTTTATATATGCGAAAATTTTAATTGGATTTTAAAACGTTATTAATCAATTTTACCTTAAATACTTACCTCATAGGAAATGAGCACAGTTTTTTTATTAGTTTCTGACCAGTTTAGTTATTTTCAATAAAAATAATAGTTAAAGTTTTAGAAAAACTATACAAAGTAACACAATTTTCTGACAAATTTGTAGCAGGGTTGTAATTAGATAAATATTATTATATTCAATGAATTTTACTATTTGCTGTAATATAATGTTTACACTTGAAAGAGTCTGTAAACTATTATAAAGTGATTATATAAATATTGTAACTTCTCTGTTTTCGACAGTAATAAAAATATTGATTTATTCAAGGTAAATAAATATATGCAGGGCATCTTATAACAAGCAAATAACGATGTAAGCAATATAATTTCTCACATTCGGAGCACAATATGCTATTTTGCTCCGTATATCGTGGGAGATCAAGGGAGCAAAATAAATTTTTTACGTTCTGAGTGCAAAATAGCTCGCTCTCTTATGAGAAAATAGTATATCCAATCATGAAAAATAGGTGTTGGCCGACTAATACGAATTGACGAACAAGTAATGCGAACACCTATTTTGCTCCCTAATTCCACAATGTACTACTGCCAATTAGTTAGAACAATTCACAAATTTTTTATGATGGTAAAGATGTGTTCGATTATTTTTAAATTTTCAAAAAAAGTCAGAGAAAATTAGTTAGAAACATTAAAATTAGAATGCACTAACATAGTTATTTGCTCGTTATAAGGCGTACTTTACATATTTATTTCTATTAAATGATATTGTCGAACATAAAAATTAGTATATTTCGATTGATTTGTTCAGTTTCTAGAAGTCACTGCCATCTAAAACTGAATTAGAAAAATTATGAAGGAGTGAAACAATTGTGATTATTGCCCAAAAGTAGTAATTCATTAATCAAATTAGTTATTTTATATTGATGGTCTTATTACTAAAATGGTTAGTTAAAATTCACTAATAAATTAGTAGTTTTTGTTATTTACCAGTAGGAAATATTGATAATTTATAAATATCTACTTTATTCTATTCTTAGTTGATTTTTATATTATTTCGTAGGGATATAAACACTCACAGATTCATAATATAATTGTAAACGGTTTCACCGTTTTGAATGAGGAGAGGGAAATGTTTGTAGCTTAAAATAGTTGTATTGCTAATAAAATTTGCAATTATCATTGATTAATTTTACTTAAAGTTAATTATTTCTTTTTCAATCACAGCCACCTGGGCTAGAGTTCGACGTTACCTATTCTATTGGAGGTAGAGCCCCGGTAAGTATACCTCTTAAATTTGTGCAAACATTTTTTTGTATAAAAACATTATACGTCGTTTATCACAAAAATATTTCACTTTACTCATAGACATACAAAAACGCCGTCGAAACAGCAGTTGATAATGATGCGTTGGCAGACACTCCGATCGCAAAATCGGTGCAATATTTGGTAAATATTGTTGGTTGAATTATTTATCTATAAATTTCTTATCACACGATATTTTTTATCTACAGCCCTATCTACGGAGATCGATATCTGTCGACAATATCAATTCGTCGGGAATTGTGAGTAAAATATTTATATTTTTTCCTTTAGTTGTTAGTAACTTCAATTTTCATATTGTACTTACACAAATGATTTTAAATAAATGTATTAATAATGTGCTTACTATTTTTATTTGAATACTTGAAAAGTAGTTGTTTTGGTGAAACGCAATTTTAGTTTACAAATGTCACAACCTGCGGCGCTATGCTAGTTTTTCGTATAGTAACACGTAGTTTATTAGAATATGCAGATTTTTGCATAACGTGTACATTATTTGCCTAAACCTTCAATTCAATAATTCATGGACATATGGGAATGCTTTATATTATTCACATAATGAGTATTATATTCCTATGCTCATAATAAAATAAATTCATCTTGTTTAAGGACAATCAAACATTCAAGAATAGCAAGAAAAGGACGTACCCTCACATCTCTTTGCCGCTTATGACGATTAATTATGTAAGTTAATATTAATTACATTTTTCTGCATGTGTAATTAGACAACAAAAATTCATTTTTAAAATAGAAGAACCATTTTATTCATTATTGTTAATACAGGCTTATGGAGTTATATTATGTTTCGCAAAGTATAAAAATTCGATTTAGAATTTTTCGATATAACTTTATTTCGATTCATGATTAATAGTCAAGATTAACAACTGGTGTTTTTAATAAAGAATGATTTAAATTATATGATGTTTAAAATGACTGATTTTGGAATAAACTTTTAGGAAGAACAGGATCCTGAAATCTACATTGAAGCATTGAATGGACATTTCGAGGACTGGTCAGACTACTACGGTGGACTCAGCGGTATGTAATATTTAGTGCAATCGAATTCATTTAATTAAGCCATTATAAATGAGTGTTTACGCAATACTGGAAAGTTTAAAACATTTTGGTTATCAGTGAATAATGAAAATGATTTTTGTTGTGCATTTTAACAAAATTAACATAATTTGTTTTAAAATGTATATCAGTAATTAAATTAATGTTAATTCTTTTTGTAAAAGTAACAAGTAGAATTCAAGTACTTTTAGGTAAATATATGATGTGTTATATTTCGAAATAACAGGATTTTATTAATTTTTCTGAAAAATGAATTTGTACGTTTTCAATACGTAATGCGTTTTCTTTAGTAAAAACATGGAATTTTCTCGAGATTTTAGTACACTAATTCCATTTTTTAAATTGCTACATAAAAGAAATTTTGTTATTTAAAATTCATACAACCTGAAATTTATAAATCGAATAATTAGTCCTTCGTGTACCGACTGAGCAAAATTTCAAAGTGTTTATAACTGTTGAAATCATGACCTAAAAAACTGCATAACAAAAATGTTATGCTTAAATATTATAATTAGTAATTCAAGCTGAAAGCTCGACGAAGCTTCCGTACTTTTTTTCAGAATTGTTAAAGCACTTTAAACTGCTTCAACAAACGTGAACACGCAAACGATCCCCGTCGGTACATCAAACGTGCAATCGGTACACGAAGGGTTAGTTTGCATGAAAAATTTTGTTTACCAAATCAATACCTGCGATTAATTTTATTCAAAATTAGATAATATTAACCTTTTAAAAGATTAATTAATTGAATGCCGTGAACTTTGGTCAACAATGCCCTGAACTCTACATTTATTACACGTCACAATCGTCAATCGACAGTCTTTTACATCATTCATTTGATCCGTTTTTGTTTCAGTATTGATTGGTATTCAAGTATTATATTAATGTTAATTAAATAAAAGTTTCTGAGTTGAATTTATGTGATAATTTAGAACCAATCTAAAAATAGATCTGTTATATGTTTTTTTATATTAAAATCTATTTTGCCATTATCTTATCATAATTTGATCCTGTGTCCCATTTAATGTGGATAGATTATAATACGGATTGTTTGCAAAGTAACCGGTTATAAAAAAACATTTCATACATGTATTTGCAGCTAATTATTGCCTAATTAGTCACTAAATTTTCACATTGCCCTACCATAAGAAACTATACGCCTGAAAAATTATATATTTTGATAAAAGCTTATTTCAATGATATTTAATTTTACCCGTTCCGGTTAATACTTAAAATAGTTGAATATTGGAATTTTATTTTAATGATTATTACTTTAGACGAAGATATCAAAGAGTATTTGGAAGAAGAAAGAAGATCAATGCCGGAATACACGGAGCAACTACCTGGGACAGAAGAAACGTGAGGATTCTGGAAATCTCCACTTAATTTAATTTATTGTAAATTATAATCAGTGTGTTCTTTTAATAGTTTTATGATATTATCTTTTATTGTATGTAATTACAATGTACTTCTCGATGTATTACTTTTATACGCTCTATGTAAACTCAACAAATTTGGTAAATTTTGAATAAAATTGTGTGACGCTAATATATTTGTACTTTTAACATTTTCCGACAAAAAATAATTACGTCTATTTTCGTAACTGATTGTTTAATTCCGTATAGTCGCTTATGATCTGGACTTCATAATATAACAAGTACGGTTAACTATTAAATAATAGCTTATCTTGTGTAGATAGTAAGAAAAACATATTAAATTGTAAATGTGTTGTTATTTTAATTCGTCTCAAGCATTGAATGTTTCTAAAAGCAGTTACATTTATATTTAGTATTGTGTATATAAACAAATTACAATTAAAGTAGACAAAGAACTACAGAATTGGGTTCAGTCTTCAGTAATAATCAAAATGTTTAGTTTTAGTAAAATCATAGAATTCTGGTTCTGGTGACCAAATATCTTTTTGAGAGCATGGAATAAAATTTGAGTTAATTTACAAAAGTAAAATACAAAATATCGCACACTCGTGATTTGTTCATATATTTTTATTCTTATGAAAAATTATGATTTGTCACTAGTTCTAACAAAAGTAGACAAGGCACCAGTTTCCCTCTTTGAATCTACCGTTACATTCGAATTTTAATCCAATAATTTTACTCCGAGTCATGGTGTAACCACGTGTGTTACGAATGTATTTTTTTATGAATGTATGAATTCGCAAAAATAAATAATTGCAATAGCTAAATACTTTAATTTTGCGAATTCTCTTCCGCGATTGTTTAAATGTATTGCTATTTATACATAAATAATGCCGTTTATAACGATAAAAGCCCCCTAAAATAGTAATTAATTGTGAATTCACCTTGGCATGTATGCTTTTTATGAAAGTGCGGTGTCGGTAAAAGCGAATTTGATTAGGGTGGTTAAACAGTTAGTCCAGTCAATGACCATTTTCCCGTAGGATTTTGCGAAATAGCACCGATTTTCTTACAATTTTGGATATAGGTTCTACTTACCCTTTATTTCAAAGTTGGACATGTGCCGGGGGTTGCTTTTACCCGGGGGAGGGATGGCACCCCATTTCGGGGGTGAAATTTTTTTAATTATAAACGAGCCCAGGAATCGATAGATTGACTAATTCTAAGCATCTTTTGTTCTATAAAGTTTTTTCTGAAAGTCAATACTTTCCGTGTAAACGGCAACTGAAAGTGTCACATTTTCAACCAAAAACACACTTTTTCAGACGGATTTTCGCGAATAACTAAAAAAGTAAGCATTTTAGAACAAAATTCATTCTTAGCAAAAATGTAGCTTACAAAAAAGCAAAAAGAATGGTGCCAGGCTGGTGTCTACAGACTCAATATAAGCGGAGCAGTAGCGTTTCAAAGGTTTGTGCGTATTCGTAAAACGCCAAAATTTAAAGTTTCAACATGAAATTAACAAAAACCAATGCATTTGTGAGTAAAAGTGCATAAAACCTTTTTTGAAGTGCTTAAAAACACCTTTATTTTCGTTTTTTAGAAAAGTCTCTAGCATGAAAGCTAATCGAGATATGAGAAAAATAACAGTGGTCCATATTATTTCGTCGTCTAAAAAATGTGCAAATCACCCCCTAATAACCACCCGAATGAAATCTAGTCGTTACTACTTTACAATTCACTTTATTTATGTACTTGTAATATGATCAAGCAATTTGACCGGTTTAAAGTTCTTAGTTTCTAAAAAATAACAGCTTAAAGAGAAAAAAAAACTTTTGTAATTTTGCAAAAATTTTCCTTCTATACAAAATTACTTAAAAAATATTAATTTTAGGCAAAATTTTGTAGAGTACAAAGTAGGTTTTACTTTTCTGAAAATTTTGATTTTTTTATTTTGCCTGTATGTTGAAATTTGAGTAAGTTATGACCGTTTAAAGTTTGCATATGCTCGTCAAAAGTAGGTTGTTCATCCCCTTTAACCTCAACCCGTTTAAAAAATAAGGGCTGGAAGTAAATGACCATTACATAATCTTATATCCCTTGAAAAAATCTACAAATTGTTTTTTTTTACGAAGTTGATAGCTTCAAAATTAAGCGTGTTACGGGTAAAAAACGAATCATACATTTTGTTAGATATCAGAATACGTATATTGGAGCATCGTCGACGAATACGCACAATTGTTATATTTCCACGTAGCATTCTAACACCTATTAACACACGTCTATGTATAGCAAAAACAATTTTGCATGAAAAATAAAAAAAATATAGTTGCTTAACATCATTTTCGAGATATTTTTTACATATAACTACTATTCAAGGGGGTATTTTTTAGTGGTGAAACTGTTTAATAAATGATAAATTACGTCGTTTAACCCTTTAACGCCCAGCGGTTTCGATCGAAACCACTTTTGACTTCAAACCTTTATAACATCGAGAAAAATTAAAATATTTTTGAATTCCAAACACCCAACGCCCACAAATTTATTCTACTTTGTGAAAAAAATGTATATTGCAATAAAGAATTTTTTAATTATAACAATAATATAAACAGAATGTTTATGGCAAGATTTACAAAAAAATTACAAATTTGAAAATTAAATAAAGGTAAGCTAATGAAAATTACTACTTGACGGTTTTCGAGGTCGCTAATTACGAATATAAAAACAGTTTTTTAAAATTCAAAATGGCGGATCCAATATGGCGAAAGAATTTTTTAATTTCTAAAAAAAGTCGGACGTTAAAGGGTTAAAGTAATTTGACGTTTATTCAACTAATTTAAAGATGATTTCAAACTAATACACGCGTGAATCAACTAATTTTCAATTATTTTCTAATAGGGGTGGTTTTTAGGTGTGAAATTATTTAATAAGTAATTAATTATACCCCTTAATATAATTTGACGTTTATTCAAAATATTTAATGATGATTTCAAACGAATACACGCGTGAATCTACAATTTTTCAATCATTTACGATTAGGAGTAGTTTTTAGGGGTGAAACTGTTTTTAAGTAATAAAGTATGTCCCTTAATGTAAGTTGATGTTAATTCGTCTTATTTAAAGATGATTTCAAACGAACACATATGAGAATCTACAATTTTTCAATTATTTTCGAATAGGGGTGGTCTTTAGGGGTGAAACTATTTAGTAAGTAATAAATTATACCCCTTAATATAATTTGACGTTCATTCAACTTATTTAAAAAGGTTATTTCAAGCGAATACACAGGAGAATGTACTGTTTTCCAATTATTTTCGAATAGGGGTGGTTTTTAGGGGTGAAATTGTTTTTTAAGTGATTAATTATGTCCCTTAATGTAATTTGATGTGAATTCCATTTATTTCAAGATGCCTTCAATCGAATACCTGCTCGAATACACAAATTTCCAATTATTTTTTAATAGTGGTAGTTTTTACCCCTAAAAAATTAAAAGCAACCCCCGGCACATGTCCAACTTTGACGTAGAGGGTAAGTAGAACCTATATCCAAAATTTCAAGAAAATCCTACAGTATTGCCGTATTTTACCTTCATTGACTGGACTAAGTATATTTAACAGCTCCTTAAAATTCGTGTTTATTTCAAATATAAACTAGTGTTGGCGTGGTGCCTCGCTCGCTTCGCTCGCTCAGAAACTTCGACCCAGTGGAGAGTCGGCTATTCCTTAAGATTCGTTTGTTTACTAACAGCTTTCAATTATATTATAAAATTATATTGATATTTGGGGGGCCAATCATATTTAGGTCCAAGTGGCTTCGATATATATGTTACAACAATTTAGTGGCCAGCCGAAGTATTAATAAATAAAAGTTGCAAAACACTTACTTCATGCACTTGTATTCTAATAGACTATTCGATGCATATTACATGTTTACTGTGTTTTACTAATTACTGTCTGTATTATTATGATATTATATATACAATATATATACATATAATTCGTCAAAGATATCTTGAAAGTGTCGAAAAGATCTATGACGGATATCTTATATATATCTATAAGACATCTTTTAGATATATCGAAATAGTTATTTTTGTATCAAGGGCGTAAATGAACTTTGCGCCCGGAGGTGGTCACCGCGCCCGAGGAGCTGGCAAAGATTACCCCTGGGGGGTAGGGGGTCGAAACGTCGAAATTTGATGAAAAACAATAGGGTAATTTTTTTGCCGCGATGACCAAATTCAATACTTTTTCAGACAATAGTCATAAACATTTTAAACCAGTTTTTATGGCATTATCGTTGACTTTAGGAAGAAAATGCATACAACCTTTTTTGTAGAGAATTTCATGCTCTATCTCTTTTGTTTAAAACATTTTTTAATAAAATTTGTATTTTTCAAAATAAATGCAATAAACTACAAAGAAACTTAATTGGGGCTAATTTTTTTTAGTAATGGACGGGTGGATCTGCCCCATAATCTAATCAGATCTAAGTTATGCCAAGACGCGTATTTTAAAAAAAAATTTATGTCAATACGCTTATCCGTTCGCGAGTTATCGCGAGACAAAAAAACGGGACGTACGGACGTACAGACGTACGTACGTACAAGATCACGCACACAAATTTTTTTATTGTTGATTTGGGTTCCTTAGGGTCTGAAACGTCGACATTTGATGAAAAACTATATGGTAATTTTTTTGCCCGAAGTGACCAAATTCAATACTTCGTCCAGACTTAGTCTGGGTCGAAGTAATAACCTCTGACATCATTATCCACTACACAGCAACAATCTACTATATGTATAATAAAAACAACATTACCGGTATTTTGGTCGAAGAATCGTTACTACAGCTAACATTTGAACGTATTCAAACTGACAACATCTTCACTGATGTTCTCTTAATAGTGAACAATACATTTTCTCAATTTAAGTGCACTAAGGCAAACTTCTTATAGCAGAAATGCGTTTTTATACAAATCTCTTTTGTACCATCTTTGGCTACCGAGAACCATCTGAAATTAGTTTTTACGAATTGTAAATTTTTTCAGTATAGCATTCAGGTTACAAGAATATTTTTAAAATCTCGTCATATTTTTTCTTTAGTGATAATTTATTTCAGGAGTGGAAATATTTTCGAGCTGTCAGAATATTGATCACATCCTCTCTCTGAACTCATTCTTTATCAAGTATGCCTTATTAATAATATATTGTAAAATTATTAAAAAGTACGACGTAGTCTGTCAGATTCCTTGTGCTTTTTGTGATCGTGTATACATTGGAGAAACAAGCAGATTACTAAAAACTACCATTACAGAACACAAAAGTAATATCCATGGAAAAGAAATTAATTATACAGCACTAACGAAACATAGGCTTGAAAAGGACATAATTTTAATCGTTCTAAAATCAAGATTTTAGCAAAAGAGACATACAAACAAAAAGATATTGAAAATTATTATATTAAAAACTGTAAAAACTCTGTCAACGAGCGATTTGAACGATAATTTTTTCCAGAAATGTGTAATGTAGTACTTTAATAATTACCGTATAACATAACTTACAAAGAGGTATCTTAATATAGTCTCGAAGGTTAAAATGTTCCCTTTGATTTTGGTGGTCTAATACATGTACACGCTATACACATACATACTATGGTTGTAGGTGTGTGCGATATTAAGGAATATGCCGAATAATGTTACTTAAATATCCAATGAAAAATATTTTAAGTAGTCTCGATTTTTCGCTCACCAGCAAAAATGTTCACCTTTGTTAGTGTGATAATTATCAAAAGTGCATTTCTCCATTTTTAATGTCACTTTCATAGTTTTATACGTAAATTTTTCTACAAAAATGTTCATCATAATTGTTTTTATAGAAGCCCTCAATAAAACTTAACCCGGATTATTATATCGTTGTACAAGCGAACCATCTGTAACCACTAAATAGTTAAAAATTTGTATGGAAATGTTTATATTTTTAATTTTATGAAGGCACGCACTAGCCAAAACGTATTTTAAACAAAATACGTCGTGGTTTCATTTTGGACCGTCACATCAAGAAATAGCTAAATTCTTATTAAGAATTTTACTATATATTACACAGGTCAACATGGTTTTGTTGTTGGGAAGCTGAGGGTCATTTCCGACATAATTTTGTGCATAGAATAAGAATCCGAAGTCAGAAGTGGCCCATCATGTCAAGATTTTGAGATATTTGAGGTTATTTACTCGAAAAATTTACTAGAAGACAACTCATTTTTAGGAGTTTTTCCTTTCATTGGATCATGGCGTAATACTCTTTTTCTTTAATATGAGATGCGCATAATGCCATTACGACTTTTCTTCACCAAGATACGCCAATTTGAAATTACCATATACATGTAAACAAATTTATTTTGAAATGCTCTTGGAGAACAAGTCAAGGTCAAATTCAATGTTATGAAACCTATATAAATATAAACAACTATATAAAATATGGATACCAATAACTAAAATTACGTTTCAGTATTGTGACGGTTTTTTTTGTAACGTTAATGGAATATATCTCGTAATTTCAAAATGGCCTTAACTTTGTAAGAAAAAATCTTAGGTGATCGAATAAAACCTCATTTTGAAGGGTAAAGATAGTACTAAAAGATGTAAATAGTACAGAACCAACAAAAATTGTTGCGTCCTGAACGTAACCGCAAACATAGCAAAATAACGCATTTTTCGAGTAGATGACCTCAAATATCTCAAAAACCTGACGTGATGGACCAATTCTGACTTGGAGTTTGGATTCTACGTATACAATTACGTCGGAAATGACACACAGCTTCCCAACAACATCCAAGATCCTCTTTTTTTGTAGACCTGTGTTATTATTCATAAAGCGGTTAATAATTTTTCAAAATGGTTTTCACGCCAATTCTTACTTGTGCCATATTAATACCTGATCAAGTCCTGATCAAGCGCTGATGGATGCTTCACAAGTAAATTCATAATTCGGCATTAGTCGGAGTTCGTATATCATATTATTTTTAAGCAATCACAATGACAACAATTATGGATACTAGCTTATTTCAAGACATGTTGGGATCGTGACTGACCCAACGAAGGCAATTGTACTTGGCAGAGTTTCAACATATCAATTAAGCACCTCCGTAATTTTATTTTAATAGCGATTCTTAATTACCCACCACAAATTGAACAAGTCTAAATCGGAAGTGTCGGGCGGCTTTAAATCGAAGAAGGTGAACGGTGAAATGCTGGCCGGAAATTGTGTAATAGGATATAAGTGGTACGAAGTGCGCACCAAACGGGTGCGCATTTCTCGTTACTTGGTGTTTCCTATGCGTGGAATTTATTAGCGGCCTGCAGACGACAGTATATGCGTTGGGACGGCCGGCCTGGGTAAATAATTAGAACCTGTACTGCAGACCCCTTCCCGCGGAGGCCGAAACGTGGAAAGAGGGTGGCCTTGGCACCCGAGGGTTCCGGGACAAAGGTCCGAAAGCCGTTTTCACATTTCCCCTACGTATTCGAGGAAGCTGTACCGAGTATGAGCTTATGGAAGCAAACCTAAAAAGCTCCAATACTGAGACCAGGATTATAATAGAACACTTCGAGAATGGATTCCACTATATCCGCGTTAATGCCCAGTAACTTCTCGTACCTTGGTATCTAAGGAATATTGATTTCAGCTGGTCTGAGGAGTTTAGTTTATGATTGTTGTAAAAAAAATGACTTATCCCTCATAAAAAAAGGTTTAAAAAGACGTTAAGGGGTTATATACTTCTATAGTCCGGGAAAGGAGAATTTCCACTTTTGTTTTAATATTAACGAACTAGAAGGAGAGTCACTATTATTGTAAAAGAGTAAATGATCAAATTCTAATTTTACAAATAATTAATATATTTAGCTTTAATATGAAACACTGCACAGCTGTTATCGACCTGATGATACACAAAAGGTTATATATAAAAGATGTACAATGCAACGTCCATCAATAATGGCATATCGTGAAGAATTTTGTGGTAGGATCAGAGGTCTATTGCCGCATTTATATTAAATCATTTTTCGTGATGTACATATTCATCCAATGTTTTAATTATAATTTTGGAGTTCAACATATATATTCGCTTGTCGCGTCAAGTGACGTAATATCCTACGGTTCACCTTAGGAACGGTTTCCACGGTTTCCTTGAAATATAAGGACAGTTTTCTCCCTCTGCTTGCCACAGTCTGACGTCGGTTCAGCTGCCTCCATCTTCCTCTCTGGTAAGTAATTAAATTCAACTCCATCGTCAGTAATAAAGCACGGAGGCTCCTCGTAAATCTAAATCAACTATTTCCCCATTATCTTTGAACGTCACTATTCATTATGCGACTTGCTGTCATTTAATGAAATAAAGTTATTGCTCACGGCAGGGGATATTTTAAAACTTCGATATAACTTTTCAAACCCTGCAAGTGTCAAAGTATATCAATGCGTCAGTATAATATATTTAATGTTCAATAACTTGATGAAGACAAAGTGTTTATACAAAAATTATCGTTTGTAGATAAATTAGTATTACTTACGTGCACATCGTTTTTACTTCTTCATTTCTACCTAGAAATTCTGCATCACAATGGTGGGTTAAGCATAAATATTACACCGAAAAAAAAATTCTCTATTTGAGAGGTTCCCTCTCATTCTGATGCAACTTTTATACTCCAATATGGTGTCAAAAGGAAATATTCTTAATGTAAGAAGATTTTAATCTTTTGAAGAATATTCCTCTTAATTTAAAAATATATTTTTGATACGAGATTAATTTTCTACTACTATTGAGAGGATTCCTCTCAAAATTGCATTAAGAAATCTTGTTTGATACAAGAAATACCGTTTGAATAATTTAGACATATAAATTAATATACACTGTACATACTTTAATTTTACACACATACACACACGCACACACATACAACCCCCTTCTCTAACAGATCGTTTTATATACCTAATTGTTTACTCATATTTTCATATATTCTTATATATAATCGCTCACATATTTATAAATACAATGGTTAAACGCAGAATCGCAAAGAATATACATATGTACCTACATTTATACATACCTGTACAAATACGACATACATACGCATGCATGCAGGGATGATGTAAACTTGCTTATATACTGTGTTAAAAGAGGTGGACTAGTTGCGCAAAAAAAGAAACGTAATTTGCACAATCTTGTGGATAATGACTGAAATGTTGGGTGTGAAATAAGAGGATTCCTCTCAATTTGACAGGAAAATCAGAAAGTCTTCCTTACGCTATGTTTGAATAGAAGTTTCTCCTATGAGAGGAATTGCTCTTCTTTCTTGTGGAATAGTCTTATTTTTAGAGGAAAAAGAGAGAGGATATAAAAAGACGAATTTTCCTCTCAAATTAAGAATATTTTTTTTACGGTGTGTATCAGCTTCGCAATATTTAATTCGACGCATATAATCTTTACAAAGTAATGTAATGACAATTCTTTAGTGTTTACTTCGTTGTATTTGCTACAGTGCATCATTAAATTTAAGTTAATGAAAAAAAATCATTTCTAGTCATCGACTTAGTTTTTAATATAGCTTCGTAACATAGTTTTATTTGGTGAATTAGAGTCTGACATCGATTTTTGGCCGAGTTGAATCTAAATGAACGCAAAAGTTAATACTCTGAGATAAATAATGATCAATTGGTAGGATGAATCCTAGTAGAAAATGAGTCAAGTTTTTGGTCAGTTTTGGTCCAGTTTCGTTTGTCCCACGTTACAGGTATAGGGAAACTGGACAATGTATAACACAAAACTGGAAAATTTCTACCAGGGAACTATAAACGTTAAATTGAATTAAAATACTTAACGCTTAATAAGAATTTTCATTAAATACTTTCCAGTAATATTAAGCAGATTTCTTTATTTTCATGGATTATTGTATAAAGTGTAACTGAAATAAAAAATTTTGTTTTGTACAAAGTTAACTTTTTTGATTTTACGATTTAAATTTTTTATTTTGAGACAATAATTGGTAATCTTTCACACACTTTTGCTTACATATACTTGGAACATGAAATAACCAATTCTTTGAAACTTACTGTAGGATATTGGATGAATAAATGAACTCAGGTGTTGATCTATGAACGACTAGTTTCTGGTACTCAAAAACCTCGATAATATAGTTCTAAACGCAGGTTCCGATATTACTGTCATTACATATTTAAGATTTAATTTTGAATCAGTCAAACTTACCGCAAAAACGTGAATATCCTCCTTGTTTATGACTTGATTCGGCCAAGTTAAGTTTTCTTGTTGACCCAACTGGAGAAGCTTGCTTTTCCCCACACCGGTCAAAATCATTTTGGGGGTTGGAAAGGTCATGCTATAATGAGAAGAAAATATATCTATGTGCATGTTGATTTTCCAACAAAATAAGTGTTGTTTTGCTTTTTCTAACAGTTTTTCCTTTTTGCATTGCTCCACTGTACCATTGGTTCCATTGATATCTTTTTCATTTTGTTGTCACTTTACTCGGTATTGTTCGCGGAATCTATAATAGACACGCTACAATTTGGGACAAGACACACATTCTAGCAGATCTAAGAACACTACCGTAAAGTAAAATTCAGTAGTATGGCAAACAAGATTAATGAACTGTTGAACTCACTGGGAACAACACGTTTCCCAGAAGAAAATAGATCGCAAAGATATTGAGGGTATACAAAATTTCTTCCCTCTAATCACTGGCTTCTTGGCCTCCTGTTACGAAGATAAAATGACTTTATGAGTTCAAAATGAGCTAATGAGTACAGAGCCGTATTCGAATTGAAGAGCATCAGGTGCGTCGGAGGTGTGCGCCAATGAGGGATTCCGCTGTAACAATGTCGGGCAATTAGAATCAGTAATGAATTCAGTGGTGGTTAGAATCTGCAACTTGGCTTGTCTACCTGTAAATCGCTGCAAGGGCCTTTGAAAATACTGTCTTGCTCGAGGCAGTTGCAACCTCATGTTCCTCGTCTATTCGTCCAGGCGTCATTCTCGTTTGCACGGTGTTGCCTGCTATCAGACCAGTACTTTGATTGAGTTCCGAACTTTCCGTTATTGTCTCCGATTGTAATTCAAGTTTCAGAAAAGCATTCATTGAACTGTAAGAAAGTAGCCTTCCATTGCAGATGTTGAAATTGGGCCGACGCCATCCTGAATCTTTTGTTATCGTTGGTATTCTGCAATTAAATATGTATCTGCTTGATAGGCAAACAAAATATCATCTATAAAATATATCATCTATATCTCTATATATACATTTACGGCCTTAAAGTTCACTTTACGCACGAGTATACTTTACGCACCGAAAAGACGTAGATAAAATATTTTATGTACGTCTTTTCGGTGCGTAAAGTAAACTCGTGCGTAAAGTAAACTTTACGCACTCGATTATACTTTACGCACGGAAAAGCCGTACGTAAACAATATTTCGGCACACGTGTGTATGTGTAAAGTTCTTTACGCATACGCACTTGTATCGAAAACTACTATTAGAAACAGTTTTTCAATTTAGTCTATTACCTATTATTTTACCTATAAAACGGTCATGGAAAGATCAAGATGATTCAACATTTTAACATAAATGACTTAATGGGCTTAAAACCTAAATCATCCAGTACATTTACATTTTATTGTTAAGATTAGGTCCCGTCGCTTTTATATCGTGTGTATAATTTTAGACATAGAATCATGAATAAAATATAAGATATCGTATTTGTCCGTCGGAAACCTCTGTATACCAGTGTCTTATATTTTCAATTTTTATGTCAATTTAATTTGTACAGATTTGACTTTTACAACAATTAAAATTATTTGCTTACGAAAGCATAAATGCAATAAATTAATTCTGACCTTAACTACATTTTTTTTGTGAAAACAAATACCTGTAAGAAACCCATTTAAAAAACTGACATCAGTGCATAATGTGTAAATTATGAAAATAAGTATTTAGGAGGCGGCAATAAATTCAATTATTGGAAAACTCAACACTGGTATTTTTTAACTGACGGCACAACAGGGTGCAATTGCATCCATGAAGCATTGCGTGCCGGGTACTCGCAACGACTAGGTGCTAACTATGAACATTCAAGCTTAAAAGGTTAACAAGAAGGAAAATGTATCCATATGATGGAAAGAAATGAAAAATATATGTGAAGAAATTGTAAATAAACTTTGTTTATTTACAAGAAGTGCAATATATAAAAAAAATTAATTTCATTGATTATCAGGGGCAATATAAATGGTTAGAATCAAACGCATTATATTTTATGAAATATGCAGGTAGTACAGTTCAGGAAATAAAACGATGGAGATATACTGCACTTGATCATATTCCTTACAATTTACAATTATGGTGTAACTTATTACAATATAACAATTTTCTTTATAATTTACATTATGCCACTAATATTGGTGTGATCTTGAATAGTTTTGCCAGTATGAATAGTGCAAAATTTACAGCGCTCTAAAACATAAGAATCATGATACAATACTCTTATCAAATTTGATTATAATAAAATTTTTAATATTCACTGATAGAAATAACGCAAGGTTCCTGGCATACGTATGGTTATATCAGGCATAATTATAGCTAGATCGGCTTTCATATAGCTGATCTTCTACCCATCCGTATGCCAGGAGTCTTGCGTTATTTCTTTCAGTGTTTGTTCGAATCATTTTTCTATAACTTCATTATATTAAATGTTACCGCATGTAAAGTGAAAATAATTTTGAGATGAAAATTAAAAACAATTCCAATAAGAAAAAAATGTGAAGTTACTTTTATGTACATTTGAAAGTAAATTACTTCCTTTAACCCAAATAGCAATTGGTCTAAATAATGATTCTTTTTATTGTTTTTTGCGAGATAATTTACACACCAATTTTTTTGTAACATTCTTTTGCTAATTTAGTAATTGTGTAAATCAGTTGATTACTTATGTAAATTTAAAATAATGACATTTGCTTGATACGCAACGTTAATTAATTCACCCTATTCATTTGTTAGTTTCTTATTCGAAATAAAACGTCTTTGCTGCAACCATCAAATTCAAACCCTGCTTAGTTTCACGTTGCAATTTAATGAGACGACATCCAATCTCATCCATTTGATCTTACAGCAATTCTACTTAAAGACCTGCACCATTACCGAGTATTAACTTGAGGCAGTCCGTTAGATCTTGAATTTCCACATCACAATAGGTATTCATAGGGCTATCTCGCAATATTCCAATGTAAAGCTTCATCTTGAAGCAATTGGTAGTTTGATATCGACTTTCCTTGCTCTCGGTCGTTTTCTCTTGTCCCCTTTCGGATCGATCAAGTATTCCAACATCGTGGTATTTCAGAAATGTAACGCAAATATATATCGTTTATCTAAAAACTCAGAAGTACTATCTTCATGTAATATTGTTGACCTCCTAAACGACAAGAAAAAAATGTTTCGTCACATAAAATCCGTAAAATTGTATGGTGTACAAAATTAAATATTGACGAATAGTTAACACCACATTCATATGTATATTAATTTAAATGTATAAGAAATGCATTATGCACGGTACACTTCTAACGATTCAGTTTCTTTCTGTTTTTCAGCACTGGCCGGGGAACAAAGTTTCGAAAATCAAAACCCCGAAATGCTAAAATTTCGATACTGCGTGACTCCAAGGTATTTTAATTTGCTTTCTTTTTGTCAAATTTTCAAAGACAAAGTGAAGAAAATCACGCCGAAGCCATGCTATACAGAAATTTTGGCCTTTCGGTGTGTTCATTTTCGGAACTTTGTTCCTCGGCCTGATCAATCTCTATTATTTTGGAACATTTCACGTGCCAGTCATT
Organism: Trichopria drosophilae; assembly: GCA_030407085.1. Classification (NCBI taxonomy): domain Eukaryota; kingdom Metazoa; phylum Arthropoda; class Insecta; order Hymenoptera; family Diapriidae; genus Trichopria; species Trichopria drosophilae. Next base: position 167,447,499 of record CM059583.1, read on the forward strand.
CGAACTTAATTTTTTTATTGTATAAGGACCCTACCCCTCTTTTATTAGACCGATTATTTATTTTACACTAGATCTCTCTTACATTATCTGCGTACATGATTGTTCGAATTTGTTTCTAGATTGAAACTTATGTCGCGGTTTATTATCAACATTGCATCTGTACGATCTCTCGACCGAGTTTTTAGCTCGATTGCCGATAACGGCGCTGCGACTGATCGCGTTTAGAACCATGTTGCCAAATTTTCAATATATTTTTCAAAATTTCTACCTGATGTGTTTTTCGTCAGTTTGTTCGAGGCACGTGAAGAAAACAAAACGCTCGTGATCACTTGTCCGCACCTATCGAAATAGATGTAAATTGCGAGGCCAAATATATGAAAATTAAACTTAAAACAGTGAGTGATTATTACACCCTCGCCAAGACGCTTTTTCCCTAGCATTTCCGGGGCTCCACTTCTTGAAAATTCAACAGCATCGCTGCATAGTTTCGTAGACGTAGATTTTCAGGTTTTATCCTCCGGTCTACTAGTTTATTTTAAGTTTCAATGCACTAGGCACTTCTTAAATTTATCAGGTGTCAAAAAGAAAATTAATTTACTAAAACTTATAACAAGTTTATTAGTGACCTTTCTTCAATGATAATGAAAATGAGTGTAAACCTTTACATGGTGTCATTTTTCCTTGCTTCGTTTGTTTCTTATAGACTACAAGCATTCTCGATATTTCGTTCAAAATATCCTTGACATTTTTTAGCGTGCTAATAGAAATATATGCGGTGTAATATGTTATTAGACAATTATGTATGTTATTAGATAATTTCCGAACAGTAATAAACCAACTCATTTATACATGCTATCATTATGATTATTTGTAGTTATATTAAACAATTTGAGATTTTTAATTTATAAATAATATACGACAATGAACCATGTCAGTTGGTATTAAGTTTACAATTTAACTTAATTGCAGCCTTTACCAAATAAAACTACTTTGTTAGATACTTAGTATTACTGGTTTTATTCACGGAAAAAGTTTCTCGTGAGAATTACACGATACTTCATGTTTTGTCCACAAACCGGCCAGAATCGGTAATTCACATGCCAAAACCTATGAAATAAACAAGGCAGAATGTGATTTTCATATGTTTTGAATGTGGAATTCACATTCTGCCTTGTGTATTCCACAGGTTCTGGCATGCGAAAACCCATCCTGGGAGGTTTATGGACCACACATGACGTATCATGTAATTATCACAAGAAATCTTTTTCGTGTGAAAACCTTAAACTTTTTAAAAATTAATGTCTTGACATAATGCCGTGAATAAAAAAATCTTCAAGAAATCACTAGAGCAAACTAAATTTAAGCGATTCGTACGATTGTATAAGCATGTAAATCACTTCGATAACTCTACATCCCGCGAACTTCCTACGGGAGGAAATAACTCTCCATCGATCGAATTCAAATTCGCGTATCGTGGAAAGAGACGAGAGAATTGGATTTTGCACTTTACCTATTCAAAGTTTCAATCTCTTGTGTCCCATCACGACGAAGCTTTCCTGAATTTATAGTCGAGCTCGTACTCAATTTTACATTCTGCTCTTCCTTTTAAGATTTTTTTGCTGTTGCGGAAGGAAGCCTAAACTGTACAGAATTATACTTCGTGCCTTTTCCTCTAAGATCAAATGGTAGGTTCCCACGCCAAAATAACCATACATTTAATGCTAAAACAATGAAAAAACTTTTTCATTCTTTTTCTTCGTTTCAAACTAACCAGGTTATTGTAGGAAAATTTGTGTAAATTTTTGTGAAAAGGTTGTGGTTCTTTCTGTTCAACGATTTTGGAAGAAAATGAATACGTACGGATCGGGAGTTGCTGGTGCGGATCGAAAAACCGACGAATCAAAATGCCGTCCGGTCAGAAAACCGAAAATCGAAAAGCCTAGAGTCATAAAACCATTTAACAATGACGCTTGTCGTTGCGTCTATTTTTTAATGTGTCGGCTATTTGGCTGTGGGTTGTTCAAATGTCGGCTTTATGATTATCGGTTTTTCGACAGTCGGCTTTTTGATTTGTCGGTTTTCTGATTTATCAGTTTTTCGATCCGCACCCGGGTTTTACTACAGTTTGTGTCGAGGCTTGCATCAACAGTCGAGAAGCGAGCAACATAAATGGAGTAAGCTTACATGATTTTTACTCTCTCTGGATAATTTACTGTTTCAGTTCAACATTTTTGAGGATTTTTAAGTCTGTTAAAGTCACTCTTCATACTCTCACCTGTAAAAGGTGGCTGTTACTGCAGATTGCTCTGAAACTATCAGTGTTTAACCTGCAATTAGTAGTTATTGAACTTTACATTTTGCTATCACGCAAAGAAATCCACGAGGCAACTTAAAGTCGTCACTACACCCTACATCTCAACAACTTTATGTCATCTTTCAGTTCTATTTTAGTAAGAGGTATGTATTTTTACAGTCAATAATTGAACATTTTCATGTGACTCTTCGGGAACTAACCTGCAAACGGTAGTCATTACAGCCTGCGATAATGAAACTGGATCTGACTCGTTGGGCCCTAATCTGGAAAAGACAGTTATTTGTTACTGCCAAATATATAATATTTAATTGTTTTTTAACTATCTAATCTAGATAATAGATGGGCATATCTCCAGAACTTTTAAACTTTAACATGGCATCCATTACGATAGCTTAAAAATCATATAAATAAATATATAAAATCATATATTGGCAGATTATACTGCCTCTTATTTGTCCCTAATGAGTGTTCGACATTAGAATCATGATCGAATTAAACTCCGAATTCGTAAGTGTTGAAATTGACATTTCTTATGCGCGAGAATTATGTTTTTTTTTCAACATTCACAATAAGTCATTTTTAGCGAAGCTTCGTGTGCTTTCGCGCTCGCAGTATAAGTAGTTGAAATTATATGGAAGTGAAAAATCATGACAACAAGTATGTGCCTTTCGTCAAAATGAAAGAAGGAACACTCAAAATTGTGAGATAACTTTTTTAAATTGAACTTTTTTGTAATTTGGCTGCTGTAACTTTTGTAACGACATATTAAATGTCACTATATTAATGTTTTGATATTTCGTGAATAATAAGGAGTGGTTTAAGAACCGGCAAAAATGTGTGCTGCATGTAGTTTACAAGTTTAGAGCCCTAAAATATGGAAAATTGAGTAACTCGGTCCATGCCGAGTTTTAATCGGTTATAACTGCTTTTCATTACTTTATTATTTTTATATTACTCAACTCTCTCTAATGTAGTTTTTAAGTGAATTAATATGTAATGTATATGAAGTAAGTATCCTTTGTAAACAAGCAAGAAATTCCTTTTTGTATATGACATTAAAAATAAAAACTGAAAAATAAATTGTTTACCATTTTAATCAAATTCAAAAGTTGAGGTTACTTTTGCAGCATATAACAAAGCATCAAAATTAGTAACGAAGGGTGTTTTATATTATTTGATCGATACTGAAAACAACAAAAAAGTTCTAGAAAATGTTGAATATTCAGAATGGATATGACAGGAGACAAATATCTTAAATGATTCAAATCTGTCTATTAGCCTCTTTTGGTCCAATTGACTCTTTAAGTGCTAAATTCTCTCTGAAGTAAGTTCCAAATTTTGTCATTGGATCACCTCGAAAACTCTTTTCTATTTTCGTGAAGAGTTGCACCAGATGTTATCTAATAACTTTGCAATTTCGCAAGAGTCTTGCCAGAAGTTATATATTGTATTAATAATACAAAAAGAAATTTTCTGCGTTATTTTGATGCTACTTTCAGTTGAACTTAGTCCATTACTTTCTAAAAATGTGACTTCAAAAAAGCTTGCTAAAAAGTTTTAACATTAATATGCTTAAGAAACTATGCCTAAGTCATTATAATTCTTGCTCTCTTTTTGAAGTTGGCCTTTTAGCTCTATCCTCCCGGCTTTTCGACTTCCCGGGAAGACTTGGTGAGAAAGCGAGACACCTTAAGAGATAAAGGGCTGTAATGCAGCGTATATTAAAGCCACACCAGCATCGTCTCGCGAAACAAAGGACCGTCTCGCAACATCCCGGCAAGATTAGGTTTGCCGTTTGCCTCGCCTCGTCGCGACACGCAGAATTTCAAATGCTTTCATAACGACAACGGGCTGTAAGCAAGGAAATAGATAGAGCGAATAAGAGATAATTCGTTTCTCTTTGTGCTGTTTCAAGTTTAAGGCCAGAACTGCGATTCATATAATTTTTATTGAAAATGGTTGACAATTACTTCACTTAAAATCTCCATTACTCGCTATTACGTATATCAGTTCTTTTTATTGTAATATTCAAGTAACGTCTGTGCGCTCCCATACAGCATATACCTCTTAAAGTGGTCTCCTAGAGCTGAGTCCTAAGATATCTCCAAAAGACCTCCTGAAGAGGTCTGAATAATGATAATCTATAAAACAAGCTCTTAAAGATGTCTTATTTAGGCTAGGACATCTTACAATCGTAATCTGGAAAAGATCTTATGTTTGAGACCTTAAATCCATGTTGTTCCAGAGACACCGGGTGGCTATTGAATCCAAAAATGAGATCGCGCGATATTTTCTTCATATGCAAACCGATAGATTATAAGCTGCCCTGATCAAATAAGTGCCTTTACGATATTTAGCCAGTGTTATCACAATTTTGTATTATTATTGCATGATCCCATTCTATTGAATGTAATCACCATCCAATATATAAATATACAAACGGTAAAAAGGAACTCAGGTGAAAAGTATATAAATTAATAATTAAGGTACAAAAAGAGAATCTATAATTTTCAGAAATTTGCTTTTCATTTATATTATCTATTTTATATGTCAAAGCTCTGAAATAAGACCTCTTATCTAGGACTTTATATTTGAGAGGTCTTATAGAACTCTTAAAATCGACGCATAAGTCTCCTTAAAGATTACGTTAAGAGCTCTTTCTGATAAGTATTTAAGATATTTTACAATTTCTTATACTTCTTAACGAGCTCTTTAAGATGTCTTTTTGCTGTTTGGGCTAGTACAATTTGGAACGCTGGTTCAATGCATTTGATGGATCCTAGAAGATATTTGAGTTTCATAGTGTCACAAGTAACTTTGAATCAAAAGGCGGCTGTATAATTAGTTAGTACATTGTACGTAAGGCCTCTAAGAATCTATAAGTTCGTATGCTTTATTATTATCCAGTTAGTTTACATGTATTGTGAAAGACGTAACAATCGTGTTTTAAGATAAAGACAAAACGCATATGGTTCATAAGTCTTTGTAAGGCAGACCATTACAATCTTGCTACACCCTTTCCCGAATTAACATCATCACCGATCCAACATGTAAATGCAATCGATGAATATTTGGATCATGAATTGTGACAGTGCGAACTGTATAGCGGAGAGGCTACCTCTCTCATTGAAGGGATAATCAGAGTTGGTTTCACTATCCCACTACAAATGGATGTGCTCATCGCTAAACCAAATACTAAGGCCTGTCGTTTGATTTTTTCATACCTACAAAATTGTAACTTACGCGTTTAGATCTTGTCAACTAAAATGTACTTATCTCATGTGTAACTGAATAAACCTAAAAAGGTTTAAAATCCTTAAATAAAAATAAAAGTCTGGCAATTATTCTTGGAAAAGGTGGAAAGCCATCCTTAAGGTTGTATTTTTTTAAATATGCATACATTTACCGCCCTCAAGAACTTTCAAGTAACACATTTCAATCGAATAAAATAACTCTTCAAAACTTTTGGCAGCCATTTTGGATCCTGCATTTTGAATTTTATTTTTTGGACCTTGGATTCGTAATCAGAGATCTCAAAAATCCACGTGGCACAAATTTCAATCGAATGAAATAACTTTTCAAAACTTTTGGCCGCCATTTTGGATCTGCCATTTTGAATTTTGTTCTTTTGATCGTAGGTTCGTAATCAGCGATCCAAAAAAAAACCTAGTAACAAATGTCAATCGATTGAAATAACTTTTCAAAACTTTTGGCCGCCATTTCGGATCCGCCATTTTGAATTTTGTTTTTTGATCATACATTCGTAATCAGCGACCCCAAAAACCCCCGAGTAAGAACTTGAACTTTCAGCTTAATTTGACGAATTTTCACTGTGTTGTGAAATTGTTAAAATAATTTTTTTATTGCTAATAACTCGTAAACAAATGCCCATTAGAAAAAAAAAGTGTCTAATGGATTTTGATACAGAAAAACATATTTCAGTTCCAGCAAGATCCCGCGGGAGGCAGTTGACAACATCTCCTTGTAAGATACCGTAGTTTGCGTATGCTAAAGAGTAATTCACTGATGTGTTTGGACATCCGATTTTTTTTGGCATTCCAAATGAACGTAGTATCCACTCTTTGTCGTAGCTGTGATATTATTTGTAGTAATTATATCCTTGTTATTTACCGCAATTTGGTGATTCTAGTGTGGTAACAGCTCGTAACTTAAAGGATGGTGGTAAGAGTAAAGCCTTTTAGGAATGTTAGCAAAAGGGTATAAGTCTTAGCATGGTTAGAGTGTCATACTGCAGCAAAGTTAACATGGCAGATTATTTGGTTAACTCTGAATGGTTTGTATTATATCATGATCTGAAGATCGTTCGCATATAACACATGAATAGAGAGATAAAAATTTACATAGAATCAAGGAAATGTCATTATGAAAATAAAAAAGAAAAGATGGTTCTAAGGTAGAACTCTGGAAAACCTGTGCAAATACCTTAATACTTTTGGAGAATTAACCAACCATCTTTTTAACTGCATGTCCTCATTGAGTTACCTTTGAAAACTAGCGTAGTATATCAGTAAGGAATTGATTTTATGTATGAGTAAATAGTGTAGCATGTAACAAGGGCGTAAGCAGCGATCTCCGACGAGTGCGAAGTTTGTCGCAAGAGCGAAGCAAGGACGACAATCATATTCGTCGGAGATCGCTACTTACGCCCTTGTTGCATACGATATTTTTAATGAGACAAGCGTGGGGATCGATATTTCGCGCCCAGAGATTTCACGGTAGGGCGCAAAATCGAGTTCTACTCCCGGAATGTTAAATAATATATTACATTATACACTTACTGTTACAGCAATCCTTAAATACTTTCAATTGCTCATTACAAATTCCAGAATATTCTAAGCACATATCTGGAATGGCGAATAACTTCCAATCCTCACTAAATAAAGAATTTAAATTCGAGAATTCTTCAAACGAATCGATAGTGGGCAGAAGTGAAAACGTTCTCGATATTACGCATCCTGAATACGAGACTTGCAACAATGTATCTGGAAAAAAATAAACCGTATAGATAAGATATAAAACGTTGAGCTCCTGAAGCTGCGAAAACAGACGAGGGAGAAAACACGCCTGTGGCTGAAGACGCTGATGGGGGCAGGGGGTAGGCAGAGGGCGTAGGGGGTTTGGGAAGCACACAACGCGGGGGGTTGGTGCAGGGTCTGGCAAGGGCGTGCGAGCAGCTAGCGTCGGCGATAGCGTTGGATTTACTTTTACTACCTCATTAATGTTACACTTTTTATTACCGCGCCGTTTGGAATCCCGCGGGCGCGCATTGGCCCTCGCAATCCGGATAAAGCTACCCGTTACCGAGCTTTACGATCGAAAAAAGAGCGCCGTCCTCTATCCGGACCATTTTGACTGGATGTGCCGCAATTTCAAGCGGCCTCTTGCTAAAGCAGATCTTTTATAACGTCATATTTGTCCGGAAAAAGAGCTTCGTTAACTTTTTTATCTATCATGCACATAACTTAATGTTTTCCGAGCTACACGTTATATTGTAGGCCCAGGTTTCTTTGGGATTTCTTCAGATTTCTTACACTTTATTTTGATCCCGTTCCTTTCGGTCCGTTCTAAAAGGTTTGGTCGTAAGACGCGCTGTAAACAATCGAAAATTAGAAGAGTCTTCAACTAGTAGGTCTGTTTTCAAGAGGTCTCAGAGTAGGTTTTATGTGTAATTTTTCTAAAAGAATGTTTCTTTAATTTTTTATGGTCGTCAAAGTTGAATGATTATTTATTTATTTGGATGTCGGAGGAATTTGAGTGATTTTTTTTTCTCACCGCTATTTAGGCCAATGCCGTATTTGCAATTTACTACAACTTCATACCAAGTGTTGCTTTGATTATTTCCTTCCCGCAGGGATATTACCTAACCATAATACCCCTTTCGCTTGTCAATTATAACGGAAAGTAAGGTATAGGCTAAATGACAACGGTGAACCGCATCGATTTACAGGGTGAATAATGTTCGCACATTGATCGCACATTGATGCGCAAAAATTGCGATATGAAAAACAATCATCCTATTACAAGTTTATACTCCTCCTTTATACAGTTCCAATAAGTTTGAAATGAAACTGTCAAACGCTGTCTGTAACTTCAAGAACTACACTATGTTTTTTTGTCGTAAAATCTTTCTTGTCAAATTTATGTCTACGCAGATAATCAGTGAGGATATCACCGAGAGTGAACAGTATAATTAAAATATATCCGAAATTTTAGAATTTGTTAATAAAATGTATTTCATAAAAAATAACTGCTTTTGGTATTGTAACGTATGTGTGTATACTACAATAATAAGTATACTTTTTTATTTTGTCAAGTCCGCCCTACTCTCATACGTCACCTTGATATCGCAAAACCTATGGGCACCCCAAGAACGTTTTCAATTCGACAAAGTATAAATTTTCCGAAAAGCGCGATCTATATAAAGGGGTGCGAAAAGTATCGACGGCAACACATCGGAAGTAGGGACAAAGATATTGCGGTCATGTTAGTCCATGTGCGTTTGGTACGTATACGAAGCTCCAACTATCCTGTACTCGCCCCTGATACACCCAAAGAAGCTTCCAGAATCACCACTTAGGGTTTCGAGCCATGTTATGTCGCAACATCGCTTCCCCATTCATCACCCTAGGGAGATGACCGTGCTGACCCCCTTCGCGATTCCCCTAGGGCGATGAAGTTTACGTTTTTTTCCTTAATGCCGAATTCGCTTATTTAAGATTTATGAACCGAATACGCGTAGATCTCTGGTCAAACGTTTCAATTCGCCTTTCAATACAGGGCTTTTTTCTATTTTAATCTCGAAATAGCAATTGCGTCATCCCATCTGTCACCAATTTCAATCAACGATAAAACCATGCTAAAATAATCCGTTACGATGTTTCACGCTTGCAATTATTATAATGATAATTCAGTCATGTGGCCAAACACATTTTGGGCGTTTTCAAAACAGGTTGAACGTTACCCAAAGTAGATCCATTAAGTCTATACTTATTAAAACGTGCATTTATTAAGAATGTACATTATGAAAAACGTTTTTAAACTAAAACAAAATTTGTTAAAATTAAACTATTACATTGTTATAGAATTAATTTTCTATTATTTAAACAAATTATTTAGTTAATCACCTTTTTTGAAATAAACAGATACATTTTTCTTAATAGTTTTCTATGTTTCACTTGTTTCATTGCCACCACGAAAATGAATTTCTATAGATTATAGTGGTCGACATAACCTTTTGGATGTCTCACGCCTATTGTATTTATTCCTTACACCGTCAAGACACACAATAACACCATTGCGGTAGTTCCTGTTAATTTAAATTACAATTTGTATTCAAAAAGCAGAAATATCTCGTTTTTCGACAATATCAAACAATACAGTTTCACTAGCATTGTCGCAGTGTTCAAAGCAGAAAATTTAAAAACGAATTTGCTGCAAAACATAAAAGCACTTCACCATTAATGCGAGGTTACATTATTAGGTATAAATTTTATTCATAGTATAAATATCACAGTTTACTTACTGCAAACTGATGAATGTATCCACAAATCCTTTTTTGAAATAACACACACGTATTCATAGCACTTTTTAATAGAACAAAATAGTAACGCAATGTTCTGTAACGATATTCAACGAATACGTAGCCACGGTTGCATTTCGAATTCACTATATTCTTCATTGTTTGCATATGCTTATAGTATGATAATTTAATATAACCTAGCCAATCACTTTTTGAATTTCAAAAAATGAAATTCAAACAGCCATCTCAAAAACGTTGTTTCAAATTCAAAAACCATTTTTGTTCATTAAAAATAAAATTGTTTTAAAACAGTCAACTCATTTCAATAAATTATTTGTTAGATTGGATAAAATGTTATTTCTACACTTCCCACCCATTTTCATTAATTTCAAAAACTCTACAGAAAATTTTAGATGAAAAATCCAAAAAAGTAATGATTCTATCGAAAAAGTCTGGATAACCGTGGTTTCTCATTTTTCAGAAATAGATTAAAAGCATTTTTAATCCTCAAGATAATCTTTTAACATCTTTTGACAGATCTCAACATCCTCTGAAAAAATCCCTATCATTGAGGGCTGGAATTGTATCTGTGATGCATTTCGTTTAAATGGTATTCCAGGAGCAGTAGAAATATCACTAGCATCAATTTCGTGCAACACCATGAACAGTATGAAGCAACGTTACGATATTAGTGGAATTTTTGTAAAACTGTGTATTTATTTGTAAGTGAGTCTTGTATGTAAGTGAAGTAATTTGCTTTCTAACGGAACAATCTTCAAAAGGCTTAAAATACGGAACTCTGAACTGTTATAGATCAGCTACATCTTTAATAGGATCTGAATTTGGACATGATACAATTCTGAAAACATTTTTTAATGGGATAACATGAGACCAAATAATCCGAGATTTAATTCAACGTGGAATCCTAAACAGGTTCATATTTATTTAGGAACATTATATCCGAATAATGACATTACAGTGAAGAATTATCCGAAAAATTAATATCATTAATCGCTTTAACAACCGCTTATAGAATGCAAATGTTTTCCATAACAGACATCAATAACCTTTACTGAAACTGCCACGCAAATTACAATTCCAGAGAAAATCAAAACGTCAGGTATTAACAGATATCAACTATTATAAGTGGTTTTCCCAAAAATGAAAAGAATTGTGTAATTAAAGTATCAGAACTATATATACATATAGATCGTACTAATCATTTAAGAAAAGATACGAAATTAATTGTTTGTTACAACCTTATAATCCCGCTACCAACTATTAATAGATGGTTTAAGAACGTTTTATCAATTAGCGATATTAATACTCATACTATTCACATCTCACAAACTGTTAAGAATATTCTTAAATTTCAGTAAGTTTTAAGATACATACGTAAATGACATTTAGTGATATTATCAATTAAATTATTTTTAATAAACATGATCATGAAATTTAAATTGATTGTAATTATATTAGTGAGTAATGTAAAAAATATATAGTAATGAATTTTAAGTGTTTATATGTATAAATGTACGCCTGGTTGAAACCATGGGTGGACGCAATTGAACTGACCCTAACCTCAAAAAATAACCGTCATCAATTATTCTCATGTTTTTTAAATTAAATTTAATCTACACATATATTTAATTTAAGAAATATGTTACATAACTTTCAATACATTGTGTCATTCAATTTCAGATGGTACATAACCTCCTGTTTCCAATACATGTTCATTAGGAAATTTCTACTAATGCAGTGTTAGACATGCACATATATCAACAGCAAGTCGGAGTGGAGAGTGAATAGAAACTATTCTGAAAAACGCTGGTTGGACTAATACTTTCGTTTTTATAACCTTAGGATTACAGATAATAATACTTTTGCGAATTGCATTCTAATGTTGTAAATCCTATGGCATGAAAATCTAATATTGTTGTGAGAATTCGTTGTGATCATTCCTTAAACAGCTACACTGTGATCATCTTCAGGAGATCATTTATACAATAATGATCGAACATCACTTGATAAGTTCGTTTGCTCATTTACTTATAAAACAAAATTTTTACTTTGTTTTAAAGAAAGTAGCTCAACAAATTATGTTTAAATTTAGATGAACCTTTTCTCTGAGTGTGTAGTAATAAATAATGGAGATGTCATTCTACATAAAATTTACCAATGAAATGCCCCATTTTTCTAGGAAATTGTCAGTCATATCTTTTAAGTTAAATCAGGGCACTTTTCTCTACCAACAACCTGATCTTTGCTAGGCATGCATGAGGAATGTTATGTGTACTATTGAATTATTGTTAACTAATAGCATGTTACTCCGGCTGATTTTGTTGAAATATTCGCGAACCATTATTTAGCCAAAGAAATTTGACAAATATTACAATTTAGCTAATGTTACTCTGGATCGGATAAAGAATCTTGAAAAACACATTACTATATTACTAATAGGCTGTGAGTTTTTTTTGTTCTGAAATATGATTATAATATCGTGTAACTTCACATGCACACGCCTAGGTTCTTGTTAACAATTATAGTCAGACCTGTTCTCATTGTAACAATGGAAAAAAACTATGTAGTAAAAAATACGAAAGATATTTAATGTTTTTAAATCATGATTTGACATTTGTAAAGTACTCGACAGATATGTGAACATTAAATCAATACTAGAACTTTATGCATGTTTAGGCATGGATATGAAGATGAATGTCAGTGATGCATCATTCCCATTCGTTTGTTCCTTGACGTCGACAAATTAGGATTAATGTTACAGGAACTTCTGAGTTCGGAAGGGCGGTACTTTTTATCAAATAATACTAATGCAGACATTTTTTTAGAAATTAAAAATCTTTATACTTTGCGTTAAATATGCAATTTTGTTATTTTTGAAAACTTTAGTTTTAATTTGCGCATTTCTGAGAATAATTACTCAAACTTACGACTTAATAAAAGTCGTATTTCATATTATATAACAGCTAAAAGCTTTGTCATTAACTAATGTCTAGAAACATTACTTTAACCATTATGTAGTTAATATTACCATACGATCTTACCATACGGAATTTAGAATTGAAGTTAACAATAATATTATACATAATTTTCCTAAATTCCTTTCATATAATGCCTCATCCTGAAACGCACCGAATTATTGTGATTAGAGACACATAGATCAACTGTATTTTCGCTAACCCCTGAGCTGTTTTCAACGAGCTTTGACTAACGTGTATAAATTTGTTTACACTAAGAACATACAATAAGAAATTTTAATTTTGGAAGAGATAAACACAGAGCCCTTTTCAAAATATGTTTTAAAAGCCGTGAACTCCAAAAGTAATTAAAAAATCATCAATAGCTAAGGAAATTTAATCAATTTTCGTTTGAGAAGGACAATGTTTTTAAATTTCTCATTTTTTCAATTGAACAACTAGTAAACAGTAATGACTAGTAAAAGCCAATCACCAATTGAAAGCTTTATTTGTGTACTTTAAAAGGTTGCTTTTGAGTTTTCACCGTAGTAATGATTTGTTTATAAATAGAATGTCGAAATGTTGATATTTCAGTATGAAATACGATTTGACTTGTACCTATATTAAAATTCAGTGAAAAATTCATAAAAATTTAAGACTCATAACTTTGTGAATTTTTATTCGATTTCGTTCAACAAAACCGTATTCGACGCAGACTTATATATACTTTCAACCACTTAAGGTGCGAAACATTTCCACGATAGAATAGTATTGTAAAATGGCCGTTAAAGTTGAAAAAATCGTAGATACTTTCAACTGTAGTTACGTCAGTTTTCATATCATCAATATAAGGTTTGGATAGTCTGAAAGGTGAGCTTTTTGGAACTCAAATTAAAAAAAAATATTGTAAATCGAATACAAATTTAGGCAGTTATGAGTGATTTTTCGCAGGAACTTGCCAAAAATCGGTTTTTTAGCCGTAAAATGAGATTTTGGGGGTGCATGGGGAAATTATATCATACCATGTGGCTCAGTTTGACTATATTTACAACTTTTAATACGTCGTTATAAAAATGCCTGTCAATTTATTTATCTCGTAACACTGTAATTTATTAATTATAAACTACTGGAGATTTAGTAAGGGGTTGTTTAGGTCGTAATAGCGGGCTCTTAAAAATGATGATTTTCAATAACAGCACTATCTGTATCGAAATGACTCCATGTTTGCCTATAAATCGTGTTACTGTTTACCTCTTGCTTTGTTGTCTACAAAGCGAAAATGAACTTTACTGTTCCTTTTCAGTAAAATAATGTAATCTTCAAAACGAACTCGAGGCATGTAATTGAATTTCCGTGCTAAAAGCACTATTGACAAAATTGTTTTAGTGCTCACCAGTAAGGAAATTGAATATACGATAGTAAGGAACAATTGACGAAGAGGAGAGGAGTCGGAAGATTGCCGCTTTACCCATAGAACTTGCTGCTACAACGCTTCCCTATAACGCAGCCCTTCGGAGATGACCATGACCGCAAGGGTACCAAGACCTCCTCCTTCCCCGGTTACCCTAACTCTCTTCGAGGTTCTTTTCTTTTAGCCGGAACATCGATATTACTCGGATATCCGGCGATTCGTTTTGTGTCAATGGAACGCACCCTTGAGTCAATTGCTTCTCCTTGGATTGTACGGAATTCATTCCGAATTCTTTCTTCCGAGAGGTTTCGTCCGAAATTAATAATTTATCACTTATTGGCGAGGAACTGGAAATTCGGTTTATATTTTATTGGCAATAATTCTTTTCCAACTCAAATTGGATATACATGAACAACATAAACTTCACTTGATTTATGAGAAAACATTGATGGATGATTTTTTGTTAAAATGAAGCTATGTCTTATATTTTATTACATTTGAGGGATAATTTGTCTACTAAGTGAAGAAATTTAGTACAAATTGTATAATAGAAATATACAATTTATTGTATCAAAATTTACCCCAAAAGTGATTCTACACAATTTCTATACAAAATTTATCAAGTGTGAACAAAATTGTATGTAATGAGAAACTAGTCACCTTAGTTTGTTTTTTGTTCAATTTTCATATAATTTAGTTCAAATTTTTCAAACTATGAAAAATTGTAGGGCGACATTGAATTTCAATGCGGAAATGAAGGGGGTACGAAATCGTGAAAATTGCACTGGACCGAAGCAGAAAACTGGAAGATGATTCCCAATTTCGTTGAAATTTCTTTGGCACGGTGGCGACGCAGAGAAATAAACACCCACACAGATAACTTCCCTAATAATTTATAAAAAGATAACACGAAATTCAATTTGTAACCCTTCTTTTGATCGTTGTTCCAAGCGACAAAGCCAGGGTTCTCCACACGTCGTCCATACAACATGAATCCTCGTTTAACCCAAGGAAGTGCCAAACCTGCAACTATGAAATCCATCGGGCGAAACAATAACCAAACTTTAGATGCAGAAAAACATACGAGTTACAGCGGAACAAAAACTAAAAATTTGAACTAAATTTTGAACAAATTCAACAAAAAATAAACTTACGTAATGTAAAACTGAAAGTAATTTTTCATTATATACCATTTTGTTCAAACTTGCAATATTTTGTACACAAATTGTATAGAATCACTTTTGGGGTAAATCTTGATACAATAAATTGTATATTTTTATTATACAATTTGTAGTAAATTTTTTCTATCTAGCCATGGTAGTAACTATCTATCAATAAAGTACCAAATCAAAAGTATGCAAAAGTTTAAAATTTCTTCTAAATGTTTACTAAAATAGAATAAAATTATGTTCAAAAAAGTCAGTAACAGAAAAATCCTCCGATAAGGGAACCCTTGAACATCATCAGTCTATAAACAGATAAAAAACGCTATTTGACTTGGGACTATTTTGGGTAAGAAGACAAGTATAGCTTATACGTAGCGAGAACTGATAAGGAAAAATAACTCTCATCCGAATAGATGGAATTTTTCACCGTATAATATTTTCGATCGACTCCTGCAGACCCTACATTCCGTACTGAGCACTAGGCCAGAATAAAGGACGTACGATGTCTTCTCGAGCCATTTGAAATAAATCTAAGGGTCGAATTTAACGTTCCAGAACCGATACGATCCCTATTTCGTCTTTGCAAGAGTACTCCCCTATTCTGAGGTTTTGCGATCATAGATCACTGGGCGTCCACGAACTTCCGGAGATTTCCAGCGAACCTTGGGGAAATTGGTGTGATGCTGAAAGATCATTCTCAAAAAATCGCTATTTCACGTGCGGTCCAGTCCTTTGTCACGACACGATTTCGATTGCATGCGATCCTTTTTTCAATTTTGCTGGTATTTATGTGCGCAGTGTAAGTAGATTGTTGGTATTTCACTGTCTGAGGGTGTAAAAATGGAATAAAATTCTATTTTATAAAGAAAATGAAGAAAAGTAATATATTTAGAATTTTAATGTAAAATCCAGTACAAAAGCCAATTTTGAATAGTTATTGAGGACATTGTTTCGCCATTAGAATGAAACAAATTTGAAAAGAACGATACTTCCGACATATTTTTGTTTCATTTTCCAAGGAAAATATATTGCATGGTCAAAATAAAAATATTATAAATGTCTTTTGAATAATTACCATCCCTTTTTCCTCACAAGAGACTCGCTTTCGGCTCGGCCCGCAACCCTCAAATTCGTAGAAAAAACTTTTACGCACTTGTATCGAAAAGTATTATTATATTATACATAATATGTTACAAATCTTATTCTGAAATGTCTTTGTTTTTACACCGGTGAACACCGACTTTTCCTTAGTTATTATAAATATCAAAGTTAGGATTCGCACATAGCTATTTGTTTTTGTTTTCTACCGAGTTTAAATGCAGGTCCAAAACTCTGAAAGTTTACATTCTGAAGACTCGTATACTGAGTCGAAATGGCAATGTTTTAATTTTAAACAAATTTTATATCATTTTTTATTCATTTTTAATTTCAACTTGTCCCATAAATGAAACGAAACTTTTTATATTTTTAATTTTGATCTCTAGCCTGTTCCTTTAAATAAATTATTATATTAAATAAACACGTCTGCGCCTCCTACCTGGAACACCATGCCCGGACCAGAATTACTGTTTTAATTCCATGTTACATAATATACTATTATTATACGGAAGGTTAAGCAAATGCAATTAAAGTGATAAAAAATTGTTTTCGGATTCCTTTGCCTTGATGTAGTTTTATTTTATCATTAAGGAAGCTGACTCAACTTGTAAGGCTATAAAATTCTTTAAATAGTTTAAAAATCGCACTCATAAATGGTAAAAATTAGGGAATTGTATTTGTCAAATCGGTAAACCCAAGAAATATTTCTTAAGCTTTCGTTATAATGAAACAAAACATCAATAGAAGCTTTTTTACACGTTTAATTATTTTGTTCACCTAATCAATTTTTGACCTGGTTTCCTCCCGTATCTGGAAGAGCAGCTAGAATAACCCAGATTAAAATGTTAGTTTGACAGTTTCAAAATACTATTTTTATCTTTATGACATGAGCACTGTGACTGTGATCCAGTCAAAACTGATTAGAAAGTCTCATTTCCTATTGGCCGCGGTGACAATTATTTTACTTATTTTACAGGCCACGAGAGGTCTGACCAAATATATAAAAACGAACTAGACAATCGAGGGCAGCATATATCAGGTAGTCTTGACGGAAGATAGTTGTTCATAACAGGTTATAAAAATCAATATTTGACAAGATGTGCAAATTGGCAATTGCTAGTCTGGTACTCCTGGTTGGAGTGAATATTGTATATGGCGAAGCGGTAAATACAAATTTATTTCATGCAATTATTAGATGAAACATAAGTAACAAATATTTTGTCTTTTCTAATTCAAATTCTTACTTACAAAAAATGGTTTCAGTTTTCCTAAATTTAATATAAAAACGTTTTGAACATTTTTTGGAATAATTATGTATTATTGTATTATCTTCAGGAAAGTATTTTGTAGCTAAGTCGTAATGGCTTCATACGTGAAACCTTAAATTGACAATTTGTATTTAAATCAATATTCAACAATGTAGATAACTATTTATATAATGACATTGCACACATATATTTATTTAGTTGTTTATATCTTTATTTATTAATCAGTGTTTTGAAATAAAATTTACTTTTAATTTTTATATGCATTGAAGCCAAACAATCCATAGTCAATATAATTTATTAGTCAATTAACTTTCTATGATTAAATTGTATACTTCAGTCTTTAACAAACAATTCTGTTTGTGGACGGGCTGCATATAAGCGAATTTCTAGCGGTCAACAGATAAACGTACAACTAAATTTTCGTGATGAGGTATTTTAATTTTTCATTGATTAAAAAATAGTATTGTTGTATGTTTATTGACTTTCATCGCATGCAGTTAGTTTTTATTACATTTATATTCAAATAATATAATATTTCTGTCACTTTCAACGTTCATTTATTTTAATTTAAAGATGTAGAATGTTTATATCGATTTGTTGATTTAAATACTGAGGCATTAAATGTAAATATAAGTGTGATTAATTTTAATACTGTTTTGATTTTGTATTATTTTCATATAATACGTAATATGTAAGAATGTATTTATAAGATACTTTTTTTAATAACATGAGCTAAATGCTTATATAGAGCACTGGTTAAAAAAATATCTTGGGATAAAAGTGCGCGGTGGAAGATCGAGTACTTATATTGTATGTACTATTGTAGAATATGATCGTTTTTTTAAATAATATAGAAAATAAGGAATAATTTAACTCATTACAAACAATGTAATCTTATTTTTAAATTAATTTTTCTGATATATTTATGTGATTCGTCAATGTGTTATGGTAATTTACATATGTTATTTTGTTACTGAATAATTTGTAAAAATTGAATTCTAAATACGTATCTATTTATTTGCAGATTTTAGAGGGGGCTCCTCAAAGAAGGCCCGTTAATCTACCGATTATTAAAAGTTATACAGAAAGAGGTTTTAAAAAATTGTCCGACGAATGGGTTGGTCCTGATAAGCTAGTTCTTGCAAAGGTGAAGTCTGCCTATGTTCGAGTTGAAGGTGTATACATAACCGATGTAACTATTCTTGTCGGTACATGCCAAAAAGATAAGCCAGAAAGTTGTGAATCAAAAGCTCTTAAAGAACTCAGAGAGTGCGTCATTACAGCAGTCACCTATTACGGCGCTACAGACCCGGCAAATATTGCCGTCTCCTGTTCTGATAAAGTGATAAAAAATGAATAAAGTGATCGCAGATATTTTGTAACGTCGGAATATTTAAATTTCATGTAAACAATAGTGTATGTTGATCGTAATGCTTGTTCAATTTTTTATTTCCGTCGGTGTCGTGAGAGTCGAAAGAACTTTTGTATACAAAAATACCATAACAAATAAAGGTTAATAGTAAAATAGCAGTTGTGAAATTAACCAGTTTAATAGAAATTTAATTCAATTACATTGTTTCCGGAAAATTGTTGCATTATTACACTATCTCTATATATTAATAATACAACATTACTGGTTTTATTTCGGTGATTAACGTGTACCTAATTTTAATACGTAACTCACAATTATTGCGTCAAAAGTTGCAACATCAATGATTTATTTCATAATACAGAAGGCATGTTTGAGTATATTTATAAATTAATGTATTCTTAAATAGTTTTGGTGTTTGTCGGTCACATAAATAAAGCTATTAAAGAACTCAAAAAGTGCGTCATTACAGCAATAAACAATAGAAATTAAAAACGTATAATAATAAAAATTTAAAAATTAGAAGAAGAAAAAACAAACAAACAAGGGTCAATAATAGAATAAATGTAAAACATATAGCCTTGAAGAGGACTCGTATCAGAGTCGAAACGTTACTAAATATTTATTTATTATTTATATTACATAAACCCTCAAAATTATTGACCCTCGTTTGTTTTTTTTCTATTCTTCTAATGTTTAAATTTTTATTAAACTCAACCATTTTAAATTTCTATTATTTATGTGACCGAAAAACACCAAACTATTTATGAATATATAAAGTAATAAAATAATGCGACAGGAAAAAGAAATGATTAAAAAAGTGTTAGAGATTGTAATTCAATCAAACCTTTTGTCATACCTTCTACTGACTTTTAGGTTTTTTAATAAGACGAATTTTTTCAAATGAATATCTACCACAGAAAGACTGGTAATCATTCGCAAAATAAAATAAAAACTTGACATTTGAAACAGAGACGTCTAAAGAAATCGATAATCATTACTAAAGTGATTTGTAAATAGAATTTATTTAAAATGTATTGTATTAAATTTTAAGTATACTGGGATTGAATATTCTATATTATTCTAATATATTTCATAGGAAATTTCGGAACAGTATTTATTAACTAAGCAAACCTTTCATTACCTTCCAGTCTAATGGGGTTGGTTATAGGAAGGGCAAGAATTCAATAAGCCTTGCTAAAATCAGTATGGCTATGCATGAAGACGAACGTTGTAGACTTTAAGGCGGTGTATTTGAATTATTAATAGATGGATATTAATTGCATAACTGTTTATAGCACGTTTTATTGAAAATTATGTTTCAATTATTTTTATTTTTGTTTTATTGAGATTAATTTACGAACAATGAATGCATAATTTTGTAATTATGTTTACATACATACTATATCTAAATATGTATCTTCACATAAGGAATCTTTAGTTAATAAAAAGTAGATTATTCTCGATCAAATATTATCATCATCTAATTTCTTCGTTTTTTAAACAAATTTAGTAACTTATTATTATCTCTATAACTAATCTAAACTTTAGTTAATGTGAAAATAGAGTAAACACAAAATTAATTAATGATCTGTCATTGTCGTACATTGACTAGAGTAGGTATATTAATATTTTATGTACATTTTTACATATTATATGTATTTATTCAATTTTCAAGACTCGTTCAATGTTTCATCAAAATATAATCTATCCTTAAGATTTCAATCATTATTACCAAATTTGTCATATACTACCTTCAATTAACCGCGAATTTTAATGCATAGCTTTAACGTCGAAAATAATTGTTATGTACTACACGGAGAGAAATCTGAAAGGATGAAACTGTAGGCATTCCTTCCGCCACTGTACTAAGATTTGGTGCTGGTTCTGCACCATGTGTCGCATGATATCAATGTAAGAAACCCACAGTCTCAGACTGTGAAATCGCTTAGGATGAGACTGCAAAACTGCGATGCTTTCTTCGAGGTTTTCTCCCGCCTAAGTTTTACTTTTTAGACTAGGGCTCTCGCGGACTTTTTTGTAGAAAATTTCCTCCTCTACAAAAAAGGTTTAGTAAATTTTTGCTCTATCTTGCACCGTTTTCGATACGGAAGCGATAGAACGAAGAACACCGAGTTTTTAAAACAAAAGATAAACATGGCGTCGGACGCTGAATACGTTGTTTTTCATTCTATTGCTTCCGTATCGAAAACGGTGCAAGATAAAGCAAAAATTTACTTAACCTTTTTTGTAGAGGAGGAAATTTCCTACAAAAAAGTCCGGGAGAGCCCTAGTCTAAAAAGTAAAACTTAGGCGGGAGAAAGCCTCGAAGAAAGCATCGCAGTTTTGCAGTCTCATCCTAAGCGTTTTCACAGTCTGAGACTGTGGGTTTCTTACATTGATATTACGCGACACATGGTGCAGCACCAGCACCAAATCTTAGTACACGGGGAAGGAATACCTACAGTTTCATCCTTTCAGATTTCTCTCCGTGTAGGGAAAGAATTGCAATAAAGCCTAGTTAAAGAATTTACCGATTTCGTAATAATGTACATCAATGTAAATCAGTAATACATCTAGGAATATAATGGAAAGAAGGTTTTAATTTAAGTGTCGAAATCGCTGGTTAATTTTTTATTAAAATTATTTTTTTATTAATAGCAATTTTCAAATTAAATAAAATATGTACACACATTGTAAAGTGAAAATATAAACTAGTTATTCCTATTTTAGAACATTTTATGAGAATATGCATCATTGGAATGTTGTATTGCCCAGCACATTGTCTTTTGAATGTTTTCTATGCATGTAGTAATTCAAGTTTATAGAGCAAGATAGCAAATACCATGGAATCGATATACCTTGAAGTGTAGTCTTCAAACGTGTTAGAGATAATTATCTTCATAGCTAGCCCCTTAAATAACATAGCTGGTATTACCGATAAGTGCCCGTATGGTGTTACAATCTCATCCTAGATACTGAAAATATACGGGGGGAAACACTCTTACGAACAAAGAAGAATTTATTCATATATCTCTGAAACACTTTAACGCCGACCACTATTACAACGTTAAAAACATAAGTCTTATCGATGTAGATCCTGTCACTTTTAGTATCAACCAAACTGTGTTTCGTTCAATGTATTTTTTTTATGTCTACTTTATTTAAACAATCTATTAAACGTAGAAGTTTTGTACCATTGCATCTAATGTTGCAATGGTGAAAGAATCAAAAGGTACTCTGAATTTGAAACGATATAAAGTTTGTATTACATCATTTTTTTTAATATACTATTATTGTATTGTATGGTTTCGTTCTGCACCATTTATAGTAAACAAGTGTGCAAGTTATGTGGATTATGCTATACACGTTATATGTATTATGATATACAATAAAATTTAGTTATATAATGCGATGGAAAGTATAGGTATTGTGATGCTTCTATTCATTGGACAAAACAGTCTTAATGCTGAACATTTTAACGAGAAATGTATCAATCTGTCGGTTTCATAAATTACATAATCCAAATAGATGGTGTTTTAATGTAGACGATGTAATAAAACATGAAAAAAAGTCGGCTTTGGCCTCTAAAATAAGACGTAGCCAACTGTATAGCATTATAGTGCGCTAGCCTCTTGAAAAGGAGTACGAAGTACTCGAAACGTTGAGTATCCAATACTGGCTTTGTCTTCTTTTATAGGCTGAATTTTTACATTTTTTATTAATAATCCAAATTACACCTGAAAATTTATGGATAAAGTCCGTTAGTCACGGTTCCGACATATGTTTAAGAAATAACTAATCTCGATGCGAAAGAGATACTGCACATATCATCTGATTAAAATTCTAGTTTAAAGAGTTGCCTGAAATGAGCTTCCAACAAGATCTTACTGTTTACTAAAAAAATAATCTAACTACATAATATACGCCTATTTCTCAAAATTGGGGATCTACAAACATCCTAATAAATATTAAAGGAAATATCAAACAATTAACTTCACTTTTGAAAATATGATTTGCATTTATTCCTAGAAATTTTTGTTTAGTTCTCGTAGGAAATATTATTAATTTTGCACGTTAACGTTCTAATATATACATTTACTAAAATTAATATATAAATTCATTACATTGACACTTTTATATGTATTATTTATATGTAGACCCATATTGTAGCAAATAGATTCATTAACGTTTAATTCATATTATAATTGTAGGATACTTCGTTATCTAAGAACCACTTTAGAACCCCCTCAATTTAAAAAAGAAATAATGCTGTATGTTCGGATGCATGCCATCCATGCGTTATAGATATGTATTTGAACTAAAAACGACGCGTGTAACACTAATGTTGCTTCATAGCAACTAGATGCTAAGATTTTAAAATACAAAATTTTTCCTATAAGAATCAATAGTTTTTTTCTAGTAAAACTAATAATTAATTCGAAAAAATAACAAGTAATAACACTATCTATTAGCGAATACAAAATATAAAAGGGGCCAGATTTTTAATCCTGGCCGGTTCATAAACCAATATTGCAATAGTTAAAGAATATAATGGTGAACTAGTTGCACATTTAATAAAGTGATCATTTATGGCAAAGAACAAACATTACTTTGCTTGTAATCACCACAATCTGCTAAATTAGGGAACAAATGAAGTAAAACCACCACAAATGGAAAATAACTAAAATTTATCTTATTCAAAATTCTGCAATGGCTTTAAATACTGTCACAACATTGTTTGACATTTTCACATCATTTTTCATAGTCAAAAATTATTTTGAAAAAATGCAAAAAAACGTCATTAACAATTTTGAATTTAATTATTTTTATATCGACAAAAATGGTTCACGAATTGTCAACAAAGATTGAGGCAATCACAGCTGAGCCAATTTGGATGAGTGCATTTAATAAATTTGTTTATTAATATGCATTAAGTAAATCCATCTCTCGGTCTCGATTCATTCACTTACGGTTGAGGCACTTCTAAAATTTTTTTACGCAAATTTCGAATCGGTTCACACATATGCACATATGAAATTATTTGCAGTGCAAATCTACTAAAAAATGCACAGTCTACTTAACACTATTTGCCCTAGGTAGCAAAATAATTATACCCGGTAGCTTATAATAAGTTTCACACGCTCTAACCCCAAAATATTGTTGTGCTCCCTATATCCTGAAAGCAAAATAGCAAATTCTCTCCCTAGCGAGCAATACGAATTTAGCCGGAAGCAAATTTTGGTATATTTCTTATCACGGGAGAAAAATAGACAAGTCCTTCTCACGTGCAAGATTGCCACCCGAGCTGAAGACGAAGCTGACATGCACATGGGAAATGCTTGTCTGTTTTGCTTCCTGAGGGTTGAATACGATTTTTCTGCCTAATGCATTGAAAGGGACCATTCTAACCGAGCCTCGCCAAGTTAGAATATGTCACTTTCGATGCATATAGGAAGAAAACAAGTTTTTATTTCTCTGAGCCAAAATACTCTTCTGTTTCCTATTTCGTGGGAGCAAAACGGCACGTTCTCATATGAGGAAATAGCATGTACGACAAGAGAGAATAGGTGAATTTTGCTCCGTAGTTCCACAATGTAATATTCTCATCGAACAAATTTCACGAATAGCATATATTGAAGAAATATAAATTACATTTTTTGAACGATAGGTGGTTTTTAAATATAAAAATAATGTCCAGAAAAATGTAAAAGTATATATATTTATCGATTATAGCGAGGAAAAAACTTGAAAATCACCAAAACGTCGTGATACTCTATGAATTTCAAAAATTGTACAATAAACACTCACTTTAAATGTCATTTGTTTGTTCGGATGCTGGTTAATGCGCCTTGAAGAAACGTTAGTATTTTTGTATTTGATGGAATTCGCTTTATTATATCGAAAATCCCAAAAATATTCGTGAAGTTTTCGACTATTATTGTTTATTAAATTATGGGGATTTTTGTAAAACATTTAGTACCCGTTTTCATGTCTTTTTAATCATTTTTTCCTACTCTATGTACGTGACTTCAGAAAAAAAGTTTTGGTCCACGTCAATTTATTGTGCTTTGACCCAGATCGACAACGACTGGTCGGACTGTGGCGTCACATGGAACGCCAATAGTTAACATAGGGTTAGCCAAGCGTTATCGTTGCGGTAGTTCAGTTAGAGGTCGACCAACATGACGAGGGTCGGTCCTGTAGGAATTGCGTGATCACGTGCAGGAATTCTCAACAATTACGTTAGCAATTTTAATTAACCCCCAAAAGCGTGTACAATTTTTATTCTGCTCTACCTTTCACAATATCACTGGGATTACAATGTGACATTCTGAGAGACGTGAAGCGAATAAGAAGAAAAACACGATTACCGAATTCAAATTCCTGTGGAATCTTTCCAGTCGAAACATCGAAATCAACAAAAAGTTAACGAAACTTTTATAAAGGATCCCTGTTTCTTTGCGTAAGAAACTTTGAGGGTCAGCTCTTGAGATAGAATTCACCCTTGGCGTTTGATTGAATCTGGCTAGGAGCCAATATCGCAAAAAAAGAGAAACAAAAAAAAAGTGAAAAAGGTAAGAAAGGCCTAGTGGATCGGCACGACACGAAGTGATCAAATAAACGAGCACGTTACTTTGCCCGCGGGCTTGGCTCGCGCGAATCTCCTTCAAATGCCCGTCATATTCTTCTCTGAACATTACGTTATTGTTAACTTTTTCTTTGTAAACCTTTTCCATCTTAATTTTTGCCTTTCAGTACGTCATTCTCTGTTTTCTTTGTCCGTCGTATTATTCCCTCATTTCCCCTACAAAGATCCTGATGAGTAGCGGGGTGTGCTGGGGTATGACGGGGTTGTTTGGGGGGGGGGGGGGGGGTGCGTTTCTGGAGCAGACGAATCGATGTTCCGGACGCCCCGTCCTCCAACGGCTGCATCGAGTTCAATGTCTCGCCCGGGCTATGCCGAGACCTGCTCGGGCTAAGTCGTGCCGACCCGCCGCCGTCGTGTACTCGAATGACCATGGCCGTGGCCTCAGTCGCGGCCACCAACCCCCAGAGCACCTGTCACCCTCTCTAAGGTTCAACCGCCTCCCAATGCCGCCACCACCACACCGAAAGCTCCACACGAACCGAGACACAGCTTTTTCCCGCCGCGTTCCAAATAAATGGCGAGCTTTTTCTGGATAACTTTCGCGTGACAAATACCAATTGAACTTTAAATGTACTCGCATAAGGTTGGTTTTGGCTAACACCTTCATTAAACCCGATTTCATTAATGAAGTACCCGGAGTGTAATTCTCCAGTTCGTGCAAAAATTATCGCATGCGACGAATATTAGCCAATCAAGAATCGGTAAATTTTGCTTCCGTGACAAAAATAAATTTAACCAAACTTCGCATTGCTTGTTTTAATTAGTAATCAGGACTGTGCCGTCGTATTGTCACGTTTAACGAGGTATATTATTACTGTTAATATTTGCTGAAAACTTTAACTATCGTTGATCTACTCTTTGTAAACAGCGCTGATGATTAATAATAATTTTAGAGAGTGAGATGACGAATCAGTCATCATATTTGAAAGAACTAAGTAACCAAATTAACCCAAGTAGAAAAGTTCTTTATGAACTAGGGAAAGACGGGGCGAAGCGGCGAACGGGGCGAAGTGACGAATCTCAAATATTTCCATTATGATCACACTGATTGTAAAATATCATATGTGGTTTCTTTGTTTACACCATTTTTCACATTTTGAGGCATGATATATCATATTTTGTTCTCTTACCTACCTTTTGGAGCGAGAAATGTAATTTTTAAACAAAATTTTCAAGTCATTTTCCTGTACTTTGTTCTGAGATTGGTGAATATTTTCATTTCGGCAGTTTAATAATCACTATTTATATATTTATTCTAAAAGTATAATTTTTTGACTTTTTTTTTTTGTATGTTTATAATGAGATATCGTACCTGGATGACCAAATGATACTTTGGGGTGAAGCGGCGAAATTTTTTCCCGAAAGTCTCTATTCCGTGGTTATTTTTTAATTTAAAATTCCCTGTTGATGAATGCATTGAGTAACGAAAGACGAAGTTAAAATATGTAATCCTGATATAATACGAGTATTCAAAGCTTTCGAAGATGCAATTTCTTTTTTTGCTGTTATTGGAAACTTTGACATATCTGAAGAGATTCATTCCACCAGCGTGGATATTTTATTTTTATTAAAACAAACAATAATAAATTTAAAGATTATGACTTGCACTTAATTTTATGATAGTCATCTCAGAGACCTCTAAAAATAAGGATTCGACACTTCACCCATGTATCTCCGCTTCGCCTAGTGTTTTTCAAAGTTTTTTAAATTAGCCATAGGCCATCTTTAAAACATATTCGATAAGTAAATATTGACTATGAAATTACCTATCAAATGATACTTTGCATCATCCTAAATACGAAATTCAAGGAGAGATATGATACATTGAAAAAATCCTCGCCGCTTATCCCCGCCTTCCCCTATATATAAATTACATACAGTCATCTGTATATAGAATAGATAAATTTGGACATATATAATCTGTATATAATTTTATGTATAAAAATATACTGGTCTCGGAAGTTGTAACTAATAAAACCATTATGCATAATTTTTAAATATTTTATATCTAACTGGTATTTAAAGATTTCAAGAATGAGAAATGCAAATTCAGCAAAGAGCAAAATCAATGGATTGGAGCAAAATTCTGCTAAACTATTCTGCGACCTGGGTTGGCATTCAAAGTGACGAAGCATCGAATAATAAGGGCGCACTAAAAAAATGCAACATTTCATTCACAATCACATAGAACCACCAAAATCCGACTTCAACACTGATGGCGGTCCGACGGTGATGATTAACCACAACTCATGCATCAACACGAAAGAAAATTCTCAGATTCAAATCTGAAAATCGCTCGGAAAAAGCGGAAATCACATTTAATATTTTATTAATATGTATTCAATGATTTAATTGGGTACTTTAGTTTTACTTTTTAATATGAACCTCCAGTAGTTTAGGTTGGTTCCGCAGAGACTGTCCAAAAAAAAATTAGGTTCTTTTCTTTTGTTTTGCATCGTTCGTAACGTGGTTGCCAATGTACGTTGATTTTTAAAATGCTCAATTTTTTTGACAGCTTTCGTCGAACCTTTATAACAGTACGTCATATTGAAAAATATATCTAAAGAATGTAATAAAACAAAGAATTAAACGTTAATAAAATGCGAATTTCCAACTCTTTCCGAGTTTTTTTTTTTAATTTATCCTGGTGAAGATTTTCGTGGTGATACGTAATGTTCCAGTTCATGATAATCCAAAAGTTGTGGCTAATGATGAGCAGACATCATGGTTAAAGACGAATGTCGGTGGTTTCATTTCGTTCATATTAAAATGTGCCTTTTCTGACGAATTTTTCGTTGCGTCACTTGTGATTTCAGCCTTCAATGCAAAATCGTTTTGTGAACAATCGATTGTAATTTTGTTCTGTTCTTCAATTTGCATCTCTCTGTCAATGAACTTTCAAATATCGAGTAGAATTATTAAAAGAAATTCATTTTTCTATAATAATTTAATTTATTTAAAAATTATTCATAATGGTTTTATCATCTCTGGAGAAAAGTATATTTTTTATATAGAAATTATATACAGACAAATGTACATAATCTATATATAATTCAGATAGAACTTTTCTATTTCAAGAATGTACTTAGTACACTTAGATTATGGTGATTACGGTCAGTGATCCTGTGATAAATGGGATTCCTTGTAATAGACGTAAGAAATAATAAGTTTACTATGTTATGAAAAGTCACCCTTTTAAAATCAAACCATAAGGATAAGTGGTTTAAACTTCATTGTCATTTATAAAATACCAAATGACAATCAGTAATAGAAGAATAGGAAAATCGATTTTTATTTTTTGATTCTATTTGTTTATACTGTAAATTGGTGATTTATTTTCATGATATAACAAATTACTATTACTATACAAATTCAAACGCGTTATCTACGTTTCTGAGAATTTTCTCAACCGCTTAATTTTAAAATTTAAAATATTATTTTCCTGGATATTAACCGTCTTTAAACTTGAAGTTAATTTTTTCAACCAAAATGAATGGGTCAAAACAGAAACACTTATTTACAATTGAAACGATTCGATTCTGGTTTGTCAGATCTTCGTAGAATCGTCCACACATATAAAAATAAAATGTCAATTATAGTCATTAAAATCAAATCACACACATACCAACATCCTCGGTCAAACGCGAATATAAATAAAATAAGAGTCATTAAAATAAAATTAGTCATCGAGTCGTTGGCAAAGTATGTGAAGTCAATGTCTATATAAAAATATTAATATCGTCAACGAGATAATAAATTAACGCGGTAAAATAAATTAATGACACGGACACGCGAGCACACATTCAAATTAAACTCTCACACACATACACATACATTAATACACATAAATAATAATAATAATAATAATAATAATAATAATAATATCTTTTCACTGCCACTTTTCTGCTGCAGACTGCACACGTGGATTCTGGAGGGCCGAGGGAGGTTAGGGTTTTAGTCGGTAAACCTTGCCGTTAACATCAAAGGTGAGGGAGTCCGACACACGGGGGGTACACAACATCTTCAACCCCCTATGGTGCCTAATGCATTTCCCCCCTCCGTCAAAAAAAAAAAAAAAAAAAAAAAAAAAAAAAAAAAAAAAAAAAAAAAAAATATCGACTTTATTTAGACAATAGGCGAGCCACAGCTTTTAAATTGCTGTTTTACAGACTGACCGTACATTAATATAAAATAAAAAATCACATTAAATATAAATTAAAATTACAGTACAATTAAAATCACAGCACACTCGACCGGTTACATAAATATAAACATAAAAAATAGTTGAGACGAATTCAGCAGATTTACACAAATCAATTAATATTACTTAACATGTTACCACAAAATCAACGACGCGCAACATAATACTCTTTCATGGACTTAACAAATTTTCGGGGCAATAGAATCAATTTACGAACTGGAAGCGGCAATGCATTAAAGAGTTTAGCCGCAACATATGAAAATGCGCCATTAAATTTGGCAGTATAGCTTTTCGGGAAACAAAGTGTATATGCAATCGCCCCTCTATGGGCAACTGTGTCCCTACCTAACATTTTCAATCTTCCCATTAGATACAGCGGAACCTTGTAAGTTAGCAACCTACACACCAAGGTTAGGATCCTCATTTCCAAGCGATCTCGCATTTTTCTCGAGCCCGATTTTTGAAACGCATGCGAGATGTGGTCGTATTTACGTATTCTGTAGACGTACCTGAGACACGCATTTTGCACCGCCTGCACTCTACACCAATCTTTATTAATTATACAAGGACCATATACCGATAAACAATACGTCAGATGTGGTAAGACTAACGACTCACATAATCTCAACTTAGTGTCTACATTCAAGACATTTCTGAACGGGTATAATTGACGTAACCGCGCGTAAGATATTGCTACGTTTTTAGAGATATGCGAGGAAAAGCGCCATTCATCATCAATATATAAGTCTAAGTTTTTAGCTACCTTCACAATTGGTATAATATTTCCTTTAATTACTATATTTATTTGTGAGAGGTCAACTTTGGCGCGTAAGTTATTACTACCTACCACAATGAGCTGCGACTTAACAGGATTTATAATTAAAGCATTATCATCCGCCCACTTCTCAATCTGCAGAATATCCAAATTAAATAAATTAACCGTTTGCAGCACTTTGTTCGGATTCAGTGGCATTATGATTTGCGTGTCATCTGCATATGTTTTAATACTGACATTAGAACAACACTCATAAATGTCCGCAGTGAATATGATAAACAGTAAAGCACTTAATTTGGCTCCTTGCGGAACTCCTTGATTTATCATTATTTCAGAAGATATTATCTGTGCATTTCCAGTATTAATAATAGTTATAAGTTAACATATATATACGCACATATTCAGATTATCATTTTTAATACGGAACGGAAGAGAAAGAGGCTTACTTTTTCGTCTTCTTTCTTGTTCCGGCGTCGTTCTTCTTGTTATTTGGGTTCTCCATCCGTCTTGTGGTTTTGATAATTCGGCTGCTGTCACTTCGTGCATCAATTGTGATGTCGCACTCCCTCGCGACCACGAGGGAGAGGACCAGCAGCCTCGTTTAATACAGGGACGAACGGAGTACCGTCGTCAATTCCTGGTGCCTTATCCAATTTCTATCCTCGCCGCCTCCATTATCACTTTGGTTCTGATTATTGCTGGCTGTAGACAGTGTGGGCCCACCTTTAGTTTCGGAGCAGCCAGGGTCTCCGTAGTTGAGGCAGCGAGTCGTCTAGGCTGCCACCAGGAAGTCCGTGTAGAAGAAGAGTCCAAAATGAAGAGAGAGTTTGAGGGATACTTACCAGGTCTTATAATACCTCGGTAAGTATCCCTATGTCCATTCATGTCGCCGAGTTCCTTTTTTCTTAAGAATAGGGACGGGAACTGTCAAACATTTGAATCTAATCTGCTTAATTTGAGTTTGGCAGCCCGCCTCTCATTTGAATTTGGAGCGCATGCGCCCCATTGCGGCGACACATGCGTTCCGAGCTTGGAACTCGGCCCGATGTTTCCCACTTTTAATGGTGCGCGGCCAGGGCGCCGTTTCACCTACTCTGCGCATGTAGAGGCGCACCAGCGCCAGCGCCTTGTCACTGCGCGCGCATGTCTTCTGATGCGTGCTCGGATCCCACGTGGGCTTGGGATCCAAAATGGCCGACCGGCCGGAAAAAGCGCGCATCGCGTCCTTTATATCCTCTTCGTTATTTGGCTTTTTACGCACGTCCATACAAATATCGTAACGGCCCTCTTTCTCTCCGCCGCTCTTTCTCTTCCGCGCGGTCGAGTTAAACGGCTCGTTACACGATTCAGCCATTTTATTCTTCAGAAATTTATTTCTAAATAAAATCAATAAATATATGTATTCAATTTACAAAATTTTACCAAAACCATATATGGATAAAAACATTTATTATATTTTATATTATGGATTTAGTTAAAGCATAGCATGTATTTCGATTTGAAAACGGTACAATGCTTATGTTCTTGACATATATCTCTAATAAAGTTGTAAATTCTTCAAATTTTCGTAATTTCGTAATAAATTTTGTTAATAACACACATTGTAAAAGTTTCATAAATTTATAAATATTTTAAAACTATAAAGTAACCTGTTTTAATGCACAGACATACATTTTTAAGGCTATCTACAAAATTTGTCTTTCCTGCGATCTAATGATTCTGGGATATTTTAACATTAATATTAACATGTTATTATTATATATGACAATAATGTTATGCGTTGGGTGATAAAGAGTAATTATTTTTACACGAAACTTTTCTTT
Organism: Trichopria drosophilae; assembly: GCA_030407085.1. NCBI lineage: Eukaryota > Metazoa > Arthropoda > Insecta > Hymenoptera > Diapriidae > Trichopria > Trichopria drosophilae. The sequence continues at coordinate 167,480,091 of CM059583.1, forward strand.
ACTAAGAAAAAACGTGAAAATTGGTTTCAATTACATTTCAAAAATAATTGCGACAAATGTGAATTAACAATTACACGAAATAATGCTTTAGGGTTACTCAAACCCAGGTTTAATTTCATTTTTATTGTACGAACATTTATAAAATTAAGGTTAAAAAATGTTACTTGTCAGTTCTAATTGATAACTGTTTTTTTATGAAACGTGTACCAAACATTTTTAGATTATGTGAATCACTTTCAAACAAGATAATATGACAATGTTTTTATTAATAAGAATTATCTCAGTACAAACATGCAATTTTCAGATTGAAATAAGAAAAAGTTATCCACGGTTAAGTAAATTCGACAAATGTTCCAAAATAAAAAAGGTATCGCCAATACTTCCCATCGTTGTTTCGTTTGATTTTTATTCCTTCGCATCTGAAATAACTCCGTGATAAATTATATAATCAGCCCGATTCTCTCATTTTAATTAATGCGTGTACATATAAAGAATGTCACTTGCAACCACTCATGGATTATTATTATGTGAAAAGAAAAATTTACATCAATCATTATTTACGTGTTAATAATGATTTGCAAGAACGAGTGTATTACATTTGAATGCATTTGTATCATACATTCATGTTTCAAAAGAAATTAATTTTCATAAAATTACATTTTAAATAACTAATTAATGCAGGGTTCAAACCTGTATTGATTAATGCATGTATTTCTCGTCAGTTTGGTTATTAATTAATTCGCGCCCGGACTTAACAGAATATTAAAAATAATTTCCAATGTGCATTTCGCGTTAAAAAAAAAAGCCATTGGATCTGGACGAAGATATAATATTATGCGAATAAAATAAATACGTTGAAATTTCGCTTGGCTGAGAATTTGTACACGGAAAGTACGTTTAACACTTTTACAAAGTTTTACGGTTAAAACAGTAGTAGCTTTTCGGCTATGTCATTCTATATCTGAATCTATTCCGGGATTTTCCGAGGACCCTTTTGTTCTTTAGGGAGTTGAAGGGCTTCGCGGCCGCGAGTGGCCATGCTGCGAAGGCGTCCTAATTGGCTCACTTATTCAGAGACTCTCCAAGAAAAAAAAAAGGAAGGATAACAAGTTGAAACTAAAGAATTAAAATAGCCGAGATAAAGTAAAATAGAGGATAAATTTAGCAGGATTACGTGCACCTCAGTGGTTGGTATCAGTTTGCTTTCTTCTTTTAGTAAATTTAAGAATTCTGAGCATTCTCTTGTAAAGGGAGAATGTATAAGTAAGACTTTGTGTGATGTATGATTTATCAAATTGTTGTTAATTGTTGCCCTTATTATTCACTGTTATTTTCTATTTTCATAGCAATATAAAATAATAAACTGATAAGAGAGACTGGGCATATATTTCTAAATGGGCTGTGTATCAACACGATACCTGCTATCAAAATTAATGAATAATATCAATTTTATTTATTCATAGTTATTTGATATTAAAACTTGGATATTTGAAAAAACGATGTCAATAATTTTACTGATTTTTTGTTCTTTAGAAAAATTCAAAAGACCATCATATGTATTAGTATTGAGCGAGTTTTCGTTTAAATGTACAACAAAAATTATTCGAATTAGTCGAATTAATATTCGTAAGTCGAATATCAAGATTTTTCTTTTTTTCCAATATTATTCGAATTTTATTCGAATCCTATGTCTAATTATTTTAATTTTATTGCTAACATACATAAACTCGCGATTTTCGATTAAAAAATTCAAATGACTAAATAACATCAGCTAATGTATGGTGCATAAGTAACGCCTTGACTAAGAAAGTCTTGGTCTTAATTCATTGTTTTTTTCTGTAATAATTTTAATTAATGCTATCTGCTATCTACTGGCTATCTGCATAGATTTTTATTTTTTAAGATCGCTGAAAGTAACAAAAATCAGTGATTTTTTCATTAATGGCTTCCTTAACGCAGAAAAAGGTGAAGCCTACACCAAAAATGGACGAATTCTGTTTTGTAGAGCACTGAAAGAACTAAGATTAACCATCACAAATTACAGACTAGTAGTAGAGGGAACATGAGACCTATCATAGCAAAAATGTCATGCTATTCGGCTCTAGTTTTCTTGTATCAAAATAAGCAAGTTTAGTTCTCTTAACTTGTTTTTTTTCTTTCCTTTGCCTTATTAAATAATTTTTTATATATTAGTGAAGCTGCATATTGTTTTTTGGTTTTTGAATCACGTTCGGTGAAAATGGCATTGGATTTGATGACGACATATAGGGCAGTGATTATTTTTCTGTCGTGATTATGAAAATCAAGAATTGTACTGATAACAATGACCGATCGCACTAGTGTGACTGTCTTCAATAAAATACCAGGTTCGTGATTAATTTATTGATAAAAAAATAATTAAAATAAATTATCCCAAACTTTTCGAATATTTTTTCATATGTATGAAATGCTTATTGTGATGGGTATAGAGCCGGAATTCCTTAAAACAACAAAAAATATACATTAATTTGTACTTAATAACATAACACAGTTACACAGCTACTAGAGAGATTACGCACATTAGTGATTTATAATATATAAACTTCCAGAGTTTAATTTACGAATATTGCAAATATATATTTAATGATACAGGGGTTTTATCGTCTGTCTTTTATACTTTTTGCTTTGTGTTTGTAATATCGACTATGCTCGGTTGCAAATTTGACATAGCTCAAGAACAATATGAACCAAAAACCGCGGAAGATAAAATACCGGTTATCCCCAGATTGAATATGTTTTTACATTTTTAGTAAATAAAAGTTTCGTATTGATGATTTCAAGTTTTCGTGCCCTATATAAGTCATTAAATAAATTTACCTGTGTGTCTTACAAGACACTGTTGCATTTGCCCATACAATAATTCATCAGGCACATTTAATAAAAACTAATGTATAGACGTCTATCAGTATTTACTGCATGGTTTATTTATGTAGTAATAATTTGAAATATATAAACTTACTTTGAGTGGACCCATGATTCTCAAGAGAAAAATTTCATTAATTATTAAAATCTGATTAGTAAAAAGTAGTGCTGTGTAAGTGTGACAAGAGCTTTTGTTAAAGATATATATTATCCGTAATTTCGCGAAAATACAAAGATACTAACACCCTCGTTATTTAACAGAATTCGTTAAAATATCTAATGTAGAATTTTAGAAGATCTGTTTAAAGCTCATATTTTAAGAACGCTTTAAAATACAGTTCAACATCTGCGAATTCACCACTTTGCAACCAATTGTATTATATTTTATTGTAATTTTCGTACATATATAAAATAATTTAAAGATAATATACACAAGACCCAGCATAATTTACGTTGAAAAATAACGAAAAAATAAAAGACCTGGACGAATGTTCCAGAGTAGAAACAAATGTTTTTAGTAAAAATAGATGTACAAACTGATCAACACTTATTTTTGTAATATTAATTTTATTGAAAGGGATAAATTTTATACAATAATATACTATTTATTATATTACAGTTCATAAATGATTTGAAATAATATATAAATGTCGAATAAATACAATTTCATACCCCTCGAAAGAAAAACAACGAAAATTTCAGAGACCTGCAACAAACGGGAATTCTCGCATTATAACTAAATGATGTTTAAAAATTACGCTTCCCACAGAGATTCCTAGAATTAATACTATATGACAGAAAAAGTGGAGACAACGACAAAAGAGAATTACGAACGAAACTTTAATTAAAGAACTAACGCATGTGGAAATAATTGTCATTTTGATTAAGAGGCTTCTCAGGCTAGCCTGGCAACGGTGTTAATTCATATTATAATAAATTAATATAAAGGAAAAACATGTTAAATGGTTGCTACTAAAAATTACAAATTATTTGCAGGTAGAATCTCAACGTTTATTTTATTAGAATCTAAAAAGATTACAGAAGGTTTTCCTACAATTGCTGAACGATTCTCACGTTTATTTGATGATCTATAAGTAAACGCCTGTCCGTAATAATAAATAACAAATTTAGATCATAAATCAGAGTTTTTTAATTAAAGTTTGTTATCTACACAGTGAGAAAAAAGGTTACTGGAACCACGAAGAAAAAGTAGAAATGACAATATTTCATAATAGTTACAATTAATATCGTGAAAAGTTGTAGTTGACAGTATATCTTATTTTTATAATTCTTAATATTGAAATATATAACTTACAAGAATTGCTTTTTATGATGATAAGTAGTTATTTTTGTTCAATCACTTTTACTAAATCTATTTTTCTAGTCAAGAATATTTCAAGTGAGTATTTAACTGTAAAGCTACGGCACATTTGAGGTTATGTACTATGCTGCATATTTAAGTATCGGGAAATAATAGTAAACGAAACAATCTTTTTGTTTTGTTTTACTATAAAAATGGTTATTTTAATCATTTTTTATAATCACGTATACTTCATAATTAATTGTAAGTATTTATTTAAAAGTTTTTAAGGCGCCTGCTTATTGTAAGCATTTTTTAGAGCGAGACAATAGTCTAGTTATGATGATGCAATAGCTATAAGTATACATTACGAAAGTTTATACGTTCGTTATCCAAAATGTACAAAACCATTTTTTCAGTGCACGGTATCAATGTTGACTATGCTTTTCATGTGACAAGAATGGGTGTATTCGATTCTTGTAATTTTTTTTGTGCTGAAAAAGAATATGTCCTTGAAAACTCCAGCACATCAGGATTTCAAAAAATTTCAATTTAAACGGCTTTTATGAAAGTTTGTTAGAGAACCATATTTTTTTAATTAATTTTCCACAATTGTATTGGAAAGTCCTTGCACTGACGTTTAAACTCCGTTCTCTTAAATCGTTTAAGGCCGTTTAAAATGATGCTTTACAATTTTGAATGTTAGGCTTCGAGTCATGGAAATTGATTAATTGTACCGCACCGAACTTATTTTTTAATACCCTCTTTTATTATTGGGCCTATACACAGTTTGTAGAGGTCGTTAATTAATATCAAAATCAACCTAAAAAATAACCTAGTAAATAAAATATTCAGGAACTTAAATAGTATATCTCTGTATCTGAAAGTCTGAAATACAAAATTGTATACCTTTTTTTTAAATCGTAAAATGATTCAGAAAATCATTCACAATTTTTTTTAATTCAATGAGTTGCAATTCGAAACATCCCAAAGTGCTTGAACAATTTCATGGTCAGATTCTATTTTAGCTTAAAAAATCTATGTTTGTTTATATGCTTTATAGATTATATATAAATAAATATATACATTTATTATACAAATGGATACAATTATATGTAGTACTGAAACAATACTTTAATATTTATTTAATATAAATATTCCAGTGCAATATAATAACATAAGGCAGATTGACGATATAATATATGAATTAGGAGATTTTTAAAAGACCAATGCCGATTTATCCCTATTTAATCCCTTTCGATTAAATCATAAAATAATATAGTCAATAAGTGCGATCGAAATGACTTATCGTTAAATGTGTTGAGGCTGTCTAAATGCGAGAGATTTGTGGAATTTGTCAAAATCACAAATATACGATTAAGATGAATATGAGAAGAACGAGGGGTCGAGTTATTTATTGGTGGACAAACTTTCCGAACAGAGTTGAGATAGTTGGGGGGAGATAATCGTTTTTATAGTCGTCAGCGAGCTTGTGCCAAAGAAAAGCGATGAAGCCAGAAGGGGCTTGTACACATTTATTGTTATTGTACTAAGTTGATCATCTCAGGATATGAAAATATGTAATGATCGCATTGCAATAAACATTGTCATCGTTAATGCGGTCGAAAAACGAGAAAAGCAGCCATATCCAGTGAGAAAACAGCCACAGGAACGGTTTATTTTTAAGTATTTTATGATCATGTATTTTTTTTACAAGCCAATTCGAAATAGCATAGAAACTTCTATTCTGGATCCATCTAGAAATAACCTGTCGTCTACATATCAAGAATTTGTTATTTGTTACATTTGAGTTCCTTTACCCTCTCGAGAGTTAATATTCGTTTCTTTTTTAATTTTACTGAATTCGTTGAATTTTATCCAGATTTTTTTTCGTCGCTGATAAAAGAATTTTATTACGCTGAGATTTGGGAAATCTGTGTGCAATAAAATTTCGTATATTTGTTTTATATGCATCATCAAAGATCGTTTGTTGGTTTATGGCCGAATTAATGGCCGACACCTTGTACGCAGTTGGCAATTTTTATTGGGCCATTACCAACTACACAGGAAGCTTCTGTTTACGCCAACACGAAAGTCTCCATCCTACTAATAACGACCTCCGATTTTATTGCGTACGATGTCCACTATTATTTCATGAAGTTAACGACTAGTGGTATTGCAAGACACTGTAACGGTGACATCACATGCAACGTACTTTAGGTTCGTAATAAGTTTGTAATTTCCGCTTGGTTCAGTCCTGATAGTAAAATCTGAAACAATGAAAGGGTTATTACACGGTTGTGAGGTGAAACCAAATCAGATCCAAAATATTCTTCATTACATACATTATCCTTATCTGATATTGACTTGGCAAGTCAGTTTAGAAACTATTATATAAAAATCAAGAATACACTAAGAGAAATTATATAAGAAATGTTTCTACTCTGGACTAGAACATCGATGATATTATACGATTTGTAGATGAATTTCGATGTTGAAAAGAAAAAGTATTATCCAAATATGATAATGTGTTAGAAATATTCTACTTTCTACAAGAGGAGTAATATCAAAGTAGACTTTGTTATAAATAAACTACACCAACAAATTCGCCCTTTCCTTTCAAGCACTCGTATATATACGATAAGTACGCATATTTCATACGTCAGCTATCGACGTTTTTTTAGAAGCGTACCCTTATTTACGTATGTAATAGTGTCTACCCAAACAACAAGAGAAGTCATTTCCACCAAGCCAAAGTCAGAATGACCTAATCAAGTAAAATTTACCACTTTTCGTCCAAAAAATTGTCCTGTAAGTCGAATAGACTTTCAAGACCTAAATGCACGTCGAAAATTACCTAAATATAACCTAAGAAATTACTTTAAAGTCCTATGAGTTCTAAGTTATACATTAGGTCGAAATTACCAAACTAAAAATATGTCTTGAAAGTCGAATAAACTTATAAATCGATATCATGCCCACTTTTAAGTCAATATGACCTTGCACGTTTTTCTTCTTTCGACTACGAGGGCTAAATGTCTTAAAATGCCTCACATAAGTCTATATTTTGACTAACTGGTTAAAATTCAGACCAAATGATGTGCTACACGTTTGACCTAAAAGTCGAATTTACCGTGGAAAATTACTTAAGGCATTTCGACTAATAAGGTTATAGTCGACGACACAAACAAAATAACTAAAACAACCTAACCTCAAACTATATACGTCACTATTATTCGTCCTGAGTAAATGTTTATAAACGACAATGATTCGAAAACGACTTTCATCTACGTTTCATAGATAGAAAAAGAAACTAGTGAAACAGAGGCAATTATAGGTACCTGTCGCGATATTGTACAATCGACATGTTCGACTACAGATGTTCCTGCAGGCAATTTTCCTGAAGATATTACTGACTATTTCACGACGTACGAACCATGTAATTCTCCATTACTAGTGGAAGAATTAATAGCAGCTGATGGCACTAATCATGAAAGTGACGAGTGGGACGCTGCCGAAGAAAAGTTACTAATTGACAAAATATTACTGTCAAAATACATATTGTATCAAAGATCGATTTACCCAAGAAGCGATACTGAACTACAGTAATCGAACACATACATATACATATTTATATGTAATATGCACATACACTACCGGCCAAAAGATCGTGAACGCTTTGATATTTTGAACTCGTCACATAATGTGTCATACCACCGAATCCTTTGAGATATTCAAAAAACGCAAACGAAATCTTTTTAAGTACAGGAATAAAGCTTTCAATTGGTGCATACAGTTACAGAAATTACTTTTGTTCCCACCTACCATAAAGCGACCATATTTTAGGTAAATAAGATATGGCCGAGAACAATTCTCGACCTGAAGGAAGCTCAAAAAGAGGTAATTTCGCCCTATTTTGCTGCTTGGGTAGGAAAGTCATGGAAAACTTAATGCTGAATACTGCAAATTTCAAATATCGATTCTATTCGTAGCATTTGTGATTCTACAGTTTTCAGAGTTTGTCAAAATATATAAAATATATTAAGGATAAATATCATTGAAAATGATATCAGAAAATAACCCATCACTTACGAGCCCTTTCAGCATTCTACACACGTAATTTGTCATTTTTGAAATAGTAAAAAGATTTCTAAGATTTAATACAGCATTTTAGCATAAAATCAAAATAAAAATGCTCACAAATCAAATCTTTTCTCCATTAAAAATGTATTTCTTATTTCCGTCCGAAGAGGAAGAAGTCAACGTGGAAAAGAGGGAGTCGAGATGAGAACGATCCTCGAATCTCTTTTGCAGGCCTTTGAATAGAGTCGATAAAGATCTTATAAGCAACGACTGCTGACTGGATGGATGGTTGTGTTGTGAAATATAAAGTAAACTACCCCATATTATCGCAGTACGCAGGGCCTTTTGCGATATCGCGTCCTTTGAATATTGATGAGTTACGAAATATGGCGTCGCGAAACGGCTACGTCGACGTCTTCCAGAAGATTTGCTTTTATTCTTTATGCTTCTCATGATTATAAACAGGAAGCGAACGCGGTACCAGGATCAGGAAGTGAAGGACAAGAGAAACCAGTAATGCCAGAGAATGGAACACTATATGGCACATATTAGACAGGCAAGTTTAAGGTTCCAACATGACGTGTATGAAGCTTATCTTGAAGCCAAGTTTCATTGCTGCTTTCCTGTCAGCTTTTTAAAAATCGATGTAATCCAAATAACAACAAACTCAATAATTGTTGAAACAAGATTCGACTAATTATTTCTAATTTTGAAAATTCCATAATATTTTCTCTACCGGTTTTCCCTCTGTTCAAATATCAAATGAGAGTGAACACAGAAAAAAAGAAGTCTTAAAATTGTTACATCATAAATTCATCATTAGGCGAGGCTTAATTTAAGCCCGAAATTGCGTTAACTTTCTTAAATTCAGTCAGTGTTTTGGCTTAAAGTTTTACTTTTAATGAGCAAAACTGACTTTTAGACGATATTTTGGATTAAAATAAGATTTATCGAGCTTATGGCTTCTAAATTAGACGAATCTTATTTCAAACCAAAACGTCGACTAAAAGTCAGTTTTGTTGACTAAAAGTAAGACATTAAGCCTAAATATTGACTGAATTTAAGAAAATTAATGCAATTCTGGGCTGAAATTAAGCCTCACCCAATGATGAATTTAAGATGTAACAATTTTAAGACTTATTTTTTTCGTGAATAACAGAAAATTAAGTAACAGACTTGGCTTACGATGAATTAGTAAAGATCACACCGAAACTTTGCGATCGAATAACTAAAAATTCATAACGTTTCTTATCAAGCTTCGCGGGAGTGCCAGTAACTTTTGCAGCAAAAATTCCCTTCATGCAGATGAGGAGGAAGGTAGACGAATAAGAACGGAGGAAAAAGGCGACGTTTCCCGCCCCGCGTCTAGACGCGAAAAAGCACTTTCGTGATTCAACTTCCCTTATCTGCAATCGCCGCAGCGTACGAGAACCGATACCAATTTATTACTTTCCGGATTGGAATAAGACTTGATTCTTCTGCATACACGGTGAGTCGACGCCGCCTAAAAGAGAAAGGATTTGGGACCGTCGATAAATTACCGATGCGCTATCTCCGCAGTCTCTTTTCCAGCAATGCGTACGGAATTTATCACTAGGGATTCTCGAATATCGATTGGACCAATAAATATTTCATACGCCTACCCAATATGTAATTTTTGATGCGCTGCGGATCCATCATGTCTATTCGACCACTTGCATTTTTAATGCCACACTGGGAATAATTTCGTCGTTCAGCAGCACTTTCTTTTCCAAAGGATTTAGACGGCGAGCTTCTCGTACATTTTCCTTTTTCCTACTGTAGATCTGTATAGATCTCAAAATCAAATATTTCCAAAGGTCAATCGTAATTTTTAATGCACACAACTTAAAGTGAAATAATAAATTTGAATGTAATATAAATTCATGTTTTTATGTATGCAAGTTTTATTTCAGAAGAAAAAAGGAGTAAATAACAGCAATTTTCTAAAATTATAGAATTTCGCAACCAACCAGCTCTGCGACACCTCGTTGACTCCATCAAATCTAACCTTTCCATCACGGGTTGAAAGAGTAATTGTAGTTAAAGCAGTTTTGAAATCATAATTAGCAACCCGAAACTCCTGAGTAGCTTTTTGGGTTGCTTAAAATTATAACTGATCTATTATGGTTCAGAGTTTTCAAATTAAATGCATATTATATACTTATGGTAAGCTAGATGCCTTAGGTAAGTGAAGGAAATACGTTGATTCATTACTCTAAAAATATTTGATCAACAGTTTAGTAAAATGACCATTTTTATTCAAAAAGTTGTTCCTAGTTGTAGACTAGAGTAGACCAAAAACTCACTTTTTTAAATTCGCTGACGGCCTAGTGCGGAAATGATTTATGATTCTAATAGTAGTTCACATGATTTTTTCAGATCTCAACAAAATTTAAAAACCGTGTGGGTTTTCCTCGAACCCTTTCTGTAAATCATCTACTTCCCGAAATTAAAAAAACATTATTTTAACTAATATAACTTCTTACTTAAAAAATAGAGGGAGACAAAATGTTTCTAGTAATTTATAGACACCTGACGGACGGCATATCCTAAAGTTTTGATCCATCAAATTTCATGCTCTATGGGAATAGTTACGGTAAAATGAGCACTAATTAAGTAAAAACGATCATTATGAGCTCAGTTATCGTATTTTTTTTATATAGAAGTTACGACAGACAACTTGACCAATAGATGCAGAAAATGGTAAAGAATTCAACTATCTATACTGCAGTACAGCTTAAGTTTTGATATAAAGGTTACAGCGAAAAAACAAACAATATATTTCCTTTACCTAATGTTTGCCAATAGAAACCCAGCTCAGAATGATATTTTTGACTCCACTGGTGCTGATTTTACTCGTAAATTACCATAAAATGTGACATTTGATGGCTTAACCTTTTAACGTCCAGCGGTTTTGATCGAAATCACTTTTGACATCAAACCTTCATAACTTTACCAAAAATTAAAATATTTATATTTTCAAATACCAAACACCCACAAATTTATTCTGTTTTGTGGAAAAAATTTATATTGCAATAAAGAATTAACAAGTTTTTAATTGTAACAATAATAAAAAAAATGTCTATGGCAAGATTTACAAACAAATGGTAGAATCGAAAATTAAATAAAGCTAAGCTAACAAAAATAACTATTCGGGGGTTTTTGAAGTCGCTGATTACAGATCTCAAGTCAGTATTTCGAAATTCAAAATGACGGATTCAATATGGCGGACGAATTTGAAGAACTTGGTGGATTTTTAGCAAAATATGTTTCTGAGGGTCTGTAATTAGCCTACTTATTTGTAGTTACCCAGATCAACCACAAGGAGATTACAGAACTTTGTTCCGATTTTTGGGAAATTTGTTGTTTTGTTTTATACTTCCGTTTTGTTTTGTTTTGGAGAGGCGGAGGGTGTTTAAAATTCTGTATTACGGAACTGTAGTTTTGAAACCTTCGGAGCTTGTTCAGCAATTACTGCAGTTCGACAAGATTCACTGGAAACAAAGTAAATTTTGTTTTTTGCATTAAAACGGTTTCAATAATCTTTACAGCAAGATTATTTTTGGCTATGAATGAGAGATAAATAAAATGTTTAGTAATGTTGAGAATAAATAACATTGTTTCTGACCCTGGATAAGTAGTTTCATGAAGAACCCAAAATTTAAACAAAAAATTCGTTGTGCATTTTATATCCGCCATTTTTAATTTCAAAAGATTGACATCATTCGTAATCAGCGACCTAAAAAACCCCGAAATACAAATAATGAAAAAAATTACACTTTTCTAAAAAAGTCGGGCTTTAAAGGGTTAAAGTGATAGAATGCACCGTATGTGCGCTGTGTATTTCCGTATTGGGACGACGAAGAATTGAAAAAAATTTTCAGACCACCCTCTTGGGCACACCATTGAACAATTAATTAGAAATAGAAAAATATGAAATATGAATGAAATATTAAAGGATCCGAGGAATACCAATTTGTTCAGCAGTCCTTTTGACAGGTTTCCTGCCTCCTAAACAACAATTAATAGCTTACAGAAACGAGCAGAAATCGACTTTTCTTTAATTAAATGATTTTTCTTCTGTTGATGACGTGATAAAAAGTGCACAAACTGCATAACAACAATGATAGTAGGCTTTAAGTCAATATACAGAAAGATTAACTAAGTTCATCAACAAACGTATGGATTTAATGGAAATAAAATTTTTCTGCGTTATCACAAGCCCTCCGTATTATCAACATACACGTTTCAAAATAAACAAATCATTGACGTGTATGCTCGCAGTCCAAATTTACGTCGTGGTGTCCACAACAGGTACGCTTCCTTTACTTTTAAAATTTATCGTCCGTCACGATTGATTATTTTTTGAATATATATATTTTAAGTTCAAGTTCATGTTCTGCAGCTTCGGAACTATTCAGTACTTAGTTAAATATTTAGTCATTCATCGTTGAAAAGAATGGTGTTATAATAAATGCGTGGAAAAGGTTCATTAATTAATGGATTTTTACCGAATTTCCGACCTGAAGGAGTTTCACTGAAGACACTAAACACTGCTTAAGCAGAACATTTAATTAATAAGCCAAAAAAACAACAAAGTTTTTATGTAATTTGAAGATGATCCGAAACATGTATATACGATTAATGCGAAGTGCTTTATTAAAATAAATAAATAAAAAACCGTTAAGTGGAAACAAACCATATTTTACTATGGCTGGGAATAGATGAGTAGACTAATATACACGATATTAATCTACGTTTTTTCATTGAAAGTTTAGTAATAAAATTACAACACACCATACACACGCACAATCAGGAATTCATAAACAAATTCAATCATTTATGTTGTAGAAACAACTAATTTATTATTATTCAGTTTTCGAAAACCGACATGACAGAATTATACAGTCTTTTTCAATAATTGATTATGTCGCTGATCCATAAATAATATAACATCTAGGTGCTACCAATTTTTATGAACCATCGAATATAAATGTATATAATTATGTAAACCATCTTGATATCAATTTCTAGATAATAATTTCGCGGTCTTACGTTGTTCTTTTTCGTGGTTGATCGAAATGCTTGAAAAATTGAATCATATTTATTTGGCAGCGCGCGGTCTTTTGCCTAAAAAGAAAGTAATCTCGTCAAGAGCTTAAAACTGCCGTCGACGACGTCGGTCTAACCCTACAGTGAATGATGGGCTTCGGATCGTTTTGCCAGCTAACGTAATTTCGTGTCGACGACCTGACTAACAGGCTCGTTTTTTCGCCATTTATTACAAGTTATATTTCAGTTTACATTATAAGCCAGAATGAAGTAAAACGTTTATATAAAATAAAATATAAATATTTTCAATTAGTGGATATAGATAACAAAACTGTACAATCAGTAAATTTATAGAGATTACAATTACCTGCAATATTTAATGCAGCCATATTTCCAAATTATTGTTTTCATATATGAATGATAAACACTAACAGCCATACCTAATGATAACTGTTACTTATATTACAGAAGAAATTACATTTATCTAGATGTGAAAACATTGCTTTACTGAAGTTTTAATTTCTTTCTTGACGATGTTTAATGGTTCATTAATTAGGTATAAGCAAAGTGAGGTGTTGCGTGCAATACCTATCTAAACAAATAAAAACTCGAATTAAACATTAAAAACCGTTATATATTTTTCTCTTCACTAAATATTCCAAGTGCTAAAACTAGTAGCATGGAACTTACGGTATTTAGCTCAAGTACTCTTCGACTGGACAGGGTTTGGTAGACTCATGTATTTAATTGACAACAGACAAAAAAATGAAAATGATCGTTTTCGAAACTTTGACCTCCCGCACATGTTAGCTCGAGAATTATTATATAACATATTTTTAAACACGAATCTTCGAGGCTGATTTAATTTTTCTTGCTATCCTATTCCCAGATCATTGTATTCTTTTTAAATTCTTATAGCAGAACACAACACAGTGTTTATACTATGAAAATGCATAACTTTTTTATAGAAAATATGATGCTCTATCTTTATATTTGCAATATTTTTTAATATGATTTGTATTAAATAAAAAATGAGTATACATCTCTGATAGAAATTTGTCCATTTCCCCTATACCTTTAACATGGTAAATAAGAATGTTATATAAGAATTGTACAAAAAAATGTTTTCATTTCTATCGGTCGTTTATTAACTATAATATTGCAGGAAAAATTATAATAGATGGAAAAATGAAAAATGAAGGTACTGGCGAGGAAAAGACAATAAAGAAAAATTGTGTTTCAAAAATTTATAAGTTTTGAAAAACATGTACATTTCGACCCTGATATGGGTCCTCTTCAGTAAACAAATTTTTTAAATACGTGAGAAAATATGATTTGTATTTTTGAAACTAAATTTAAAAAAAAAGTGATTCTTTCATATTTATTCGTTGTTTATGGCATAACCATTGAAGAAGAAAATGCATATAATTCTTTTTATAGAGAATGTGACGCTCTATATTTTGGAAGCATTTTTTGGTGTGATTCGTATTTTTGAACAGAAACTCACAAAACATATTTTTTCATCTTTTTTTATTCCTCCTCTCTATAATCTAGTATGGATCGACCTCAAATAATCAGATCTAAATTAGGCCATAACAGACTAAAAAAGAGGTTGAACTTTAAAATCGATCTTATCGTTCGTAAGAAATAGCGAGACAAAAAGATGGGACGGAAGTACGTACACATGTACAAGATCACAGACAAAAATGATTTCATTATAATTTTTTAGTTTTTTTGGGTCTGACACGTCGATATTTGATGAACAACTACAGGATACTTTTTCGCCCAGGTGACCAAGTTAAAAACTTTGTCCAGACCTTTGGTCCGGATCGAAGCAATAGCTACCTTAGAATAAGGAAGTGTTTCGATTATGGGCACATTTTCATTTCCGGACCATAACTTTCGATTAGTGGCCAATTCTGCCACTATCAAGAAACTAAGTTGATTCATTAATCGACAAATATTTTCTAAGCGACTTATTTTTATCAAAAAAATAATTCGTACAAAGTTGTGAATACCCTTGAAAACTGCTCTAGAAATGGAAAAATATGAAACAAAACTACCACAGTAATAAAGAAAATACAAAAATTGATATATTATCGAGAGCAATAATTAGTAATATTTCGTAGCAACGCGTTGAAATCGATTTTTTATTTAAGCCTATTATTTTTATGTTCTTGAAATAGCAAACAATGATAAAAACATTAAGTCCACATAAAAGAACGATGTTACAGAGTTTCTCAACAAACATCTGCATTAAATGAAAACAAAAAATTAAACGACCTATTAATTACATCAATACATTTGCTTCTAAGATGAAAACAATATTTTATAATTATCTAATAGGCAAATCGTAAAATGTTGCATATTAGATATAATAATACATATATCCGGTTTTATTTATAAGAGATATTTTAAAATTAATCTAGCAGAGGAGGAATGCTAGAAAAATTTGAAAAGATATCTATGCATGATAATGGTAACGTGATTTCGTTACACACTGCAGTAGATATGAGGATCCATTATCAAAATATAATATTCGTTAACCTCTACGTTAGTTGATGATAGAATTTTCTCTAATTGTGTATTCAGCATCTATATCTATATCTAGATTTAGATCATTTCATTATTTCTGTACAATAATTTTTCTTGGTGTATATTACCGTAGACTGTTGAGTCACAATTATTTAATCAAATATAGAAATTAAAGTAAATGTATTTAGTAAATAGTTTTTACTGAAAGAAGAGATTTTGTAGTTAGAAAAGAAATGTATAGATTAAAGATTACAAATTCAATTTACAACTAAATAATAATATAAGAAATTTTGACATAACAAAGAACAATTTCAAGTACCTCTCTAAATGTTTCAGCGAAAATCGTAATTATAGAAAAAGTGGCTGCGTTAGTCACTCGAGCAAGAGTGAAATTTCACTCCATAAAGAACCGGGTTTATCAATATTTTGAAAAGACGTCAAATTTCTTATTCATCGTTTGCACGGATGACGACAATGACATGCTCTTCGATATAGCAGTATGTCAATAATATATTATGTAATCGAATACGGAATGTCCTCCACAGATGTAAAAATTGTCCAATACTTTTTATAAATCTCTATATTTTATTCAATTCTTTATAGTATAAATTAAGAATGTTATTTTGAAAGTCGGAGAGGTCGATTATATGATTTATTGCAAACGCAATGCACGACATTAACCCTTTAACGACCAAACGGTCGTTTTTTTTTTTAAAAAAAAAAAAGATTTTGTAACAGCAAAATTTTTTACAATGCAATTTTCACTATATCTATAAATAACCTATAACGGGTTTTCACCACCTATTATCTTATCAGAAACTCATTCCTAGCTGTTTTATTTTAAAAATATACGTTTACATATTTTGATTTTCAAATGGCTCCGGAACGCCAATTTTTATTCAAAAATCAGGAATTTGTGTTCCACGTATAATTAAATATTTCACATGTCCCATTCTGCACATTGGATCCACCATTTTGGATTTTGAAAAACTGTTTTTTGAAGTGTAAAGCAATCGGGACCACGTTTCTAATGCGATAGAAGGTGGCCAGAAACCAATATCATAAAATCGATGAAAACTGCATTCTAAAAGAAATTGTATCTCAAAAATCGCGATTTTTTTCAATATTTTTGACGAAAAAAGTGTTAAACGTCGTTTTTTGAACATTTGACAAACACTATTCGCAAAGCGCGACCTCATCTGGTCGGAAGTGGATGTATCATTAAAAAAATGTTTTGTATAAATAAATAAAGTATTAATAACCTTGAAAAATTAAAATATTGTTGTCAGGTACATCCTAGCATAATTTTATTTTTGGCGACTTCTTTTAAAATCTAACGCTAGAACTCTTTATACAAAGAAATATATGTAAAAACGAAAATGTAATATATTGCATCATTACCATAATCAAAAATGTTGCATTTTTTAACATAATATGCAATACTTCTCACGGGACAGACATGTTTTTTGTTAGATTAAGACATAAAATCGATGTTACAATAATTCTATTTTCATTTGTCGTTATACGGTCATATTTCTACTTCTATATAATAGGAGCAATAATACTTATATTTATATATAACAGAAATCTTTATCCCATTAAAGTGAATCCACTGTAATACTACAATAATCCACAGGTAGTATTATGATAAATAACTTTCTATTAGTCAATAATTCAGAATTTTTAATCAATAGAAATAATCCTTTTCTTTTGTGTTTTTCAATTTTGTGATTTTTTTTTAATTTAATTTTTACTTATAAACCAAGGTAGATATAATATACGGCCGTTCACAAGCGAACCCTTCCGATAAAGTTTCGAACTCGCTCTTGAAGACTTTCATCGTTTATCTGTGGTACGGTGGTACATTACCGACAGTGCACTGTAATATCGATGGTTAGTAATATTCAGATTTTTTAAGATCTGTGGTGTAAATTTAAAACGTAAAAGTGGCTTTCCAAATGAATATGGTACTTTGACATACATTAATTTTTAAGATTAGGATTTTAACGAGCAATTGTATAAACTTAATATTTAAGGGATACACCATAATAAGAATAATTTTGTTTGTAAATATGTAATTTAGATGCGGATATATGACTTTTCATAATAATAAAGAGATGTTGGTATACCGAATAAGTTTTTCATTTTAACATTTTTATTATTCATTTTCAGGAAACATTACTCATTTTAATTACAAAAAGTCCCTGGTATTAATCTGATATATATGATTCAATCGACTAACCAATTTTTGTAATGCACGCTATTTATTTATAGCCATTTTATACCTCATTGATATTTTAGTTTTATGTTATTAAGTCTTATGTGTAGAATTCATATCTGCACTTTTTTCCTTTAACTGTCTTTATTTAGGAAATTTTGGTTCATTAAATCTACCAAGTTCAGAATACACGTCGGTACTAATGCAATGCTGCAAATATATTATATTTTGTAATTGTATTTTGTAATATTAACAGAATTTGATAGTCGAATATATTTATGCTAATCTGGTAATATTTTATATGTAAAAAAATTTTTAAATACGTTTTCCTATAATTCGGAGTCATAGATATTAGTGACAATGATGTTTTTCTGAAATTATCATTAATAAAATAAAGATTAATCTTTCTTATATTATTTATCATATGTAACAAATAAAAATAATTAGGTTTAATAATGTTTATGTTAAGTTATGTATTAATATTGTACTATTTGTTAATGATTATTTACAGAATTATTTTTAAATCAATGAGATATGTATATTCAAATTAACAATATACTGGTGAAAAAATAGTTAAGAAAAGGTATTTGGTTGGAATTTTCCATTGTTTGCATTTAAACATATAATTTATTACTAAATAACATATTACTTGATATATACAGGGTGTACGAAAAGTCCCGGGACGGTTGAATAACTTTCGAAAGAATAAAAATTTCAAAAATCGCCGAAACACGTGATTCGATTTTTCAAACAAGCTATCTTTTCAGGGGGGGTTTCGGCCCCCAACCTCAAGGGGGGCGGGGGGCACGAGGGGGGCCAAAAATCTTAAATGGCAACATGGTTTGAGTGGGGGCTCATTTGAAAGGTATTTTCGAGACGAATTCAGATCACTGGTCATAGAGGGCGCTGCGATCATTTTTCGGAGAGATTTTTAACTTTTTCAGATCACAAGTAAAAGAGCTTTTCAATGCAACGTTCAGAAACGGGTTGACACCCGTTTAAGAATATTGTTTTACACGATTTTAAGTTTTTTAAGTTTTTTAAGAATATTGAATTACACGATTCGGCGACTTCGAAATTTTCATTTTTACAAACGTTAGTACGTCTAAGATCTGAAAAAGTAAAAAATCTCTGCGAAAAATGATCGCAGCGCCCTCTATGACCAGTGATCTGAATTCATCTCGAAAATACCTTTCAAATGAGCCCCCACTCAAACCATGTTGCCATTTAAGATTTTTGGCCCCCCTCGTGCCCCCCGCCCCCCTTGAGGTTGGGGGGCCGAAACCCCCCCTCAAAAGATAGCTTGTTTGAAAATTCGAATCATGTGTTTCGGCGATTTTTGAAATTTTTATTCTGTCGAAAGTTATTCAACAGTCCCGGGACTTTTCGTACACCCTGTATATATATATAGTTTTTTTTAGTGTAGGAAACGACATGAATACAAAACTCTGCATATGAGGATTTTCAGATTAACCCATTAAGTCCAGGAGATGCACATTTTTTAGTCGATTTTCGAACGTAATTTTTAACTGGAAATAGGATTAATATTGACTTGAAAGTGACCAAGCCTACCATTTTCGACTATGGTATTTCGATCGGCATGGTCAGAATGACATTTAAATTGCTTCAAAACTTAATATGGCGCATTGTAAATAAAGAGACGAACAACATTTCGTGTGTTATTTATTTTCTCTTCAATAATGTTGCACGATCGATGCCTATTAGCAATCAAAAGTGCACAAAATCCGTGAACTTCAATTAAACTCTTCAAAACATCAATATGTCAAAAATTGATGAATTGTTTTGACAAACTTTTTCTTGAACACTATAGCAAACTTTAGAGATAATTTGCTACGAACAAAAATACTTTGGAATAAGTAAAAAAATATTCTTTTATCAGAATGCATTGATATAATTTTTAATTTTTCGGAATTCGGATTTTTAAAGAAATCGAAATTTTGAAAAAGTCATTAAAAAAATCTGAAGCAATTTGGGAAGGTTCCTTAATCTATTTTAAGACATTCTTTTTTATGGAAATTTCCTTTAAATTCTATAGTATATTCAAAAAAACAAATTATTTGTCTTGAAATCTAGGAAAGTTTAATAATTGATTTTCATTGAAACTATAGACTTTAAAGAAAATTTCCATAACAAAATGTCTTAGAATATATTAAAGAACCTTCTACTATATGCGTTAAAAACTTTTGGCAGTTGGAGTCATGTTTTAAGATCGGAAATGAAATTGAAGGATTCTAGTTTTCAATTCAAGAACCCAACCTCGAGTTCAAAACTTAATGATCTTTGAAAGATATTATATTTCACGCAAAGTAGTTTGTATTCAATAATCTGTCTTAACAATTTATGACGAAATTTATCAGATGTATAATAATATTTCGGATTTCTCGTCTTTTGTAACATTCTATTGAAATTTGTATTTCATTACTTATCAACTATAGGGTAACATTACTTTATTTTTGAAGTGGTATTAAGTGGCGTCGGTTGTAACCTGGGAATAGTTTTATTAGATAATAATAAATAGTTTATGCACCAATTTATTAAAAAATTAACTGGATTCAGATTTTAACATTATTAAGTGGTGAGTGTTTGAAACACAAAATAACAACTTTTTACTATAATTTGCTTATATGTAATTTATAATTGAGCCTATAGTATATTTGTGTATATATGATTTTTTTTTAAATTAAAATCATTTAAGATTCCTAGCCTACAGTTGTCTTAAAGTTGCCTAAGTTGCGTAAGATTTTGCAATTAGAAATTGGAATACGGATGCGACATACTAAATAATTATTCTTATAAATCTATTCTTGATTAAGATTTCCTGGAGAATCATACTTACGCACTAATACATTGTTACGAATTAAGATCGTGCGATAAGACAAGCGCAGACAGACTCTGACCACATCCTTGCTACTGGAGTAAATGGAAAATTGATATTTTTCAAAGATATTTAATATGATAAACCTCAATTATTTTAAAAATCTACATTTCATATAAATTCAATAAGGTTTATATTATACATTTAAAAACCTGTTAAGCCTTAAGTCTATAGGTAAGTTCTGATTGAACTTAAGTAGTGAATAATGGCAGTTATAATGAAAAACTTATTACAATGCAAACACTTTCTCTGTTTCAAACCATATCTAACTTCCCATCACAGTTCTGACTTGTATGATTCATGGTTGAACGGTGATTAAATCTGAAATTTCGCTTTTAACGTTTGACGTTTTTCCGGCACGCATTGTCGGGAGTCACGTCTCGTAAGGTGTTTCAAATCTGGCAATGTGCCATTCGATATACGCGGCGTAAGAAACTCGAGCACAATCTATCGGTATTCGAGATTGGCATATCAAGACTTGGCAAAATTTAACTATATATGTTGTATGAAAGAAAGGTTCAAGCATTTCGACACTTTCGCATTTTTCGCTAGCGTTTTATTTCCTTCTACTCGTATGAAGGGTAAAAAGTGGTTACACTCTACATTGACTTAAAGGGAAACTTACTTCCCTACACTCAATCTCACCTTACACGAGTACAATTGCACCTTAATGAAGATACTGAAACGTCTAAACAAATACATCTGCATGGATAAAATTACATAGAATAATATACATTTAGCCACCAGACACTGCCAGCAGAAACTAATCTACGAGGACTTATCGACAATAGCTCTCTTGAAAATATTCCTAACAAGTATACAGATGTGTGTCAATTTCATTTATTTATATTTTTGGATACATAGTTCAAAAATAAATATAACAATGACAATTTAAATAGAATCTTGGTTCCATTATAAATTACGCAGGACAACAACAAAAATTGTTTTGAGATCACTTGAATCAGGAATATTGAATCTTATAAATTTTTCAGGGCGGTGAAAACGAATCCGTTATTCGATTTGGCCCATCAGGTCAGGATTTTAAGATATCCGAAAAATATTCAAAAATATACTTTATGGCAATTTAAGGTTAGGATATGTGAAAAATCTGAAACAATGAACTTTTAAAACAATGAGTTAACTTGGACAAAGAATTCGTTTTCAGCGACCAAAAATCTATAAGATCCTCCTCTTCTGATTCAAGTTGTGTCAAACAAAAAAATTTGTTTCGAGAAGTACCTTCAGTGATTAATTACACAGGACCCATAATAATTTTTTATGGGAGATAACTGGAATCAGAGGTACTGCATCTTGTAGACATTTTGTCGCTGAAAATAAATTAGTTATCCAATTTGACTCAAGACGTCAGATATTTCATATATCCTAACCTCAAATTGCCAAAAAGGATACTTTTGGCTATTTTTCGTAACAGATATCTTGAAATCCTGACATGATGGATCAATTTGGTTAACAAATTCGTTGTTAGCGGCCAAAAATCTGTAGTATCATTTACCTCTGATTCAAGTTATCTCGCAAAATAAAAATTTTGTGGCCCTGTGTTATTTGAAATATGATGAAGCAAATATGCTATTGTTTTAAAAAATGGTTTCCAAACTTTTAGGAATTTCAACAATTCAAGATTTTGTTAAGCCATTTAATGATCTAAGGTTTATCCAAGCCCTTCAACATATCAAGAAACAAACAATGAGCTCTCCAGAAAAGATAATTCCATATTCTGAAAATGTCAAAACTTTCAGAAATCTAATCCAGATTTTGCATGAAGGTTCGTTGCTTTCATGCATGTAACTATAGGCAAATATTTGAATGTAATGTATTATAATAAATTATACAGGCCCACAATAAAAATTGCATCGTACCTGGGTTGCGATCACATTACCCCTATGTACTTTGGCTCTCTGAACTTAAATTTACTATAAGAAATAGTCGTAAAGAACGATTTTTGAAGTGTTAAAGGCTTTAATATAAGAGAATACTACTTACGTAAGGTTAAGACTACACTTTTGGTATGTCCTTTGATCCGCTAAGCACACATCTGTGATAGAAAACAGGGGGTTTCCTGCTCGTTTTAGAAAACAAAATTTTTATTACGAAAAAGGCACAAAAGGTTTATAAACTAGTTACACTGGTAGTATATAAAACGATGCAAAATAATTAATTCGTTATGCTAATATAAATGTTATTACTTTTTGACAAATTAAAAAACTTAAATGTTTTTTTAAACGTTACTTGCAAACAAAATATTTGTGTACACTACATCGTGAACGATAGGCACATGCATGATACCTTCAGTTTTTTAAAATATATACTAGAAAGACCACCCCCCCCCCCCTGCTTTCTGTATCATTTGGACAGCTTTTATATTAAATCAAACATATAAATATTTTTGCTAGTATGGACCTGAGAAACTATTTAATTTAGAATGATTCTACTAATGGTTCTAATGACTTATAAGCGTATTCTGGTAGAAGTTTTGAGTACTTTAAACTTAATTTGATCGTCTCAGTCCAATCCCAAATAAGTGCAATAGTAAAATGAAGCACTACCATACAGTACATCAAATTTTAAATACGGAATTACTCATAGACACATATTCCCCATTGCTGATGTTTACAGGTCTGTAAATATTTTTTGTAAGAAATATCCATTGAAAATTTTCATTAAGTACTATAAAAGTATGAAATTAGTGTAAAATTACAACAAAATATTTTAAAATTACAATAAAATGTTAGGAAATTACTACAAGTTGTGTAAATACAAAGCAAAAATTACTCTCTGAATTCATTGGAGTGAAAATTGCGCCCCTCTTTTATTAAGAGTGAAAGACAAAAACTCACTCCTAGAAGTGAAATGTCACTCTTCATAGAGTGAAAATTTCACTCTTTGTGAAAGAGTGGCTCAATTTTCACTCCAAGGAATTTAGAGAGTATGTGTTGGTAGTTTAGAGGGTATGGCGTGAAGCCTCGCTCGCTTCGTTCGCTCAGAAACTTCGACCATGTGACGAGTTTGTTATTCCTTAATACCCGTTCGTTTACTAACAGCTTTTAGTTATAATATAAAACGAGTTCGTATTGCAGTTTTTTTGAGTGAAAATTTGGGCTTACAAGAATATTCTCAATGTAACATAACCAGAAACTGGAAGAGTGGCGCTTATGAGAACATTCCCATAGGTAGGAAAGAAGGGAGTGGAGAAGGGGGTTCCTTAAATGTGTAAAAACTGAAAATGGGTATTTTCAAAATGTCGACCCCCACCATATGTCAGACGAAATATTAATAAATAACATTTTTGCCACTCCGGGCGCGAGCTCGATTTAGCGCACTTGGACGAAACCTTCGTGCTCGAGTTATCGAGTCTCATGCCCGTACTATTAAAAAATATCGTTTCAGTTGGTCTGAAATGTCGACATTTGATGAAAAATTATAGGATATTTCTTTTGTCGAGGTAACCCAATTCAATACTTCGTCAGACTATATTCATATGCATTTTAATACAGTTTTTATGGCATTATTGTTAACTTTAGGAAGAAAATGCGTACAACCTTTTTTATAAAGAATTTAATGTTCTATCTTTTTTGTTTCAAACATTTTTCAATCAAATTTGTATTTTTACAAAATAAATACAAAAAACTACGAAGAAACATAATTGGGGTTAATGGACGGTTGGATCTGCTACAAAATCTAATCAGATCTAAGTTATACCAAAACACGTGTTTGAAACAAAAAAATGTGTCGATACGCTTATCGGTGAGATATCCCGAAACAAAAAAAACACAAATTTTTGTATTCAACATTGCTGGAGAAATTGCTTAAATCGTCAATTTTTGAAGGATATAAATCACCTCATCCAAAAACATATCCACAGTGTCCAAATATTTCACAATATTAACGCTAATTCGTATAGCAAGATATGATAGTAATAGCAGGATAGCATGATAGTCTATTTCGAAAAATATATGCTTACTGTCGAGCGGTATTTATTTATACAATATGTGTAAAATGTGGATAGAAATCGTTAATAAACGAGAAAATTTGACGCACGTAGGGTTTAAAAAGCATTTTCGCAAAATTTGTTTTTGACTCATTACACTCCATTAACGACGGAGCTAACGAAAACTATATTCAGAAAATTAATGTATCCTATATTCGCAGATCTTGTTATGGACGATTTAGAAATCGATTGTTTCTATAAATTGTCATTTAATCCAGTTTTTTACGCAAGATATGTTGACCTGAACGCCTGTGGAAAATTGAACCAAATGATAATATTTTCAACGACTACAATTCTAGACTAAAAGTCACATATGAAATTGAAAATAACAATAAATTACTCTCTTCAGAATTAATATGCTAATAAGAAACAATAATAATAACACTTTAAACTTTTATTGGCACCGGAAATCAACATACACTTCCAGATTTTTTATTTTCACTCACGCTACGATCATGGATCGAGAATCGTCAATTTCAAAAAATAACACTAATAAAAATCGCAATGGAGAGATCGTTAAAAAACACAAACAATTTTAGAACTTTACGAACATGAAAAAATTTCAAGACATTTAGAAAACTGTAATTATCCGAAAAGTTTTATAAAAAATACGTAGATAAACCCGTCAAAGCATATACATTTATTACTCATACATATAATACTCAAATTAAGATAAATATTTTTTTTGCAAATTCGATATGGTCTTACCAAATCATTAACGCAATAGTTTTAAATAATAGAACATTACGTTACCATCCCACTTATACAAAATAACCTTCGGTTGATAATTGAAAAATAAAATAGAAAAAAATAATTCAGTGTACTGCATAAAATGTCAAATATTCGACAACAATCGCAAAAAAATATGGTCATTAATTATCATCAATTAAACTGACAAAAGTTCCAAATTTTAATACAAAGCGACTTTTGGAATTGCAGAATTTCGTACATATTATATAGTAAATTAGAAAATAATGCAATAAATAAAATAGGAAACACCTTAAATCTAAATTCGTCGTACAGATAAGCAATAGACGAACACGATCGAGTTTAGCTGCTATTTTGAAATATTAATATGTAATTATCCCATGAAGTTCCGCAACGTTGGTATGTCAACAAAGAACACCGTATTAATATGTTTTGTAAATTATAAACCCTGTGTTAAATGTGATATATTAATTTATAGTAATTATATTTGTTCCACTTAATGATTCCTGTATACAAATATGAAAAA
This sequence comes from Trichopria drosophilae, assembly GCA_030407085.1. Lineage (NCBI taxonomy): Eukaryota > Metazoa > Arthropoda > Insecta > Hymenoptera > Diapriidae > Trichopria > Trichopria drosophilae. The sequence continues at coordinate 167,506,337 of CM059583.1, forward strand.
TGCAATGGAATGAAAAAAATGGAAATAAGGAAAACTCTATAGATGAATTGTTTGTACAATTCTAATAAAATCCTTTTCTCAGCATCCTTCGATGATCAATATAGTCCATGCTTGTTCTTCGATTCGAAAGAACGCAACCCCACCTTGATCGTTAAATCTCATCTGGTACATGTAAGATAGTTTTTCCTTTTTTTATCACTCAAGTCTCTCAAATACAAGGTATTATTGTACTTTGGAGAGAGATATCGTAGCAAATATGTCTGAATGCGGGTGGGTTTTAAGTCCGCCTTCCATGCAGTCAGCTGACTTACTAGAGGTTCGTGATCCAGGTCGCCGCGTATTTCGAAAGTTACTTATGTGCCGACTGTCGTTCTAGTCAGTCTGACGAATTAATAAAACTAAACTCGTCGTCTGGTCGAATGGCAAATTTGTCGACGCCGCAGGTAGCGAGGTAATTTACATCGAAGTTGGCGAAAAAAGGCGTGTTGGCTTGATTAGACTGCATAATAATTGTAAGTCGATCGTTAGAAACACGTAACAGTAACGTAGAGAAAGTAAATAAATTATTTAAATCATTATCAACTAATTTTTTAATAATATCTGGTATTTAAATTATTAGACAATTAATTGCTTAATATTCCTAAGAATGGTAGTAAATTCAAATAATAATTCTATTTGTTTAACGCAACTATTCCCGGCTGTTATTCAATAACTTACTGAATAGCTACTTGCAAACTCGGTGTTATGAATGCAGTCTCCTTAGTGTACCTGAAATAACTATTCAAATTCTTGAATAGAGAATTAATTAAAATGTATTTTAATTCAACAAGTTTTATGGTCTATGTTAATAATAAACCAACAGTGATGTCGACAATTTCAAAAGGAAATTATTTTTAACCTTGATCATTTTTTCACTTTTTAAATATGAATTCAAATATAAAAACAACAGTAAAAAATAATTCATTCGAAATTATAAATTTCAGAATAAAGATGATCTGTTGTTTGTTCCACATTTATTTTTTATTATTAAAAGGATAAGGAAATGGGTAATAAAAGTTAAATCACATACAACTGAAATCATATTACAATTCTTTTATTTCATCAATAATCAAGAACCGTTAAAAGCTATTTACGTTAATTAAAAAATATGCACGTCGATTTCAAGAAGTAATGAAGTACGTAATTATTCGGTTTGGTACGTAATCATCTGATTTACTGGATTATTAAAAATTGTAAATGTATAAAATTCGCGAAAGTAATATGTACAAATAACAGTAGTTAAAAATTTCCGTTTTTCCTAAAATCGTTAAAAACTGTAGAATTGCAGTTACTTCTTTCTGCCACCTCTTTCCTTAGGCTGAAGATTGATGACACTTCCTGAGACTAAATTGTAATATGCAACTGTATTATTGTCTTTGAAGAACATTCCTTCGTATAACAACTTTTGTTTTCCTGGAGCCATTCCAGTGAGTTCGCCTATTTTAGCTTTCATTGTTGCAATTGTGTCTGTTGGTGCAAGGATGATGCTTAAATTCTGTCCATTCAGTTTCCATTCCGATCTATCAGGCATCACTGGAGTTGAAATTGTCAATTGCACAGGATTCTGATGAGCAGCTAAGAACGTTTGTTCTGGGATCAATGCATCCTCCGTACGTAATTTTTTGCCTGTGTGCCCATTTTCCATAGGTTCCCCTGGTCGTTTATTGTCAATGATTTGATGAACATGTGTCGGTAAGGGTGGGATTGGTGGTGGCATAAATGGTGCCATCATAGGATGTGGAGGCATTGGTGGCATTGGTGGCATTGGTGCCATCATCATCATAGCAGGATGTGGCATCATTGGTTGTGGCATGCACATCGGAGGCATGGGCATATGTTGTGGTAGAAGATTATGAGGCGGCATTGGTTGTGGCAATTTCGGGGTTGGTGGTTTCGGATCAGCTTTCAGTGTTACTGTGGGATTAGCAGTAATTATATCTTGATGTTGCAGTGCCCGTTTCGGGCCAATCTTTTCTTTTTCATCATCGGGCACTAATCCTTTAAATTTATGAATTTGGTGTATTTGATCTCCCAAAGAAATATTAGCTCGAGCCGCTCGACTTGCAGCTTCCACGCTAGAATTGTGTCCATCCCAGACAACTTTAATTTCTTTCTTTTTATTTTCCTCTCCAATTTTTTCTCCAATAGTGGTTTCTTCGTCAGCAAACCCGAAAATATCCGTACGTCTTTCAGCAAGTTGTTTCAGACTGTCTTCGATAGCAGTTCCAGGTGCGAGGACGGATTCTTGAGTACGTTTATCCAAGAATTTATCTCTCTGCTCGATCCAGCGGGGATCTAGCAAACCAATTCGCATATGTTCTTGAACTTTACTAGTTGGAATGCGTTCTCCAGTGAGTGGAGAAATAAGATACTCTGGATCTGGTGCAGAGTTGATGGTTTTCTTTTTAGGATCGTAACCCTTTTTGATAACAACATTTCCTGGAACTGGTGGTAAGAGTGGAGGTTGCATGTTGGAAACAATTTTCTTGTCAGTGTTTTCCTTTGAATCACTTTCCGGTGACTTTCTTTCGTCTTCACTTGAATCTTCCTCCATATCTTCAACTTCATTTTTATCATTTCGGCGATTATTGTCGTTAACATTACGAACTGGCATTTCATCATCACTGTCACTATCGCTTTCCATCTCAACATCACCACCTTCGATATGTTCCTGCATTAACATCCTAGCACCAACTTCACTAGGCGTGGTAGGTGGTGGAAAATGACCGATTTCAAATTGTTGGTAATCGACAGTTTCAACTACCACAAAGTCGTGCCAGTCAATTTGGGAATATTCATGACGTTCACGTTCCAATTCTTCTTCTTGTTTACGTTTCTTTGTTTCTTCGTGTTTAATCCAGTCTGCTCGATATTTCACTTCCTGTAATATTTTGCCGGGGTTTTCAATTTCATCCCTTAGTTTCTGCAGTATATCTTTTGGAGGAATCAACACTTTAGTATATTGTTCCAGTAGCTGCGTAAAATATGGAAATAATGAATGTTGCGGTCTCATGAAATCAAATTGGAAATTCCGCTGTTCTCTATTCATTAAATTCGTCAAAAATTGTCGTCCATTACGAGCCACAAACTGCGCTGTAAGTTTAACAATGTCCAAATCCAACCCCTCAATTGATGGCGGATCTGCCATAAATTCAAAGTCCGATGGAGGATCTTTGGGAACAAACGGTTTCTCCACTTGTTTTAATATTTCTTGCTGTTTTTGGTGGGTTGTTGCATTAAACCCCACAGGTACATTAGCAGAGGTACTTGTTGTACTTTCTTCCTGAGACTCCTTGACTTTATGCTGATAATATGCATAGTATGGATCACCAGCATTTAAAAAGTTGAACTTTGGATTGTTTATTTCATTTTTCCGAATTCTAGACTCGAATTCCGGTCCATTTCTTGCAACAAAACTGGCAGTTTTATCCACAACATTCCTCACTTCTGGAGGTGGAAATATGATCCCAACTGTAGGCTCTGAGGATGGGGCGGAGTTGTCAATTTCATCACCTTCGGTCGGCGATGGCGGTTGTACACTCACCGGCATTTCCACATCTGTCAATTCCAATTCTGGCATCTTTAACGAATTATTATAAACGTTTCTGTTATAAATAACTGACACACAAATTCAAACACTTTATAGTTGAATATATCCAAGACTTAGCACAAATCACAGCACGGAATGTAATTACACTTTTAGTTTAGTAAATACTTGAACAAGAGAGCAGAGACACGTATTGACTAGAACTCCAAAGTTAGACTAACGCCAGGTGACGGAAATTTGGGAAATGTTCTACATGCACCTATGGCTACTGACAGCAGCGCCACCATTCTCGTGTGACGTGCGGCAATGGCGAGTCAGGTTGCTGTATCTTCCTTGGCGAAGAAGGGAGCCTGTTGATCATGCGCAGTAGTGGGATGTGAGGCCGAGTTCAGAATGTGTCCAACGGTCAAAACCGTTGTGTTAATCGACTTGAAAATTAATACGGGTGACTGGATTGTAAGGGTGTTTGTTTATTCACTACTTATAGCACAAAATGCAGCTGCTTCTATAGATAAACAACAAGTTTGCAATTGAGTTCAGAAATTGCCTGCACATTATGCTTATATATATATGGAAAATTAAGCTCGATTTTATACTTACAGTAGAAATTCGATAAGCCGTCGGAACTATTTCTCGTTAAGGTGTCGTTTCATGTCCTCCCCTCCACCTCACCATTGCCTTTTTTCTCTCAGCGTCAGCGCTCTCAGCACAAGAAAACGTAACCTCACAAAATTACATGTGTACATAATACCCATGATAGTATGAGCGATCGCAGCTGCGCATGCTTCTGCGCCGGTTTACGATGGAGAAGCGAACGACATCTTATCGAGTTCCTATTGTAATAGACTTTATCGAACATCTCTCCAATAATGCGACATGACAGAATTATGCAATTCTTCGAAACCTTGACTCTACTATAATTACAATAGATAATAACGTGGTCAGAATGCGTTTTTAGGAATATTTTATTGAATTAACTATGACAATTAAAATGACAATCTAATTAGATAAAAAACAAATGTAAATTAAAATTTCTTGTTTTAACGCTTTTGAGATATTCTAAGGCATGTTTATAGAAATTGATAGTAAATTATTACTGATTAGAAAATAAATAATATATACAATAATTAAAAATCTGATCTAAGGTAGGATTCTTGAGAAATTCGTCACATTGAAAAAGGCAAATTTCTACACGATGCAAGTTTTGCTTTCTCCGGTTGTCAATCAAAGAATTTGACTCATCGGAGAGTGCTCGTCACATGTTTCATACAATATAGCTTACAACTGCGCACAAGATGCAGCTGCTTCTATGGGTGTTTTGTATACGTGGTCGTTAATTCCATATAAGTAAACAAATTCGATTGTGGAATAGATTATTTATAACCGAATTTGAACAATTACAAACAATTATCGATTTGGAAAAAAAATAGATAAATAAATAAGAAATGAAATACCGTACACGCGATCAAATGTTATCATTTAATTGTTACATTACACATTAATAATAATAAAAACTAGATAATTAAAAACAATTTTAAAATCATGCAAACAAATTAAAAATTTATTGTTTCTTTGCAACTTGCTAATGATAATGTTTCGACATATTGTTTATTACGTGCAATTTTTTTTACGAGATAATTTTATTTGCTAGTTTGTTAGTGTTTGATTTTCATGCATTTGCAATTTAATTCATGTTTTATATGAGAGTAACTATTGTAATAATTATTTGAGTGTGAGGTATTTATTATGTGGGATATTTATGAATACTTGTGTAATTAATCAGGTCAAGAAATATAGAATAACTTTAGATATGCGTTTCTTATCAGTAAGAACAAATTAGCATATCTTGTGGAATATTGAAACATTACAATCCCTAACACAGTTTTTGATTAAAACTAGTGAATAGTAGGCAGGCATCATTAGTGTTTTACGATCGATCAAGTACAACTATCTTATCTTTCGTCGATAGTAATGAATGGAAAATATATAGAAAATCATTCAGTACGCAGATTCTTACGATCGCTCGATTAATTCGAATAAAATTTGTAAAATGATGTTTATTTAGTTTTTATATTGGAAATGGTATATGTTATTCTAAGATCTGTTTAATTTTATTTTATTCGGTATTATATGATATATCTTTCCTTGTCAGAAATTATTTCCTCGTAAAATTGTATAATTAAAAAAATTCATTAGAATCGTTATGAAATTTCATATTAGAATATGAAAAGTGATTAGACATGTCCTAAGGTATAACTTCATTAATGAATACCTTCGTCAAATTTTATATTAACTGTCAGAATCATGACATGTGTCACACAAAACCCGATCGCTCGACCTGCATAGGTTTGTTCTTATTGCTTACACGGTCGGGGAACAAAGTTCCGAAAATCAAAACCCCCCGAAAGGTTAAAATTTCGAGATTGCGGAGTCCAAGGTATTTTAATTTGCTTTCTTTTCGCCAAATTTTCAAACACAAAATGAAGAAAATCTCGCTGTAGCCATGCTATATCGAAATTTTGGCCTTTCGTTGTGTAGATTTTCGGAACTTTGTTCTTGTTGTTTACACGTTTTACACCTTTTTCGATACCAGACAAAGGAGTAAAACGGTTTGTGTAGAAAGTGTAAGAGACAAGAACAATCATGTACATATCAGGGGAAAATACTTCTTATGAAACAAAACAAGCATATTTTCGTAAATATAACAAAAGAATTTCATGGCAAAATTGTAATTAAATCAAGTTACTAAACAACTATTTTAATAAATTATTTCTAACAGTTTTCTTGTTAGACCAGGATCTGTAGTCATGAGTTCGTTTTTGGGTTTACATTTTGATATTAACAATCAAGGTCAAATTCAATATCACCGCTAAATAGCCAGGGCAAAATTCTAGAACTTATGTGATACTGTTTTTCAGAAAATGCGTTCCTTTCAAGATAATCTAGCAGGGAAGCCGAAATGGGTCATCCTGCGTATAAATAAATTGAAAATAATTCCGTTTGTTATTTACATTATACGGTAATATCAAATAGCAAATTATATACAACGAAGATAATATTTATTTTCGGATAGTGTGACGATTTATACAGATGAACTTTTCGCATGTGGTCTGTACGGCAATACAATACTTTTAAGCATTCTGAAATTTAATTAACAATAATGGAATTGTACAACATTTTTCTGAATATCTTAATAGTTACTATAATAAAGGTATACGCTTTGCATGATCCACAATAAAAAATATTGTAAATAAAATGTCCAATTTAATTAGAGAATGTTTTCTTTTATGCAAAAATCAAAAGTTAGAATCAAATTTTGAGTGAGTTACACGTCGACAAGGATGGCAATCCTTCAGTATTTTGTAGTTATTTACAATAACAGTTTGTGTTCAACACAAACTTTGCGGTTTGCCAACAGTCCACACCGGGTTATGGAGAACACAAATTATTGTTTTCTGTGTTTTGGATATGAAATTGATAAAAAAAGTACATCTACATTTCTGTAATGTAGAATAATTTTAGGAAATCACAATTCTCTAAATTCCTTGGAGTGAAAATTGAGCCGTTGTTTTACGAAGCGTGAAATTTTCACTCAATTGAGAGTGACTTTTTCCTCTTAGAGGAGTGATTTTATTTTCTTCCACTCTATAGAGTGAAATTTTTACTCTTAATAATACAGTGGCGCAATTTTTAACAGGAATTTAGAGAAGACGTATTTCCTATGAAAGAATTCAGAGTATTTTAACAGGTATTATTGTATTCTACACAATCATTGTTATTATTTACAAGAACAAATATTATTTCGAAAAAACAATATTTTTTTAATGTTTAGAAGATTTGAAAACTATTAACAATATTTCTCTTAATGGAAAAATTACCCTTTTCGAAAGAGATATGAAGCTACATGGATTGGTGGCGATAGTTTCATTACAAAACTATTTTCATTTATTCTTGCCAACAATTGTTACAAAATAAATGTTAATTATTATTTGTACAATAATTACTACTCTAATAGTAAACATGTATATATTGCAAAATTTACTAGAAATAATGGGCTTTCGTACAATGAATGTCCGCTACCAAATTAGTGTCTAAATTATTTAAATTTTCTAGAATATGCGTCTTTCTATAACGTTTCTATTTTCTGCGATACCTTTTACATATGATTTATTATATACATTTGGGTAAAACACTTATCAATACTACACGATCTTATATTTTACAAGCCCACAGGAGACTAAAGGTGTAATTTAACAAGAACCAGGACATAAATTTGAAAAATAATCCACACGTAGGCTGTTCCCTTGCGTGCTCGTCTAACTACTTCATCGCATTTGAACAATGACAAATTATATTGCAATTACCCACACAATCGTTCATACTCATATCGTGTTTAAAATCAGCTCCACATCTAAATGAAATATGGCGCTTGTTATGTAGAATCGTTCTCTGTGACTTGTGGATAAGCGCCACGGCTATCTAATATGGAATATTTGTATGCGTTGTTAGCGTAGTTCGACGTAGGTATGCGTTCTTTGCCTATAACGATATTTGCTAGATTTGTTCACGCTCTATTAGCTATCGGGGCTTTGTGCTCCCGCGATCATTGCGACTGAAGGCATTATGTAATGTAATAATAATGCACAGATTATAATTGATCTCTAGTTCCGCAAACGCGTAAGGGTGGCGTATTCGAAAATATTCAGAATAAAAATATATATTGAACATTGCACATTGCAAGTAACTGTGCACAATTTACATATTATGTAGTATATATCGAATGATCGGTTAATTTAATTTCGAAAGTCTATACGATTATTGAATTATTGGAGACGCACGCAACCAAATTTGCCCAATATATAGTAATTAAAATGTTAATGTATGATGTGTATCTATTATTAATCGCGGTGATGTGAAGTATAAATTCATCAATGTTAGAAAACAATTAATCAGAATAAATATCCCTGGGGAGGACCATGATATTGGTCAAAACTTTGATACATGATGCCAAATTTTGGTGGTACCAATAATAACGATCTCTAATGGCATGATTAACAATACATTCACATATATACAAATCGCAGTTGATTTATATACGTAATATTTACGTTGGTGACTTAAATCTACCGAATAAAGTTGGATGTCTCTATGTTGACTATACATGTAGGTTGACTTCAGGTCAATGAAAGTTTCAAAAGCTATCAATTTTAATGATATTTCCAATTCAAAAATAGCGTTGGCGTGGTGCCTCGCTCGCTTCGCTCGCTCAGAAACTTCTACCCAGTGGAGAGTCGGCTATTCCTTAAGACTAGTTTGTTTACTAACAGCTTTCAATTATATTATAAAATTATATTGATATTTGGGGGTCCAATCATATTTAGGTCCAAGTGGCTTCGATAGATATGTTACAACAATATAGTGTTTCTTATATTTATGAAAATTGAAAATGAGCATTTTCAAAACTTCGACCCCGACAACAGGCCAGCCGAAGTATTGATAAATAAACGTTGCAAAACACTTACTTCATGCACTTGTATTCTAATAGACTATTCGATGCATATTACATGTTTACTGTGTTTTACTAATTACTGTCTGTATTATTATGATATTATATATACAATATATATACATATAATTCGTCAAAGATATCTTGAAAGTGTCGAAAAGATCTATGACGGATATCTTATAGATATCTATAAGACATCTTTTATATATATCAAAATAGTTATATTCGTATCAAGGGCGTAAAAGAACTTTGCTTAGGTGGTCACCGTGCCCGAGGGGCTGGCAAAGACTACCCCTGGGGGGTAGGGGGTCGAAACGTCGAAATTTGATGAAAAACAATAGGGTAATTTTTTTGCCGCGATGACCAAATTCAATACTTTTTCAGATAATAGTCATAAACATTTTATACCAGTTTTTATGGCATTATCGTTGACTTTAGGAAGAAAATGCATACAACCTTTTTTGTAGAGAATTTCATGCTCTACCTTTTTTGTTTGAAACATTTTTTAATAAAATTTGTATTTTTCAAAATAAATGCAAACAACTACAAAGAAACTTAATTGGGGCTAATTTTTTTTAGTAACGGACGGGTGGATCTGCCCCAAAATCTAATCAGATCTAAGTTATGCCAAGACGCGTATTTTAAAAAAAAATTTATATCAATACGGTTATCCGTTCGCGAGTTATCGCGAGACATAAAAACGGGACGTACGTACGGACGTACGTACGTACAAGATCACGGACACAAATTTTTTTTTTCGTTTTTTGGCTTCCTTAGGGTCTGAAACGTGGACATTTGATGAAAAACTATAGGGTAATTTTTTTGCCCGAGGTGACCAAATTCAATACTTCGTCCAGACTTAAGGTCTGGGTCGAAGTAATAAATGGTACCAAGTGGAAAAAAGTTTTATAGAGAATTATAGTTTTGTAGAAATTTGAGAATGCCTTTTAAGTTATTTTCCTATTTTACGGAGTAGAGTACTATGTGGAGATGTACAAAAGAGCCTCTGTAAGCCCCATGCGTTTTTCGTACCTCGAATATTGAAACTTTTTTTATGCCAATTGGTTACATATGATGACCCAATATTCCCTGCAAAATTTCAAAGTGAGCATATGCCCCATTTCGGAAATATGAGGGGTCAAAGTTGACCATGTCCAATAAAAAGTGTACATCAATTTCACATTTATACTCGAATAATAATATTAAAAAACAATCAGACGATATGGTTCCTTACAGATTTTCGGCTGCTGATTACAAATCTGAAGTCAGATTTTAAAAATCCAAAATGGCGGATCCAATATGGCGGACGACTTTTTTGAAAATCGATGTAATTTGCCTAAAAATTATTACTCGGGGGTTTTTTGGGGTTGCTGATTACGAATCGGATGTTAGTTTTTCAAAATTGAAAACGGCAGGTCCAATATAACGGGTGACTTTTGAAAAATTTAATGTAATTCGCTTGAAACTCGTCAGCTTAAGGTTTTTGTAGTCGATGAAGTCTAATCTAACGTTGAATTGATATTGAAAAGGCACTCAGCTTTCTTTGTCGCTGCATTAAATCTGTTTGGACCCTGCATAGGAAACAAAAGAAAATCTAAAAAAATCCAAGTTTTAATGCATCTTTTAAGACATCTTATTTGAATAGTAGGCTTGCGAATGTGATAAAATAAAAGTATCTTTAGTGTTGAAAATCTTGAATTTATAAAGGATTTTCAGCCTATATTCAAAAACCCTAGAAACAAAAGACTATCAGCAGATTAGCATTTCATTTATTTCCATTCCATTGTACATCTTATTTGAATCGTTTGCTTGCGATCTTACCTTTGCCGGTTGGAGTATTACATCTTGCCTTGGTTGGATTATTGCATCTTGCCTTTGTTAAATTTTTTTTTTAATCTGACTTCACATTCGTAATCAGCGACCTCAAAAACCCCCGAGTAATAATTTTTACGAAAATTACATCGATTTTCAAAAAAGTCGTCCGCCATTTTGAATTTTTAAAATCTGACTTTAGATTCGTAATCAGCGACCCCAAAAACCCCCGAGTAATAATTTTTAGGCAAATTACATCGATTTTCAAAAAAGTCGTCCGCCATATTGGATCCGCTATTTTGAATTTTTAAAATCTGACTTCAGATTCGTAATCAGCGACCCCAAAAACCCCCGAGTAATAATTTTTAGGCAAATTACATCGATTTTCAAAAAAGTCGTCCGCCATATTGGATCCGCCATTTTGAATGTTTAAAATCTGACTTCAGATTTGTAATCAGCAGCCGAAAATCTGTAAAGAACCATATCGTCTGATTGTTTTTTAATATTATTATTCGAGTATAAATGTGAAATTGATGTACACTTTTTATTGAACATGGTCAACTTTGACCCCTCATATTTCCGAAATGGGGCATATGCTCACTTTGAAATTTTGCAGAGAATATTGGGTCATCATATGTAACCAATTGGTATAAAAAAAGTTTCAATATTCGAGGTATGAAAAACGGGCATATTTTACAGAGGCTCTTTGGTGACGATTCTTTTATTTATCGGCATCGCGGTGTAGCAGACATTTCGATTTGGTCATTTTTTATATAGTTTTCCACTTAGTAAAATAGAGAAATTGGTTTTAAGGTATTGTCTAATTTCAGAAAAAAGTTTTCCAATTTTTACGTAGATGCGTTGTTTATCTTTTTTCACACGTGTTGTAATAGTAACACATTTTATCCGAGGAAATTATATTTATTTCGAGGTTTATTTTGAAGAGAATGGTTTCATTTTCAATGCACAGTACCCCTATTTTATATTATCTTTCTACAATTTTTATGTGGATTTTATAAAATCGCATCACAACTCTATATTTTATTTGTAGAACCATTTACATAATTTGTATGTACACTTTGTATAGGAACTTTATTAACATTTTTCAAAACTTCTATAATACTTGTCCTTATGTAGTTTGATCCTTAATTTGAATTTGACGTGACACCGCTAACGATTTAAATAAATTATACGTAAATGTTGAGTTATAGTAGTTTATAATAAATATTATAGTAAAAGGAAGTTGATTTTCAACTATTATGTTTTTTCAAATTGTCGTATACATTTTTAGCTATAACACAGTAAAAAATTTTAGCATACTTCTTGTAACCACATCAGAAAAATAGTTTCGCAAGCGTAATATGGCTATTTCATGACCCATATATAGAGAGTTATATTTTTGATCCTTGGTACAAAATAGTATTTTTTCCCATTCTTAAAGATGGAAGTAATAACAATTTCTTTTTATTTTATGTGAAAACTTTCCTCATTACAAAATGTATTGAATATGTGAAGTAATGACTTCGTCATGGAAGTTTAATACTTTATATTAAAATTCATTGAATTCCGCATTAATTCACTATAAAAATAAATGTCTGCCGCGAAGACAGTTAGGTGGTTATTTTTAAGTACCTTTTATAGGTGTCTTCGTCTGTATGATACATATAAGTGATTTGACTAAATGCCACAGGTGACCGGCGATTGAGGGCGAGATGCGACACAAAACTAGACTAATGTTAGGTTAGGTTCGGTAAAAAGATCCTTGATCATCATTCTACAATTAGATGGTTATGTTGCACATTATGTTATATGAATCAACGAATCAGTTAGTAAAAATAGTTCAAATGTCGTGTTTTTCTTTTTTATTACACTTTTCGTTTAAATGCGTTTTTAAATATGTTGTACTCGATAATCGAAAAATCTGAAATACACGTTTTTTAGTACAAGGTTTCACGAAAAAAATGCGTTTTCATTTATTGCACTACGACTTGTTGAAGCTGTAATAATTGGGATCCACAATAAGTAAAAAAAAATTGTAATGCGAATTTCTCGTCAAATTAAAATGTAATCGCAATTTAAAAATTACACGACATTCGACGTCACCTAAGCTACATTTTCATAAAATTTTACATTCCTAACGATAAAAGGGCGTAAGAAAACATAAAAGTTCAACTTTTTCTAAGTTTTCAGGCTTGATGGTTAATATCTCGATGAAAAATAAAAATTTAAAATACACTACAGCTTTGTACATTAAAAGGTTTTACGTAGAATATCACGTATTTCAGGTAGAATCGAAAAACTAAAAAATAATCTATTTTTTCAACATTTTGGTTAATTGAACATTCAAAACCAAAAAATTGGTTTATATAAAATCTTGTTATATGTTTCTAAATGCAAAATCATTGACTTTAAGTACGCTAAACAAATAAATTTACTGATTATTTATTTGATGACATTGGATTCGACATTACATGTATAACTAGAAAATAAATAAACTCTAAACCTTCAGTAAGCAATGAAGTGCAAGATATCTGTATATAATCACCAGATATCTATAAACTCCTTAAACTGACATTGAAGTATGCGTCAACATGAATTAGACATTTAATACGTGTTATACTGTTACCTATGATAAGTTGGTCATTTATACCGTATTAAAGTGTAATATCAGGAATTATTAAAAGTCCGGAAATCATGCTTGCATACAAATACTTAACCAATGTAAATTCTTTTTTATTTTCCAACTTTTACTCTATTAGGACCTCGGTGAAATATGAAACTGTTCTGTGGAAGTACAAGTTCGAACAGTGTATGTGTACATAAAAATTAAAATTGTAAGAAACCAGTTTAACGCAAATGATCTTGACTTTCGCACGTTTTTAAATACTTCATTGTAAATTATTAATATGTATAAGTTATTTCAAATATATTTCGATTCGGAGTATAAAATATAGTATAAAATTTTATCCTTGAAGCATTGCATGTTTGTCATTACGACAAAATTGTTTAAAACTCCTGCGCAGTTATAAATGATCGTAAATAAAATAAGCAATAAAATCTATTGAATTCATAATATTGAAGGAATACATCACAGTTATAGAAATACGCCATAATTTTTATATTTATAAATTGAATGGAATGTTGCTGTATGTTGACGTACAACGTTCGATATGTTATGCATACGAAATACGTAATTCCGTTTTCTGTGAATCCGTCAGTCGTCAGTTTTTTCGACGCCCAGTGATACGTTTTTCCCATTTTTCGTACCTGTGAGAGGATTGTGAGAAAAATCCCGAAAAACACAAAACGTGAAGGAAGAAAGGAAATCTACCCACACCCTACCTTCCTCCAAAACAGTAATATTTCCTACTACCTTAATTCCTTAGTGACAAGTCGTATGGAGTGGATATTCACTCTAGCAAAAAGTGGCATTATTTCACTCCATTCCAAGAGTGAATATATCATTCTAATCCCTGGTAGAGATGTTCACGAGAATCTAGCCAGAATTATCCTAGATTTTTATGATCTGGGTAGAAACTAGTCTATAATATGGGTAGAAATCCTACGAAAAAAGACATGAATTCTAGTCGAAATCTTCCGAGACGCGAGACATTGAGACAGACATATCGTTTAACATGAGTGTGACAAGCTCCTACAACTTATCGACCTCGGCTCGATTCGAGAATCTCGAATACCTCTCGATCGAACTGCCAATATGGCAGCTGGCTCTCAGCTGATTCGCGCGCACATGCCGTTGAGATTGTTTACAAAGTTGCCGTAAAGATCAAATCTTCATTTGGAAAGAAAAATCGTTTACATTTACATCTGCTCGTTTTGTCGAATCGATTGATTCTTACCTATTATACAAACTTGATATGATATTAAATATATGTTACTGGTCTAGCGGGTTTTCAACTAGAATTCGTGTATATTTCTACCGAGATTTTACCGAACAGATCTAGCCAGCAGCTAGGATAATGGCTAGCTCAACCAGCCAAATGTCTACCAGGGATGAAGTAAAATTATTTGCAACTCTTATTTTGCTCCTAAAAGAAAGCATTAATTTAATTGAGGTATTTTTTTCATAGTGTTTCTTTATGCTTAATTAGACAATTAATAATGGCCGAAAAATACCAAGATCTTCATTTATGTTAAAACGTTCGAGAAGTTTTTTTTTAAAGCATCTATGTTACTATAAAACATAGATGAATTCTTGAATTAGTTAGATACAATATATGAGTACCAAATACATATCTGTGAAATATAATCAATAACACTGACCGACAAAATTTTACATTTTGTCTGCCATTGTCAAGCAAAGTATCATTTCCGACGTATTTTTTCATACTGAAAACGATGGCGATAGCAGAATTGTGCTATCACGTCACACTTTGGAGAAAGACATGGTTAAATGTGTCAAAATCCGGGGTTTTCGCCATATTTAGGTTCATTTTGTAACAAAAGGGAATTTAATTTTAACAAGCAAAGTATCATCTCCAATGTATTTTTTCGCACTAAAAACGATGGTGCTACCAAAAATTTGCTATCACTTCACATTTTGGAGAAAAATCAAATTAAACGAATAAAAAAATAGGAATGTTGGCCGTATTTCGTTTGACTTTGTAACAGAAGAGAATTTATTTTAAACAAACGAAGTATCATTTCCGACCTATTTTTTTCTGCTGAAAGCGATGGCGCCAGCGGAAATTTGCTATCACGTCGCACTTTGGAGAAAAAATTAGGTTAAATGTGATTAACAAATGAGTTAAATTTAACTTAAGTTTGTTAAAAAAAGTTAACATTCCGATAACTTTTCATGAGAGTGTGCTCGTTGTCGAAAGAGCTTCTTTGATTTTAGTAAACACTAAATAATGTCTTAGATTACCCTGGACCACAAAATAAAATTTGTTTCAAGATCACTTGATTCAGAAATAGTGACTCTTATAGATTTTTGGCCGCTGAAAATGAATCCATTATTAGATTTGGTCCATCACTTCAGGATTTTAAGATCTGATCCGAAAAATATTCAAAAATATACTTTCTGGCAATTTAAGGTTAGTATCTGTAAAAAATATAAAACGATGAGTTAACTTGGACAAAGAATTTGTTTTCAGCAACAAAAAGTCTGTAAGATTCTCCACTTCTGATTCAAGTTGCGTCAAAAGAAAAAACATTTTTGGGATCTTGTGTTATTTTTTTTTCGAAAAGTAACTTTAGCGATTATTTGCACAGGACCGCAAAACAATTTTTTAGGGAAGATAACGTGAATCAGAGGTACTGGATCTTATAGATTTTTGGTCGCTGAAAATAAATGAGTAATCCAATTTGACCTGTGAAGTTAGATATTTCACCTTAAATTGCTAAAAAATATATTTTTGAATATTTTTCGGATCAGATATCTTAAAATCCTGACATGATGGGCCAAATCGAATAACAAATTTGTTTTCAGCGGCCAAAAATGTATAAGAGCCAGTAGTTCTGATTCAAGTGATCTTAAAACAAATTTTTGTTTGTGGTTCTGTATTATTAGATGTTTCTCTTCTAAGACGTAACAATACAACAGGACGATTATACATGTCGCAGTGTCTTGGATTAAGACATTCATAATACACTAATGTTTGCAGTGTGCTTGGCCTCGTTGCCCCTTGGTTCTTCATTTATACTTTGAACTCAGCTGCCACTACAGAAAAACTGTCTATACTATTATAAGGAACTGCATTCGCCACCTCTGTGTACAATCTTGTAATGTTATTTTCTCAGCAAAAGCAAAATTTACTTTGATTTAATATAAATTATATTTAGTTTATCAATTTAATTGAAAAGTAAAAACATCTAACACAATCGTAATATTTACGGCCATAGTAATATATTAATTAAAAATCATAAAAAAAATTTAGTTTTGAAAATTTATTCTCTGCATTTTAACTCAACAATCCCAATACTTTCTGCTATTAAACATGTACTGAACTAATTGCAAATTTGCTTTGCTATTGTATTATTTTGATGAATATATTTGTTAAAAGTGTGCTAATCAATCCTACATATCACACTTCGTTTTCATTTAATCTTAAACCGTATAATACGTGGTAACACTTGAGCAGCAATGGCGCAGTTATTGTAATTGTGTTAATTACTTTGGCGTTAATAATTTTTTGTACTAGAATAAATATCTAATGAGGGCATAATTTGAATATTTTGTTAAAATAAATAATTCTCTGTTTTATTATTAGCACAATTTATTAAGCTACAACTATAATCCGAAGTGATTAAGTTGCGTTTACATAGTCTAAGAAAGTGATTGATAGAGAGTATACCAATATATTAAGTGCAATATTGAAGTATAAAAACTGTCACGTACGATCAAGAAAATGCTAATCATAAAAGGAATTCCTGTTTGAATTAATAACCAGATAATTAATTATTCAGTTCACAACGTTCGCTCAAAGACCAGAATCATTCACATTTTACTATCACGAATGTCTAATGTTAATTAAAAATTAAACTATTTTACATTCATTTCTCTAACTATGTTGTTACTATCACGCGAGATTAATTTTTAATAATAATATCGTACTTTAAATAAGCATGTTGATATTTAATATATTTACATTTTATTATCGTAGTTTCTCTTCCGATTCTTCCATAACAAAAATAAAATGTTAGTATTATTTTTCAAATATGTTAACTATTATTGTAAATATAAGTCACTAGATACTTTGCGTTTAACTAAATTTTAATAGTACATAATTAAATTCCAAAATTTAAATTGATTCGATTTTTACTGCTGAAGAAAGTCAACAAAGATTTCAATCTAAGTAAAAATAAACAATGCTCCATTAAATATAATAAACGATATAGTTATTACCCTTTGTCAAATGTTTCTATTTCCTCTTAAATTTCTTGGAGTGTTAATTTCATTTTTGTGAAGAGAGACTGAGAAAATCACTTCATTAAGAGTGGATTTAGTGAAATTCGACTCAAAAAGTTGATATTTTTAACAAATTAAATATAGTTGATATTTTGGTTTCTGAGTCGTCGAAATTTTCACTCTTCACGTAAGACTGAATTTACAAGAGTGGCTGAGACGTAAGTACCTTAGCTGCCATTAGGAAGACTCTCGCGATTCTAAGTCGCTGGCGGATTATGGAAATCTATTTCTATTTTGTACATTAGGCGACTTGAAATTCATGTTTTTTATTATTACGAATTCGAAGAATTTTTTTTTCCGTAAAGAAACACTATGAAAAAAATATCTCAATTAAATTAATATTTTCTTTTAGGAGCAAAATAAAAGTTTCAAATTATTTTACTTCATTAGAATGATATATTCACTCTTGGAATTGAGTGAAATAATGTCACTGTTTGCTAGAGTGAATATCCACTCCATCCGACTTTTCATTAAGGAATTTAGGTAGTAGGAAATATTACTCTATTGCAGGTAGGTAGGCTGTGAGTAGATTTCCTTTCTTCCTTCACGTGTTTTTCGGGATTTTTCTAACAACCTCTGATTTTTCTGACAATCCTCTCACAGTTACGAAAAATGGGGGAAAATTTTGGATTGGGCGTCGAAAAAAAACACTGACGAATTCACAGAAAGCGAAATTATGTATTTCGTGTGCATAAAATATCGAACGTTTTGCGTCAAAATACACCAGCATTCCATTCATTTTGTAAATATAATTATGGCGTATTTGTATAACTGTGATATATTCGTCAATATTAAGAGATCAATAGATTTTATTGCATATTTTATTTACGATCATTCATAACTGCGCAGGAGTTTTAAACAATTTTGTTGTAATTACAAACATGCAACGCTTCAAGGATAAAATTTTATACAATATTTTATACTCCGAATCGAAATATATTTGAAATAACTTATAGATATTAATAATTTACAATGAAGTATTTAAAAACATGTGTAAGTCAAGACCAGTTGCGTTAAACTGGTTTCTTACGATTTCAATTTTCATGTATACGCTGTTCGAACTTGTACCTCCACGGAACAGTTTCATATTTCACCCAGGTCCTAATAGAGTAAAAGTTGAAAAATAAAAAAGAATTTACATTGGTTAAGTATTTGTATGCAAGCATGATTTCCGGACTTTTAATAATTCCTGATATTACACTTTAATACGGTATAAATGGCCAAGGTGTCATAGGTAACGCGGTATAACACGTATCAAATTCAAATTCATTTTGACGCATACTTCACTGTGAGTTTGAGAAGATTATAGATATCTGGTGATTTTTTACAGATAGTTTGCACTTCATTGCTTACTGAAGGTATAGCATTTATTTATTTTATAGTTATTCATCGAATGTCGAATCCCATAATGATCATCAAATAAATAATCAGTAAATTTATTTGTTTAGCGTACTTAAAATCAATGATTCTGCATTTACAAATATATAACAAGATGTTATATAAACCAATTTTTTTATTTCAATGTTCAATTAACGAAAATGTCGATAAAATCGTTCATTTTTTAGTTTTTCGATTCTACCTGAAATACGTGATATTCTACGTAAAACCTTTTAATGTGCAAAGCTGTAGTGTGTTTTTAAATTTTTATTTTTCATCGAGATATTAACCATCAAGCGTGAAAATCTTTAGAAACAGTTGAAACATTAGTTTTGTTTACGCACTTTTATCGTTAGGAGAGAAAAATTTTATGAAAATTTTAGCTCAAGTGACGTAGAATTAATTAAAGAAAATTAGTAATTCTTTAATTGCGATTACATTTTAAGTTGATGAGAAATTCGCATTGCAATGTTTTTTTTTACTTTTTTTGGATCTCAATTATTGCAGCTTCTGGAAGTTGTAGAGCAACAAATGGCAACGCATTTTTTTTGTGCAACATTACTAAAAAACGTGTGTTTCAGATTGTCTATACTGGCTAAGATGAAGGCTTACTCTGGTTCGAAACAAAGGCTATAGTAGAATAAGAATAGGGAAAGTAAAATGTCCTACTTGGCCCAGTCTATTCGAAAGGTAATCAAAAAATATTTCAACCCTTAAAACTCTGCGTAGGGGCAGTCAAGCTAAAAATCGTGTTTTTTTTATATTATTTTTTTGTGACAATTGTTTACAACAGAAAACCTTAGAGGTGGGGTTTTTACGTACCTACAAATAACCACAATTTTTTGCGAGACACGTGACCTCAAAATTGCATCCGAAAAAAATTATGGAAATTTTGAATCAGTGTTTTGATATCCGGGTTTTGAAGGTACTAGATTTGAAATACGTGTTTTTTACGTATTTTGTATGGATATTCTTAATGCCTCTACTGGTTTTCGAAAAAAAATATGGCACATCCGAAATTTAGCTAAAAACTGTTGTTTTTGCGATTTTTGCGAACTTTATAGGATTGTATTACATTTGGATGACTCAAAATACAATTGTTTTCGTATTTTTTGACCCTCTATGTGATGCTGAAATCAGATTTTTTACATTTATTGTACACCGTTTTTAAGTATTTTTTATGCTTCGACCATTTTGCAAACCACATTTTTAATATTTTTAGGCTGCGTACGAACGGTATCTAGTAGAATCGATTTTTTTTTGTAGTTATGTAACCTGTTCAAAATGGTATGGAAAAAATCGATTTTTTATTCGCTTCCTCAACTTTTATGGATAAATAAATAAATATTACCATTCGATTCCTGACATTTTTGTACTTACAAAATTAGCATAAGAAAAATGCGCTCTGTTAATGGTTAGTAAAGCGCATAATATAACGCTTTTAATAGTAAATGAATCGGCTATCAGTTTTTCAAAGAAAATACTTCTAGATCTTCAAAATATCGGCAATAATGAGTAATTCGCATGTAGAAAATCGTTACGTTACACTGCAAAACATATTATATATTAGAAGTGAATGAATCAGTTTTTTTAATTCAGGCTCTATTCTAGAAATTCGAATCAATATATGTGATCTCAACAAAAAATGTCAAAGAAGTTGGTTGAGATCCCATGGATTGTTGCAACAAGAATTTTTCGGAATAAGAAAAAATCATGTACTCCTGAAAATTCAACAAATGCCTTTGATATTTTTTCGGATATCATATATTGTTGTTAGAATTATCTGCACAGAGCTTGAATTTTCAAAAATCGAATGAATGATGTGGATGTTGTAACCTAAATTAGTACCTTACCTTACCGACTGGCAAGGTGGATGTGTGCAGGTGTTGCAGCAGTTATTTATTATATTTTGCACGGAAGGTTTTTGTCAAAAATTATTATAGACCGGCTGAATTTCTTACAAAAATGTTTCTAAAAAATAAAATAGAAGGTTAGTGAAGAAAATGAATAAAACTAACCTTATAAATAATTGTTCATTATATAAAATTACTTTTCAACAAATTGTAAAAATCTACTTTAATTTGGTTTAATAAATTGAAGAACATTTGACTTTGAAGAACTGATTTTCATCTGGCTTCTTTTTGGGACAACATAAAAATGTTATTGCTGAATTTTGCCTAAGGCTGAATAGTGTAAAATTTACGAAATAATTTTTACATCTTTTTCTATTTTATTATCTTGTACGATTTACAATTCGTTAACTATATAAATTAAAAAAAATCTTATTAATTCTGCCATAAGCTTTCTTTAGGTTCAAACTTACGCCTGCTGGAAAATAACAAATTGTGTAATATTTATGAAATAATAATATATAGCAAAAATATCGTAAATCTGATTTCAGTATCATATAGAGCGTCAAAAAACACGAAAATAATTTTATTTTGAGTCATCCAAATATAATACGATCCTATAAAGACCACAAAACATGGAAACAGTAACAGTTTTTTGCTCAATTTCGGGTGCCACCATTTTTTTCGTACTAGTAAAGGCATCATGAAGATCCATTTATTACTGAACATTCAAGAATAAAAAAATTACATGTGGTTAATGAATAAAAAAAACCCGATTTTTCAAGTGTTCTTTTTTATAATTTCCCACGTTAAAAAATCTTAGACAGGTTATTACATGTAAGTGTCCTGCTACACTATTTGCGTGTTACACTATATCTATATTCTATATATATTGGCGTTCGAGTATATATATATAGTACCGCTCAAAAGTATGAGCTCACCCTTGCGGAATTTTGGCTAAATTAAAATGTTGATATCTCATCGCCAACTTAACATACGGGAAAAATAAGACTTTCAGCTTCTCATTCGCGGTGGTTTCATTTCTATATATACATTTCTCTATGAACTATGCTCGATTTACTAAAGTCATTTTTTCTTATTATTTTTGCTTTTTCAATCCGCTCCCATTTTTTTTAAAATGATTGCAGGAGAAATGTACAACGTGTAATCGAAAGGTAATCCCTATAGCTTTAATTTGCCTGTTCCGGATTTTGTCTAATATTTCTTTACAAAAACTTATTCAATTTTGAACAAAATAATGTGATTTTTTTTCTATCTGCTATATCTCGAAAAATTGACATGATATAAAAAATATCTAACAAACAAAAAGTTTCATTTTTTAATTGTCTATTGACTGAAATTTTTAGAAGGAAATTTTTTTTATCCTATTTTGCCAAATTTACGCTTTTGTTCTGCGATTATTAACAGATTTAGATTTGCATTTCAACTATGCTCAGTTTGCGATATAATAATTCATGAACACGTATTTATAAATAAACAGTGAACTTTATTTTAACATACATAGAAAGTATCAACAATTGTAGTCATGTATATATGTACATATTTATTAAATTTTGCTTTCTTCAAAAAAACCGCCACGCGCTTTGCGTGAAACATCCTAATAGTAAAGACAAACATAATCTTAAACTTAATCATAGTTTAAATATAACTTTGCATCCGAAAATGATTGTTACACGACAAATGTTGAAGTCGACCATATACGGTAAAAAAAAATTTCCTTCTAAAAATTTGAAATAATTTCAGCCAATAGACAATTAAAAAATGAAACTTTTTGTTTCTTAAACATTTGTTATATCACGTTAATTTCCCGAGATATAGCAGACTGAAAAAAATCACATTAATTTGTTCAAAATTGAATAAGTATTTGTAAAGAAATATTAGACAAAATCTCGAAGAGGCAAATTAAAGCTATAAGAATTACCTTTCGATTACACGTTGTACTTTTTTCCTGTAATCATTTAAAAAAAAATGGGAGCGGATTGAAAAAGAAAAAAATAATACGAAAAAATGACTTTAGTAAATCCAGCATAGTTCGTAGAAAAATGTATATATTGTAATGAAACTACCACGACTGAGAAGCTGAAAGTCTCCTCTTTAATTCCCTTTTTTTATTTTTCCCGTATGTTGACTTGGCGATGAGATATCAACATTTTAATTTAACCAAAATTCCGCAAGGGTGAGCTCATACTTTTGAGCGGTACTGTAGATATAGTGTAACACGCAAATCGCAAATCGCGGCGCGGCAAAACCGCGTATAGTGTGGCAGGACACTAACGCGCAAAAAGTCTGGTCTTTGATATGGTGAAGCTTATTTCGAAAAATTCAATAAGGTGGTATTCAAAATGACGTCCGAAGCGAAAATTTGTTTGCAAAATTTATAACAACCAGGTTTTCCAACTAAATGCTAAGAATGAAAAGTTCTTTGAAGTCAATGAGAAATACATCGGAATTTTTCAAATTTTCTTTTCAAATTTTGAAAAACTTGTTATCTAAAACTTTTGAAAATATTCACTTAAAATTATTATATACCTTTTTATTTTTTTCTGGAAAACTAGTAACTTTTATTGCAAAGAATCAAAAAAGTTTAAAATTGATCAAGGAATATACTAGATTTTTTTTATAATTCTTTGGAAATTTTTTTTGGAAGTTTTAAAAATTTTCGATAACAAATTTTACAAAATTTCACATAAAAAATCTCCGCGTATTCCTCATTTAATTATAAGAACTTTTCATCGTTAGCATTTATTTGAGAAATATGATTGTTTTGGAGTCAGGGAATCCTGAAATTTGTCAAACAAATTTTCAGTTCGGAGGCCATTTTATTGAATTTTTTAAAAATACGCTTCATGCGTATTGAATCCCGGGGATTTTAGCGTTATTTATACCCGTTAAAGATATCGTAATGCGGGAACTAAGACGAAAATAATTAGCAACTATGTTTTTTTTTTATTTTTGAACTTGTATTCTCTAATAAATACTCTCGAAATTAGAATTAGTGAATAGTTGTTTACTATTTAAAATTAGTTACAAAATTTACTAATTGTAAGTCAGTTACAGTTTTAACTGATTATAATATGAATGAGCTACTCAAATTTTGTTACTCATTCAATTAGCAGAAACTGACCAATATTTAGTAAATTTTGTTTCTAATTTTAAATAGTAACCCACTTTTCACTAATTCAGATTTAGAGAGTAGATGGAGTGAGGTTTAAGCAATAAACAATATGTATCACGAAATATTTTTGATTGCGATTTAATATTAAAATGTACTGTCCAACTTCATGTTATATTTTCGTATATTGGTTTGTTAATGGGTTAAGTTAATAATTTTCTTCTAGCAACGTGGCGCCAAAACTCGTGGAGTAAGTACTGGAAAGTTGCCAAACTCGTTAAAACTCCAAATGTATTTTATTCGTATCAAATTGGCTTTAGGATTCCAGTTTGGCATAAAACAATTTGATCAAACTAACTTAAATTTAAAAAAATTTTCTTTTCTTTTAATTTCAGTTTTTTTATATTTTTTTTACTATTACCCTGCGACTTTAGAACATTATCATTATATTTTAATTTTTGTTTTGAAAATGTAATAATTTTTAAAAATATTTATATTATTTATATTATATTTTGATGTAGTGACATATCCAGTCCTGGACGTGAATTGCAAGTTATTAGTTAAATATCTCTTATGAAATTACCAAAACAAGAACAAATGAATGCATTCATATTATATAATGAAAAGAGTAACGAAAACAACTGCACAAAGTTCTTTAAATTTGAATAAAAACAAAAATAAAAGGCACACGCCACAAATCGATGAGGGAGATTGGCTGCTGTCGGTATGTCGGTAGAGAAGGTCGCTCCATATACTGTAATACCCTTCGCGCTTCACTGCGGACGCGCAGAGTGGCGTTAACTACCAGATGTCGCATGGGCGTAAACTGAAAATTGGGCGATCGGCTTTATTCCCGTTAGAGAAGTGAGTTTTTCATTCCTTAAGAGCGAACGCGTTGGGTAGCAAAGCATACTTACCTGGCGCAGAGGCTACCATGATCATGAAGGTGGTTCCTCCAGGGCGAGGCTCTTCCATTGCACTACGGTCGAGCTGACCCTTGCGAATATCCCTAATGTGGATATCTCGGGCGTATAATTTTTGTTAGTCGGGACTGCGTTCGCGCTATCCCGGATAAAATATTATAAACATAAATATTTCTCTTTTAGTATTTACTAAAGTAATATATAATTTTTAATTTAAAATTATATTTAAATTGATACTGGGATATCATGTTTTTTGTTAGATATTTAATATATTTTGTATAATTATAATATGAATATTCGTGTTTAATTTTAAAATTAAACATTTAACTGCAGCACATAAAAGAGCATACAACAAATAAATATAATATCTTACTAAATAAAATTATTTTAATAATTTTTCAAATTAAAGAAAAAAAAACATTTAATAAATAAATAAATGTCGAAAGGCGGAGTCACGATTACAGTCTGTTTTACATTCTTATTTTAGTACGTAATTGTTTACAATTATAAAAACTATACAATTAAAAATGTATTTTAATATTTTCATGTGCACTTTGAAGATTCTCATTCTTAGAATTGAAACAAGATGATTGTGTATAAGAAAATAAAAAAAGTTACATTTTTAGGTACATTTTTATCATTCTCTACCCATTTTTATTTTATTCTGAAAAATTGTAGAAATAATCGATTTTTTCAATTTTTTCAGCGGCATAATCACTCCGCTACGCTTGAAAATACTCTATTGTATAGTTTCTTTTATGTTAGAGAAAGAAAATAATAATACGTTGAATTTTTAGTGTTTGTGGTCATTAATGAAAATAATACCTACTTTAATTACAGATTGGTATCATAAAAATACTTTCTTAGGTAGATATCTTAATTTTTATTCGATTCATCCTGAAAATTATAAAATAGGGGCAGCTTTTTGGGGTTATAGATAGAGCTATTAAACTGTCACATATAAAATTTAGACAAAAAATTTAAATTTTGTTAGACACATTTTAAAAGACAATAGATACCCTGATTTTATAATTAACGAATGTTTTAGAAAAAGAGTTTACAAATTTTACAACATTCATAATATTAAGTTTGAAGATAGAAAATGCGAAAAAACCTGTTAGGGTTTCATATATTAAGAGCATTTCTGAAAAAATAAAAAATAATTGTAATAATCAAAATATTACACTATTTTATAAACCCACTAATTTGAATATTAGTGGAATTTTAAACATTTCAAGGACAAACTAGATGAAGTCAATCAGAAAGATGTCATCTATGAAATTAAATGTAAGAATTGCAATGGTGTGTACGAGAAACAGGGAGATTATTAAAAAATCGGATTAATGAACACAAAAAAATATAAATGAAGACATAGAAAAATATACAGGACTTACAATGCATAGATAGAACTTATAAGGGACACACTTTCGATTTTGAAAGTGTGAAAATTATCATGATAAAAAGAAATAGATGTAAACGTAATCACATGGAAAATTATTTTATTAAAAATAATAGAGACGTAGTAAATATCCGATTTCAAAAATCAAATTTACCGGATATCTTTTTTCCACTTTTAAATTCAGAAACTTAATAATAATTTGAACCATAGTTAAGCAGGTGTAACTATTCTTTTTCATTTTTCATTTTTATAAATTATACATGTCTTACTGCGTACAAATTGTACTTACCTTTTATATATGTTTTATGTTTTTTATGTTTTTACAGTGATGGGGAACAAATTTTATATCAATTTTTGTAATAATTATGACTTTGGAAGAGAGAAAAAAATACAAATTTGTATTAAAAAGTGAGGCACTCGATACTTTTTCCAAAACTTTTTAACATTTTTCTTTTTGCGTAACTTTTTAGTATTTTCCTTCCCTTTTTTAGTAAGAAAAAAAATGAAAAGTTCTTTTTCTCTGAAAAAAAAATACTCTCACTTTTATGTAACTCCATTCCATCATCCTGACAATTCTTTTTTTTGTAATGATTTTGTATTATCTTCAAAAAATGTTATATTTTCGCACAGAATGAATTCTGAAGAGGGCCCAAATTTCAGCGGCCAAAACGTCCATAACTCTTGATATTTTTTTTACCTAATTATTTTGATATATAAGAAACCCAAATAAGATTTTTTTCACTTACGAAAATATCAGAAATGAAGTTTTTTCAAATTATACCCTTTTGTATATTTGTAAAACTCCTTTTCCGTTGTTGTTTTTAACAACTGTCTCTCCTAAAAATACGCCTTCTATTACGATAAGTTTCGGTACATATCAGTACTTTATTTTGTTATTCTCGATATTAATAAAGAATGTTACTCAAGTGTAAAAATTATGAACATCCATAATCTATACATAAGAAATGCAAATTAAAGAAAAGAGCAAAATCACAATCGACGTGGACAAAAGTCACAAAACGAGTTTTCGAAGTGGCCGAAATTGCAAGGGACACAACGAAGCATCGACAAAAATGAGGTACATTTTATTAACCCCTTCGTTGGCACAGAAAATTGTACAAAAAGTGCCCATAATGGCAGGAATTTTTTTTATCCCCATTTCGACCCCAACCCGTACTGAAGGGTTTTCGAGGTCGTTGATTACGAATTTGAACTAAAAATTTGCAAATTCAAAATGGCGAATCCAATATGGTGGCCGAAAATGAAAACAATTACTTGATTGTGATGAAATTTGTTACTCGGGGGTTTCCGAGGTTGCTGATTGCGTATGTGAATCCGCCATCTTGAATTTTGAAATTTCAAGCTTGAATTCGTAATTACCAACCCCGAAAACTCCTGAGTAACAAATTTCCTTACTATCGAGTAACTTTTTTCATTTTCAGCCGCCATATTGCATCCGCCATTTTGAATTTTTAAATTTTGACTTTGGATTCAGCGACCCCAAAAACCCCCAAGTTAGACTTGGATTCCAAATTGGAGCAAGTTAAATAGAAAAAAAAAGTTGTGCGCACTATTGCGTCAATGCAAACGAAAGGGTTGAATAGGAAATAAAAGCATCGACATTTGACTTTACCACTGATACCAAATATTCTTTGGCCACAGCTTTGAATCGTCACGGAACACTAATAAAATAATTAGCAGGCACAACTCTAACAATAACTTGTAAAATTGGAAAATTACATTTTGCTATTATTTATTTCATGATTTTATTTGATAATGTAGTTAGTCGTTTTATTATGACATACTTTTATGGAGGTTGGACCGACACTGCCAGAAAAAATTGCGCATTCTAAAAATCAACATAATTGTGCTTAAAATTCATCTTTTTATTCAAGGAAAATAATCACGTAATAAAACATCAAGATTTTTTTTCGATTGTACTTGAAATACCTACGCATTTGTAAATAAATACAGTTGATTTCACTCTAAATATATTGAAGGTTCTGAATGTGCTAAAATTTCGTATTTTTATTCAAGCACAATAATTGTATGATTAAACGAGCTTACTTATAAGAGATATTCAATCAGATTAAACGTCAAGATTTTTTGAGAATTAGAAAACATACAAAAATACGAAAATGTAATTTTGTTAGGAAATTGCAAACAAATTTAAAGTGTTCGATATGATCGCAAGTTAAATGTCAGTGTAACCGTATCTGTAAAAATTATTATTTAAACAGGAAATAAATATTCTTACAATATGTTCTATTATTATATATACATAATGACTACATAAAAACCCCGTAAATTGAAAATTGAACAATCCTGTAGATGCGCGAAATATAATACGATAATTAATTTTCAATTGAGGTCTCAGGGAGGAACTTGTCTTTTAATGCAATTGTTATTTATTTTTGATATCAGAATAGATTTAAATAATGAAATCTTATGGGCAAATTGGGAATTACGAATTCCACCAGAAAAGTGTTATTTTACCAATTTTATATTAATTTTAATTGAAATAAAAATATGACATGCAGTTTTATGTGTAACGTTTCATATCTAATTTCATGAATTTCGGGATGTTTGCAAAAAACATTTGTGAAAAGACACCATTCTAGAGAAATAAAAATATCTAAATTACAATATAAATTTGTGCAGTTCTGTTGTTTCATTGTCCTTTATTTTCGAAACAAAAGGAAAGTAACTTTTCGAAAAGTCGTCATATACTCACTCACACCTACTTAAATATAGTCTAAATATATATATATATATTTTTGGGAAACTTCTCATTGTCTATATGTGCAGCGAACCCAAATATTTGTATATTGGGTTCATTATTTAGAATTCTGCAGTTTTGTAGACTGAGAAAACAATCATTTAAGATATTACTTGTGGTAGTATTAATAAACGTTAATACTTTATTTAGTATTAACATGTTCTCATAGTTCTCTCCTTGTATTCCATATACAAGTATCATAATATAATAAACCAATACTTAGGCGTATAAGAATAAATACATGAAATACAGATCTAATTGTAAGCCGAAATTATTAATTATTTATAGTGCCCTTTTTTGATGTTAAGAGAAATACGTCATTAAAACAAATTCTAAATTCGATTTTCACCTTTTATATAAAGTAATAATTTACGAGTAGCAACGAGTCGTTTGTTTCCGTTGTTTCCATGTTCTTTTTTTAGGTCGCCAACAATTGCTTCATTCTAATTGTAAGTAGTTTTCCGGTCAGTGTTTCGTAACAGCCGCGCAGTTTCTTTCAATAAAACCAATTTTAGTGAATTTGTTTACAAAACAATTTATTTTATATACAATCTGAACGAGCTTTTATGAATAGATTTAACATAGGATAAAATTTCGATGTAGTTTAAAATTTTGAAGTAATATTATATCATCAGTAGCAACTAAAATTGTATACTGTTTGAGTAAAAACCTTCTTCTATTTATAAATCATTACTTCAAATTACTGGCTTGCCTTCTACTAATTTAAGGTAAAAAAAATCATTAACTTACGTTACTGACTGTCGTCACCGTCGCATCAATCCTGGCGCTCTACTTTTTGTACTTCGAAATATAATATTTTATCAAACATTGGAAATACCAATTATATTATAACATTATTTTACACATCTTATACAACGTTGTAGAATTCGTTCGTTTACTATGTCACATGGCACTCAGTCGTTCCAATTTCCTTATAGAAAATTAGAAGGTTGTTAATGGAAAAGTATATTATAATTTTGTGTAACCATTTTTATAAAAATTAATACTATGATTCTTAGATGGATTCACAATTTTGAAACCAGAAAAAGGCCTGAATTGTATATGAATAAATTATTGCTTTGGGGGTTATACTGTAAGGAACATACTGTGCTGGATGACATAATGAGAGAGCTCATTGATTTGCAGCATGGTGTTGGATCAGAAATCGATAGATGTAATCGAATGTTCGTGATGCCTCACATTTTTTTGTGCGTGGAGTCAACGAAATTCTTAGACTACCGAATCATGCACGTCTTCATGCGTTTTAATTACCGTAAGTGTAACATATTTTGGATGTATAGCCACGAAGCTAAAGTTTTTCCGTTTATCTAGTAATATCGAAGCTGATAAAAATTCCTCTCTACATTTTGGGCAAGAAATATTTTCAAAATCGGTTGGAATTTTCCTTAAAATATCTAGATATTTTTTGAGACTAGGATTTTTACAGATAACGTAAATTTACAACCAAGGAGATGTATAGAAAGAGTGTTCTAATTTTAGAAACAATATCCGACAATTTTCTCAGAAAATTAAACAAATATTTAGGGTACTTAAATGATTCATTTTTTCGGTAATTTTTCCAAAATAGTTTAAATTGCATAACATTATTTTTGGTATATGCAATAAAGTATGCTTCTCCGCTCCCCCAAATTTAAAAGAGGACAATTAATTATTAAGTTATTTTCGATCACGTATCAAATATTTAAATTTAATAAAAAGTGAATTTATTTATAGCTAGGTGCTGACATTACTGATGTTGAATTTCACATTTAAGAACTTACTACTGCAAATAAAAGTTAGAAGAAACATAATGGCATATCGGAAATACAATTTTATAGTCGATATGATTTTTTTGCCATGCCTGAACAGGATTGTAACCTGATCCCGGATAAGGCAGTTGTGGCCTAATAACTAAATCGAATTTTGTAAATGTTTTTTGATGCTCTTATTTTATTCCATATATCGTGAAATTTTCACTGGTAACAAAGAAACGGGCTTGCCAATACTTTTTTTCGTGGTTTCTGTTGGAATTGTCAACTAATCGATCCTAAATCATGTGATTTAACGCCCATTGATTCTGCATCATTTAACTGCCATATACTTAAATACCCATAATCCGGTGGATATGTAAAAATTTACCAATTTTTTTGGCTTAATGGTTCAAGGCGGTAGCGCACTGGACTACGAAATCGTAGGTCGTGAGTTCGATCCCCGTCCGGTGAACAATTTTTCGATTTCGATAACAAGCAGCAGCTCGCTGTTGGTAAAATGAGCCACGTTATTTGTTTACGTTTCGAAAGAATTGTTTGTTCCACGGAAATTGGCTCATTATCGCTGCTGTACTTGGTGTAGGTTCCTGCAGTTTCTATATTTCATTCACAAATATGAAGTATGGCGCCATCCAGGAAGTCGACCGGCAACTCTCGCAAATCTTACGAATCATATGGTAAAAAATAAGAAAACGGGCGATTCCGCCCGTTAAATAACAATAAATACTCTATGGCATGATGTATTTAAGAGTAATAATAAGAGAAATAACAATTAAAAGATGAATAGAGTCGAGAATAGTTATCTTACATTGTAACATAAAACGCATTCTGCTGCTAATTCTTTTTTCTATTTATTTCTAAATATCTATGTCTTTTCTATTTATTTGTTTTGTAATTTATGCAGATTACGCAAGTTTTCTATCAGTTATTCTTGTTTATCCTCTCATTTTTATAATTTGTGAAGTAAGAAGAAAAAGTCAAGCACAAAGTTGGAAAGCATAGGTTATGATGAGTTTATGATTTTCAAAAGTACACTCAGAGAAATACGAAAAAATTGTAATTCTACTTGTAGTATAACTGTTTCTTTTTTTAGTGTACGGTGCTTAGGTTCTATTTTCATGTGTTTTAATTTGGCGATATCTTCGACGGTTCTGTTGGAATTTCAACCTAAATGGAAAAATTATTTTGCGGGCTTTTGCACGATTCTGAATTTACTCATTCCTAATTTTGAATATCCTCGGATTAAAAATTTCACATACCGCATATAATACCTCAATCTGAAATTAATAAACTAACTTATTTTAGCATACGTACTGTTAGTCAATGCGAAGTCATAGGGTACCTTACCCTACATGAATAAAATCTTGGTTTGGTTCACAACTGTATGGGCTACCTAACCATTTCTGTATTCTCCAAATTTCTGTCACTAAATAGGTACGAATGTACTAACTATACTGGCTTAACTATGCATTGAATTGAGATAAGGCATAGTTTTGACTATACCAGTGTCAAAATTCTTCCATCAGAAAGCAACAATTTGAAAAGTATTTCATCAAAAATACTGCAAACACTGTCAATATTAGATATTAAAAATCTAAATTGCCAGAGATTTACAGTATTCTTATGAAAAAATAATTGCTTTTCACATTAACTTCTCATCATTTCTGTTAGATGGCTAATTAAATACTTTCTTTCCTACGTATATAATTTCTCCATAATTAACTTATAAGAAAATTTGAGAGAGACGTGGATGGATTGCTTATTTTTCTCTATTTATAGATACATAGTGTATTATACTTATTTCTTCTCGATTATTCACCGGTCAATAAACACTTAATTTAAATTTTATTTAGTTGTCTTATATCATTATTCCAATTTTGGAAAAAACATCGATGCTCCGAACATTTGGCACTTTTCCATGGAATAAACTTTGGTTTAATAATAACCGATGCACGTATGTAATTCTTACACGCGCTAACCATTCGTGTAGAATACACGTTTCCTTAAAATGAGTGGAATTGGAATTTATGGAGCCAAGTGTTTATATTATTAATTTATCTTATTATATTAAACTTTTTTATCTAAAAACTTGCTAACTAAACATTACTATTAATTATTTCTAATAGTCCTAATATTCATTAGCAATAAGTATTAAATTATGTTATACAATAAAAACCAATTCCTACATAACATTATCATAAAAATGTTGACTTATTTACGGATCTGAAACAACGAAAAGTATTTATGGGTAATTTTATTATCTAATTACTAATACGAATAATCAGAGATTAGCATCTACATAACATATGCTAGTAAAGATCGAACAGCAGGATAAACGAAATGAATTAGATCTTATAGGAACTCGTATTGGGCACAGCATGTACGAGTATTTAGAATAGTATCGAATAGTTTAGAGTCCTTCATAAATAGTGCATTCCGTTTAATCGTTGAACATTAAACTACAGACTCAAGCATTTAATTGAAAAAATGAAAAGTATCCATTGTTGCGCATTCCGTATGGTCGACACGACTTTTAATTCGCGCCCAACGAAGCTCGTAAAATCGTTCCTGAAACGTCGTAAAATTCGCAATTCTTACAGCGACCACGTGGCGAATAAACTAGACTGAGAAACGATACATGTTACCATTCGGTATATTAACTTTGTCGGTGAACTAAGAGGTTTCGTATTAATGCTTACCGTAGACTTTTAAATTACCAAATCGTGCTTAAGCTGTCGACAAACAATTCCAATAATGATTTTCATTTTGTGGCTTATAATTGAACAATATGATTTACAAATAGTACGTGATCATTTGCAATGATTGATTTTAAAAGTAGAACATGTATATTATTCCTGGGGTCATGTTCACTAGTTCGTATATATAAATTACAGCTGAATATCGAGAAGAAAAATTAGCAAATAATGAATAATAATGACAGGTTAAGAAATGCTCGAAGAGTGTATATATTATAAAGCCATTAACTTTGAACAATATTGTTTTTATGTATAATGAGTGGTTTGAAATGTTTTGTGTAATATAGAATATCGTAAAGCTAACCTGCTTTCATTAGTGCCGTTGATGTTAATACTTTGAGAAATAGTACTTATGCAGTTTTAAATTCAATGCGTATAGTTTTATGTCTAAGACAATTTTTAAACGTTGTTGAAACTTGTCACGTGTACTAAATAACTACATGGAATATTTCGTTATAAACTACCTCGTATACGCTTATGTGTTTTGACAGATCGTTGAATAAGACGGTTCGTGTAGAGGCGTTCACCGATAGGACGCCTGAAACCGATTGGAAATAATTTGCGAAAACAAAATAAAATAAAAATAATAGGAAATTAAATAGTTATATAGAAACAAATGAAAAAGTACGTACGAGGCAACATGGTTGATTTCAGGATCTTAAAAAACAACACATGTTTATGTGGACATGTTAAAGTGTAAAATTTCAATGTCTAAAAATATCGATTTGACCACTTTAACTAGCAATGATCCAATTGGCACTTTTATACAATTTCCGACTTTTCACAGTTTTACAGTGTTAATATAATTTTTGTTTGTAATTGAACTTGAATAATATCTTACTTGCAAAACATATTTTGTTCGGTGTTAATTTAAATATATAAGTAACAATCTAAACTTAATTAATTAAAAAATAAAACTGCATTAAAATTTGTGTATATATGGGAAAATCCACGAAACTTTGAACTTTTATGATGCTAAGTAATTTAAGACGTTTTTCACAAAACATTTGATATCACTGTAAAAAGAGATACTTAAATAAAACCTAGAAATTCGAGTGAAATTAAAATTAAGTATAAAAATTGTCTGAAAGTAAGATGTGAAACATTTTGAAGGCATTCCACAGAGACTTCAATTTTTTAACAGCGTTTTACTGATATCCAAATAATAATAAAAAACTCTATAATTACAACTAAGAATGCAATAAACAATATAATAAAAAGTAGGGACCGTTTAATTTTTGAAAAACATCTCGTAACGTTATTTATATAGTAACTTTTTAAAGTTGTCTTTCATAGATAACATGTGAAAGATGGATCTTGTTGCATATGAAAATCGGTTAAAAATGATAGTAAATAAAAGAGTATGCCCAATCAGGAAAGGTTTTGATACGAATTTCAATTATACATTTCCAAGAATCTCTCTTTTAATTAAATAGCCTTTCAACCTGGCACAGTCTGTTATCCACTTCAATTGATTTCTCAGTCTTTGACCCTAGTTATTTACAACTAAAAGATTATGAAAAATGTCTTCAATTTAAATATTTATATTAAAAGTGAAATATTCTAAAAATAAATTTATAATACAGAGTTCGCTTTGGCGCTCTGTGCTCAATTTAATTAAAATATCTTTCATAATTTTGTCAATATTTCATTTCCACAAATGATATATAAATGACCTTTATATATTACATAATCTTAAATAAGACTAGTGTAGCTTTTTTCTTTCTGTAGTGTTTTGGCGTTAAAGAAAAATTAGAAACAGAAAAAGTAAGAAAGAAATGGTACTATTATTTTCATTTAAATCAAAACTTACAACGTGTAAAAGTAAACTTTTTGATTGATCCACGTTAGTACTTTCCAAAAATATAAGCATTAAAAAAATACTGGTCAGGGATAGGAGTTCCTCCCGTCTTAAAAGACATATAAACATAGAGACTAAGTTTAGACATCGTGTGCATGAATTTATTTTTGTCTGAAATGAAAAGTTAACAGTTTCATTGATTTGCCCATGATGTATGCCTGGAGAAATTTTGTCTTTTAGAAATAATAGATTACATGCCTTGGAATATTTTGATTTAATAAAATGCAGTTAGTTTTCTTATATGCAAATGAAAGGAAAGGACTTTATGTAATTTTTTAATGCTTCAATACACGGTTACATCAGTAGCGATTTCAAATGCCATTATGAGGAATGTTAAATATATCAGGAAGGTTTTAATTGAAATATTTCATTAGAATGGTCAATTAACCTAGAACTAGATACATCGCAAAGGAATGCAAATGATGACGGCGAGTAAATTTACCGTGAACACCTTACAAGACAATACAAAGCTTTATTACATTAATACATTACGTCATGTACTGATTTAAGTAAGTTTGACATAATGTGAATCACTAAACATTTATAACAGATGTATTCTCTGTGTAAGTAGTTGTGTTCTAGATAATTGTGAACTTATTTTATAATACAACGATCTATATTCTTATTGATCATTTTGACATGATTTTGACTATACTTCGCAATGCAGAGTGGGCTAAACGTCTTCAGAATCCCATATTTTTCCAGTTTTAAGTACAAATTTAATATCCACAAGGATGATTATCAAAGATTGCTTTGCATCTCTAGGTCTCGGACGGTTTCCGTGAGTTGTTTAAGATTGTTGTGCGGTTATAGATCGGACACTCGTAATAGAATTGATACATAGAGAATGAAACATAGTTCAGATGAGCGTAAAAGTACGTATATACGCAATTTTTATACCCTTGTTCGTATCTTTTATAAAGACGGGATATCTAGTTTGCAGTGGACTTTAGTAAAATGAAATATTCAATCTTATAAATATTTGTAAGAATGTAAAAAATTAACGTATATATCTGTATGTAGGTATTAGAGAATGTAACACTTATTATACGGTGTTATAAAAGGAAAATATTTTTATAGTGACTAGGCATAAATTGTAGATATAGTCAAATTCTGAAAAATGATATGATATAATTTTTCTATATGTATACTCCCAAAATCTCGTTTTATTGTTAAAAAACTGTTTTTAGGCAGGTTCATGTGAAAAATCAGCAACATGAGTTTCATCATCAACCTTTCAGTTTTTAATTGAATTTATGAGTCTTTTTTACATGAACCTGCCTAAATACGGTTTTGTTTTTTGTTTGATGTTTTGGCTATAAAATGAGATGTTGGGGGTGTATCGGAAAATATAAACACCATACCATTTTTGATAGTTTTTGTAGTTTAACAACTTGTGCCAGGTCTCCATAAAAGTGCCAGATGGCTGTTACACCGTGTTATTACTTGATATTCTATTTTCATATGTATCTGAAAATCACGGAGCATTTTGGTCTTCGACGCCTTACAGGACTACATTCTTGGTGTTAACATATCGGGGGCACCGTGCATGTCGGGTTTTGCACGGGGTCGAGGAGATTCATCTGTACGATGTCAGTGACATCCAATTCCCGTAAGGATCTGTCGGGGCCCTATAAAGATATCGCCTTTCGATGAACTCAAAATGGAATTGCCATATATGTTTTCAATTTTTCAACGTTTTTATATCTGAAATCCTGAAGAGATTCTGATGTAGATTTCAGCGTTATTTGACAATATTTCAAGGGGAACATTTTGTGATTTTGAAAAAAAGGCGAACATTTTAGAGATTCGATGCACCGGGCTGACATTCAGTACATTGCATGTGATCTTGAATTACAAACACCATTAAATTATTTCGAGAGAGCGTGTTGTTTAGTCATTACTATTTTCCAATTACATAATAGCAAACCTAAGTAGGTGCCTAATATGTCGAAATATTTTGTTATTTACTTGTATTGCATTTTGAATTCTTTTATTTTTTAACGACAATATGTATTATTCAAAATATACAAAATAGCGTACGCCAAAATTTGGAAATATATAAAGCCGTTTACTCCTATTCCGTGAGAATAAACAAATACACCCTGCAATATCGAGACACAACTGACTCCAGCATAAGAGTCTATTAATTATGGATGGAGTAGGCACTGTTGATCAGTATTCTATTAAACTATATCCATTATTAGATTTAAAAACTGCACATGGATAATGCATATATGGCATGAATGATTCAAGCTTCAGTAAATCAAAAGTAAACAATACTTTTATTTTCTGCATACGAAGGAAGTATTAAACAAAGTATATAAAATTAGATTGACTAGAATACGGGAGATCGAGGTAAAATCTAGCATCGCTTACTACAATACTTACAATAAAATCTGTACAATTAACAAAGTAAAAACGAGGAAGTATTGTATGTCGTATTCATTCTTTGGTTGAGATACTTGCGTTCGGCATAGCTCATAAACTAAATTGACAAACGATTCAGTAAGTTCTGTGACTATTACAGAAGCATCAGACCATAGCAGATGATGATTTTAATGAGGTTTGGTACCAGCGAAATACTGCATCTATTCATTTTCGAGAAACATTTATGAGAAACTACTTAGATATAGTATTTAAGGATCGTTGAATAGGTCGAAGAGGAACTATTGACTAACCAGCCAAGTTCCCTGATTTCACTCAATTTGACTTTTTTCTTTGGGGCTACTTAAAAAACAATAAAAATTCTACCCTACTCCCGGTTCATTCCGGTCCATTAAGAATACTGGTGCCTCAATTCTAACAGTGGAGAATTCGAATGTTCAAGATTGGGAGGTTATGTCGAAAAATGTGGAAGACCCGAGTGACAATATTTTGTCTTACTTACATCTTCGATGATGTCGCAATGTTTTCCCTAAAAAGGAAATGCGTCGGTTGTCTTCGGCCAAATAGGATTATCCGTACATGTGCTATCAGCGGCGGCGACATCAGGGTTCTTAGTGATTATCATGCGACAACGTCCTAAACTTTTATATTCAATAATTAGTGTCGGAGGATTAAGAAAAGCCATTCTGCGGAGGAAATTTCTTGATTAGCAAAGCTTTTTCTTCCTTAAGTAAACAAATCCTTACTATATCAACCCATCCAATCTCCAAACGTGAATGTACTGGCGGTACTAAACATTTGTTTTCATATGACAGAAGTTCATAACGATTAAAATTTTAAACGGTCGGATCTAACGTGTCTCGGCGATACCAACTTAAAATCCAAAAGTCACTATAAAATATTGAGCAAATAAACGTGGAATTAATGAATTTTGATGTTCAGAAACATATTTAAATAACGAAAAATATATAATAGAACAATATTGAAAATAATGCTGACCTAAAATAAGTAAAATATCAACGAAAAGTGATATAAACCGAACATAACCCGATCCTGTCAAAAGTAAATATATGACGATGGTAAGATCGCATCCATGTAAATTTTCCACGACGAAATATCGCCTCTAGCAAATTTTCCGAGATATTTTTTACCGTTTATTGATATGGATAACAATAGTTCAATCCCCAGGATACCATACGAGCAGATACAGCTGGGAGAGGTTCTTAAAAAAGGAGCAAAACCGAATTTGCAAAAAATCGAAAAGCCGGTTGTAGCACATTTTCCGAGTTGTTTTTTTTCGTTTTTCGGGTTCGATTGCGTTCCTTGAATACACTGGAAGTCCTACCAGCAATAAAAAATGGGAGAGGCGCATAGAATAAGAGCCAGAGCGATTTTACGGAAAATCGAAAATCGGCTGTAAAATTTTTTCCGAGTTGTTTTATTTCGATGTTCAGGGACCATTACATTCCTTTAATAAACCGGAAGTCCTGCCAGCAGCAAAAAATAGGAGAGGCGCATAGAATAGGAGCCAGAGCTATTTTACGGAAAATCGAAAATCGGCTGTAGAATTTTTTCCGAGTTGTTTTTTTTCGATTTTCAGGGACCATTACATTCCTTTAATAAACCGGAAGTCCTACCAGCAGCAAAAAATGGGAGAGGCGCATAGAATAGGAGCCAGAGCGATTTTACGGAAAATCGAAAATCGATTGTAGAATTTTTTCCGAGTTGTTTTTATTTCGATGTTCAGGGACCATTACATTCCTTTAATAAGCCGGAAGTCCTACCAGCAGCAAAAAATGGGAGAGGCGCATAGAATAGGAGCCACAGCTATTTTACGGAAAATCGAAAATCGGCTGTAGAATTTTTTCCAAGTTGTTTTTTTTCGATGTTCAGGGTCCATTACATTCCGCTAGTAAACCGGAAGTCCTACCAGCAGCAAAAAATGGGAGAGCCGCATAGAATAGGAGCCAGAGCAGGAAAAAATTCTACAACCGATTTTCGATTTTCCGTAAAATCGCTCTGGCTCCTATTCTATGCGGCTCTCCCATTTTTTGCTGCTGGTAGGACTTCCGGTTTACTAACAGAATGTAATGGTCCCTGAACATCGAAAAAAAAACAACTCGGAAAAAATTCTACAACCGATTTTCGATTTTCCGTAAAATCGCTCTGGCTCCTATTCTATGCGGCTCTCCCATTTTTTGCTGCTGGTAGGACTTCCGGTTTACTAACAGAATGTAATGGACCCTGAACAACGAAAAAAAACAACTCGGAAAAAATTCTACAGCTGATTTACGATTTTCCGTAAAATCGCTCTAGCTCCTAGTCTATGCGGCTCTCCCATTTTTTGTTGCTGGTAGGACTTCCGGTTTACTAGCGGAATGTAATGGTCCCTGAACATCGAAAAAAAAACAACTCGGAAAAAATTCTACAGCCGATTTTCGATTTTCCGTAAAATAGCTCTGGCTCCTATTCTATGCGGCTCTCCCATTTTTTGCTGCTGGTAGGACTTCCGGTTTATTAAAGGAATGTAATGGTCCCTGAACATCGAAAAAAAACAACTCGGAAAAAATTCTACAGCCGATTTTCGATTTTCCGTAAAATAGCTCTGGCTCCTATTCTATGCGCCTCTCCCATTTTTTGCTGCTGGTAGGACTTCCGGTTTACTAACAGAATGTAATGGACCCTGAACAACGAAAAAAAACAACTCGGAAAAAATTCTACAGCTGATTTTCGATTTTCCGTTAAATCGCTCTAGCTCCTATTCTATGCGCCTCCCCCATTTTTTGTTGCTGGTAGGACTTCCGGTTTACTAGCGGAATGTAATGGTCCCTGAACATCGAAAAAAAACAACTCGGAAAAAATTCTACAGCCGATTTTCGATTTTCCGTAAAATAGCTGTGGCCCCTATTCTATGCGCCTCTCCCATTTTTTGCTGCTGGTAGGACTTCCGGTTTACTAGCGGAATGTAATGGACCCTGAACATCGAAAAAAAACAACTCGGAAAAAATTCTACAACCGATTTTCTATTTTCCGTAAAATCGCTCTGGCTCCTATTCTATGCGGCTCTCCCATTTTTTGCTGCTGGTAGGACTTCCGGTTTATTAAAGGAATGTAATGATCCCTGAAAATCGAAAAAAAACGCCTCTCCCATTTTTTATTGCTGGTAGGACTTCCAGTGTATTCGAGGAACGCAATCGAACCCGAAAAACGAAAAAAAACAACTCGGAAAATGTGCTACAACCGGCTTTTCGATTTTTTGCAAATTCGGTTTTGCTCCTTTTTTAAGAACCTCTCCCAGCTGTATCTGCTCGTATGGTATCCTGGGGATTGAACTATTGTTATCCATATCAATAAACGGTAAAAAATAACTCGGAAAATTTGCTAGAGGCGATATTTCGTCGTGGAAAATTTACATGGATGCGATCTTTCCATCGTCATATATTTACTTTTGACAGGATCGGGTTATGTTCGGTTTATATCACTTTTCGTTGATATTTTAATTATTTTAGGTCAGCATTATTTTCAATATTGTTCTATTATATATTTTTCGTTATTTAAATATGTTTCTGAACATCAAAATTCATTAATTCCACGTTTATTTGCTCAATATTTTATAGTGACTTTTGGATTTTAAGTTGGTATCGCCGAGACACGTTAGATCCGACCGTTTAAAATTTTAATCGTTGTGAACTTCTGTCATATTTGTTTTCCGTGAGTCTTTGCTCAAGGGCATTTGTCATGTACGCAGATGACTCACTTTCGATCATTATCGCATACATGTCGGGAAAATAGTTTTATCTGCGTTCCCATGTAAGTTCAGAGTTTTTCGTATTTAAAATTGTATATTCGAAGTATTTTTAGTTACTTTTCCACGTCATAAACTTTCGTTAATTCCGTTCCGCAGTATACTCCTGAGAAGGAAGATATCCGAGACATAGTTCCTGGGCCATAAACTCAAATATGAAATATTTTTGTTGATTCAAAACTTTTTGTTGACAAAAGTTTTTGTTTGATTTTAAATTTAAAACGGTTAAATCAATTTGAATTCAATTCAAATTGAACATTTCAAGCTTGACGATTATAAAGCAGCCTCAAAATTAATAAATTTTAATTGCTTTATGTAATCTCAATTCCTAAATCTCATAGAAAGTATTTAAGGTTTGGATTTTTAAATATGCTTATTAATTTTGTTGGTTACCATTTGGTTTATCGCAGCTCCGTAAACATTCAAACAATGAATGAAACCATTAAATTATTTGAGACAGAAAAGATTTTGCTCAGTTCTATATTTGGCTGATTTTGTGTCAATAGGAAACACATTTTTAGAGTGTACGAAAAATGTCAAAGAAACTATTCGAATAATAGAAAATCTTGGTTTTGTTGTATCATATGAGAAAAGTCAATTAATATCGTCTCAAAGAATTCTATGCTTAGGTTATATTTCTGACTATTCAAAAATACAAATAGAAATACCAGAATATAAAAGAACTGCAGTTAAACATTGACATTTTATTTTCATCTTTACGTCCCTCTACTTCTATCATTCAATAGACATGTACAATCCATCTGTGTCATACCTCTTATCTTTTCTAACTGAAGAATTTAAGAAAGGATTATCACATAGTTATTGTACCAAATCTATTGTACCACTCTTTGTTCAAAGTGACATGTCAGAATACAAAACTCATTTACGACCTTCTCGACTTAAGTACAACCTGGGACCCAAAAATTGTTCTAGATTATTTTATAACTCAGAACACAAACGGTTCTTTTAAATTTTTATCAAAGAAACTGATTACTTTTTTGGTGTTACTTATGGGTCATCGTATGCATAATTTTTCCTTAATTGAATTAGATAATATTAAGATATTATCGGAGAAAAATAAAAATTAAAATTCCTACCCGCATAAAAATTTCAATAACGAATGGTGTACAACCATTTCTGACGTTACCTTTTTATTTGGATCAGAGGAACTGTGTAGCCTCAACTTTATTATCTTATTTAGATGCTACTAAGGATGTTCGCAATTCTATAAAACAATTGTTTATGTCAATTAGCAATCCTGTAAAAACCGTTACTACTCAAACCTTAAGTCATTTGGTAAAAGAAGTCATTTGGTGCTGATGTAGCTACTACCATTTTTCAGTGCCTGTCTCGCTTCTGCTTCGAGTTTGGTGTAGTCTTACAGCTGATTCGAAAAACGGCAGATTGAACCAAAAATCAAAATAAAATTTGCATTTCTTAATTCCAAAAATTATTCAGTTTTTAGTGTAATTATCTACAACTTAATTCAAAATTAACTATGTGTACAATATCATTAAATGTTACAGCAAAATACTGATGTGAATTTTATTGCTGTAATGTCTTTAAACATCTAGGTATTGATCTTGAGGAGGAAGCGCCTCCTTCAAAATGTTCAAATTTAACCCAAGCCTAAAATCCCATATCTCTTAACATCGAATTCCCACGGATTATGGCAATATCTTTAACGTGTGAATACAGTAGTCCTCCCCTTATGTTAACCCCTCCGTTGGCACAGAAAATTCTATAAAAAGTGCCCAGAATGACAGGAATTTTGTTATCGCCATTGCGACTCCAACCCATACTGAAGGGTTTTCGCGGTCGCTGATTACGAATTTGAACTCAAAATTTGCAAATTCAAAATAGCGAATCCAATATGGTGGCCGAAAATGAAAAAATTACTTGATTGTGATGAAATTTGTTACTCGGGGGTTTTCGAGGTTTGCTGATTGCGAATGTGAATCCGCCATCTTGAATTTTGAAATTTCAAGCTGGAATTCGTAATTAGCAACCCCGAAAACCCCTGAGTAACAAATTTCGTTACTATCGAGTAACTTTTTTCATTTTTTTTTTCATTTTCGGCCGCCATATTGCATCCGCCATTTTGAATTTTTAAATTTTGACTTCAGATTCGGATTCAGCACTATTGCGTCAATGGCAACGAAAGGGTTAAATCCTCTTCTTTTAACTGCGTCCCTTATTTTTACTTTTTCCGTCCGTTATTTGAACTGTTTCCCCTCGTGACTTCCAACACAATTCG
The DNA here is from genome assembly GCA_030407085.1 of Trichopria drosophilae. Lineage (NCBI taxonomy): Eukaryota > Metazoa > Arthropoda > Insecta > Hymenoptera > Diapriidae > Trichopria > Trichopria drosophilae. Next base: position 167,550,466 of record CM059583.1, read on the forward strand.
TCATGCGCTTGTAGTAGCAGTCCATCGTTCAAAAGAGTATGGACTGCTGTTTGCGCTTGCGCTTACAGGTGAAGAAGGACGACATGTATTCTCTTTGTTTATATTATCTCATAGTGCCAGTCATGGGGATGAGGGGAAGCGTTAAATTAAGGGAAGAAGCCGCCATCTTCCTTGACTCGAATGGTTAAAAACAGGCTTAAAGTTTGATGAAAACTAGGCCACGGCATTGGTGGACAATTTCGCCATATAACTCCAGAAACAAAGAAGAAGAATAATGGTTAAAATATGGGAAGGGTTATTATATCGAGTGAAACGTCATTGGAGAGTGTATTTTTGTCTTTAAAACTGTGATTCGATTATCTTGATGAGCATGGAGGAAGACGATCTACGTATGGATCATTTCGGAGAAGATGTTCGTAGAATAAAATTTGAGGATTTAACGTCGATAAAATGGTGAGAAACACCATCTTCAAAAACGTAAATAATTATTCAACCATTACTTATTTGCGAACAAAGAAGGTACATTTTCAAGGAAAGTTAACTTGGCAAGTGAGGTAACCAATTAAATAAATGAATATACTGAAGTTACAACACATTGTGTTTAAAGTAGGTATAAATAAAAAATAGTGTATTCTAAAACTGTTGCAAAATAATGCTGTCCGAATGATTCTATATGTCTTTTTATTCTGTGACACATACGTGTTCTAAAAATCAGAAGCACTTTGCTAGTCGTGTCTGAAATGGTCAGGAATGCGTAGACCTCATTAAATAGGCTGTTAAAAAATGTCAATGCATACGGCCCAATTCCATTTCAAGAAGGAAATGCACCGTTTCTGATTTTCTAACAGACGCCGACTATTGCGCTTTCTAAAGAAAACGAGCGGAACAGTAGTTACGTCCCATTATGTCAGGCCACGCGACGACTCCGTGTACCAGTAACGAACTTCACGAACGGGACATCGGAAACGTTCGATTACGAAATCATCATCGTTATACCAATCGGTTGCATTTCGGCATCCAGATTTCGTACCGGTAAGAATTTACAGACCCGGAGGTGTAATAATACGTTAGGTGCATTTTTTTATCGCAACGAATTACGATACTTAAAACATCATTATGCGTTTCTCTTCCGAAGACTGCAGCACAAAGACGACGAACCGATGGTGAGAGTCGTTCGAATATATATCACGAACGAGCGAGTGCAAATGACCATGGCAAACTTTCGCACGTGCACTGGTATATACGCACACTCGCACCAGGTTCCGCGCAATTATCAACGCGAGAATGTACGCCACCGTAGGAGCAGATCGTTGAATTCTTTTTTTAATAACGAAAGTACTGGTTCTGCCTTGAAGTATCGGACTTGAACGTTTCCCGTTTTTTCCTTCCTGCGTCCTATCGGATTTGCATTGTTCGTCTCACGCTAATGGTACCTTAAAAGTGTTCAGAATTCTATTGATTTCGAAGTTCCTAAATTTAACTAATCAACCTTATCCGAATCGGTAGAGGTTCAAATGAATGACAAGTTTTAGAGAAACAATTGTTTTTTATGTGCTACTTTTCAAAAGAAGAGTCGAAGTCTAAAGATAGTGATTTTTGGATTATGTTTTCAACAAAACTGTAATGGTACTTGTCATTTCTGTAAAGGAATTCCTAGAATAACAAAATTGCGGTCTGTCGTAACAAAAATTAAATTATAATTTCCATTTGTAGCAGATGGCTCTGACTTTGCTATTTTGTCAACAACCTGCAGCTGATTGTTTGTGACTATCTAGATGGCTGTAGGTTATGTTTTAAGTTGTAAACAGCACTACCTCACGAGTCTTCTGGAGGCCGCCGCACTGCGTTGATGGCGCTGGTGTCCCACGCGTTGTCCGGCACATAGGAGGTTAGGGTTCATGCATATAACGTCTAACTATTCTTTCCATATATTTTTCTAATATATTTGTACCAGGATAAGTATCTTATGAAACCGATGAGATGGCAGGGTGTATAGTATTTTTATATAAAATTTGGTTCAAAATTTGTTCCAAATATTATAAGAAAAATAATGCAATGCTCAGCTAATTTCACTTATATCGATACTACGTTAGTCCTTTTAGAATAAATCATCTTTGGTACTTTTTTTTTGTTTTAACCTTTTACTTTCACGGGGTTTATTATTAAAGATATTCTGAACACAATTATGGTGAGATACGTACAAAGACCGCCACAAACCTATATTGTCATTACGAACATTGAGTAACCATGCGACATGACTCCAAATGGAAGAATGACAAAATACTGGATAGTAACATATAAGACGACAAGCCTTTTAGTGTTTAGTTACTATTAAAGTAAATTTGGCTTCTTCACGGTTGTGATTTGAAAGAACTTAAAAGGCACTTAATTCTTTTTCTGCTGACACTAACGTGCTGCAATAGATTTTTCTTTATTCTAACGTAGTCCAAAATGACGGTACTTTTTTACCCTTTTCCTTTTCCTCACCAATACTGAGCATCCAAGACAAAATAACAAAGTTACACTTTTCAAAAAGCATGGCCAGCTGATTCGTAGCGCATAAGTAACATAATAGAGGTTAAAAGTGATCCACGAATAACAGACTTCAGGTACCAAATAATATTTTTCAAAAAGACATACAGTAAAAATAATCTCTAGATTGTAAAACAAGAATCTGTTAGTTTTGCAAAAACTGACATTGCAGCCCTTATAGAAAAATTGACCACTTTTTGTCTGGTTTATGGCCATTATTACCGGCCAATGGCCAGATTATGGCCAACATTTTCGCTGAATTCTGGCCGGTTTTTTTGTGGTACTTTCGAATATAATATTACAGATAGTTGTCTATTTTCTGGTCATCCCAAATTGTATTTAAATTAACGTATATAGCACCGGGCAGAAAATGGCCAATAACTCGTCAATCGTAATTGGAGATGTTATGGATCTACATAGGTTATGTTTGTCATCTCCTATTTAGGAATTGCGAGAATATCAGTCATACATAATGTATGTCCATTCTATGTATTTATATCGCACAATTGTGCAGTTATAATTATACTTAATTGGAAGAGTATACCGGGTGTTTGCGAGAGAATGTAAATAAGAATATCCACGTTAACCTACAAATGTTGTTGTGATTGCAAAATGTCCAAATTTATTTAACAAATAACTTACGTTGCATGTGGGAGTTCGTTTTGTCCTTAACCTGTGTTTTCTTTTCCTGGACAAATAAATTTGTCCAGACAGCACCATTCGCAAAGACCTCATTTCTATGGAAATATAATCTGATAACCTCCGCACCAAGCAAGTTTTATCCACATTTCTACAATTGCAATCGATGTTTCTGAAAATATGATTCCCCTATATGTAATAGCGAATTTGGGATGTGCATCGTTTCTGCATTTTTGTACCGTTTTTGCACTAAATGTAGCGAATATGCATAGAGATATCTAACGTGACATCACGAACGTCAAGAAGGTTAGTTACTTAGGTAAATGCCCAGTTTTTTGGTAGAATTTAGGAAACAAATATTGGCCAGCAAAACTATCTATATTCGGGGTAATGGCCAGTCAATCTGCTCATATTTTCCACCAAGGAACAAAAAAATACAATCTGTATTTCTTATAAATCATATGTCAATGTAACAGATTTATCTATAGATGTAACAGAATAATATATAACTTAAAAAAATTAATTCTGCTGGCCTTACATAAACATATGGATCGACATCTTCTATTGATTCACATATCTGCTTAATTTATATTAGCGGGAGAGAATTAATAGTCATTAATATCTAGTGAAGAAGGAGCGATTCATTGAAACAGTTTTTAATACCTTAATTACAAAATAAAAATAATAACGCTCCAAGAATTTTAATGTTGAGAATAAAATTGTATTTCTATTTTCCATTAAGAATTCTAAATTTTACAACGTTTTCAAAATAAAATTATTTTCTTCAAAATGCAAAGTTAGTCACATAAAATGTGAATTTTTAAAAAGATCAGTGGTACCATAAATTGATTGCTATTTGTAACACATAAAATGATAAAAAAACGTGATTTGCGGATGAATGGTAATAAAAGAATTTGTTGTTTAATTACCAAATAATAAAAGTAATGCAGAATTACTTACATACATACTTATTTTATGATATTAATCGCAAAATTACTCACGAATAAATGAAAGATAAATTGCTTTCTGGTGACTGCTTATATGTTCATAAGAAATACACTGAATAAAATTAAGCAAATGCTGCTATTATTTTATGATCATAGAGATCCCGCTTTTTAGGTTTATTAGTATCGTTGTTACTTATAATAATTAATTGCTAATTGACTGAATATTGCAAAGTAAGGTGAGTTATGAAGTATTTGTCAGCGATCTAAAACAATATTAACGGGCCTACGATGTAGGATCACAAGATAGCCTTTCTAGTTACGAAGGGAATAAAGTTGTTTGGGCAATAACCAGTAGAATGTTCAAAATAAAATGAAAATACTCACCTTGAAATAAATGAGGCTGGAAAAATGGTGATAATTTTCAATTATAAAAGTATCGCAAAATTTATACGAAATTTAATAAACTATATAAGAAATTTAACAAGAAAAGCTGAAATTTCCACATTATGACTGAAATTTCCTTAATAGTCTCTTTGGTTTGACATCCTGAGCAAAAAAAAGTTGACCTCAATTTGATAAAATTTGGCCGAAAGCGACCGAATCGAAAAATGATAAAAATAAGATCACTTTTTCGAAACATTTCAGGATGTGAAAATTTAGGACAATTAATGCGAATTAGACCAGAATTGCATGCCAGTGAGTTATTTTTCAGATATATATTTGTTCTGTTTTTATATACACATTACTGTGAAGATACTGAATATATTCAAATTGTAGCAGATATCGATCAGAATAGAATCAATTTATGATACTCACATTTTGTAGCAAACTTGTCTCTACGGTTGTCCAAAATTTGACATAATCTTGAGAGTTCAATAAGGTTATCTTTTGAAAATATTTTTGTAGTTTTTCTGTTGGCTAATTTTTTCTTTTTTCGAAAATCACAGTTTTTAAAACAAATCTTTCTTCGTGATTGCAAAATATTCCATATAAGAGTTGACGTTATGTTTACATGAACGCTGATTACGATGGCTAAAATTAATGATGCTCGATCCAATATGGCAAATTGAATTTGAAAAAGTGATTAGGTTTCATTGAATAAAGTCATATTCACACATTTAGAATATAAATTATGCAGGGAATTTTTAATATAAAAATTATATATAATTTATCTATAGAGCATGTATGTCTGATTTTATATACATTATTGATGCACGTAACTCAATTTACATAATATTTATACAAGTCATGTTTGATTTTCATATTAAATCTAAATATAAAGTTTTGGAAGAGAATACAAAGAGTAGATACATGACGAATATTTAAACACACGCCTAACGTCTGCACTCACTAATACATGAGTACCGTATAAACGTAAAAGAAGATATATATTTTTTTTAAAAGATCACACATTACCGAGATACTAAAGCAATGAGGAAAATATTGTTTATTTTTTATTTCCCAGTAATGCGTTCAGTAGCGTAGAAAAATTTCTTCAATATGTACATCATTCGGGTATTCATGTGGATGTATCTATGGAAATGTTCTATATATTTTAACTAACTATAATATTGTGATAATAATGACACTTAATTATACAACACATTAATTAATAATAAATATTATTAATTAACAATTACGCTTTAGTGACTCCGATCGCACGCCTCGCGCACCCGTATCATACTAAATTTGGACTTGATGCGCACGAGAGGTCGCTTTTGATTTTTTCCAGGTCGGTACGAACGATCCCGTAACAACCGTCAACAGAATTCGATTTTTCATTGTGATAAATCCGAAAAGTTCGATAAAGTGTTACACGTTTTCGTTCTCTGCCAATAAAAAGTAAAAATAACATACGTATAGAAAGATGCCTGAGGATATCATAGTTATAAAACGATTCTATCGGACTTACTTCGAATTCCGTGAGAAAATCGAATTCGTTCGATCATTCGCACCGATTAAATCATCCGAGTCGGGACAATCCGGAAAAATGAATCACGCGCACCTGGAAGTCGCTTTATCGTGAGGTTTTTTCTTTTAAATTTGCGATTTTTAATTCGCTTAAATCGATTCGTGCGACCGCAAGAAAAGTTTTTCGTTGCTCGAAGAGAATCGCCTTCCTGTCGGAAATTTCGTCCTAAGTCTTTTGATCGTGATCAGATCACGAAATCACGATCCGCTTGAAGCGTGGTCAGCGTTTCTCTTCGATGTTTTGGCCTCACGTTTCAACCGCACACCATCCTCAATCGCCCTTTCGTCCTTTAAAATCAGTAGAAGTACGCAAAGAAAGCTGAAACAGAAAAAACATTTTTGAATTAGAAATTAATAATTTTGCTATATGTGCGAATAATAAAAAATCTTAGTACGTGATGCAAACCATTCCTTAAAAGAATGAAAATATATCCTAAACTACTTGTTGTAACTAGAATAGTCATTATCAGGAGTATAAATATTTAGTTAATTGATGTAAATGTTGAGGTACCTAGTGGGAACTAAATTTTTAGTAGTTTTCATACCAACATTTCATTAATATCAGACTACAATTTAGTTATTATAACCTCCGTTTATTTATCTAAAATATATGAAGCTATAAAAACAACAAAATAATTATTCCCCACTCGATAAGTAATTATTTAGTTAAATTTACTAATTATTTTTTTATATTTTTTTATATAATCTCTTTTCTGCGCTTCTTGGATAAATTATCTACAGAAAAAAAGTATATCGTAACGAACACAAATATTGTCCCTTATTAACTCTAAGTTGACTAAAAGAACAAGGATTTCTGCTTAAAGAAACTCTAATGCACAGAAAAAAAAATTTAGTCCAGATAACTAAACGGTTATTTGTCCAGTGGGAATTAAATACTTACTCATTTTTAGCTGCATTTAGTTAAAGTAATAAAATCAATGTCAAATTAACTACATTTTAGTCAGTTTAACTAAATGCAGCGTAAAAAAGAGTAAATATTTAGTTCCCCCTGAGCAACTACACATTTAGATATCTACGTTTTGTTTTCAGTGTGAATACCTATCTCGTTAATCCAGAAATATAAATGTTCGTAACTCAATAAATTAGAAACTCCTGATACAATAAGTTCAAATCGTTTTCTTTAATATTATTTTTATAATTAAACTATGCTGAACAAATTCTTAGTTGATTTGACTATTTTTGAGCTACTGAAAGTATTTCAATAGGTTCTCAACGGAATATTTTAGGCTATGGTTACAACCATAAAGGAGTTAAATAAACAAAAAATATAGTTATGGAAACGACATTTTTGCAGTTAATTCTATAATACATTTAAAAACATTTTTTAGAATTTAACTACCTAGTACATTAAAAATTATTCAACTTGCTGGAGCGATATATTTTGAATTGAATTTAGCAGAAGTACTATTTTAGTTGAGATAGTAACTGCAATTTTCTTGAAGCATATGGAACTACTCTGCGTTATAGTTAAAAAGTAGCCAAATCAACTAAGAATTTTTCTGGACATTTTTGTTAGTGGAATTATTTTTAGTGCAGTAATAGGCGGTTGCTTTTTTATTATATTAGCGCATGTCTTTTTGAGTTTTATGCATAGTATCGCATTTCTCGTTCTCCAATCATTCGAAATACTTTATTGTTTACTGGGCAAATAATATTAACTCAAGTAAAAATAGTAAAATTACTCTTGACTCAACTTTTCAATGGTAGTTGAATTTGTAAAGTAAATTTTTTTTAGTGTAATCAAAAAAATTAACTGGATCAATAAATGCCAACATCCTCAAAAGACTTAGTTTATTTTTCATTTGCTAATCTGATTATTGTCTTGTAAAATGAATGTTTTTCTAACTTAATTTAGGTCTTCTAATTTAAAAAAATATTTAACGTGATAATTATTATGTTACATTATATATCATTAATACTAATAATTGCAGGAATATAAACGAAATTACGAAAGCAGAAGTGCTCCTTTCATTTTTACACCACACATACTGCGAATCTTGCAATAATTGCATAATAATAGTCAGGCAGACAATACTAATATATATCTATATTCCAAGAAAGATGTCGAACACTCTCTGAATAATGCGTCTTAAATCGATATTTTAACTCTGGTCCAGGGAAAATTGATGTACAATGAAATGCACTTAATTCTCTCACATATATCCGTCGAACGAATGATGTAGAAAGTTGAAATATTGCCTTTGATAAAAATTATACCTGTTAGATAAAAACACCTATTTTTATGATTTCTTACTTGCTACATAAATTATTCCACCTAGTGAAAACGTCAAATAGCGTTAAATTTATATTTACGAACATTCACGTATTACACGTGCATGTATGTTTCCCCATGAGCAAATGTTTTCTTTTGCTGGAACGTGTAAACATGCATTGGCCATTCGTTAATACACGTGTTGGTATTTAAGTCCATTGTTTCCTTTTACTTGCCTTATATATTGTATGTCTTCAGATCAAAGATGTAATCTACGAATTTTAAACAGAGTTTTATGAACACAAACTTTTGTTATGTTCTCAATTTAATATAATTTTTTATTTTTGGGAAATGTTGTTCAAGTTATGAAATGAATTTTTGTCTTCTATTTAGAATTATTTAGCAAGTACATCAATCGCTTGTGCATAATTTTAAATGAAACTACACTCCTCAATTCACCCTGTTAAAATTTTATTTTATTATATTATGATTTCTTTTTTCTTCGAAGAGAAGAAATCAAGCTTTCTTTTTTATAAATAGTTGAGAAAATGCCAAGGGTAGCAATGAGTGAAAAATTAAAAAATATTTTTAAAATGATAAAATTCTGTGGAATTTTTTTTTTTTAAGTAAAGTAGTATTTTTATTGAAAACTTCAAGAAACATTCTTCAAAAACAATAATCATAAATTCAAATCTGATAATTTCGATAGAAGTTGTAATTATTTGAAAATTCATAGCAAAAAATCAGGAAATTCAAGCGCCTGCATCTCCGCAACCCTTCGCTCTAGCCATATCACCTTTACACGATTCAAAGAAGTTCATTGCACTAGAGTTTAATGAAGTTTCAAAAAAGTCGGAGACATGACAATTTTAGACGGGTGCATTTGGCGAATTTTGCCCCACATGCAGATGGCGCCATTTCTTGCAGCTCTAAATTAATATTAGAGGAAATAATGGATATATTTAATTGTTATCATGCTCAGCTACAATGTACATTCGAATTTCAAAAAGGACAAAGATGTTTTGTACAGACATCGGTATAAGCCGAATTTGATTTGTTTAATTTGTTAGAATCCGACCCACGTTACACATATTCATTATTATGTCTTGTACGGAGTTATTAAATGTAAAAATGAAATTCTATACCTAAAAAAATAACAATTATTGACAAATCTGTTGATGGTGTTATCAAAATTGTAGTCCGGGAATTTCAAAATAATAATAAATGGAAAATGTCAAAAATGTTGTCTGATATTAACTGTAAAAAAAATTAATAGAAAATACAACATTTGTGTAAGTTTTTCCATTAGTTGAATCATATAGTACTACTCTTTCTCATTAATTTAATAATTGCAGAGTTCAATTGCGACTTTTCCAGTAAACATTTTCAAATGAGGATACCCTGTAAAATATCTGAAATATTTTCAGAATTTTCAATTTTGTGAAAAGAAACATCTCATTGAACAATATGAATCTGTGATACAATTTGTTCCTTGCAGGTGCAGCGTTAAATCCATAGCATTGCATCCAACCTGTGGAATGTCAATTGGTGCAGAATTACGGGAGTGGTTTTTATGGAGTAATACAATGATATCACAGACTCAATTAACCGTCTTCGAAACGAAGAAGCAAGCACCAAATTGGACGTTTCGAGTCGCATATCTTAGTTGATTTCCATACGAGGACACGAATGGCATCTCTTTCTCAGTTATATTGATCGATACATCGAAAGGACAGTGCTTTGATTCTCATTCAGGAAAAATGAAATTTAGATCAAGGCAAAGGATTTCTCATTGAACAGAAACATTAAGTTATAATGACATCGTTTGTCACTTATATGTATTTGAAATGAATCACGATTTTCTTATGAAGATATTATAAATTCTGAAAGAAAATTTAGTTATTAGCAGTCTATGAGAAGTGTAAATGAAGTAGTTACTGACAAATTTCTTATTAAAAATAATACTGTTTATCATATTTACGTATCTATAATTACTTGCAATGATCGGTATGTTATTTATAGATGGAAGTTAGAAAGTAGTAAATTTTATAAAATGTTATATTCAATATTATTACCAATATATTGTTGTGTTTTCATCATTTATGTCTTCAAACTTTCGTTATTCCGAGAAAACAATGATTCATAAATTTTACAACTTATGATGTACAAAAGTTAAGAAATGACTGTAGATTACAAGTTTAAAATTTTAATAAATATTTGAAATCCGTCATTATCAAAATCATTCCGATTTTCAAATAATGAGGAATTTATAATATAATTTCTTAAACTTCAGATTCAAGAATAAAAAAAAAATAAAAGAATGACAAAGGCATGCATTAAAAATAAAAAATAGAATTACCTAGGAGTGATAAGCGAACGAGATTATTTTGAGAGACCTACAGTTATTCAAAATTAGGTAGGATACTAAATCTAATGAATGTTGACAAAGAAAATTGGAATCTGTAGTGTAACAGAAAATGAGTTACGTAGATGCACATAAAACTTCCAATTACTAAACGATATGATAAACGATAAAAATGATTTTAAAATTAATTTAAATTAATAAATATTATTAATAATTATATGGATATTAAGAAACTTATTTGTGATAATATATGTCCTGAATCATGGCTTTAACTCTGGTAAATAAATGTGTTAATTTGATTACAAATGTTTAATAAATTTATATATTGTTTGATATAAAACATAATTACAATGTTTAGACATTGTTTGTATTTTGGGGATATATTTGAAATTTCTTGAATTCGCAAAAATATCTAGTGCTGTAATAAGCAGAATTAATCGAGGCGATCCCGGCGCATCGAATCTCTAAAAAGTTCGCCCTTAATTTTTTTCATTAATCAATAATGATGAGATCAATGAATGAGAAAGTTAAGTAAAAAATTCCAACCTTAACATAACATTTTTACATCCAAAATTTGCACAAATCTCTGAACTATAAGATGCATGTCTGACTTCATAGATACAAATGTTGGAAAAATGCAATTAACATCTTTTCGTTCAGCATAAGGCGTCATAATTAATTATTATTTACTTGTTAAGAACTATGAACGCAAATACTATAGTTTAAATGGAGACAAAACTTTAATTCCAAAGATGATCTTTAAAATATACCGAGTATCAAATATTATGTTCTATAATTTCCCCCTCAAAATGTATTTAGAGACAATAACATTAACTAATCAATATCTTTCGACACAGGTAAAAAATTGTGAAGTATCAGTTTATGCCGAAAGTATAGTTTGCCAGTGTTAGAAATATTTCTTCTGAAGAAACTAATTTTTTTACTGAGTAATTTTATAAATATTTAAAGTTAGTTCATCATTATAAACTTGTGTTGTTTTAAGAGCAATGATATGATGATATCTATAATCGCCTGACTGTAAAGTTTATTTTAAAGTGCGCATTAATTTATAAAAATTGAAACGCTAACCTGCCTACATCGTTCCATCTATCATACTGTACAAAAAAGAGACTATTAATTTTTTCGTATTTTCCTTTTTCATGAAAGTGTACCAATTAAAAAATTCATTAGAATTATAAGGTAATTAGAAGTGATTTGTGAAATATTATTTTCAAAATTTCATTTCGTTTTTAGAATTAAATAAATTCGATCTATTAAACGAATGTAAAAAGTAGAACAAATATGAAAACTTTATTTATTAATAATAAGCATATAAATATTATTAAACATTTTAGAAAGTGCAGTCGTATGGTCTTAAAGAAAGTATAAAAATATTTTTTTTTATGAAAATACTTCACTAAAAAATAATTTTTATTGCATATTTTCGTAATTAGAAGTGACAATCACGTAGTAAAATTGTAAAGGTTTGGTTGGACCAAAGTAAATTTGGAATTTCCGTAGAAATACACTAGGTAAAATTACACTACGATCAAGTATCCTGTTCACTTTCACGACATGCATTTAACCTTGATCGATATTTCTGGGACTTTACACAAATTAATTTCTCAACCGGAAGTTGGAATTCCCGACATTTTTTATTCACAGATGCTAAAAAAAGAAGAATCGAAATTAATATATTATACTTAATAATTGGTTATTACAATATAATTTTAAATAAACTAGTGAAATGTCCTGCATTAAAAGAGAACGTAAACTACGTCAAAATTCTTAACATTTTAATTACAAATTATCGAATGATTTTCACAAATAAATTTATGTCAGTTCAAGAGATTAGAACTGCAGAAATAGAAAATAATAGATGGAGGAAGAATGTAAAATCAACGAATATCCACTAGTTAAATTTGAAATTGTATCATATGAAATATATGGAAAATATTTTTTTTGTATTGAATGGTTAAATTCGTAAATTGGTTATTTCTTTGCCAAAAATGTTACATGTCGAGTATAAATATTAATAATACTTTTTTGTTATTTTTTAGTAAATAATAATATTTGGCTGACACCTCAACATGTATTTCGAATAAAATCACTGGCATTTTAATTCCTGTGACTTTAGACAACAACAGAATTATTCTTCTCACTACTTCTGTACAACAATTTGTTAAACTGCAAAATAAAACATGTCTTTATATTTTTTGTGAGTTATTATGCATGTCAAATGTGAAAAATATGGTTGCAAACTTTTAAATCCAGTTTAGTTAAAGATTCATGTATAATCTATTCATTATTAGACATTACACCCTATATATATTCAAACACCTTTTTGTGGTTGTTTTAAATATTTAGAATCCTATATTTAGGATGATTTCTGTAATAAAATTGGCTTGATAAAAAATTACATTCACTTTACTTTGTTGTTGTTATTATTATCTTTACTATATTCAGCAGATATAAACAAAGCTTTAAGATTCATTATTTAAGTGGAGAATTTACGAGAAAATAAAGTTTTAAAAATGTTGTGTAATATACTGTACACAATGATTTTCTTTTTGACAGTATTGATATATCAAATTATCAGGAGTAATATCAGCAGATCTTCGAAATCTTGGAGCATTTCGCGATGGTTTTGATGGGTAGTAACGAGAGGGTTAAGAATGTTGAAAATATCCCGATCTTTAATACACACGGAAACTTGAGGAAAATAAGAAATTAATTTCGAATAGTCGAGAATATTCCGAAGATTGTTTTTGATATCGCGATTTTGGTGCGTAATATTTGCGATCTTGCTCCAATTTGACGTTGTGAATCGATCCTTGTATATATTCAGTTTTTTAAACAGTTTCTGCCAAATTGATGGGAAATAATTGACAGGTTAAAGAGGTATTATCGCTAAGGAACTCTGCTATCAGGGAAATAATCAAAACAACACTCGGTATGAAGTTGTCGCTAGTTGTGAATAATACTGCTCACTGATGGGTTCAAATCTCGGTAAGAAATAAATATTAAAACTACTACCCGTGCTATAAATTATCAAGTTTTGTGTTCGATTCTCATTAAACTTAAGAAACACGGCATTTAATTCGCGGGTTACCTAAAAATTTTTGTTCTTGTATATATTAAGCTTGTCTTAAACTAATTAGTCAATGTTATATTGGTTAACTGCGAAGGTAGAAAGAATACTATGTTAACCCTTTAACTCCCAAAAAGCACAATTTACACACGGATTTCAGCATCGTTTTTTTGTATGCAATAAATATATTTTTTAAAAATGGAGACCTCCGTTTCCCCTAGTTCTGAGGTCACTCATTTCATTGATTTCAATGGTGTTGAGCAAAATTTCAAAAAATAATGTTTAACACATTTATTTTCAAAAACATTAAAAAAAACGCCATTTTTGAGCTGCAAACAACAATATTCACTATGATATCGTTTTTTTGTTAACTTCCAACCTATCATGAAGGTGTTCTCGATAGTTTTACTTCAATTGTTTTACGCTTTTATATAATTTGATTTTAATTGTTTTGGATTTTAAAATGGCGTTTGAACGTCATAAAATTAACAAAATTGAGGAATTGTACATATTGTGGACATGTACAGCAATTAACATGTTCAATATTTTTTCGTTTTTATTTAACAGTTTGAGGCAGTACAGTAACGAAGTAATTTTCCTTGGGTTCTTTCATATGCAATTCGCATTGATCTGCTCAAATAATTTTTAGCTGCTCTCACTGTTTAATAGTTTATGTTTTAACTTTACTTTATTATTTTGATTACAAAGATTATATGAAAAACGTAACATCAGTTAGGAAATTTTGAACTATCCTTATGAATGTCATTCACGTCTATTTCTACATACGCACGCACTCACATGCACACACCTCCAACCACATACATAAAGAAAATGTTGGGGTTCGGGCGCCATTTTAAAAATTAAATAGGCAAAAATGTGAAAGCACTTTCTATTTTGGGAGAACATTTTGAACAATATTTATACGGATATTGTTGAATTAAAACAATCGGGAACACGTTTCTGATGATAGGGGAACGCGGTGATCAGAAATCAGTTTCATAAAGAAAGTTGCCTTTACGAAAAGTAACCGTAGCTGAAAAATGGCGTTTTTTTTTCAATCGTTTTGAAAAAATTGTGTTAAACATAATTTTTGAAAAATTTTACCAGCGGTATTCAAAAGAGTAACTTCTAATGGTTATATATGATGATTCAATAATCCCTACGAAATTTTAAGATAAGCATATGCTTCTTTAAGAAATATAGGGGGTCAAAGGAAGTGATGTTCAATGAAAGTACAAAGCAACTTCACAATTATATACGATAAAAAACATCTTGAAAACGAGATTTTTTCTACATTCTAAGAATGTACCAAAGTGTGTAAATTCCATGATAGCTGGAAAACCCAGGTTGATAAACTTTTTGATGAAATTGAAAAACTATCTAAAACAAGATTGATTTTTTATTTGCCACCGTTGTATCAGAACTAAATTATGAATAAGTATTAAATTTTATAGGTATTTTTACAAAAATCGTATGAATACCTCATTGCTAGAAAAATGTAGTCATATTTACAATAAAGCAATAGTCAATAATCAAGTAGTCATTTTCACTTTTGTTAGTACAATGAACTACGAGATAATAGAAATAACAGTTTATATATGTCGTGTAACTGTAAAAAGGTTACAATCGAACTGATGCATATTGTTATTTTATGAATTAATGAAAGGAACAGAGCCATAGATATTAATAATATAATTAATTTATATATAAATTAAATTATATGTAAATAATATATGATTATTGTATAAGGTGAATTATACGTACAGTTTCATTAGTTATTGAGTCGCGTCTGTTTTTCTTGTCGGGCGATGATAGGGAATAGATATGTTATAATAGTATATTATGTGCCAAGGGCGCAATTATCAATATAGGACTCAATAATTCGCGGCCGAAAGTTTCGCCGTAGGCCGAGAAATAGAGTTTCCCTAAACCAGCAACATGTCTCGAAATAATGCTTGATATTGCGCATACATTGAATCGCGAATCTAATTAAAAAGGTAGGAAAATATATATGAACCTTTAAATACTACAGTCTAGATTTACAGACTCCAAATCTGTAGTTAGATTTTTTTTTTCAGAGATCGCAGACTTACTCAGTTCTCTGGCGCAATTAGAGAAGTATCACCTTTCGAGCAAATTTTATAAAATGCATTTAAAATACATGACCATTTTGAGAAATTAAGAGAGGTTATGTACTCTTTACTTAAATGCTCTTAAAAGGAGATGGCAAGCCTTTTGCGGCATGTTCAAAGTGAACTTGAACTCTGAAGATCGTTGCACCTGTAAGGCACAACCGGAAGTGTTAGACTGTTGATCGAAACGCCACGACCTTGCCACGCGGTTAGTCGACCTCGTAACACGTTACGTGACTCTCGCTCCGATAAATTCTTATAAGGAAGGTTATGAACGAACGAGTTTACGCTTCAGATCTCCCAATCTTACCGCAAGTTTCACTGTCATGCGAAGAGAAATGAGAAACTGAAATATCGAAAATGAACGAAAAGCTGCATGATTAATGGGAATTTATTTCGATTTTTTATCTTTACTGTCGAACCGTGTTATACGAAAAATTGAATCAACCCGTACTCTGAAATTTTATTACCTAAGTTGACAAATTGAAATTTAGAATTTTCCAAACATTTTTTAATTAAGAAATACAATTTCAATTATAATTGCAGCAATATGGGTCTTCAACCGCACAACTAAGTCGATATTATTAGATGAAAGAACTTTTTAAAGTGAACTGCATAACGGTATTACTTTCTTTTTGTTACACTTATCGTTCATATGCAAGAATAATCGTTTATTATACACGGAATGGTTTTATACAAAATACTATTATTTTTTTAAGAATAGAACTAAATAGTCAATATTTTAAACTTACAAATAAAATACTTTAATTTTTACTATTAAATAAATATTAAATGTTGACAATTTCAAAAAGAGATTTCATTCACTAACATCAGATTTTAAGCGTAAAAATTCACTCATTTCTAAGTAGATAATAGAACCTTCATAATAAGTCATTTTCATACAAGCAATGGTATAAAACGAAACTGGCTTCTGTCGAGTTTTTCTGGGCTCAATTGCTTACAGTATAGAGACTACAGAAAATGGCCAAAACTGATTGTATTTTCTACTACGAAGGTACATTATTCAAGGATTGACAAGCTTCTTAGCAGCAAATGGTTTCTGGGATCTGTAATGTATTCACTTCAGTAACATATTATTCTTCAGGTTCAGTTTAGTACGTCACTCTTTAAGAATAAATAGAATTCAGAAGCATATTACATACCATAGCAATTATTGCTTTGACCCAGACTAAAGGGCTGCACGAAGTATTGAATTTGGTGAGTTTGACAAAAAAAATACACCATAGTTTTTCATCAAATTTCGATGTTTCAGTCCTTAAACAACTCAAACATGAAATGGCAAAATTTGTGTCCGTAATATGTATAAGATTGTTCATCCACATTTTTTCGCACCAGATATCTCCCTAACGATACAATTGATTTTAAAGGGGTTCTAAAGTGGTCCTCCGGTAAGGTAGGAAATTTCACTAAAAAGAGTAAATTAAAGATGACTGAATAATATTTTTAAAATTCGGGCTCTGCTAGGGCAATTCTAAGCACTATAAACAGTTTCCAGAAAATACTAAAGATATTAATTGAGAACTGACCGAGAATTTTTGGAAATAAGTGATTTTTATTTATTTACGAATAATCTCGGAAAATTCTCAATTCATGTCTTTTGCCCATTCTAGAGTACCTTCTGTAGTGAGTAAAATTGCCCTTATAGAGCCTGAATTTTACAAAATCGATTCAGTCATTTATTATCTGCGGGTTTCGGTAAAAATTCCTATCTTATCGGTCAAGCACTTTAGAACCCTCTTAAAGTTCAACCTCTTTTTGAGCTTGGTATGGCGTAACTTAGAACTGAATAGTTTTTCGAATCGGTCCATACTGGATTACGGGGTGGTCGAACAAAAAAAAACTAAAAAAATACGTTATTCGCGTTTCTTATCAAAAATACAGATCACAAAAAAATGTTTCCAACAAAAAAGATAGAGAATAACATTCTTTACAGAAACATTATATAAACTTTCTTCGTAAAATCAACGGTTGTGCATTAAATGACGAATAAATATGAAATAATCAGGTTTTTACCATTTATTTAAAAAAATACAAATCACATTAAAAACTATTGCAAGCAAAGAAGATGGAGCCTCAAATTTTCTACAATATATAAAACGTAAAGTGATATCTACGTGTAGTCTAATTCTCCAACAACTTGGGATTTAAATCAACCCATTAACATTTAAGTACGCAGATCGTTAGTTTAATTTAAGTTGTGTTATTTCATTTAGAAAAGTAATTGTAAATGCCATCAAGTACCTTATTTTAGGTATTTTAAAGATGCTGGTTTTATTTAAACTATAAAATATGTTTTTAAATTTGTTGTAATGTTGCAAACATTTATTTTCAAAAATCTTTATAAAAATTAAAATAGTTTGAGTTAAAGAATGGTTTTCTGATCACCACGAACTCCATAAATCATATACTCGGTATATTGGAAAGATATGGTAAGTTTTCCACTATTTTTTTTCTGAATGATTGGTTACAACGTTATTTCTACATTAAATAAGAAACGCGATTTCCTTAACCCTTAACGAATATAGTGGACATAAGTTCGAAAAATGATTCGATTTGCATGAAAATGTGTACCTAAGGGTTTTTGAGGTCGCTGAGTTTGAATTTGAAATGGGATTCCTACATTTCAAAATGACGGATTCAATATGGCGGAAGTAAATTCGAAAAATGGGATCTTCTTACGAAACGATTCACAAGACTGTCAAGTGGTATAACAAATTATGCTTTTAATTTGCGATGAATAGTTTGGTAAATTTTATTCGTAATAATGTATCCGAGCATCAAAAACTTAGAGTCAGAAATCAAATTCTAAAGTAGCCATCAGGAGCAGCTATTTTTTGAATTTGCTTCCACCATATTACATCCGCCATTTTAAGTTTTAGAAATCCGATTACAGATTCCGATCCGACAGCGACCTCAAAAATCATGATTTACCAATTTACAGTCGAATCGATCAAGTACAAACATTTTTTTTCACATGCCCACATGTGCGTCACGAGTCAAAAGTGGCACAACTTTTTTCTGCGCATATATGTGTCACTGACAGTTAAAGGGTTAATGGAATTCCTGATTTTAGCGAGTCCAAATCAGGAATAAAATTTTCAAAGTTCAAAATGGCAGATCTAAGATGAGTAACAGATATACTACCTTACTCACATTTACACCTCTGGCAAAAAGTTCGCACTTTATACCGTACGATTTCATAACTGTGAACATGAATTTCGGGAACACAAAATCTGTTAAAAAAAGCATCTTTAAATGGATTTAATGGACTCTTAACAAATTTACTAGCCATTAATTATATACGGTATTTTGAATGTTTACAATTGAATGACATATTCGAATTGATAAACATAAACATTTCTTAGTAAATGAGGAATTATCTATTTAAAATGCTTATTTTAAATTAAAAGTTGGCTCACTACGTATCGACCCAGCTGGAAAGTGTATAAGCAAATACACATACATGTATGTTACTAACTGTCGATTAAATTTCCACTTATTCGTTGAGTTGGCAGTAAATAAATAGTAATTGTACTCTACTTGAGATACAACATAATTTATAAATTATAATACAATCAAATCTGAAGGAATTCGCCTGAGGCGTGTTCACCAGTTCGATTTTCAATAAACATAAACTCTTCATCTATATAACAAATAATATTACTTTAACTATTGTCAGAATTGGTAAGATGGAAAAAAAGTTTTGTTAAGAAAGTGAGCAGTTGTCAAAAATAAAAGTTTTTAATACTCGAGAATTGAGGGAACTCAAATGGAAACGATTTCAAGATCTGTGCCCTGACATGGGACAACATAGAAGTATTACTATGTTTATGCTAATTTATTTTCATAATTATAACTCGTATTCAAGTACAAAGTAAGCAGAAACTAAATATGATCACAGTAATCAAACCGTAACTCCCATTATCCGCGGTGCATTAATTTTGCATCATTCAGGAAACGAAGTCGGAAGTTGAAGTCTCGACGTGGGGAAACTTCTACCACGTCAAATTGCTTTTAAATCTTCTCCAGAACATATGGATAGTATAAATACGGAAAAATTCAGTACTGAACGGAATATAATATGATCTATTTCAGGGGCTTCAGGGGCAAAGTAATTATACTGGTTATGTAGTGTTGAGATTGGTTTTTTCAAATTCTTTGATTCAAATATTTTGAAGGAATTAAATTTAACAGGAAGCAATTTAAATGCACTAAGAATTTATTCATAGGACATCTACGTCACTATGGATTTCAAGTCAATTTTATTCAATTCCTTATAACGTCATCTAATTAATAATTACGGGAAAAACCATAATAAAAATCTCGAGTATTAACTTGAGATTTTAACTTCAGCATTAGTGTATTATCGCAACCTTCGAAGTCTAGAAGTGATAGTATTTATCGACGTGAAGGCCGGAGTGCTACAAAAGACTTTAATTTATAGCTGCTACTGAAATATTTCAAGGAATCGAGCCTTTTAATACATTTCGTAGATATCGGCACAAATTGTAATAGACCAATGGCGTATTGCACCAATTGCATTTTTAT
Organism: Trichopria drosophilae; assembly: GCA_030407085.1. Taxonomy (NCBI): domain Eukaryota; kingdom Metazoa; phylum Arthropoda; class Insecta; order Hymenoptera; family Diapriidae; genus Trichopria; species Trichopria drosophilae. Next base: position 167,570,945 of record CM059583.1, read on the forward strand.
AATCCTATAATTGCATCTTATATTGCAATGTCGTTTAGGAATGTTTTATCTAATGCGCTGAAAATAAGCCACTGAAGCCACTATGCAAATTGCATTTTGAAAAATGGTAAAATTTAAATATAAAATAAATATTGTTTATGGTTTAATTCAAATGTTGATTAAATGGAGCGTTATATAATTGGAAAATTATATTCTGGTCTATTTTTATGTAATATTTTTTAATAGTACACCATCATTATAAAAATGAATCGTAATACATATTATACGTTGGTCATTGCAATTACCGAACTTACTCAGTAAAAATTATGCCAATGGGCTTCTTTCAAATGCATACAACGGAACAATTAGAAATTCAAAGGTAATTTTGAAAATGACTTTATGTAATTGCTATAATTTTCGGATGCAGAATTAAGGTGTTGTTTCATTTCATAACCACCCCGACGTTTTATGAAACTTTTTCAACGGGAAGCGTCAAAAAGCTGTCACTTTGCAAGATGTGTGGGTTTCGTAAGTATTAACGACACTTTTAATTTGTTTAAAAACTACCATGTTAATTGGCACATAAGGTACATGAACATCTTCTTGAAAACAAAAATCCTAAAGGTGGATTGTGTTTTAATAATTTACTTGGGTATTGGATATAAAATTATGCAAATGCAAAAAGACACATATACACACATAACGATGCCGACTCATAAAATTACTCTCAACTTTATGAATAGTCAGTTTCAGCTATATGCCTGTTAATTACAGGCTTCTTAACATGTGCAACCGTGATAAAAGTTTGCGTGATGTATATTGCGGAAGAAAAGTATCGCCTAATGTGAAACCAGAAAACCAATTTCATTGTGACGTACGCACATAATGATAAATAAATGATGGCACTTATTAAAAATGATGCTATTTATATATTTTTCTTGTTAATGTAATACCCTACGTGACATCAGTTTTTCGAATTTAGGTTAAAAATACGTAATACGATATTTTTATTCCAGGTATTTATTTATTTAATAAAAAAATTCGAAAAAAACTTTAGTCTTGGCAAAATATAGTAACGAGCCTCAAAAACGCAGACATGCATTTTGCATAGCAGTTCACTTATTTTTCTTCTATATTTTCTTTTAAATTTATTCTAATTTATATCGAACTTCACTCTCTTAATCTCCATCAGCGAAAAGTACTGAGAATCAGTCTATATATGCATATAAAATTGTATTTCTCAATGATGATGTAGATGGTATTTTTTGAAAATTTTGGTATGTTTTTGATAAAGAAGAAAATAAGTGTCAAACTGAAGAGATTCGATGCGCTGGGACTGAGGCATGAATATTATTTATATTTCATTTATATGACTGACGAATATAAAAATATACAGAGATACTAGGGTGATAATTCCACATATCTCCGTTGTGGCTAGGGACTGTTATGAACTCATTTGGCACTTTTTTTCTCGCGAACGAGTTAAATTGTGAGCGTTGAATTGTACATGCTCAATTTGTGCATTGTAACCTTTTGTAATTAAATTTGCTTTTCATTTTAAAGTATTTTCTGTTGTCAACCACGTTGTTGTGTCACTGGCACGCATATTCTTGCTCAAGTTTCTTGGATTTAAAGGATGAAACCAATACCCTTTAGTGCTGTTAAGAGCCGCTTATTAGCCAATGGCCGGGATAATGCGAAATAACTACTGGGCCAAATATAATAACATTCTCGCACAAATCGCATTCGGCAGGTCAAGTTATTAAGCACGGTGCAGTATTTTGCATTGACCGCAATTCGCCATACCACACCTGCTGTGCAATAAGCGCAAAGGGAATTTTTAATGTCAAAATAGCGTTTCACTGAGCTGTTTGGCATGCGAATCAGTTTTCGGTTGTTACAGGGTCTCTTCTTCACTAGTCGAACTCTGCCGCTAAATAACATAGTGTCGGATGCTCAATTGCCATCTGAATTACTTCAAACCATCTCCTCGAATGTTTTCGTGCTGCTGTCAATCAGGCTTTGGAAAGTTTTGGTATGGCATCTCGAGTGAGTTGGCGGCGTGTCAGCTCCAACAAGGTAATCTTGTGCAGCAAGTACAAGAATTTGAGGGATCTCCTAATTCTCTTAATGCACGGGTCGCTACAATCGATGCAAGAGTTTATGAGCTAGATCTACATTCTGTTACTGCCAGTCAGCAAGTTTTATCGAATGCGGTTGCGAAAATTCGCGGGCAGTCAAGATGCGCCAAAAAGACTCATTCATTAGGTTCTGTAAGTCACTAATTCGAATTCCGATTCCGTCCTATTGTCGAGCCATATGTCATTGTCACGCATTAGCCCCTCTCGCAGCAGACTGCGCGGTCCAGATTGCTCAAAATCACTTTCCAGGATGCAATTACAACTTCTAACTCTCTGAAGGATTTCCAGACCACAGGATCTTGCTGCTACCTTGCAAGACGCTTCTTTCGTAATAGGGCAAGATCGAACTTAGCTCCAGAGATGGGAATTGCAAAGTACTCTGGATGCGTTCTACAGGCATCTAGAGGAGATTCAGAAGGCATGGACCTTTAAGTACAAGGGTGGTCACCCATCTGTGATCAAGGTCTCGCCCGTAATAGCAGTGTCAAGTTCGAGATCTATAGCCAACAGTAAGAGTGGCTCATGCGGTCATCGTTTCGTCATTTTCTTCGATGTATTCCGGTTCTCCTGCGTGGCGCTGCATGTAGTTTTGTTTTATGTTATTAGTTAATGCTTCGTCCGGCCGTGTGTCGCGATGTTGGATTTGATAATCTGTCTATAAAGTGGGTTCATTCCTTTCTCACAGGACGTTCACATTTGGCGGTTCTTACATACCAAATCATTATGGAATCTCCACCGCTTTATTCATGTGATATGTTTATTGACACACCAGATCTCCGTCGATCAACTAGGATTTTCCAGTTCCTATTTTATCTGCTTCTTTGTACTGCGTACAATTTGTTACGCCAATTCATTTTGGATGACCGCAATTATATAATTTTCGGTTCAACATGCAATGAAATTAACTGAAGGATCAATAAATCCAGACCCTTTCTGCGGGTTTCCTACATCATTGTACTCCGAATAGAATACCATACGAAAATTGGCCGCAGCCGAGCAAAGTTTGAAATCATCGAAATCGATTTAAATATTTTGAAAAGTTTTCGAATCGAGAATGTTCCTTACCAACGATTCGTTTTCGCTTTTGTTGATTTCAAAATAGCTGACTATTTGTAAGTTTTCATGGATTGCTTATGGTTTGTATTCTCGTCACTACCGGTCTATCAGCCGTCGAGTCCAGGTCGTATTTTTTGGCTTTTGCGTCCATTGACGGGTTCACGTCGGTTGACCTGAAGAGATTGGTGCCAAGAAGTGTTTTTCCGTTTTTTTTTCGATAATTTACGACGTTCCCTCGGCGCGAATAGATATACCCACTTTCAAGAAGCGTTAGGAACGTTTTTGGAAATTGGGTGTCGCTCACCAACGATTTCAGAACGCGAGTGATCGCCCACTTTCAAGAAGCGTTATTATTGGCATGACGAATTTACTAAGTGGTTGGCCATCATCATCGCCATTGTCATCGTCATTATCATTTATTGCAATAAATTTTAAAGTATTTACCTTTTTCAATCGAATTTATGAACTGTCACTTTCTTGCTGTAAGTCAACTACATGTCAACTTTATAATTTGAAGCATAGAAACGGCCTGAAAAGCCAGTTTTAAATGAATGCCATATATTTTGAGAAATAATTCCACCTAACTTGATCCGTCATTTTGAATTTGGAAAAGCTGATTACAGATACATAATCAGCCAGATACAAAATTGTCACAAAAATCTGATTAATTTGGAAAATTATTTTGCAATATTCGATCTGTCATTTTTTCAATTTGAAAATCTAATGTCAGTTTCGTAAACAGCAATTTCGAAAGCCTTTGAGTAACAAATTATGTATGTGTAGATATACTGAAAAAGTATCAAGACCCCTTTTTTAGGTTGAGGTCACAGCCGCTGTGATGATTTTTTGTTTGCTTTCTTGGCTATAACGTTATTTACTTATTCTCTATATATTAACATACACATGGTTCAATCGTATGAATTTAATCTTGCCTGGTTTTATCTTAATTATTTTACGGCACAGAGTTCTATCAGAAACAAGTGGTAAAAATAACCATTTGTTTGTCGACAAAAATTATGTGAAGTTATTAACAAGCCTTTTAGCGGCTAACCCCCCGTAAACGTGGGCACCCTAAACAAGTCGTTAATTGTTGTTGTCACGATGGCTAAACCATCGCTTTTTTAATTTGTCTTCTTCTTTACTTTGGTTGAGGTGGTTTTTATGTAAAGTCAGTATTATCAGATTTAAGAGCAGGATCACGATTAATCTCGGCATCGCGGTAAATCATTACACGAGAGATTTTAAGGCATTTTTTTTTAAATAAAAATAATCTGACGATAAGACACAATTTTTTATTTAGTTCAAACTAGAAGTATAGATATCATAATTTTCCCCCGGCTTCCCCTATACAAATATTTATTTTTATTGTTCTTAAATGTATTGGTGTATTGTAACAATACTTTAATAATGTATTGGTTTAACCGCGTCAATTAAATTGTATTTGATATATTTTAGACAATTATGTTATTAAGTAATTTGAAAATAACTGATAATTATGGCAAAGTTCTAAAAGGTATTTTAGAAACTCCTCCTACTGAAGTTTGTAAATGAAATAACTACTACGTTTCAATGCTTTTTTTAAAATATTCAATTATTTTCTAACGAACCTGAGAAAAATGAAGAATAGTGGTGGATAAGAATGGTAAGCAAACGTCAATTAGATTCTTTTCATAAAAGGAATAGCGTAATTGAAAACACATGGCGGAAAGCTCAATAAAACAATTTAACAACGCGTTAAAAACATTGTCTGATTGGAATATAACGTTCCTTTTTTCCAAAGACAATATACTATCCAAGGGCGTCCACAGGGAGTTTAAAGTTATTAGCTGGAAATCAAGGCGGCTATACATGCTACTAAGATAAGTTTGTCCGCCCCTTAATACTATCCAATGTTATTCCGAAGCATTCATTTACGTTCAGCTAACATGCCATTAAATTCCACTTCTAGTGTTTGTTTAGAATTTAATACGAATAGTATTTCACACAATAGTGTATTTTAGCTAGTTTATTAGGAATGTAGCCATACAAATTATTAGTTCAGTGCTGCAGCATTACACACGAGAATTTATAAAAGCGCAAAATATTACACTTGAAGTTCAAACACCCAGTATTGGAAGTTAAGAATTGATCGCGATAAGATCGAGACAATAGCAGTACGTTAGACAGGAGTAAATTGAGCGTTATCTCATGGAGTCTGCTCTCGTAGTTGGATTGAAACAACCGGAACGAGATGTCGTTTGGTCATTTGGTCTTTCTACCAAGGAGCAATGTAACTCGTGCAATTCTTGACTGCAACTTCTCTCGATATGTCTGTCCCATGAAGCAAATTGCCAGTCGCAACTTTCTAGATCTAAGGACTGATATACATTGACCTTCCATCGCTTCCTATTTTGGAATGCGTGAATTAGGGTTTTATTTTTTACCGTTCGGAATTATTGTTCCTTCTCCAGAAATCGTTTTTTTGCCATAAATAATTTGAAGATGTTTAATTAACATGTATTATGTATGAATATACTTTTGTACCTTTATGCACACATTACGCTATGTAGTTTTTTAAATAGTATTTTCATAGATTTGTCAATATTATATGAATAGTATTTGTAGTAACTCCTACCAATATAGATTGTGCAGTCTACGGTTTTAAAAGTAGAAATAGTTATATCTACTGTACATAGGTTACATCTCTATGTTTTTAAAGAAATAATTTATTACATGATTTTCGTTGGTGAGTTTACTTGCAGGTACATTTGGGAGTCTTCTTATAGTTTATGATTTTCTTGGAAAAGCATTTTTGCATATACTGCATTAATACAAAGTAATTTGTACATATCGAGTTTTACGTAAGTGTCTGAGTGAGACTTATCAAAATATTTAAGAACATCCTAAAGTAATGCGTTCATTTCTTCTCCTTCATGTATGTTGTTAATACTGTTTCCTCATTGGTATTGCAATATTTTGTATTCTTGTGCATACATGATTTCTGACACTTTTTTCAGATATGCTGTGGGATATATTGCATAAATTACACGTTTCTTCAATAATTCCTAGAGATAACCAAAAAGTTGCATTGAATGATGAGACTTGTGTTTATTACACGATCGCTGGTCATTTCATTATTTCTTTTTATCCTTATTTGTACATTTCCCATACTTTCGTATAGATTATACGTTTGATCAAAGTAGGTGTAATTAAGCCTATGAATTTGCATCTTACAAACCGATGGCTACAGTAGGAGACATCACGTTAGCCCAGTTATGATTCTTTATACTGCCAGATAGTATTAGTTTCCAGGACTGTTGCTTGCATGATTAAATTGATACTTATTCAGTACAAACACAGATTTTGTTTTTGGAGAAGAACGAGCAACTGCGAGTTACTAAAAGGCTATAGTGATTTGTCGATTTCGCATTTGATGGAAGAAGTGAGTAGTTAATTTAATTGCAATAACACGTGAGATGTTCTTCATGGTTATTTGAGAGAACAAATTATAAGACGAGTATAAAGTTTTCAGTTATAACGGTGAACATATCATAATATCATCAATAACGTGATACTGTGCACGCTACAAGTCCGTATTACACCGGTTTCATGATTCAAAATGTTCATTCCCATACGGGATTTCAAAACAGCATACTTATTTTTAGTCTTATGTGACATTGTTATCAATCGATCACCATAACCGATTTCTAAAACTAGATTTTAGAATGTGCAAATAAAACGTTTGGGGGTTAACATTAATTTAACTAAACTGGTTTAGTTTACCGAACGCTACCGAAGTAACCCGCCAAGTTGGATAATGAAGCGCTACCAATTGATGGCGCTAGGTTTTTGTTCGCTTTGTGATAGACACATTTTAGTTTTTAAATATTTGTACGAAGTATACACTTGCCATAAAAAACATAATATATGGTGCGTTGCAACAGAACCATTTGCTTCCGATGACTAAACTTGTTTGCTACTCACACCCGAACCGGTTTAATTGTCATGAACAAACGTTTAGTTGCGTGAACTAAAGCGATTCCCGCAAAACTAGATAGTCCGAAAGTAAAATATATATAACTTTCTGAGCTGTCAAAAAATCAAATTACGTTCCAGTACAGTTCCGGCAATATTAGTTAATGAAATTAATAGATACGAATAATAAATCAAGCGTTCCAGATATACACAGAAGAATATTATTGCAATTATGGTCAATATTAACACCTTTTAAAACACGTATTACGGGCCTATGATGTACTAGTTGTTTAAACTATACTGTATTAATTGAATAAAAATATTCCTTACTGGAAAGTAAAATTTTATTTCGTCTACAGAATTTTTGTTCATTCTGTAATAGCGAATGAAAAATATCGTTATGTAAATGTATCTTTCAAAACTGTACATTTTGTAGTAAGCACTTTGATAGGTTTGCCTATTTAATTAATAGAAAAGCCTTGAAATGTATTGAATGTTAATGTTTTAAATATATATAAATATAAAAAAGAAGAAAGAAGCGCTAAAGATTGTGCAACATATATACAGAATATCCTTATTTTAAATTGCGAATATTGTTTTTAATAAATATTTACGAGACGTTCACAACGACTACCTATTAATAATAGACTATGTTTAGTTCATGGTAAGGAATGCGACAGGTTATATTAGCGGTTAAGAAAATTCGATAGTTATTCGAAACACAATATTCAATCCGAGCATTTTCAACAAATGTAATCCAATTTTCTTTGTAAAAAATATGTCATCTTAGGGTGAATGTTATGTTTTAACGTATCTTAATTAACTAGGTTTAAATTCAATAATTGGAAATCGCGATTTTTTTAAAAATTTGTTATCTTTTTAATCAAAGTCGCTGTTCATACTATCTCTCGATGATCTTTTATAACCAATAATTAGTTAACGTTCAAATTGCGCTCTTAGCTTGCTATACATATTTTGTCTTATGTTACAAAAATTAATCAATTTCATTGACCAATATGGGTAATGAAAACTTTTGAGTAAGAAAGATGTTGATAATAATTTGATTAAAGCTGAGCCACTGAAATGGATCAGATTCAGATAAAATTCGCTTTTTGAATCTGCTCCCTGTTAGTCATATTTATTATTCGCTTAATCAAGTGTTGTCTACCTGTCTTGGTAGAAAACGTTTGTTAGTTGATGGACAAGAAATTTAATATTACTTTATTTTTTAACAACTTTGTCAACCGTAATCAACTGTAATCTAAAATAAAATTTAATCTTGTCTAAACTTGATTTATTTTGATCAAGATTGATAATTTTAAATACATTTAGATTAATATTAAAATCATGGTTTGGGGCTTTCTTGACAAAAATTTGATCAACGTCAATCCGTTCTCCGATATAGAATAGGTAGCAGCAGTAATGTTAATGCTGCTAATCGTGGTCATGTGTGCTACTTCGGTTATCAATCTTTTTCGATTCAAAGTTAATAATTCTCACCAATACTATCAAATAGCTTTTTTTTATTTGCATATAAATTAAGTAGTATAATAAAGGGACCTTTATTAGCATAATGCATTAAATAATTAGCACTCTTAATTAGCAATACTTTTTGTCAATATTATTTATGATAGTATTGTAGTTTTATAATTATTTTAAAATATCAATTAATAAAAAATTTAATAATCGCAACTATAATTTATGGGTTTAGTCCGACATCAGAGAAATTGTGAAGCAGTATTTTAAAATTATTGTCAGTTACTTATTGTAAAGAAGTTTTATATTTTGCTTACATAGTTAATGGTTAGTGGAATATTAATTTGTATCCTATTAGAAATTGTTAATGAATTACTAAGTTGTACCGAAGTAATATAGATCTTGTATATTAAATAATATAATGGTGCAATATTCTTAACAATGTCTACTGCCTCTTTCCTAATTTCAGTTCACAATTTCAGCGAATTATCCAACAAAAATATACAATTTATTAAATAAAATACTATAGGAACAATTATAACTCACGTATATGTACGCATAAAACACAAACATTACTAATAAAAAAAATGTTACCTATTGGTATTAAAGTAAATATATTCTTGAATGTATACAAAACATTTTTCTCAGTGTACAAACATGATTTAAAAGGAGATTTCTCAAGGAAATATTTCATGTTTGTGAAAATTAAAATGTCCACAAGTAACGGTATGTTGTTTATAATATTGCCAAAAAAAGTACTATTTAATATATTTTATATTTTTGAGAATAGTTTATTCAAGAATGGTCTCTAAACTGAATTTCTCTAGCGCACAAATAATAAATATTTTGTTTTTTTTTTTCGAAATGAATGTTTTTTTCTCTTTGAAATTTTTGAGAAGTGACTGAAATAATGAATCAAAATATACCATTCTTATTTGGTACTGACATTACGATTTATTATATTTAAACCTCCAATCAGACCAATTTTTAATATTTAATTTTATATCGAAAGATTTAACAATTTCATCAGTATTTTCAGTTGCATTTAGTCACAAACACTAATAGAAAAGAATGTGTATTCGTCACGTAATAACACGGCTCATTAGATAGAAAGTATTTAGGTATTAGAGAGTGAAGTAACGCGGTTCATTGTTTTTAAATAAGTACATATTGAAAACAGGCCCATCACTTACTTGCTCAATCGATGTGCTTATAATAATGAGTAGTTTCAGGTCAACGAATAAGTCAATAAATAGAAAGAGAAAATGATCGGGAGACCTGATTAAAATAATGTATGATTAGAAAAGCGTAAGAACGCATTTTACGTATTATTACAACCTTTAGGCTACATGTGACTACTAATTCAGCAATCGATAGTGGTTTAGATAAAAGGATACAATTTCATGCTTGATTATTTTAGCATAATATCGTATTTATTTACATATTTATTGAAGCATAGAAGTTTGGCTTGATTTAATTTAGTAACCGATTATTAATTGGTTGTAATAGATGTAATTTGATGTCACAATGTGTGGAACTGTGATTTTATAGTAATCACATTCTACATATTTACTTTTTGTAAAATGAGGGAGTATGCAATCGTTTCATGAATATTAACAAGTGGTAATGACAAATGCTCGTATATATTAACGTTCATGTACTTTAAAAATGTATATTATAAGCAATATTATTTTAATTGTAGTACTATACCCAAGCCAAGAATAAGTTAATAGCATTAGAAGTAAAAGTCAAAATATGACAATTGTACGTAAATAGCCAGTTCATGAGCAAGTGAAATATTGCAGGGTTATGTTATGTATAGTATTAGTCAGAAGCGTAAACTATAAGATTAGCAATTTATGAATTCATTTAATTTGGCATCTATAACTAATTTAGCGTTCTATGATCTCTGTAAGCTAAAGTAATTCAAATTTTGATCGATTTATTACGTCAGGATTACAGTCACGGGGAAGTGATAATTGGTGATTAAGTTAGACGCTATTGACAACTGATGAGAGATGATTATAATGAATATTAATAGCAATTGATGATGTAAATTCTGTACATAACGAATCGGTAGTTCATTACATTAATGGATTACGTTCTTAAGCATATAAATATTACATCAATAACAGTATATACGTTCGTGTTAGAGACGGGTGCAACTTTTGGACACCAACAAACTCACCTGCTTTAATCATCCCGATGCAGCCCTTAGTGCAGACTACGCCAGGATAAGTGTCAATATTTTTGAAGCTTAATTCGTGAGCTAATCAAATTTTCTACACTAACTTGTTTGTGTATGTTATTTGCTTATTACGTACTGTTGCATAATAGTCATAATAGACTTAGTTATTTTTTAAGCCAACATTCAAACGTGCAAGGTTCATAAAATCGGCAATGTCACTAACTATTTCAGGTGCCGCATATATTTTTGAGTACTCATTTGTGTGATGAAAATTTATGCAATATTTAATTGCACGTTTATTACGAACAAGATAGTAGAAATATAATGAATTCAATTCCGACATATTGTTACTTCTTGTTTTCGTAATTAATCACAGGAACATAAAAACATTCTGTATGTTTACTTCAACATCAGACCGTAGGAATGGAGGAAGTGTTGACGTTATATAAAATTTGAATTGAGTTTTGATATTCTAAAATTTACATGTCTGAATCAGAAATAAAATTTGTTGTAAAGAAATGGTTTTCATCTGCATTGGTAAATATATATTGTGCACGATATGAAGTTTAGAAAGTTAGGTGAATCTGTCAAGTAGATCAATTATTATTTTATGTGCGTTTAACTTTCGACTTACCTCTCGTAATATTAAATGTAGTGTAGACCCACATCCAGTGTAAGCGATTAGAAACTATATACAAATGTACAATTTGATCCGTATACTAATTCAAACAATTTAATACGTCAGTTATTTTCCACAATTATGTACAATTATCCAATCCAAATGTTACGTTGTTAATTTGTTTCCGAATAACCTGAAGTCTTAAACTAATCATTATTTATACAAGTTTCCTTTCTTCTTTTTTTTTATAAAAAATCCCAGGAACCAACAATTACAAAATAAACAATCACCACAAGTATTAGATAAAAATTTTCTAAAACTAAATTTTGTTACTGGAAGGTGTGAGCCACAGATAGCATTTATTTATTGCACAAGTTAGATTGTGTGAGGATAAAGGAAAATCACATGGAAACCAGGTACGTGTGTGTGGTTGCCGTTACTGCAATATTAACTACGAGTGTTTCGCCTTAACACTAGTCGCAACAATGAAGGCCGTTAACTTCGGTATTTACAACAAGCTCCTTGTTTGCTCTTGTTAACTTGGTTCGCGGCTTACGACGACGATCCATGGTCTCGGACCTGTCTATTCGTTTACTTCCGCGAGTTTCGGTTTTAAGCCATCACCGGTAAATGCGAGGCAACCGAGAAAATTAATTAAAGTCGATGTTTGGTATTTTTTGTTTTATCTACAAATGCTCCGTTTCCAAGCGTGTTTCACGACGATCCGGGTCTTTTACCTGCGTTCGGTGGCACGAAACCATAGCCGCTGGCTCCTACGATTACGCCGCTCGTCTCTGCGCTATTCGGCGCTGGACCTGGAGGAAATAGTACTGGACCTGTAATTGAAAACATAAAATTAGTATTCGGAAATAATTGTTGATAATTATTAAATTTTCATCAAATTTATAAAAGGTGAATTTATAGAAGCTGCCCGCTAAACATGTTATCTGGAAAATTGCCCCGTAGTTTCATATACCATCCAAAGACAGAAAACGTCTGTATTATGTTTCAAAATAATGTTTAATTTGTACCTCATTACATTTCAATAATATTACTTTAAGTGAAACATTATTTATGCTCTCTAAATTTCTTGGAGTGAAAAATGAGCCACGCTTTTCTTAAGAGTAGAAATGTCACACTATGAAAAGTGATATTTCACTCCATCAAGAGAAAAAGCAAAAAAAACTGACTCCCAAAAGAGTGAAGTATCACTCTCAATAGAGTTGTTCAATTTTCACTCCAAAGAATTTATAGAGTGCATTTAATTCAGGTAACAAATAATACGTTATCTTGAAGCATCCTCGTTTAAGGATAATTATTCACTCTCAGATGTGAATAGAATTTCTCAGAAACTTTATATAGAAATAAATCTAATGTTAGATCATAATATAACTGGTGTTTGATCTTCAGATATTCAATCTGAGATCTAATTAAATCTAATTAGGTATAGTACCATCTGCATTTAACTGGTGATAGCTATCTAGATTCGATCATAACAGAGACGTAGTTTTTTTCTGACATTTTGTTTGCATTCTAATTAGAATATGTAAAGTTTTAATTACTGATGTGATTAATGACATTTTATTTAGACCTCCATTAAAATATTTCGCAATGGCGGGCATTTGATGACATTCACAACGTGAACAAATAATAATAATAAACGTCTTTATTATTAAGGAAATTGTTATCCTTAATGAAAACATAAAAGTCAAATTTTCAATCTGTCAGAGTCATATGTGAAAATGTAGTCATCACATGTTTGGTAATGTGGAATATTTTTTTCTGAAATCGGAATTAGATATGTCCCACTTCTCATCCAAGCGCATTACCTGTATGTGTAGGGCGTAGATAATTTTGTATTCAGGATTAATTTATGACTTGAATCAATTTTTACCCATATCCAGATTTTCATATTTCTCGGCGTATGATATCCTATCGTTTTAAAATAGTACTAGTACATATATGAGATGAGACTTGGTAGAAACATACTGCTGCTACTCTGAGTTTCTTCAATTACCCGGAGAGCAAAAAAATGGAAGATAAAGAGCATTCGATGTACATCACTGACGAGTAAATCGCGATGTTTAGAGAATAATACAAATGTTGCTAGAAAAATTCACAAGATTTTTTTTTTATGTTGGTAACGATGCAAAAGTTGGATTGTTTTAAGATTTTTGGAAAAAAGAACCAAAGTGGAAAGATTCGTTGCACCGGGAGTTGAACCCGGTTAATTACAATAAATATATCTCTGAAGTCGTCTGCACAGTTCAGAGTTTTGAGCAAGTTTTTATTGAACAACATTTTATTGTCAAAGATGATAATTACTGCATATGTTTTTGGATAGTTTTGGATTTAAACAAATTTTAAAAATAACAACTTCATCTTCGTTCACCAAATGCAATGATTATTAATATTATTTGTAAAGTATATTTAAGTTTAATTTCCATTATTTGCACAGGAAACATGTTTTCCTATACCCCGTTCTTTAAACATTTTTATTTTATATTTATTTAATTATAATTTATAATTTAAGATTTTTTTATAGTTTTAGTTTTGGTTCATTATTTCTATGTATATGACACTAGAAAAATACACATTGTTTGTTATATAGTCTCCATAATGTGTCTTCGGTGTTTATTATAATTTGGAGAACAATAAATAACATTATCAGTAGAATAATTTACAGGTGCATTACTGTAACGACATAGCTGGATTTACTTACAAGCGAATTCTAAAGCAGACATGCTATGGCACATATTCATTTATGTATACCTCATTACCAAGATAAGCACTGTTGAGCAACAATGATTTCGACTAAGATTTTATTATGGGAAAGTTTTTCGACGCTTTAAATGTGAAAAATATTCCAGAAAATATTTTTATGAAAAAATGAATAGGTGATCAATTTTCTTTCAGGAAATGATAATATTTAGAGTATCGAGGTTCTATGGTGACATGGATATATAAAGACGTAAGTACTTGATCAGGCTTGCCCCGTATATGTCCAATAAAAAGGTTGCAAACAAACGACGGAAAGATTTGGTCAGAATTAGGTCGAAAAGAGGAACAATGTCCTAAATATTACCAATTGTCGAACTATTATATGTCCATGTGGACTATAACCTAATGGGAAAAAGTGCCCTGTATGACCAAATTTCGACCGTCAAATGACTTCCACTTTTGTCCCCACTTTCCGTAATTCGACTTCTATTTTAGGTAAATAAGCCGTGGTCGAGAAAGTCTCTAGCCGTGGTGGAAGGTCAAAAAGAGGTAGTTTTGCTCTATTTTACTATTTTTTTCTGCGTGCGATATGTACCCTACATAACAATTTAATATATTTCGTAGTCCATATTCTCAGTAAAGCAGCCACGTTATCTATTGGATATTCATTGTTTTAGAATTAATCTTAAAACCCCAGGGGTGCACCCGTTGAAAAAAGTATCTCATATATATTCGGTATAATCGGGCCCACGATCTACCCAAGTTGCTGCTTGAATGACTCCAGTCGTATACGATGCACGGCTGCAATTCGGTATCTCACGATTCCTGCATTTAATTGGCAAGACACATATATGCACAGATAACGCAATGGCGGGCGTCGACAGTCGCTAATTGCGGCGTACACGATTACTCGCAACGGCCCGCGCCATACATAAATTTTCACCGGTAGCAGCTATACGGTAGTGCTACACTTTTCGCACCGCCCTCGGAACGTGTTACAGACTGCTAATATTTTTATCGATGAACTTTCGAATATTAACAATATTAAAAAAAAAGGTGTGCGTTGTCGCCAGATTTACGAAACATTACGTAAAGTTGAACGTGTTAAATATTGCACAATCCGCAGATTTGCCCGCGTTCGTGCGCTCTAGAAAATAAATAAGTTATTGGCATATTAAGTTAAAGATTGATTATTATATAAGAGAACGTAGAAATATTTTAAATGTTCGAAAATCAGTGTCTAGTCTTTAATTATACATTTACGCGTGAAATAAAAATTGGCCACCATGTAACGCACTTACATGATTTTTCTTTACGAACGCGTTTGAAGTTGATAAAGGATATATTCATGGTATTGCTAATTTCTGAAATATCATGTACACAGTTTTTTTATAATTTATGTTTAAATATAACGATAATATATAATTTGTATTTAAATATAATATAACATTGGTTTTAAGTGTAATATTGGAACAGGATGCTTGTACTATATCCCAACTATCGTCACGCGGCAATGACATTTTGCACTATCCTCGCAAGATTGTTTCTCCCAACTCGATATTATCTCTAACATCTGTGTAGTACAATATTGCCAGTATTGCCAAGTAATTTAATATTTGAAGTTAATAATTTAACACTCTGCCCTATCCGAATGTTTCAAACCGTTGATTTGCAATCTCCAAGCTCCGGGAATATTTTCTGAATTGGGACCACCTGACGGAAGTTGGCGATAGACTCGTTTCTTCGAGCCCACATAAGTTGTCGAGAAATTTACACCAAAAACTAAAATGTGGTTGATCTTTATCAAGAACGAACGAAACAAGACAAATAGATTTTCGGGGCTGTTTCGGAGCGCATTCCTGTCCCAAGAAATTTGAATTGCGTAATTATGCACTACACAACTGTTCTGGTTAAATATGACCGTACTATTTTTTTTGGTTGTAATAACCAGAATTATAGGTAGTTTAATTTGAAAAATAATTGATTTAATAATATTAGTCGTTAAACCAACAATATTTCTGGTTTTCCCAACCATAATTCTGGTTATTTTAACCAGAAAAAATAACACGGGCCTAATTAATCATCATTTCTGATTATTTTAACTATTTTTTTTCCTGAGTGTGGTATTTCTTTTTTAGAATCACGTTTAAAATATTTCGAAACATTCAAGAAGTGACATCCTTAAGAATATCAATCAAATTTGAAGTTAGTGTCGTAAAATCACCTACCAGTGACTAAAAATCAATATATTTTTTATATTGTCCACATCCATGACCTTAAAAAATAATTGCTTAAGAAGTCCTCGCACGATGCCAAAACCTGTTTTCAAGAGAACTACCCTTAATCAGGTATGCAATGTGACAAGGAAAATTCGAACCGCGTGTGAGAAATCCTAGTACAAGGTACCACAAATGTAAAACATCGATTCTCTTCGCAAGATATATATTACAATTTATTGGATTTGGATTCACTCTCTAAACATGAATTAATAAAAAACGACTTATATACAGCGAAAAGTGGGTTACCATCAATTAGTAAGTTTTTTACCGGCAAATAGTATACAAAAATACTAATTCATCAGTAAAATTCTACTTATCTACAAGTAGATATTGACTTTTTAATTTAGTAGTTTCTAGAATTAGTAATAAATTAGTAGGGTTTCACCTTTTATTAGCAAAAATTGTTACTAATTCATTTGGTGACTCACTTTTCAGTTTCTTTTTGGTAGTTTTTAACTAGTCCAGATTTAGAGAGCATAGTATAGTAGAAAATGAAAGAATGGGGAATTATATGGTGCATTTTCAAAATAACCTCCAACTTTCAGTTCATCAAATTAATTGGTCATGTTTTATCCAATTCGATACCGATATGATGTTTTATACGTGAATTAAATAAGTACTCATAAATTAAGGACAATCTAAAATTTAAATGATAAAATAAATGATTCGCTATGTTATTTACCGTTGAAGTAAAAAGTATATCGAGGAATGGTTATCGCATAGTTTCTCAAAGATCTATTCCAATAAAAGTGTGAATTGAAATAATAGTGATTTATATTTAGATTACATACACTGATAGAACGGTGTAGTGGTGAGATTCAGAATAGTAAGGGGGATAACTATGAGCGTGAAGGTTAAACTTGTCATGATGATGAAAACTGACTACAATTCTGTTTCTGAGAACTATATTGTACTGTCAAAATAATCATTGCAAAATGATCATTGGTGAAAAATCGAAATCAATAGTTAATAATCTATTTTAAGAAACCACAAAACTTATATAAGACGCGGTGCCAAATTACTGAAAAATATCAATAAAGGATATTAAAACTAATATTGGACATTCTACCGATAAATTTTAAAAATAGTATAATTTCATATTACGAGTTCCTCTGAAAACAGAGAGTAAGAAAATGTTTTTAATAGACGTTTTTTCTATTGCATTATAATTTTAGAATTTTCCTTGTCTCCTGTATATGACGTTTCCTCGAAAAACAAACAATCTGAATAAAGTCACATCTATGTAGCATCCAGTTTGGTCATTGCTGTACAAGATTCCATCTATATCAAACATAGGAATTGAATTGAGCAAACAAAAAACACAAAAAATGCGATGCACTAAACATAATACTCTAAACTTGAAAATATCTTTTCCGAAGGAATAAAGTTTCGAGTCAAAACAATAAGTAATAAATTTCGTTTCATTGCATTTTATTCCACAATAGCTATTTCAGACTAATAAATATATGTTGGTCTATAATATAAGCATCTCATGAATATTTTACATCAAATTTCATATATATAGATATTTAACCTAAAATGAACACTTAACAGTTCCTAAATATATTTCGTCCTCATTATAAAGAACTTTGAAAAGATCCTTTTTTTAGAATGATTTAATACCATGCTATAATTCTATTTGCTGATACGATAAAACAATTTAATGAAATTTGCATATTAATTCAATGATTTCCAGAAGACGAAAGTTAACAAAAATGATTAATTAATATTTTATAGCCGATCTATAATGTCAGTTTTCACTTAATAGTCAGCCATTGATGTGAACTATTGAGTCGTTTACAAGGAAAGATGTCAGTAAATGGGCATTTAAAATTGACTTATAACTAAGAGTATAGAACAAGTTTTCATTGAATGTGAACTCAGTCCAATCTTACTAAATATAGTCTTACTTACAATAAATATTATGGGTGACAAGTTTTATGACACATTGAATCCTTCATTTTGATTTACATATTGGATTATCATATTCCGTCTAACTAATAAGTTTTTTATAATATTTAGTAAAATGAACAAAATATTTAGAAACAAATAAATGTACTCTAAAAATATACATACATACGATAGAAAGTTACCCTTTAGTTATATCTACAGATTGCATTCATTTTTTAGATAAAATTTGTCTTAAATTTCGATGATGGCTACAAGAATGAGCAGTGGATTCTTTATCATAAAAATTTGGAGACTCTATAATTTTGATGCCTAAAATATAAAAATGTTGTCCGAAACCATAATAAAATACCTGTAAGGAATAAGCCAATAAAAGCTTGAGAAATTAGTAAAAAGAAACAATTTCAATTTAGAAATAAAGTTAGTATATATTTACAAATATCTACGAAAATTGAAGCTAATTGAAAGTAAACGCTAAAATGAAAATAAGAAATATCGAACAGGTTTTCTACATTCGGTATTCAAAAGAATACAAATAATTTATACTGAATTACTGAAATTGAAAATACAAAGTGTTAACAAGTTAATTACCGATTCTAATTGTACAATTTCTTGCACACATTTCTTATGACTCATCGATTAAATAGAAAAAAATGCTTTTGTTAAGAAAATAAAACCTATGGTACTGTTCTATTTATGATCATGAAACAATAATTTAATACATCAAAGCCTCGCACTCAGCCTCATAACTCTGTACGCGTGTATGCACATGTGACCATAAAACACTATATCACACATTCTCTTATTATGTCTGTAAATCACCGTTCCCATTAATTTAGTAATATCCGACAAATTTTCTCACTGAGCCTGTAATTAATCGAATTATTCGAATAAATCACGTGAGTGCAGCATTTTAGTACAGGTATCATTTATATAATAAATTTTGTTTCTTATTGCCGATAAATTTATGTTTGTATCAGTGATTTCCACAATAACTTACGGAGTTAATTCTACCATCGTAAGTAATCGGCTAAATCAATTTAACAATATATTTTCCATAGATTTACATGCGCTTTTGTATCTATATCCATCATGTGCTAGGTACAAAACAGTCAATAGTGATTAATTTTATGTAACAGTACATCGACATTTGCGAGAAAAACAGAGTTTTTCATTTAAGCTCGACATAATAATGGCGTAAAAAAGTAATAAAGATCATGAAGATGAAATTTCAAGCATTTATTTACTATTAATGCCACATCCGCTATTCTTATGTCGGCGATTATCTTTAAATGACCTTTACTTCGCGGAACACAAAGTGCTTCGATTCGAGTCTGCGGTATATAATTACACCAGCATTTGCTCGCGAAATCATAACTTCCACGTCGGCCTTCACGGTCGTTGATCTTCAACTACGACAACGGGGTCGATAACGCTCGAAAGATCTACTCTCGATAGACCAATTTGATTTCGACCATTCTCGTTTGATCCGCAGCTGCAATTTTCAATTTTGTAATCGTTTTTTTTTTTATTTTGACTTGGAATTAGCAAAAATATTTATAGCCCTAAATCAGTATTATTATAGTATAACTACTGTCAAAGCGACTTGAAAACCGGTAGTCGCTTTTTCTATTATAGACTGGTATTTCTTTGATTCATAGCTACATATGTTATAATTTCCGCTTCTCGCATTGCTCTGTAATATTGTAAATTTACATCCAAGGATATTCCTGATCGAAGTCATTTTACTTGGCTGCCTTGAACGCATATTGCAAGTTGCGGTTCAACGAAGTGCGTGATGTTTCTTGTTTGTAAGAAAGGTGCCAAGTATTATTTAATGCATACTTTTTACAAATGACTTTGAATTTCTTAGTTAGATATATCAAAAAAAGAAAGTATATATTTTTTAATATTAACTAGAATGTACAGTAAATATACAAATATGTAGCTTAATAATACGTGTACTCTTCAAGAAAGAATGTAAATATGTCACATTGAAACACAGGTATGTTTTTTACCACCGCGCTGGTAACTTGCAATCGAGCGTGTACTGCTTGTACATAGAGAGAACGAAAAAGGTTAATGGAGCCATTTTTAAAAAGTAAAATACGTGATAATAAAAAATGGTTAAATTAACCATTTCCATAGTAAAACAAAACAAAAACATTGTTCCCTTTAATATTTCCCGATACTTAAATATTCAGCATAGCACATAACCTCAAATGTACCATAGCTTTACAGTTAAATAGTCGCTCGAAATATTCTTTACTAGAAAAATATATTTAGTAACAGTGATTAAATGAAAATAACTGCTTATCATGATAAAAAGTAATTAGTGTATGTTATATTTTATAATATTATGAATTATAAAAATAAGATACTGTCAACTACAACTTTTCATGATATTAATTGTACTATTATGAAATTTTTAAATCATTTCTACCTTTTCTTCGTGGTTCCATTAATCTCTTTTTCTCTCTGTTTAGTTGACATGAATAAATTTTTGAAAAATGGTCATCTCTCGCTTTTAAATAAATCTTAAATTAGACAATGCAAAATAAAAAAATATTTTTAAGTAAGGAATGTGTAATGAGATACGTTTACAATACCCTTAATGTAGTTCTCACAATTTAATAATAATATAGGGTCTATTGTGAAATTGTTAGAGCAAACTGTGGTACAAATATAGAGTGATTACATGGAGATGAAGTATGCTTCTATTATGATTCATTTTTCTGAGGAAAATATTTGATTTATTTTAATATAGCTGAGGTATAAATTCAATAAAATGGTTTCATTCTTTAGGATTATTATATTGTCACAAAACCATTCTGACATTGTGATCATCATTTTGAAATGTCCACTTTATATTATGTTAGTTGCGTTTCAATTCTACTATCTTATTCTACATCTTGTTTGGGGCTTACCGCAATGTAATCTGTTATTAAATTTAATACAAATATTGCAGAATAAACAAGCTTTTATGTAACAATTAGGGGCGAGTAGTTCGATGGCACTGAATTTGAGCTCAACCAAAATAACAAATAGGTCAATGTTCATAGTTTAACATAATACAATTTTTCAATAAAAACTTTTTTATATTGGGTAATAATTCTTCATGGTATATTTATGTAAAACTTGTACGTACTTATGTAGGATTGGCCAAGAGAATTAACTCATGATAAAATAAAAATCTACTCTAGATTAGATTTCAAGTAAATTAAAAAATAATTATTAATTTCGAGTTTAATGTATTCACAAAAAATAAATGAGACACGAAATAAAAATAATAAATTTATCTCTAAAAGAAGTAAGGGGGTACGTCTGACTTTGGAACGTCTGATCATTTCCGACCGTTTTCACTTGATACGCAGAATCTCTACGGATCCCAAAACTAGAATTTTTCATTACATTTAGTTCACGGAGAAAAATGACTCCGCTGGATTAGCTGATTCATATCAGCTAAAATTTTCGGCTGGAATTGCCGAAAATATATGCAATTTTAGCTGTTTTGATTCCGCTAATATAGCCTTAACCCTACTCAATTCGCGCTTAGCTCTAAATTTCCGCTACATTAGCAGATTCGTTCCGTTAAATTTGCGGACTTTTTCAGTAAATTTAGCTGAAATTATCAGCTATCCCTAACGGAATTCCAACAGCTGTCCCTATTGGATAAAATTGGTAGAATCTGCGGATTTTTCGGCTGATTTTGCTGATTATTTTTCTCCATGTTACTTCAATAAACAGTGCGGAATTCAGTACATATTTCATATTGTAAAATGTCTATTAAAAATATGTTATTACAAAACATTTATTTTTCGGTTTTTTAAATTTTACATTTTTATTGTAATCTACAATTTTGTAATAAACATCCACAACTTAACTGTTATCAAATCATTTTTATAATAATCAATTTATTATTAGCGTTAAAATCACTTAACCCCTTCGCTGCGGATGACAAAGATCTTTGTCATTTAGGACTTTTCTCTGACTTAGGACTTTTGCGGCAAAAACGCAAATCTTTGTCATGACATAAATTAGTCTAATGAAGTCAATAATATATCCAATTTGAAAACTTGAACATTTCTAGCCAGCCTAAGATATACCGAACAACTTGCCGTTGTCCTTTTTCAAAAACATGTTGTCAAAAAAAAGATACAAACTCTTAAAATATGTTGTTTTTACGATTTTGTAAAAATCTTTGTCATGAACTATGTCGCCGTATTAGGTCAATTTATGCATTAAAAATTAATGAAATCGTATGAAACTTGCTACTCAGGGGTTTTCGAGGTCGCCGATTACAAATCTGATGATATATTTTGAAAATTCAAAATGGCGGATCCAATACCGCGAGTTAATGTTAGCCTTCCCCGTTAACTTTGATATACTATTATGTACTTACACATTTTACTACGAGGAGGTTGGAGAAAGGTCTTCAAAGTGCAATTTTTTCTGTTTTTATACATTTTTGTTTAAAATTGTTTTTAAAATAAAAACTGTAACATATTGAACTCTAGAAATCAGTGTTTTTTCCCACATGTAACACGATAACTCAGGAGCACATAACAAAATTTTGAAATTTACACGGAATAATCTGGATAGATAATAAACTCTGTAAAATATCTACAAAAACTAAAAATATAGATTTGTAGCTGCAGAATCGAAGAAGTTTTTGATAAAAATACAAAATTCGGTATAAATATTCTATAAATAATCACGAGAGTGTTTCTATTGCCAACCTGCCACGAGCAGCATTATTTACATATGAATAACAAATTGCCGCAATATTGTAATGGAAAAACTGATATAAGATTCGTAATCAGTTCGAATTTTGATTATGACGTCCGCCATATTGAATCCGCCATTTTGAATTTTCTAAAAATGTAACTTCAGATTCGTAATCAGCGACCCCGAAAACCTCTGAGTAACAAGTGTCAGGGGAATGATTGGTATTTAGAAAATTTGCCCGCAATATTGAATCCGCCATTTTAAATTTTCGAAATCTGACTTCAAATTCGTAATCGGCGTCCCAAGAAACCCTTATGCACCAAGTTACAGTAAAATCTAACCAAATTTTTTTTCCCGCATTTTGGGCACTTTTTGTGAAATTCTCGCCGCAGCGAAGGGGTTAAACAGAAATGATGGTCTAGTTCTATACAAATTGCATTCGCACTTTTTGAAATGTATTTCGTAACTTAAATTAAAGTATTTAATCAAAATATTGATTTACGAAAATATTTTTTCTGCTTATTTTTAAAATTTGTTAAATTAGCTTAAGCTATGATTTTCCCTTTGGCTAGATGAGGCCACTTTGTAACTCTCTATTTTTGCCAATAAAAATGTCTTATTCCTATTATTATTATTATTAATATGGTTGTTTAAACTGGCTTTTATCACGACATTTTTCGTAATTTTACCAATAAATTTTAAAACGTGTAGAACTGTATATATCACAAGAATTAGAATAATCGATGAAAATCGATTAAAAATACTCATTTAATCAAATTCGTTCCATCATGTATTCATTAAAATAATATGTTAAGGTTGAATTGTCCAAAAGTTTATTTCACCTTTCTTTGCAGTGTGCCTATTATTGTTAGTTACATAAAAGTTGAAAAACCAGTAATATAATTTTTACGTTTACTAAATCCGGTATAACTTCAATCCACAGGTGAAAAGATCATAAATTCAATTCTCACCGCAGGGATATTATCACATACGGATATTGCCGATATTTCAGTGTTTCGGTCAATTTCGTTTTCTGCGTATTTATTTTTTTGTACAAAAAACATATGGTCGACTTCATTGCAATATGTTTAGATTTAATGCATATAACACAATTATGTAAGTATTCGATTCTTTTCATTTAAAGTATGCTAATTGTAAATACTAATATGTATTTTTGCCAATAATTTAAACGTAGTAGTAGAATACTTCTATTTTTCTGCATTACAGTGCTTATTCGTATTACCATAGGCAATTTAGTGTATTTCAATTTATTGCTTTTGGTCCGGAAACTATTATGATTAGATAATTTTATACATCCCATAAAAAGCATATAGATAGATTTAATACAAGCTTTTTACATTTCTTAGACAATGAACATTTTTCAACCATTTGTAACATTAAAATCTTTCGTTACTATTAAACACCATTATCTTTATAACTTTGGAATAAATGTTGAAGAAAGTCACATTACATTATCATTGAATTGGGGCTACCGCTATAATGTCTGCGTCTGGTATTAACGCAAGTAATTTATTTTCTGACTCGCTTCATTTATCGGTCGGCACTTTGAAAGTTAAAGTTATTGCAATTTTTCAAAACCGAACTATTATTGGACAGAAAGTGAAATCAAAATGGTTCAAAGAATGTTATCGATATTAGACCTTTCATTCCAAGCGTTAAAACTGGATTATCGAGTAAAATTTGAAAATGGGATTAGAAAGTCCTAGGCCGTTGTTAATGGTAATTATTTATCATGACGTTAGACGTTAGTGTAATTCACATTTCCCCATCTGTGATGGGTATATATTTTGGCAATTTTACTAGTTAGAAAACTACAATTCACGCGTTCAATCTTAATTCATATTTCATATGGGTGTTTGATAACTAAACGTTTCATTAAAGAGCCTGTTTATACCTGGATATTAAAATTAAGTAAGCGCGTTTAAAATTGATGTGCAGATTAGATTTCCGTTCACGCAATGTCGTTTTATGCCAATTACCCGGAGGTCATTGTAATAAAGTAAACAATTCTGTGAATTCTGCATAAAAGTAGTTAGCAGCTATGTATTTATTAATTCTTCACTATTTAATGAGTCAAACATTACCTTGCGTAGGATGTCGAATGTATCAATTTTACGAACATGACATTTTCAACAGCATGCATCATACGTGATTTACGCTTCTTTTTTAGTTTTCTTAAAAAATTATGTTGATTGCAAACAATTTATGAACTTTTTATTTTCTTGCATGATTAGCAATGATTTTTTGTAAATTTTGAAGTGACCAATCAAATCACTTGTAACAGTAACACGATATAGTCAAAAGTAGTTTTCAAAAGTCTGAATGTGAGTAACAATAACTAATTTTATTATATTTTATACAGATGTTTTGTTTATACCCGTATCCTCATGTAGTACGTCAGACAAACAATCATAATGATTAATTCTTATATGCAGAACGACATACGTAACTGATTTCACATATAATATTAATATTTCTCGCTGGATTATTTCTAGGGCGTGTGTTTAAACACTTCGTATAGTTGTGCTTTAAAATCCAATAGTTGAGGAATACAGTAATTATATGATATGTTAGCCTAAAGTGTCATATGCCGAAGTGCAATTAATCATGAAATATGAAAGTTTATTGACTCAATGAAAGTTTTATGTAATTCCCACGCGTCTCAAACATTTACTGTTCATATGTGAGAATGTTATATTACATTTGCATCGTTTTAAAATATTTTCTTAAGAATTTTTTGATAGAGTTGTAGAATGCTGGTATACTTATTTATATTTTTTATACGACTTATTAGGTAATTTTTCACCCTAATATAGAATTCATCCCTGATTAATTATTGTATTTATTGGTATTTAAAACTGTATCGATATTTTTAGAATAAGTAGTTCATATAAATAGTTTTAAAATATTTTTAAAAGAGCTTTTCTAAATGTATTTCAACTCGGTAATGGGGAATTCTTTTAGTAACTTCAATCTATCCTTTTCAGACCTTCAGATTACATTAGTCAGTTTGTGGGCTCTTCCATTTAAAAGCATGTATTCGTAGCAACATAATTTGTCTCAGAATTTTAAAAATTCTTCACTCTATGCAAACCTATCCTTAAAGACCCATAAACATTAAAAAATGTAAAAGAAAAATGTTTATGGTATATCTTCTTCTGTTCTTTCCTTCTTGAATTTCATTCTTGAAAACTTATTTTCGTTCAAAATCACACCTGTTCGCATTTCAAAAATAATGGAAAATAGTTTTCATATCGATTTATGCAAAAAGTTACTATGTAAATATCTTTATTACTCATAGAAATTATGGACGTAGTCTAATAAACGCCAATATTTCCTCCATGGTAATTCGGAATTGTTAATCTTCAAAGAATCGAATCAGAATTAGTTGGAAGAGCATCGAATTACTATTAAGGATTTTGATCAAAATTATTTTTAAAAGCTATAATATACACTATAAGAAAAATTCCAATAACTGCAGTAAAATCTCACAATTTATATGTTTCAATATTCGTTGTAATTTTGTATTATTTTGTTGTTAGGTTACAGTAGTTCTCTAATTTCAAGTCTAATTTGTAATTCAACGTTCTTATCTGATATTTCTTACTACTTACTAGGATTCTCTAACATAGCCTCTGAAATTAACGTATATAACTGTTTAACACATATTTTACTGCAGCCTTTTTCTTTATTACTTTTTTTTTCAAAATGTGATGTACCCACACGATGCTACATAATATTTTATTAAATTTGAAGTAGTCAGAAACGCTGAGTAATTTTATTCTTTGTGTTGTTGAGATACTGAAAAACTCGGTAGATTTTTCGATATTTATTACTTATTAATAATGAAGAGTACGTGAACTCATTTGTCAGTCAAGGTATTTTTCGAAACTCGCATCTGATGTACATTTACTTGTCTACTGATTATTATTTACGAGTCAAAGTATGACTGAAATATATGAGAACTTAGTGCATTATTCAGTAGGAATTATCAACAAATCACGTATAAGATATTACTTGACGAGATTTGTTCAAGCTTTGTTAGATTCAATAGATGATAATAAATAAACTTTCTTAATACCTGACATGAGTAGAAGTTATTAGCGTAACATCCTACTATTCTTAGACGCATAGATTGCGTATATTCATAAAATAACAAGAATGTTTTATTAATATAGTCCATATCTCATTTATTTTGACACATCACTATCTTACTTAAATTTTACGAATGTCCACGTTTCAAATCATAAAACAATTCTAAAGTTCTAATAGATCACAACAAAAATTCAATCGGGCAAATTAATTATTTTCATATTTCGTTAATTTAGATGTTTAGTTGGATTAATAAACAATATTTAATAAAACTTTTAGAAAGAAGTTAATAGATATTAAGTTAGAAGATAGTATCTCTTTTCAGACGTTTTTCATTTATTTGTGGATGAGCTGAATGATGTTTGTGGCTTCAAAGCAAAATGCTGAAAATGCATGAAACATTATAATCGCACAAAATCTTGTTATTGATATCCCATTCGCTTTTTATTTACTTTTTTTGTATAAATGGATAGTATATGAACTTGTTTTTTTAATTTCTTAATATTTTAATGATCATTAGGCTTTACTCATATTTCAATTAAATTGAAAATCAGGTATAGAAAAGGAGGGTTGAATGTATTAAAAATTCATACATTAATAAGCTTATTTGTAACAAAAGAAAATATTAAAAATAAATTTAGAAGCAGAAACAGAACACATAATTTTCATATTTACATTCTTGTAATTTGAGTTTGGTGCATGTGACCATTCTTACGCGCAACAAATAAAAATGGAGGCAGTCTTGTATATTATAAATACTAAGAGCATATATAATGACTTGGCAGCAGCATTTTCTTATTTATAAAAATTAACGCCTACACCCCCACGTTTAGGGATTTTATATTGAAGAATTTTTTTAGAAATATAGTTACTCAACGTAGGTTGGATTAAACGTTGATATTATTGCACCTTAGCGTCAAAGTTTAATTTAAAACGTCTGAAGAAACCTTACATCTGTACTATTCTAGAAAATATTTCTGTTTTTCAAAAAAAAAAGAGTGCTTACGATTGTGCAGTGCAGCGAACAGTATTGCTCGTTCGAAGAATTATTTTATAACCTGACTGTACATCCATACGGAAATATCTAATCAGCACTTAGTAATTTGTAACAAATTATAAGCAAACTTAATAGAAATCATGACAAATGATCATTTGCAAATACTGAACCCAAGTTGAACGAGAAGACAACCGAGTTCAGTGGAGAGTAATTCGTTACATTAATGAAAGCGAAACGGAAATAGTGTCGATTAGCGTTATCACTTATCTGACAGTTCAAGTTCTCGGTTTTATCTAGCACCAGTCTAGGAAGTGCACTTGCATACCATTATGCCAACCTAGAAATCAGCGCGAGTAAAAGAGAAACGAAAGCGCAAAATGTCTCCACTGAATCTTTTCGCCGATTTCATCGACTTCCGGAATTAATAAGATGGAGAATTAATAAATCCGCGATATGCTTTCTCTTTTCTCGAGTCGCTTCATTAGGTGCTGACGAAATAAAATTATCGCGTGAGCTTCTAAAACGGGTGGCAAATAACACACTTATGAGATTGACTAACTAAGCGAACAACGGAATGGTTCATGAACTACGTCACGCACGAAATTACGTAATCGGGGCAAGCGAAATATCGAAAATATATGCAAGTAAGTAACGAGACTATTTTCTCTTTCCGGTACCAGCATTGTGTACCTTGACAGGTGCAACGCCCTTCCGCCTGTATGTGCACTCATTCTTAGCTGAGCTTATCGCATTTTCTCTTTGTCTATTTCCGCGGATGCACAAGGGAAAGTGACACTTGACAGATGTTAGTATTTAGAGTCGTAACGATCAAATCGGTTCACCTCTTTTTAATACATGTTAAATATGCAATTTGCTTTCCGCGATTACAGTACTTACGATGACTATTAATTTGTCACATTTTCATGATTTAGATAAAGACGTTTAGAGATGTCTTATAATGTATATTGAAATACATAGTTGAATATTAATGGATATTTACTTATCAATCGTTTAAATTCTTGTAACGTTCTATTTTTCAATTAAACAAAGAAATGGGATTGAACTTTCTCCAGTGCATAGACGATGCTACAGAAAAAAATATAATTTTGTATAAATTAATGATTTAAAAAATGTTGTTGTACATGCTTCAAGAATGATGGTTAAATGACGATTAAAAAAGAAATGAATTAAGTAGGGTACAATAAAAATTAATTTGCTTAATGATTATTCTAAGACCCTGACCGACAGCGTTTCACCCTGATTAATATCTTATCAAATTTCTTTTTAGGGGTATTTCTAAAATATGTTCTTAGAAGGAACTAATATAATTCAGCTTGAATTGAAACGATGTATAAAGATAAAAATCATTGTAGCAAAAAAGCCTATTCTGTAACGAATTAATTTTTAAAAGAATTCTATGGTATTCATAATATAATTGACATGGAGATTCCAATGACGTTCAAGACTATAAAAAATAAGTTATCTTCATTTAAATTATTCTCTTAAAGTTCACATAACATGTGGATTTATCATTTACTAATATATTTTTATCCCTAACTTTGAGGCAAAATTTAACGCAGCTGTAACTCGCTGTGTTTGTTTTTCCAATAAAGACGTTAGTAATATTATTAATAATAATAATATTTACCACACTGCAACGATGCAAACATTTCATTAGAAACTTTAATAGATGGTTAATTCAAATGACAAAATTTCAATAAAATTAGATACTGTGGTTTTTAGGAAATTATAATTATGATATGGATTTTTTCACGGTCGTTTGTAACTCAACTACGTAATATTTTTCAAAATAAAATTACTAAAATGTATTCCCTGTATGTATTTAAAGCTTATATAATGATTGTTTAGAAATGTTCTGTAGTGTTGTTAACAAAAATCTTGAAAATTACCAAACGGTCCGGCTATCTATATTGTTTGTTGTTTTACATACTTTAGAGTAATGATTATACCTATAGAAATTCATTTAGGGACCTACAGAACTATTCACAAAAATAAAAAATTAGTAAAATTTACTAAGAATATTGCTTCAATGTTCATTGTGGTATTTCAGAATAAAATATTCTTATACAAATTTGTACCTTCTAGGTTATTTTTCAGTATATACTGTTGATATTGACGTTTATCATTTATTACTGTTATTTTTCTATCTGGAGCTAGATCTTATTTAATGAGGAACCAAGCAGTATTTGATGAATATAGTTTATCCTATTCATTCATTTTTTATTTGCGTGTTACATAATTTATTATACCTTAGGCTGTTACTTTATTTTATTTCAGTTCTAATACAACGTTAACAATCTTTGTATGTATGGGACAGGCAGCAAACCTCCAAAATTAGCTGCGTGTAGGCATTGTAATGAATTTTATTATTAATCAAAACAATTAGGTAAATCAGATTATCGCAAATAACGTGAATTTCATACAACTATTTTTCATCACTACTGTTTACGATAAGAGTACTTGCTGCCCATTTTTTTAGCATACTGCAAATATATACGATGTTGCAGTGTATATAATAACAAAATTCGAAATCAACCGATCAATTCGATGTGATACTTTTATCGCTAAAAAGTAATCTCCACTCTCTAAATCTGAATAAGTTAAAACTACCAATAAGAAAATGAAAAGTGAGTGACCAAATGAATTAGTGGTCATTTTTGCTAATAAAAAGTTAAAACCTACTAATTTATTACTAATTCTACAAACAAAACTAAAAAAGTCAATATCTACTTGTACATTAGTAGAATTTTACTAATGAATTAGTATTTTCACACTATTTGTCAGTAAAAAACTTACTAGTTGATGGTAACCCACTTTTCGCTTAGATAAATCGTTTATGATTAATTCAAGTTTAGAGAGCAGGAAGTAATTCTTCAATTAATGTTATTTTAAATTTCGCGTCGGTTCCAGCAAATATATCAGTTATTAAGCATTCAGTTATCATAAACTACCTAAGCCTGAATTATACATAAAATGTAGTAATTTTTGCAGCGTACATTAAATAACTGATTTTTCCCAAACACCTCATGCAACATTGTATGTAATACGCGTGACATGCCTTCTTTTTATTCAGAGGCGCTTGTCCTAGTTAAAGTTTTTCTCAAAGTCTTTATCCCTGGGAACTATTTGAAATGTGATATAACAATTAAATTGTTCTCTATTAAAATTGAGTGTTTGTAATTTTGTTTCTTCTTGCTTGATCGGTATTGAAATTGTTTGGACTTGTTATCTGGTAGCGTAAGTAATGTTTAATCAGACATAACGAACATTTAAATTATAATTTCAGGTGTTTATTACTAATTATTTTGAAACTCTCGTGCATCAAGCTTTAACTTTACGTGAGAATTAAAAGACTTGACTTAATTTGATATAATTACGTACCTATTTAGGGGTTAATTATTTAAAAAAATGACAAGTACATATATTAGCAAAATTATATGGAACTTTATAACTATAATTAAATTGAAACAATAATTTATTTCTATAGTGTACTTTCGTAAGTATAACATTCAATACAAAAGTAGCGCTAGCTTAAGAAAAAGTTTCGAAGCTATGAAATATTTCATAATTAAGTAATTTGAATTCTTGCCTCTGACGTAATTAATAAATGTATATTTAATACGAGACTGAAAACTCGTTTACTGATAATACTGCAGTTGGTTTCATCAATCACATCAATTCCTTTTCATAGTCAAATATTAGCGTCTACAATATTGTACTTTAACCGGAGCACAAACAAAGCCGCTATTTTTTATCGTTACTTTTAATGCATTCTTAAATAAAAGAGTTTTTGACTGAATATTGAGTACCGGTGCAATAACAGTGGAGCGTTAACGGGTTATGAGTAAAATGCCACTAAATTATAACATTTACGATTTTCCTGTCATTTGCATTTAAAACCTGTTCACCGAGTAAACCTGATTTCTGGCAGTCTATGGTAAATTCGACCTCGTAAGTGACACAGTGAAAGTTTACCGAACGAGGAAAACTATCAGCTGATTAATTTTCTGGCTTGTAAGTATCAAAATGTCTTACCTGTATTTGACCTGGGATCCCTTAATACGGATTCTCGTTGAATGTAAGGTCCGAAACCGGCAAATAACTGACTATAATCCTGCGCGTGCGTCATGCAGACCATGACGGCAAGGACGACTGCGATTGCTGCGATCTGGAATAAAATCAATCGCACGTATTAGGATAACAGTTTATTTGCATATGACAAAAATTTATAATTTTTTTCATATTATATTCAAGCAATCCTTGTGCATATTTTATTGATCTAAATCTTTCGTAACTTCGACATTTAGCGTGCAACATATTTACTAACATTTAGATAGTTCAGATACAGTGACTTCGTATTGCAAGTCGACTAGTTGGTTTAGGAATACATGTTCATCATTTTTATAAGTATACCCTTTCATCTGCTAATTTAATTAGCGAATAAAAAGTTGTAATCGCTGAATACTAAATTTTAATTAACGTAATTACAGAAGATTATATTTTTTAAAAGTATTCATAAATGTATCCGCGTGAACCTTTCCCACGTATGCGGCGTAATTCTACGACAAGGTCGTACGCGCGGTGCATGGTCGGTTCTCCTACGTAGTAATCAATTAGCCTGCTCGGTGCCGCGAAATTTCGCAAGTCTGATCGAGTCTGGAAATTCATCGTTAAAATGCTCAGGATGATCGTCGAAACGAGAGCGATCGTAAATTCGCTTCACCATCGAATCGAACTGAGACTATTGGCATTCCCTCCGATGAAATCCTACTGGCAATGGAATGTATGCTGCAACTCTCGCCGTCAAATCCTGTATTTATGTCCACTGACTGACATTGGATGAATAATAACCGCCATAATGTGTAGGTAATGGTGTTATACGCCAAGTCGGAAATCGTGTCCGATCATCTGTCCAATACTTTCGACTGATGCAACATGAACTTTTTTAATCGTAGACGCGTGAAATGGCCACCAGACTCTGATCTAGTAACACGTAGACATAACGAATGTGTGATTATGACATATTTTTCTTTGTTTGTTCAGATCCGCAATCGCTAGTGACTGGTTCGTCATGATGTAGCAATTTTCCAAAGGTTATTCACGTTAGTACAGGAACAGGATGTCATCATAATGGACATCATTATCAACACTGTTACTGACTCTAACAATGTTTATGTTGGTGCAAACAATGATCGTCAGCATACAATTTCATCATTTATATCAAAATACAACCAGAATGTTTTTCTAAACATTACGTATAAAAAGTGACCAGATCTGTCACATAATTTCTTACAATACCAGGATATCTCATGAGTGTTTTATTACTTTTACGATAGATAAAGTATTGGAACACAGAATTTGTTAAAAAATTTTGTGTTCCGAGCCATGGAGAATGTCTATGTCATAAATACTGACATAGAATAGATACACAGAGTTCAAAGGAGGTCCATCAACAGCAGCATCTCAAGACCGGTACCAAATGGTGAGAATTTCATAAAAGTAGTATCAACAGCAAGTACCTCATGACACGACATCTCAATCCGACAATACCAAAATTATATACAAGAAACCAAAAATACAAATCGGATGAACTACGCCAAAATGGCCTGGTTCAAAATTTATTTCTTCATCTTAGAAAGCCTACAAATGATAAAATAACTTATTTAATCATTGGTAACGAACAAAATTTATTTGCAAGTAAATGAAATAGCCCTGTCATCTTGTCGGCACTACACGACTCCTGCATAATACCAGATCTGATTTCGCAATACACAATGGTTGAAATTACAAACCAGGAAGTATCGAAAGAGGAAGTAACGTATACCAGAAGCAATTAATAGCTCGTTGTTATCAAACAAGAAAGAAGGCGTGAGTCTCTTGGATCTTGAGCTCAACGCTGGTATAAATAAATAGGATATAAATCTAATCGTCGCGCGGCCAGCTTGTACAATCCTCTGACGATCGAGTATGTACCTGTAGGCAAAAGGGAATTTATTATCTACGTACCGATTTACCTTCATCGGCGTGTATATAGCCGGCGCTCTTGCAAATCATTTTTACGCAACTTTCTCTTCATAAACATTACAAAATTATTTGTTTTCCAATTTATTATAAATATTATCACCGTTATTTATCTTATGTTGAGATCCAGCTTGTTCTTTAAAACAAAGTGCTACTGTTGCATCAAATGATTCGCAAATTTCGTTTTCTTACACGTTTTACGGAATTGACGTAAGAGACATTGGAGAAATCAATTTTTCATTTTGCATCGCGTGTCTGGTGCCAATAAAACAGTCCTGTCGAACTATCTATAAAATGCAGTCTCGTATTGTTTCCATTTTCCTAAAAATGTACATGCGTACAATCTCCGCACAATTGGCATAATCTCGTAAAATAATTTTTAAACTTTAATTGTACTTTCTCCTTAAATACAAAGCCAGTACGCACATGAGGCGGTATTGCGCGAAAACATTTCGAAATTTTATACGACGATTAATCATGACGCACGATGAAAAAAGTGATTAAACAACAAAAACGTTCGCACGTCGAAGCATTTTCTTTTCTGGTTTTTTTTTAATTAGCCCTGTCGACGTAATATCGAATGAAATCAGAGAAATTTTCAATGGGTGGTCATAAACTCTGTAAATCACAGTTAAAGTATCGGGAAATCCTGTTGCTTATCATGAAACCATGAAGTTCTGATCGTAAGTACTGGGAGTGTTGGTGCCATGTTATTTATGGTTCAACGTTGCACAAGGCCCTTAATAATGAATCCTTTATTGCGTCGCATTATGATTGCAGAGAGTGCACCCTGGAATATACTGTTTATTTCAATTTTAACAATTATCGACAAGGAGTTATCTTTTTGCGAAATAAATCGTATATTTCGAATAGAAAATAAATTATTTGAAGTGACAGAAAAAGAAGTTATCAACTCTCAGCAATTAATATAAACATTCAAATTCTAATGTAGAAA
Source organism: Trichopria drosophilae (assembly GCA_030407085.1). Taxonomy (NCBI): domain Eukaryota; kingdom Metazoa; phylum Arthropoda; class Insecta; order Hymenoptera; family Diapriidae; genus Trichopria; species Trichopria drosophilae. The sequence goes on from CM059583.1 coordinate 167,606,101, forward strand.
TCGGTAACTTTCCTTTTAAATATTCCAATTAATAATGATCGATTTACATACGTACTAATAAGTAATTACTTTAGAAACGCAGTTACACAGTTATAAATTACATTATCCGACAATTTCAACGCCTAACTGTTCGTACTATTTATATTTATATAGAATTACTATCTTGTCTATGAGCGATTATCTTGCATAGAAAAATACTGTTAAAAAAAAGAAACAATAAATTTAAAAAATGCTATTTTCCTTATTCGAGTTAATTGATTTATTATAGGACATGCTTCATGTAAAAGAAATGGTCTTAATCAATTTATTTAGTAATTGAATTGTACGAATATCATAAACTATATGATCCTCTTGATAAATCATGGTACAGCTAGTGGCACTAAACACGTAAAGTAATAAATACTATTGCGTTGTTATGTAGACTCTTATTCATATTATAGCATGCAACGTAATATCCTCAAGTTACCAACGAAACTTGAACGAAATCACCATCGCATCAGCAAATTATCCATACTGTGTCTTTTTGTCAAGTAATTTATCGCGACACACCGTGTTACTGCGAAAGTACCCAGCAAAAACAGTATACGTGTGCAATATAAATGAACAGGATTCGTAAGAAATACAAAAATCAAATAAAAAGACAATGGACTTTGTTTTTCCACTTCCTACGCAGATATTTTGTAATCACGTGCACTAATTACGATATTTTGATATCAATTACCGGATATTGATATACGTTCAATGTAAAATGTGTAGAACTTTCACGTTTCTTGTACTGCACTGCATGTGGCAGCTACTATTATAATGCGTGTTTGTCGCCTCTGTTGATGAATGTAATTTGAAATTCCGTAAGGGTACCCGGAACAGAAACTAATCAGAAAGTTTTGGTAGCGAAGTTATTACCGTAATTATCTTCTTTATCGATTTTTATCCATTTTAAATTAGAATGTTTTTATAAGAAATAAATTGTAACATTTTGCTATAAGACATTTAATACGCAACTGTTTTTATAACGAAAATCACTTTAGAGACGTTTTAAATTCTCTTCGATGTCGATAATGTTTTTTTTTTTATATCGGCTCTGTTTTCAAAATTTATAAGTTTCATACTTTACTTCATTAAAAGTTTATTATAAGAGAAAAAGAATTTTAAATTTTTAGAATAAACACATCATTTTGCATTTTTGTTATAAAAATCGACATGTCACATACGCCATGAATTTTTGTTTAATTTTAGATCGAGAGTTACGGATGATGCAGTATTCACAGTAGAGTCACTCCATAATCGAGACGACACCAATAATACGGTGTCCATTGTAGTATTAAATATTTTTTTTTATAATTTATGCATATTTTCGATTGTGTATTAAATTCTGAATCAAATTCCTAACGGAGATTTGGGGTTGGAAAAAGTTGGGTGCACTTCAAACATCAGACAAATCATAAAACCGACACTTTAAAAACCCGACATTAAAAAATCAGACATTTCAAATTGCAGACATTCCAAAATCAGACATTTCAAAAAACATTCATTAAAAACCCGGACATTTCAAAATGTAGACATTTCAAACCACAGACATTTCAAAAAACAGACATTCAAAAACCCGACAATTTACTACATAACCTCCTCACTCTTTGAGGTCTCACTGGAAGGTCATTTCAAGATCAAACATGTTTGACCAAGGGATATATTTGTATTTGTATTTATTAAGCACATTTAGAATTCAATCGTTAATTATATTTTTAGAATATGTTCATTTTACAATGTTTTATCGTCTGTATTTTGAAATGTCTGTTTTTTAAAATGCCTGGTTTTTGAATTCCGAATTTTTGAAGTGTCTGTTTTGTGATTTGTCGGGTTTTTGAGGTGCACCCAAAATACTTTATATCCCGAAAGTGATACTTAAATCACTAAAATATCATTTAAATGTCCAACAAAATTCACTTTCAGGTTTTTCTGTATAATAGCGGTTATGTAACTCCAGACAGCTAAGTCATAAGAGTTCATAGTGAAATAACAATGTGTAATATGTTTCTGTCTCGTGTTATATTCGATGTTTTTATGTCTAATTCATGCACAAAAAATATATTGGTCATTGAAATTATCTATGCATAACTTATTACGTCAACAAAGTGATTTTTACTTCATAATTCCGTTTCTTCAATGCAATAAGTATTGTCGCAAATTAGAGTGCATATTACAACTTAATAGAAGATTTTGCATAAACAGAAAACGATTGAAGTAAAATGAAAGGATTTTCAATAATGCTGATATTACTTAAAATGCTAAATATATAAATTAAAAATTTTAATGTTTTTTTTCGTACCGTTACATTAATCGGATATCATTTCGAGAAGTTTTTCGTAGAGTGGTATGCAAAAACCGTGTTGTAGCCATTTAACATTAAAAAAGGTAAAAAGTTTGTTAGGTAATAAATCGTTGAAAATGTAACGCAACGCACCTAATAAGCATTTAAATTTCTGTATAAGTTTATTAATAGAGAGTAAGTAGCAGAAAGATATCAGAGCATAAAAATTGTAACCGTGTGCGTCATCGACTAAAACGCATTAAAGAAAATTTAATTCACAAGTACGTCTGCATTTCCTTGAGTGCAGTTCATATGGTATCAAATGTTCTTGAATTCAGGGTTTTTGCGTATGCTAACATCTCTATCGTATCGATTTACATATTACTGAAGATTTTGCTATTAATTACGGTCATAATTAGAGGTTGCAAAAGAACTGGCATTGTATCTGAAAATATTCTTTCGTATAATTTATTTTAACCTTAACATTTGAATGATTCTTTAGGACATAAATATTTATTGATTTAAAAACAAACACTAAGCGCGGATTCTGTATAAATTTCCGTTATATAATGATGTCAAGTTCATCCTCGGTATTACGCATTGTAATAAAAACAAACAAGCCGACACGCGTGCAATTACTACACGACTCTACAAGGTATTTAATGATGCTATGTTTTAATGCAGATATCTTATCGAGGGAGTCTTGTTGTCTAAAAAGTACGAGAAAAAGCGACTGATTTTAATCAAAATTGTTTGAGGCCAGGGCCAACGTTTATTTTCCGGTAAGAACTTGATTGGATCATCTGGAATCATGTGTGTTATAGACCAGGGTTCGATCATATCTAGTTTATAATTTTTATAGAATGAAACTTTTAAAACGATGAATGAAAATGAGTAATCTGAATATTACATTTCCAAAATTAAAAAACAATATAATAAAATGTTGAAGCGAGTCGCATAGTGGAAAGACGATAAAAACTTATCCCTGCAGGAATATTGGATGACCATCAATGTCTATTTCCACTTGATAGTCGGCACTAGTGTTCTTTAGCCTTAAAGAGAGAAATAGATATTCATGTACAACTGATTTTAAATTGATAGCTTTCTTTTTTAGAAGTGAAACTGAAGATTTGAAAAGTTAGTACAAAAATGGCATCGTTTGTACCACTAAATTCATTATTGATGAAATTTAAAAAAATACACATTAAGATGTGTCCTTTGAAACAGGAGTTATTTTTGCACAAGAAAATCCGGTTTAAAAAAATTGAGTAAGAGCAATTTAATAACATGTTAAACATTTTTATACTTCTTTTATTTTATATGTAGATTATAAATCAATATTCAATATAATAATGCTTCAATAACATTATTCCCTATCCTTACATCATTTTAATCTGCAAAATACTGAGATTACGAGTCTAATTGTCATTTCTCGATAATTTTCATTACATAATGACCGTACAACAAGTTCGCATCTGCACGTGCTATTATAATAAAAACGTGTAATCCCCGAGCATTGGTTGCCTTGTGTTCATTTGGCCAAAAGTACGAGTTAATCGACGATATCGCGAGTGCATTTGTTTTTCGCGATATCCCTCAAGATCGGCTCCTTACAACGGAGGTGCGAGGCCATATCCGCCGGTCATAATGGCATAAATGTGCGTCGAGCGTGACCCGAGATCATACCTCTGATATTCCGCCAACGCATCGGTAGTCACGTATACGCACCATAATATGCGTTCTTTACGTGTAACTCAGAAATGTTAAATCAGCCTTATCTTGTGCGGATGAATGCTTTGTTGCATTTATTGTTTGAAAGAAAAAGGGGAATAAAAAGTTGTGTATCAAGTGATCTATTTTGGGCCCAAAAAATCGTTAGAACTCACACTTAATCAGGAGTATACTTCGAAATGTCACCTTGGTGGAAAAATTGACCAGTTTTTGCCTGGTTTATGGCCATTATTACTGACTAATAGCCAGATTATGGCCAACATTCTCGCTGAATTCTGGTCGGTTTTCTTGTGGTAATGTAATGCTGATATACCCATGAACTAGCCATGATTGATGCCCAAAAACATTCGAATATAATGCCAGATAGATGGCTATTTTCTAGTCATCGCTTGCTATATTTAAATTAAGGTGTATAACACCGGGTAGAAAATGGTCAATAAGTCGTCAATCGTAATTGCAGATTTTATGGATCTACATAGGTTAGGTTTGACATCTCCTATTTAGAAATGGCGAGAATATCTGCACATGTATATATGACAAAGAAAATTAATAATTAATACATGTCAATTCTATGTATTTATATCGTACAGTTGTGTGATTATAATTATATTTCACTGGAAGAGTATATCTGGTGTTTGCGGGAGAATTATGAATATCTACGTTAACCTACAAATGTTGATGTGATTGCAAAATTCCCAAATTTATATAACAAATAGCTTGCATTGTATGTGGGAGTTTGTTTTGGCCTTAACCTGTGTTCTTTTCCTGGACAAATACATTTTTCCAGAGAACAACATTCGCAAATTCAAGTTCAAGCAAACAACAACATTCGCAAGTTTTTATATACAAATTAAATCCAAAGCTTGCTACAAAACCCCCATTTCTAGGGAAATATAATTTGATAACCTCTGCACTAAGCAAGTGTTATCCACATTTCTACAATTGCAATCGATGTTTCTGAAAATATGATTCCCCTATACGTAACAGCGAATTCTGGATCTGCACCGTTTCTGCACTTTGCACCGTTTCTGCACTTTGCATATGTATAGAGATATCTAACGTGACGTCACGAAAGTCGAGAAGGTTACTTACTTAGGTAAATGCTAATTTTTTACTAGAATGTAGGAAACAGTTATTGGGCAGCAAAAATATCTATATTGTGGGTAATGTCCAGTCAATCTGTTCATATGTTCCACCAGAGCATCTTATAAAATTTGTAGGTTTTGTTCCATTTAGAAAATGTGTAGCAATACTAACTAACCATTTACTAAATATATTCAGTAGACAGTAAAAAAGTAGTAAGCGACACCTATTTGAACTTGTCATCTAACTCTCAGGTTTGCGAGAAATAAAGAAAGTACTTGTAAGAATGAGTATAAAGCAGGGACATTAGAAATGTCTTTCGACCAATTGGTAGCACTTCTAGCCTGTATGAAAATCTCACATTAATGGATTTTACCGTTTCAATAGTAATTACTAGTATTAAAGTCCTCGGCTTTATTAATAAAACAGGAATAAAACATAGTATCTAATAGTAGTTGATGTTACTAGCGTATTGTAGAAACTAGTACCGGCCTTGTAATGAATGTTACTATTTCAGGATTATTCCTGAAGCAAATCGCTATTTGCTGCTCTTTCTAATAGTTTTCTAGACATACTATTGCTTCTTTTACTACTTTTTATATCAGATATTGTTGTTCTTTTATTAAAGTTCATGTGAACAAATGACCGATTAATATATTATAATATCGCCAATAGAGTCCTATTATACAAAAACTAATATTTATATCTTAAAAAACGACTAAACTTTTTCGTGTTTTTACCATTTACATTTTACTTAATAATTTTAACTAGAAACAATAGCTATTTTCTCACTTTACCACGAGGAAATTGGCTTTAAGTTAAATGGAAATTATTCAAGATAGTTCATTTATGACAGTGATTTGTTAATAAAAACCTGCTTGATGCTGTATAAAAAAAGAGACTGTTTTCAGCCATGTTATATTTCAATAATCTTTTTTAACAAACATATTCAGAAAATTACCAGTAGTAATTAAAAAAGTACCAGTATAATTATACATATTCAATCATATATTAACATTGCAAAATCCTATTTAAATCTGGATCAAACCTTGTTTATTATAAAAAATGTATTTCTACATATTTAAAGAAATCGGTTTTCTCAGTGCACTGCTGATTTTTATTTAACCAGATCGATTCTAGCTTATATTATAATGTTTTATTGCCTTTATAGCAAAAATAAGTAGAAGAATAAGCTTCCATACACATCTATAAAAATACAAATACTCGTAGAACGAAGATATATAGGTACTTTCAGTTGCGTAATACGAGTATAGGTTATTAAACGAGAGTTACCAGTTTAGCATGCCAATGTCACAACTTAATTTAAAATAACTCGTAGGTAAACTTAAAAGGTTTGAACTTTTCGTATCGAAAAATGTATGTATATATAGTGACAAAATTCGTTGCTGCACATAATACAGGTTTCGTTTATCTTAATCAATTGTGTTATTTCTCAAAACCCGATAACGTTCGCAGTGATTTCGAACAGCTCTTGGTCATTTGTTATGGAGAAATCATGTATAAAGTTAAGTGTTACATTTTTGTAAGAAAAATGCTGGGAATAGTTGATCGGTATATAACAAGCAGCCAGAAAAATTGAACAGTAACAGGAATGCAGAACGTGTTCAGGTTTTCTACTACCGTGAAAAGTTTCACATCAAGTCAAAATAATGATCTTCGTTTGAAAATGAAATTTGAAAAAATCAGCACATGTCAATGTTACAATCTGATATAATGAACTAATTTTTTTTTATAAAATTCTATTCAAGAAATATCCAAGAACCTCTTTTTATTCCAGGGTATTACCACTATGTTAATCCTGTTATTAAGAAATATTTTAAATATTAATCATGACCATTTTAAATATTTTCCGAGAGCTATTTAAAATTATTATGTTTTTTAATTTATATGAAATAAGTTTATATAGATAGAAAACATATAAAAACGAATATTACCATTTATATTGGGAATATACTATACGAGAGAACATTACTTATGGATCATAATAAAATAAGACTGTACAAGTGTGAACTTGTGAAACTTATAAATGGTAATTAATACCTTATTTTTTCAACAGCATCTTTTAATAAATTGCTTCTTCACTTTCTTCAAATATATAACACTTGCGAAAGTTTTATCTGAATATCTTTATCTAAAACGCTTCAACAATTAAATTGGGTTCAGAGTATTCAAAGTAAAAGTTGGAAAAGATTTCCACCATTAAAAACTGATATCTTTAGCCTATCTACTCAATATTCTTTAATAAATACTTGAAATGTCGTTCAATTTGTAAAGGACGTCGTAAATAATTTTTTTATTCTGAAATTTTATAGTTCATTAAGCGGCAATTATATAATACAGTACATTTGGGACTTTAAAATTTAATCGTTATTAGGTATCGAAGTTACATTTATGGATATATAAAAAAATAAAAATAAAAAAAAAATAGTTGCGGTCAGAAAGTTTTGACATTGACTACGTGCAAATATGAATGAAAGTGAATTTCTCTGCAGTTATTGGTATGTTCGCGGAATCGAACATGAACGGGTAATTGCGATACGGTTCATAGTTTTTACATCATGAGAGATTTCATTATGCAGGGCACATATCTATTTACTAAAAAATTATTTTATTACGGTATAAACGCGATTAATCCGAGTATCATAAAATGAATTTTGACAAATGTATTATTTACTTTTTTTATTCCTTTTGAACAACATAATGAGTACATTAAAATTAATTCAGTCTAACATAATAAATTAAACATTTTTAGTTACGATACTAAATGTAAAAAAGTACTTTAAGTCGGATGACATTAAACTTATGGAATATCTGATATAATTACATTTGATTACTAGGTGGTGTAAGTGATAAAAATGCACCTGCTTTTTAATAAAATAAATATTATCTTAGCATTACTTCATATTTCAATGGCATTATATGTAAAATTATGCAATTTATGTAATGTCATAATTACATGAAATTATTTTCATTAAAGTGAACTCGTTTTAATTATAACTGGTCATAAAATCGTCAGGGTCCATAATTTTCTAATTAAAACAAGAGTTGCTTAACTTGAACTCCATTTGAAAAGTTGAAAGGAAGAACATTCTTTTTTTGCGACTTGGGTGAAATTGTATGTGTACATATATGTATACAATTTAGACTAATAAAGGTACAAATTTATTCTTATTACAGTTGGATTTGATAATTTAAGGAAACACATCACCGTATGGTGCCTTAAATATATGAGAAAACTATATGTATATAGTCAGATACTATGGCAGAATCATAAATGAAGTGATGTCAATTATCAGTGTGCTATTAAAAAGTTAAAAATATATAACGTTTTTCATCAACTGGAGAACCAAACTTTTTTCAAGATTTCTTTACTTCTTAAATTCAAACTATTTCTTAATTTCTTAAACAAATTTAGAATACGAGACATTTTATCGACATGCGAAAACAGAAATATGTAGAGTTCTCACATACATAGCAGTAGACTTAAGATAATTACATTACACCCGATCAAATACTTAGATATAAGTATCATTCACATTTTCCTTCCGTCTCGCAGCGGAATCATTGGTGTATAACTGTCACTGGAAACTATTTTCATAACTTGCGCAGTAATAACCGCAATTCCTTAAATACATGACATTTACTCCATTTGTTTTCTTTTAGTATACTTGTAATAAATTACCGTCGTAGGTTCATATTTCGATTTATTTATAGTGTTAAATTTCCTATATTTACGATATAAATGCATATAAAAACAACTGCGTTAATTTTTTACTCTTTATATTGCCGCGGTATCAATATCAGACATTTATATCAAATTTCAAGGAAAACGAAATCATTTATCAACTAGATAGATCCAGATATATATTTGTCTTTATTTGTACCTAAACATTAGTGTGGAAATAAATAAGTTGCTATTTGTTTTGTTTAAAACGAAAGCAGTATTTAAAAGTATTGTTCAGTAAGTTGCAGTTTTTTTAATTAAAATGTTTTACGAATTGAATGCATACCCTTTTTACTCTAATACGAAAACATGTTGTTATTAACTACACTGAAAAAAATTTACTTGTCAAATACAACTACCATTGAGAAGTTGAGTAGAGAGTAGTTAAAAGATATATTTTTTTGTTAGTGTAATGTTAATTTTACTATTTTTACATAAGTTCATATTATTTACCCAGTAAACGAAAAAGCACTACAAATAATTGGAGATCAAGAAATGAGATACTATGCATAAAACTCAAAAAGACATGCACTAATATAATAAAAAAGCAACCGACAATAGCTGCACTATAAATAATTGCATTAAAAAAAAATTTCCATTAAATTCTTAGTTGATTTGACTATTTTTTAACTGCATAGATAAGCTTCAAGAAAATTTGCAGTTACTACCGTAAAGAAGTTAATTCAACTAAAAATGTAGTTCTGCTAAATTCAATCAAAAATATATCGCTCCAGCATGTTAAATAGTTTTTAGTGTACTAGGTAGTTAGACTCTAAAAAATGTTGTTCAATGCAGCGGAATTAACTGCCAAAATGTCGTTTCCATAACTATATTTTTTGTTGATTTTAACTGCTTCACGGTTGTAACTATAACCTGTATAATTAGTTGAAAAGTAGTCAAATCAACTAAGAATTTTTTTTCAGTGTAGATATAAATTAGAATCAGCATAAAATTCGTTGCTAATAATATTGTATCATTTCATAGTAAATAAAGAAGTTAATTGATTAATTACAATTCTTAAAAATTTATGAATTTATAAATAAAGTATCTTCTACTATTCGCCGATAATTTACTTAATTCATGTGGGCAGCAAAGTTATGATTATATCCTTATCACGGCAGACAATGCAGTAATGTTTCAAATAAAAGATAATAGTGTAAATATCCACAAGAAGCACCAATATGATTTCAATGAGATGGCCTGATATATTTGAAATTATGCTGCTAAATACTATTTTAGGTTATCAAAAATTAATGGTTCAAAAGTAAATTCTTTTGAAATCCATTGAAGTAAAACTAAACAAATGATATAAACAATAATAATTAATCACTTGACCACGATTACTGATGATAAGCTTTTGTATTTTATATTTTCATATTGAAAGTATGCATTATGATAAAACGATTCCTCCTTTTTTAAAACAAAAATGTTAATAATGATCCTTTAAGTATACATTTTTAAACCGATGTACTCTTTAAATTATGTAGAAATTTGATTAGAGAAAACATGGATTATAGGGTCGTTTTACAATTTGGTCATTACAGGATTCACTGATTCAATAAAACCTTCGCAATTTTGTGCTATTTGAAAATAAAATCTATTAAATGACAAATTTAATCAATTTTTAAAGCAAATCGTATACATTATAATAGAAATCGTTTGTTCTTAGCTTCTAAATGTTTGGTACCCCCCGCATCATTTTCTTCAATTTATAATACTCAATTTGATCTGAATTTTTTTAGAAAATTCTAAATTTACGTTTCGTACTTAATGAAAATCTTTTTGATTTATTTGTGATTCACAAAATTTGACTACACTTGTATATTGTAAATATTACTGTTGTTTTTAGAGAAATGGAAGATTGTATGATTTGCGTTTATTTGTCTCCATCAGCCGGAGTCTTCAATCAATTATATTCATATACTGAAAGTAACAGTTTATAGTAGCATGCCTTATTATCGCGCGGAAAGCGTGACTCTGACAATTAGTAATGTAAATACACAAAGCACAATGCTCCACACTTCAGAGTTACTCTTCATGCACACACATTATCACAATAGCATTGCTTTGAAACGTTCAAGTCTTATGAATATTTAATTACAGTGAATAACATCATTTTCTCCTGAATTGTGGTTTAAATAACTTAAATTGTTTCGTGTATAATATGTTACACACTGTAACATCTGTTACAATAAGTGTTTAACTATAATCTTTTAATATTAGTATACCGGCCGAAAGTAGCTATTACATGTTAGTAAATTATTTTCAGCAAATTTTATTCGTGTAAGCTAAGATATGTAGAAGGATGCCCATATTCAAAGTTTGACTACAAGAAATTGTTTAAATATTATTTAAATATATAAGCTAAATTATTACAATTATATTACAAAATATTATTATTAAACATTAATTAACTGATACGAAATTCTTTCAATCATTGATATAATAAAATATTTATTATAGGTGATAAATCTTCTTTATAATTGATAGTGATGAACTTTTAATTTCTTTAATTTACATTTCGTAAAACGTGATGTTCCGTTTTTAATAAGTTATTCTGTAATCTAATAAAGATATTTTATGCGAATGAATTTTGTTTCCACTTTTCAGGCTAGAAATTTCTTGGTAAGATTTGAAGATCTAAATCGCGTGAATCTTACATGCAAGCATAAAGAGATATGGTGCGATAATGGATAATACCGTTGGATGACCGTTGAGGATTCAGTTGCCATAATTATTAAAAAACTTGATAATTATTCAACTTGAAAACCGTTATAAAAAAAATTTGCCAAATAGATACTAAAGTGGAGCAATATTGTGGATGTGTATAGTGGACAGTTCATATTCTATATAGAAAATTATCATCAGCAGAATTAATTTCTCTGAAAGACGAGCCAATTATTGTAGCATTAAATATAATAACCGAAATGTTCATCCCGGAAGTTGAAATATTTTATGAAGAATTATCTCATACTGATTCTATAAAATATATCAAATATTACCTAACCGAATGTTAAAAATAATTGCTTCGTCCAAAGGGCCTAACAATTAACCAATCAAACATTCATAATCTTCAGTTGTAGGAATAATTTTGTTCATCGTGTGGAAACTCAAATGTCTTGCTTATAATTTACGAACAGCAATATTCAACGATAAATCGAAGTAGTAATTAACGAAAGGAAACGTAAATCATATGGAATCCTTTAGATCGTCATAACAACATTTGAACTATAACTAGATATATTTCCAATCAGATATGAAATGAGTCAATCTTTTGGTCATCCACATGGGCAAACCGCGTTAACGACTGTTAACTATCTGCAATAAATACCAGTTCTCGATAATATTTAAGATGGTTTTAATTTTTTGTTCAATGCCTTTTTAATGATAAAAGGTGTCAACTGCGAACGATGTTACTGATTACTGTTTGGAACTGGCGATTCCGAATTTACGTTTAAATCCAAGCAGCAAGAGGAGTTTACTATCAAGTCGAAAGTTAGAATCACACGTCCACTAATAATAAATAGCAAATTTATGGAATACTTTTTTTTATTATTTATACTATATGAATATACCAAAATTACTTGATGGTAATTAATGCGTAACTTAAAAGCAGTATAGGCTTACAAACGTACGTACCCAAGAAGAAGGTCAGAAACAAATGTGAAGAGATTTGGCCAGAATTAAGTCAAAAACACAAAAAACATACCAAAATATTACCAATTTTCTCAACCAACTAATGGGAATATTATATTACGTAGCAGAAAGATAAGTGGGTCATAATCGTCGTCCGATGCTTGCAATGCGTGTTTTCGCCCGCTATGCGTACACTATTTTTGTCACACCCATACATGAAAAGTTCAACTCACCTTTAGGGCGTGTAAAGTGGTCCAAGACTGTCACGCACATTCAATGATCTTCACAGCGTGAAAGATTGTTTTTCGATGAAAGAAACAATCTGTTTGCAGATTGTAAGAGAGGAAAAACCATTTTCCCGCCCGGTGACGCCCATCTTCATCAGACCGGGTGGCAATTTGGCACTTTCTGCCCTCTTTTCCGGGCGGAAAGATGGGCTTTTCGTGCTGGTGTGACAAAAAATACATTACATTACCACTTCTCGCGCTTCAGAGTACTTCCGCCTTTGTACCCACTTATCATAATTTGACTTTTATTTTAGGTAAGTGAGATGTGGTCATGAAAATCTCTCGTTCTGTCGGAAGGTCGAAAGGAGGTAATTTCGTCCTATTTTACTGTTTGGGAAGTTGAACAAAATATTTATATATGCGTGGCAGCATTCGCCAACTTTTTGCAAAGCAGAAAAAAGAATGTAACAAAAGGTGAATTTCTTTATTTCGCGTGTACAGAAGAAAGTACATTGCAGCCTATTTCTGGCGACGGACGTGCGATTTACGATTTCGAATCCGGAGATCCTGCATATAATCGCAATCTATCAGGATCTGCGTGTAGCCGCCCGAGGACTATGTAACGAGCGTATTTCCATCGAACGGATTTTACTTATGCCATTGAGCCTTTCGCAGGTAAGAAATGCAAAGCGCCCGTTGCGGCCACCAGACTATCGAAGTTATTCCGTAGTCGCATAAACTATGACGCAAACGATGTCTCAATATGCCAGACAATGAAAGTCGAGCGAAATACTCACACGAAAGATATTAACAATGATGTAGAAAAGCGTACTTGATTTTTGCCGCAGATGTAGATCGTTAATCTGGTGCAGAATAATTGTTGATATATCTTTTTTTTTTAATGAGGAAATATGCATGTCACGTTATGACATTTATAGAATAGGCGAATTAGGAAACAAATATCTCATTAATTACTGTACGCGTGTCTTGCAACCATTTCATGCATTTGTCGACCTGACAAGTCCAATCTTTCCAAATTACAAAAACAAACACGCAGAGTTAGTGTATTTGTGTTTTTAGTTTAGTTTCTAATATTTTTGATATCAATGTAATGATAACTCATAAATAGTATATATGTTTAGAGAAATTGATTCATATATTCCAAGTTATTTATGGCCTTAGTATTTTATAACAAAAACTATTGATTCTTGATCTATCAGTTGCGTTAACGCCTACCGATATATAAACATACTAAAGTGTGAATGAAATTTATCTATACATCTCAACATTAGTATAGTTATTCATTTAATATTAAATTAAGCCGAAGGGCAGTCATAGATCAGTTAGTTACGCAGATAGAAGATCGTGAAAAGATACTTGGAAAGATGTCAGAACCCCTGTAGAGATGAAAGCGTGATAATTAAATGCACTGAACGGTTTTCTGTATTTAAAAGTGCAACAATAAATAACATTTTAGGAATATTTAGGAGAAATGTTGTAAATCTTAAAAAAATTATACAATTATTGCATAAAACGTTTTCTAGTATATAAAAAACGAAGGATAAAAGTAGCCTGATTAGCTGACTGGTTTTAACTATCGACTAAATAAATGAGTAGTCAAGTGCAAATTTTTCAGAATTCAAATGTTAGTAGTGTTGTCAAAATGTATACAGACTTAAAAAATATTGTCATCTTTACTTGGGTCGGATTTAACGTTAGGATGATAGAGGTATTTTTTTAACCATGTAGCCTGCACCGCTTCACCTACAACTTCAACAGATGCAGAATCTGAATTTATTTTCTACGAAGGTAGAAAGAGAAGCATAAATCAAAGATAAACTTATATCAAAATATTTCATAGTTTCTGGTAGTGATCGAATTTAATATCCACAATAGAGGAACCATTCAATTAAATTATTCCTAAATTATCATTCATTTTAACGAAGATAAACTCATAATGTTATTAAAAGGAGAATGTTAGGAGTAAAATTGATAGTTTAATATAAAATAACAGAGGGAATATAAATAATGCTCGGCATTGAACCTGTATAAAATAATTAATTAGACCTGAACAAACAAATAAATAATAGAACCTTGAGAACTGTTTATAACTATAAAATATTGATGTACGCCTGTAATATAAATTCGATTCAATGTTTTTATCCATTATGACTTACAATCTCCTTTAAACGTAGCTCAACATTATAAATTTGTAATTCATATCTATTTTATATCTTACTAATATAAAGTTAAGAAATAACGAATCATGGGTATATTTTTATTATTTATGATACAGTTTTGCAACAAGTTGTGCCTCTGCGACAATGAAAATAAGTTTTTATTTCTATTCTTGTAAAGAATATTTAATTGTATTTTATTATTACCTTAGCATTTATTTATTATTTCGTCAGACTGCGTAATTAGTGTTTTAAAATGCCACCATAAATCGCTCTTTGTTTTTCAGCTATCCACATTAAATGACGAAACAGAGTAGGTGCGTTAGTGCATAATTATATGTATAAATTTCAAACGGTTATTTGGACCAGATTTTTGTCATGACCAATAGCACGTTCATATCCGAACGATCGACGCGAGTGGGTGTTATGTCTTATGTAAGTGCGGTACCTTGTGTCTGTCCGCACGCAAATAGTGCCGATACCAAAGTAGATATTGGTATCCGATGTCAAAATCGATTTATCATGTTCTCGTACAGAAGTACATAAAATAAAACAACAACTCAGATCGAACATCGGCCCATTTGCAACTGGTAATTGTTATCTCCATTCAAAGATCGTGAAACACTTGCTTTCAGTTATATAAGGCCTATTCTTTTCGCGTACAATTCATTGTCTTGTTGATTAAATTTCTGGTTTTGACAAATTGTTAATTGAGTGTAATTGATTAATTGGCCTGTTATCTTTCTCAGGAATTATTGTGTACTTAAACTCAAGTAAAACATCACGTTTATAAAATATTCAAGTTTTTCAACTCACAAAAATTCGAATAGAGGCTATTTCAAACGTGTCAAGAGATAGATTAATCAGATACTTGATAAAGTGTTCATTGTCTATTATATCGCACATAGTATAATGGTAATGAAATTAAAGTTTTAATATATACTAAATTTTTAAATACAATAAAATTAATAAATGTATTATTATACATACACCAAGAAAACTGTTGTATATTGTAGGACGAGACACTAAAAATTTAAACAATAATAATTAGAAATCAGTTACGAATGTAACAGCAGCTTGTAGTGCAGGAACCTGTCATTTTGTATAACCCACAGTCGGACAGTCCTATTCGTAACTTTCTTATGTATTTGTAATTAGTTCTTAGTGGCGTAATTATTCAAAAATTTTCCATTCTACAACGTCGATGATCACAAATATTTAGAGAAATGAACATTATATGAAAAACTTTTTATACAATATTGAATATGGAACAAAAGTTTTGATACTTTTTCCTTTCATCAATCCACATGTTCGAGGACTGTTAATATCAAATTATTATTAGTTCCCGATCCAATATCTGTTTTAAAATGTCATGTAGAACTAAAAAATTGCTAAAGAAAGTAATCTGAAGAACGCAGTTGTCCAGGAGTACAAAAGAACCAAAATATTACTTCAACAAAATTCGAGAACCGTTTCAAAGATTTGCAATATTCTTGTTATTTTAAAAACATGTTTGATGACAATCTTATTATTTAAAAATGAAATTATTTAAACTATGGACATTAAGAGAAAACATTTGGTAAATCGAAATTATATTGTACCGAATTAAAAGACAATGGAATTCAGATACAGAAACTACTACTATGTACACAAAATATAAACATTTTTTAGATGACGTTTTCTAGAAAGAATTATAACATAATTTTGGCAAAAAATATAGTTAATGGAACTAATTTAAAAAGTAGAACACAGGATGATAAACAATACTCGAATTAACTGTCTCAGTACTAAACAAGATCATAACAAAACTATTTAAATGCCGTAATGTCGTAGTTTTGAGGTTATGAATATACTTTTATGTATATTTCGCGTTCAGGAAATAATAAATCGAACAATCTTCTGGTCTTGTTTTCTACAGAAATAGTTAATTCAACTATTTCTTGTAATCCCGTGCTTTACTTTTGTAAAATGGATGGTTTAACTATATTTTTTTCTCTACACATGTTTTTCTTTCTGGATAAAGGAGACTCATACATATGAAACATAAAATTACAGTGGTTCATGAATTATTAGGCAAACGCAGATGGAAATTGTATCCGGATTAAGAAAAGACATTAACAAGTTTTCCCGGCGATAATCTGAAATTAGCGTGAAAAATGACTGGTCTTTCGACAGATCGTGGGATACAAAATTTGCTCAGTACCCGGATATGCAGATATGCAAATATTACCTAATATCAGTGTAGATTTACGTTAAATCGATTGTTAACAGGGTACCCATTCAACAACTTTACAAGTGCCATTCTATAGCTTGATTGTTTTATTGAATAACTTTGTTTGAATAACTGATATCCTGGTTACGCATGATTATTTATTTACCTTTTGTATCATATTAGTAAGAGGTCCGTATATTCGATAAATATAGTATATTAAAAAACCAGTGTTTGAAGTGGTTAAGAAATTAAAAATATTTATTTTATTCATTAAAAGTATTTTATTCATAATCTAAAAATTATTTAAATTTTTATTTTTGCCTATTAACATTATAACATTTCTTTGTAAATTTACTTACGAAATTTGTTTAGGGAACTTGAATCCATGATATAATAAATGTTATCAAATCAAATAAAACAAATGTATTTAAAAAAATATTGATAAATATCTGACCTCGACCAGGAACTAAAGTATTAACTAGTTTCTTTTCATGAATATTTTTTTGCAAGAGTAAAAATACTTGAATTTATTTCAGGGCACGATATCTATTACTTAACAAGAATTTACTAGGAATATCTGTCGAGGACATGTTTTAATTTTATCGGAATCTAGTTTATTCAGATTTTGGATTTGTACTAATTATACAACTGGATAAATAAATATTATCTATGAGTAGATGTAATCGGTCAGTACGTGATAAAATGTAAAATATTTCAATCACACAAAACAACACTTTATAGTCCTTTCAGGTAGAAATTACTTCAAAGTTGAAATTTCACCTCAAGCGACTGAGAATTTTGTCACGTAGTTAAAGTCGAATTTGAATTCTTATTAAAGTGAAGTTGCACCTCAGTAAAGCGGGATGCATCAGTAGTTTAAGGTGAACGTTTTCTAGAAAATTCCGCTATGTATGACCCAAGCAAATAGAGCAAAGCTGTCCTATTATATGACAGCACCGTAACCGAAATTCAGCTAATTCCCTTATTTTTGCAGATTTTAATGAATATTAACAGTTCTTTTTCAAGTTATAAAGTGATGAATTATAGAGAATGAAAAATTCTTTATATAAGAGTTTGATTCACCTTTAAATATAGTTTATTACATTTTTTCCATCACACATGAGATTTTTCACGTATTCTTACTGCACTTTTGGCAGTTTTTTAGGAATATGCACCTGTAATGACGTTGGAATTACACAGGCATATATACGGCGAATAATTTTTCACTCAATTAAAGGGAACGTTTTCAGTCTCTATTCAGAAGTGAAATATTACTACAACTAAGAAATTATAGTTTCAGTATAGCTAAAGTCGAACTTGTCTCAAAATTGACCTTAAGACATTTAAATAACAGAAAAAATGAAATTCATTAAATATCTGAAGGAATAATGGTTTTCAATAACGATAAAAAACAAAAAGTTAATGTTATGTTAATTACATGCAAACTATCGCAGAAAAGGAAAGGACAAAATTGAAAAAATACGCACAAACAACGATGTAAATTATAATAATTATGATGGTTTGCGTATGAGTATATGGGTCAATCTAAGCGACAACTTGACACCCGATTGTTAAAACGCAAGAGCGATTTAAACAGGTGAATAGAAAATATTGTAATCTCGGATCTACTGAAGTACGAAGCAAATGTAATTGGAGAAAAATGAAGATTAGTGATATGAACATTTTAATACATTTGTAATTTGTAATAAGCCAAAGCAATATTGACATTTGAATCCTACTGATAAGTGTTATGTTTTACTTGGAATGTAGCATAGAATAATCGTTAAATAATTTAAAATGATGAATTGATAATTAAGACGTAACTACGTTGTTGCGTTAGTGTGTTATTTATATTATAAAATGTGTTTATTCGTAAGGAGATACATACAAATTAAAAGACAAATGCTAAGAACACTTTGTAAAATAGAAATAATTTTTTGGTAAAGAGTGAAGTAAAATTTGTTTATTGATATACGAAGTTTTGGATACTTAAGTTATAAAAGAGGATACAAGAAATGGGTACTAAAATGTTAGTTCGATATAACTGTTTCCAAATTAAATATTTCAATTTAAGAGATGGGACTTTCATAACATATTAATCCATTATGAGTTAATGAACTCATTACTTTTATAGATCTTTTAACTATTCATACTTATATCACGATTACAACATTATGAAAGTCGATCAGTACACAATGATTATTTACATGCGTTTTTCATATATAACTTTTGAAGACTATTCGGAGTTGAAACATAAATACAACAGCTTTGATTATTGACGAAAACAAAAAAATCTAAAACGAGCTCAAAATAAGCTTTGCAAAATCAGTTACTTACTTTTACATTAAAGGAATTATAATATAAATAGTAAATTAGTCACATAGACATTTTAAATTTTAGTTGCCGAGAAGTTGAAACATGTAGTAAAATTGTTTGTTAATTAAGCAAAAACCCATTTCCATAAGTAATTTATTTCCTAATACAGCGATGTATTAGATGTATGGGCGAATATGAAAGTAAAGATAGCAAGACTATTAAGACCATCCAAATATTCCCTGGAATGACCAAATCTTTTCTATACGTGGGTTTTAAATTCCTTGAGCCAGCTCGTCATCAAAAAGATTCGATATTCTTCAAATGAATATCTTTTCTGTGTAGAGTCAACAAATCAGGTCTAATTGGATCGTATTCAAGTGAAACGTTCTATCGGACTGTATAGAAATAGTACATTCTTGTGTCACATTTAAATTTCTGCATTAAATCGCCATTTCAAGGAAGTATAGCGGCATACGTATTGCGTCATCTGCGATAACGATTATGCGTAAAAATCGATATGCAATCATCTGGATCATGAAAGTTACTGATAATCAGTCTAATCCTGTTTTCATACGATCGAAGCTGCATACGTAAAGTTTGGACGTAAACCGAACCTGTCATATGACGTTGTGGAATTTTCAGTTCTAATGTCGAAGTTGCCAATTGGTACGGAAGAACTTCGGTCTAGACTAGTGATGTTGAAGTCACGTTCTGATAACGATGCATTGAAGTTCTGGTGAAACCAAGAATTGGAAACATGTTTGCTATGTTCAGGCACGCGATTTTTAATGTCGCGATGTCGATGATTCGCTGCTTTCAAATTATGGAGGTGTGCACATTTTGCTGTTAATAATAACCTTTCTTGTGATTATTTTTAGGTTAGGAATTAAGTAACGTCTTGATGCGATGGTAAAATTGATATAGGCGTATCAAGCAATTACGTCTCCGCACGAGTTTATTAAATCGTGCCAGAGGGATCATTAACGTGTTATGAAATTAAAATGATTGTGGAATCGAAGGTAGTGTTTAATTGCAATGTATTGTGATACTACTTTTAGGTGAAGTTTATAAAGGAAATAATTTACTCCAATACTAAATACATGCTATTTATGGATAAGGAAACGAATTTATTATCAATTTCCTGCAATAGTATATTTGTAGTAATTACAAATATATTTGTTTCTAGAAAACAATCATTTATATCATACATTTTTTATTTAGTTACGTAATATAAGGCTAAAATGATTTTGTTTAATAATAAGTGGTAAAAGTCATAACCGATCAGTCATTAAGAATTCAAAACAGTTATTGCCTATTTTTATAAAAGCAAAATAAATGTAGTTAATAGCACTATTCGGAAAAGAAAGTTTTTATTAATTAGTGAATTTCAATGTAAAATTTACTGGCACAAGAAAATGTACAACTTCTCTGAATGACGCTCTCTAAATGAAGTTTGTAACGCAGAAATATTTCAAACATCGAAACTTTAAAAAAAATTGTTCCAATTCTTCAGATTTTTACATTTGAAACTTGTCTAAAGAGAAGTTATAGATGGCTTACTATTTGTAAACCTTCTGATTAAAATACACGAATTATACAATATTTGTAATTACTGTAGTTTATGAAGCATATTTAATTAATAAAATTTTAGTTTCATTAGAAGAAAAATTTTTCTTCTTTCGCCATGTTTCATTCAAAAAAGTATTATTATTTACAAAAATAATTGCAAGGAGCGATATTTAGAATATGTTAAACTACTGTGGAAAAAGACAAAAGAAATCGTTGTAGTGGTTTAAAAATATTGTGAATGAAGTTTGAAATCTACGAGAGCAGCATTTAATGTAAAAATTAAGAAGCATACCTTGAAGCTGATAAAAGTAGAATTACAATCCCTAATTAATCCATCGACGGAAAATTCGGCATTAAATTACTATTGTTTAATTGTATAAAAATATGAAAATTTATGCAGTTTGTATATATTATTAATATGCACTATTACTAAATATGTATGTATTTAACATTTACTACATATACTTATTTTGTCTGAGTTTGGAAGTTATTACACAAATTTTTTACATCATAGTAGCAATGAAAGTCTGCCTGTGTACACGAAAGTATGATACGTTTTAATGAAATACTTAGTTAATTTGAAAAACATGCTAAGCATACGTATAACGTACAAAATATTCATATTTTGTGGCTGCAAATCATAGCAATTAACTAAGATATCTATCCCCAGAAAGTTTTGGTGACCCGCATTTCTCTCCACGCCGCAGGTTAATTACACCTAGCGTTGCACTAATTATTCTTAATTGAACTGGTTTATTTTAAAACGGTATTTTATTTAAAGGAAACCTGCTTTTTTTTCAATTAATTTCGTATAAATTTTTTCTTTCTAAAATATGAAATGCGTTTATAACTGGTAGGAAAATGATTAAAATATCTTGTGTGCGGGTTTGAATGAAAATATATAGGACATTTCATTATCCAATTTGTATGGTTCTACATTTTCTAATATCTAAAAGTTACATGAGTGTTCTGAAATCGAATAAAAAATGTTTAAAACCTAGGAATTAATTTAAGTTTTTGTTCTTTTAAATTACATAAAATTTAAGTTTCAAAGTTTGCTAAATATTTCAATTTTATCGAATTAAATGAATTCTTTATTTTCTTGATCTGCTTTTTAATTTGCAATATTTTTTTGTGTTGTTATTAAAATGAAATAAGAGTTAACAAAAAAACAATTCTTTTTTAGTTTTTTAATTGAGAGAAATTATATGATTAAAATTTTGTTCCACTGATTTTAATATACGCTCGTATACAGTTTGATGTCAGATAAACTTTTAGTGTCAGAGTCAGTTCCATATGAGGTGTTTTTAGCTGAAACTACATGAATGACGGAGAAAGGAAATAATGAAAAACTGACCTTGTTATGGTACAAACCATATTGGGCAGTTATTCACGATTCTCATTCTACATTTCAGCCGTAACGCGTGAAAGCATAATGGAACAAATCGTATTAACTTGTTTAATATCCATTCAAATTTATATGTATAAATATTACCTATATATTTTCCAGAATATATGTATAATATATTTTCTGGAATAAATATACATACATATAATGGGCGATTAAAAGCTAATGCTTGCAAGTTAGGATTCAAAATAATTAAAAAGGTAATCAGTAATAAATTTGAAAAGGAAAGGTATTTTTTTCATAACTAATCAATATCATAAACATCGTAAGAATGAATACATGTAATTAGAGTGAATGTTGCTATCTACAGGAATTCTTGTTCTTTACATGGTACATGAATTTTTAAGACTATTTCATGCCGTGTAGGGAACTATGAACATGACCATAGATTATCGAAATTTAAAATGACGATTCGAAACTGGTGTACCGAAATATAAAAAGTTGCTTACTCGAGATAAAGCTGCACTATTATTATCCTTTCAGCAATCGCAAGGACCTTCGAGTAACAAGGTTCAAGTAAACAGGGCAGACTTTTAGACGATTTGTCAAATATACTGGATGCGGTATTTGGAATTTTAAAATAAGATTCCTAATAAGCGACTTAAAACATCCGTAAATTATCTGTAATTAAATAATGTTTCGTAGCGGAATAACGCGTTCTAAAATGGTTAGAATGAAGAGCCAATTCGAAGCGAACAACATGCCAAAAAAGCGAACAACAAAGTGTCACAACACCAATTTTATGTTTTAGTGTAGCATTTTCAGCGTTAGGTCCTTGGTAGAAATCTGTTCAGTTTTTTTGTAAACAGTAAATACATAAACACGGTAAATAACGAAATTGGACAGAAACTGACCAAAAACTGGACAAATATTCTACTAGGGGTTAATTGACCTGAAATGTATAACCTGATTAATAGCCAAAAGCAACCTTGATCGATATTTTTAATCACTACAAAAAATAATATTTTTTTCGGTTATTATAATTAGATGTGATACAAGAATGGGCTCACAAAAGAGCACGGATAAAATTTTCTTCAGAATAAACCACATGACATGCCAGGTTATATGTGCACAACCCTCCAAGCATGGGAAATTCACATGCCAGCAGCTCGTAGAATACACAAGAACGGATATAAAATCCACATTCCAATCATATCGGAATCACATTATCGACTGTTAATTCCACACATATTTGCATGTGAAATTTCCAGAGTCGAGGAATTGTGGACATAAAATGACTTACCAGGTCGATATCACAAGAGAAGTTTTTTCATGCAGTAAGCACTTACGGAAATTAAAAAAACATTGATATTTCTGACTGGCACTCCGATTAAATGACAACATTATTTACCACATGTATGATACATTTTAAAAGTTTAAAATAAAGAGAACCTCAATTCGTTAACTTCGAAGAAAGTTTTTACAGGCCCTTGGAGCCCTATTTCAATAATACCGCATGCTCTAGCCAAATTCCATCACCTTTTAAAAGCACACCAAAATTATTTTGTACCAATTTGAATTCCTTTCGTTAATTTCAATTATACCTAGCTAAATACGGTACTACTATAATATACGGCAAAATAGCAAAAATAAATATCTTCGAGGAAGATTTTAAGACATTTCTTGGTATCTTTGTGTATGTGTCATTTGGAAGGTTCTTTAGTATTATAGTATTTAGTATTTAGTTTATAAGGTGCACATGAGTAACTAAAGGCTGCGCATAGATTTGCCGGTTCTGACATATTATGGATGAATTAAGCTGGTAAGCTTTGACAACACAGTCATAAAAATTTGACCTTTAACATCACATTGTAGTCGAATTATGGTCTGTTAGCTTAGAAGTTTCACCCAATGAAAATGTACTCTCGTTAATGTTTCGCCCGACATAGTAACAATGTGTGTTGATTTTTGTTCTAAATCACATTTATTTGCAAGTCAATTATAATGTGAATTATCACAAAGACCGTAACAAATATTATAATAAAAAATAAAAATACATAAGATATTCATGACAGCGCTTTGCCTAATCGTAGTTCAGAAAAGTGATGGATGATACTTAATAGAAAAGTAATTATATCTAATATTGAATTGGCCAACTTGATTTTTATTGAGAGCAGAGAATTGAGAGAAATTAACTTATGGCGATTAGCCATATGTAATAATATAACAATCGATTGAACCGTAGTTAGAAAAAAAAAACACTCGGAGTATCCCCCCGTGAACTTGAAATTTTTCAACATCATTCTATGGGGATTGAATGCCCAAAATGTTTATTCGTGGATGTTAAAATTATTTAAACGTCACGTCGTTTAAGAAATCCTCATGAAGGTGAAATGATGGACCAATAACTTTTAATAGACCATGGGGATGGTGATTATGAATCCTCGTGATGGTTAGAATAGTCGACAGTTTTCTTAATTTTAGTCGTGTCCAATGCTAACAAAGTTTCGAATAAGACTGACGAGCCCAGCAAGTCTTCTCGATTAAGAAGCAAAGACCAATGCATCACGTGTAATTGAGTTGTTGAAATATTCCAAACATATTTTGAAATATTATTTCTCTCTCTCTTTCTCTTTTCTCCCTTCTCTCTCTCTCTCTTTCTCCCGTCTCTCTCTCATTCTCTCTCTCTCTCTCTATTTATTTCTTTCTATTTTAAAATGTTTACATTCACAACTGTAAATACCCTTACAAATGATTATGAGTTGGTTAGTTTGAACATAAACATGGAACATGACTACGAATATATGGCTTGCCGGTATATTCACACTTCAGATTTTCAGTGTGTTTGGGACCAAATATCTTGAATTAGCTGTAATGTCGTAGGGCAAGACCTAATTCGTGACTTTCTTATGTGTTACAATTTTCAAGACAGGAAAATATTTTCTTCATTTTCTACAGCTTAGCTTTTCAGTCGTCAGAATAAAGATACATTTTAAAAGGAGACGCTTGTAAACGCCTCCTCGTTTTTTATTACGACATCCATAAGATACGATTTTTCAGACTAAGAAAAATTCTCAAATCACCGTGAAAACCCATTCCTGGTCGACAAACTAAAAAAACTACCGTCCTTCTATCACCCATTGCCCTTGTAACTTTCTGCGAAGTATTTAGCACCTATTTAAAAAAATACATAAATAAGTTCGTTATCAGTTACGCAAGGAGTAAATTCTCACTGGAAAGATGCTAAATGTAAGGCCAGGTAACGGGAAGCCAAACAATAAACAAAAGACGCATTAAGAAAAAGTAAAACTAGTCGAGATCAGGTGGACGCGATACGCAGAGATATACGCGATGCGCCGCGGCGCTCTTTGGACCGTGCAAATCAGGTACGTCGCGAATCATTGTCCGAGTTAGCCGCGGAACGCGAAACGTTAACGAACCGTTAAGGATATTGCGCTAAACTTTCAGCCGCCTCGCTTGTGGGCAAAGTCAATGGCGATTCGCAAAAAGACCGGATGCCACAGCTAGTTTCTTCTGCACTTGTGTTTTTGTGTCTATTAAATAGGCGCCAAAATTGTTGGATATTTATTAAATCCAGGCGCCATTTCTTGTGCGGCAATTATTCTAGTTAGAGGCATCGTTTATCGCACAGGGGCAAATAATACTTTCGTTTTTCGTAACCAACGACACGCGCGGAAAAATCTTACCGGCGCGTGCGAGAGAGAACGTAACTGGATATTACTAGTTGCGAGTTTGCACTTAAATGGTAGGCATTGCGGCGCATACTACATGTCCGTAAAGTCACGGGAGCGACAGGGTCCCGCCAGCTGGCAAGCGGAATTCGCTTCTCAAGGTGTTCGATGCACGAGTCAATATATTTGCGCGATCATATTTCTAATCCGCCTGTAACACTCAATTACGTACCGCAAATGTTTAACCTCGTTACTCAATTGACGCGCTAGATAATTAATTGACATGGAATTTAGTGATACGATGTTTACTCACCAAAAATTGTTCTGCAGATTCATTGTAAGTAGGTTAAACAATAACCTATAGTTGATTAACAAAGAGCAACCTAACCTTGTATTAATTAAGGTTATTTACAATGATGGGTTATGTCTACAATAAATGATTCCTCTTCAATTCGTTTTCGGAGGTACCATAGTTGTTACGGACAGAATCGATGTTTTATCGACTGCGGTACCCGGTGTAGGTTTTTTCCACCAAGGTGGTTTTCCCTACGCCATTGCACACCCGAATGGGGGTACCTCTCAAAATGAAGCTGGCCTGTTAGGTAATTATGTAAAAGGCTCTTCGAAATGGTGACGATCTCGATACGATTATTGTAATTCGAATAGTATAATATCGATGTATAATATGACGTAGTAGTCTATTTAAACGTTCGAGAGTTTGAAAAGTCGAACAAAGATGTGAAAAAATGACGATCGGGTTGGGAGAGAACGTTTCGGAACATCGTCGGGTTAGGAAGTCCGCGTCGCGATCGGGTCGTCACCGGTTGATCGCAAATAAATAGTTAATATTTTCTTTCGGCCGATCAAATCGTGTGTTTGATTTAAAGCCCTTCCACCAGTCGTTTACAATCGTGTCCAAACTGTACTTATTAAATTGTTGGATGATGTGCGTGCGGCGAATGGTTAAACTCGGCCAAGTCACCATTCTGGTATTGTTAGATATCTCTAAAGCGTTTGGTTCTCTAAATCACCCATTGATATTAATACTGCCTGCGCGTAATAGGTTTTGATGATCAGGCCTTAATGTGGATCCACTCTCATGTAACTGGACGTTCCCAAACTATTAGGGGTCTCGATGGGGCATATGCTAAGGAACTTTTCACCACTACAGGTGTTCCACAAGGAACTAGTCTTGGCCCGATATTATTTATCATCGTTTTTAATACCTTCTACTGCACTGCCGCGATACATCTCTAGTGTTTGCTGATGGCACGCAATGTTATCTCTCATCGCCTATTAATCGTATTCAACAAACTGTCAAATTGTTGATAAACTGTGAAAACGTAGTCCAAAAACGAGTTAAAAAACAATAGCAGATATGAATCGAGCGAGAAAGCTATGAAATTGTATCGTTTGTATTTTTCTCTTGAAGGAACAACCTTCACTTACATAGAAAACGATGAGTATTACCCCTTGGACTATTCTTTAAAAACATGTTTTTTCGTAATTCTCGACTTTTTTTATATACATCAATATAGTACTCCTGCTACAATGATAATCATCGACGATTGATAACAATCAACTTTTTTATAAAACATTTAATATCTTATAAAAGAACTGCTTTTCTGTCTCATCATGGGGATTAAAATGAGTCTTTCCATGAGCTTCTTTTTTAAGTCGAGATGAATATATTGGAGACGTAACTATACTTTCTGATGTCCATATGAATATATAAGAGGCGTAACTATAATTAGAATCGTCTTCATCGACTTATAGTTCCGTTTATTCTCTACTGGAAACAACGCCTTATCCTCGGATATATGACTTATTTCCGGCTTCGTTGTGTTATGTAATTAATCCAATAAAATTGAATGTGCTAAATTCAATTCATGTCCAAAAATTTAGCGGGCTCACCACCCTTATGCTCTTTCACCGGCATTATAAATTCACATTTGTTTTATACACAGGTTTGATAAAAAATTTCGCGTATGTCATGGGCGTAAATGGAGGAATAGGAGAGAAACCCAGCCATTGCAGTCTGTCATCAATCTGTTTCTTCGCGCCTGGATGCACAGTATATACTATTGTTTCACTGTCAACAAAACGCTTGGTGACGAGTTCTTTATATCAACTTTACTTTTTGCAACATCACTTTATTAGTAGATATAACATCTTTCAGAATATTTAAGCTTACTTATCCATACGTTTCATGTTTTTTTCGTGTTTAAAATCAGTCTGTTATTTGGAAACTGTTGTTTCCAATGCACATTGTTCGCAGTAGCAAGTGTTCGGTCGTCTTGCTAAACTTGAAATTTTGTTTTCCCATGACGATAACAATGTTTGATTAACATGCGAAACTGACTTTTATCCATCGTTCCAAATAAAGTTATGGCAGCAACACTTAACCTTCAATATCTTGTCTACGAGTAAATTTAGTATCCTGACATTTTTTCACTTATGTTTTCAAAACTTTATGACCCACTTGTCTAGTGTAGTATGTATGATACAGATTAATAAAGAAGTTTAACGATTTGTGATTTGTATCTCTCCAGATGCCGACGACGCTTAATGACGAGAAGGATACTAATCTTAATACGAGACCATAATAGCAACATATATTTAGAAAAGAAAATCAAGCTGCTTTTTGACCACTGACTGTTTTTTAAAAGTTTACCTGGATTTTTTGACGAATGATAGTCAGCATTTAGATGTTTATTACTAACTGGATATTAAATACATATTCGATCTTTTCCTTTTATAACTTCGTGGTAAACTTTTATAAAACTACACTTCTTTACAGAAGTAGGACGATGGTCATTATGTTGATATCCATAAAATAATTAAAAAATATATAATCTACAAACGTATAGTTACCGTATATAAATTGTGACCTCTACATATTCTGAAGAGAAACGTCACTTTTTATGAAATACTAACTAAATAATGGTAGATTAAATATCCATACTACCAGAGTTGACTGAAAGTTGACTGTAAGGCGACTATAAGGCAACTGAAGTAAACTATAGTCAACTTTAAATCGATTACAGAAAGTCGAATATGAATCGACTATTGACAGTGGACTTTAAGTCAACTTTAGACAGCCGACTATGAGTAGACTATTTAAAGTCGACTATAAGTTAACTGTCAAGTTGATTGTATGACATGTCAATGACAACGATAACAGTCCACTAATGTAAGTCGTCAAAAAAGTATTCCTTCTCAAACTAAAAAAAGTCGTTTGACAATGGGCTTTCACAGTCAAAATTCGATAAGTCCCTTTCAAAGTCTACTTTAAGTAGACTTCATAGTCGACTATAGTAGACTTTCAGTCAACGTTGGTTGCATGGATTATCTAGTTATGTTTGTCGCCGTCAGGCACGTACGGGACGCTTGCAGATGTGATGTCTCCATCGCGATTTCCTCTAGGAAAATAAGTTTTCATTCATCCAAAAGCATGTCAAATGGCAATCAAAGACTGTATATAGAATGACATGTGCAGAGAGGTGACAGTATTAATTAAATCGATGTCGATGTCTAATATTTTTTCACCGGCTGGGGTGTAAAGTTTACAATTCAAATTACAAATTGAATTTTCGATTTTTCGGTTTTCATCTAATTAACTTAGACAAAGAAAAAAAAGTATAGCAAAGTTATAGAGAAAATGTTCTATATGGTGTAAAGCAAGGAAATAAATAAAAATAAATAAAAATAAAAAATACTACTTTATTTTTATTGTTATAAAAATGTTTTTTTTTTAGTTAGTATTTTTCCATGTGCGGCATTTTCGTGATATAAGTAATCTCCTATTCTGGAATAGTTCACGATATGTAGCCATATAGTAGACTAAATGTCGTCTTCCGCAGTCCAGAATCGGCTTTAAACTTTGACTACAGAGTTGACTAAAAGTCGACTATGATAAACTAAACGATCGTTATCGGCAGTTACCGGGGACATTCTTCGACTAATAGTCGACTATTGGTCGACATTTGGTGAAGTAGGTATCCTTAAACATCGATTGTAAATAATGAAATCCTATTTTAGAAGAGTGAATTAGAAGAGTTCACTCATTCTCAAGGATTACCTTTTACTTCATAAAAGGTACAGATCGAAATTACAAAATTCCAGAGAACTAACATGTCAAAAAGAACTCAATTAAAATATGCTGTCTAAAAATTATTGCTTTTCGGAATTTTGATTTTCGTAAATCTTCACTCCAAGAAATCATGAAATTATAGCGGCTTATTTTGTCAGTACTTTTAAAATTCTTAATATATTGAAATGTTTAAAACCGGTTGTGCTCTTTTAACCCAAGGCTTCGTATCTCTGACCACTATTTAGTAAATAGATTAATATAACTGCAAAACTGCACTTTACATAAAAATGTAACCGAACTTTTAGCGGATATAAAACTCTAAGATAGGTTAATTTAAAATGCAAGTAAGGAATTGTAGCCTTGCTAGACATTCGTTTCGATTACTCTATATATAATAAAACCCTGATCTTTTTTGTATGCTGCCATGAGGTAAGATATTTCGTAAACTAACTCCAGATAAAAAAATGTCTATAAAAAGTATTTCTTCTTAAGATATATCAATACGTATTTACTTCTACTCTAATGTGTTTTATATTTAGTGTTACGTAAATTGATTTAACTGTAAAATTTATAATATCCTAAAGAAAAATGCGGCACAAATGTTTTTATATACCCCACAATGAAAATTCTTGAACATTTTTTTTCACATCATTTCAGGGCATATAAATAATAATAATAAAATTGTATGTATATTGCAAAATAATTACAAAATAAGAAAACGTCTATAGTAATCATCCACAGATATAAATGAAATATTTCTCGCTTATTGATCAAATCAAATAAAATTCTTAAGAAATGCCGGGAATTCAAATTGCGCCGAAATTTAGTAACGCAAGAAAAGATAATCAAACCATTACGAAACAAAAAGAATACACACTTTTATTGACACGCTACATTAAGTTTCTCTCCATATTTACAATTTGCACAGATACAATTTCGTAGACGTACGTAGGCGAAATAATTGGCAGTTGGCTTGACAGCGTATAAGCCGCCAGTTAAATAAAAAACGTGCACTTTTCCACATTGCCGTGCTCCAACAGTGCAAGCAAGTGTGCGAATATCTGACGTGCACCGATTGCTAAGATCAGTGCACGTTTACTTTACATAACCAGTTTGTGCCTATCAGCCGGATTCGATAATGTTATCAATCAGAAATAGTTAACTACGTCAGCCCGAAAAAATTCGAAAAATTTGTCTCGCTTTTTTGTCTGATGTATAAAGACTGTAAACAAAGGTAAAGGTTCCGATAGTACGGCTACAACTTCAATGTCTTAATCTTACACAAGGACTTGTCATTTTAAGTACAGAAACGTGTTGATCTTATTATACAAGACATTTGACTTTCGACCAATCAAAGTATTAGGTAATATGTGTGCTAATATTAAACACAGGTAATATTTCACTGTTATTAATTTTACACATATATTACGTGTCCGTCACGAATTATTTGATTTTTATTTTATTTTTTTATTTTGTGAGATTTGTCTTATGCACTTATCTTGGAACATTTTATTTAGTTAGAAAAGAAAGATTAAGTATCTAAAATCTGGACATTTTGCGAACTTATTTCTACTCTAATTTATTTCAGAAACATGAGTAAGTATAAAAAGTACCTAAATAAAATGTTCACAATATGACTTTGTATTTTTGTAAATTTAACTCTTAGCAACCACCGTAAAAAAAGTAATTCTAATCTAAACTGTAATAAAATGTACGATATTAATATTATTTAGCCTAATAATTTTTTTTCAATACGTTATAAGTGTGCTTTCAAAGTCAAAATTTTCTTTTTAAATGCCTTCTTGCATATCAATTTAGGTATAGACTCTGCTCGTTATTACAAGTATATACACATTTAATTTGGAATATTCCTTTGTTTAATTGTTGTTAATCTATATGATTTGTAGATCTTATTACACTCTCAAATCCTTAAAGTGAAAATTCAAAAATCTCAGCGTATATAAGTGAAATGTCACTATCTAAAAGTGCCGATTTGATCACGATTTGATCGATTTGTTACCAACAGGGGTACAATTGGCACTTGTACACAAAGAAATTTCTGAAGTTTTCATTTTAAGAATTTTATAATAAGATAAATTTGACATCCATGTGAAACGATATTCAATAACAAACAATAAATTAATCGAATAATCGTAGTTATCAAACTTGTTTATGTTTGAACTTATATGTTGCACTATAAAACCGAGTGTCTTATTCGTGGTATCCACACAGCTAAAAGAATTTATTTACTGTAAAGAAGGCTTCTTTAAATATGGCCAACTAAACCATTTCTTAACCTTAAAAAACATTTGTTAAGAGTTAAAATGCATTTACTAATAATAAAGAAATCATTTTATTTAGTAACAAATATATTTTAACTATAAAAATTATTTTATTAGCACTAGGATGCAATGTATTTCTTACTCGAAGCCGTTATCATGATTTAGATGTCAAATGTGTTCGAAGTAAGACACTTGATTTAATCTAGTATATGCATTATACTGGTGACCATTATGGATATAAAAAATAAGTACTGAAACTAACCTAGTAGAAAATCAATCCAGTTTTGGCAAGATTCTATCCAGTTTACATTTTTCCCATATTAAAGGTATAGAAAAACTAGACAATGTAACAAAAAACTGGACAGATTTCTACCAGGGTGATAGGTTCCCTGATAAAGCTCCTATAATTTAAGGCAATCTCAGCTCTTCCCTTTTATCATTGTAAGTGATTTTGTCAGAATAAAAATTAATAATTTCCTGTTTGACAATGTCTGGATAGTATTATTATCATGAGCCTGTCGTCCCCCGGGTTTTTATAAGAAACGGTTTATTTAAATACTAGAAATCATATAACATATTAGTTAATGCATTTTTCAACTACATATTCAGATCAATGTATCTTTCAATAATAAGTGATCAATGAAAAACAAAGCAATAAGTGATTTGCTCAAAGAAAAAGTAATAATATTTAAGAGATCACGAAGGGATGATACAATAAAAAGGAGAGTAAGACAGTGAAAACAGACAATATCGATCAGACATTTCTGTTATGTAAACCTATGTGCAAAGATTCTGTCAGTTTTGGCAGATCTTTTATCCTTTATTTGCATATAAAGTTGAATGGAAAAAAAGAATTATCTGTTAAAAACGACAGGTTCATTGCACACTGAGCACTTAATATTAAGAGAATAATAACTCTACATTAATCGCATTATATATTCATAATTAAGTACAATGTCTTTTGTCTTCTGGAATTATGAAGTGAGACATTAATGGCGACACCGAGCGGAGAAAGTGATAATTGTGTTGTAATGAATTACGCCGGTATTCAATTATATTGGTGATTTAAAAGCCGTCCATCACGAGTTCGTCAATGAATCGCGTTTGTAAATGTAAAGAGGAAGCCGCGGGCAAGGCCGTCTCTGGACCAGTCTTGCCTGAGGCTGTGTACTTGTGAATGAATTGCAGTGACTTGCGGAATTGACTGACTTGTTTAAATCTTCCCTATCCATGCAGTCAGTCAAGTGCATGTCACGTTCTTTTATGGATTTTTGAAAGTTTTACCTTTTATTTGTTACCATTTGCATTGATGTGGTTATCTTATGATTATTATATTGTCTGTTTTATTTATGTGAGTTTCTTTTTTCTGACTTAATTCCAGGTTATTTTTTATTAACATGAAACATATATATTTAAAATCGCGTTAAAAATAAACTTTTCTTCACATTGTATAGTGGATCGAGTAGCGCGAAAAATGGACTAAATTGGCATATTTTCCAAATCCCTAATTATACATCAGACCCCAAGTTTTGAGTATTCAATAGAGTTGTTGAATCATCATCAGCTGACATTAGTAATTATAATAAAATACTAATGTAAAAACTGTCAAGAGTCTTTCAAAGAGGGTATAAATATTCTATTTCTCGAAATATAGGTATAATTTTATGAAAACCGCAGTTATTCTATTTTGATATGCAAATGATTACGCGTTTACATGTCTTCATAAGGAAATACTAACTTTAGATTTTGCGCTATATATCGCGATCGTTTATGAAGCATCGTGAATATTAGCTTGTAACGAAAATGTTAAATACTTTGCAATTTTTGCATGTGTCGACCTCATAATTCGTAAAATTGTATGCTTTACTTGCACACATTAATTACAACTTTACAAAAATAACATATATTCAACTCACAGTAGATATATAGATATATTTGCAACAATACATTTTGAAATTTTCAAATTCATTCTACTAGTTGGTAGTAACCCATTATGTCCTGAATGGACATTTTTTCGTTGCAGTTTTAGGTGGTTGTATTTTGTGTAAAAAAAAGGTCCTCCAAACATTTCCAACCATATCTAATGTAAAATCAAGTGAATTTCCACAATATTTCATTACATTTTTCGAAAAGTGCTACCGTGAAAAACTGTAGGCAAAAAACATTAATTTTTTCAACTGCATTTATTTTTCTCTCGTCTTTTTACATTGAAAACTTTTCAGAATTCCTATTTAAACTACAGAAATAGTGGCCTCTAGACTTGAACTTTTAAAATCGCATGCTGGTATTTTGAAAATAAAGGTGAAAGTTTCTAAAATGGAGACTCACACCTGAAACAATCGTCAAAAAGTTCAGGGATTTTTTATTTGAATATGACAGACTCTCGAAAAAAATCTTGCTGAATAAGTTTTTATAATTGGTCGCAGAAAACGCTGAAATTTTTACAGAATTTTTTCAATACTATTTTACCTTTTCAAAATCCTCAAATTTCATATTGAAATAAAAATATCCCTGAAGTTTTCCACGATTGTTGCAGCCGCTATTTTAGATGCTTTCACCTTATATTTTGAAAATGCCAACATACATATTTTAACGTTCAAGTCTTGAGACCACGATTTCTGATACTTTAAACAGAAAACTGAAACACTTTTAATGTGAAAAGGCGAGATGAACAAAAAATACTGTTGAAAAATCCATGTTCTTTTTTTATTCTGAAAGTTCACTTAATTTTACGTTAGAAATGGTTGCTGGAAAAATTTGTAGGACCATTTTTGACCCAAAATACAACCGCCGAAAGCTGTAGTGCAAAAATATCCATTGTGGACTTAATGGGCTAAGAAACTACACATTCAAAGAAAAACAACAAATAATAAATGAAAGGATCCATGATAACCGTATAAAATTATTTCTAACTCGTGTAAAATTGGTCATACTATATTTTAGAGAAAATGAAAAAGAAACACTTTTGGAAAATAAATCAGTAAAATATAAACTTAACTTAAAGATGAATTTCGTTTCGATAGAAGCGAATTAATCAAACGAATCACTACCGATTTTTCCGAAACTCATTTAGAACGTCTCGAAGTACTCTTGACAGCTCTTATACATTACCACATTTTACTGCACTGACAGAACCAATTCTTTATCCGTTAAAGTGAAATTTTTCGCCAATTGCAGAGCATACCCTTTTTTTGTGCTAATTACCATAGAACTCTTATGTCGACGAGTAAGGACGGCAATAAATTTGAATTCGTTAACTGCAATCGAAAAACATTTTTACTACAGTTTAATGCGTAAAATGATTTCTCTCATCTACGCATGCGACCGCACGCATTTATTCGTCGCAGCATAAATCAGTAAAATTTGCATAGAAAGTGGAGACACGACACTTGCGAAAAATAATGTCGCAGAAGTTTATACTACGCTAGTCGACAAACTTGACTTCAATAATAACATTGTTAAATGTCCGGAAGCGTTATGGTTATCACCTTCAAAATTGCATAAATGCCATTACGATGCCTTTTAGTTTAAATAGTAAAGTTACAACTAAATTGCGTTTCCGTCACAAAACATTTCAATTTACGTGGAAGAAAGTGAAGAAGTCATTGAGACAAATTGCGCAACTCGTAAGATTCGCAATGTGTGGGGCCTTATTTTTTTCACTTTCCAAAGATTTAATGCAAGAAGTTTATGGTGAATTGCCATGGATGTTCCCCTTGATCATTATTATTTAACTACGTTACGTTTTCAACATTTTTAATTTTATTAAATGTCGTAAAAAAATGGAAATTCATTCATATGAGCAAGTGATGAACTACATTACAATAGTAGTTCAACAATCAACACCACCGATTTTGACAATACTGTAAATAAACTTTAAGAATTTATAATATACCTATAACTAAGCAACTCGTTTCAAAATTAATTAGAAACTATAATGTAATATTAAATATTTTTTGAAGCAATTTTTATTTCTAAATTTGTTTGAATTATTAATATTAATACTGGTTTTTATTTGAGATTCGTTTATTTAGTATACTAGAACTGAAATTTATTTAAAAAAATCATTAGTTAAATTTAATTTTAATTAAACATATTAACATTTTAGGTTAGGTTTGAAACTCGTCTATGGTTCATTTGGTTTCTTTGACGCAACTGTCTACGTAAAAAAGTAACGGAATTAAAACTTAATTGAATTGATTCATATTGCATACCATGCAAAACTTCACTTTGCATTGCATAACGTAGTTTTAAATTAAGTTTCATTTACTTTAATTTACATTCGAGAAATCGTCTCCTCTTGCAAATTCTATGCGTGAACGGACTGCAATAATGTGCTATTAGCTTGCATTGATTATCTTGTCGCATTTTTGTACTTCTTAGTATATGTGTTTCGTACAAGTACAATCTCATTCACTCTTCGTACCCGTGAAAAGAAAAATAAAGCAATCGATTCTTAAATGATTCTGTTCTTGAAACATTTGCTTTAATACCTTATAATTATTGATGATTTCTAAATCTTATCTGCTGTAGCACGAGTCTACGTTTTTTCGCCGTAAATAAAGGGTTTGTGAAACGACAATCGACATGCACTTATACAATCACGATGCATTATTATTTTTTCTTCTTATATTTTACTTTAAAATTGATTTTAATTAGAAATTTGTCAACATTAGTTCATGATACGAAAAGAATCATTTAATAACGGAATTTCTAAACCGAGAAGTTCATGAATTTTTAACTTTCTTATAATAAAATACATATACAACAATATGTTAAATATTATATTAAAATTTATATTTATGAAACTAAACGTACAAAAGTAAAGGATAGATAATTGAACCATTATGTTAACTGTATGTAATAAGAAGTGAACAAAAAGAATCAAATTGTTTTGGAAAGGTCCTAATGGCTTTATTACTATCAATTTTTTTTTGGAAAATAAAACCGCTTTAGTTCCGCTGTGAACAATTAAGGATTATGTGGGCATATGCAACCGTATCATAGTAATTTTTAAATTCTTGCGGTTATTATTCCATAAAATTTAATGATATCGATTCGCATGGCATTTATCCTGAACTTGCATGTTGTAATGTTCATTTCCACCGATCAAGTTTCAGAGCATTTATTTTGTTGCGCATGCACCTTAATCGGTACAATCTGAAACGTATAATTGAATCAATATAATTAATGCTAAATAGTGAACTGTATTATAACATTTAAAGTATTTAAAGGACATTTGCTTAGAAGTGCCTTTTTTATTTAGCATTCACAAACTACTCATTTTTTTTTAAAAGCAACGTTTTCTAATATTGAGTTAGAATATATTTCCAATAAATGATTTTAACATCATAGTTTCTTTTCCTTGAGCGCTATAAAAATCATTACATTCTTGAATAGAATAAACCTAAACGGAAACGTTGAAGGAAATCGAAACATTGAAGTTCGCATCTTTGAAATACAATGACAAATGTTCTATTTTTAAATGCTACTTCTCTATTTACTTACTTAATTTCTGATGACGCGATTCTAGTTTAATAGAAACATGATAATTTTTATAATTGGTACGTAAACAAATTTCAAGCAAACCATAAATGGAAATATTCTAACAAATTTAATAAATTTTCCGTATTTGTAAAAGATAAATTTTCATTTTATTATTTATCTTCTTCTGTAATGTTATTATTTAAATATTTTAATTCAAAGATTGTTCCAAGTCGTGAGACAAAATGATCACAGGTAGAGTGGGATAAAATCACTACCATTTAACGATGATCGCGTCACGACATATTGAAGTTCCCTTACATTTCACGTTCAATTGCCACTAAGTCGACAGTTTAATTACTCGCGATCTCGATCTCCAACGTCACTAACTACTTGTAATTGCTAACTAACGGATTTCATTCGATAAATATGTCTTTACGACGAATCGTTGATCCGGTAATTAGAATGAAAATCTAATGTGACAAAAATCATGCATTCGCCGGTCTTGAATAATTTCTGTTGAAATTGTCGCGTACTCTGCTATAGAAAGAGGGACTTTCAAAAATGTGCAAAATATAGTTTTCTATCTAGTTGACTTTTGAATAACAAGATTATATATTCTCTAAAGCTGAAATCAAGCCAAAAACTGATAACGATAGTGTGAAAACTTGGTAGTTAATTGAATTAGTAATAATTTGTACTAATGACGAGTAAAAAACTACTAATTCATTAGTCACATTACTTTATTGATCTGAAATTAGCAATTGGGAATGATTAATATTTTATTACTGCATAAATTGGTTACATTAACATTTTCTGAATGTTTTATAATCTGTTTTGTTGACATAATATTTACGTAGGTGAAATGAGAAATTCTGGAATATTTTCTTTATAAATTTATCTTTAGAAATTAAGATTTCATCTTCATGATTCATGAATGCTTATCACAATTTGAAATTTTTATTTGTAAAAATTCCTTTACTAAATGTTTTGATAAACAAAAAAATATGGTAAACGATTCTGTCCAAAATCTGTCTGTTGTTATCCGGCGTAATTGTACCGTATTTTCCGTTTATTTCCCAATTAACCTCGCACGTCGCTTTTATCACACTTTCGCCCGGAGAACATTACACGTTAAAGCTACTTTCTTCCTTGGAGTACTCTCGCTTCAAAATTTTTCCTTCAGGGCGTTAAGAAACGAACTCGATCGTTTACTCCAGTGTATTATTTTTGTTTTCGGTACTACGTAGACAAAACCAAAGAAAATCAGTTTATAGTACACAATGCTAATGGTGTGATTTTCTATTCGTAACAATAACGTAGTTTTTTTTCGTCCCTTATAGTTTTTTTTAATTTGGAAACTAAAAACAAACGAACTATTTATGCCAATATGGTCGACGATGATAACATGATATTAATACTCAGAAGTTGAGAACTATGATGACTAATATTTGTATCCAATTAAATTATAGGGAAAACGGTAAACGATTCTGACGTCATGAGTAAATTAATTCTGAATTTATTTTGATTTTAGCCTAAACAATGCAAATAATTAATAATATCTCATTAATAATTAATTTGCATTACTACTTCTTATTAGGAATTGGAATTATTGTCATTTAAGATACAATTTAATTCAATGTACATAAAATTTAGAAGCTTAATTTGAAATGCTCCGCAAAACAATTATACTCGCTGTTTAAGTTTATCCATTTCTTGCCGTAATTTAATGATTTTTTTAAGTCATTTTATACAGTAATTTATATTTGATCGCAATTGCCAATTTCTGTTTAGAGCGCTTATAAGAAACTTATAATTATATTTTCATATTGTTAATGTGGGTTGTTATTAACTTTGTTGGTAGTACTGAATTCTCCTAATTTCAAAGCATAATTAATGTATTAAATGTGCAACTTACTTCCTTATTCTTGCTGTAATGTAAATTATACTTTATGGTGGTTTTCTTTTGTATTTATTTCTGATTTATTTTAAGTAGTTACTGGTAAGAAATTAGTTTTTATGAATGCAAAAGGGAATAGAGAATTACATCGTCTATATCGTAAGCTAGACATTAAAAATTAAAAAAATTATTAGTTATAAACTATAATTTTTTAATTTTAAATTTGTTACTATCAATTAAAATTACAAAATTGAAATAGAAGAATTACAATAAGTGACTAGAGTATATTATAAGTACACATTACAAATTATACTGAAAAATGCATTATAACTAATTGGCTATTTTGGTTTTATTAAGTTCGTTAAGTGCAAACCAGAAAACTCTTCAGATGCATCTCGAATTAAATACGGAAGATGAAAGTATGTTCCAGAGAGTTCTGCATTAAGTAGTCACCCAGTTAAAGTAAATACAGATTGAAATTAAAATGTTTTTAAACGCGAATTAGCAGTCAATACCACATTTTTAGCTTTCGATTGTAATTCATGTAAACATTATTTATTATAAAGTTTTAACTTATAGAAAGTACTAATTGATTTGAGTAATCATCTGGTAGGATAAGCAACATAATTTATTAAAAACTTGCTGAATTATAACCAATTTGTATGATGTATATTAAAGTAGGGGAATTTTAATTCACTTCCTATTTTAAAATGTATGATATCAACTTCTTCATTATGAAATAGTTTGACGATTGCAGAATATATCGTTTATTTTAATTTTAATTAACATACTATTTAACTTATTAAGAGTTGGGGACATATTTGTTTAACATAAATCCTCATTACTTGTGCAACGTTAATCTTGGCATTTTCGACTTCCATATGTTTAGGCTAATTATTTAAGTCAAAGATATTTAATTTCCCAGTGAAATAAAATGAATATTCAAAACATTTAAATACTTTATGAGGGTAATGAAATCGATTTCTAGAACTTTATTTCTGTTAGTTCCTTATTTAAATGATAAGTTAATTAAACATCTGTTGTATATATTTCAGAATCTTTTATCTCGTCAAGAATAATAAATGAAATTAACAGATTAGTTGCACTTGCCATAACTTAAAATAAAAACATATTTAATAAATGTGTCGATTAGTTAAACAACCATCGATCAGTATTTAATTAGTAATTGCCTAAACATGCCATAGCTACTATCAAATTTAAGTGAAAGAAACACCAACCTGAAATGATGGAAACACTTTTTTAAATTACTATTTATTTAAGACATTTCTGGAATTTGTGCAAGAATTACGAATGAAAGCTTTATTCACTGAGGACCTTGAATCGTATCAATTCAATTTGAAGTTGCAAATAGTGACGTAAAGATAGTTTCACAAACTTTAGATGTTTTGATACTAACTTCAATGAATGCATGTTCGAATTTTCGGATATGTAATTAGCTTCGTAAATTATTAAATTAAAATTATTTAGTTAATAGCTTGTATGACATTTATTACTTACAGGGGATGATTTTGTAAATACAGAATTTTGTAAAATGAGGTTATAAATGTAATTTATTGTATTTTATAATGCATCGAAAAATAATTCAATTTAATTTCAAATTTAAATTTAAATTTTAATTATTATTTAATCAAATGATATCAGATTGTGTGGTAAAATAATAATTTATTAAAAGTATTTTCTTTTAATATTTCCGTATAGCAAATAAACAAATTACGTATTTGTCTGAAATAAATTTATCATAAACAACTAATTTCCATTAATAATTTCTATTAAATAACGTTCAATCATAAAAATTGATCGGTACAGAAAATTAGTCAAATTCGCTCTTTACAATATACTCCGAAAATTTGTTTCTATTTGTACATGTTTAATTTTTTAATATTTCTTTTTGAATTATCTAAATTTTATGAATTCACGTTTTCAATATATTTGTAGTAATCTATGGTATGCAATTTTTCGTAGCAGTAGTATTAAAATCACCCGTAATCGTGACTCATTTTTTCGCATATTCAACCGGTTGTTGATAAAAATAACGCAAGCTGGTTTCGATTAACTTTAGTTTTTACCAAAAATTACGTACTGTAATAGTTCTCTAGTTATTACTTTTCGAACGTACTTTCACGAATCTCGGCAAGTTCACTCGACAAAATATTTAGTAAATTTAAATAAATGTTGTGTTATATAGCTGGAACTAATTAGTTCATAGTATTGAACCCTACATGTTCTTTTGATAAAATGACAGTCGCATTAACTTAATTTAAGCCAGTTAAGCTTATTTATTTACAGTTACTAAACGTTTAATTTGTTTACAATATTGGTGTCAGATTTTAGTAATAATTCTGGAATATCAATAAAAACTAGTCAAATCTGCTATAATAAATTAAACAAAATATGTAATTTTCATGTAAAGGGTAACTTTTGGACTTTTTTTACAAAATTTCAAATATTGAAACCGCATGTTTCTTAAATCAAGAATTTTAGGAATACATATTCTCTAAATTCCTTGGAGTGAAAACTGAACCACTTTTTCAGAAAGAGTGCAATTTTCACTGTATTAATATAACTGAGTGATATTTCACGCTTCATGGAGTGAAATGGCACTCTTCCTAGAGTGAAATTTTCACTTTTAATAAAAGAGTGGCTCAATTTTCACTACATGGAATTTAGAGAGTACACAGCAAGAAATATCTATGTTGAACTTCTTAAAAATGCTGTAAATTTAAAATACTGTTTCAAAATTACAAATATTTGGTGTCATTTTACAGTATTTGTTATAATTTTTTAATATTTTGATGTAATCCCGCAGTATTTTGTTGTAATTTTATCAAATTTATTAGAAGTTCTGAACAGTATTTCTTACTTAAAGAAGGACGAATCTCATTGACGATGGTATCATCAAAGAACAACTAATCAAGTGCACCAATACAACCTTAACAGATAAAAAAGCTGTTCGGTACACTGCATTGTAAAATTGTCTACGTCTTCGAACGAAAAACGAGCTATTCTGGGGGAAGACCCTTTGAAATTTAACCAAAAACAAGTTTCGTTGGATACGGAAAATATTGGATCACGTCAGGCATTTCGTGATCAAAATTTATGATTTTGAAATACTTTTATAATTATCTAGTATCTCTTGTATGTAATTTAAACGCCAGTCCAGTCATTAGCCCAAAATGAAAGATCCTAAAAACTCGAAATTGTAACAAATTAAAACTATACGTCGCTAAAAGCTGTTTAAAAAAGTTCCAAAAAGGTTGACATCACGTAGCGAAGGGTAACTTTCGGCATGGTTATCAGTAGTAACAGTCACGACTAATTTCGAAAAATAGTAAATTGTAACTTACTCGTCTCATTGTCACTGGTTTCGGTATTCCTCGGATCGGTAGATCGGAACGACGTAAACTTGTCACACGCGTGCTTTTCGGACGAAAAGGGCGACGATGATGCGTACGTGTCGGACAAGTGTCGGCCGACAACTATACCACGGCGCGTTCTAACAGAACTGTTGGAATTGGCGCGTTGCCTCGTGCTCGCTAGTCAGGCTCCGCAGCTGTTTCGAGTCCACAGGAGGGGTGAGTACTCGAGTGGGTACCGCAAAGTTCGCTCTCTTCCGAGCCTCTCTACAGCTATCCCTCTTGCAAGCACTAGTTGCCTAAAGCACAAAAGACAATGGAAACGGATGCTGGACGGTGCCTAACTCTTGCGACCTGGTGATGCGACGTTGGACATCCGTTTGACAACGGCGAGAACCGGACCTCAGACTTATATGTAGGCCGGACGGAGGTCGCTCCCACAAGGAACCGCGTCGAGGGTCAAGGTAACCTTTGCCCTCTCCTATCGGCGAGCGCACGCTGCACCAACCGGGCGAGAGCCTAACCTTGCCGGAGACGACGCACGTCTCCTCCAATTTATTTGGCCCTTTCCGATCTCTACCGCCGCTTTATTTACGATTTTATCCGATACAGAGATTGCAATCGGCGGTGTTTGCTGTTCAAAAGATTTTTATCCATACGCGCCCTTGATCTATTTATCTCCATCGAGTTTCACTGATTTTTGGAGCATTGTCTTAGACCATTCTTATTTGCATTCGCTCAAACCGTTAGGTTGGGTAAATGAATTTGTGGCTAACGGTGCTTAATCGGCACGTTTCTGGTATTTTTATTAAAATGAATCGACACGCCTTTCGTGTATTAGCACACTTCTACTTTCCT
This sequence comes from Trichopria drosophilae, assembly GCA_030407085.1. Lineage (NCBI taxonomy): Eukaryota > Metazoa > Arthropoda > Insecta > Hymenoptera > Diapriidae > Trichopria > Trichopria drosophilae. Next base: position 167,650,136 of record CM059583.1, read on the forward strand.
ATGATTAATTTCGTCAGCGTTTTTCGCCGCCTTGATCGACATTATTTGCTGTGGCTGAGTGTAATTTGTTACAGATCTCTTAAATTTAATGACCCTATGCTGTTATTTTTTAATCTTTACGTTACAAAATATTTCACTAAATATTTATCTAAGTAACATTTGTTTTTAAATTCAGGTTAGTTTATCTATAGTTTATAGATTTGCTTGAGTTTAGTGAGGTAAGCTGTGTCTGAAGTATATCACTACTTGTTTACTTATTTATAAATGAATCTTCAAAATTCGAATGATGTTCTATGCAAAGCATTTTCTCACCCTAATTTATTTTTATTTGGATAATTATTTGTGAGCTACTTTGTTATTATTTTGTAAACTCTGTCTTTTTCCACTTGACACCTGGGTATTTTACCCACGACTTAATAAACACAACTAACTGATTAATTAACTAACTAACTAGTAAAGGTAACTAACTTTTGTTTAGTTACATCATATTTATGCAATTCATTTTAATCCATTTATTACTTAACGATTCATAATTTAATTCACCAAATTGTAAAGTTAAATTACATTCTTCACTCTAAATTTCTTGGAGTGAAATTTTCAATCCAAACCTAAAGTGAGCTCTAAAAAGAGTGAAACACCACTCTAAAAGAATAAGATCAGTCACTCTAATTGAATGAGTGAAGAAATTCACTCGAAATGCTGGAGTGAAAATTAACTCTTTGCGCGGAGTGAAAATTCGCTGTGCGTGGATATTAAATTTCACTCCATATAGAGTGAGTTTTTGTCACTCTGCTTACAATGACATTTTAGAAAAACCTAACGTTAAATTGCTTATTACTAAATTTTAAATTAGTAATTTATTAAATAAATTAAACCCCGACAGATCTAGTGAAGCTCTTGAGTATATTCCAATAATTGAGAAGTTAAAATTAATATTATCTTATCATGAAATATACATATAGTTAAGTTAATTAAAAAAAAATCAAATCAGAAATTTAGCTAAAAAAGTTTGAACATGGTTTTGTCTTTAAAAAAAATGAATTCAATGAAATCAAAAGAATTCCGTATCTGTTTTATTCGCACCCACTCTTCACTACTACATTCAAATATGCCTAAAATTCATTTTATGAAAATATTGATATGGATTATTTTTTATTACAAATTTATAACTTATAAATACATTATTAGATTATAATTTATGAATTTGGGATTTCAAAATTGTATTTCAATTTCACTCCAATTGAAGTGAAAGAATCACTTCACGATGAGTGGTTCACGTTTTTATTTTACATGGAGTGAAATTTCACTCTTGATGAGTGGATCTTATATTATAGTATCTCCATTAAATTGAATTTAGAGAGTGTATTGAATATTCATTTAACCTAAATTTAGATTGGATATAAACAACCAGTTAAAAACTGAAATAACGACGATCATTTTTAATAATAAATTTTTACTTATAACAATTTTAAAACAACTAACTTTTAACTTCCTTCATCATTGCAAATTACAGATTACTGAAACATTTATTGAAATTTACCATTTATTATCTTTTTTTGGTTATACTTAGCGCTAAGTCATTTTTTAATAAATATTAGGTAGAAATCGTGTGAATATATATCTATTTCCTTTTCTAGGAAATCCTGCTAAAGAAATATTTTCTCCATACACGAAAACATTTTTAATGGAACTCAATAACAGTCTGTAGTAAACTATTATGTTCATTCCTATTTGTAGTTGGTTTTACAACACATACTATATTACTATTTCAGCTGATTACGAGTTTGCAATCGGTTTTAAAAAATTAAAAATTGCGGAGCCAATATGGTTGATGAATTTTCAGAAAATCCTGGGGTTCATGAAAAACACGTTTTTACGACCTTAGATTTTTATCATTACACCCACAATTTTTTGGGTATGCTACTCACTAAAATACGGGAACGCAGTTTGAAAGTACTTATCTTAAGAAAATGGGATTAAATATATAAAAATGACTCTATATCATTGATATTATTTTGTTTCAACATACGAATATTTGGGGCATATTTATTTACTTTAACATTGTTTAAAAAGTTTTCATACTATTTATTAATGATTAAATTTAACGTGCCCCATATTTTAACTTATTTAAACAATTGCATAGTCTCAAAATATTAAATATGCTTTCTTAATAATGAAACAAAACAATATCAATGAACATCATATGAAAAACATTTTTTTAACATTTGAATCAGATTTTCCAAATCTATACAGCAGATCCTCTCAAATTTAGAGCATAGATTGCCCAAATGTTTTATCGAGCATTTTATTAAACTTTTCTAACTTCAACTTTCTAATCAACGACTCCATAAATCTCTGAGGAACAAATTTCGTTTTAATTTGGTGCAAAAACGTTGCATTTTGTGTAAAAACATAATTTCTAACGTTAATATCGTGCAGGTTCCAAGGTTCTACTAGTACAAGCCCAGCTATTTTGTGGTTATTAAAATTAATCTTGATTACATACAAAGTTTTTCACACTGCATATAATGATAAAAATATTTTGAAATCATTTCTTATTCTTTATTGTCTTGTCATGAGAACGTCTAGTCGTGGAAATTTTGAGTGATTATAATAAATAATTATTTTTTTTTATAATTTTCACTTCGAGAAATAAAGAGCATTAACAAAATTCTACCTATTCTATAATGTTATGTTATAAATGAAGATATTTTTTATGAATGTTAGTATTTCATATGCAATCAATACATATCTTGAAACGCAAACATTTTACGTATGAGATTTTAATACTGCAAACAGACTCCGTTTTTTATGTATGAAATATTTAGATACAATTTAGGTTACTGGAATAATTTAACACAACAGAAAGAAGAATATTTTAGTTCTGGTTAGTTTGTTAGAGCCATAAATGTTGCAATGCATATGTACGCGAAGAAATTTAAGGTTCTTTGTGTCCTGTTGATTTATAGGTTTGTTATGGGAATATCGTTAATGATTCCTGTCATTTCACTGTGAATACAGTTACTATGAAAGACATACACTTGTAATTTCGTAAACGTAGATGGAGCGCGCATTACCGCGCGAATGGTGTAATAAGCGATATTTTCACTGAAGTCATGTGGATTTCTTTTATGAAATGCCCTAATATTGATATTATACATAGATTATGATATAACATCTTAATATAAGAGAATACGTAGATTATGATATAACATCTTAATATAAGAGAATCTATTAATCTTGAACCTGAATACTATTTGATTACGTCTTTCCTAGATTTTATTACTAGACATATAACCTAATATTTGTCATTTTATTACATAGACTAATAACTACATGCAATAAAATAAATGACCATTTAATACAGCATTATATCATCATAGATATGTTTCATATAGGATTTAACTACTGTTTGGCAATTATAATGAAAGTAACTTTTGCTATTAATTTATTGCTGTTGATAAAAAATATACTAATAGACATCTTTTTTTCGTGAATAAAATAGATGTTAAGATGTGTTAAAAAATTTAGTAATTTATAGAACATTTTTATTTGTGCATAGTGTTAATGAAGAAAGAAAATTATTTTCATTTATTAAACGAATATAGTAAGCAAAAATTATTCAAAATCACATTTATCCGTTTTTATCACATTGAGTTCAAAAACAAAATAGATTTTATTCAGGATAATTTTGGTCAAAAAATGAAATCCTTTTATGAAGCAATTTCTGGAATTTAACATATATATATGCACTCTAAAATTTTGGAGTAAATTTCATATCTCAATTGTACAAAAATATGTGCACGTTTAAGATTTTTCAATGTGGAGTTGCTTTATCGGTTGAAACATTATTCCAACGACAATATTCTATTAATTGCACAGGCCAACAAAATAAGGCCGATCTTCATACCCAGAAACAGGACTATACTTTTTTGAAGGTTTTCGATGCGCTGAATTGAAATGTGTTCACAGAATTATTCTATCACGTCAGGATTTTCAGATATCTTAATATAAAAGTGCAAAAAATAACGTTTTTATCTGTTTTCAGTAAGTTTTTGTGGTGGAAAGAAATGTTTGTTCAGAATTTGGCAAATTAAAATGCCCTGTTAGTAATTCCGATTCTTTCTCATCGAATTATGGATGTTTGATAAAGAGCGATTATAATGTTCGTTTTTTGCACTTTTAGGATATTTCAAAATCTTGACGTGATAGAGCAATTCTGGCGAATTCCTTTTAATCCGTTTTTGCCAAATGGCAAACACAAATATTGTTCCGCCACAAATACTTATTGAAAATGGGTAAAAACGGTGTTTTGTGCACTCTTAGGTTAGGATATCGCAAGATCTTATCGTAATGGAACAATTCTGAGCAAGAAGGTCGGCCTCATTTTCTTGATTATTTTCGTATATTTACACATTTACTAAATACTTCCTTGACTTCGGTAACTCGAGAAAAAATCGTCTCAAAACGTCTAATAACGCACTGTAATGATGATAAATAGCACATTATTCTAAAAAAATTAGCGAAATCCATAAAAATGTCGAAAAAAGTAAATATAAACTTATAACATATATACAAAAATCGTGGAAGATATTAGATTCTAAAAGTGACTTGTAATAATGTCTTTGGCAGAATTAAATTTATCTTTAAACCTTAAACTAAACAATTTACTAACTTTATCTTAAAGATTGCCCTACTGTATCACTATAAGTAAAATGAGTAAAACAATGTTACTCAACTTGCACGGTGAATACTACAATAAGAAATGTGGTAGTTAATCAATGATTTTATTAACTGATAACCAATGTTGTTAAATTAAATTACTCCAAATTTAAGAGATTTAAGAGATTATAATGCGATAATGTATAATTTTCGAACCCTTTCTCTTATTTGCCCTCAAACTCATACATAACATACATTTTCTTCGTTTTCAGGTGCACAATGTGAATTCCGAGTATTTTAACTTATGCAATTATGCTTTTGAATTTGCCGATCGCCACACAGTGCTACACGGGTCTTGTAAAAGTAGAGAATTTTAATTGTGCATTTCAAAATGATCAACATTCAAATTCTGTTTATATCGCGTAAGCCATTGATCAAATTAATAAAGGTTTATTGCCAAATTAGTAAAATACTTAGATGTTTTAGTCATATTTATGAAGATTTTTAAATGATGACAATATAAGACTATAGGTCTACAGTATCAACATAAAGAAAATTCCAACACGAATAATTTGTAAGTTATAAAAGGAACATATAATAAATGTTACCGAATACTGAAGAATAGTTTAAAACAGATAACACGAAAATAAAATCATCGAATATATTTCTTTATATATTCAATTCAACCGTATGATTAAATGACAATTACAAAATCTATTGTATGAATTACGAAATTCATAAAAAAATGCACATTTATTCGAGTTCTTTAATAGTATAATTTATTTCTTTTGAAATTTATTAAACTACCCCAGAAACATAAAATTGTGCAACTTTTCGTATATTATGTGTGACCGTATTGAATTTATATTGACTAATTGAAACCCAAGGTTGCACCTGATCAAAATAAAATCTTCAATTCGATCAAGTGATTTATACGTATTGCATAAAACATATGTGACGTTGGTTTTCTGCTTAAGGAAGTAAAGTCTACTTAATATACATCCTGAAACACGTCCAGGGGACTTCACAACCTGTTCTATTAAAGCGAGAAGACCTCTTCGATAATAAATATCAGACAATCGTCACATCTTTGAACAGGAAGTTCTTCGCCTCCTTTGTTTCTAGTATAAAAAAATATTACGAGGGGCAGAGTTTCTATAATAGATTCAAGAGCAAATGTTAAGAGTATTTCAGAGAAGGAAGTCACTGTCAAGACCTTGTCAGACAATAAAAACTCTCCTGTAAATCGTTTCGCGATAATACGGAGGAGCATTATTAAACTTCAAACGTAATTTCTGCAGATGATTACTCAGCATTGGTACAAACGAATCTGTACCCACTACTTCACTTATATCTTTCAAAGTCTAGGTTCATAAAAGATAATTCATTTCCTATAAATCTAGTCAATGCCAATAATATTATCTCGCACTGTAAGGCACTTTCACAAAGTCCAAATCCCCGACATGAAGTGATTACAAGAGTAAATTCTGCTAACTCATCAATATAAATAATTGATTGTGTTTCATTTCTATTTTCTGCATTCGACTGCAGTTATTATAAAGAAGAATTTATTATGCAATTCGAAAGTGCAATTTGTACAATTTTAGTTTAAATTTTAAAATTTACTTAATAATATTAATTACGATAGGAATGAAGACGAATTAATATATTTCGTATCCATTTTGATATGCTTTTCGATTTTTCATTACAGCATTTTCAATATAACGTTTCATCCAAAAAGTGAGTAGAAAGAAAAGGATTTTTAGAAACATATTAAAAACTGTCATGTATTTAGCCATAATAATGTAATTTACAATTGAAATTTAAGCTATTACTTTACATCCAAACATTTCTCGGGGTTACTGTAAATGCAATAAGTCAATTTTAAAGTACATTTAAGATGTTATGAGAAATCGTTTTTCGAAAAGTATTTACATTTTTTGAAATTTTGAAATTTTGAAATTTACTCTAAAGGAGTAGAATGTAGTATCATATACTTTATTATACCGAGGTCATCTTGGAGGATTAATGAGGTTTTAAACAAAATATCTAAGAATAAATCATATTAAAATAATCTAAAAATAAATAAATATTTAAGAAGAAATAATTTCTTCATCTGTTTTAATAAAATTATTATTAATTGAAATGAATAGTCTTCATTACGAGCACAGAATTCTAAACACTATCTCTGAAAAGATTTAAGTACACTGTTTAGCACATTTTAATCAAATTTATTCCTGTATCAGAAGTTTTTCTTCATAACGGGTTTTTCTAGTGATTTGAACGTAGATGTTGGGACATTTTTCGATAAAAATATCCGTTCATTTTAGAATAATAGGTATTAGTGAAAGAGGACTACCAAGGCGATAATCTGTAGATGTGTGGCAATTCCCGGTTAGCTATGCGCAATATTTGTGCTCTTGCAGCAAATCTGATCTATGTGTAATCCCCGTAAATCGTGCAACAAATGAAACGTCCTTGAAAGGCTCACGTGCGCCCGTGAAACTTATTCAGATATTGTTACAATCAATGGTTAACAAACGATAATACACGTGTGTTATTAATATTTTAATTTTATTCACACGTAATATGTTGTGCAACAATGAGCGACAAGAAATCGATCGTAGTTGTCAATGTCCTGATTCATTAAAAAAGTGGTAATCGTTTCGTCGTACGCAAAAATTAGTATACTAATCGAGTTTCGGATGATATCATTCATTGAGGAATACTACCGTTTATGCTGAATATATTTTCGTTTGACGTCAGACTCACAATTTTTCAATTCTATTTACATAATTCTCTGGTAAGAATACATCACTATGTCATTGTTCAGACCTTGTTATACAAGTCTTACTCGCTTGCAATCTTCGTAGTACTATTATTGAATAATGTAAACTCGAGTTCGCAAATTGTTATGTTGTTTAATGTACACTTATTTATTTCGCAATTTAATCTGTCAAATACAATTATCATATGGAACAATGTTATTGGTCTGGATATAAACAATATAATGTTATTGACAATATGGTATCATCCCTCGGCAATCTATTATAAATCTTTAAGACGGTACATGTATAGGTGTGAATATATGATATAGAATAATAAAATTCTTTGGTTTAGATTAGGTTAAGTTGGAGTAGTTTCGGCTAAGTTGGGTTTGCGAAGTTAGATTAGGTTTAGTTAGTGTAGGCGGGGATAAATTAAGTTGAATTATATTATTAGGTTAATCTTCAAGAGATCATTGTGGAGCCATTGCACATTAGACGTACTAAGTTTCCTTAGACACTGAAGGATACATGGTCAAATCCACAGAACTTTTGGATCCCCCTTCGCATACGTGTTTCTGTACCCTCTAGGAGAAATAATCTATACTTGTGGAACTTTTTTTTTTGCGGACCGTTTTAATGTGTATGAAATACATAGGTATTTTTAACAATTTTGAATTTATTTTCCCTAAATTATTAATTACATTTTCTGAAGTAATACAAACAAAATACAAGAATTATTTGCGGCCCTCATAATTTCTGTGAATAAATGATCGCATGATGGACTGCCAGACATTAACAAACATGTATTAGATGTGCTCCACGATAATGTCAAATTTTTTATGGTTGCACGAATTTTATTATTTATTTGAACTTTATCTTGTCATGGATGTACAATGAGCAAATACTCGTAATATGACTAGATTTCTTCATTGTTATCTTAGTAATAAAAAGCATCTATTATTTTGTTGGGTTATTGCAGGCCGCAATCATGAAACAGCAAAATATGAATAAAATGTGAATTTCACAAAAAGTTATTTCATGCCAAAAGGATGCTGAAATCTTATAATAAACTTTGCTCACATCAATGTGACTTATAATAATGTTTTCTTGTATGTGCAGTTACAAGTTAAAAGTCAGGCCCTTAATCTCGGGGCCATGTGTTTAGCATAAGGGAGATTTAAACAAAATTTGATTATTAAAATTTTGACTGCCTCTTGCTTTTACATAAAAATACTTTGGTACGCTTTTTTTATACAAATGTTGTTAATAAAGGTCTTTGTAGTAATACGAAATAAGTATATTTTTTAAGCATTCCTAAAGCCTTAATAATTATGGAATTTTGGGTATTTCACAAAAATGAACAGTTCTGTGGATTCGCCCATATGCATGCATCATAATCCACATCTGAATTCATTTTAATGTGCTTGCTAGTTATATTGAGGTTTAAGTATGTATAAAATTATCAAAATAAAACCGGATTTTGTGTAATTAAATTAGGTAGCCTTTTTGTAAGAATATATTGCGCTACAATATTTTTGCCAAACAAAATTTTTCTTCACATTTAAGTGCTTTCCGTGCAATTATTCAAATATTTACTTGAAAGTAGAAACAATTCTTTGAGAATAAGAATTTGAAAATTAATACTTCATTTTAATATTTGTTATTTGACATTTTTAAGAGTATTGAAAGAAGGGAATAGTAGGAAATAACCTCGACTTATATAGTCCTAAAAGTATTGTTTTAAATTCGTTGACTTTGCTGAAATCGAAATTATAATATATTGCTTTTTTAATTTTCTGAAAAAGAACATTTACAGAAATAAACTATACATTATCATTTTTTCAGAACAAAGTAGAAGAGAAACTATGCAGGTCTATATTTCTTATAACATCGACTTTTATTGAACAAGAATCTCGTTACTCGGTATTAATTATTACAAGCGTTTGAGTCAAGTTCACGATACTTCAATAACTTCGCAATGAAACGTTTTGTGTATTCATCCTCGAAGTTTAATCAACCTGATCATATGATTACAGAGTAGTATGGATTTAAAACTATTGAAAAAGAATTTAATCGTTCATGGTCGATTGATTGGGAATTAGGTTGTTCCGCTGGACCGACAGCCCCGTCAAAAAAAGTTATGCCGCGTGTATTACATTATTTTAGATCGGAATATTTCTTAGAGAAGAATCATTTAAATATCGAGCAAAAGTTTATATCCTTCATAAATTGCAGTTAATTTATAAGCATTTATCTTATTTCTAATGATCTTGTACAAAACAAATAAATACTACAAAAACCGTCAAATAACTGGTGCAAAAGGCGAGCTTATATATTTGTTGCCGCATATTTAAAATACAGAAAACGCGAACAAGATATATTTTTTGAAACATTTACAATATTAAATTTTTATTAGTTATAATAATAATGTTTTTATTGAACAGAAATAAAATGAATTACATAATTGCTCAAAGGACGAGAATACAGCACCTTTTACTACTTTGCAGCATAAGTCGTTAGTATTACATAAGATGATTATTTTTTAACAATAAATATTATAATAGTAATATTAAGATTTAAATTGGTTTTAACAATTATCTAAGTATTTTACTTCATAATTCAATAAATTTTATGATGACTCCGAAGAGATGTACAACATCAAGATCTGAATATTGTATGTCTGTTTGCATTTGAAATGTGGATATTACTTATAACACGAAATTATATAATTTAATCATATGTTTATCAATCTTTAGATAAATACACACGGAAAAATCGGAAGTAAAATAGACTGGTGCAGTAAAATTTACTCAACCCCGTTTGAAGCAAAGTTTATAAAATTTCTCATTAAATAGAATTTCAGAATTAAAAAAAGTACCTCTCAAAAGCCATTTGATTCAAAATTTAAAAAAAAAAAACATGCAGATATTATTAATTTTAATTGAAAAAAAAAACATTTAGCGTAGTATTAGCAACAAAAATTACACAGGTCAAAGATAGTTTTTATGTTCAATTGTGAAGGTGATTCCTCAATTTTCCTCAATTCCTTTTTTTGCGCAGGTTCCGAATCTGGATCAGAATTGTCCCATTATATCAGGATTTTAAGATATTTGACGTTATGTAGCTTAAAAATGTCGTGTTTGGTTACTTTTGATGCATGTACTGTTGTCACAAAATTTGTAGTATTTTTAGTTAGATCATGTAGTACTATTCGTAGTCTTTAATTTGAAAGTCGACGAGTTTTTTTTCCAAGTTACACCAATTTGCTCCGTGTAAGTAAATTTTGAAAACTTATTCGAACATTAAACAAGATTTACATATTTTAATATAATAGATATTTACCAAGGTTTAAGTAAATTTATTTACGGTATCACAATTTTTTCAGTATACATTCAATTTAAAAAGCAAACCATAAACAATTCTACATTACTCGTGGTTTTATGAAAACTGATCCCGATAGACAATACAGTATCTCTAAACTTTCTTTGCACTGTCATTGACGTTGACTAAAGTGTACCCGATCGAAAATTTATACAGGTTGGATATTACAATTTGAATATAAATTCCAGTCCTAATCAGATGGCCTAGGCTCTGATATTCTTTTGCGCTTTTTCTGGTAAATCTCTTTAAGATCACTTGATGTTTCTGTATATATGATATTACCTGGTGGCTGAGGTTATGATAGTTACTGAAATATCAGTTACTATGAAGGGTAGTAAATTAATAGAAGAAAGACAACTGAAATCTGGTATTGAAGTACGTAAATTGACTGAAAGTAAGATATAATGTAAATAAGACCACTTAGGCAAGGGCAGACTTATTAAAGATGTAGTCATTTTAAGTTGTATTAATTTACGGTGTTAACGACAAAAATGAAAATTGCGTAATATTTGGCATCTTAATTTCACGATCGGGAAAATGTGCCTTTTATAGTGTCAATATATTTCATTCATATAATATACACTTATTGTGCGTTAATGGGGCCTTCTAATGTGAATGTCCAAAAAATACTTTTTTTCCTCGTGAACTACTGCGTATAATGGATAAAATATTAACATAACCCTTACAGGTATAATGCAATAAAACAACAAAATTTTATTTTGATGGTCCAAAAAACATTTATTCATTAATAAAATACAGTTAAACCTTAAAAATAAACAGTTGTCTACTAGCGCTCTCTTCTAGCTCTCCAGATGTTCTAAAGCAAGAAACGGAAGAATATTATTCTATGTTCTGGACCCTATATTCGGTACCTAACATTTTTTTTTAAAAGTGAACAAAATAGCGGTGATTCTCGGAAGGGAAAAAAATACACTTTTCTACATCATAAATCAAGGAGATTATAGGTTAGAAATAAGTTGTTAACAATTTGATACGGACATTCAATTTCCAAGTCGATACGCTCGACCGTTCTTGAGAAATCATCTTCCCTAAGTGCAAAAATAGTGTTTCGAGAAAAATGCGCTTCAAGTTTTTCAAGTTGCGAAATCAAAGAAAAAATACCGTTTCACCTAACGAGCAATACCCTACATAATGCCTTTTGAACAAAAAGTTCATAAACTATCAAACAAAAATATTACGATACAAAAAAACGATTTTTCCAACCTGTCACATTAGAATGCCCCCTTAAGTTTAACAACTTTTCTATGTATGAAGCATGATGCGTTGAAAAATGTAAGTAATATGGTTATTTAATCGGTATTAGTATATTATGAGGATTCATTACTGATATAATTAATTTAAGTAGTGTCCATACTGTTATATTACATAAATGCAATATACGTATGCATTAAATGACGAACTGCATTAAATAATAACATTTTAAATAATGATCGTGGACTGGTAATTCCTGTTTACATTAATCTGTTCTGCCAAATAATTTTAAAAACTGGTAATTTTATATCCGCATAAACTGACAAACTATGAGAATACTTGATGATTACTAATGATTTTAAAGTTATGACATAATTGCATTCATTAGCTCGTCATGACCGTTCGAATACTCGGCATGCAATTCCGCTTGCGGCCAATGACATCATTGAAAAGAAATATTTATATCCGTATAAACAATATTTGTAAAAATAAATCACTAAAAGCACAGCAACTGAAATTCACCTATAACTCAAACATTATGTCATCTTGAGTTAAAATTATTAATATTTTATAAAAAAGTAATGTTAATTTTTTATTTTATTGACAATTATTAACCAATGTTTGTACCAGAAGTTTTAATGGCTGTCGAAATCTGAGTTTTGGTAATAAATAATTTGCTAATTTGCCACCCCCGTTCAACCCGCGAAAGAAGGAGTTCTACGCGTCTTCGCCGGAAGTGAACAGTCACTCAGCTTCCGTTTTCAGTAAGATTCAGTTCACGGGCACCGGCACGTGACGCATCTCGCTAATTGTTGGTTTATTACGGAAGGCGGTGCCATATCCATTCACGGCGCAATTAGAAATACGAATGCACCTTTTACGAGGCTGCGGCTCAGTCACCTTCAGGCATGGTTCATTAAACCATTTTCTCTTGCGAACCTCGTTGTCAATGATATTCTTTTCGGCCCCAGGGTATATCGAAATTCACTTCCGCAATGCAGAAGGGTTTTTAATGTCCGACTCAATAATATATGATTTTAAAATGATTTGTAAACATATTCGAATTTAAACATTTATGCTAAAAGTAGTACTAATCATAAGCGTAAAATTTGATGAAATGGAAACGAGATGTTTCAAAATACTATATTACGTTTTCGACGTAATTCGAGTAAAACTTTTGGTACGGCACTGATCAGGTCCTGTTCCGATTTCTTAAATATTATTTCAGACTGTTATGAGAACCTGAGTAAGAATGTATCGATTACACGGATCTGAACTGAGCACAGCCATCCTGATATCCGATCCTGTAGCAGGTTCGTCTCTTAGTACAACTCAAACATGACTATATCATCCGGGTCGTAATGCTTGACTTTCTAACCTATACACGCTGTATTACATCAAAGATACAAACAATCTTGCAAATGAATAGAATATGATGTAATAAATGAAGAGGAGAATCAATACAAACTTTTATATACAAAAAATTCACCGTTACATTAATGTCTTCTTTTGATACACAAACAAGTCCATGAGAATATTCGAAAATCGCGTTATTCTTCTTTTACCAGCATAATTGACCTAAAGTGTAAATTAAAAATTGTTGGTCCAAAGTTTGATGCAAATTTAAGGTCTCAAAATGAATGTACACCGTATCTACCGAAATAATTTCAATAATTTTACAACAATTAAGAAAAGTTATCCAATGTTGACTGAAGTTATGCATTCTGTGTTTATAGGTTAGAAACAGGTTCTATATTTTTTTCTAAACTGGTTCATTAACTGGATTATAGCAGGGAATCATTTTTCTTATATCCAAAAATTATCGCATTTACACTGGTAAAAAGTCGTGTCATTTAACTGTTAAAGGTATATTTATACCGACTACTAGATGTTTTAAAAATCGTTGTCCTTTAACCTGTATAAGAAATATTTTTGTCCCTATATGTAAAAGACACTTGTCTCAATGTGTTGAAAGCTAAACGGGTTGAAAATTCGATGCTAGGCATTTGGGAACATCTATTTATAGCCCAAAAAATGCTCTTGTGCCACCAGTAATTGTCAATTCAAATAGGATTTTCCCGGAAAATCGAAATATGTATGCCCAAATATTGAATTGGGCCGAGTCCAATCCATCAAATTTCTGTTGGGCCATGCAATGTTTCATTTACTCTTTTAATGAAATATTTTCAGCTAACCAAGAAAAATTTTCTGTAAGTTCAGGAAAATATACTAGCCTAGAAAGAAAATTTATTATTTTCATAGAAATGTTTCTCGATATTGGATATTTCTACAGTACCTAATATTACCCAACAGTTCAAGTAACTTTGGAAAGAATTCTAGCAACAACTTTGAAATTTACTGTAACAATGATAGAATGTAAGGTATTAAAATATATGTCTATTTAAGTAATAACCGCGTCTATATATTATCAACAATTCTAAACTGTTAAGATATAACTTGCATTTTTTCGTGAAACTGTGTTATAACGCAGAAATCATTCAAAATCCTTTTGAGTCATTACCTTACTTCCTTATTTGATAGAAATTTTGGGATTTAAAGCAATACTTACATTTCTCTTTCCTACCTGTAGACATTCAGATTGGGTTCAATACAGCCAGTCAATGATTTGACAGTTCTTCAAATTTTTATGAAATTTGTTACTTTGGTGTATTCCTGATTACGAATAAGATATCTACACAAAGATATTTCTGACGTGGCTGTTTAAAATATGTTACAGTAAGGTATTTTTATAACACGAACTAATTTTTAATATATTTTGTGGTTCAATAATTCATTTACAATCTGAAGAATGAAATGATTAGCATTAGAATATCGGAAATCTATTAGTATAGAATGAAGACGTTCACTATGCCCACAAGTATAATATAACCTTATATCTAAAATGACGTTGTGACATAAAAGTCAACATCATGAAGTATGATCAGACGTCCTCGTACGGTATTAGATTTATCCGACATTACTGCCCTACACCTTCAACATTAGTATTAAAAATAATCATATTTCAACATAGTTTATATCATTATTATCATCATTATCCCACACATTTAATATAGTTAAAATAACGAATAGTATATATATGAATCGCGTACGCTCTCACACAGCCTTCATATACAATATCGTTACTGCAGCATTGTAATCGTAATTTCAACTGTTTCTTTTTTGTAAAGTGTCCTTCTTCAATTCATTGTACTTGTAGAAACTTTCGAAAAATGACTTTATACTACTTGATTTTTATAATTTACAATAATTTTAACTCCACGTAATTACTAAAATCGCATAAAGTAAAAATATCTGACCTCTGTTTTCGACCAATTAAAAGAATTGGAAATATACGTTGTTCGGAGATAATTCTGTACGTTACTTCCTTATTTGCAGATGGTCATTTTATAAATAACAACTTCCTTAAACCTAGAGGTCATATGTAGTTTTCAAATTAATTCAATCATCAGTTCTGGTGTATGTGGGCATGAATTATGAATATATTTATTCCATATAATATTTAATTTTTTCTCGATATGTACATTGTGTTCAATAATTTATTTCTTAATCATTAATTGGATTTAATATTTTGCAGTATTCATAAATCAATTATATGTTGTTAGCTTAACTACGCGATTTTAAATATATTTATAATATCGCCCCTGGTAAAGAACTAGAAGCGCCCCACCAGACAACAGTTTCGGAAAGAAATCCTACATCATATCATTATTTCTGTTTTACCAACACTGCAGAATGAGGTTACGTTCAATCACTATCATGGGCCATGCGAACGGCATAGTTGGAACACCACATTTGAAATTTGTTAGTTACACTTAGCGTTGACCAGGCTTTTATTGTAACACATAATATAATTTCGCACAGTGGCTCATTGCTTACTCATCAGTATCTACTATATCTTCATGAATTTTAGTTTTTAGTATTAAGAGAGTATCTGCTTCACCATAACTATTCTGTTCAAGATGTCATTTGAAATGATGAAACCTAAATATTTAATCTTTAATCCTGGTAATTTGATTTGCAACACTTCCATCTGATATCATTATTACATTATTGCGGAAATTGGGAGTATAATTCGTTTTTATTTAATTTGTAAAAAGGAAAAGAAGAAATTATTTATATTACATCCAATATTACTAATAAATTCACTGACTAAACAAGGATAATCAAACATGGGATTTAGTACAAAGATCAATATACTAATTACACATAATAAATGCATTTTTCTGAAACTTGTATACGATTTGTAAACCGAGCAGAATAATACGCGTAATTATTTAAAAACAAAATTATTATTTGGGTATGAGGTAGGCGACACTATTGTTTGTACACTTTACAATCGATGAAAACTGCTTTCGCGATAGTTGCCGAATTGCGACTGACTGACAAAGTTGGTGACCAACTAGTGCTAACTGACGACTCATGAATGACTGATTCAAGGAGTTTTCGAGAAAATTCCAAAAAATAAACGTAAGACTCACATCATTTAATGTCAGTAAAAAACAAGCTCGTTTGCACAATCATACCGAATTGTATATCCATAAAACGAAAAATATTATTGTCTTCGAATTTGAATAAAAATATGTGAAGAATCAGAAAAATCAGAATTATTTTCATAGTTCTTGGATTCATCTGTCATAGTATAGTAATGATTTTTTACGACCCTTCTGGCAATTATTTATTTTTTTTTCAATGAGGCCAAAATTTGAGGAATTTCATCAACCAAAAACCTTCTGATTACCTGCCTAAAGCCCTATAAGCTACGTATCCTCTCTATTGTATCTTCGTTCATCATACGGTATTTGTATTGGTATGATATTGTTACTTATTTATTAGTAAAAATATTACTAATAATTTTAATGGAATTAGTATTATTTATTAAAAAGTAGCTTCTTTTTCAAAAGGAATAATTACAAATTTCGTTTGTCACATTTCAACATGTATTTTAATGACTACTGCCAAATTACTTGTTTAAACAAAGAATGTAAGTTTAAAAAAAAATAAATATTACACACGTTGTTGTGCAGAATATCTGAACCCTATCGGTTACGTAAAAAGCAAACAAATTTAAAATTTTGCAAGGGTAGTAGCCGTTTATCATTTTTCACTAAAAATTCAAAAGTAAATTTTCTGTAAAAATGTGCAAGTCATGTTAGCCCGAATATAAAAACTATATAATACATTTCACTATTGCAATAAATTGCCCTATTTTCATATTACTTTTTCTATTCTTTAGTAAAATTTATTGCAAGAAATAGATAAAATTGTTTAAATAATATGAATATGAAGAGGGCTGCAGGTTTATCATTCTAGTTGTAAAAATTAAATGTGTTTTACGATTTCTCTCAGTGAATAATTCATAGACAAAGCAAATTCGAAGACTGTGATAATAAGAACTTTGGATTGGTTTACTATATAAATAATACTTTTAAACGTATATTACGTACTAAGAAGCATTGCTTAACTAGGGGCAATCCATAATTTGAATTACTACAAGACCCTTACCCTTTGGTGTATGCGTATTCGTTGCACCCATTAAAATAAGGCCGAAACCAGGGAATTTCTTGAACGTGTTTGTCGTTATATATTGCCATATATTTATCATATATATATATATATTTCCAATATATTTCCTTATATCATAACCAAGGTTACGGATAATGCTTTAGTATATTGACCAAGACCAAGACCAATATTACATCTGAAATGTCAAGGTATTGCACGCATGATTAGCAATGGTGCACATTTCTGTAACTTACATTGAACAATGGAGACACAATGATTTCCTAATTCTATAACATTAGGTAAAAAGCAAATATTTCGAAGCTTAAAAAATGTTAAAAAAATATATCGAACTGTATAGCTTCTTAATAACAAGTAATAGGAGATTGGAATGACATCAATTTTCTGATTTTACTTGAGCCATCTCGTCGGACATTTTTTAGCTGAATCATATTTCCTCTTGGTCTTTGCTTGGATGTTTATGCTGTCACTAAAGTTTTACGAGTAACGGTAATCTCAATTAACGCATACGAGCATGGAAACTTAGTACTAATAGTTAACTTAATTACGGAACTAATTATCCATGAACTTGTGGAACCAATTGAGAGTTAGCGCCACATAACTGTCAATTGCTCCTTGGTGAGCTATTTTAATCAATGTAAGTAAAGTATAGGCATTTGTTAAACGTTATCATGATATTTATAAATCTGGCTTTTTAATGAATTCATCGTGCAAAAAAAACAAATGGTGTATTCATATGGGCGATCTCGAGACCGATTTGAATAAATGAAAGTTCGTGTTTGATGAATTTCCGGGTAGAAAATTTCCAGAAAGTTTCAGTTTCAATCAGCAAGCTGTAGACAAAATATTTGTTTTTTTATTCATGGTTATGCAAACTTAAACAAAAATATTAGTTCTAAATAAATTACCATGAATTACATATTTCTCAGTTGAATGCAAAATTAAATATTTTAAATAAAATCTAGAAAATAAAACTATTTAAAAGCTTTGAAGATATTGAGAACTTGTAATTGTATTTAAAAATGCTTTTACATAGGAATTTTAACATTTTGTTAATAACTTTGTAAAACTTTATTTTGTTTTCTAATTAAATCGTCAATTAATAAACTATTCTGTTGTGGTAGATAATAACAAAAAATTATAGTATAACAATTTAAGTATACAGTTGCATTAGCATCCATTACCTGCCCGAATTTTTAATGAAGTGCACCAGGTCAGATCCAAACTTGCACCCAGTTTCTATCGGGGTCCAATCGGGCCAATTCTTTCTGTATAGTTTATTTTAAGTACTCAAGGTTTTGCTATTTTGAAAAATGAAAAATGTGACATGTGTGATCGTTAAAAAACATATATAGCCATTTATCAATTATTAAAAAAGTTTATTATTAATGGCTAAGTCTATTTTCGTACTTTGGTTCTTGCTTTTTTAAACAGGCATATTCAATGAAAAATCAAGAATTTGGTTAACTAACATGATTAAAGTTAAGGATAGTATTCCGGTATTTATCAACTCTTTCATATTTCGATTCTTGACTCTGAAATAACTGGATAAAAATTATACTTGAAACTTCAAGCTATGTAGATTACGTTACTCAATAACAGATGTCCAATTTTAGTTGCTTATTCTCAAAAATACAATTACATACATTCAAGTTTCGTATTTACTGTATATGAATATATTTTTTAGAAACTTATTAATATAATAATAATATAGATAATAAATATATAATATAAATTCTTGGATTTGACGGTCTAGTTAAAGTGCCAACAGAAGGCATTTAAAATAAAGATGTCACCAAATTACGTTTCGGCCACTGATATGGGCCATCCTCAGAACTCCGTTCCACTGTCAATTGAACTCATCGGTATTAAATATTTTGACGTTTACGCGACTTGTGTTTTTTGGATTACATAGTTAGTAAAGTGACATGTGCGTTTTGGATTACTAGTGAAAAGATGCATTGTGTTTAGCAAGTATTTTTTTCAATAATTATAATACTAACTATGTAATCCAAAAAACACAAGTCGCGTAAACGTCAAAATATGTAATACCGATGAGTTCAATTGACAGTGGAACGGAGTTCTGAGGATGGCCCATATCAGTGGCCGAAACGTAATTTGGTGACATCTTTATTTTAAATGCCTTCTGTTGGCACTTTTACTAGACCGTCAATTCCAAGAAATTATATTATATATTTATTATCTAATTTAACAAGCGGTCAAGAAGAAATTTTAGAATTTTAATTAATAATAATAATAATAATAATAATAATATATATATATATAGAAATCAGTTTTCCAAAAACATAAACTTAAAATTACCTTAAAACTGAGTATCATAATTGATGGTATATAACGTTTAATTTGTTTCCTACTTCAAAAAACTACAAAACGGTAGCTAATAAATGTATTATTACTATAAATATATTAATTTTATTGATCAGACACCATTGATCAGGTTGAATTTCATGGATCGCAAAACGAAAGATATTTCTACTTTCTATTCAAATACATAAATAAACTTGATTTCTATATATATTATTATATTAATAAGTCCCGAAGATGATGACCATCCATTCTATTTTACGTCCCTTGAATCTTAGAAATAATGGATTTAAAAATTTATGGTATACTATTTGAAATGTTCAATTAAAATATTAAGTATTTTAATATCATTAGTATGCTTAACCTATTAATCGCTTATAGTTATTTGTTATTTAGCAATAATCTTTTAATGTTATGAAGAGAACGACAAATTTCTGATAAAATTTAGGCAAATCCTGCTGCAATTAAATGCTAATTTTGTAGATCAACCTTCTGCTATGAGTATCCGTATTGTTGATATTGGAAATTGTCGAGCCTTGTTGTACAAAACGATGAAACTAAGCAATTAGTGAGAGCTTTAAGGTTAAGTACCCCTCTACTAGTAAGACCAAGGCTGCGAGATCACAGTTCGAACGTGATGATAGTCACGCATCAAATCGTGCACTGCCTTTGTTGAACAAAAAATTAATAGCGTTAATTTGTTGGTATACCTTTATAGGCATCTGGATAATTAATGGCTCATTGTGTCTGTCTCAGGTACTATTAATAATTTAGAAAAACGAAAATAAATAACATGTTATTAGTAATGCTTGCGAATTTTTAAGAAGATATAATTATGGAATACATTGTGTAGAATAATAATCTATTAAGATTACGTGACCAAAATATGACCATAATGGCATTTTGTTTCAATTACCGTATACATTAATTCTTCATCAATAACTTATTAATTGAGTGTATTAACACTGCACATTAAAGATATAACAAAATATGAAATGAATGTTGAATCAGCTTTCTTTGGGGAAAGTCGTATTTTTTTATCGGTTTCATATTTTTATGGTTGATAAATCGCAAAAGTCGACAATTGGTGAATCTTATATGATGTAATATGAGTATTTATGAAAATCGTTATTAAATTCGAAATTCAGTAAAGCGAATATTTTTCACTGCTGGTATATATAATATATGATATATTTTCAACATATAAGCTTTTATAATGGCCTAATTCGATTCCCTCGTACATTCGAAATGCAAAAATTAGTACCCTGGTAAAAATTGTGACCATCTGAGACGTTCGCTGGACAAGAATTGGACATAATTGATGACCATATATGGTCCACTATAAGCCAGCTTGAAACCTTACTGAAAGTGCCCATTTTATGCCTGTAATTGATGTCCAAATTCATTTGCTATGAAACATCTTGAAAGTGGCCAGTTTTTGGCCATAACTTATATTTTTAGCCGACAAAGCGCAGTTGCTGTCAAATTTGGGAACATTCTTTATAAGTCTTTATCTTGAGTTAAAAGTTAAGGGAGTTAATATATTCAATTTCATTTCAGTTTCTGTGTATAACTCGAAACCTGGTTATAAGGTCATTTTCATGGAAAATTGGAGGGGATGTAACGTTAGTAAATTGTGATATTTTTCTCTGCGTCTTGGCGCAAACTTCGGTCCTTTTCACAACATACTTGTTACACGTTTTCTATCATTCAATGAACTTGAAATGGGGTGGCTAATAATTTGATTGAGCTGAAAAAAGTACTGTTACGATGTAATATTGCAATATAAGAAAACAAATCCTATTGTCGGGACTCTACGGCGGCACAGAAACATATGCCCTCAATATATAATATAATACAATAACTGACCAGAAAATTCTCACATTTTCTATTAGGTTAAGGATAATTACTATTTGTAATATACCTTCAGCCCATTAGTAACATATTTTTGCAATGATTTTGTTAAATCAATTGCTAATTACATTTAATCAGAATTACTGCATTCGGTTTGAATTCTCAATTTTTTCTTACATTGCATATCTCACAGATTTTATTACTTGTCTGAAAATGTGGTGTGGGTAAAAAATACCAAACAGGATTTTTTTAAGCGCCAAATTACCTGAAGTTAGGAAAAATGCTCTTTGGTATTTTTGACCCACACCCTGTAAACGACCAAGGAGCCATATTAAGATAGGAAGATCCTCGAATAGTAGCATATCGAAGGGTAAGAAAATCTTGAGTATTAATTGAGAAATTAAAAATTAGAGTACCAGAATGGAAACTTCGTGAAAGAGACTCGATGAGGATGGTTAAAAGCCGGTATCTCCCATATTCCTGAATAGAGACGTAGCTTGGATCATTGATAATCGATAGAATAAATTAAGAAGTTTCAGAATATATACAATAAGAGATCTTAAATCCAGAGAATAAGAGATGTCTAGAGAATAAGGGAGGATTCAATAAGGGAGACCTTACTGTATTTGAGATTATCTATTCGAAATATTCATTTGTTTTTGCTATTTGTAAGGTTGTGTACATGATGTAACACTTTTTATTTCTTTATTATTTTCACAATTTGGTACTAATCTTATCCAGCATATAAATTCACATTTACCCCAAAAACATCATAAGAGTTTACGTTACCCCTTTTAAACATACATGTTTATATTTAATAATTTCATTTAAAAATTTGTGCTTGGACTTTGAATATGAAGTCAAAATTTACATTTTTATTTCGGATTTATTAATCAGAAATACGTAGTAATGTAAGTGCTTATGACATTGTTGGGAGGACTGACAGTTCATTTTTATGAGTGTTCTTTTATGTTGTTTACCGAGCTCCTACAATTAAGCCCCTTAATATACTCTTCATTCTATTAAATTATTTTCTAAATGCTAGCAAATAACAAACTTGACACAGGTTTAAGTATGTCTGATTGATCATACTTGTCTTAACTTAACTATGGCTTTTGGAGTAAAAACGGATGAGGTTGGTATATTTATAAAGCGAACTAGAATCAAGTAAGCTCGAAGCAGGAATCCTAAGGGATGTGTTTTTTAATATATTAACTAACATTTCCATAATCAGACAAGAACAATATCAGAATGTTATATATGGTCGGTTTGCCCAATTATATCTTTATCGGTGTCTGACTTTTTAGGGTATCTGGCTGTTTATGGATTGCATGATTGCATGGTATCGACAGCCCTACGTGAGCCTCAAACCATAATTTGAAAATCACATGTAACAATTTAACTAAGATTTCGGCTATACTAATGCGTATGCTAGTATAAATTTATGTACTAACTAAAAAAATACTAATTTAGTTAGTTTTACGGAGTTTCAAAGTAATTTATAGTAGCAAAATATTATAAAATCAATACCCAAC
The DNA here is from genome assembly GCA_030407085.1 of Trichopria drosophilae. Lineage (NCBI taxonomy): Eukaryota > Metazoa > Arthropoda > Insecta > Hymenoptera > Diapriidae > Trichopria > Trichopria drosophilae. The sequence goes on from CM059583.1 coordinate 167,673,414, forward strand.
TATTAAACATGTTATTTTTTGCGAGTAGTGAGAAAACATTAGAGTTTGTTGATGATTTGATTTTAAAAAATAACATTCGTTTTTATGGAAAATTATTTGCTGCTTATGCAAATTGAGTCCTTGAAAAATTCCAATAGGTTAATGATATCCAAGATATTATGTAAATAATTGATTGTTCCTTGCATTTGCTATAGGATTAGAAATTTAATCTACTATTATTATTTCAAGAAAATAATGCAGCAGATGCTCCAGTAGTAATCATTGTGCACAGTACTTATTGGATGAACAGAACTTCGGAATATGTCGAGTTCGGAAATCAACAATTAACAATGTATCATGATTGCACCTCGATCGATAACTACTTTTATACTCTTCTACATCATCAGCAATTGTTTCAGCCAAGGTACTACAAGCAGGAAATGCCAATTGTAAGATTTTATTATCTGATATATGCATAAAGTGTACTTACAGCAGTCGCGTAACCCGATCATGGTGGGCTTCGGATTTTCCTCTTGACCGATCGTATCGCCAGATCTGAAAGTGTTGTTCCCCTCTTGAATCACCGTGAAGTAATTCCTCATTGATCTTATCTTTAACAAGTCGCTCTCTAATACAGACCATGAGTAAAAACAACTGCGTCGTTGTCGAATTCCAAAAAAATTGGCAACACCTATTACCTAATATTGGATTAACATGTAGGGAAGAAAATTCGAATTGGTATGCAAATAGCCAATTGTTCGATTGAAACTAATCGTATGCATTTAATTTGTACCGTAAGTGATAATATAAAAATGTTATAGAAGATTGTAGGTTACTAACAAAATAATTATATACCCAAACAGAGACGCTGCGGATTGGAAAAAAACATGAAGTAATTTCCGCAGCTATAATTTATTGCGTCTCTAGTAAAACAGTAGCGAATTCTGTGTTAGCAAAGTCGAAGTAAGTAGCATTTAACTGTGGGTAAGACTTCCATAGCTTTTAGTAATACCGACGTTACCACCTGTTGCATTGCTTCTTGATTAAGTTGCAGACTTTGACATGGGATGGCGTTAGCATTAAGTAGAGAGAATTGTGGCGAGGAAAAGTGAAAACGAAAAGGAAAGTTTGCTAGAGGCATTTCCATGCAGTTACTAGTACTGAAGTACAGTAACGCCTTTCAATGCCAAATTTTGAAGCAAGTCCATTATTTATTTGCAAATTTAACTTAATTTAACAATTGTAAAAAAAACAATAAATTTTTATGTTATTGAAATACTATAGTATAATAATTATTCTAACCTAGAAATTAAATATTTCTTTTTAAATATTCCAATTTATTTTTACGCATTGTTTACTGTAAATGACAGTAACGGGCTCATTTTGAGAACAATATACTTACTAACCAAATAAGTATCTGCATACTCCAATGCGAATTTTATAGATTTAACTAATTTTTTATGTGCATATTGTTAATATGCAAGCATTTGTTAATATAATAATAAATGCACAATAATACATAATGTAATATAAATGATTGTATAAAGATGTACTGTAAATTCAACACTAAAAAGGAAAATTTATAAACCCTACTAAATATTCGGTTAATCCTAGATTGTAAATGCTTTTAATTAACCAATTAAATAAAATTGTTTAACTTTGTTCATCTCCTAGGTAACACGTGCTGCAAATCTGTTTGGAATTTTTATTTGTTCAATCCTATATCTACATTTTTAGGTAAATATTTTATTTGCAATTATTTAACAAATATTTGTTTTATCAAGACAAATTATTTAAAAGAATTTACTTGCTTAACGATTAGTTCTTACTAAATAGATAACTGTTTGTTTCAGGATTTATTAAGACATAAGTACAGATTCTTTATTTGCTAGGTTATTGAGCTCGCAATTTTAAGGTTATTTTAGCCGATTAAATTTTAAATATGTTAAAATTTGCTTCACAGATGGAAGACCGATTCCAAAAGTCACCCGAAAACCAGATTCAAGATAGTCTGATCAATTACAGAAATCTCGTCCGCCATACTGGATCCACAGTTTGAAATTTTACAATCTGACTTAACTAATTAATATCTGAAATAATTAATACTCTATGATATTTTTTACGGGAAGCATACTTTTTACATGGACGAACAAATTCTTTCATCAATATTTTTGAGCCGCCTTCTTGAGCGTAAAAAGAGAAGTTTCGCAATTTTCAAACTTAGATATTGTTGATGATATATTTTAAAATTGAATATTGTTCTAATTACTTATTATATTAACGAAAAATTCATTTTGGAAAAAATTGCTAAACATGTTTATTTATTTTTTTTTTTAATTTCTAGTAACAACGAAAATTAATGTTTTATTTTTTACTTATTTATTTATAATCAAAAACTTTTATAGTAATACTCGTAAGCAGAAGTAAAAAATCAAAACGTGGTGTATTATACTTTTTTAAGTAACTTTTAAGATCAGGCTGTTCTTCAGCAATTTTACGTCATTGAAATGATAGTGATAGTTAAATATTATTCACTAAACATTAACTTTTTAAAGTGCGACGTAAAATTGACAATAAAAGAATCGGTCTTGTTTTTGAAAATGTAAAAACTATTTTCGTTTTGTTCTTAGCACTATAAAAATGTATGTATTTTATGTTATTAGTAAATTATTATTTCCAAAATATTTTACTCATTTTGAAAATTACTGTGCATTTTTAATAATTATAAGCCTTTGATAATATTTTGCATTTAAGGAAAATTATGTTTCGCTCTCCTAATGGGAATGTGTATATGAACTAAATTGGCATGTACAGTGCCCCCCCCTCCCTCCCAATATTTGCCTCTTCCGCCTTGTCTGTCTTTTTCTAACCCTCCCAATATATGTCTAGTGAGGGACGACATTTTTCTCCAACTCCACCGACATACTCGCATGCGTTGACCAAAAGAAATCAGTTTAACCTTTCCTACATCGCGCATGCGTGATATCTCCACAGAATTACCGCTCCGTGAAAAGTGGTGGGGAACAGCAATCGAGGGGTATGGCAAATATTGGGACGGACCTAGTGGCAAATATTAGGAGGTAGCAAATATTGGGAACGCAAATATTGGGGGGGACTACTGTAATATACTTTTAAAACATTGTCATCTTAATTATGGGTGAAGCGTATACGCTAATCAGCTAGAGGTAAGAAATTTGGAAGATCACAGAAGCTATATCATAAAAATAACAAACAGTCCATTTCCTTCAAGAAGATAGCTGCAGCTACAAATATTACACTTACATATCTTTTAAAAACAAAATATCATTATAATACAGCAGAGTTTAATGCAAGTTTAATATCATGTTATCCTTTCTTACAATCATAAAACGGTCACGTACGAGTAGCATAAATTATCACGTTCTCTATTAAGAAAAGTAATCCAAAGCATATAATTGTCTAAGTCGTGCATGTGCCTAAACAATTATTCAACCTCGAAGTATCACGTGACGCCGGCGAACCTCACATTGGGGACTCTTTAAAATGAGTATCTTCAAGGATGTCTTTACGTTTCTTAATTCGGAGAGTAATTACCCATTATCATTCATCTAATTTTGGCATCATTGTATTCATTCGTCATTTATTCCTTTAGGCGCGAATGATGTAACCATGTTATTGTCGTTATGATATTTACAGAGTGGATTACAAGAATTCAACAAATTTAATTGTAGTATATTTTTTATACGTTTATTATTCAATAGAACATCTTTATCAGTCGTTGGTAAATAAATACTCTCTCAATTCGAAACAGTGAAACTCGCCATGAAAGAGTGAAAATGTAGGCGCTGTTTTGAAACTGCGTCTCCTCTATCACTGTATCAAATTGAGAGCGTATACATTAGAAGAGATCAATCACATATTAATAATCTTATATTATTTTTTATTTTCAGAAAGGCATAGCCACATTGATTGCAGTTTTGAATTTAATATTATTTTCTCTGATTCAGTTACATTTAGGCAAATGTACACTCTCTTAATTTGAACAAATGAAACTCACTGTAAAACCATGAATATTCACTGATTTTCAATGAAAAAGGAGTCTCTGTTTCAAAGTAGTGGCTCTATTTTCACTGGGAGTTATTTTGTAACACTGTTTCAAATTGAGAGAATAGGTGAAAAACCAAGATCTAATTTTATTTTAGTTGCTTTTACTTAAAGTTTTTGAAATAGCTAGGCTTTGTTATTTTTTAGGAATTATTAAATTAAATTAAATAAAATAACTTACAAAACAAACCAACTATTATTTTACTTAAAATAAGATTTTATTGCTGAATAGATCATTTTTTCATCATTAAAATTGTTTATTAGAAGCACAAAACAATTTTGGTTCCAAAAGGTTATTTGTTATAAATCATACTTCAAACGAAATGTACACTAATCAATACATTGTTATGATTAATGATAAATATAATAATAATAAGAAAACTTAATATAACAAGGAAACATAAGTTCTGGTTTTAATTACTTTCACAATTCAGAATTTTCTAAAATATACCATGCAATAATTATTTTTACTGTGACAATTGTCATTAAGAGATTACCTTCATTTAAAGCAACTTTATTACATCTATGTTACTAAGTAATATTTAAAGTGACTATTGAGGTTAGATCTGAAGTTGTGGCGTTATGGTCCCTACAAATACCACCTATATAACCTACTCTTTTTTTACGTAAAAATCGTACTACGAAGTATTTATAAGTAGTGGTTGATTTTTCTGGTAGTTAAGAAAAGAGAATCAAAGTTCTCATTGCCCATTCGTAGTCGGCGATTTTAGTGTTTAGACCCCTCCCCCCTCCGCCAGAGTAGCAAGTTACATTGCGATCAAGAAACTTTTTACGAATTCAGTACACTATCTTGGATCAGCCATTTTGAATTTTGGAAATATAAGGCTATATTGGTAATCAGTTACCCTTTGGAATTTCAATATACTCATATTCGGTTCTTAATTAGTAAATCTCTGTGTAGGTTCAATAATGAAGAACATATTAAAAATTAAGTTCATCGCAGTAAAACGGAGGAATTTACATAACTCGCAGACTTGAATTTAAAGTTGTATACCAACATTTTAAAAGCTCTTAGAATAAGTAGAGCGTTCGAGGTACTTGTGGGAATTTAACAGAAAGTGCTCAAAATACGGGAAAAACAAAATTGTTAGAATTAACAGTAACTTATAAAGGATAAGGGAAAGGAATTATCCTCCGCTTTTAATGACATTTTTAGCCTATTCGTAGACAATCGAATACAATTACAAGACAATGCATAAACAATACAAGGCAATACCCACCTAGAGCCAGCCCCCCCCCCTCCCCCAATACTGCGCCACGTAGAGCGACTTGACCCTCTGTATCGCATTTGCACGGGGTCTTGGAAAACTATGAAAAACCCAGATAGATGCAGAAAAGTAACTTATAGCGAATAAGAATTTATGGGTCGCTGATCAAAAATCTGAACTCAGATAATAAATTTTGCATCATGTTATGCATGTTGACGATGCTTTGCTTCATATTTTTCCTATCCTCTAAAACTATGGGGTCATACTCATGAAATCATCCTCCAACAGCGTGGTTTCCTACTTTTAAGTCAATGTCCGCAATTTTAGGGGAAGAAAAAGCCACCCGGTTAAAAATCTCATGAAATTTAATGTTGATTTAGTGTACAGTACATTAACTTTTCTAATGGCGTCTTTCTATATATTATGTATTTATTAATGTACATGTACTGGAAGTTTTTTGGCAGCATTTTTACAGTGCATATGTAATAAACGTGATGCCAAACCAAGATGCAAACCCCAGAAATTTCAGTCCGTGTGCTGCTTCAAAATAAAAGTAATTTTTTCAAACAAATGTCAGGCGTTAATATCTCCGTTTTATGGATTACGATCAGCATTTCCTTTATTTATTATTAGCAGCTATATAAGATTGTATGAATATTCCGCGACATTCACTGCAATTATACGTGCACACGTATAAATGGAAACTATGAATTCCTTTATTTTTTAAATATCTAAACAATCGAAGGAAGTCTGGTCAAATATAGCGATAAGTGGAGATTTGCATGAGAATGCAAACTAGCAAAGGAATTCATTGAGAAAGGAACCGTCGGGTTTGCTGCTGACTGCAGCCACATTGTAGTTCCTCCTTCTGCGCCGTGAGTACAGAGTTGGTTACTCAATAGGTGTGATTCAGAAGCTCGCAGGGTCGCGATTCGTAATTGTTAATATCTCGAACGTCATAATGCGCGGGAGAATCGCTGCGAGCGACAGGATTTTCACGCGATTAAAACAATCGGCTTCCGGATGTCAAGACGATTTGACTGAATTAATTGAGCGAAACTAGCCCGTAGAAATCTTAAATCTGTCAAGAGGTTGAAGTTTCCGAAAAAGGAATATCAATTATGTCACTATTCGAAGTTGTGTTTCGAACCTTGTTCTAGTTTAATGGAAGTCAGTTTATGATGCATTACTCAGTGCATTTTATATCAAATCGTATAATCCTTATTATAGGATTAGAATCGTTTATTAAACCGAGATGAATGGGAGACGAACGCGAATTAATCATGCATATTTTTAAACTAGAGTGAGTATGAAGGTTTTACTATTATTCGAGAATGGAGTTTAAAACAATTAAACTGAAATATAATCAAATTGAAATATATTCAAATTTACTGGATAATGGAAATAAAATAATAGTAGTTTTTAAAGTGAAATATTTGCAGAAATAAAGAAATATATGTTTATTAATTGCTTCTATGTTTGATTATTCTAAATGCGTAAATGCATTACAAAAAAATGATAAAAATATATGGTAAATATATGTGTATGTGACATAATTCAAGTTAGAATGTAAACAGCACAATCCGTCCCGGGATGTCCTAGGGAGCTCCTGAGGACGACTAAATGTCCGCTTTTGGTCCTCGGGTTCTCTCCTCAGGGGCTCCTCAGGACGTCCTAGGACGAGCTTGTGCTGTTTGGGAACAGATTAACTGAAACTCATTTGATCTGTCAAATTATATTACAAAACCCTACTTCCCTACGTTGAATACTTCCTGTAAATAACACAGGAGCACAAAAAAATTTTTTCGGTTTGACATTGAAACGCGACTAGGTGATTCTTATAGATTTTGGGCTCCTGAATTCGAATCCGTGGATAGAATTTGTCCTATACGTCAGGGTTTTTTTATATTCTAGGTTTTAAGTGTAAAAAAATACTTTTTTATGCATATTTGCTAAATAACTGTATAAAACAACGATTCGACCACAGAAGAAAGCCGGACTAGACGATTCTTATAAATTTTGGGTCCTGAATTCGAATTAGTGGGCAGAATGTGTCCTATACGTCAGGGTTTTTTTTTTATATTCTTGGTTTTATTTATGTATATTGCTTTGTTTGGTCTTTAAACCCTCCTTACGATCGACACGGGCGTGGTGTAAGGATAAGGACCCCGAGGTTCGTTAGTTCCTCAGTATTTTTTGACTCGAAACTCTCCTTACGATCAGCACGAACGGGACAATCTCATTGTGTTCGAGTCACACTAATCTGTTTGGACATAAGCTGGCCTATAAATGTCAATTATAACCTAAAAAATAAAATAATTCTGATGTGATGAATGAACTCTGGGCCAGGATTTGAATTCAACATCAAAAAATAAACAAGAATCACCAAGTCTGGCTTCATTCTGTGGTCGAATCGTTGTTTTATACAGTTATTTAGCAAATATGCATAAAAAAGTATTTTTTTTGCACTTAAAACCTAGAATATAAAAAAACCCTGACGTATAGGAGAAATTCTGTCCACGGATTCGAATTCAGGAGCCCAAAATCTATAAGAATCGCATAGTCGCGTTTCAATGTCAAACCGAAAAATTTTGTTTGTGGTCCTGTGTAATTAATATAGCCAAAAACGTTCACGTTGTTATGTACAAGTGTATCTAGTGATGCCAATGACTTGTTTGAACACAGCAAGTAATCGCCAATTCCCTTCGTCTTCCTAAAAGTTCTCAAACCCACCCTATATAGAGAGAACGGAACAGGTTAATGGAATTTTAGAAAAGTGAAATACGTGATAATAAAAAATGGTTAAATTAACCATTTCCATAGTAAAACAAAACAAAAACATTGTTCCGTTTACTATTTCCACATACTTAAATGTGCAGCATGGCACATAACCTCAAATGTACCATAGCTTTAGTGTTAAATAGTCACTCGAAGTATGCTTGTCTAGAAAAATAGATTTAATAAAAGCGATTAAATGAACACATCTATTTTATATTTTACAATATTAAGAATTATAAAAATAAGATACTGTCAACTACAACTTTTCGCGATATTAATTGTAGGTACTATTATGAAATGTTATAATCATTTCGACCTTTTCTTCATGGTTCCATTAACCTTTTTCTTGCTTTATGTACTCCTTCAATTTCTCAGCATGCGTTAAATATGTATAATACAATATAAAAAATACATATAGAGTGCGTATAGGAATAATTCTTAAAAATTGTTTGTCGACAATTCTAGTTGTTGGCATAACTATTCGTCTCTGCAAATCCCTTACAAAAGGTAACATATTCTTTGAATATGATTATTTCTTGTTTATTTTTAAATGTTCTTATAAGATATACTTGCATTTTATACTAAGATTCGGCATAACCTATACTTAACAATGAACATTGGATTAATTCTTAAGAGTTTTACAGTGATAAATGGAAGTGTCGCTTATTGTTATAAATTTTATTATATTTACTTTCATTAATATTCAATTAAAGCACTTTCTACATTGCACCTGAAGAAGGCATTATATTTTTTGCTCCAAAAATTTTCGTCAAGAATACTTAATTGTACTTACGTTTAAGACTTAAATGTAATATGTAAGAAATGTTTGACGTATAAGAAATCTTGTTGTTAGTACTTTTCAAGTAAATAAACAGCAAATCTAGAAGCAGCCCTTAATGAAATAATAATGAATGTAAAACGTGACAAATAATTGTAGTTAGTGACATTTGCATGCTTATCGTAAATGTTTTGAGAATATACACTATGTACATACATATACATAGAACTTTTATTACTTATATGATTAACGTGACATTAAACAACTAACAATATTAAAATAATATAAATAATTAAAATTGAATAAATATATAGAGAATACACTCTTAAAAACTGTACTATGCAAATAAAAAATCATTGCAATATTTTTGTTCAGGGTTGCTTTCATTATCATGTCATCAAAGGTTGTTTGTACAATTCCTGTTAATTTAGTTTTAATGTACTACACATCTTTATAATATTTCTTATACTTAAAGCACTTTGTGCTACATATCGCATTTAAATCACGAGTAATTACAGATGCGTATAGCTTTCATGAAAATCTTTACAGCTAAGAAATATAATAAAGCTATGACCTTACGTTGTGCAAAAGATTTCAACTTAATTACTGGGAAATGTAGAAAGTGCCCTACCTTAAAAATATTGAAAGTATATATTTAAACGCGTGTAACAGTAACTGACGTTTCCATTTATCACTGTAAAACTTTTGAGAATACATTGAATATAATTATTATGCACATGCAATGCTTAATCTTAGTATATAGTAAACGTATGACAATGGAAACTAAACATAAAATATTTAAAGAACACGATACCTTCGCAAGGGTTTTAGAGAGACATAAACTAAATCCATGATATATGCTCACAGTGAAGAGTGTGTCAGTTCGTACGACACACGTTAATTTTGGTTGGAACATTTACATCAAAAATGGCTGTCGTTATTATTTTTAGTTGGTCAAACTATGTACAGACCTTACTACCTACGAATGGTTAAGAAATGGCTTATATACAACTACGAAAGTAATTAGTAGGGCTTACTACTTTTCTCGTAGTCGCAACGATCCATTTTCCGTGTAAAAGTGCAATAATTTATACCTCACTAGAAAAATAAGATTGACATGTGGAAGAAATGCCATCATCCTTAAGTTATTGCAGGAAGCCAATAAGTCTTACCTTGGAATTCTTAATGGATGATCCATCCAGATTATATAATTCAACATATTCATAAATCCAAATGTTTACTTTCATCCCGGAAAATGTTGGTTCTTCAAATGTTGTCTTTGTTTAATTAAATAAGTCATGCAAACATCTATAAAAATGGTTAAAATGACTGCTTGCTGATTTTACAAAGACCCAAATAAGAAAAAAAAAACTTATTTCAATGCATTCATATTTAGAACTTAACCCATTAACGCCGGGAAGGACATATTTCCTACCTCAATTTCAATCAAGTATTTCATATGAAAATTAAAGTTCAAAAAAATTAAATTGTATGTGTCTATTGTTAATGTCTAAATGTCTAAATTGTTATTTTCAAGATCGGTCATTTCAATGGAATTGTCAAAATTGAGTTATCTAAATTACCAAATCAAAATTAACGATTTAAATGTAAAAAAAAATCGGGTATACTTTTTTATAAAACATTTTGCACTCATAGACAGAGTATTTGCTGGTATAAAATTCTTTCGCTAAAGGTGAAGAAAATAGTTGCAGTATTAAGATGTATTATTTAAATAATAAAAAAACTAACATCATAATCATAAAATGACGACCGCAGAGAGGATTTTCTTTTTAAAACTTAACAAATTTTGTTCATGAAAACTGCAAACTCTACAAAAAATATTGTGAAAACAAACGTTTCTTAGAATGTTTCAAAGAATATTCTCAATTTTTTCAGAATATTTTAATACAACTTGTTAATTTTTGAAAATTAAGAAAATCGAAATAGTGAAAAAAGTCATTTAAAAAATCTGAAAAATGTCAGATTAATCTTTGACTAATTCTAAAAGATTTTCTCTAAAGTTTACAGTTTTTAAGAAACCAAATTATTAATCGTTTTTAGATTTCAAGGGTAACAATTCTTTTTGTAGAAAACTATAAACTTTAGACAAAATTTCCTCTTAGAACAGAATTACCTTCGAATTTGTCACGGAATACACTAACACCATGAAAGTCGACTATAAATGTCCCGGTAAGTCGACTTTAAGTCAATTGACTACAAAGATGACTTTATATTGATTTTTAGGGGATTTTCATCTCCCTTCTTATTAGGCATTTTTCTCATAATTTATTCTTTGCCATGGTACACGAGATTAAAATCTTTATATTTTAAACTATGCCTATACGTTAAATAATGTGATCCACTCTGCCGCTATAAATTTTAGAAAAGACACGTGCAAATAGATCAACTGTCTAAAGTCAAAATTAATTTAATCGCTTCGCATGCAATTCTAAAGAACCTATGTCAAGAGAAGAAAGACCATCGATCTCCGTAATGTATTCGACTGCTCTCCTACTATTCTATTCTTGGTTAATGTGATTTATTTATCGATACGTGAGCGACACGTTCTGGTACCTCTTTTCCTTTACGCACGAGTTACCTCGTTTGTACTATTTTCAATGCAACATGAAACAGGTGCCCTCGATTATTCGGAGGCTCCTTTACAGCATTGCCACTATTCGAATGATAATCACTGAACACCAATAAGCCACAAGTGCTCGTAAAACAAAGAAGAAAACCCACGCCATGGGGAAGAAACTTGCGGTCCCATCAAGATGTATTGCACGTGTATCGAGGCATTATTCACAATTATTTACGCATGTAACTAAGGATTGGTCACGTCCTTACGAAAGAATATCGTTGGCAGTCTCACGTCATCTTCGATATTTTATTTTTCCCTGCTTCAAAGTTTAAATATAGACTCCAGTATGCAGAATATGTTTTGGTGCGTAGCAAATGATTTCAGAAGATATTGCTGACGATGATACTAAAAAGAACAAATTCTATAACTATCTATCGATCATACGGTTTCTCATTAATAGATATCTCGAAACCATGACCTTATTTCACGATAATAACAACAATTTCCAAGTTGCCTGTTCACAATTATTCAGCAACGCACACTTTTTATTTACAATTCGTAAATTTGAGTACTTCAACTATTCTAACTGAACTGCAGTTAACTGCATGTGCGAGTTATTATACCTCTAAATAATTTAAATTAAATGATCGAATTCACTGAAACGAATGACCAAAGTAAACAAGTAATTTTTCGGTCATCTAGTCAATAGATAGTTTTAAAACCTGAATAACACAGCTCTACAAAAAGGAAGTCTTGGATGTTGGTGATTTCAGAAGGAATTTTATGCGTAGAATCCGATTCCGAAGTTTGAATCGATCCATAATGTCAGTATTGAGAGATGATTGAGGTTACGTATACGAAATTTTTGATGCTTTCGAGTTAATGTACATAATAAGACAAATTTTCATGGCTTTATTTTATAAGATGTTTAGTTGAAAACCTAAGATTTTTTCTTCGAAGTTATATGATATGATTATAATCCCAAAATCGTTCCTATATGGTAGTTGCTCTTGGAGACTTCTACGTAGGCATTTCTGACTTTGTTAGGTATGAAGATGAAGTCAGCAAATTGATAACATAAATTTCTAAACTGACGGATTAAAAATCACGGGTAACAAGAATCTGATAAGGTAATTGGGATCAATGCCATAAAATAATATGTCCATAACTTTGCGAGAAAGAATCTTAATTTTCAATATCAAAAATATAAAAATAATATATATCATAATTGTTACGGACGGAATCGATGTTTTATCAACTGCGGTACCCGGCGTAGGTTTTTTCCCACAGAGGTGGTTTTCCCTACGCCATTGCACACCCGAATGGGGGTACCTCTCAAAATGAAGCAGGCCTGTTAGGTAAATTATGTAAAAGACCCTTCGAAATGGTGACGATCTCGATAAAAGTATTTGTATTTCGAATAATATAATCGATATATAATAGTACGTTGTAGTCTATTTAAAGATTCGAGAAATTGAAAAGTCGAACTAAGATGTAAAAAATTGACGATCGGGTTTTTTTCAGTTCGTTTAGGGATGTCGTCGGGTTAGGAAATTCGCGTCGCGATCGGGTCGTCACCGATTGATCGGAATAAAGTTGATTTTTAGTTTGTGGCCGATCAAATCACGCGTTTTATTTCACAGCCCTTCCGCCATTCGTTTACAATAATAATCAAATGTTTCGTAAATAAAAATTATTTTGTGAAGAAATACGACGAAATATAAGTACGTGAACCTGAACCAGTTTTAAATAAGAAGTTTAAAAATGGATTTTTTTTTATTTGCATACTGACGACCTTCCTAAGTATTTTCATAAAAAGATAATAAAAATACTTTTAAAATTAACTTTTTGTTGTGAAAATGATGAAATTAATAAAATTACGAGGTATAACGTAATAAAATAATAAAATTTTTTAAACACATATTATTTTTCTTTTAATATTTTGTAAACAAACACCATCTAACCACTCAGTAGACACACCTTGTTTCGCATGAATAGGTGTAAGTACCTCATAATTGCTCTTTCATTTATTAGGTTTAAAAAGAATATCATTTTTAATGAAAAACACTCCGAACAAAGGTTTTTAACCGTCCTGAGCACTAGTTTTTCTTTTCCCATATGGAAACACTGTATTTTGGACGAGTATATTTTTTCTTGTGTACAGGAGTATTAAAAGGGGAAAAATGGAAGATGAAAGATCAATGCATTGTGTAGGTATATAATTATTCAATTTGTTTTATTACGAAGGCTAAACAGTCGTTCGTCTGAAGTGCAGCTCAATTTTTAATATGGCTTATAGTCAATAATATTTACTATACTATTGTGAATTGTTACTTCAGGTGATATATAAAGTGGTTGTGAAAAGAATATAACTACAACGATATATTGCATTAATTTATTAAACGTCTACCGTATGGAGTGTGAACAATAAAATGTTGCCAAAAATTGTCCTTTATTGCTAATTTCGGTTTTGCTCTTACTTTCATTGCAATTTACTAGTATTCGATTTCTATTTTAGGTAAATTACATGCGGCTGAACAAATTTTTTCAGCGAATTGACGGTAAAAAATAAGCAATTTCGACGTATTTTGTTGTTTGGACACAAATTAACATACCAAAATCTGTGAAATGAAATTCTAACATAATAACAATTTTTATTCTACTTGTGGGATTATACTTTCAGATTGGCTTTTAAAATATAAATAAAAAAATTTCCTGATAGTAAAATAGCACGAAATTTTTAACAATTTAAAATAATGTTACAACGTTTGAAAATTTAGTTAGTCGCGTGTCGTCTTATGCAGTCAGATGCAGGAATCAACATTAAGGACACCGACAGAAATTATATAGAGTATTGTTTCAAGTAATAATATTGTTGAGATAATGATGATGATCATAATAGATTTATGAATCAGTCTCTTATGTAAATTGCAAACCACACGAAATTGCAATTTTTTGTAATAAACAATCAAAATGCCCTATAAATGCACAAAGTGATTCTGACATATATTCGTGCTATAAAAACTAATACAAAATATCAAATAACTAAATATAATAAGATCGATCTTACCCTATTTTGAACGTTCTCGCTAGAATTATTTTTACGTAAAAATCCAGAAAATTTTTCTGATTATAGAGATTTGAAAATGTAACGTATGTAAGTATACGTAATAATTATTGTTGCATTAGAAGAATAAATTGCCGTTTTTTATGTACTTTGCACAGCTTTATTTTGTTTACGGCTACTTTTTTAGTTACGAAATTCTGTCCGTACATAGTACATTTCTTTTTAAGAATCTAAGTTTGGTTTAGTCTAACTAAACACTTTCAGTAACCGCAAGAATATCAATAATCAATAAATTAAGGCGCATCCTAATATATAAATTAAACAGAACATTTTACCTTCGGATAGGAATAAACAAGTTTGAAGTAAGATTAGTATTGAAAAATCTCCAAAAATTATTTTGAGATTGTTTTAAGAAAAGTTACCTTATAAGACCGCATGGCTATAACATACATCTTTCTTATTATTTTGTTGACAATAAGTAGTAGAATATGTTGAAGAAGTTTATTTCAAGTTATTGCAAGTCGAATAACTGCATTTCTGCCTCATATATCTGCCCCTTTTTCATTTTATACAAATATATTTGCAAACATATATTATATTTCTCATGATCAAGAATATACGGAATTCGATATTTTGCCAGTAGCTAAACTTTCTTAATCTTCCTCAAAGAGAATGCCTACCATATAATCAATTCAATATTTGTGAAGGTGTAACCGTTCTAATGTATAAAGTTACAAAGAAATGTTAAAGATAAGGGGGCTTCTAAAATCATCTGTCGACAAGGTAGGCATTTACACGAAAAGACGTAAATTACACGGAGAAATATTTTCTAGGAAATTTAGCAGTTCAAATTTTGCAAAATTTAAAAAATTGACAATTTTCGTGATAAAAGGGACTATAAATTCTTGAAATTTTTACTATACAGACAGTAAACATTAAAATCAAATCTTAGAATTTTTACCAGGTAAAATTGCACTTTGCTTTATTTTACAAGTCTAGACAAAATTACCATTCAAAATTTGTTTGGATGGATAATTTTTCTCCGCGTGAAAATGTCTGTATCAATTTCCAAAATTTGGCCTATATCATAAATTACTTTATAAGCACACTTAAAGAATGCCAAATAAATTATTGGAGAATTGATTGAAAAGGATTGAAAATCGGTAATTATTCCTTATTTTCAATAATTGTTGGACAGTTCTTAATTAATTTCTTTGATACTTTATTTTAAGTGGACGCATATAATAATTAGAATGATCCCTGCAAAACCCCAATTTCGAAAAATTGATACAGACTTTTTTTTTTAGACGGTTATTAGCGTAAATTCCTTACTTTATCGATGGACTACTTTAAAACCCCTCTTAATGTTAAAAAAAAAATAGTTTGCTCCAAGGAAGTTTCGAAAAACTGTCCATGAAATGTATAATGTCTGATTCATTTGCCTGTTTCTACTTACATGTAATGTACATATTTATTATCGAAATTGTGTATGTGTGCGATTTTTATGAATTTTTCTCCTACGAAGGACCTGAATTATTTGTTTAAACGTTTAGTATACTTTAACCTTTCATTCCACGCACGTTGTAAACATTACACTTGTATATTTCTCTTTTCTACCCTGGGCATTATCTTTCGCTTTTGTATTCTTTGTCTTTAATGTTTTTATTATGTTTTTAATATATACTTGCTTGAATACGTGAATACTTTAAAAATATAAGTAGTAAACAGCAGAATATTATTGTTTTGCTCGCTGCTGAGCACACATGATGGATCACATGTTTTAATGTATAAATTGATTAAATTTAAACGTTTTTTATGTGGCCTTAAGAGTATCTTAAAATAAGATCGTTGTTTTGTATTACTCTTCATCATCACGGCAAGAAATATAAAAACATTCTTGTTTAAAACATGCTAACAGCGCGATAGAAAAAAGTAGTATTTACCTTAAATATTCAAAACAATTCAAGATTTAAACGAGACGAAGAATTATGTG
Organism: Trichopria drosophilae; assembly: GCA_030407085.1. Classification (NCBI taxonomy): domain Eukaryota; kingdom Metazoa; phylum Arthropoda; class Insecta; order Hymenoptera; family Diapriidae; genus Trichopria; species Trichopria drosophilae. Next base: position 167,689,902 of record CM059583.1, read on the forward strand.
ATGAAATGTAAGATAATTAAAATACAATTATAGTGTAATTAGAGACCTATCATTGTAATCATTTACTCACAGGCCATTTTCATTACTGAATAACACGCGCATTGCCGTATTTTTATAATTCCTATGTATTTGTCTTGTATTATATAATAAATAAGTGATTAATCGAACGCGAAACAATATTTCATCGCAAGAACTTCACGAGATTAGAATATAATTATGCTAATCAGAGTAGCAAATAAGTAGTAAGAAACAATACATTCTCTCATAAATAATTTCAAATGATCATGTAATAATAAAATATTTGTAGAAAGAATTAGTAGAATTTTCAATGTCAAATTCTTGAATTGGCATTCGAACTAAATTGGTTTGTTACGCAGCGAATACAATCATGTGTTCCTTTCTGAACGTGTAACAGTAGCTGAGAAAAGAAGAATTCGTTTAAATTTTTTATCGTCTACTGAAATACCTCGTGATATTTCACAATAATCTTTTTATTAGTGATGCGACATATTTCTTAATTAATATAAATATATAATCGTTATTCTTTTTCATATTCAGCTATATTTATAAAATAGTTGTCTGGTGTTGTCAAGACCATGATTATATGAATAATGTCTTTTTATATGGAAAAATATTGTAGAATTTTTAACAAACCAAAATAGTGTATTAAAAATCAACAAAGTATAAAAATTTTGCACTTTTTTAAATTGGTTGAAGCAATTAAGGAAATATAAAATAAAGCTAACCAATTGATTAGTGTTTGTACCAAATTAATCTGTTTGTAACTAATGTATTTTTTAGCGAAACTATTTACATGGCTGTGTCGATTAATACTTTATTTCTGTGTATAGTGCACAAAACTTAAATTAGTTTTTTTTTAATTCATTGTGAAAGCCTAACTCGAGAAAATATGCATCCGTCATTTTTACAGTCTGTTCTAAATTTCTAATTCACAAACAGATATATTGTTATGAATTTGTTTAAACTGCTTTAAATTAAAAATGTTGAATTTTATTGCACTTAAAAATTATAGTAGAAGCTCTATTTTTCGGAATTTTGCTTGAGGTTTTCGATATGTTTAAAAAAAATGCGGAAATTACAGTTCGCTTGAAAACCGCATATGGAAATGTAACAATTTATATCCGCGATATCTAATTAAACATTGTTTATTATTTGATATAATAAATAAAATGTTTTTAAATTATTGAAAAAGCCGAACTTGAACAATATACTTTACTGTATGATTGACGCTCCGATTAAGTCTTATTAAGCATGTATGTATTCGATTTACGCGTGTACATATATGTAAATAAGAGATCTATCGAGTGATAAAGGTGAAACGACTTCTCGAATACCTCTGGAATCACTAATCAACGCATAACCGACCATCTTGCATAATTGCGACATACGACCGGACATTTTCTCACGGTTGTACGTGTGCAAGAACGAAGAAAAATGAAGAGAAGAATTGTGACATGCTTCCGCGCGTCTCATGTGTAAACTCTATAATTCTATTATTTCAGAGTAGAGTGCAGTATTATCCGCGAAAAGAAATAAATCGGTGCTTTTTGACAGTCGGAAATGACCGTGAGTGTGCCACCCGACTTAAAAGACCGAGGCCGCTAATCAAAGCATCAACTTCTTGATGTTTTAATACGCGATATCATTTGAAATTATTCTAAACACGTTTCATCTTAATTACTGCATCTAACAAGTTCATTTTAAAATTCTTGTTGTGTCTGAAATTAAAATGATGTTTTTATTATGGATGCGTTTAATTTTTAAATTACCAAAGCCAATTTCTTTGTTCGTTTTATATATTTACAATATAGCAGAGATTAATGCCGGAAGAATAATACTATATAGAATTTCCTTGTTTCTGTTCTGAATGTATATCAGTCCTGTGTGATATCCTGGCATAGAACATTTGTATCGATCAGGGAAAAACTAAAATTTATTTTTATTATATGAAGGCCTGTTTTCAAATTTAATAGTAGTAGTTTTATAGTGTTCAATAATGGCTAATTGCTGGCCGTTACAAAAGCAAAATATAGTATAATTTCCCTTCAATAACATTTTTACTGGAAAGTATTCAGTACCAATACGGTTTAAACCCTCCGAAAACCTTTATGCTCATGAGAAAATTTATTGTAAGAAATACGATATGGAATTTGTATTTAGATTGCTGTCTGCACTTACCGACAAGAAATTTGATTGTAGAAATTTTACGTGTTTCCTTTTGATAGAATATAATGTATAAAGAAATTCTGATTGCAGCATCATTAAACAAGTGAATATCAACATAGCGATGTTACACTAATCACCTACGCATGAAGAGGAATGCATTGAAAGATAATAAGTGTCAAATCGGATATTAATCAGGTACGCATTACAAGGCATGTTTATTATACCAGACCTGGTCCTGATCAATATATTCATAGGGCACCCTGAAAGTATTTGTATTCGGGTATCTTTGAACTTCGGAGTAACTCTAAAATTTAATTCAATGTAATCACGTTTCTTAGCGTAATCTAATCAGCACATTTTGTACCATAGAAATTTCTTATTTTCTTACTATCTTATGCTGATATGATCTACGTTTATTATCTTGGACATTTTAGGTTGCAATAAAAAAAGATACAACGATGTATAAACCGCAACGTATGTTATATGATATACCTTTAGCAATTATGGGCACGTTTAATAATAGTATAGATAACTCAAACGGTGAATGCATGAGTATTTGTAAACATGATTGTATCCTAACATTTTATGGATTTTAAAGAAAAATCAAAATAGACTATTCGCTTTGTCATCGTACTTGAACTCTTGGGATTTGCGGTCACAACGAGTACGTCTGGCGTGTATACAGAATTGCATTCATCGGACGTACGTTATCTCAATGAGAGATTACTATTGTCCGCACTAGTCGGGTGTGCGCTTCGATCCATACACAAATGTCCATTTCTGAGTAAGTAAATGTAACGAATTACAAACAAAATAGGTAAGAGAGCATGATTTCAAGTATAGATTGATTATACAGGTCAACATAGTTTTTTTGTTGGGAAGCTGTGGGTGATTTTAGACGTAATTTTGTGCGTAGAATCCAAATCCGAAGTCAGAAGTGGCCAATTACGTCAGGATTTTAAATCTTTCAGATTATGTACTCGGAAAAAGTGTTTTTTTGCTATTTTTGAGGTTATGTACAGAAGACACAACATTTTTAGGAGTGCTTCCTTTCGTTGGATTGTACGGCATGTACTATTCTTTTTCTTTAATATGAGAAGCGCGGAATTCGATTACGACTTTTCTTCACCAAGGTAAGCCAATTGGAAATTACTATATACATGAAAACAAATTTACCTGTAAATGCCCTTGGAGAACAAGCTCAAGGTCAAATTCAATATCATGGAATCTATGTAAACATAAAAACTATATAAAATATGGATATTTAGGTAGCACGTCTTTATTTCACGGACAAATAATCACACGAGAAATATCACGAACATTTGATCACATGTCAAATTATCACAATGATAAAATGTCCCACATAAAAGTATCACAATGACAAAATATCACATTGATAAAATATCACATCAACAAAATATCACACATTTAAAAATTTCCCCGTACAGCCATATTCATTTATGAATTATTAAGAGTAAGCGGAGTTCTGACTGGTTAGGTTAGGTTAGTTTTAGGGCACGGAAATGCTTTTAGGCATTATTAGGGGCGGGCAGAATTCTGTGTAGTTAGGTTTGGTTAGTTTGATGCAAAAAATTTCTGAAAAATTCGAATTACATTTTCGTATACGAATTTTCATCTAAAATAATTCTCGCGACAATAACCAGGGTCAAATAGTCTGATGCCAAAAACGGTTGAGCCAAAACAGCCAGGCACAAACCAGGGGGCCAAAATGCCCTGACGCCAAAACGTCCTGACGCCAAAATGACAGCCACAAAAAACTGACATGAATTTCCGTGTGTAATGTTCAAATTTTTTTTGGTCAGGCTTTTTGTCGCAGTGATATTTTTGTTTATGGTTATTTGTCCATGTGATATTTTTCGTGCGATCAATTGTCGTATTCTATTTGGTCGTGTTATTAGTTGTCATGTGAAGTAAAGACGGGGAGCCGGATATTTATAACTAAAAATACGTTTCCATATTGTGACTGTTTTTTTTTATAACTATTTTATACTTTTTTGTTTATTTAGCTCATTTTGAATCCTCCTTATTGAGTTAAAAAATTTCTTGACTTCGAATTCGTACTTGGCAACGGGGATATATCTCGTAATTTCAAAATGGCTGCAACTTTCTACGAAAAAATCTTACGTGATCGAATAAAACCTAATCTTGAAGGGTAAACTAACAGCAGCAGCAGCAGCAACTAAGCAACAGCAACTAAAACAACAAGAATTTATAACAATTGCGAAAAAAAATCCCAAAAAAAAGAAAGAGAGAGAGAGAGAGAGAGAATAAGAAAGTAAGATACTTGCAACTACACCACAGTCTCCCCACGAAAGTGTGGTACCCAAAAAATTGTGGTACATATTTGAAGACGGTTGCAATAATACCTGTTTTTTATTTTTCGTTTTCAACCGTTCTAGTACTCGACCACAATTTTAGCTCTCGAAGCTAATTGTCGGCGTATGTTATTCTTACATTTTTTTTCGTAGAGTGGAAGAAATAAGTTGTTTCTCGATACGAACGCAGAAAAGCATAATAGGCTCGTAGGTGATAAAAAGAAGACTACGGAGAACAAAAAATGTCTAAGGAGCTTTGTGATTTTACAGCGAAAATTTCGCTGGGGAGCAAAATTGCGTAGATGGTGAATTATTATTTTGTTGATGTTTTTTTTAAAGGTAGTACTAAAAGATGCAAATAGTAAAGAAGACCAAACAAATTGTTGCATCTTGTAACCTCAAACATAGCGAAACCTCAAATATCTCAAAATCCTGACGCGATGGAGCTATTCTGATTTCGGGTTCGGACTTTACACACACAATTACGTCGGAAATTATCCACAGCTTCCCAATAACATCTAAGCTCCCTTTCTTTGTAGACTTGTGTTATTTGCGGAACTATCTTTACAATAAATGCACACAGTAAAGTTTTTTAAGGTGGACATGACTTCAATGTAGCGATTTCACTTCAAACTAGTAAGAATTCAGCCACACATTCTTAAAGTCGAATTTGATTTCATATTAAAGTGAAGTTCAACCTTAGTGAAGCGGAATGCATCACTACTTTAAGATTAAAATAACCACGAAAATGCCACTAGGTAAAGCGCCAGTACGACCTTCCCACAGGCGAATACTTAGAGGAAGCAGCCAGTTCTCTCTTACATGACTGCGTTGTCACTGAAAATCAACCCATTCCCTAATTTTTGCGGATTTTAATAAATGTTAGGAGTTCTTTCTTTAGTTTTAATGTGATGAATTAAGGAGAATAAAAAAAATAACATTCGTGTCTTGTATCTGTAAAAATTTGATATTGTAAATTATATATAAGATATGTTTTTCATTTGGACATGTTCAGTTCCATTAATTAATTTTGTTGTCCTCGTTTATCACCGGATTTAGTGCTCGTTGTGGACCTTAACGTCAATTAATAAACGGAAGTCTATGTATTTAGAAAAATTAATTTATCGTCAGTCTATTTAAAGAAATTTTATCTATTAAAAATAAATAGAATCTCTTTTTGTGACGTTTCATCCGGTCTGTACCCGCTGGAATCATCAGCAAGGCTTTGCGGCACAGACCTGCCTTGTACGTCTACATTGGATGTTAATGTTCGATGTCTTATATACGGAATGCTACATGAATTTAGTTGGTTACGAAAATACCACAACCGCACTTTAGTCATCTAGCGTCCCAACCAAGAAGGTCGGGATTGCTTGCATCAGCTGACGATAAATTATTGTGATAATATTCAGGGAACACAATATATGTTCCCATTCTTCGATGTTAGTTTTAGTCCATTATTCATCAGAATTAAATTAAAATTGCGAGTGATTTTTTTGCAGTTACATTGAACCGTGATTATTAAATATATAAGAGATGTTTTTTATTTGGAAATGTTCGGTTCCATTAATTAATTTTTTGATCCTTTACAAATTATAGTCCTTATACAATGCAAAAGTTGTCGACCGTACAAATAAATGCCTTAATGTTGCAACAATTTCAAGAAATTTAACGAGGCCATATAGTGCAACTAATTTCGCTATGCATAAAATATATTTTCATATGTACCAAGCTCTATACAAGAGTTGGTATAAATCGACGTAAATTCATTCTTCCTTGGCTGACCCGGGATCACTCTTACTTAATATTAATTGCGCACATACGTTCCGCAAAACAAAAGTACCTCTAAGTGTTCATAATATGTGTGCCTTGTTACGTCCTCGAACGTGACTGGGTGCGTCTTTCACGAATTCGTTGCAACGGAAAAGTCGAGAATTCGCAAGCATAATTCTGTCTAGGACGCGATAAGAAACGGTTACAATTCTTTGAATATACATTTTAGATACAATACACTAGTAATTATACAAAGACAATGTGATAGGCGTGAAATCGTTCATCGGCCTGAATCACTCAATGAGTCGATATGCATAATTAATTTGCTATAACTATCTGTTAGTCACTTGATATTAGTCATTGAAAATTTATAAAATTACGGAAATGGCAAATTGATGCATTGCACAGCAAGAAACATCTCAAAACGTGATTCGCAGTTCAAAACAGATTATTACAAAATTAAAATGTTCTAATCGTGACATCAATTTTAATGTTACGGAAAGGAAGATCTATCGACGCACGTAAATGAAGAGTCGTAAGAGTAAGATGTTTTCCATTTAATATGTATAAGTTTACGTTTTCCGCATATCAAGTACTCTGAAAAGTTTCAATAATGAGGACAAAAGTGCATATACGTGTCCATTTCTAAATGAGTATTAGGTACTATACGACTATTTTAGCAATTTTATAAAAAATTCGGAAAACACCAAGGATTTAGTAAAAAGTCTTAAAAAATTATCTTATCCCGAGTAAAAAAAATTTGTCTCTGAAAGATCTCGCTACTGGGACGGAGCGAGATTGTTGCGAGATGAACAAAAAGGTTAAAATAGTATGTTAAAATTATCGATGAAAAATAAAATATTTAAATAAATAAAAAAAATTATCACTATCGGGATTAATGTCCTCGAAGTAAAACTTTTTCTTTGTAGTAATTTTTTATAATTCGCATTAATTAGGTAATATTATTAAGATTTAAGTTAGAGGCACTAAATTTATACCAGGATGAATTGAAACATTTTTCCAACGGAAAACAAATTTCCTTTTGTATTCAAAGTTTGAAACATCAGTTTCTTTTTATTTTGTATCTGTATTTTTTTTTGTGTTAATATTATCAAATATTTATGTATATGTCTAGAAACAAATCTCATGGTAGACTCTAAGGTTAATAATAATGATAATTTCATTTAAAAATTTATAACACCTTTATTGTGGTCAATAAATTCGTTGACTCGTACATTAATTGAGATTTTAAAACAATGCAATATGCAAAATAATTATTCATTCTATTTTACATACAAGCATTAATCACTTAAACGAATGATCCGTTGATGACTCTAAAAGTTGTTCGATTCAGATTCTTTGAATATAAAAATATTTACATCATCGGCCTTCCGCACCCAAAGTAGATAATTAGCGTCTTCTAATAGGAAGAAAAGTGTGATATTTTATTCAGAAAATTGTTTTATCGCATAATTATTAGGATTAATTACTTCGAAATATGCACGGAATTATGTATCTTAAATAATTTTGTACTGTACATTTCACATATTTTTATTGTATAGAGCATAAGAAATATGAGATTCTAGGTAAGAACAAATTATTTTCTTCTAATTTGCACAACACACGAAAGGCAAAAAAGATCCAAGGTGAAACGCAGCTTATACAGAAATTCATTTCTATTATCTTTTCATGTCATTCTAACAGAAATGCGTGTACAACTTGTCACATCATGGGAAGAGATTAAAGGACGCGATAAACTAAGCATCCAATTGTGAATTTTTTATGATACGAATGACATATTTTAATTTATGCTTCTCATACACAGTATTACACTTTAAATATAACTATTCATATACACATATTATAGAATTAGAAAAATAGTTCATTATAAATTAATTAATATACAACGAATTTTTTCTTTACGTGATATATTAACGTGGGCTTACAACGTGAATGCAATTTATCAATAATTTATCAATTTCAAAGTCAAATTTTATAACAACTGAGCGTATCCTTTAGACATTTCATTATGGTTGATTTACTTTTGTTAATAAATAAATAATAATATATTTTATGCGACAATTACATATTTATGTCTGATTGCGATCTCTAATGGCAGTTAGTTGGAAATAAAATTTGTTCGGTATGTAACAAGTAGATCGACGAATGAATTAATCTAGACCAAATAGACGTTAGAAATAAAAATTAAAATTCCTTTAGTTATTGGACTCGCCTATATAAAATTATATCTGAACAATTTTTTACAATTATTATTCATGTAAAATGTGGGAAAATCATGCCCAGATGACGAAGATTTTGAAGAAATCGTAAAAACAGCCGTTTTAAATATTTTAAATTCTCTATTTTAAACAATGAATATGTACTCGGATAACAGTATCTTATTTAGTACACCATAAATTGATTTTTAATAGTATTTTCTTAAATATGCACAAATTGTCGGTTTCGTTTGCGTAATTTATATATTTTTGATAAAAAATTTTCTTCATGAACCGCAGTTGTGGGATTAAAAATACTATTCTTTAAAATAAAATAATTTTTAACTGCCTTTGTTTATTGTGATATATACATATATATATATTTCTGATGCTAAAATATGGATAATATTCACAAGATGAGATATACAAGTAGGGTTAACACTGCATAGAATGAAAAAATCCGCGTTATTACTTAAGTAGTATGATACCGACTGAACGATTATTGCAGATATGTCTTACGGATGCTGAAAGCTAAATCTGAAGTAGTAACAGCACTAATCGATTTTTGGTGCATCTTTAATATCTATCGAATGATCATGAATCGTATCTTTTTGCGAAGATATTATGTTATTGTAGATATATTTTAAATAAAACTACAATGCAAGATCGAGACTCAATCCGCAAATTTCATTCGTATCTATTTTGGTGTTCTCAATAAATCTCGGCTACACTGTGAGACTATAAATAACATAAATTGAAAAACTGTTTAAGAATTTAGAGATAATCGATGCACATCCGTAATAATTCTGAAAACATGTGTATTCATTTTTCATATAATAGGTACTAAGAAAAGGCTTATGTAATTAATATGTAATATATGAATAATTAGTATAAAATTTTAGAATTCTTATGGCTGCACATCGATTATTCCTAAATTCTGAATCTGTTTTACAATTTTTATTATTCACAGTTTCTCAGTGTATTATAATTATCCACTGAACTTTTCATTACGTTTACAAACTTGCTCTGACGTTTCGAGTTCATCAAATAATATCAAATCAGAATCACAATCACGATACTGAAAAACCCGAAATAACTATTTTTAATGTGCAGAAGAAATCTTGGAAAGATTCTTCAACTTTGCGTTAGACATTATTTTTTCTACGTTGTTGTATTTTCAAAATGTTGAATTTTTAAACTTTTTTCTTTACATTTTTCTCTTTAACCGAACGTTTAAACAATGCAATGAACCATTGTCATTATCTTTTCTAAATACTAACATTAATCAAGACCTTCAAAGCTTTTAAAAAAAGTCGCTATGACTTTTTGTTCGGAAGTTTTGTGACAATTTTCAATTCAGCTCGCCGAGGCAAAATTTTGTTGAGAAAGGCCAAAAGTTCGTCTACATATTTTTTCATGTTTCGCGAATTGGAATGATACATTTCTCTTAAAACAGATGCAAAATATTAAAATTTATAATGAATTATGCTATGAATTTGTGTAAAAGATGTTCAATCTGTTAATTCTGATTTCGAATTCCGATTCATCGGGCAAAAAAAACATGGGAATACACTTATATAGTGTCTAAGCCAAAACACATTTTTGTGTATGTGTACTTAATCCTGAATATGAAAATACAATATTTTTTTATCGACAAAAGAATAATTAATGAAATTCGGTAAAAAATGAACATATGATTATAATAATTAGAGTTTGACGAAATAGAGTTAGATACTTACTACAAATTTATATAAGAACTCCATCGAGTTTGCTAATATTTGTTTTTATTTTCGTATCAACATACTCAATATTTCAAAAGGTATAACGCTTTCACATTAATTCATTTTGGCCTTTAATTGTTAGGTTTAAAAAATTACTCTGCATTATACAATCGATAAATTTGCATAGTGGAGGGACGACATGTAATATCCTGGAAGTGCACGATGCACATTTTAGAATTTACGATATTTCAGTATACATTTTCATGATAAATTTCCAACGATGACAAAATATTCTTATTGTTTACATTATGTAAGGGGTAATATTAAAAATTGAAAATTTCCCATTTGATGTGAAGAAATCGATGAAGTAGACATTTTCAATCATGGAACTCATTAATATTTAAACAGAAGAAAATGGGTAATGTTTTTTAAGGAATGTAAACACTGAAGAATAGGATTGGAATATGCAAAATGAATTGTCAAGTTATAAACTTTGCTAACCAAAAATAAGCAGGGTTAATTTGCTTCAGAAATCATGTTGCTATAGTTGACATCCAATTATACCGAAAGTAAGTTGCATAAACTAAGAACGAATTTTTAAATCATGACGTACGACATAATAACAGTTGATATCGAACTGAATCCCGCTCGCCAATCTTATCGTAAATTTGCATAAGCGGATAATACTCTTATTCGCCGAAAAAAATGTTTACATAATTACTGCATGTTAAATTTGTGATCTTTGAAGGCTTATTTTCATTCTAAATTTTTTTAGTTTCAGGAAACAGTTTATCTCTTTGAGGTAACAATATTCAGATGATGATAATAATGATAAGGTCTTTATTGCATAATTGTTACATAATACAAAGGGCAAGAAACATCACCAGCTGCTTTGTAGCTTGACCTGAAAAGATGTACTCATATTCAACTTGACCTGAAAAGATGTTCCTATATTTAGATTATGAGGTAGCTTTTTAAGCTCTAGTCTCCTAAGTCATTTCTCATGTAAATATTGCAATCTGTAGAATAATCTCGAATTTATAGGGTATGGAAGTTCCGAGGAAGATTGAGTAAAATCAGTTAGAACATTTTTAATACCTGATCTTTACAAGTCACACTATAATATCATTCAAACGGAGTTTCATTTTTTTAAGTACTTATATAATCATGTATCTCTGCTGTTAAGAATATAAAAGTACTACATTTTTAGTCAATTAACAATACGAGTTGTAATTAGTATTTTTGTCCACAACAAAATCTTCGCATTTTGTAATAAGGAACTTAGATTTTTAAGGGTTAATATTGACTAATGATATGGTTTAGTATTATTTTATGATAAATTAACGTTCGGTTTTGTACATAAAACATTTTCCGTGCCTGTACTCATTCATGTGATTTTATGATGTAAACTGAGTTTTAAGCCTTTAAACTAAGTTGCAAGCGAATTTAATTAATACTAGATCATTAGGTTCCGCTATAATAACATATTTCTTTTTAATATTTATGTTATGCAACAATATTATATAACAAAACAAATTCATTGGTTTATAGCATGTTACGATTTCTTTTTTAGGCATATTATATTGTATATTTAGAATTTTAGTAGTTGGTTTCTTAAAAATTAAGGTACCAAATCACCTCTTTTAATAATTCTTGGTTCCGTTAGGTAAGGCAACATTCTAATCGAGGATATTGTTTGCCAAACTACAATCTTTGATCTAAACACTACTACAACAATCGAAAAACAAGTATTTAATTTGCTTACATCCTTTTTATCGCTGAAAGGTGAGATTTTTCCCACAATTAATTACATAACAGTTTTATTTTTCCTGTAATAAATATTTATTATCACTTTATATATAATACGGTTTAAACAAAAAAATGGAAGGTCCTATCCTGGAAATCCCATTGCCGATTCATGGAATATATTTCTTACGTAAATATTAATCGTTTTGCATCACTTAACGAATTGGTTGTTTGTTTACGACCATCCTAATAACATCGTTGAAAACTTTTACTGCTTTTGCATGTCATAAAAACGCACTAAAATGAAATAAAACAAATCGTGACTTGAGAATAGCCAATGCGCAAAACATCATCGACTTTTTCAGTGATTTCAAAGCGACGAAAATAAGAAAGTCAAATGCGTTTTTATGTTTGTGCAAAAATGTATACACTTAGGCGAAATCTTCTTGCGTTGAAAAAGACGCGCCTTCCTGTGGCAGATAAATATAAGTATATTACATATGCAACGTAGATCTTACGTAATCGGGTGGCACATGCCGCGTAAGAGAGTCGTTATTATAATGGCTCAAGGTCTCTTGGAGCCTAGACGCAGTCACGTTCGTTCCAGATCATCGTGAGACTATCCTCGCTGACTTCTGGGCGGGGTCGTTGTTTATATTTCTTATATATGCACACTAGGATTCGCAATTTGTCATTCAAGTGCCGTCGCGGCCAAGGGCCGCACGCCATGATCTGGAATGCAGCTTCGCGGTTTCCAGACCTTTCCGCATATCGGATTTGATGTCTGAGATCGCGACGACCATCGATTGCGTGTTCTTCACGACCCTTCTTAAGGTTACTGTGAAGGACAAATCATGTTTTGCTGCTTGTTTATTTGCTCTGGTTTACATTTGATTTGCTTCATTCTTTTATTAAGACCAATATTGTGTTTTTATTAACATATTTTTTTAATAAATATTTGTTTCCCATTTAGATGGGTGATTAAATTGTCAGAAGAATTACCAGCATTTTTTTCCTGGAATCTGTCCCAGTAACAGAAAGTATCGCAATAATTCGCATATTATCAATGGAGTGGTATTTAAAACTATAATTAAAAATTTTTAAACATTTTACACCAACATAATCAACATTTAATTGGGCCGGGGAACAAAGTTCCAAAAATCAAAACCCCCCGAAAGGCTAAAATTTTGATATTGCGTGAGTCCAAGGTATTTTAATTTGCTTTATTTTTGCCAAATTTTCAAAGACAAAGTGAAGAAAATCATGCTGGAGCCATGCTATATTGAAATTTTGGCCTTTCGGGGTTTCTTGATTTTCGGAACTTTGTTCCCCGGCCTTTAATTGAAAACAAAAGCCCGTGACAAAATCTATATTCAAAAAATTTATTTTTTCCCGACTTACATAGAATGACCATATTCCACACCTGCAACGCGGGAGAAAAGTGGCTGATTCTGTCGCAACGATTACGCGCATATGCACATCGGTTTAATTTCTCCCTGGGGAGAAATGCACTTCCTCAGAGACGGGAGTAATGAGATACCGAAGGAGCAATAAGGTCCGCAGCCAACTAAAGTGGTATTATTGTACCGTCTGCAGGGGCCCCCTACTGGGTTATTATTATTGGGCCCAGATCACCCAACGACATGATTGAGACAGTTTATGACCACCTTACGACCACTTACGACCTCCTTAGGACTTTCATTCGGGCAGCAAACCTCGCTCTCGCTGGAATCGAGGACTTTTCTCCCTCGTAGCATAATATACTATTTTTGACTACCCCTTATTGAACGAATCGACACGCATGTATCTTTTTTATTTTTAATTTTTTGTTTATTTTCTAATTTTTGTTTATTTTTTACTTTCTATTATACAAAATTTTTTTGCATGTCTATATATTTTTTGTTTGTTTTTTGTTTCCTTGGTTACTTTTTTAATATTATTTTCGTTTATCTTTCTTTTTGAATTTATTATAATTTTTCTTTAAATTACATTTTCATACTAACAAATCATATTCATATACCAGTCCGTTCCAAGTACCTGTCAAATCGAAATTTTATTAAGGATTTTCAACTTTATAGTAATCTCCAACCTTGTGGGGTACCCTATTGTTGTCTATCAATAGTAAATCCGTGTGATTTCACGTTGAGACATGACGGATGCTCCTGAAGTCGCGGATTTAATTTATATATATATTTTCTTTCTTTTTTCTTTTTTGCATTGTTCATTTCATCATTAGTTGAGATTGCAAAAGTTTCGACAATGAGTGTTTTGAGAATCGATTACGACGCAAGGTGTTTGAAATTTTCAAACTATAGCATTTTAACATCTAATGCAATTTGTAGGTATGAAGCCGTTAACTATATTAATTGTTGACTAAACCCATTAACAAAAAATTAACCAAACCAGGCGATGTTGAAAATTGGAAAAAATTAAAAAATACTCTTAAAAATTGTTTTATATAGGCTAAAAGTCGACTTTTACACACCAGAATGTGATGAGAATGTGATGAATATAAAAATTAAAAAATACGTTCCAAAAAAGTAACTCTTTTTACACAGAATGTCCCATATATTGTAGGCTTATATGTGAAGTAAAGAAGTGGCAAAACGATCGCATGAAGTATGTTATTATAATATTAGATGCTGAAAACGAAGAATTCACTAGATGCAATGGTAGTTGTCGATACGAGTGTATAATGGGAAACAGCCGGCCCCTGTCGATCAAAGGAGCTCGTAAATTATTATGCACGCACATCGAACGGTTTACTGTTGAGTAAGCATAAAATATTGCAATTTTCTTTCTCGTTTGCAGGATGCAAGTTATCATTTTACTAATCATGTATACCAGGCAATTGAAATAACAATTTTAAAATGTCTTAAATGTTTATCAAAGAAAATAGATTTTGTAGGAACTGGATCCGTAAAGTACGTTACGGAAATGAAGAAACATAATGTTCGTTTCTACACGGAAAAAAAAAGTACGTCGCTCCAGCCAGATTGCCCAGCTAAAACAGCTTCCCACTGCCCAGCAGGTCGATATAAGTCGCGAGTGAAGACGTAAAATGACAATTAAAATTCGAAATCCTTAAAATTTTTTTTTTATAAATAGGTATACTTTTCTTATGTCTTTAAGAATATTTGTACATAATTTCAATCACTGAACCTTTTTTGTAGAGCACAAAATTTCCTACAAAAAAGTCACTAAGAGCCATAGTCTAATGTTAATAGATACGTCACGAATAAGATAACTATCTCTGTTCTAAAATTTCAATGATTTATTCAATAACTTCCGATGTTTTTCATGCCGTACATATTAACATTAGACTTTGGCTCTCACTGACTTTTTTGTAGGAAATTTTGTGCTCTACAAAAAAGGTTGAGTGCATTTTTGTCGTATCTAACACGGTAATCAATACGGAAGCCTTAAAATGAAAAAAGTAGTGATTTTTTCACTATTAACGACTTTAAAAAATCATATAAAAATAATATAAATAACCACATCGTCTAGAAATTATGTAGAAATATTCTTAAAGACATAAGAAAAGTATACCTATTTATAAAAAAAAAATTTCAAGGATTTCGAATTTTAATTGTCATTTTACGTCTTCACTCGCGACTTACATCGACCTGCTGGGCAGTGGGAAGCTGTTTTAGCTGGGCAATCTGGCTGGAGCGACGTACTATTTTTTTCCGTGTAGGCAAAAACAACATGGTCTCATCTTTCGGCTGTTTCTACTTATACTCGAACGCTCGATTATCGGTCCCTAAAATTTGACTTTTGGAAAACTTTTTGTTGACTTAAAAATTCTTTTACACATTATACGCTCGATATTTTTGCTATAGTACAAAGTTTGCTAAAATGTTATAATCGAAAATAAAATTTCTTGCACTGCGTATTCCTAAAAACAAATGTAATAGCAAAATTTGAGGCAACAAGATTATTTTAATAATGTTTTTCAACCGATTATAACATTAATTATTAGTAAGGTCTTTAACATCAATTTGGCTTTGTCGAGTTTTATTGTTGTTTCACAATTTATGTGTGAGGTAGTAGGCTAAGAATAACAAAAAATGGCAATGAACGTTTAACACGAAATTGTTAAATTTCTCCACTGGCGTTCTAGGAGGAAGATCGTTAAGTTAACACATATTTTTGAAATGAAAGCGACAGTAGAAATTACTGTCAGTCTGACCGGTCTGACCACGGCAGCTATGGGTATTATTGAAGCCGAAAATGATTTTTTATTGTATATAAATAAATATTTGTAAATAAATGTTGACAAATATACGTGAAAATTATATTGATATAATTGGATTTTTTACTTATTCCATATACTAGAAATTCTATACAATTTTCTCTGCAATGGTGTACTAATATAAATTATATGTATGCGGTTTTAGTCCATTATTAGAATTCTATTATAAGATGTGGTAAGAAGACCAACCTTTGGGTTACACACCGTCCCAATATATACTAAATCAAAACACCTGACTTTCTAAACTTTTGTTGAGACTTACATGTTCGTGTACATAGAAATCACCGCGGGCATTAAACAATTAGCACCTACTAGTTTCGCGAACTACAGTATAGTCTGTGCATTAACATATGAGAAAAACAATGCAGTCAACCTCCCAAGTGTCAATCATTGCATTAAACTCCGTTGAAACGTCCTCATTTTTACTCGTATTTCATAACGAACATATTTCATTTTCCGTATATTTATTTCCTTCTTTATGCAAAATACAGGAGATAAAAATACATTTTAAGAGGTACTAGTCACGCCTTTTTGTATACGCACACTGAACATTAGATAAGCTTGAAGTACGTTTACGAGGTACGAACAATTTATGAAATTGACTAACGATCAGTCCAATTCGTGGGATTCTCATGCTCTGAGGTAATTATGAATAATTATTCTTCAGGCCTGTTGAATGGATGAATCAGCCTTAATCGTTCTTGTGATTATTAGTTCCTTAACCGCCCACAAAACGAACTATTTGTGGCATAATTTAATAGCTAGAAAAGTGGTTTATAATAGTTCATTGACGAAGGTTACTCGAAATTCGAGTTGTATCGATAACATGTAAATACTTTTTTTTCATTAACCAACGTGGTGATCGAAAGAGGGATGTTTTTTTATTGATAATATAGTAAATACGGCTACTGAACTGGGGTGTAAATAAGTAAATAAAAACAAACAAATATATAATACGATATTTTTATTTTCTGAACAAAATCTAGCTGGTAAAGGCGACGCTCTGTCTGGACCTGTAAGTATACCTGAAATCAGTAAAAATGCTTCATGTTTATATATCTAAATCTTGTTCAAGTAGCCAATCAGCACCAAAAGATGTTACATGAATTTTTGTTTTAAATTTAACAACATTAATTCCTATAATTCATTCCAATAACTGCGGGAACACTCTGAATGTCGTAGAATTGGCGATAAACACTCACCATCAGTACCCAACGAGTTTTTCACCAGTCTTTAATGAAATTGAATGTATGAGGGGGAAATTCTTTGTCTTTTCAAGTTCGACAACTTCTTCATGCATGGCATTTCGTTATTTATTTGGCGAAATAAATTATATGTGAAAACCTACAAAAATTAATATTTTTTCTGTGTTTGAGGCCATAAGTGCTGCCACATTCATCGCAAATCAAATATGAATTGTAGGAATTCAAAAAGTTTGAAAATTAACCCAAATTCTGAGCCTCATATCCAATTTTGGCTCAGGACATTGTTTGAAATATCTTGGAAAATCATCTCTTGATATTTCGTAACCCAGTTCTTGGACACTCTATATAGATGGCCACTCCATGCTAAATCGACTTTTACATGATCTCACCATCTCGAATTCGGCACTCAATTTTTTTCTGCTTGGTTTTGACATGATAAGAATAATAACATTATAGTTCAAAATATCATCACGAGGAATTGTAGAAATTAAAAATTCCTTTAAAATGAGTACGGAGTCATGGAAATAATGTCAAAACCAACCTAGTTATTGCATAACAAGTGATTTTTATCTTGGAATTTAATGGCTCATCACTCAAATGCTACAGTCCTCAGATTCTATTTTCGTACTAGACGTTTTGTTGACAATATCATATACAATCTAATTATTAAATATTGCTTTAAACTCAGGTTTTTGATATAAAGTTCAGTTAGGGATAATTAAAGTGAACTCTATATGAAATATTTTTGTTTAGTTAACAATTTGAGAAAAACGATATGATCCTGTTTCATTATCACAAAACGAAAACCGTTATTTATTATTTTATACAATTTTTGGTTGCATAAACATCCTTTTACGGTGTATGAATTTTGACATTGATAAACTATCGATTCGGACTTGATGATTACATCTTTTAGGTTATGTATCAAGCAATATTTGAGAAACCTATAAGCAAATTTAGTAAGTCGAGGTCGAGGATATTTGAAACTCTTCAAGATTGGTTAACTAGGCGCAACAGTCTTTTGATCGCTGTTCATTTGCAGCCGATAAAACGTCCGGCAATAAAGGCGAGTTTTCGGGGTTACACGGGTTGCTGCTACCGATACGCATCACTAATGCAGTGAATGATGTCAAAATATCGAAACAAAATTAACACCATAAAGCGAGACAAAAGGTGCCAGACCAAAGCCAACGATAGAGGTATCGCGTAATTTGCCAGAACGGCATTTTTTAGACGTCTTTTCCCGAAATGTCGCTAAAAGGATCGAGTACGCTTGAAGTACCGGCGAAGGTTACTGCTTATGGATCTTACGACGCGTGCGTCGGGCCCCAACAATGGGCCTCATTGAGAGGCCGTCTATTTACGCCGTCAACGTGGGAATACTCGACTGCCGGTGTCGTAAGCGAAGGCCCCCTAGTGGCCTCCTATCGTGTGATAACGCTCCCTTTTTTTTAGATCGTCCATGCAGTCGCTAACTCTTCAACGCGTTTCACAAACCTTTATGCTTTTTTTACTCTTCATGTTAATTCCAAATTCATTGTATTTTATCTTAATTGGTGTTGAATGCGGTTTTAAGATTACAATCGAATGTTCTTCTTACCATTTAGATAAATGCAATATATATAGCAAAAAATGTTTTCGTCTATCTTCTTATTACACATTGAAGTTGATTCATTTTGGTTATTATGTTATTTCGTGGTGTATTGTAAGAAGTAGTATTTACTTTGTTATATAGGAAGACTAATTGAAGATTTTGTAGACGAGGGTCAACTTCCCTAATGAAAACTATTCTCAAAGTTTATTAATCGAAAATTTTAACATATTTTAATAAATTTTACATCTGAAAATAAAATATCTCAAAATCTATGAAACAATTTTAAATTGAGATATTTATATTTTTTAATTTTGCGTGTTGTATATTTTCGATTTAGAAGACTGAAATCTTCGAAATTTTGAAATTTCGGAAATTTTTTAATTCAGAACTGGACATCCAACCGATTCTTCATAACTCTATGCCTCACGCATTTTTATTTTCTCGCAATTCAGTTGAAATCATTACACGGTGGGGGTTCTGGAACTATAATTTGTTTTACCAAATTAAAAATGGCGTATCTAATACGGTTGACAACAAATTTTAATACTGCTCCATCCGAACAAAATTTCGTATTCGGGGGTTTCGGAGAGCAGAATATGAAATCTACATCAATTTTGCCAACGTGGTCGATTAAGTGTGGAGGACTCGTATCGAATTCATAACCACCGATGTAAAAAAACGGAAAGATAATTTCACCTGAATTTTTAGTTTTTTAATATTTCAATGATGGTTGTAGTAAAATCGCGATTTTGAATCAGCCAGAAATTTTGTTTAGGATTTGTAACGAATTACGTTAAAACCCATATCGTAACAAACTTTGAGTAATTATCTTTTAAAAAATCGTCATTAATAAGTTTCACCAAGAACAACTGATTTTGTAAAAGGTGTATTAATCCTTAGTTCCGACAGCTATTTTAAAGCCTTTTCCTCCCACTACCTGGGTCAAATATGTCCTGCTGCTTGAAAAAGCTTACAGTTGTGCAATTTATAAAGTACAATTTGAATTTTCTCTGGGTCGAAAACGACCCTGGTGGCGGGATTAAGGGTTAAACAACCTGAACAGTAAATAACTATATCTCATTGGCTATTTGTATATTTATTTATTATTGAATAAACTAGTAGAAAATATCATAATACTTATTTGAGCTACAATGGGAAAATAATAACAATTTACAGAAATTAACCCTTAATCCCAACGCATGGTGTTTTCGACCCAGAGAAAATTCAAATTGCACGTACTTTATAAATTCTACAACTGTAAGCATTTTCAAAGGACAGGAGATATTTGACTCAGGTAGTGGGTCAGAAACCATCAAGATATTATTAGTATCATCTACTATCTCCTTTTTACAATTTCAAATGACACCGAAATCCATAAAAAGATGTTGGCTTTTGTATGTACAATCTAGATTCAAATTCATATACGTATCATAACAGATGGTAAACGCATCCATTAGTATGTTATCGGATAACATATTTTTCTCTCCGGATACCAATAAAGAATTTTTGTAACCGTCATAAATGGGTAAGTTGGGGTTTACAACTGTTAGGTTCAAAAAAATAGACATTTGTTCCCTTTCCAACATTTACTGTAATATTCAATTTTCGAGAATAAATTTTTATAATATAATATATCTGAATAAAATTATATTAAACGAAAATATTATATGTATATGAAAAGAAGTGCCTTCCTTATTTTGAGATGTCTAGCACACGAAAATGTCTTGGAAGAAGGTAGTTATGGCATTTTGAACGTTAGACTGTCATTGAAGATGACACTTTTATTTTTAAGTAAGCAACTCGTCACATTGTAAGAAATCACTTCAAATTACTGAATATTAATTACTGTCATAGAAAATATTAAAATAGATGAAGAATAAATTAAGTTTTCAATAACATATATTTGTGACGACGAATACTGAAATGACTTCAAATCCTTCAAACTCTCATCTAAAATTTCTGTGCATCCTTTGAACATCCCGAACCCAAAACGTCAAAAGCAAAGAAATGTTGGTACAAGTTCTTTAATACTACCGTCAGCAAAACGAATCAACTATATTCTTAAATAAGTCTGACATATAAAACTTGGACATTTAATAAATTCTCATGTATTCGGTCAAAAAAATAGATGCATAAATAAGTAATTTTATGAGTGAATATAATTGTACCAGAAAATTTATTTATTTAAGATCATTAATCAATTTTACTTTTTCCGGAATAGTATTTCTTTGGTATATGCATCATCAAAATGTCTTTCTATTAACCAATGAGTAATTGAAACGCTTCTATTAATTATCGTAGAATATTGTTCTTAATGGCGAAATCAGGACGACGAATCGATGTATGATTTTTATTCATTGGTAAATGAACAAAAAGTGGTTGTGATCCTAAACTTATTGATTATTTGTGCTATTTGGACAATCGTGTTGTGTTTTGCATAAACAATGTAAATACAACTTTTGTGATATTTATGTACAATGTAGTCATATAATTCTTAATGTATACACTGAGAAAAGTGTATTTTATCAGTTACTATCCCTTGGCTTTTAAAAAGTGTATTATAGCCCTTAAAAGAAATATTATAACTAGTAAAATCCTCCGTCTTCAACATTTGTTTTCGACAGGTTATACGAAACTGTATTAAACTCTCCTATTTAAAAAAAATGTTTTATTATGACTAAAAGAAGGCATTTTTAATATTTTGACTGACATATTGGTTAGAATAATCTAAAATCTTCGTCTTTTAACAGGTAATAGAAAGATGGCAATCCCTATACGTAAAATACTATCTTTTACGGGGCATAAGAATTCTAATACTGGGTAAAAAACACTTTTCTCAGTGTACAATTAAAGTGTAAGATATACCATACTATATATGCAAGGTCACTGTGCTATGTTTTTTTCACTACTTAAAATTTTCACTGTCTATTCGATACACATATGTTTCTGAAACCACACAATTATTTTTAACGTGGAATATCGAATAAAATTAAAAAATAAAAGCACAGCATTGTTGTCATTGGTACTGCAAGGTTATAGACTCATGGGGATAATTGCAATATTTTAGCGTTCTGTAATAAATCTATTTTGACGTAGGTATTTATTTACAAACACGACATACTGGAAACTAATGTTTTTTTTCATTTTCCTACCGTTTATTGACTAATATAACAGTAAAGTAGGAATGTTATATGTAATAAAGTACAATGTTGCATTATGACATTAAAAATCTCTGTGTGGTTCAATTTACTCATTAATATCCTTTATTGTATCTGTACCTTACATAAGACATTTTTTTAATTCAGTTGGAATGTACTTGTTTAATTTTGTTTTCTTATTTTTCTCTTATATGATAGATTCTAATCATTTTAGTGTTATTATAATTATCATTATATTGTTTTTATATTGTTTTGAAAGTGAATAAAAAGTAAGGCAATTACAAAATTCTCAATTAGTAATTGTAAAATATATTTTAACATTATGTTTTGCTGCAAAATTTTATTTAAACGTGCCTCAAATTATTTAATAAATTAATTTTGAATAAGTTTCCTATTTAAATGACAGATTCAACATTAAAATCACTGAATGAACTTATTAAATAATATTCTACTATTTTTTTAGTAAAATTTGCATTATTTCTGATCGAGCAGACGAGTTTCTGTATATAAATATACAAAAACATCGCGATTTCCTCATAAAAAATATTTGTCAAAGCAATCAAATATTTAGTTATTATTTAATAATTATACACACATAAAAGTATTCATTAAATTTGAATCTTTTAATATTTATTCATCTTCTTTTCGTAACACTTTATTTATGTATAATATGTTAATATTGAATACTTAAAAAATATCCTTAGGTAGTTTATTATCCCTTGTCTGTTAAAGGGGTATTTTATAGCAAGTAAAGGTTGAAATAGGCGTATTAAACACTTCTGTTTTAAAGAATTTATGCAGAAATTATGATATGATTTAAGATTCCTTTGTGTAACAGTCGCCAGGGACGCGCCAAGCAAGCGCCATACGTGTAAACATGGCGCTACCGGGCAAACCGTGACGATTCTGGCGTGGCTCTTGCGAGTTTTCCACGCAAGGCCCACGAAAGGAGTTTTTTACCAGGGTACAATCGAATTCATTCTATGTTTAGTGAATCTTGGTTACTGCGTGTATGGGGAGAACTATTAGAATATTCGGAAGTTGGTGCTATTTTCTTCGAACCAACGATTGGATTATCTAAAAAAAAACGAAATTTGCTGAGAGTATATATGATTAAAAACGTATACAGGGTCATCGAAAAGTATTGGACCCCCCTAATATCTTCAGTTAGAATGCACTTAGGAGAAAATGTCCAATAGCAAGGTTGTATGGTTTCAAGCGGGGAGTAAGATGATGACCTTGACTTTGACCTTGACCTTGTCCTTCAAGGTCATTTCAAGGTCAATCTTATTTTTTTAACTGGAACCCCCTACATTTTATTGCGTATTCTTATAGCTTATCTCGAGAGCTTTCCAAAACACTATAATAAAATATTTTTTTATTAAGTACTTTTTGAGTTATAAAGGTTTGAAGTTAACAATTTTTTGACACAAAATGTAGAATATCTTGTAAAATATTATTTAGTTTTCAGTAATCATAACCTTAATACTTTTGTGCGCGGAATAATGAGACCAATTAATTGGTTTAAAGAAAATACATTAATCGGATGCCCCTAATATTTTCAGTAAGAATCCATTTTGGAAACTTCAAACCTTTATAACTCAAAAAGTACTTGATAAAAAAATATTTTATTATAGTGTTTTCGAAAGCTCTCGAGATAAGCTATAAGAATACGCAATAAAATGTAGGGGGTTCTAGTTAAAAAAATAACATTGACCTTGAAATGACCTTGAAGGACATGGTCAAGGTCAATATCAAGGTCATCATCTTACTCCCCGCTTGAAACCATACAACTTTGCTATTGGACATTTTCTCCTAAGTGCATTCTAACTGAAGATATTAGGGGGGTCCGATACTTTTCGATGACCCTGTATGTAGATTTCCATGAAAAATATTCCCTATTTCGACATGTTATATTGTGTATGACCTCTTAGTTTAAAGATTTTATGTGCAGTATAAGAATCTAACCAAAAAATATGACCCGTAGCCACGTATGCCCGTCATATGTTTTTTATTCTTGCAGATTTGCAAAATCAATTGAAAATTTTGTGGTACTTCATTAACAATATTTTTACTCTAAAACCTGTATTGTAACTTGGCTTGAAGCGAATTTTACCATTCCAAGTTTGCTCTACAATATTATTTCTAGCGTGAAAAAATTAAAGATATTTTATTTTTTATACTAAAATTGACGTAAATAGAAGTGAATGTTTAAATTAAGTTCTCAAATAAGTTTATTTAGCTAATATAGTTATCTAAAGAAAATAAATAGATTAATCTCTAACTCAATTTTTACAAATAATTACTAACACAACAAACAGTTAACAATAATTAACATCTTTGTTTTACTTTATTATCGGAATACTGGGACCAATCCTGACTTTCTATGTATTTGCAATCCGCCCGACAACTAAACATTTATCCTTCCCGTGCAAATCCTATTTCTAGTATTTATTTAAATTTTTTATATAAATTATTTGTTATATTAATATCGATAATTTCACAGTTGAATTATAGTAAAATCAATTCTAAAAAAAAATGTTTTTCCTGACAGAAAAGTATTGAGAATTATTGTCAAATATTGCCCGAAATTACGTTTCCATTTCAATTTTACATTTTCAATTCATTTGAGTAATTCGATGAGTGAAAACAGCGTTTAAAACTGGATCAAGCCGTTCCGAATTAAAGAACATTTTTCATGTTATTCTACATATATTAGATAAAATTTTATGAACAGCCTATGATATAGTTCTACGAATAATTATTTGAATATAATCAGTTCCATAAAATTATAAATAAAATGAAATCATTCCCTAAATTCAGTGAGGAAGCTCTACACTAAATATTGTAAATAGTAAAGAGAGCTAATACAAATATTTCGGAACAACTATTGCAGTTGGTCAAGTTATGAATGAATTAGAAAACTCATCAATATTAATCAACTCAAGGAATTTTGTTATCGTTGTACTGAAATTGTTTTTGCTGTAATTGAGCATGATAGTTTACATTTACTGAGTTTTGGAATCCATGAATGTTTAATTCAATATACTTGTTAAAAATAAAAGGTGTTGTTGGATAAGAGTATATAATAAAAAATACATAAAAAGTTGGCATTGCCCTACAATTTAATTTGCTGAAGTTTTCCTTCGACGTTTCGAACAACTGGTGTTCATTTTTAAGAGGTCACTGCTTTAATCATTTTTTTATTTATTTTTGTACAATATTTGTTGTTTTCACATTCAGTTTTTACTCGCGTATAAAACATAATTTTTAGTTAATCACTGGGGTTATATTGATTGCACTTTCGATTAGAGTCTGTTTCCGGCACATTTATGATTGCCCGTTTTTCGATTTCCCGTATCACGTTGTTGGTCTACTTCACTTGTTCGTTCCACTTCTTACTTTGTTACCTATTTCACCTATTTCTTCTATTTATTAATTGTACTCCACCTCTGTTTCCACCACTTAGTGAGGAAACGACGATCAGGACACCGGCAACTATGACAACAGGTGTATCCCCCTCTCCAAACGATGACCTCCTGCGTGTCGTTCGACACTACTCGCAGGGATAAATGTGTACGTACGGACCTACGAAGCTTTTAGTTTAACAGAGTCCGCAAGAGCAAAGAGCAGCGAGGTGTGAGCTCGCAGTTGATCGGACACAGTGTCAATGAGTTGAAATCGTTTTTTAGTGTTTCCAAAATTTTGTGTACCGCTGCGTGATAACGTTCGAACGATCTCAATGGAGGTCCTCCACAGGCCAAAAATTGTGGTCGTCGTCCAAAAAGGAAGACGACACCTTGTAAGTTTTCCAAGTATCCAGCATTTTTCAAATTTTGTTTTTAGTGATTCAGTGATGTATGAATTTCGAAAAGTGTCTTCTGGGAACTTTCTGCGTACCTACTGCAGTCGTAATTATTGTCATTAGTTTTAATTACAAGCAATCGTCAAAGTGGGTTGAAGAAAATTTTATTGTCAGTGAGAGACATATTTTTCTTAATAATGATGAGTTAAGGATAGAAAAAGGATTTAGAAAAAGAAAAAACAAGTAAACTTTAACTAGAAATTATGAGTTCTTGATTGAAAAGATCATCAACGTAAATTGCTGTTTAGTGGATATTATTCGCAGTCGAACAATCACGTTTTATAAATCATTTGTATGTCATTAATATGACTGAAAATGTTAAGTTGTTGACAAAATTTTTGAAGCAATGTTTTTGTTATATTTTCACTTCATATGTCTGGTAAAAATTTTAGAATATTATAAAGCAACGAATGTACATAAAATAAAATATAAATTATACATCTGAAAATGATTCAAAACTTTTCTTATATCTAACTTTTTAATGATACTATACTTTCGGTGATTAAAACATAATACTTCCCGTACAGTAATTTAAAACAAACACATTACATAATAATATTTATAAAATATATATGTTTGAAATATAATATAAAATTAAAAAATAATTAGTTTAAAATCAATTCCGGTGTTTTATTTGTATATATATCATAAAAATACATTATATCTTATACTATTGAAAATAATAATATTGTTTAATATATATATATCAATGGCATACTATTAAGGTTTTTTGAATATTTTGTAGTGAATTATAAATTGCTTCTAAATTTATTATAAAGTATTCTAAAATCGATTTACAATACATAAAAATTGACAATCAGTTTTATTCATATGACCATATGACAAATAGTTAATAAAGTTTTAGTTGTGAATAATTTAATTTTTCTCGTTGTAAATGCTTTTTCTTGATTCGAATTTTATTTAGAAGCAATTCTAAATACAAGAATTTTTTTAATATACCAGTTCGTCAAAATCAAAATTTGAAAGAGTGCGTAATATAATGTTGATAACAATGAAGAAATTAAAAGATTAATAAATATCAGCTAATGTACAAATTAAGCTCTTTATGTCACAAAATCTGATATTCTAATTTTTAAAATGATAAATATAAAATAAAAAATTAGTTGCGATCTATAATTACTTAAAAGCTGGTTATTGAAGTAGTCCAGATCAATTTCTGTTTGTATAATAATTTTCAAAGATCACAAATTGTTTTCAGGATTAGCAAATCATGTTGTTAATTCCTCATGCAAACCCGAATAATATTAATAGCCACCCCCACCCTCTATTCTAAAACATGCATATCTTTAATTTCTGATGAGAGCTAACATGAAGTCAAGTTTTCAATGTATTTTTATATGCCAGCTAGTGCGGTTTACTTAGTGTAACGTGCAAAATAACTAGAGAGACGGAAATACTAACTGAAAAAAAGGGCACATATTAATTTTCGACAAATGTAATTGATCGAAGTGTGAACGGAATCTTTAAGCCTCTAAGAAAGTATGGAAATATTTGCAATATAATGTCCAATTTTCATTTACTTTGATATAAGCATATCTATAGTCTACATCTAATTTCAAGAAACTTTTAGATTTTACATTTCAAGATGATGAACTTATGAAGTTCTGTAAAGAATTTTGTATTCATATATAAATTTTGAAGGTTAAACGTAAACAAAAAATGAATGATATAAAATTAAAAAAAAAGTTTTTTACAGATCTGGAAAGCATAACGTAAATTTATCTCGATCATAATAAGTTCTCACGGCTGGTATTAAAATAAAATTCATTCAATACAAAGTATAAAAATCTCGAAAATGAATCATAATTCAGTAAATAATTATACAATATCTGATTATATCGAATGCGATTTAATACGGATAGAGATGATCCAGATGGAAATTTAAATCAATCGTATTATGCTAACCGTGATAATTCTATGATGAATAATAAATAAATTTGTTGTAATTAAAACAGATCATTTTTACTCATAGGTATTCGTCTTTAAGTCATATCATATTATATCATGTTTATGTAATTGATTATTGTATGCATATCTCTCTAGGCACGTAATGTAGACGATTAATTACACTTAATTGAATAGGCGGCATTTGATTCATGGGTATCAAAGATAAATTAAAATATATTCAGTAAACATGCATTTCAATTTTCTATGAAGTATTTATTATGATTTCGCCAAATATAAAATTTAAAATTCAAAAACAATAATTAAAAATAATAAAATAATGTATATGAGTAATTCCACGAGATTTTTTATATTTGATCTAAAGTAAACCCATTTTTGTTTTTAGCCACCCAGTCATAAGTTGTTTCAATTGTTTCATGAGGTGTAAATAGCAATATTTAAATACTAACTATTCAATTATGCTATAACTTGAAGAATGCTACCAATATAAATAGAATAAATAACACAAAATAAAATAATGATTTTCTTCTTTTATTTCACTTTGTCAAACTTGTTATTTATCGATAGTGGCCCTTAGCCATTTGAATGCAGTGACATATACTTAAAAATATAACAAAAAAATGACAATTGGTTTTGGAGATTTTCAAATTGTATTATTGGAGCCTCGCCAAAAAAACAACGATTTTCGATGTGAGGAGACCAAGTAGTATCGTGTTTTAAAACCTTATCATTTTTTCTGCTAAAATGCCACGCTAATTTGAAAAATGTCGTTTGAATCGTCTTTATGGAAAGAAATCGCTCGTGCATTATTTTTTGAAAAACTCGAAACGCACATTTTTTAACGATCCTATGTAAACAAATTTATTTTTTATGAAAATTTAGTTTGCTTTACGTTTGTCCTTATATTTTGTTTCAGAAGATAGGCACCTTCTTGAGAATTGCATGTCTTGAAAGTACAATATTATATGATACAACAGACAAAATTTTGCAGCCTGTAATGATAAAGCACATTTTGTTTTCTGTCCGCAAGAAAAAAAATACATGATCGAGTCCAACACAAATCTGTCAATATAATATAGTTTCAATTTATTCATGCAAAACTAATTATTCTCCATCAATCAAAATTACTGTATAAGATTTCTCTACATTCACTTCATAAAACAAAAGTGTTCTTGTTCATCAATAACATTAAATTAGCCTTTCTTATATACAGTTCCCTATATATTAAAAATGTCGCAGAATTATTCATGTACATCGAGAAATCGAGAACATACACAGATCGTAACAAGCGACAAAATATAAGTATTTTAACAAAATTTAAGAAACAGGTTATGAATATAGCAATACTTTTTTTCGCAATCGAATAAAATAATAGAAAAAAATAAAGAGGATTCTCCAATCCAGAAGGTGAAAAATACAACAGTGGAGGAAATTACCGTGAATTTGAATTGTCATATTCCTAATTCTCAGAAAATATAGGCCACAAAAACCCCCGCGTAAAAATAAAAAATTGACAATATATGTTGTCTATATCTTGGCCATTGAAATTCACAATAGATAGGTCAAATCTTGACAAAAACAATTGCGGCGAAAAAGCTCAGGTTTCAATATTGCTCATATCACTTTTTTTACAATGATGTCCTTTTTCCGAAAATTGATTTGCATCAAAATGATTTTTTTTTAAAATGAATTAATGATTTCTAATTCGAAATATTCGTTTGTTTATCGGTTTAATTAATTAGAAATTTCAAAAGATATTTTGTGTATATTTTTTGTATTACAATTCTTTATATTTTCTAAATTGTACATCTTTTATTTTTATAATGATTCTTATTTTAAGATCGTTTATACTAGTAAATTGTACAGTTTTTAACATATGTAACATTATAGTTACTAAAAAGAATTGTCTATAAGCACTCAGTACACAAAAATAAAATATACATAATAGTAATAAAAACAATAAAATTAAAAACTAATATCATAGAAATTAATGTTTAAAAAATGTTCACTGACTCCATACTTATTTTGTTAAGAAATGACATAAATGAAAACATGATTCAACTTTATAGACTACGGATGTTCTTTTTATTCATAAGATCCATTATACATGACTTCCTTGCAGTTCAATGAATCACGACACCTGTAAAAAGTAACTCAACATTTTCATGAACGTATATCAAAAAGCTGTCACGTTCATTCATCGTAATGACGTTATTTGTAAGTATTAAGTGACATAATTACAATAAGTAAACGACGTCAAAGAATAGAAGTAAACAATGAAATTAAATCAAAATGATTTCATAATTGTCCAAGTACGTGTCCGGCCCGTGAGAGCCATGGACATAATAAGGAATTATTCCAAGTTAAAATTGTCGCGCCCATAAAATTCCGCATACAGATGAAATATGACGCATTACTAATTAGTACGAATAAGAAGACTGAATTCTGATTAAAAAATGTTACATAACCTTGTAGGAAGTGTTATGAGGATAACACAGAGGACATAAGCGGGCAGGATAATACATTTGATGCATCGGTTCACGTGACGGCGGTCGCTGGAGCATTAACCACGTACATCAGAAATGTGAAATTGCTTGACTCGTTAACGTCGCTGATTAGACGTGACTAGCATTATCTTAAAAATTTAGTTAGTACATAATATATGCAATGACACTTATGCACGCAAGTTTTCAAGTTTATGCTAACTATCGTTTGCCAGCAATATCTCTCCTAAAAATCTTTGTCTGAGAGTTGCGCACTAATTGATATGCAAATACGTAAACAAACTATGCAATGAGATAGTGTATAGCAAATCATAAACTTAAATATTGCGAGTACAAATAAAATCATTAACAGCTAATAAAACGTCTGAAATGTCTATTATTTATGTCGTAAAAATTAGATAAACAAATTAAATTACAATTTTTTTCTAAAATTATCAAATGGTCACTCAAGCATAGGAATGTTAATATTTAAAAAATTTTTAATTTATTCTAATTTAGTGTAAAGTGTTATGCATTTCATTATGATTGATACACTGAAAAAAAAATTACTTCAATAGTCGAAACAAAATATTTACTTAAAATAAGGAAATATTTTCTTAATTTAAATAAATATTTACTTGCTGGATAAAATTAAATTAATATTTAATTAAATTAACAAACTATTTTTCTATTATAAGTATAAATATTTTGTTGCGACTATTCAAGTAAATATTTACTTGAAATTAGGAAATTTTTTGTCAGTGTATTATGCCTTACAATAACGTAAAAATTTATTATTTTTCGTGAAAAAATAAAACAGATTTAACAACGGTTTAATAACACTTATTTAAAAAAAGGCACAGTTCAAGATTATTTTAAGGTATTATTTAAAATATCATTTAAATATTAAATATCATTTCTATGGTTTTCATACGACATTTTTGTACGGTTTTGCGATAATAGGAATTCATATTCGAAATATTATTCACATCTTCTTGTGCTCTTCTTTTAAAAAGATTCTCATAATGCATGTCTGTAAAAGTTCTGTTTGACTGTTAATTAAAACCCAAATGTAGAATAATCCTTGTATAATTATAATTATGATTTTGGCCCATCGGCGTACAGTATTAGAGCCTGCTATAACTTAATATCCAGTGTATATTACCAACCATAATATACACTATAAAGTATTATAAATAATACCATCTTGTATGTCAATTATAAAACATTTTTAAAAAGGCATTTTTCAGGATATTTTCGATCATACCCTCTCATCATTACGCAATGATGAAATCGGGAAGTATTCGAGAATTTCTAAGGACTTGGGTTATTACTCCTGAGAATACTATAACCCATAGATTAAATTTCGATGACTGATTCTACGGATATTCCTCGAAACACCATCATAATTGTGATTTGACCTCTTAGGAGGTTGGTATGGTACGTAGGGAGTCAAGTGCAATTTTCGCCCAATTTTGACTAGTTCAGTACCGTTCAGTACCGTTCAGAAGTCGAATAATGGCATCTAACCTGTACGATAATCAATTTTTGACAACAATTTCATTGAAGTTCTTTTACCTAGCGTATCCAATCGATCTAATTTTTTCTCTCGAACATTTATTATATATTTTTCTTTAATCAACGTTAGTTTTAAGCAAATCTATTTGTTAATTCTGTGCCAATCCCGCATATACAGACTTGAAAATTGACATTTTACATAAGACACCATGTTAATAGGCACAACAAGTTTTTCGTAATTTCTCAACACTGAGGTATCCAAATGACTCAAAATTTTCAGGATTACTCATATTAACGTTTAGTCATTTGTTTCGTCAGAATCTGTTTGTTAATTCTTAACCATACCAACCTCCTTAAATTTAACTTTTCGACTTGACTGTTCCTACGTTCCAACAATTTTAGTCTAATTGCAAAATAAGCTCAAAAATGTGGAAAAGATACGAAATCGGTATGTTAATTGTCTGAAAATCGCTATAAAAGATGTAATAATGAGCGTAAATGTGTTGAATAATATTCAATAGCGCAGTTTGTACACGTTTGTTAGCATGTTATCTGTGCTAGTATCACATGTGAAACTTAAAACATACATTTTTTCAAATATCAATTAATGTTTGATAAAAGAAATTCCTACCTCATTCGTTATTAACACTTCGCTAGTCTTAACATTTTATTGAATAATAATTTAATTATGTGCTGCTTAATTCCATTTAAAAAAATCTCATGGATATGTTTATATATACAAGTTAGCGGGAGACACGACGTTCCACATTTAAAAAATTGAAAAGAGGTTTTTTGAATAAAAAAATCTTGTCTGAATATTTTTGCTTAAATAAGAAACCGGAAAAAATACTTTAAATATTTTATCTAAATTCGGAGACAAACTTTAGGATGCAGAAAAAAAATATATGTAATCTTACATTGAACAGACATTGTGAGCTTTAGAGACTATGAATACAAAAAAAAGTTAATATTTTTTCTTTGGCTGCGATTCAACATTAGAACTAAGAAAGAAGATACCTGTTTTTTTGCAATTTTTCACGACAGTTCAAAATTTTTCGTAAAAATATATGCATATTTTTGTATAAAAGCTTTCGACTAAGAATACTCCGAGATTAATGTATTGGTCGTTTCTAAGAAATGTCATAACAATTCTTGCATATGAAAACTCACACTTATTACTCTTTCATTAACAACATTTTTAATAAATTTCTACATACACTAATCCACTATTCAATAATGATAAGCGCAAAATGAACACCACAGAGCATTAATTGCTTCAAAATTTGTCGTGTACAAAATATCGTAATAGTTCTAATTTACACATATACTAACAGAAACATTATTAAACCAAGTTTGTTTGAAATTAGTATCGTGACGGTTAGTACTAAAAAATCAAAGAATATCACTGATTCATTAAACCTGCTTGATGGAGACTAACTTAACAGACGTGAACTAATATTACCCTAACCTACACAATTTCTGATTTCCAAATAGTTACTGTGACGCAATTCCAACACCAAACAAAAAAATTTAAGTATGGGATTTATGATTTGAACACAGCAATTACAAATCTTTATTTTCCATTAATTGATAGCGTGCTTATGCTTCTACTCGTTTTAAACGGTGAATAACTAAAAATTTATAAAAGGATAGATACAAAAATAGCTTCGATTCAAACAATCTTACGTTTGTTTAGTTCTTAGTACATACTGCACAGGGGAAAACAAGCTAATATTAAATCCGTTTAAACAATTGTAAATATAACCCATATGCAAATTCGATTTTATTTAGTTCCCTCGTCTTTGCTAAATTTAATTTTAGAATGCCATCATATTACAATGTCAAATTATAAAAGAAATATGGGTGCCTGAAATTTAATTCTGTCATACCAGATTAACTGACTGTGAGACTGTGAGACATGTATCATTAACCAATCACAATGAAAATGTAAAAAGGAAAGTATTATTTCTACTGCACAATAACACATTGCATTAAGAGCTAAGCAGTGCTTCACAAAAATATATTTCATAAAAATAGTATAACTTCAAAATATGTATTTATGATCTATTTATGATTTCGCCGAGCTTTGCCTCTGCAATGATATATTAGTGTAACATGTGTTATTTTGCAAGGTAAACGAATATGAATCAGTCCTTATTCTTTCCTTTCGATTCTCCTTTTTTATTTTATTTATATGTATCTTTCCATATTAAGAAATAAAACCGTTTATGATAATCATTGCTCATAGATGTACCTTAATCATATGCAAAATGTTACATAGGCAGCTGTAATTTAGGCTAGTTCCTATTTCACTCAAAAACATATAGATAAAAAAAGAGTATTTTTTAATATATTCATATTTTTAATAACCAGACAATAAACAGATTGTAAACAGGCAATCTCTATGCGAAAAACTGGCCTGTCATCGATTCTTGTTTCTGGGAGCAAATAGGTAATCGTTTGGAGGCAAGTGGATTTCCTTCAAGTAGAATTTTCTCTCGCAGTGAAAATATATCCTCTTGTACATATAAAAAGAAGACTATCGACTTACCCGAAACATATTCCATTTGCGACAACAGAACTGTTTTTAGAGTATAAATTTCGTATTTATTACTACTAGAGTATGGAAATAAACAAAACATTACCTACGATAAAACATTTGACTAAGGTTAAAAAAAATCACTTAATAAGCTTGCTATCTTATTGGCCTCACACATTTTTAGCTTATGGGTAAAATGACTGTATAATTAAGAAACGAAAGATGCAGTGTAAAGGAATATACAGAAAATGCTGATCTTTTCGATAATGAATACATGCATGTAACTTTCATTTTCCATCGAAATAAAATTGTACACATGGAACATCCATTAAAGGTTAATAAAATTAAAAAAACTTTATTTGTTTCATTATGTAAAAATGAATAGTCTACTCATTATCACCTCATCTGCTGATTCACAAAAAATTAAAAGAATTTCATAAATTTAATGAAATCTTATGAAATTCAGGACCATTTCTAACTTTATGTATTTATTTCAGGTATTGCTTGGTTTAGTACTATTAATTTCCTTATCCAGTGTGTCATGTCAACTGGATCTTCCACCTTTACGAGACGAATATGACACCAGAAGGCAGCCTGACGTCGATTATAGGAACATTCTCGCAAGATTAGAGTATCTGGGCGCTGAACGTTGCAGTAATAATGTCGCCGCACAGTGGGCGTACGAAACAAACGTCAATGAGCATTCGCAATTACAAGCGGTGAATATACCTCTTAATATTTTATTTTTGTCAAATATGAATTGTATAAGAAGGCTGTGCAAAGAAAATAACATCATTGTCATTTATAATAAATTCTATCCTTTCTTTGATGGGTAGGATTTCATAATTTTTAGATTGACGAACTGTTAAGGAAACAAAAAAATACGTATACAAAATTATAGACATTACGAAGAAAACAGAAGAAAGTAGACAATGTAATGATAAATACTAGAGAATAGCATACTTGATGAATTGCAGAAGTTATAAAAAGTTAATTGCTTTAAAATTCTTGCACTTTCGTTATTCTCATTTCATCTGATTTATTGGAAAATATATAATCGATATATAAATATTATTTACCTGAAATTCTGTTGTATTACTGTGATTATTTTTAGTTTGTTGTTTAATAAATTAACACGTAACAGTTATTGGCGCTAAGTATAATGTTCTCGAAATACCTATTTGAATTCATTAAAACAACATTTGAAATTGTTAAATATGAATAGCTGGGAGAATAACTCAATAACTTAGCCAAAGTCGTATATTTTGACAAATCCGTCCGTATTCAATACATGTTCGCCTATGTCAAATTTATTTTTAACACTTTGGAAGGTCCCTGTAATTTCAGATCATATAAATTTAAAAAATAAATGCGACGCTACCCTAGAAGAAAACGAGCGAAAAGATAGTTTTTTTTAGTTTCTATCCACTTTCTTTATTTTCCACGTTAAAGGTATAGAGAAACTGGACAATGTAACATAAAACTGGACAGAGTTCTAAAATATCAAGCACCATGTAGTACCTCTAAAGCTAAACGAGATAATAAAATGATTAATATACACGTGAAAAAACCCGGGAAAAAATGATTTATATCTGGATCATATATGAACCATATATGATCATACATCATCATATATGATTCATATATCATCATATACGATTCGTATATAATCCAGATATG
This sequence comes from Trichopria drosophilae, assembly GCA_030407085.1. NCBI lineage: Eukaryota > Metazoa > Arthropoda > Insecta > Hymenoptera > Diapriidae > Trichopria > Trichopria drosophilae. The sequence continues at coordinate 167,726,104 of CM059583.1, forward strand.
TTTATATGTTAAAATCCGTATACGAGCATACATAAACATAGCTGGATTATATACGAATCGTATATGATGATATATGAATCATATATGATGATGTATGATCATATATGGTTCATATATGATCCAGATATAAATCATTTTTTCACGGGAATAGCATCGAACTAATTAGATTTGCATCAGGAAATGACGTGTTTTGAGATTAATTAGAACGGATCATAGTTGAAGAAATCAAATCGTACTTTGTGTTTGCTTCGTACTAAATTTCTCGTGTATTATTGTAATTTAGTGGATTGCCTGTTTTTACATTCCAAGGATTATAATTTTGGTTAAAACTAACGATTACAAAAATACAATAAATTTGATATCCGGGTTTATCATTTCGTTGGTACAATAAATATTCCAAGCAAAAAGTTGTAAAGATGTTTACTTCTACATAGAGTCGCACTATTGCAGAATTATACATACAAGTTTACTTTTATTACAAAGATAGTGTGCCAAAATAGTATATGCTATAATCTACTCTCTAAACTTGAATTAATCGAAAACCACTTATCTACAGCGAAAAATGGGTTACCATCAATTAGTACGTTTTTTACTGACATATAGTATAAAAATACTAATTCATTAGTAAAATTCTATTACTCTACAAGAATATATCGACTTTCTTAGATTAGTACTTTGTAAAATTAGTAATAAGTTAGTAGGTTTTAACTTTTTGTTAGCAAAAATTATTACTAATTGATTTGATGACTCACTTTTCATTTTCTTATTAGTAGTTTAATATAAATATTTCATTTAAATTGATATATAATCCTTTCTAATAAATATGTTAATAAAAAAAAAATCCAAAAATATACTTTTTTTAATATGTGATTTTGCTGTTTTAATACATTGTAATACAATTACGTTATATTTTTCAGTTATAGTTTAGATAGTTCAATTTTTAGCTACATTGTCCAAATGCTAGATAACACAGGACCACAAAAATTTTGTTGTTGTGAGATAACTTGAATCAGAAATAGTGGTTCCTATAGATTTTTGGCCAATGACAACGAATTTGTTACCAGGATTTGTTGTCAGGATTTTAAAATGCCTAATCCGAGAAATAGCCAAAAGTATCCTTTTTGTTAATTCGAGGTTAGCATATATGAAATATCTGACGTCACAGGTCAAATGGGACCAGAAATCTATAAGATTCAGTACCTCTGATTCAAGTTATCTCGCCTAAAAAATTGTTTTGCGGTTCTGTGTAATTAATCAATGAAAGTACTTCTAAAAAACACAACACAAGACGGCAAACATTTTTTTTGACACAACTTGAAACGGATTTTTCACATATCCTAACCTTAAATTGTCAAAAAGTATATTTTTGAATAGTGTTCGGATCAGGAATCTTAAAATCCTGACGTATAACATGTTTTACCATTTTTTCACCATTTTTTATTCGAGTTATCTCGAAACAAATTTTGTTGTGATCCTGTGTAATTGTTTTAAAATCGGGTATTTTTAGGGGCAAAGAAATATACAAAACAATTTATAAAAAAATGTAATTACTTGTATTTGAAATTATATATTTTTCGGTGGGATTTTGCCTAAGGACTTTGTGTTTTTTCTTCACGAACTGCTAGTCTCTGCTCACGTATGCTTCAGATAGTATAGGGGAGAAAGAGGAAAAAGGGTCGGTGGTGAACAGTGTGTTATGCCGAACACGTGGGTAATGACTTACAAAATCATGTTCTTTTTTTCTAAAATTAAAAAACGAATTTTACATTTTATTGATACATAATTATACACAGGACAAATAATATATGTCACCTTTATCAGTTTTTTCGACATAAGTCGTTTTTTATCTTAATTGTTCGCCATTTCTCCTTCTTTCATATATATGCTTTGATTCCAGTTTTAAAAATTGTGATACTTTTTTCATTGTTTCTTTTTTGTTTTATTTTAATGAGAACTTAATTTATAGTGAATAAAACTTAATATGAATATTGCAGGCTAGAATATTCAGTTTTGTCAATTTGAGAGCTGACAGAGGCAAGTCAATTATAGATCTAAAAAACGCTCTTAATATATTGTAATAGATTGCTTAGTACAAAATTTTCCTGTCTTTAAATGACACAGTAAATATGTTATATATGTTATATGGAACAGTTTTTAAAGAAATGAGGCATCGCGTTCATTTTCCTAATTATCTTACGCATCTTAACAATAATATTACAATGCCTTCTCCAATTCACAGACGTTTCTTTACACAAAATACTTATTGGTTATTGCAATTGGAAAGCCTTTGTTAATTCTCATAAATATACTATTTTAATTTTCTTACAGGATAGATTTTTCTCGACACTAACAGAAATTGCATTAGCAATTTTAGTATTCTGTATAGAACTTCGAGGCAGAGCCTGATTTTTTTCAATATGTACTATTATCTTAATAAGTTTTACTGTTTTTTGTTTAGATTTATTCGAAGTTCTGGTAAAAACAGTACACTTTTGTATACACACTTTCTCATTGTACACTTTTCAGAATTAATAAATTATAGCTCATTAAAAATTAACTTCTCCTCCATCATACATGTACAATATGTATTCCTCATATTTAACTGATATTATAGTTAATTTTTGTTATTTTCGTTTCTCAAAGGAGGGCAATCGATTGTCCTGGTTGCCCAATATGTCCCCTTTCCCAAACGATTAACCAAGACCCGTATGAATCTTATCATTTATGTAAAAATTCAGTATTTCCAAATTCCCACACATATTCTGTTCTTATCACAAAAAAGTTTATACAAAGTAAGTTTGGCGAAAGTGCAAATTGTAAAGTTTCTCACTTAAACCTTATTGTTGCAATATACTTTGTATACGTACAATAGCATAGATATTTAGAGGATATACATACAAAATAATGGGCTAGTCTTATTGTTGGTAATGATTTTTTTATGCTCGTATAATTATAAGGAGTAATGAGACAATCAGTAAAATTAAAGGGTTCGTTTAGACAATTTTAATTTTGGATTTATTGAAGACATACAATGAAAGACTTCAAAGAAACTTAATGAACTTTGGCTAATGAAATATAATATAGTAAAGCGACATTATATTGTAGATTTTAATTCCAGTTTATTAAGATTCATTGGTGTAAGTTCATATACATATACATGTCATGGAAATGTATCGTTCATGAAAAAATTTTTAAAAGAACAATTTTAGTATAATTTCAAAATAAGTTCAAAAACGTGTAAAAGATACGAAATCATTATGTTGATTATCCTAAAAGCGCTATAAAAGATGTAACAATGAGCGTAAATGTGTTATAAACAATTAAGAATTACGCTGAAAGATTTTACAATCGTTAACATCTTAAATGAATAATATTCAATAGCGCATTTTTGTACACTTTTGTTAGCATGTTATCTATGCTAGCATCATATGTAAAACTTAAAACATACATTTTTTAAAATATCGATTAATGTTTGATAAAAGAAATTCCTACCTCATTCATTATTAACACTTCGCTAAGTCTTAACATTTTATTGAATAATAAGGTAGACATTCGGATAGACTCCGTCACCTGGAAAAAATTTTATTTACATGTTTTCCGACATATTTTTGGTCGCTGAACACGAATCTGAAGCATATTCAACCTCAATTTACGGCGTTATTTTTGACTTTACGAAGAAAATGTATACAATCTTTTTTGTAGAGAATTTTGTGCTCTACATCTTTTGTTTGAAACTTTTTTTTGTGTAACTTCCATTTTACAAGATAAATGCAAAAAACTAAAAAAAATGACGTATTTTCACTGTTTTCTCAACATAGCGGCCAAGATATGGCCGAGCGACAAATTTTGACTTCAGATTCGTGTTCAGCGACCCAAAATCCGTCGGAAACATGTAAATAAAATTTTTTCCAGGTGATGGAGTCTTTCTGAAGGTTTACCAATAATAATTTAATTATGTATTGCTTAATTCAATTTAAAAAAAAATTGCATGTATATGTTTATATCAAAATAAAATAATGTAAATCTTGTATCAATGTAAAATTACACATTAGTAAATCATTAAAGGAAAATGGAAAAGCTTATATTCAAAATATATACGTACACGTTAGCAAGAGACACGACGTTCCACATTTAAAAAATTGAAAAGAGGTTTCTTGAAGAGAAAACATCTTGTTTGAAAGAAACCCCGGAAAATACGTTTAATATTTTATCTAAAATCGGAGACAAACTTTAGGATGCAGAAGAAAATACATGTAATTTTACATTGAACAGACATTGTGGGCTTTAAAGACTATATGAATACAAAAAAAAAGTAATATTTATTCATTGGCTGCGATTCAACATTAGAACTAAGAAAGTAGATACATGTTTTTTGTAATTTTTTACGACAATTTAAAATTTTTCGTAAAAATATTTGCATATTTTTTCATAAAAGCTTTCGACTAAAAATATTCCGAGCTTGTTTCTAAGAAGTTCATATACCTATACATATCATGGAAATGTATCGTTGAAAAAAAATATATATATATACTTTAGGAAAGTTACTAGTGATACATCAGTAAAAATGTCAATACGGATATTATGTGTTACGCTCTCCTATATGCAGTTGCATTCTCTTTCGCTCTACTGTTAGGTTATTAAAGTATATAACAAATTAAACTTTAAATATATATATATATATATATATGAGACATTCCGCGATACTTTTAATATTTAGGGAACTGTGCTTAAAAATAGCATTATTATAATTTAAAATAAATTTAGCATTATTAATGAAGAAACAAATTTTTTATTACAATGGATATTGGACAATGTCACAAAAAAGTTTTGGTTGATGGGAAATAATAATTTTCGCTACAAAAAAAAAATGTATACTACGTTAATTTTAAAGATTTACGTAGGATACTATCCTATGTTTTTTTGTGGCGAAATAAAATATATGCTTTTTTAGAAATGGCCGCAACTGTTTCTATATTATCTCTTTATATTTCTAAAACATGTAATTTGCGAGAAGATACCTGCGTTCTGAAAGAAAATATAACATAAAAAATGGAGGAAACTAAATTTTGCATAAAAATGAATTTTTTTTAAAGACCATTTTTCTTAAAATGTGCGTTTCTAGTTTTCAAAGAAACAATGCATGAATGTTTACTCTTCATAATAACAATTTTTAAAATTGTCGTGCCTTTTAACCAAAAGAAATTGTAGGACTTTGAAAATCGTTACTCTGAGCGGCCCTCTCTTCGAAAAGACTCTAAAAAACTATTTTTTTCTGTCGCACCATTTTAATACAATTTAAAAACAAACAAAACGCATTACTCTTTTTGCCTCCTTATATTTTTCAGCGTATATCACTATTCTTAAGTTGCTAAAGTTCACTACGGCTAAAAAATAAGTTTGAGAAATAGGAAAAAAGAAAAAAATTAATTATTTTATATTATGTTATTCATTTCTTTATATCGATAATTGTTACATGACTTAATAGTTTATACCTAAATATTGCACCTTTTAAAACAAAGAAAAAAACTTGGGGGGTGGTCAGTAAACTATAGAAACACATTTTTGTATAGTTCGAAAATTAAAAATGATCGCGGAATTAATTATTTTTACAATCAATTCTTCTTTTTTTTAATGATGCACATAATGTCATACAGCACAAGCAGTTGAGGATATCCTTCTCAGAATGATCAACTGTCCTCTATTCGTCGTGTCATCTTCCTCCGAACGTCCTGACAATGTCTGAGGATAGTAACGGGAAAATTGTAGATTCGATTTAAATGACCTGAGGAGCACCTGACATCGTTCTCACACAGGCGTACTGTATGAAATGTTGCACCTACATGTGTCAAATAAAAAATGAACACATTTAATGAACTCGTGTATTAATTATTTCATTATTAAAATATTAAGGACATTGACGTATATAAAAAATACACTTTGTAATAATCGGGCATTTTTAGACTAATAAGTTCTATGACATTAACATGCAGATTCCAAGTCTGGTCACCTCTAAAAGAAACTTAAATTACCTTCAACACTTCTAAAGAAACACCGAAATTCAAGAGTAATTAATTTCTTCTGTCGATCACGGTATCGAATTGAACTATTCTTTCTTCAATTTTTGTGGGTTTTAAAAAAAAATAAAAAGTATATATTTGTCGTCAATTTTGTACAATTCTTTAAAAATAAATTCTGGTTTCTTTTCGTATAAACGTGTGTAATTCCTTTTTTCCCTTTTTTATACTAGTATTTATTTTGAGACCAAAAATTGCAGAGACGGAGTGATACATAAACATTTAAGAATACTTCAGTTTCCGAAGCGTATTAATTAATAGGTTTGTCATTTACAACGAAAAAAAAATGTATTCATTCTTGTTTGTGAGGAGCGAATTATATTTGAGAAAATTTCTGAAATGGCTTTGGTTCTTAAAAAGCTGACTCCAATACACCTAGTTACAAGCTGCGTAAAGTTGCAAAATGAAAATGTTACTATAATAATTTTTCATACAAGATACGACATTTTCGTATATAATAGACAAGATAAACACTTTCAGGGTCTTTCAGGCATAATAGGCAAAATTAACATTTTCAGGGTATAAAAATAATTCGATAAATGCGTTATTCTTTCGAGAAGGAATATTCTTAACATTAAGTCGCGAATAGTATAAATAACAAAAAAAAATCATCATTTTGATTGCTTGCTTTTAGAAAATATTGAACCAATTTTATCACTAGGAAATAAGCGAATTTGCGTGCAATCGCAACTTAAAATTCATTTCGTAACTTTGTTTTTTATTTTTAATTATTTCCCAGCTACAGAATTTGTACAAACATTCGGCATTGATAATGCTAATACATATTACTGGGAAGGAAAAATTATTTAAAGAGATCTTAATTCGTTATGAATTAAAAAACGATACGTTGGTTCTATTTTACGAAATTCAGAAGTAGAACTTACCACAACATTTCGTTACAGAATATCACGAAACTATTCGTAAAATCTGTTTAAATTATTGACATATTTTTTCGTGTACTGGTTATTATATCATTTTTTCTCAAGTTAAAATTTTTACGAACCACTTTTCACCTATAGAAGTTAACCATCATAAAACACGACTATAAAAATGTTCTTTTATAGATATCTTTGAAGATATCCGAACATTTAAATATACTAAAGTATTATATTTAATTATACTCAAACTTTGTATATTTTCATACATTGTTTCTCAACTTTCTTAATTATCCTAAATTGCAGTAAACGACTTCTTTTTTATTATACGAAATCCCTTATTGAAGTTGAGAAGTTGCGTTGGTAATTGTGCGAAAAAAGAAGCTACCTTCGGTATGTGGAGACCGATTCGCCAAGACCTCGACCTGATCTTCCATCTCTGTCCTGCTCTAACAGCCTGCTAATTTCCCCGACGAGAGCCTTCCGTCCGAGAAATGGCAGAGGCGACTCTTACGGGAAATGTTCCCAGGCGATGCTATTGTCATGGTACCTATTGAGTAATAGGCACATTAGTTGTCCGCACCGGCCGCGTGATATGCTTCGGCTTTTCCCCACTCTCCAAAACGACTGCTGATTTGAATTTCTCCACAAATTCAGACCCCTCCAGTCATCAATTCACTCATTTACGATGCCCTCACTTATCTTTTCTTCCTGCTAATTGAAGTGCAGGATTACATGGAACTTTCTCCCTTATACGAAAAATAGAGTCATTTTCGGAATAACATAGGGTTATTTGGCGTCCAAAGTACTTTGTTTGGTTGTATTATCACGAAAGAGGATGTTAAACGTGACCTACTACATTTGAGGCATGTAATTCGTCTACCGCGTGCACTCAAAGGCCGATCAGTTTCTAAATAATATACAATACAATGGGATTTTTTTACATGACTTGCATCAGACTTTAGGTTGCGTGTAATGTCAACATTATTAAAAACAGGTCTTTAAAAAGAGAAAATGAAAATTTTTAAATAAGTTTTATATTATATGACATTAGAATAGTTTTACTCGTTATTTTTAATTATTATAAGGTATTGTGACAATGAGAGTAATTGCTCTGTAAATTTTAGTATTCTCATCATAATTTCGATGGCATACCCGCATTTTTATTAATATTTAATATTGTTTTAAGAACTTTACTTTTTAAATAAGACTTTTTCTATTTTGCATAATTATTTTGCAGTTTAAAAAAACAAAAATAATAATAAAAAAATAAAACTAAAGTTTACTACAAAAATGATGTTTACATTACTAAACACGTAGAATATGTGGTATAATGTTATCGGAGTATTTTGGCCATTACATTCTATAGGTAAACGCGATTTCCTTACTTATCGAGATAGCGTTTCTCCTTGAGATACAGAAAATGCAGAAGTTTCTTTAAATTATATGTTTCTTAATCCACAGATTTGTATGGTTCAAACACATGGTATCAAACGTACATCAACTTTGCACGCACCAGAAACCACTCGTAATTTTGGACCCTCTTCTGTAACTACGTTATTGGCACCAGAAAATTTAAGGATATTTTTAAAAACATAATTCATTAACAAGACATGTTGACACACAAATTTACTCGGCATTTTCGTTATTTACTAACATTTCAAGAAAATTAGTTTCATTATACAGCTCATTTTCTGATGTTCCTTCCAAATAAGGGCAAACACAAAATCATTGCGGTTGGATGGGTGGGTACGATGAAATATCTTTCTTCTTGGTGAATAACCAATGACACACCAAGAGATTTGTTCTTATTCTTGTTTTTTATTTTAAAAGTCTCTCAACTTTTCTAAAGAGGACCTAGAAAAAGGTCGAAATATAAAGCCCTTTATTTTAATGTCGATGTCTTTTTAATTCTGTTGTATACGTTTACAATAGTATTGTAATGTTGAAACGTATCCGATTTTTATAGTGACCGTCTATACACAAAAATTATTAAATATCAAAAAAGGCATTGTTATCCTAATATTGTTATCCAATTATCCAAATATTGATAATAATACGGAAACAAAGGAATAATTATAAATATCATAATTACGTTTAAGCATTTTTGAGCGTCTTTCTTCAGTGTAATTTATTCTAAATTTATTTGTGCACGCTAAAAAATGTTGTAGTCGAAAGGTTGAGTCCGGAGTAATTTTTCAACCTAATTAAGTAAATTTGCAGACCTTTGGAGTAAATAATATGCTCTAAATTGGGTATATTAATGATTTACTTCAAGGATTCAAAGTATGCATCAAATATTTGTACTGCTTTTTATTTGACTAAGCAAGGCACTCTAACCATCTTAGATTGAGAAAGAAATTACTTCCGAACACTTTATAGGCTACATCCCGACGTAGCGTCTTATTGACATTGATATTACTGTCCTTATTTAAAATATTTTGGAAATTTATTTGTTTATTTACTTCCTTTGAATTAAATTATTTGTTTTCCGAATGTTTCAAGCATAACTAAGGTTATGTACATTATTTGATAAACTGATATGAGTTTCTTTTAGTAGATGATTTGTGTTCAAATACTATTTTTTAAAGCCATATTAGTTTGTTTCTTGTAAATGTTGTATGTTAATAGTGAAGAAACTACAGGACGTTTTCATCTAGTTTGATTGCAATTGTCATTGCTTGGGCACTCGAATTGGTCAAAAATTTTTAGAAACAATTATTTATATAATATGCTCGTGTTCCCTTTTTTAAATCGATCCTTAAAAAAGGAAATAATAAATAACGACATTAGCGTGTTTACACAATAATAGATTTGGAATCAAAATGAAAATGTTTTGGCCATTAAAGAAACAGAACACTTGGTGAAGAATATATATATATTTATATAATAATATATATTTTATAATAATTCTATCAATGACATTTCGCTAAAATGGACAGGTATTTCTAATCATGTAGATATAACAAAAAATATCCATTTTGCAAAGTTTCACAGTTCTGCATTTGTTATAACATTAATATACATTCATTTATTTATTACCATAATATTAACATTTGGTCGAAACACACTTAAAGAATAATATTTATACTCTTATGACTTACAACCTTTAATGATTTTCTGGAAATAAACCTCGAAGAACATCTATCTAAATCAATTACTGTACTGTATCATCGAATACTTACATAATCTTAATGTGCTACTAGGAACTATTCCTTCCATTACAGAACTTATGTGTAATGGCTTTGTCAACCAGTAAGAACGACAATTTCAGTTTTGCATGGGAAAGTATCACGTATTATCGCTAACGGTAAAGTGGTAACTTTTCACCGAAGGAGTCTCAAAGAATTGCGAGGGAACGTCACAAGTCAGTAACGACAATACGCATCCTGATGATTAGACAATCTTGCATATATTTTTTAATTAACGCATATACCGTCACCCTTTTACGAAGAAATCAACATATGAACATTTTTGTGTCTGTCTTACTAATATAAACGTTATTTTGACAAAACAGAAGCATAAAAATATAAAAACTAAATTTATAGTTAGTAAATTATGAGCAGTTGTAAAAACATTTCAGAACACTAACAGTTCAAAGGATGAACAATAATGTCAAATTTGACATAGAACTGTCAATATCTCTGAAAGTATCGTAATATTCATTATTTTTTTTGAAATAAATATCTACATAAAGCCTATGTATAAAAAGTCTCGGTGTAAAATATATTTTACATATATACTTTATATATTCAGCAATATGCTGTAATTTATTCATGACAAAAGTGCGTATTGTACCCAAATGATGTTGACTTCCTATGTCGATTTGTTTAATGTAAATATTTCTAAATAAACATTCCTTAGTAATAAAAAGTTGTGATATTGTGCTAAACGTGAAGATTATAAAACAGATTTCTTAAAACATGTTAAACTTACTCAATTGAAAATATGTTTAAATATGTTGAATAATACATCAGCTTGACCATATTAGAAGCAACTATCAATACAATATTATCAAACATAAGATAAATTAGAATCTTGCATGCAAATTACATGTAGTTTTCCTAAATACTACTTTCAATGACGGTATCCTATTTTTATGCTAGTGTGATGTTTATAAATATAGACAGGCCTAATCTACTTATGTACTTATTTTTACATACAAATAAATATAAACTATGCAATCTATTTAACTTGATAACCGTTATGTTTTATTTTCAGCTCGAGGCACAAAGACTTTATGCAGATTTTCAAAATCAAGCATATTATCTTCTGAACAGGATAGACTCGAATAGCATAAGGGATCCAATAATTCGACGTAGACTCCGGTATTTGTCCGCAGTTGGTCCTGCTGCTCTTCCACTCGATCAACTCGATAGGGTATGTTCATTGACAAACATTTTTATTATTTGCAATTAATTTCATTCTATGAAATTTGGAATACAATTATATTCTGCAGTGGTGATAAGTGCTAAAAGGAATTAATAGCTAACAAAACCCATTATCAAAATTAATATTTGACGTGAGTTTAATGTATTAATTCTTTTAGTTTTTATAAATATTATTTTGAATTATTTTATTTTGTATAGTTTTAACACCGTACATTAGTACATAAATAAATAAATTAATAAATAAATAGCATTATTTAAAATATGAGTGTAATTCATTTAGTAAAATCTAGCATTAAAGCAAAGGCAAAAATAATTTAAACGTCGAAATATCATCGGTCGCCGTGAACTCAATGACAGTAATGATATAATTAGTCTGACTCAAGGTCAATGAGTATATCACATTAGCGCAGGAAATCGCTTCGATTGTTAGTTAATTTTGTAATTACACGATGATCACTTATGTTACTTATGTTCCAGTATAATCGAATTATCAACGACATGCTGTCCATATATAACAGCGCGACTATTTGCAAATACAACGATCCATTCCGATGTGGACTTCGATTATTTCCAGGTACAGTAATTATCGTTGTATATGTCAGATATACAAGATTTGTATATTAAATATAATTTACGTTCATATGATAGAACCTTTACCTTTGTTTTATTCTATAATTGTTTTATATTCTTACACAGTTTATACCATAATAGTTAAAAAAAGTATATTTAATTAATCCCACTGCATTGCATGTGGCTCAACCAATATTTTTGTTATTACATTTTTAAGTGTATTGTTAAAATTATCATTACTTCAATACATTGATAGTCGAAAAGCTATACCTTTCGGCATTCAAATAAAAAAGTTTTAAATTGAATAAAAATAAGAGCAGGCATGAATAATTTCTGACATGAAACTGACTAAAGGGTTTTTTGGACATAAAACGAAATTTTGGGGGTGTATCGGAAAATTACGCTGTACCAATTTTGATAGTTCTTAGATTTGCAACTTGTGCCAGGTATCCATAAAAGTACCAGATCCCTGTTACATCTTGTAATGTTATTTCAACATTCCCAGATATAGCCTCACAGAAAAACTCGGAAAAATGTGCAATTTTTAGATATATCGAAATCTGTATCTCTAAATGCTGCCTGAAGCCAATTTTTCTTAGCTTCTGTTCGCCTTTAGTTCAATAAGTTTAATTAATCTACAAGAGACCAGCATGATACCTTTTAGGCTCACCTAAAATTTGTCACTTGTTTCATCACCTTTTTAGAACTTTACAATGGTACTTTTGTAGAAAGAATAACTTCGAATATTCTAAAAGCTCCGGAAGCAGACATACAACGTCATTTTTACCTGATTTGCTCTATAATCATTAATTGTTCCATCTTTTGATAATTTAGTAAACATGAAATAGTCACTAATAACAATCATAGCAAATAATAACATCAAGTTTTGGGCAATTACATTGAATGAGAACATTACATTTTTTGTTTGAAAACTACATACAAAAAAAATAGTAAAGACCAAATTTGGGCGACATAATTTTTAGAAAGGTGGTTTTATACATTTGCGCCGAATGTGAAATGCTACATTCATAGTTGATGTTTACTCAACAAATAATGAAAAACTAAAATGAAATTACCAAGTCTTTTAGGATAATAACCATTAAGATCTACTGCAAGAAAAGCTCATATATCATAAATATATACTTGCAACTATATAAATAAATAAATTTTTAAAATAAATTTATTTAAGCTGACTTATATACGTTGTTATATTATGGATCTAAGAAACTTGCTAATCATATAAATATATATGAATTTTCAGAAATAACTACAATTATGGCTAAGAGCAGAGACTGGGATGAACTTCAATATACCTGGGATGAATGGAGGAGGCGTAGTGGATCAAGAATGAAAGATCTTTATCAACAACTCGTTCATCTCAATAATGACGCTGCACAATTAAACAGTACGAATTTTTACTACTGAACAGGACTTAAAGCTGTTATAAATATTTATTTGGCTACCTACAATCTACAATAAATATAAAGATTTGAAATAAACACATTACTTTTAGATTTAAATTCAATGCTGTATATTATTCAATAATTGTTAATCATCTAACGCTTATATGATGAAACAGTTTCGTGCATTATAATTGATGATTTTTTAGTTTAAATATTATTCGAAACGTGTTTATCTCACTTTAAACTTCCTATATTTCATTTCTTATATGTGACCGAACATAAAGTTAATAATTTACATTTTTCTTTTTTAGATTTCACGAATGCAGCAGAGTTTTGGCAATTTCCGTATGAAAGTGCATTTTTCGAGCAAGAAGTTGATGAAATTTGGGATAGTATTCGTCCATTGTACGAAGAATTGCACGCTTATGTCCGACGAAAGTTAAGGGATCTTTATGGACCCGACAAGATTAGTGGTCAAGCTCCGCTCCCAGTTCATATTCTTGGTAATTGATAATATTTATTATTATATCTCTTATTTTTAATAATGATTCGGAATCCAAAGTAGTAGTATATTATAAAAGATTTATTATAAAAAAGGTATTCTATATGGAAATGAATTTAATAGTACATAATATACAATCTCGGCTTATAGCATGTGAACAAAATGATTAGAACGTTCAAATTTTTGGTCGACTAGAAATCGCTGCGAAGACTGAAAATACTAACTAAAAATTATTTTTTCATTCCATCTTTGCATCTTTTGAAAAAAACCATCCCTAAAGGGTTTAAAGTTTTGACTTCGTGAAATAATATCATCCATAATATGAACAGATGAAAGGTAGACTTATTTGTTGATTTAGTTTCCTAGTTTAGTCCCAAATATCATGTACGGATGATATTCGAAAAAATGTTTATTTTATTACGAAAGTTACCAATTACTGATTAAAAAACTTTACCACTAAATAGTTAACAAAAAATACAGTATAAAATATGCAGAAAAAAATATTCATCGAAAACCATGAAATTTATAAATTATTCTCCTATCATACAATAATTGAAAATTGATGGAATTCGTTACAAATGAAACCGCGGGGTAAACTGATCAACCCATGAATGCATGTTTTGTAGGCTTCATATTTTTATTGTTAATGCATGCTAGTTCATAAACTCGTTCGGTGAATAGGCATATACGAAAAACTAATAACAACAATATGCAGTTTATAATTAGCAGCTCATGCGCTGTTCAATTTACCCCAAAAAGTGCTGGTTTAATTCGAGATTACGCAGATTAAAGTAACAAGAAATAATTTTAATTATGTTACAAACTTATCTTTTAGCCAAATTTCAGTACCACCAATTTCTCTTTCTTTCAATTATAAAAAAATATTCGAAAATATGTCTGAAATAAATTTCGTAAATATGAAAATGAGAGGAAAATAAATTTATGGTTTAGCCATAATGTCAGTACCGGCGGGATTTGATTGTTCTACTATTTTTCTATATTTACTTTACAATAACTTTATAAACAATGCATTTGGAGTTCCTTCATTGTACCGGCGGGACTTGATTGTTTTCCTATTTTTTTATATTTACTTTACAATAACTTTATAAACAATGCATTTGGAGTTCCTTAATTGTTTCATATACCTAACACTTTCGTTAAGAACGCAAAAACTCGAACAAGATTTAGGGCATTTATAATGCAATAAGGAGTCCTAATACATCACAGTCTTTTTATATTCGCCAAAATATATTTAATATGTGTATTTAGAACATAGCATTTAAAAATAATTATTTTAAATCTAAACCATATTTAATGACATTTAAACAAATGGTAGTTTTAAATTTCAAATCATTAATAAATATTTTTCATTTAAAATATAGGAAACGTATGGGGACAATCATGGTCCAATATTCTGGAACTCACGATACCTTATCCTGGAAACAAGTACCTAGACGTCACAAATGAGATGCAATCTCAGGTAATTTAAAGTCATACATGAACTTACTACCAATTTTTTATTTATTTGAAGTATGAAAATTTTCATGTAAAATATAATTTCAGGGATATACGCCAATAGACATGTTCCGAGTAGCTGAAGAATTCTACATATCCTTGAATCTTAGTGCAATGCCCCCAGAATTTTGGGCAGGAAGTTTACTTGCCGATCCTGGAGATCGACCATTAATTTGCCAAGCATCCGCCTGGGATTTCTGTAATCGGATAGATTATAGGTAATATTGAATATTTCAGAAAATATTGACTATGACGTCTTAATTGAGGAACAACATAACTAATATGATAGAACAAGATTTAGGGTACAGTATAAAATATGCAGAAAAAAATAACGAAAATGAATGATTTATACAAAGATGCAGATAGTCTATTTGATTCAATTACTTCTATTAATATTTATAGAGTCTTTATATCTAAAATTCTATATCAGTATCTCATATGAAATAAAGTTTAGTTTTTATAGTTTATTTATTAATATACAGCAATAGAATGAACTTTCCCGAGAGTATGCACCTAACTTATTTCTGGTATCACTTTTTAACCTAGAAGTTAGAACGCACAGAAAAACTTCCTAATTATAGCAAACTGCTTTAACGCAGAAAATACTATGTTAAAAGTATGAACATAATCATATGTTTTTTGGTAAATAAATCATTTGGGGGTCATGTCATTTGTGAACTCTGCGACATGATGCGCCTAAGAGTATGCAACCCTTCGGGTATGCAGGGTAAATTGTCAAAGAGAAATAATAATCACAAATAAATGAAGTCGAGAATACTTAAAAATACTAAAAAATGCTTAAAAAGTTATATGTCACTTATTCTTCCATATCCATTTATTCTCATAATCGATGAAATAAGAAGAAAAAGTAAAGAATGAAGTTGAAAATTATAGGTTAAGATGGGTTATGATTTTCAATAATACACTCAGAAAAATAGGAAAGCATTTTCATACAAAATATACTGATATTGACTATTTGTTTACTAATATTACTACAAGGAATATCTAAAGTATTATCAGAGCACTGTTTCTTTTTTCATTGTGCGGTAGGTGCTCTTTTAGAACATTTTTATTCTGTACTCTTGGGCATTAGGATGAATAATTAAATAATAATTGAAAAATAAATATATCTTTAAAAATTGAGATAATTCTACAGTTACGCACAACAGACATCAATGATTTGTTTTACGTATTTTTGTTGTTTTGTTCTGCTACAACTTCTCTAAAAAGGCAGATCGTTATGTTTTAAAAAGAAATTTTGTTAGATTATTTATAATTTCACTTTAGCTAAAATGTCAAAGATGGATCTCGTAATCCACTACAATCTGTACAAGATGAGGCTAAGTAAAAGAATGTGCCCCATAACGGAAGGTTTTGATATCAATTTGAATTACGAAATTGCAAGAACAGCTTTTTTAAAAATCTAACCTTTCTGCACATTTCCATTCTATTCACTCGATTGGTTTCTTAGTCAGTGCTCCCCGTTATTTAAATCTCATACATTATGTAAAAAAATCCTTCAATAGAAATGTGCATATTGGTGGTGCAAAATTCGAAAAATAAACTTAAAATACAGAATGAACTTTGGCTCTCTAACAGTAAGTTTAATTCAATAAACAAATTTAATTCCTTATTTTTTAATGATTTTATTGGCATAAATGACTAATTTGTGTTATTCCTGAAAAACTATATCGTTGAAAACTTGTAATAATATTTGTTACTTTTGAATTTGATGTATACCGTTGTATATTAAATAATAATCTTAAAAATAAATAGTTTACCTTTTTTTTCGTCTTTTGCATACTATAGATGAATTAAAATTATCAGCAAACTAATATATAATAAAAAAGCCTAATATTATTTTCATTTAAAGCTACCGTTACAAGTTCTAAAAGTATTTAAACTTGTCGATGATTCCAAATCGTTAATTTTTAAAGATATAAGCATAAAAATATAACTAGCATTTTTCTCTTTTTATCGAAAATTATAGGTAAAAAAAAAAGAATAAGTTTACGTAGTGTGGAATAAACATTTATTTATATTTTTTTAAATAAAAGTTAAGTTTCGTGACTTTGTCCATATATTTCAGCAATTTTATAAAGTATAATTCCTCTATCTAGAATCGGCTTGCGATCTTGCATTTCAATAAAAGGAAAATATTACTCGACATTTTATTGTTATAAAGTAAGTGATAAAATGGAGGTATGGATGTAAGTGACCATAAGAATGCAAAATAAACACCTATACTAATTACTTGCATAATATTGTAGTAGGAATAACCCAATTAAAAATATTTATCTAAGACATTTTATATGAATAAATTTATCCTGGCTTACATAACGTATGTTATTATTGACGACATAAAAACGACTTTAACAATCGGGTCTCCATATGAAAAACCCTTTTTGAACACCGTAATTTCAAATTTCACATGATACGAATATAATATCGACACCATTTAGTTATTAGATAATTAGAATGTAGTAGTAGCACTAAATCGTAGTCTTGCATAAAATGTACGTTATTATATGGCATTATTTTTGCATCCAGAATCAAAATGTGCACCCGAATTACAATGAAGGATCTCATTACGGTGCATCACGAAATGGCCCACATCCAATACTTCTTACGCTACAGCGGTTTACCACGCGAGTTTCGAGATGGAGCCAATCCAGGTAAATATATAATAAAATTTAAACCCTATTATAAACCTCATTTGGATATAGTTCAACATTCAAACTTCTTTTATGATGTTAGTTTTTAATATAAATATTTGTTTTTCTGCAACATAATTTTCCTAAGAATAATTTTTACGTACAAACCTCGTCGAAATGGAAGCCGGTTATTCGGTTTTACCTAAGTGTTTTAAAGTAATAAAAATGGCAAAGCAATAAACTGTTCTTTTATTGCGAATGATTAGCGATAAACTTTCACCTCGGTCGTTCACCCGGGAAGTATGGTAGTAAAAAAAGGTAATTATACCAACGAATTTATAATCGCATTGACAATAATAGTAACTAAAAAAGCAGTGTTGCTGTCGTCAAGTAAATATCGATTTTCCATTTCTACTGATGTATATAATTCAGAAAATATGATACTCAAACATTTTCTGGGTTGTAAAGCATTTCAAAAAGTATTTTACGTAAGCTAAAATAAATGCTTTTTTTATGAATTATGATTACATAATGGAAAAACGATAATATTATTAATACTAATAGATACTGAGGAAAAAAATTAAAAATGATGTTTCATACAATATTTCGGCTTTTCTATAGTTTATATTTTAACTGTTCGCGGAGTTATTTTTGCGATACATTTGCTATTGACATTTTTGTATGTAACGTATGATATAGAAATAAATTTCCTCAATTTTAAAGAATAGAAATATCTCTCAAGAGAATAAGTAAATAAGTAGTAAACTACATGTGTACTCATGTACATCAAATTAGGCATCACACGATTCAAACTTCTCTTGTCGTGGAGGTCAAAAATCACTTCTAATGATTCGTTTTATACGCATCTTTTTGTCTGTAATCCAGCTACTGCTAGAGAGAAGAATACATTATTTGTATGCATTGATAATCGTAAAGTTTTATTCTTATTAATTAGCGGCAGAAAATCGTCGATGATAGGTGTGTGCGGATAAATACAGCAGATGAATAGTTATAAAACACGTCCTTATGCATTGATAAAAATTTTAAAGAGAATATTTATAAGAAATTAAATTGCTGGTTTTAATATGTGGCTACAGTAATGATATAAAGTAAAATAGGGACTTTTTGTGAACTTGCTAATATCATTAATGCAGTTTTTAATCCAGTGATATATTGAAAACTAATTCCAGAATAGTAATTTGATTACTACTATCAAATGTCTAAAGATTTGTCAATGCATATAATTGCATCTCATTTCCTAAAAAGAAAACATAAAGGGAGCAGAAGGGAATTGGACAAAAATATTAATGTGATTTACAATGATTATGAGGAGCTAGAAAATCACGTAACTCCAAAATTAAAAACCTTATACAGCATTATAAAGAATCTATTATGTATAAGAAGAATGCTAAGAATAAAAGTTAAATATGGTTTCATTTTAGACTACACTCAATTCAACTATTTGACACTACTTCATCAATTTAATATTCTAAACTTTTTCTAGGTTTTCATGAAGCTGTTGGTGAAGCCATTGCTCTCAGCGTTTCAACACCACGACATTTACAAACCCTTGGACTTGCTAACAATTTCATTGATGAAAGGTCATCAGACATTAATTATCTCTTTGCTTTGGCAATGGATAAATTGGTCATGTTGCCTTTTGCTATTACAATGGATAAATGGCGCTGGCAAGTTTTCCGTGGTAACATTAATCGTGAAGAATACAATTGCGAATGGCATCGATTGATGGAGAGATACGCCGGTACCAAACCACCCCTTCTTAGATCCGAAGATGATTTTGATCCCGGTGCGAAGTACCACATTCCAGCAAATATTCCATATATTCGGTGAGTTTTTAAATAATAATTTTTTAATATTAATAATATGTATTTGATAGTGATTACTTACATTTGATAATATAAGATAACTAATTTAGCATGAATACTTCAGTTTCCATCGTATTTCAAGAAACATTCTAAGAATACCTTAAGAAATTACCTGCCAATTAAAATTAAAACCTTGAATATATTATCAACTCCAACCGAATCTTATTAATTAGTAGCTTACATTACATTCGTTAAGGACATGTAAACCATTGTCCATTGTATTACATTCCTTAATTTTATTAAAACAAATAAATCTCAAGAAGCGAGTAAGATAAGGGAGAAAGTTTCGATTTTCAACTCATTATATAGTTTTCCTACATTTTAAACGAGAACGATTGACGTGAGAAGGTTTTAAATAGAGACAATTGAGCAGATAAGATACTTTTCACCATTTTATTTTTGTGAATTGTAAGTAATAAGCGAGACTAACAAGCTATTATGACATACACATTCTTCTAAGTGACCAATCGTTTCTTTTTTCTGAATCGTTATTGACACGTTCGTGTTTTACATTTTGCAACAGATTTTTTCTTTCCATGGCTTTAGGATTAGAATTATCTTCATTTCGCTTAAATAAATGTTCATTATTCGATTGAGTTCTTCTCTGTCTGGATTCGTGCGAACGTACAGTTACTGCAACATGTTTTTCTACTCTTAAATGTGTCATATTCTTGGTATTTTTCTTTTTGGAAAATTTTGTATCGGAATTAACAGAATTCGCCGAAATGCTGTTTCCACTATTTATCGTTTGATGACATGAACGACTTTTCGGACTTTGAACTGCACCTTTTTGCTGATTCTGAAATAAACATATAGTAAAATTACTGTGCTAGTCTTGAATAAAACGAAATTATACAATATCATTTATCGCAATGTTTTTTAGATAAAAACTTCGAAACTTCAGTTGTAAAAACGTGTGCTGAATTTATTTACTATTGGTTCAAATGTTAAAAAAATATATGAAATTAACATTGGAGTTTAGTGATCTTATCTTCAGATAATTTAGTTTTAAATTCATTAGACAATTACTAAAATTAACAATGTTTATAAATGTATTTCTACCGTCACATACACAGGACGCCTGGATTGCCTTTTCTGCCTTTTATTTCGTAACTCCTTCCATGTCTTTGAACCTAAAGTCATTGAATCCGGTAAATATCTCACATTAAAATTTTGAACCCTTCCATTATTATTCAAAAACGAAATACGATGCTCGCTTTTTCTTTTGATTCGATGTTTGTTCTTAAATTCCTCGTAAGCTCTTGATGCGACATCATCTTCCATATCTTGATTAAAACCTTGTGCATCTATAAAACGAGAGCCTGGCGGGAACGAAACGGGAAAAGATACTTTTTGGAAGCCCAATTTCGAAAAATCACTTTCCAGGTCTGACGCTTCATCGCCATAGTCATCTACCGAATCTGGCACTAAATAATCAATTTCTTCGTAGTTATCAACAGATTCTTCATGATCCTCGTTCTTTTCTGGAGTGTCATAGTCGTCGTAGTCGCGTGAATTTTCTGATTCAGCATAGTCTGTTGATTCGTGAGATTCTTCGGATTCAGCAGGTTTAGAATCAGCGTATATGTGTACACCTTTTAAATCGTTAGTCCTCGTTGATTGAGAACCAGGGGCTGCTTGTTCTTCTGCAGTTTTTCGAGCTTGAAGGTATCCAGCACTTACTGCTACTATTCTAGCCGAGGAATTTCCAGCTTCCAAAGCTTTTTCGACCGCTCGTTCAGCAGCTCTTTCCACTGCACGTTCCACTGATAACTCAGCTGCCCATTCCAATTCCTTCTGTTTCTTTACTTGCTCCGCTTGAAGTTGAATTTCAGTTTTCTTTATGAGCAATGTTGTTGACAATGTTATGCAACAGAAGTACAGGACAGACAAGTGCTGAATCTGAAATATCGAAATTCAACATATACATATGTATAGTTATTTATTTTGCTCAACTAGAAAAGACAATGAAATAATATTATTCCATAAAATACACTAAAACAGACGATTTGGACGTATTCAGTTGATAAAATTCTGTGATATGCTGTTTCTAAGCATATTTATTTTGTTTGACACGCTTTGATAGATGAAAATGACCTAAATTACTAGAAATGCTATAATTTATTAATGCTGTAATATAAATTATTGAATGATAAAATTGCCTGAAAAATGTTACCATTCCAGATAGAAATTTTGGGACAGCCTTGAAAATTGCTATTATTACTGTCTGAATATTAAATATTCTAAGATCGTATATCGTGTGCAATTCCTATTTTATATTATTTCAGGCGTGCATGCAAAGTCTATCGAAAATATTCTATAGTACAGAGATAATTGCCCATGTGCGTTTCAATAAATACAAATCAATGTTTGAATTAATTAAATAAAAATAAATTACATGTACTTGAATTTTAATTCAAAATTTAGTATACCCACAAACACAATAATATACAAATTGATTCAAGGTTGTTTTATGGAATTTTTTACAGGAATAGTAGTAGAAAATTACTCTTCTATGAAAAGTATATTTTTAAATTAAGAGGAATATTCTTCAGAAGATTAAAATCCTCTTACATTAAGATTATTTCCCTTTGACACCATATTGGAGTATAAAAGTTGCATCAGAATGAGAGAAATCCTCTCAAATAGAGAATATTTTTTTTACGGTGTAGATAGATTCGTTTAATGTTAACAAGCAAAATTTAATTTAGATATGAATGGTAATGTAAAAGTCTAAGCGTTAAATCGTTTAATCGCTAATTGTGTGCGCTTGAACATTGGTATACATGAAAATGAAACTCATTGTATTTTAAGACAAGGTTAAATCACATTTTCTATTAATAGGTTTTCAAAAGGCATGTTTGTTGCTGATCTTCATTTATAAGCCAAATATGAGCATTCCTGACGAAGATCCATTATTATATTGCACTTTTTTCATTTTGCTAAAATTAAAGCCCCGTTAAAAAATAATCCTTTTTTAAATCATTTTTAAATAATTTAGAATATAAATTTTACTAAATACATTTAGAAAAATACGATATTATTTTTAGGACAAATGCTCTAATTCTTTATTTTCAAACATCTTGTACAGGTTTTTAGCGTACTGATTTCTAACATCGTTACGTATATATATTACTATAATAACGGATATTTTTATCCATAAACACATTATTACTTTCCATTCTACGCTGAAATAATAATTGGAATGGTAGAGGTCCATGGTAATTGAATATTTCCAGCGCCAAACAGTGGTAAATCTACGTTGCTAGTGTTGCGTTGCCCGAAAACCACGTCTGTATCGCCTTATTTTGGCTCTTTATGTGATCACCAAAACACAAGCATGGAGCCGTAGCAGCTCCATGTCCCGTATTACTTTAATAATCAGTAAAATTCTACAAATGACTTTAGATCCAAAATCTATTGTCAATTGTAAAACTCTTGTCGAAATAATATTTTAGGCCTAATTTCTTTTGTCGATAACAAAACTCTTATTGAAAGAAGATTTTACATGTAAAATCTTTTGCCAATTGTAAAACTCTTGTCGAAAGAAGATTTTAGATCTAATATCTTTTGTCGATAGTAAAACTTTTTGATGTAAGGTTTTATACCTAAAATCTTCAATCGGTAATAAAACTTGTTGATGTAAGGTTTTAAACCTGAAACCCTTAATCGGTAGTAGTACTTGTCGTAAAATGGCTTATATTATATTAAAAAAAGATAATAATAGAAATAATACTCTAAGACCCTACTGCTAATGAAAATTATAAACATAAATAGATCTTACGCTATGAAGGGTTCGTTTTTTATATTAATGTGTACATGTTACTCACCGTAATGATGGTTAACACGATTCATTTGCGATTTTCTAATTTTAGCACTTGGTAGAAAAGGGAACTACAAAGGAAATTGTGTTTTCATCTGACGGGTTAAGCTCAAGTCGATTTTAAGGTTAATCTGTCGAAAACAAAGAGCACAAACATGTAACAGTTATAAATATATTTAACGACATTTCCTGGTAGTTCTTAACCCCTTAACTGAAAAATTCGTCAAAACTGTAGCTTTAAATATTTTAAATCTTCTACTTTAAACAATAATTTTAAAAACAGACGCCGACATTTTATGTAGTACACCCAAGACTATCTAGAAATTATTTTGTTTTAAATTTACATAAATAATTGACTTCGTTATATTAATTAATATTTCGGGGCCAAAATCTTCGTCATTGGCGGCAGTTAAGGGGTTAAATATCGCACGATACAAACACTTCGTACGGATATGGAAATTACTTATATGAAGAAAAATATTTTAATGCGGACTGTCAAGCTCGAGCTGCCGGCAGGCACTGTCACACCGAATATTCTGTTCATGCGGCCATCTTGAACTGAATTGTGGGTTCAAGACAGTCCATTAATTGTGGTCAGTACCAATGAAAAAGTAGCAGTGCTTCCTCGCTCATGGACCCACGGTGGCTCCATGCATGGGAATATAACGTGGTAACAAGCGCTCGGGGGTTCACATGTCGCTTATAATGAACCCCTCTTTTCGCTATTTTTCTTTCTGTGTATTACCTATTTTTTGTGTGTAAGTAAGGAGATTAATATTATTTTCACTCTTGATTTTTTAACATAGTTCAGATTCTACGTATTGCAATGTAAGAAACATTAATTATTTGCCCACATTTACAAAGCTTGCATATAGATTTTAAAAAATATTGTTGCATAAAATATTCTACTCTATTCAATACCACCATTTTTCGTCAATATAGTTAAAATAATATAATATTAATAATTTAAGGCGAACAAACCGTGCGTGTCATTGCAATTCCTTCCGATGATCTGTTGGTGGTATTCAGGCAACTGAATATCGTCTGACAGATCCATAAGCTTTATACTACCTTGGACTGTCCCCATCGGCTCCATCTATTCTATATTAACTGTCAAATTAAACCTAGCACTTATGTAAAAAATAAAAGTTTGCAACAATGTTCATAAACGTATTATGTAAGTTTGGAAAATAAAATTTCCAAATTCATCAGGAAATTTACAGATTAGAAAATACTAAATACGTAGTAAACATTGCATAATATATTACAATAAACAATTATTAGTATTGTTGAACACTATTGTAGCCGCCTATCATGTATCAAAGTTACGAAATAATATTTTGGTGTTGTCACTTAAGTATCCTTTTTTCAACGAAAGTAAACGTTATTACCGAAACGTAACTCACAGGTTTACTTGGACGCCCCGTGCTAACTCTGTTCCTCGAAAGGATATAAAATCATTCGAGTAGCTCTCCAGAACCGTGCCATTAACGTCGTTGGCATTAGACAAAAAATTATTAAGGTGTCTACTTTAGTCTCGCAAATAAACTTTTTTTTCGATGCAGAATTCACGGGCCATTTCTCTTGAAGGCTTTAAAGGTGAAAAACTAATTACTTTCTCGGACGGGATTTAAATATAAAAATAATTGTAAATTATAATGATATTCGCTGTAACACTGTTAAAGTTTCAAGTAGTGCTCGAAGCATAGTAATAGCATGGAAATATTTAGAATAAAGATGGCATGAAACTTCATGTCCTCTTGAAATGTTATACAGGTTCCTTTCATGGAAGAATCAGGATTAGGTAGTAAATAAAACTATATTAAATATAATCAATCTCGTCGATTTTATTTTATAACGTGGTTCTTGATAAAATCATGCATAATTTTTATTTTGAACTTTTTGTTTCGAATTGCAGTATCATAGACTGTTTATAGAGCTACTCACATAGGGAATGTATAACGTGAAAATAGGAAACTAGATATACTCTTCTACAAATAACTCTTACGATAATAATATAGCTAATCAATGAATGATGATATTGTTATAACATGAAAAATGAGAAATTTCGTTGATTAGATTCGTTCTTGTCATCTGTCGTATTTTTCTTAACACCTACTTAATTTTAGTTAAATTCAGACTTGCTTATCTATTGGTTCCGATAACTGTTTTATCAGTCACATTGACACTTCTTTTTTCGAATGATTTTGCGTTTCCTGAATATTGACGGATCTCATCAGCATAAAATCCTTTAGGATTAGAATTCGATGGTGAAAATTTCATTGTTGGATAATATGATTCTGACGATTGTTCATTCTCAGCTGATGAATGCATGAAAGGAGGTACATTATCTGCAGATCTGGGAACCTTTTGCGATTGTTTATAATAATCATATTTGTCTTCGTTCAGTGAATTTGGATCTCTTACATCTTGACTTCTTCCAAACGTTGTCGACGTGAAGGGACCATTGTTCGGGAGAATTGTTGATCCTGTATTATCCTGAAAAATATTTATAATCGGCTTAATTGGACTTTAGAAACATTTAGAAATATGCGTTAAAAACATTCATTTTTATTGTTAATGGATTTTTAGTAGTATCGTAGTAATGATATATCGTACTTTATAATAACTTAATACCAACCTCATCACGATTGTCCTCTGGGAACGTCTCGTATGCATTCCTGACAATTTTTCCCTTCTCGGTTTGCGGTTGTTTAACAGTGATTACTTCATACGGAACTTGACGTTGCGAGTCGGGTTGTGGAAAAGGCATTGGTACAGTCAGATAAATCTTCCATGGATATTGAACTTCTTTTTCCGATAAATTGGGATTTGGTATTGAAATTTGTATCTGCCTTTGATCTCGGTGGAACTGAGAACCGTAATATCCATTGCCGTCTTTCGGGAAGGCTGCTTGATCTTCATCCATCACTGTCCGTTTACGAATTCTAGACTGTTTCTTCGAATTTGCTGATCTTTGCCCGTTAGCGTTTGTTCCAGTATCCTCAAAATCGGCCCAGAATGATGCACTCCTCTTACGTCCGCCAGTATCTGTAACACCGTCATTTTCGTTATCATCCCAAAGTTTATGAGCTCTTGTCCACCCATCTTTAGATGTTCTCTTCCAACCTGAATCAAAATCCGTTAATGAAAATCCGTCATCACCAGCATTAGACGCAGCTCCTCCACCTTCGACTTCATCAAAGGAAGGAGAAAACTTGCCCAAGTCGAAATCTTCAGAGAATCCTGAATCAAAATTGAGTTTGGATTGATCGAAAAAACTGCCCGTTGGTTTTTCCTCTTCGGGACCTTCCTCGGGGCCTTCTTCCGGTTCTTCTGGATCTTTCTCTGGATCTATTTCTGGGTCAATTTCAGGGTCCACTACATCTTCATATTCGTCGTATTCTGACGATATTCTAGATCCATCGATATCTCGCGCATCTTGAGATTCTTCAGATTCTTCTGAGACAGAATCCCCGTATTGCTTTGTAGGCGAAGATTTTGCTCCAAAACGGAGTTTTCGTTTCGGTGGTGATTTTCTAATGTTAGAATAACTTTCTTTTACTGTGATCGTATCCGTCGTAGAATTTCCATTGTTCAAAGCCGCTTCAACTGCTTTTTCTGCATCCTTTTCTGCCTTTCTTTCAACGATTAACTCCGCCTCTCGCTCGATTTCCTTTTTCTTCTTTAGAATTTCAGCCAGTCGTTCGGTGTCATTTTTTATTACTATTACGGCTGATGTCATCGATAAACAGGCGAGACAAAACATCCAATTCTGTTAAATGTAAAATTAGTCCACTTTATGTCGGTACGATATCATGTGAAATGTTTGCGAACAGGCTCATTTTTTATTAATTTGAATGGTCTCTCTGAAGTGGGTAATAAATTCGGGATATTCTGTTCTTCATTCAATCGCAAGCAAACATTTTGTTTCAATAAATGTGAATTGTACACTAATTTTTTATGGAAATCATAAGCTGTTGAGTAGTAACTTTCCAATGAATATGGTGATTATTCGACGTTGGAAAACTCTTATCGCACAGCGTCACTACCTTGACCATCAATAGGGTGGAAAACGAAAAAGTGAGATTACATGAATAAACAAATAAAATATTTTTTCTGATCTATCCTACTATTAGTAGCATCGTAAACATTTTTTATAGAATAATTTTTCTGTGCTTATTTGAAAAGTTCCAAAGAATTTACTTTTGTAAAATAACTGATTTGTGCGACAAAATAATAAAAACACAATTTTTAAAATTCTAATTAAACTGCAGGAATCGATGTTAACTCGTTTCCTCACCACCATTGAGGTAGAGTTAGTGGCGCATTTTTTTTAACGTGGTTTCCCCGGTAGGTCTAATCCACGTTATTGAATCATTCGATTTTAAAAACCATTTTCGTCCACCTTTTTTTAAACTATTTCTATTAGTGAAGCTTATTTATACTGACCTTAAATTCTCTGAAATTTTGAATAATTTAAAATTAATTTCATTGTAAACAATAGAAGAAAAATTTAAATTACATTAAATGCAATTATTTTTCGTACTAATGAACAAGTGGCTAAAAATGGCAAATAATTTCGATGATTCAATACAGCATCATTGGTACATAACTGGATGAACCAATTTTTCTTTGAGTTTGGATAACCCAAAATGGAAATCCTAGACATTATGGAAGTTGTAGATTTCTAATATTGTTTCCGAAGAAATGTTATTTAATACAATAAATTTGAAGTTAATTGCATTAAATATGAATATAAATTATCATAAATTATATAACGAATTTAGTTTAAATTAATTTTGTTATAAGAAAAGAAAATTTGTAGCAGGCTGAAGGATCCTTCGAGAAATAGTGAAGCGAATTTCGAAGAATAGTGTTCAAGTTCAAATTTCACTTTAGGTTTTATTTCACTTTGAAAATATGGAAGTTACCGATCTGTTATCAACTTATTTGAAACAATATTTTCACTATTCTTCAACAACCATGCCTACCAACAATTATTGAAAACGATTGTATTCACCGAATGACAAAAATGTCGGTCGTTTTCAAAATCTTCCTGAATCGAGCAGAAATGAAGGTACAGGGCGTTTCATATACGAAAAGGGATGAGGTGCAATTAAATTGTAGCGTATGTACTTTGGTTTACTTGTAGAACTATAAATTTGACAGGGTACGAACCAACTGCCCCATCGCGAAGCGTAGGTGGTTGGATGGATCGTTGATGAATCGTTGCTGGTACAACGTTAACTGGATGTCGGCACAGTGTCCACAAGCATTATTTATACTGTGAGTTACTTTCTCGACCCCCTCGAATCTTAGTCCACGTTGCGATTTGTTACCTTTGCTTCTTAAAGCGAGAAATTGCATGAGTTTTCGACGGTCCTATTAACAGGCTTTGTAACTGCCGCAATTCCGGTAATAAATCCCAAGTGTCCCATAGACCGTTCCTGTCTGCGAATTTGTCGGACAAATGGCAAACTACCGACAACCGCGAAAAAGTGTTATGATCTGCATCAATAAAGCAATAGAAAATCCCGTAAACAAATTATTTGAAACATCATGTTTCAAACATCTGTACATTTATCGATAATGACTTCAATAAAATATTATATTGAAAGAAATTTTTCCGACTGTGGGAATGAAACACTCATATTAACGCATATTGGGAATACAGTTAATTTGATTATATCGAATACTTTTTGTAACATGCTTGAACTTTTCTATCTTGCAATATTTATATATAAAAATAAATTGACATTGTGGCCACTTTATCCGTATAGATTCTGTTTATAAATTCACCAAATGCATCAAATGCCCAATATTTTTTCAGTGAAGACCTGCATTTTCTGGTCCACGATGGTTTCATTACGTTTGTGTTCCCGGAAGAACACAACAGAAGGTTTATGTCCGTACTGTTGTCAATAACAAATGAATAGTGTAGAAGGGATCAGGTTGACTTCTCAATTTTTTGTATCATTAAGATCACGAGAGAATTACTGACTTCTTCATAATCACTTACTCTACATAAACGTAAAACATCTCAAAAATAATACTTCATTTCGCTTGTAAGTGAACAGAGGTTACAGTATTTTTGAAAAATTAAAAAAACACTTTTCTTGAAAAAAAAGCCTATTTATTTTCAAGAAAAGTGTTTTTTTTTTTTATTTTTTAAAAAGACGGGCACACGGAAATAATTACATTATATATTTTAAACTACGGTCGAAGAAACCATACATCATATAGATCTTACAGCTGTCTTAAACGAGACAATCATCAGTGATTTATATATTTTCGGTTAGTTCAAAATAATTTAAATTTTATTACATTTGATTTCATTTGGGTACTCACCTTACCAAAATATAATATATTTTTTCTCCATCTTTACAAATAGCATATTCTTACTACCCAATTTGATCTAATTCGCTTCTAACTGAACGGATCTTGAAGTTGTCTAAAATGAGATAATCATCAGTGACTTGTATATTTTCTTTTAGTTCAAAATAATGTACATTTTATTACATTTTGTTTTATTGGTAACTCGCACCTTACCAATATATAATATTATTGTTTTACATATTAACAGCTTATTCTTAAGACATAAAATGTGATCCAATTTCATTTTACCGTTTTTTAAATTTAACTGCATGGAGAATAATACTTATACTTTATTGACATTACTCAAGTAAAATACGAACTATTGACTTCACCAATTTTTTTATGTTCACGGAAAAAATGCTACAGGTGCATCAATTATTACATGAACGTTTCAAACTATGCATTTTGACGACTTTTTAAAAGAAATTTTGCGGTAGGACCTGCTATATATATTATCCCCACTCTTACTTTGATTGATGAAATTCTCCAGCAAATTGGACTGACTTTTATGAGTATTGTACGTATCTAAACATTCCTTTAGCCAAATTTTGTTGGAATAATTCGAGAATACTTAGATATAATTATCGACTATTATTTAAATTAAATGCTGCATGCAATCCGTTACTTAAGTTACAATAAATAAAATATTATAACCATAGGAGGAGATTTTAAAAACTACAGTTCTTTATTAAAAGCTGCAAAACAAACTACAATATAGTAGGATACATTGAATTCTAGATTCCCTTGATAAAGGATATTTTGAATATCTCTTAAGAAGGAATTGGCAAAGTGCTATATTTAATTAATTTTGTTCCTTAAGTGCTGTTTCTCTTAATATTAAAAGCATCTCAAAAAACTTTTAGTTTAGGAATTCCCTGGGTTTTATCGTCTGGCTTTTGTCCTATTTGCTATCGTAGTTTGTACAATTTTCTATGTTCGTCTGCAAATTTTACAAGCCTTAATAGCAAGAAAATGCACGTTGAACCCCCGATTATCATCAAATTAAAAATATTTTTACAATTTTTGTAAATAAAAGACTCTCAATGTAAATTGATATATGAGAAAACAAATTTTTTTTTGTTTTTTTTTTCTAGCAATTTTTTGACATTGATTTTATCAATTAATATTCAATAGCAACAGAATTTTCGGAGAATGTTATGTAGTTGTATATAATAGAGATGAAACTTCCTAAGTACGAAATAAAATGTTTCATATACCACGAAGCAAAATCGTGTTCACACCTGGCTGAAACAAGTCGAACTAACCGTGTTAGGTACTGACGGGTTGTGACCAGCATCCAGCAGAATTAGTTTCTTTTTATTTTTGACTTTGTATTTGATAACAACAAGAAATCTATTCCTATTCGGGCAATTTTTTAATCGGGCTATAGCCCGGCTAACATTTATCGAACCTGGTTCGATTAACACTGGGTACATTCTGCTCTGTTTTTGCTGTAAAGTTTATTGAAAAAAGTATAATTTAAATACTTTTTAGATGTTATGCAAGAGATAAACAGTAGATATCTTTAGAGAATTGCTTTCAGTATTCATATTTAAAGAATGAAGCAACAATATAAA
This sequence comes from Trichopria drosophilae, assembly GCA_030407085.1. Taxonomy (NCBI): domain Eukaryota; kingdom Metazoa; phylum Arthropoda; class Insecta; order Hymenoptera; family Diapriidae; genus Trichopria; species Trichopria drosophilae. The sequence goes on from CM059583.1 coordinate 167,757,752, forward strand.
TTGCTAAAAATGAAAATTGAAATATTATTTTCATCTAAAGCACCATAACATGAATGATTTTTTACTTATTGCAAACGTTGTATGATCAATATGTCAGCCTAATTTTAAAAATTACATATATTGGCGTTGGTGTACCATTGCGGAAACGTACTATTTAATATCCAAATTTAATACGTAAACCAATAATAAAAAAATAGTTTTATATACTAGGAGAACAGGAGATAACTATTGGAGGTGATTAATAATAGATAGTTCTCAATGGTACCCTACCCGTAAGAGCAGAGCTTTCTTAAATTCCTAAAGATGGAGGTAGCCGAGCATAAATCTTAATTATTAATTAATTTCTATTAAAAAAAAATTTAAGTAGCATCCAAAGAAGAAAAGATGAATATAAGTATTTTCAAATGATAAGTTGCAATTTCAATGAAAAGTACAATTTTGAAGCTCGACTCCTCGTTTTATGTTTTGGTCGTAATTTAAAAAAAAATATCATTAACGAATCATCTTTTATCAGCTTGATATTCAATATTCCGTAATCCATGAAAACACTGCATGTAATCTAACTTAAATGATAACGTATATAATTAGAGAGGAGTCCACACGCAATAAAATGCCATGGAACTAGAAATTATTTATAATCACGTACATGCGCACAATACATTTATTTTTCTTAAATAGAATTGATTATGTAGATACCTCGCTCGATCATTCTCAAGACTAATGAGATTTTGTACAGTTGTTAGGCGTATTTTTCCCATTAAATTACAATCGAAGAAGAAATTGTAAGGAGTTATCATAGATGATTGTCAATGTATATGGTACAAGTCTTTATCTTATATCGCAGTATGTAGGATAATTTTTTAAAAAGAATGCAGATCGTGGATGAATGGTGTTAAAGTTACGAGCATTTTATCATTTAGTTTATCGTAATGCTGTTCATTCCTTTTAAAAGCTTCACTAAATTCTTCATAAATGTTCTTTACGGCAGGTTTTGAAAATATTTTGGGTCAGACTGCAAAACAGCACTGTGCTCATGCGCTGTGTACTTCTACAATTATTCTTATGCAATAAAGACGTTTATTATTATTATTATTATATACGAATATTATTACTCAATTGCTATTTAAAAAAATGGGTGTAGTATTAATTATTAGTATTATGGTATTAATAAAATATATAGACACAAATTCGGGTAAGAAATAGTTTATTACATTACGTAATTACATCACACATACGGTACTTACAATACTAACATAAATGGGATATATACAGTAGTAGAAAATGAACTAGATATTGGCATATCATTAATACAATATGACGTTTCACTATACTGAAAGTAACACGTTTATTAAACAATTGAAATCATGATCGTGATTAAGAAATCGAGATTGACACAGTAAACTGTTAAACGAAACGTTGTTAATGAACTTTTGCAACTTTCTACAATTGAGCGAAAAATTTTTCATTTACATGCAAAATCGTCTGCAACTGCTCGCTCTACGATCTCGGATCAACTGTTGCATGAAAGATCTACACAACTTATCGAAGGAATTTCTTAACCAATACTTGCTAAACCGCGGTAATTAGCATTGATTTACAGTCGATATTAAAATACACAATAAATAAACAAAATTTGGCCTAAGTACACTGAATCGGCGCCTTGGCTGGTAAGACTCACTCCTGCAGAACAAACGATAAAAAACAACATAGCTGGATGCAGACTGCGTGACTGCCTAATTATCGTTCGTAACTTTCATTCTGATTTCTTTCAATCGCTTAAGTTACACTTAGCACAAAAGAATGCTGATTACAATTTTTAATTTATGTTTTATTATAACAATTTCAATTCTGCAACGTTTTATACCGCATTCATTTTCCGAAGTCATTGAACGTATAATCAACTACGAAAAAGTCAATTAACTAATTTTGAAGATATGTCAAAGAGATCCAATAATTCGAAAATAAATCGCGGTATTTAAGGACTTACTCTTCTGAAGATTAGTTATATAATATTAGTTTCAGATGTATTCTGGTCAAATTTAAAATTTCGCTTGTGAGATTATTTCATATTGTATGTTACACTAAGACAAAGTTTTATTGATAACATTGTCTTATATCAGATATGTTGAAAATGCAGTATTGATATATATTTTAATCAAATAATTGCAGTGTTTGCGAATAATCATTGGTAATATAGAAATTTTGTTTACTGCAAAATCGGATAAGTTAAACTTCCAGTCAACTTTAATAATTAAAAAGATGACAAAACTTCGAATTTACAATGCATAGTAATATGCTTCATAATACGTCTACGATTTTTTATTTTCCGTTTTTTTCTCTTCCCTCTTCTCTCGGGACTCCTCATAAACCTTTGCTGGTTCCCGTCGACTTGTCTCATGTGATCTGTCGCTTTTGTACGCTGGTACTGGAACTGGGATTTCTACTGGATAAGGAACGGGTTTTTCTACCGGGACTGCTACTGGTTTCGTCACGTGGACAGGAATAGGCCTCGCTACCGGAACCTTAACCGGGTATGGAATGTGCTTTTCGACAGGGTAAGGCACTTCTTTTTCTACTGGATACGAGTACACGACTGGAACCTTAACCTCTACTGGGACGGGTTTGTCAACCGGATAAGGTACAGGTCTATCAACTTCAACCTTGATTGGAACAGGCACCTGTTTCTCCACTGGATAAGGCACTGGTTTTACTACATGTACAGGATAAGGTTGAGGGACAAGAACAGGATGAGGTCTATTCTCTTCTACTTTTACTGGTATGGGAACAACTTTCTCAACAGGGAATGGCTCTGGAACAGGTATGGTGACTTTTAACGGTATGGGAATGTTCCGAACCAAAGGGAACGGTTGTGGAACCGGAATTTGTTGTTCGTAATGGATCTTTTTTTCTACTGGAAACGGATCTGGTATGTAGACTTTATGGGGAACTGGACGATCGACTGGTACGTGAACTGGGTAAAAAACTTCCTTCGTGACAGGATAAGGCTGAGGTATTCTTACGGGAACCTTGACGAAAACTTTTACTGGAAATGGAACTTGTCTTTCAATGGCGAATGGTTGAGGAACTGGCACTTCGACGGCATACGGAATATTCTTAATTACGGGATAGTGTACAGTTTTCTCTACTGGATACGGAACGGCTACTTTTTTAACTACGGTAATGGTTTTATACAGGTCTTCTCGTATATGATGATCTTCATTGGATGGTTCATTAACCGAAGGTAGAATTATTGAGTTTGGTACTAAAGATTCTAGCATTTCCGAATCGGGTTGTCCTTGAAGTTCGATAACTTGCGTAGGTTCCTCGGCATGTTGAAGTAATTTTTCTTCCTGAATTTCTTCTTTATATGCGTGGCCGAATTCAGGACTGGGAACAAAGTCTGAATCTACCTCTAAAGAGAACGTTGAAGTATAGTTAATTGTATTAAAATAATTTCCATAGAAGTATATAGGTATGCTTACAGTGTAATAATTTCCTAAAAAATAAATTCCACATTTATCCTTTTATCATAGTAATAAAATTTCCACCCCTACGAGGTCTGTATATCCACAGGTATAAAATTTGTAATAAGTACAGCTGAATAATGCGTTCTGGACAGTTCTGAGATCTTTTCAGCCCCTTGTGAGAAGACTAAATTATAGACTAAAGTTAAACCTTTCACATTTTAAAGTTTTCTAAACCTTTTTTAAGTTAATCATTACTGCGAGAAACATGCAATCCTATAAATTATATATTTATAGAGTTGATACAATTTTCTCTATTTATAAAGGTATTATTTTAGAACTCGCATAAATTATTGAAAGTATTGGGTGATTTATATTTTAGTCGTTCTTTTATTTTTTGAAAAAAAAAACGATTACTGCAAGCTTCTTTTTTAACGGATGCTGCTCGAGTAAAAAAAAAAGAGGTAAAAACCTTTAGAATAGTGCTTTTAAGATAGAATTGTTAGCGGCATATCGTCATATGTATGAATGCCTTGTGGAAAGTGCCAAAGTATGGCTTTTGACAATATACCGCGTGGAATAATATTTTATGCGAAGTTACCTGCAAAATTTAGTACGCAGCCCTGAAATTAATTCTCATATACACGGAAAGAACGCTGAAGTAGCGCAAAGCGGACACTGTAGTGCTGAGAGGTAAATTCAAAGTGTATTATGATATCTCTAGGGTAGATTGACTACTGTAAATGTTATTAAATAACAGATTGTTTCCTTATTCAACAAAATCAAAGTCAATAAGCGCGATTAATATATCGGTAGAATTTTTTTCGGGATGATCCTAATACTTTAAATCTGACGATTTTGTTAAATCCGATATGTTTAAAATATACGTTTAAGATTACTATAAGACATACCTTTAGATATTCATGGACCCAAGTAGTTAATGACACTTTCTCGAATTAAAATTATTTTGTAAATATTTGCATTATATTGTTTACTTTTACTCATTGAGAAAATATATGTTGGAGATATATTTGAGATACCTTGTAAACATCTTTTAAATATCTTAAATATGTCTAAAAGTTTTCTAAAATATCGCCGAGTATTAGATAAAATATGTAAAATATATGTTCTGTAAAGAACTTTTCGAAATATTTGGGATATATTTTAAGGATGATAAAATGTTTAGACGTCTTTAGGGTATCTTTATGCTTATATTTTATGGTCCTGAAAAAAAATGATTTTCGAAAATACTTTTATTAATACCTTTTAATTCGGTGCGCCTCAAAAACCCGACAAATCACATAACAAACACTTCAAAATACGGAGTTTCAAAAACCATATATTTAAAAACAGAGACATACAAAACCAGACATTTTAGATTACAGACAAATTATCTGTGTCGCCGTCGTTGAGGTCTCACTGGAAGGTTATTTCAAGGTCAAAAATGTTTGAATAAGAGGTTAACATTGTAGGCCACTTGAAGGTCAATTCAGGTTGACCCCCGGATTATTTATTAAGCACATTTCGAAGTTAATCATTGGGTGCACCTCAAAACCCCGACAAATCACAAACATCCATTCAAAAAACCATACATTCCAAAATGTACATACTCTGAGAATGTATTTAATGATTGACTTCTAAATGTGCTTAATAAATAATCCGGGAGTCAAGCTGATTTGACCTTCAAGTGGCCTACACTCCTTCAAGTGGTTAACCTCTTAGTCAAACATTTTTGACAGTGAAATGACCTTCCAGTGAGACTTCAAGGACGGGGATCCAGATAATTTGTCTGTATTCTGAAATGTCGGGTTTTTGAGAGTCTGTATTTTGAAATGTCTTCGTTATGAATGTCTACTTTTTTAAATGCCGAGTTTTTTAATGGTTTTGTGATTTGTCTGCTTTTTTAGGTGCACCCAATAATAAAACTGATCGCAGTATACGAGTAGTTAAACACTAAATCAATCTTGGACTTATAAGATTTCCGGGTGTACATAAAAACCCGACATTTAAAACCAGAATTTAAAAAAGAGACATTCAAAAACCATAAATTTAAAAATGCAGACATTCCAAAACCTCCAGGTTGGTACATTCCCTACATAAAAAAATTATCTTGGGGCTCCGCCTATGAGGTCTCGATGGAAGGTCACTTCAAGGTCAAAAAGGTTTGACCAAGGGGTTAATTTTGTAGGTCAGTTGAAGGTCAAGTCAGTTTGACCCCCGAATTTACTTATTAAGCACATTTAGAAGTGTCATTAATTACATTTTCGGAATAAGTACATTTTGAAATGTCTGGTTTTTTAAAGTCTGCATTTTGAAATGTCAGGTTTTCGAATCTCTGTTTTTTGAAATGTCTGGTTTTTGATGGTCGAGTTTTCGATGTCTCTGTTTTGTGATTTCTCGGGTTTTTGAGGTGCACCCTGATTTCCATATATAGTTTGAAACGTCATCCCTATCTTACCATATTTTATGTATATAGAAGCAGTGACACTTCAAAAAATGAAACACTTTTCTGTTTCAAAAAAATTAATGAAGATTATTGACGATTAATGAGGAACGATCATTGACAATGGTACCCACGACAATCATTGATATCCAGAGATGAATTTAAACGTTTGATTATATTTGTGTTTTGTTGTTTTTATTACTTATAAGTGATAAATCAAGATAAATAGTTGATTTTGAAAAAGAACAAATAATAATGGTGGAAAGTATATGGAGACATAATAAGTGACTTATTAAGACGTGAGAAATGTTTAAAAAAAGATATTTATTAATCCTTATATAGATACAAAAATACCTTGAAATAAGAAGTATATCCTTAATATGAAAGATGGACGGTAGATTAGTGTAATTACCATTCGCCATAAATAGGATTTTTCATCCCCATATATTCCAAACCATTATAATCATTCACGATCATATATTAAGTTGAAAATAAAGGTTTAGTATATACGAAGACGTAGCAAGAGTAGTTAATTATAAATAAATAAACTCATTCTAAAATGACCGACTGCATGTTAACAACCTTATAAACCAGTGAAATTGATTTAAACAGAACCTAGGTGTTTTAGCTTTCGTGTGTTAAGTTGCAACGGCTTCAGTATACCCAGCATTGAGAGATATAATTTGTGATTACCCGATATCACTGGATCAGAATTTAATCTGTTATGAATACATTTTAACTTTATAAACCAATTTCTTTTAATGAAAAATATTAAAAAATTTTCAGAATCAATTTTGTTCAGCTTAATTCTTAAAAAATGTAATAATTTTTAAATATTAATTATCAAAACTTAAGTTTTATTTCTCGAGTATCTTATTATCGTCATTAATGTTAAATGTATGTATTCTTCTATGAAAGATTTCACTCAATTAGAAAAAGATGTCTTACTTTTACTTTTCTGTATAGCATGAATGTATACACGTAAAAGTTCTCATCACGTACATCTCTATCGACCTGAACCAGCATTGAAAGTTAAGAATTTTATTATAAATTAAATAAGTATGTATTTGGTATTATATGAATTACATAATATTATAAAATCAAACACTTCAACACTTCAATTTCCGCAATGAGAATCTAACAACATTACGTATTCGCTATTCCGGACTAAGATGAGCCATTGTAACATAAGATTGGGTGATTTTTTATTTCCTCAAAATATTCAAATATTTTGTTGAATAATTATTTTGTCATCTATTTTAATATTAATTTAATTATTTTTGTCACCTGAGTTTTTGTTGAAAGAGTTATGTTAGCTATCATAGCATTTATGTATTATAATAATACTGATAATATTTCAGCATTATCGGGAGAGACTTAGCAATTTAGATTAGAATAACTAACATGTACTGTAAAAAATGTTTGGAAAATTACAACATTTTTCAGTCACAAAAGTATTCCAATTTGCGATAACCTTTGCTGAAATGGCGAACCAATTAAAAATGAGTTGTACACAATCGTGTACAATTGCATATCAAGTTGTATATAATGATATACAATCGTATGGCATTTTTGTCTCTGTAACTACAATCTACAATTGTATATAAATATTTAAAAAAGTATTTTAATGAAAAAATATTACAAATTTTTAACAGTACTCATATAAATCATATTACAACATACAATATTTTTGGATAATTTTGCCTTATGCAAGCTCACTGGCATTTTCGAGTTTTTATGGATAAATATAAAAAATGCTAAAAAGTTTGATTTTATTAAATTTATATATTATTATATGTGAACGTATATTATTATATACAATCATATACTCCTGTGTCCAATTATATATAATTTTATACAGCCGTATATAATATTTACAACCTTATATAATCATATACAATTCTATGGAGACAAAATCCATATATGAATTCTATACAAATGTATATCATTTTTATAGAACTGTATATAAACTATTTTTACATGGTTATAATGTTCTTTTATATGAAAACGATATTTGAAATTTACAAAAAAAATACAATTTTTGAACTGTAACTGACATTTCTGAAAGAAAACAAAATTATAAATTGATGTGACTTAAAATTACGAAATAGTAACTTAAATTTCAGTGATTGCCACTTTGCTTCCACAGCTTAGTTTATCGTAAAAAAGGTAAATCTTAATTTGATATATCTAATTAAATTACCCGACATAAGCATTGAAAAATTCACATAATTATTACACATGATTTGTAAATATTTAAGTAATGTTTAAAAGATAAAAAGAAAGGAATAAAACAAATACAAAAAATATATTGTATCTTTTTTAATTTTAGAATTTATAGGAATGTAAGGAAAAAATAAACTTGCAAGATTGCTTCTGAAAATTGTGAATTTGTCTCTAAAAATTACGAAATATCAAAATTTTCAGTAAAGGTACCTGCAAAACTTTTATAGTGCGGTAATTTTTCAAAGAAGTATAATAATTTTTTTATTAGAGATTAGTGAAAAACCTGAAAATGTTTCATTGCCATCGACTTTAGGATAAGTACCTGTCTTATGTTTTGAAATTCATACGTTCATTTTTAACTGACGTTTCAAAACAAATATTTTTTTACCAGAATACTTCAAATTATAAATTAATTTGTAATCATTTATATAAAATAAAAGTGGTAATGGTCTACCGGTAAGGTACGAAGTTTCACTAAAAAAACATAAATTAAAAATATCCGAATAAAATTTTCAAAATTCGGACTCTGTAAGGGCAATTTTAATTACTATAGACGGTCAATACCAAAGACATTAATGATAAAAATCACTTATTTCCGAAAATTCTCGGCCAGTTTTCAACTAATATCTTTGTTATTGTCTAGGATACCGTCCATAGTGAATAGAAGCCCGATTTTTCAAAATTCATTTTTTATTTACGGTATTTAGTGAAAATTACTACCTTGTTGGCCGAGTATGTTAGAACCCCTTTAAGAGAATTACTTAACGCGGCAGATCTGAGTTGTACCGTTTTCGTTAGTATATTTAAGTAGTGCTACTACTTATTTTTGTCATTTAATATGAACATTTTATTTAGATTTGCATGAATTTGATCTTGTTTGTGGTCTGTCCAACATCTTTTTCTACATAAATAATATTATTTTATATTTTACTAATTAATCACTGGGTATTATTTACAAGTAGAATACAATCTAATATATTTTTCGAACTTTGTGTTAAATTTGTATTTATTATTAATTTTTTATGTTCTGTTGTAGTAATACTTTTGTGTAGAATGCAACATATATGGACTGATATATCGCCAAAATAATGATAAATAATAATTTGATAATACATTTTTCCCAATAGCACCCTGAAAGAAATAACGCAAGGTTCCTGGCAAATGGATGGGTAGATCGGCTATATGAAAGCCGATCTAACCATAATTATGCCTGATATAGCCATACGAGTGCCAGGAACCTTGCGTTATTTCTATCAGTGCAAATTTTTCTATTAAAAATCTATAGTTTCATACAAAAAATTTTTTTTTACACTTTTCTTAGTGCTCAAGATGAATACAATTTAAAATCCAAATGTAAATATATCGTTAAAAATGTAAAATATGTTTATACCTTGATTAGTTCCATCTATTAATGAATTTCGATCTTCCACTGTTGTATTGGCTACAATCACCGTACTATTTGCATTGTCGCTGCGGCGGTTGAATTCTCGCACTTTTGTCACGACGTAACCAATGCGCCGATTCGTTGCTGGGTTCAAAATGTACTCGACTCTTTTTATTCTGGTGTGAACTTCGCTTGTAACTACAGTTGATACGAGGAACGCAAGGGCGAGAATCGTACCCTGCACAGACAAATCGAGACCATTCAATTTTACATTTGTTTAGCAAATAGATTAATTAATTTTTCATGTATAAAATGAAAATTCTTTCACGTAGAACTATTCACTATTAATTGACAATTCAGACTTTACTTTTTGATTAATAATTTGATTTTTAAGGTTACAGTTCGAGATTCAAATTAGTTGGTGACACATAACGCTTCGAATTTTCTTCTTAAATAACACACACTGGGATCACAAATTTTGCACATTCATCGATATATAAAATATCACACATTAATATGCGGAAACGTACCGCGTGTCCCATGGCGGCGACATAAAATCTTGCTTACTTGACTTCGCAGACTTTTCTCACTGTCTTTGCAATACTGGCCAAGCTCGAATGCGTGTTTTCCCTCTTTATACGTAGCGGCAGAGCGTCTCGTAAAAGCTTTTCAGAGGGGAACCGCTTTCCCGATGTTGTATACATGCGTGGACCAACGTGGATCACGAAGACTGAAAGTGAAATTTTTTGTCGGATTCGTGGTGCAACGGCCTCGGGTACCTGACAGAATTCACTTTTCACCATCCTATTTTAATTGGTACAATTAACGAGAAGAATACTTCGTTTCTTCCGGAAGATTCTGTCCACCTTATTTTTACGGCAGAATAATTACATTATTAACGAGTTCCGGAGTGATATTAAGCATTTTTCGACCGTTTATCAGGTGCTTAAATGTGTGCACAGTTAACATTTTCGCGGCATATTATATCGTGCACATTAATGAAAAATGAATACATTTCAAGTTAATTCAGGAAATTCATCGCAATTTTAGTCGGAGATTCATTATTTGATGAATGCTCCTAAGATACCTTCTTGGAAAGCAGGATGGTGACAATCTCTTTGTAAGTTTTATTTGAAAAATGTCTAGAACACTAAAAATAAATTTTAATAAGAAATATATTAATGACAAGAAAAAATAGTCCTGCACCACACTTTAAATATAATTTCAATTTATTTTATCGCTCCAGCGGGTAGTGTATATAATCTAAGTTCCGAATTTTACACCTCACACGGGGATATAATATTTGCCGACCATAGGACATTAGAATCGTATGCAGGCGTAAAAGTTCATCTTACTCCCATTAAATTAAATACTAAGAAATATTTCGTACCAAGGGCGTAAAATAAGAGTTTTACGACTCGGTTAGTGATTGCCCGCGGAGGAGGAATCACTATATGAGGCGTCAATTCTACGCCCGGGGTGCTAATAACATCTTTCGATTCAGAGGTGTGAAAATGATCTTTTTGATCCTCCAGCCGTGAAACTAAATTTCTCGGACGCGAATTATCGAGTCCTACGACAATCGGATCAAAAAATACATTATTGGTCACGGGCGAAATATCGATCTCCGACGAGTGTGATTGTTACCCTCACTTCGTTCTGGCGACAAACTTCACAATCGTCGAAGATCGATAATTGCGCCCTTGACACGTAATGTACTATTTTATAAATGGTGATTTAGAAGAATCTCTATTAAATATATAGGTTATTAATAATCCATTTTACTCCCTACGAAAGAAGGCGAAAATGGACAATGTAATATATAACATAACATGTCTAGTTTCCTGGTCAAAAATTTTTAATAGAAAGAGACTTTTTAAAACCAAATAAACACGTTTATCGATTTAATTATTTAATTATTACGAGTAAAAATGTTGATATTGTCTTTGTCCCGTTCATACGGCATCTCATATTCGTCCTGACGTTACTGTCTGCGCGTCATAGGCTCCAAAAAATCCAAAAAAAATGGTGACTCAACCCTTTATTTTGAAAAATCAATCATAAAATTATAAATAATTTAATTTTTTCATTCATATTTTATTAAAAAAATAGCCCCGATTCCGGTCTGCTGGCTAAGGGTTAAAAGATATTCGTTTATTGATTTTTATAACTGTTTATATTACTTGGTAATTGTTCTTTCTTATTATTTCTGGTTCTCAAAACAGTATACTGTTAAATTAATTAATGGAATAGTCAATTGGTCCTGAATCTTTTTCCACGGTTATACATTTGATGCTTTAGCCAAAACCTAAGAAGGTTGTGGTGATTGGCTCTGGTCCTCGAATAGTTTCCTTTAACGGTCATTAAACAATAAATCGATTATTTCAATTTGCATGGGAGACTGTTGAAATAGATTATTTCAGTTTGCATGGATGGTATCCTTCGACATATTAGGAAGGTCAGAATTCTACCATGCAATTCATCAGTCTCTCCAATCACCTTTTCCGGTTCTTAACACTTATTTTTGACATAACAGTTCTCTCAATATAGACTGCTTCAAGTTAAATATGATATTTAGTAACTCTTAAGGATAGATAGAAAAGAGTGGAGAAATGGGTTCATCTTGTGGCACAATTCTAAGCCCGGTGCCATTATCATCGAGAACCCTCACATCTAGACTTCCGTAGTACTTCTTTCGCTAATAAAATCATAACCGCTGGATAGAAGTTGACTAGAACTGATTAGTGGTTAGATTGTCAGAATGTTCCTAGACAAACTCTGGACTATTTTTTCAACTCCGTATGTAGGATTGACCCCATATTCCGTAATTGATAAAGATTTAATAGCACTATCAAATATGTTATTATATTTTTATTTCATAGTAAGCGATTATTGTAAATCTTTATAGCAATTAATAATAATTAGTAAACTACTAACCAAAAAATCACGGGCTATTCTCATATAGCATTGTCCTATTTAAGAAGCTAGCACCACGTTAAAGATGGTTAGCGTTACATTAGCGTTATTGCTGTGGCTAGATAGTATCAGATTAAAGCTAAACAAATACAGTCTAGCTCCTGTTCATTGTCAAAGTTAGCACAGTGCTTGCTTGGAAGAACATGGAGATTCGTTGTCCGACACTAGTTTACATGCGATTATAGAACCTCATCAGATAGCGGAAGCCAGGCTAGCACCAGTCTAGCGGCACCATAATTTTCTACCAGAGTAAGGCAAACACAGTAAACGAATAAAATTGTATGCCGAATTAAGTTTGCTAAGCAGATGGTTATTTGATCATTTTGCAGAATCTGCACTTTAAAATATTTATTTTTTCATTCAATATTACTTTTGTAACATTGTAATAACACACAATTATTTATTGCGTTTATTACGAAATTGTTATGCCGTAAATACCGAAATGAAAAAATTGATGAAAACGGAAAACTGAAAAATAAGCCACAAGTACAGTTAAATTAATTTTAATTAAAAATCTTGGTGACACGCAAAGCTGAACACTGATTTCAGTTGCTCTTCATCACGTAAAGCATTTAACGCTTAGCGGCAGCACGCGCAAGCAATTATCTGTTTACGGAGTGTGGACATGGCTAACAGACTTGCATCAAAGATATCTTATTTATAAGCATCGTTTTAATTCTCTTTCTGCGGGTATATCCTTTATAATAGAATCCACAAGCAATGATCGGAACTATCTGCTTTTTGCGAGGTATTAAAGGAATTTAGGAGCTATGGTTAAAATAATTTCTTCTTTATGGCATTTGCCGGTATAATCAACAGATTTGTGACGTTCTATTATTTCTCGGTAGAGAAAATCGGATTACATTGCTGTAATTAATTGTTAAATGAGATCTATTAACAAGTAAGTATTTTAGTAGTAACTAGACTGCGTTCAAAAATGATATTTATTTTACGGTTATTCATGGAAGAACATATTTGGTATATTTAAGGTAATTTCAGCCAATTTTTTCCCCGATAAATATACTTCAGGACACCCTACATCAGTTCTGAAATTATTGTAATATATTATTATATAACGTTCCAGAATTTTGACTAGGTGTTTTATACAATTAGGAGCATGAATAGAAGATAGAGCGATTATCTACACTGCCCAAATGTAAATCAATAATTATTCCATGACAAAAAGGTTCCAAAATAGTATGACCATTGTTGTATACATGGAAGTTGAACACCAAAGATTAAAAAAAAGTGTTATTTTCAAATAGAGGCAGATTATTTACTTAAATGTTGGTGATGTCTGATCAGTTTTATCCATTTTCACTTACATTGTGTATGCGTATTATACGGATTTACGAAAAAAATAAATGTCATTTTCTGATAGGTTTGGTTAGATTAAGTTTAGTATGCGTAGCTAAACAATATTGGAGTTGAACAAAATCTATATATGTATCTAGGCATACTGATTAACATAACAAAGTACGATATTCAATAAAATATGAAACGATCCGACATTTTGATTATAGTCTGGCGTACTGAAGGGCTCATAAATGGTAAATCGTCTTGCCGAGTAGTCAATCACTATGTATAATCCATAAACGATATGAGTTCGGTATAGCAACCATTATTTTTAACTAATCTGATCTCAATAGAATCATGCAATAATAACGAAATTCTTGAATTCCAGCCTTTTTTATATGTTTCAACGTACTTTTCATAATATGATTGCATTGCTGCTTTTATTGTCGAGTATTTTGCATTATTTTATTTCATACATTCTATAAAGGTCACATCTCCAGATATTTTCCAGCCGTGAGCGTTCCCACTGACGCTCGATCAAAGACGACGGTAATTACCGTTATTAGGTATTACTTTCCAACACGCGTGTGATATGCTCTTCGATAAGAATGCAGTAAAGTTTTTAGCGTTATTATATATACCATGATAAGAATTTACCTTCTCGATTAAAAAAAATTGAATTACTAACACGAAGATGATTAAAGAATAATCTTCGTCAAAATATGGTGAAATATAATATTTTTGTAATTAACGACAGCTCTTGTAGATGCAACTTATACTAAATAATGATTACAATACGAAATATTTAAGATGTGATTCGAAAACACCGTATATTTATAACGGAAGTCTATTAATTTTATTCTTATCTCATCATTGTGATATATTTGTTTCTTAAAACGAAGTATATGTGAAAATCCCGCTTTTGTAATGAAAGTATGAGATGTGCAGAGATCCCAATCACTAGCCTTCCATAGAAAAACGACTGTTTGTTTGTACTAATTAATTCTGAATTAGGAGAGTGTATTAGCGGAAATATGTATTTCACTTTTACTGACAAGAATGCGTTTCACAGATGAGGTATTCGTTAAGTTTTTTGGTATACATCTCTTTCCTTGATGTAATTTACTTATAATTTATCCATCTTATACTACGAATAATAGCAAGGTTGCGCATTTCTGATTTATTTATAGACATATCAGCCAATTAATAAAATAAGCAGAAAAGTCTATAATACTCTGTACCGCCGCTCCTTAAGTAGCATCAGAGGTAGTCTAAACTTCTACACTTTGTCAGTATGCAAAAAGTTGAATAATATACATTTTGGAGATTTTAATGAGAAGCATCACTTACTGCATTTTTGATGTATATGAATCAAGTTTTCTTCGTGTTTGAAACATTCCAACGGAAATATTCATTAAACATATTTATATTCAAAGTAGATATTTTTCAACTGAAATACATATGGATTACAATTGAATATAATACAAATATTTATTAATTTTTAAAAATTTAATGCTACGAGTAATACCATGTACGAAGGGTATTATACCAACGTAGCATATTAAAGTTTTCTAGTATTTGAATTTTTTTAAATGTTACGTATATTCTATTTGAAATACTGTACTTTTAGTTTATGTATTCTATTTTTGAAAACTTATTGTATTGTATTTCTCAAATAATCTATTCAGATTACTGTAAGACCCGGATTTACACTCATAAGTTTCAATTTCACATTGTATTTTTGTTAATATATCGGCCGCCTGTTTTTTTACTGATGTACTCAATTTTAAATTCTCGATTCTTCAGTACGTTATTCTATAGTAATGTCAAATATCAGTGTGCTTACTTCTAGCAGGAAAAGTGTAATTTTCTGCCAAATGAATAGCATTATGACCATAAGAAACATTTCAATTTTAGATGAGTCTTCATAATTAAGTTCCCGAAGTAATTTTTTTTCAAGTAAATGCATTTTTCGCACACTAAGTCATCACCATATACTCTGCTTCAGTCTTAGAGAGCAGAACCGTCGTTTGTTTCTTAGAATTCCAAGATATTAGGGACCCATTGAAATGAAAAATATTTCTAGAATATGAGTGTCTTTCTAGGATGTAGTTTTGCGGCTTTCCAATGCTCAAATCGCATTTCCTATAGACATGTTGTCTAATCTCCCTAAGTTAGGGTCAAGCTAAGTAAGATGTTGGCGATTCCGACCCCTACGTCTATAGGCATATCCCGGCCAGGCATGGTAAGGACAAATTTTCAAAATTAAAAAAAAAATTAAAATGCACTATTTTTTTTTGTTTAACAATATTTATGTTTTAACTGATTAAATAAAGTCAATTTGTATCATTATTGCTTGAAAAACATTATAGAGGGCACCATTAACCGACATTTAATTTTTTTTTCTCAAAAAATTTATCCGTTTAGCTGCGCTTTTATCAGCGTATTTTACAACAATCATCGCAGGGTGGCGAGAACCTCAAAATGCATATTCACATTTAAAGTAGCTCCCATTTTTGGATCTCTAACTAGTGACTTCTAACTTCTATACATAATTTTCAAATGGAATTCACATCGAAAATGAAAATATCTCGAAAACTTAGCCATATTGCATCCGCTATTTTGAATATAATTTTTGTTGCATGCAGAATCACATTAGGAAAGATAGATAACATTTACACATAAATTTATAAGCAATTTAGAATTTTAAAAAATTAGTACAAAAATTTCATTTCTGTACGCCTCTGTGCGTTTTTCGGCTCTCAAAGATCTGTATGGATCTAAATGAGTAAGTGTCGCTCGCTCCACATTCTTTTAAAATCTTGTCCAACTTGTCATACCAACTACGTTTAACTTCTTTCAGACCATTCAGATTCTTTTCGAGAGAACAAACAACATCATTTTTATGAAGTAACAATTTGATAAGAATTGTCTTGCTTTTTCGGAAACAACTTTGTCTTCTTGAGAAACAATGATTCTTTTCAGGAATTCCTGTAAATTCATTGGTGCTTTCATATATACTTCTTCATCGAATTGTAATATTTTCATTACATACATCGCAAAAAGTGTTAACAATATTCTGATTGAACTAATTCGGTCCACAGGTACGAATGTATCAGAAAAATAAATACCGGGATTTGACTAAATCCTCGTGCCACAAGAGGCACTTTTCTCCTTTCTAAATATACGCTAGAATTAAATTTATTTGGAAGAACTATGCGACTTCCCACGATCTCTTTATTTTTTGAACGGTCTACTGGAACCCATGTATAATTTTTTACAATTAATCCTATTGCATGATCAATAACTTTATGCCAAGATTTTGCATCGCTATTAGACAAAGTCGTAGAAACTTCAGAGATACTGACTTTTTAAATATTATCAATTTCTACAGCCTCAGGAACCATTGTGGTCTTCCTCTCATTCCTGTCCGAACGAAAAGGTCTACCACGACCTCTTCTTCTAGTAGTAGTAACATTATTTTGAACTTCGCTACGATTGTTTCATTATTTTTTCAATATTGCTATCTTCGATGTCAGTAAACTCCAATTCTATATCTGCTTACAGCTAATCAACAGATTCACTAGCTTCCACTATGTACCATTAGAGAAGAAAGATCTCATTTTGGTTTATGCAATTTTTATTCCATGAACAAATTTATCATAACGACTAACCATAATTTTCTTTCTGTTAGTTGACCACACCCCAGTCATATGACCAAATACTACGGAATCTTCCATTTTAAATAAAATTTCATATTCCTGAATGGCTATTTTTAAAACTAATATTCGGTCTAATATCGGGACCATATAACGCATTATTGAGTAAACCGTTTTTTAGTCGAAAAAATTCACTTAAAATATTACCAATTCCATAGCAGACACTTTTGTGGATGTGTAGTTCGCAAGTTTTAAAATACCGCGCAGCGAATTATCCTACGAAAATCATTAAATTTATTGGATATATATGGGACGTATCTCGGCTTTCGGGACATCATTGGGGTTTTTTATTGTTTGACTCTACTTTCGATGCGTGTATCGATACTGAACTCTTATGGCCTTTCTGTTTACATCTATAACAAAGAAATCTAAAACTACTATCTCTGTTCTGCTCAGGAAAACCCATCTTTTCTAATCCCGACTTCTCTTTCTGATTCACGCGAAAAACGATTTTTTTTAAACAATGCTCCAGAAGATATTCCGCTTGAATTACTTTTTCGCAAATATCTTTGTACGACGATTTTTACATGAAGGACGTCCCGCTTTGGCATTTCATCAGGTGATTCTCCCACGAATATTCTCTATTCACGAATATAAACTTGAAACTCTCATGAACAATAATAATTCGTGCTCAAGATCTATGCCTAACTCCACTAATTTCTCTGTCGTGTCAAAATAGTACTTTTCATACGATGGACGTAAAATAAGAGCTTTACGTCTCGGTTTGTGATTGCTCAACGTCTAGTTCTGACATGAGCTCATTTCTTTGCAAGATTTGATATTCATAATCTGGAGAGAATTGTTTGGTCTCCCAATGCTTTCAATTCGTTCAGGGCATATATCTATTTACATTGGTGTTTCGCGGAAAATATCACAAATTCGAACCAATTGAACATGAATCAATATACGCATTAATACATTTTGTTAAATAACGCCTGTAAAATATGATTATACTTATTTTTAGCTGTCCTGAATTAATTGAAAACATTTGGAGCCCAGAAACATTTACTATGGATTAGAAGCATCAAATCTCGCATTGAAATTAAATCACGGTAGGAATTTATGTTTATTAGAAATTTTAGAAACACTACATTAGTGTCATCATCTTAGACTGCAATAGGAAGACACGATATATCGACAAAGGATAAATAATTCATATACGATCAACGTTAACGTTGCATCGATAGTATCCATACTTTTCCCTATCTACAGAGCTTCCGAATATTTCCGTGCTGTCGGTTGCACTTCCTTCAAATTAAAACAAAAAAAAACAGCGATCGATGCTAATTATCTTTTCTGGATATCAAGATTAGCTTAATAAAACCATAAAGAAAGTCCGTATTTTAACTTTCGCAATACAACACACACATGCGCACACGTTCATATGTGTTCACTCACTTATATTTAGAGGGAAACGAAATCAATTTAATGTGATTGTAATTCAACATAATGAAAAATTCATTCTGGATTTAACGCAATGAAATATGCTGATATTTTGTATGTAAAAAATGGCGGAATTATCTGTTAAAATGATAAATAACTCTGTTATATTTGTAGATTAATTCGTTCCTCAACTTTTTAACAATTGCAGATATTTTTTCTATTCTGGCTTTTTGCAAAATCAACAGAATTTTCTGTAGAATCTGTAGATTATTTTTCAGTTTGTATATAGTTCAAAGTGAACTAAAACTATTTTCTCATCTAATATCTAAGAAGAAGTGAGAACGATTGGAAATTAAAATATAAAGCTAATAAAACAAAATAAAGGTTGAAATAATCGGTGTATAAATACTCAATTACATCAATAACAGAATATTTAAAATTTTAAATGCTTTAAAATTAATTTAATGATATGATAAAATAAATAAATTTTAATTTATTAATAAGGAATTAAAATAGAATTTTCATTGGATCTCCGATTAAAATGAATAATGTTTAAAACATTTTCTGTTTACACGTTAGTTTACTACTTTTTAAAGATGATTTGTGTAGTCTACAGTGGTAAATACATACTAATTACTTTCGTAAAGTTGACGTTGAAATATATAATAATAACATGTATTGAAACACAATACCACATTGTGAAGTGTAGTTTCTCTCTTTATCCTTTTGGCGATCAAGAACAAGGACGTCACATTCTTCGACAAACTAGATCTAGCGCATCTTCTCGTAAATAAATGTATGATTAATATAAATGACTCATGCTTAATTTAGGACATAATCTTATTGTGTACAAAATGGAACTGAGTATAAGAAAAACTCTTTTTTTTTAGCTTGCTCCACTTAACTTAATATTAATTTTACATGTATCTCAATATGATTCAACTATCGTTGAACTATTATTTTGCGATATATCTACTATGTACTAAGTACGTGATTATGGTTATCAGTATATATGAATCAGAAATTATCTACACTGAAAACTAACCTTTCGACTTCTTTTCAAAACTAGTTTCAATTCTTCTACATTATATGCAGTAAGTAATCAATATAAGTACGAATCTACGGTAGAAATTAATTTTTGGTTGCTATTCAATAACTGAAATAAAAATAGTAAAATCAAAACTAATATGATTTTTCTAGAAAAAGTATGTATTTTTATTACTTTGGTATACTGCCCAACGATATTTGATTTGGCCAGAAGTTTTTTTAATGTATAGTATGTATAGTTTTATTACTGGAATGTAATGTTACTGAATTATCTTAAAACTTTTAATGCTGTAATATAATCGTAAAACATAACCTGCAATTTAATAAATGTGTACTCAGGTTTCAATTTATTGACTAAATTTTTAATTTGTTGTACTTTTAACATGCAGAAGTATAGAGAAAAGTGCTTTTTATAATTATATTGGTAGGCATACAGTTAATATGAATATAGAATGTTATACTTAAACGACAACACAATGTTAAAAAAATAAACAATATATACAGAAATAGTTAGTGAATTATAAATGAAAATAATGTTTGCAAATAAAAACTGTCGGATTGGTTTTTTCTTTGCTTACTTGTCCTATTCTTTCGATTTGGGCTAAGAGGTCGTTCCCAACAACAGTGATAATGTGACCGATTGTACGACACTTTCCTGTAGTATCTCATGATCCTGTGCTTCATTAGTGACAATTTTACCGAGACCTGCATAACTTGTATTATTGGAATTTTGCAATTTCGTTTATTGTAGTCCCTGGTCGTATTATTAGACACATGCTACAAAATTAATATTTCACTGAATTTAACATTTTCACAGTAAAAAAACGGCATTTCAAAAAAATGACTGCCTGCTTGTCGAGGTGTTTAATTGTATAAGGGTCTGCTTTTTGACTATCGGCTTTTCGACTGTCGGCTTTGCGACTGTCGGCTTTTTCATTTGTAGCTTTTTCGTCCCACACCCACGAAAAAAACGTAAAATTCAGTGCAACTGGCTCTATTGTGTAAAATACATTTTCCATTGTGTAAAATACATAAACATTGATGAAGTAAGTTCTTTATTGACGCTTTGACGCATTTTTATGAAAATACTGTAAAACTTTTACGATTTGTGATAATTATGTAATTTGCAGAATGGGTAAATGACGTCATTTATCCCCTTCTAGAATTGGCCAAATTGCTGGTATGTTGGAAGCTAAAAATATGAATTTAACTAAAACTGTCTAATATTGAACGTGATCTGTAGTTAAAATGGCAAAAAGGTGATTTTTCAGCATGGGTCTAATAATATTACCATGAACCGTATTAGAGGTGTTAGAAAAGGTTTCTACTTACAATGAATAGTCTACTATTGTAATTTTTCATTTTTTACGATTGAAAGATATATATTTACATTACGATTTACACAATTTTTCTGCGCAATTTCTAGCAGGAATTTTAAAAAATCCATTTGGCCGTTTATTACTTTCCATCTGCTTATAAATGTTAACGTAATTTATGAAATTAACAAAGTTTCAAATACAATTATGTTTCAGAATAACGTATGTTCACATAGAAATTCATTCACAAATAAATCACTTGATCCTAAATTCAACCATTATATTCAACAATTTCGAAGAAGTTATGTTGATTTTCTCGTTAGCATTACACCATAAGTACATGCTGTAATGTATCATGTACCATGCATTTACAATAAAACTCAACAAGGTCTTGGAGTCTTTACCGAACAGTAGTTTTAGTCGATGCATTCAGATTTCAAGAAAACTTGGGTGAAATACAACGTAAAGAAAAAAATTTTTTCAATAAATCTCCTGAAGGCTGTAACAGCACATTTCATTTTGTTATATTCTTGTACATTTTTTATGTCATATTCATAAATATTGTTTTTCAAATTGAAATGTATAGTATATTATTTGAAATATATTAATTGGATCTATGAGAGAAAAAAATAGTAAAACCTAATAATCCCGGATTATAGGATGATTACTTACGTAGTTAAACGAACTATATACTTTACTGTAAAAGTTTCCACCGAGCTGTCAAAATTACTAAACAAAAGTAAGTTTGACTAGTCAAATAGTTATCCCATGAAACTTTACTATTTTTTTCTTTCTGTGATGTTATGAAATAAATATTTTTGTATTTGAAATTTCGTTAACTTAATAAATTACGTTAAAATATAAAAACAAATGTAAACAAAAAACGGCGAAGGGGATATTTTTTTCGGGAAGTTGATCAGAAAGTGTCCCAGAACATAACCCAAAAGGAATATTCCATGTGTTTCTTTTCCTCTCCATTTAACCTTTGTTCGGGTACACCGTTTGTTGTTTTAGTTCGATTACGGAAATCATTACCAACTCAACGTCTAATTGCACGTTCCCATAAAGGAAATTTGAAGGAATTTTGAAGATCACATATAATAGTACTCAAATAGCACATACGACAAAGTCGAGCAAGATTGACTTAAGTTTATCAACTTGGTAGCAACCTGATACTGAACCTTATCTTTCAGTTTGTGCTGTTACGATAGTAGTAACTTTTGCATATAGTTTATAACTTAAATAACGTTAGTAAATCTAACACCCACAAAGTTGTAATTTTAGTTTCGTCGCGTGGTTTAGACAGTTTTATTAGCAATGTATGAACGTCAATACCTCAAAAATAAGAATATTTTCAAAACTAATTTTGACATAAATCTTTCTTTTTAAACCGATTTCTTGGTGTCCTTCAATTCACAAAAAGTATCCTATCGAGTGATATATCGAATACTAACTTATAGATATATCTGGAATAATACGCTGATAATTTAAAAATGTGTAGTACTTTGGTAAATTATAATTAAAAAATTTATAAATAAATATATAATAACACAAAAATACATTACTACAGAAGGTTATTATATTCAGGTAAAATGAAAAATGAAATATTAAACATGCATTAAAGGAGGCAGGGGGGAGGGGTAATTAATTATGCATGTTACAAATGGAAATATTGATGAATAGTAACCATCATCGTAAAATATTTCTAATGCTACGTTTCGACTCTGGGTTCGGATCAATATTTAAATGCTATTAATCTTATTGCAATTTTCGTTGCTTATTGAATAAAATAAATTTCATATTTTCCACATTTCCCGTAATTTAAAAAATGTTTTGTCGTTTGTTCACTAAACCTATCTCGACACTAGGTCAATGTTTGTTTTATTTAATTAAAATTAATTTGTTTTAAAGTTATTTGTATTAGGAATTGAACAGCATTTAAAATAATGTATGAGAAATATTTAGATAATACTTCTCTCGTCTTTGAAAGAAAGACATATGCACTACCGATCTCTTTTATGCATTGAAGTAAACACGTAGAACTAAAATATGAACTTATTAACTGCTAAGATAACCATTCTCAGCAATCTCTTCCTTACCAACTGCCGTATTTCTATGAAGTCTCGCCATATTCCGCTGTGTGAAAGGTGGTCGCCACACGAAAGGATCACTTTTCCTTTCATCCATTAGTGGACGAAAGTGGAATGAATAATCAATATCAAATTTAATTCTGAATAACTTACAAAATATAGATATAACATAATCCTATACTTCAAAAAGAATATTACGAACAAATACGTTTTAAAGTACAAATTTAAAAAAATTGTCGACATCTGCTTTACCGACATGGAAGGGAATTTCCTTAACCCGTTATTGCTTCGTCCTCCTTACAGTAGTAGAAAGAGGACTCTTACTTTCAGTCCCGGCGTCGCGTGCGATAATAATAGATTACGCAAGTCCCCTCCTCATAAGAGAATAGCACGTAAGAGTCAAGTGCTACAACTTTTGCAAGAGCCAACGCTTTTCAGTGCCTTAAATGTCATGTATGATTCGTTTAAACGATTTAACCTTTCTCATAAACAGATGCATATCTTACTTTACACGTATATTACATCTTACATGTATATATATTTTATTTGTCTTATTTATTCATGAATATATTACATGCCAAATTCTTTCATGTTGGAAAAAGTTTATTAATGTTAAAATTACGAAAAATATTTAGAAAAGTTTATTTAACAAAAATGCAATTGAAAGTTTTCGTTTATTCAGAAGATTTGGGGAAAATAGGTGTACTTGAATTCAATAAATTAAAAAAAGTTTTCCGAATCCGGAATTGTATTAAAATACACTACTTTCTACTAGAGTAATAATAATAATAATAATAATA
The DNA here is from genome assembly GCA_030407085.1 of Trichopria drosophilae. Taxonomy (NCBI): domain Eukaryota; kingdom Metazoa; phylum Arthropoda; class Insecta; order Hymenoptera; family Diapriidae; genus Trichopria; species Trichopria drosophilae. Next base: position 167,781,896 of record CM059583.1, read on the forward strand.
TATCTTTATTGTACAAAAGATTAATATTGCACAAAGGGCAGAGACAAAGCTTAAAGCTGTTTTACAGTTTGACCCATGTTACTTATGATATTTTCAGAAATATTTTGTAACATTATTTTTCCTGAAGAAATTTTTGCTAGCAGTAAATCGATTTAATCCTTTGAAGTATACATTTTTCTTTACGCTGAAAATATCTGAAATTTGTTAAAATCCCCGAGTACCCAATTTCACCTCGATCAAGTAAATTTGTGGAATTCGGTCGGCCATATTGGATCCGCCATTTTGAATTTAGAAAATCTGAAGTCAGATTGGTAATCAGCGACCCCGAAAACTCCCGAGTCCCCAGTCTCGTCATATTTGAGTGACATTTTCTTCTCCACATATATTTTCCGTAAAAAATCCACCATTTTTAAACTTTGCTTAATTTTTTAAAACTATCTAACATGATAATTAATTAAAAATATTGATTTATTTACGTTTCCTAACATGTTCTTGAAGTAAGGAAGCAAAAAATGTCAGCAAAATTAATTAATAATTACCATAAATATATAAATAATGTATTACAAAAAGGTGTAACATATATGCTACACCATGCTTCAAGGGGTTAAACAATTTGCTGATTGTTGTTGATCATAATAGAGCCCATTTCTTATGGTTTCCATTGCCATTCTTGAAATTGTGAAATTGTACATAGTATTACATACATGTTCAAATTAAATTGCATGCAATTTAATTAAGTCAATCAATCATAAGGGAGGGGAAGGAGCGGTTCATATAAATATTGTGATGCATCGCGAGGGGAGAGGAGGTCCTGATAATATATCACTAGTATTTTTAAGGAATTTTCGTTTTTGGACTAGTCCTATTAATCACATAATCAGTAAATGATTACCCAGAGAAAAAAAAGTGTTAATGGAACCACGAAAAAATAGTAGAATCGATTTCAACCCCTATAAGTAGTAGAATTTACTACATGTAAGGTTAGTGTTGATATTTGAGGTTACGTACGAAAGATTTAACAATAGGAAAATAGTAAATGGAATAATTTTATTGTACCATTTACCATGGAAATAGTTAATGCAACAACTTTTTGGATTTACGCGTTTTACTATTACAAAAAGGTTCCGTTAACTATTTCCTTTCTCTCTGTGTAGATACACATTGCAATAGGATCTATCATTTTTAAGAATTTGCATGAAACCTGGCACTTCAAACAATCATGTGGAATTACGGACTTTTTTTAACAAATTTTCACTAATAAAAACTTTTCGTCAAAATAATACCTAAAACAAATTTTTCTTTGCGAGTGCAGCAATGAAGCAATAATATAATACTTATTATTTTGGATTTAAAATCTAAAAACATGTAAAAAAATGAAACAATAATCCTTTTAATATATTAGCGAAAAATGTCTTTTAGCGCAGTTGCAAAAAGTTCTTTCACCGGCCGAAGTAACACTGTAAATAACTTGGTATTTTTATTTGTATTCGGTTTATCAGTTATATTAAAAAATTGATGTATAATGATTAGTAATTTTTTAAGTCTATAGAATATAAATAAAAATAATAAAAATTGCATGACATTATAAGAAAAATACAACAAATACAATAAAATACTACATAAAGGGAGGGGTCAATTATGTCCAAAAATGTTGCGTGAAATTAATGAATGGTCCCTACTTATTTTTATAGCAACTTTGTAGCGATTAAACCCGCAAGATCTCGGAAAGATCTTTCAGAGACAAATTTTTTTTACTCGGGATCACTTATTTCAACCGAATAAAAGTTAAATAATACATATACAAATATTTAAATTTGTGTATTAAAATATAACTACCAACTTCTTGTTATCATGATTGCAGTCACGTTTTTGTAGTCCTTTGTTGAAGAATTAAAATTATTATTCAGACAATTACAGACACCTTCAAATTCTATGTCAAAATCTGCCGTATTATTTGTTAATAAGCAATTATTAACTGAAAGATAATACACGTGTGCTATGCATGTATTAATTTCTATTATTCGTGTAAGACACGTTCGCTTTCATGGCGTAAATCACGACGTCCTACTTTTCTTATCCATACCAAATCTACATTGGAGGATAACAATCGCGGGAAATTCACGTGTTTTGTCTTTTCGGTCTTACCGCATGTGGTACATTTATATTTATTGCAATATACGTAATTTGAGCATATTCTGAATATTAACTACCGGATACTCGCATATTGCATGTTACATTACTTAATGTCGATTAAATAAAATAATGCATTAACAGATTTTTGCAGGTATTTATCATTGTTTTTAAAACTACTTTATGAAAATCAGAATATTAATCACAGTATGCTTTCTCAATCTTGAAAATATTAATGTTTCAAAAATGACCACTATATATGAGTACATAAGAAGAATGTGACGGTAAAATTTTGTTTTGACCACTCAAAATTACGATTTAACACAAACAAGTATATAAAATAGTTGTATTTATTGATGATCGATATTATATGGATTGGTGATATTTTGCTATTAAAAATTTGGAGTCCTTATGAAAATTCAAGACATTGTGCGAATATAAACTTCTGCTCAAAACAATCACGCTGTGTTACTCTGCACACATCACATCGCTATCACATCGCCTCCAGCCAGGACCTAGCTTGTCTTAGATTATTGCTAAACAAGTGTAAAGAAGTAATTATTTGTCCACTGAAACTATTAAAATCATTATTCTTTTACATTGATTATTGTCTATAAATTCTATTTTTGTATTTTAAATTTGTAATTTATAGAATTTTTTCTTGAGTTCCGTTTTACTGTTTGTATGGTTATATATTGGAAGGTGATTATATTCAATAGAATGGGGATCACACAATAAAAATGAAACATTGTAATAACACTCGCTAAATATCATCATGTCACTGTAGCGTATAATCTATCGGTTTGCATAAGAAGTGAATATCTCATTTATTGGATTCAATAAACACGGATCTCAACTCTGGGAATCCATTTAATAAAAGCGAGATGGTCCAAAAGCGAGATAGATTGAAGACCTCAAATATGAAACCTCTTCGAGAATACTTTATTAAGAAGTTCTGAGTAAGATGTTTTGAAGAGCAAGTTTTATATTATCATAATTCAGACCTCTTTAGGAAGTCATATTGGAGATATCTTTCGACTATGCTCTAGATGACCTCTTCAAGAGGTATGTGATGTAGTGGCAGCTTCACGTTTAACGAATGAGATACATTGCCTTTTACTCTTAGTGTGTTTTTTTTAATATTTCGTATAAATCAGAAATCATTAATTATTTTAAATAAAAATAATCGTTTATTGTTTTAATAATCTTATATAACGGCGGAGGGGGGGGGTGGTCTGGAGGTTGCCGATTACGAATGCGTTATATCAAAACGTAAAAGATCGGATCCAATATGGCAAACGCAATTATCACAAAAATAACTAAATTCTCCTGAAACTCTTTACTATAGGAGTTTTCCGTGATTGCTGATTACGTTAGTATCTTGGATTAAACACACAAAATTTAAAATAGCGGTCCCCTTAATGATGGATGGCACTGGTTACTGTTATCTGATAAAAGTGATTTGATGCAGTAAAGGGAAATTGTTATTAAAAATGTATTTTCGTGCCGTTTAAACGAAGAAGATATTATGTCGTGTGAATAAAATTCAGAATATTAGTTTTGCTACAAGTGCTCCATATTGTATGTATCTGCTATTTTAAATTTTTACAAACTGACACCTGATTTGCAATTACCGCGGTTACGGAGTGGAACTTGTTTCTGTCAATGACTACTGCAAAATTAAAAGTCGTAATTACACTGAATATTTTCTTTTTCTTCATCCTAATTCGCAGACTCCATTAACCGCATTGGTATGGTAAAGCAATATTTACCTTATCATTGTCTGTATTTAATATATTTGTTTAAATCTATCATGTGTTTTTTTGACCCGTTACGGAGTAGAGTTCATAATGCCGCACAAAATTAATTTAAATCTAAAAAATCGAAATTGAAATATTTTTCTCCTTCTTCTTCAAGCATCCTTGATGTATATAATGACTAGTAGATATAGCTTGACAAATAACAAATTATTATAATGCCGAATAAAGGTAATCATTTTATTAAGAATAATATTTCGGTTAAGGAGTCGAGCTTACACCACGTAAATATTTCGGATAACACGAAATTTCCAATTGTTTTTTAATATAATTAATTGAATACTGATAAATACTAACTAATGACGATACTTGTTATTCATTTTAAATAATATTTAGGAAAATTGCCATGAACGTTGCACGTGTTCTATTTAAGAAAACCGCCCGTATATTTCTTATATGTTTTAATAAAGCAGTATAGATACGTACGGTTTAAAAATTATCCTCAAAGAAACCAAAGACTGCCACTAAATGAAAATTTAAATACATCAGCACATTCATTACACTGATTTGATTTATCGGTCGACATACGCTGTTAAAAGTACGGAGTTAAAACAGTATCGTATTTAAAACCAATACGGAGCCTGTGTACGTCCACACCCTGATCAGATGTCTTTTAAACCTTTCATCGGTGTTAATATAAAACACGGAAAAGCATCACATTCTAATTACTTACATTGATATATATATATGTATATTTATCTTTTTGTGTACAAATTAATGAATATAAAAGAACAGGGAAATATATTTTTTTATAAAACTACAGTTACATTAAACATTGTCATTAGGACTTACCTAAGCAAAATCGATTTTTATAGATTTTTTCAGTAAACTATTATCAATCGATCTGTATGTCTTTGTTCCAAACACGGCTGAATCGTTGTTTTACAGAAACTTCTTTTCAGACCCTCTTCCGTTATTTCCCACTAAACTAAAATGAAATCTAATGAATTGCTGTGTTTGTCACGTTGTAGAACATTTTGTTGAAAAGGCGCCTTATTTGCCGTTGATAGTATTTTATAATTATGACCGTGTACTAATTTTGTTCATGTAAATATATATATATAAACAATATACAAACAATAAAAATCAGTCGAAAAGATAAAATAGTATTTTTCGATACAAGGCCGTAAACTCTTAATTGTGATTTTTATCTTACAGCGAATTCGATGTAACTTTTGTTTTATCAATTTGTACTATCCTTTTCTCGGGAACATCTCAAAAATTCGAAACATTGAAAAATCGACATTTAAAAAGCTGAAATTGTCGTTTTCATGATTATTACAGCTTTATGACTCATTGGCTTTTTGACTGTAGTCGTTTCTTGAGTGTTTTTGATTTTTCAATGTTTTGGATTTTTGAAATTCGAGTTTTTGAAGTGTTCCCATTTTCTCTCAGATTTATCTACTTAGTGACATATTAAAACTTATAACTTAATATTAATTAAAATCATTACCACCAGATGTAACATCTTCAGTATTAATTGGTACTTTTAATAATGCAAACAATGTTCATGACTAAATAACTTTGCAAAAATCCTAAAAAATAACTTTAACAAAAATAACTTTATGAAAAAATACTTTTAGGCAAAAATAATCTTAGGCCAAATACTAAATGTCAGGTTAAATTAATAACAAATTTTTATATATCATTTTTAATTAACATTTTTTTTAATTCTTAGAGACTATTCGAATGTATAGAATATTCAATACACCGCCACGATATTAGTTTATCAGGTTTATCGATGCATTTAGCAAAAATATATCCATTCAAAATTAACTGCTGTTTATCTTTTTGACCACGTATGTAATTTAATGGCATTTTGTTACACGAATGTGATGAGAACGAGATGTAACAAACTAATGGCGAATATTGAATTAAATCCATATTCATAATAATTATTGCAGCAGAACGTTTCAACTAATCGAAATGTAAACACATTCCCACATTCATTAATTTCCGTGAATACATGCATTAATTTATTAATAGTGATTTAGAATGTAACATTCATATTATTTGTAAGAAGGTAATATTGTTAATAACTTTTATTTCTGAAAAAAGTTATTTCGGTAAAAAATATTTTTTTTTAAGTTATATTTATTGAAGTTATTTTTTCTAAGGTTATTTTTTCTAAAGTTATTTTTGCAAAATTATTTAAACAAAGTTATTTAAACATATAGCCGATTCATTGGGTTTTATTTGAAGCGGGGGATGGGTCGAAATTATTCAGGAGGTCATAATTAGCTCAAGTTCACCAATTACTCAAACGTTATTTAATATTTTCATTATCAAAAAAAAGCATTTCTATTTCTTCTGCATCCGAGGAAATGAATAACAAATGTTTAGAAAAAAATGATACTCATAGAATGTGACTGGTGACAGTTTATTATAAATACATATTTATAAAATTATCATTATCAGTATTTAAAAGGGAGCTGGGTCGAAAATAACGACAATGGTTTTTTAACCCTTTCAGGGACACAATTTATCTAAACGTAATATTACACTGTCGGCATCGCAATCTATTTCTTTGGTATTGCTAATATCTAATATCAAACTTAACATATTATAAATGGCTTTTGCAATATGGTGGACATCGAGCAGAACAATTAAATAAAGGAATGCCCATGGTATAATAAATTCAAAATTAGTAAAGGAGTAGCGGTTTTAATACGTATAGTAGCAAAAGCTGACATTAAAGCTAATATTAAAAAACAAATTATATCGCTCCGAAGACGGGAAGTTTGGAAAATCCGTTCAAACATTTGTAATGTCTGATAAATTGGTTTATTTTTGCTTAACATTTATAATGTATTTATTGTAAACTTGTTATTTACGTATGATTTTTATAAACTTCGTTTGCTCAACAGACATTTAATTTTTGTATGAATCCTCTTTTTGGTGTATTCTAATCTTTCATTTCAATCAAAACTTCGCACTTGCACGTTTTTCTCTCGTCAACATTCGTCTTTGAGAATAAAATAGAGTACCGATATTTAAAAAAAAAGGTCTTGTATTCTGCACAAAACTTTAGAGAAAAATGAGCAAGTGTTTTTCTTTTGGAATTCATATATCATATATACGAAAAACAATATTGAAAGGAACGAAGTTTATTAAAAATGTGGAACGTTTCCGTTTCTGTATTACCTCGAGATAGGGTTGAGGACGAGAAAAAATAACTAGATCCGTTTTGTTTTAATAAGTAGAAATTCAAATACAATTACTAAATACAATAGTATGCAATAAAAGATTATATGATTTTCTTTTATAAAATTGAATTTTTATTTTTTGTTGTATTTTAATACGCAAAGAAAACAAAAACAATAAGTATTATCAATCACAAGTTTGACCAAAAGTAGCGTTGGTTTCGATCTGCAAAATCTGAATTAATCAGACTTTTACAGCTTAGAGACTTTAGGAACAAAATTAATTTAATAAAAGAAACATTCACCAGTGTTTATTTAATAATAATTGATCCCGGTGCCTGCTATTGTTATGTCCCGCAGGGGCTAACGAAAATGACGCGTAAGCCCTTACAATCGTCGTCAGTTCAATTACGAAAAGTATAAGTAATGCAAAAATAGTTTGAATAGATTACTAACGATATTGATAAGATAAATGAGTATAAGAATATACTTATTGTTGTATTAAGGATGTAAAATGAACTTTTAACTCGAAGGCGATCAACGTTCCTGAGGAACTATGAATCAGTCTAATTAAAATCGAGTCTATAGCAATATTCCATTTGTTACCTTCAAAATTATGATGGTAATCCCAAAAATTCCTTACTTTTTAAATTAATTCGAACAGCTCATACATATGAATTAATAGACCTGTTTCAAATCAAAACAAATCATCAACCATTTTATTTCATTTCAGCGATGAAGACACTTATTTGTTCCATATTAAAAGTTTTAATATTTTGGATAACAAATGTTGGGTGCACCTCAAAAACTAGACAAATCACAAAACAAACACTTCAAAACCCAAGCTTAAAAAACTAACTAACAAATTTTAAAAAGACATTTAAAAAAACAGACAATCAAAAAACAGAGATCCATAAACCAGATATTTCAAAAAACAGACTTTCAAAATGTGTTTGCATTTTGAAATGTCTGGTTTTTAATGTCTGTGTTTTTAATGTCCGTTTTTAAAATGTCTGGTTTTTTAATTTCGGGTTTTTGAGGTGTACCTCCAATGTTTTGTTACCGTAATAATTATTTATTCTATATTAGTTAAAAATTGAACTGAAAGGCACGTATACTTTGGGTTTTCTATTTCTGTACGTAGAAACAAAAATAAAATTACCGTTTCTTATTTTTCACAAAATACATTCCTTATTAAATGAAAGAATATAAAAAATTAATATTGGCAATGCAAGTATATCATTTTCATTTTCAATGTAAATATTATCTCTTCTATTTAATACAGCGGAAGTGGATAAGGAACAAATTATATCGTAACATTAGGTATTATGCGACTACGAGGTATTATACGACAAAACTTCCTTCTGTCTTTGAATCTGGATTACCTACAATTGAATAATTCACTTTTCTCTAGTGATGCATGGCACATTTGAAAGTTGGTCACACTGGCTGTTAATGTCAATGATGTTTCGAGCTCTTCTACAACGCCGTTTTGTCTTCTCATTTTTGTCACTTAGCATCCTATTCGGTACTTCTTTTTGATAAATTTTTTTTTTGTTATTTTATCTATGATAAAGAAATAAAATCATGTTGAAACTTTAAAAAATAATTAGCATATTTTTTTGTTATGATGAGGTTTCTTGTTTTTTATTTTTTGTTATATCAATTTGCGATATCAATTAACTTCATTGGATAACTGAGGTTTAATAAATATGATAAGAAAAAGAAAATATATCCTGCTTGTATGATTGGCAATAATGTAGTGTTTAAACATAAAATTAACCACAGGCTGTTGTGTTAAAAACAAAATAAAATAATTATTGTGAATAGTACACTTATCGGGTCGCTATTATTGAATTCTTCCGTAAACTAATGTATGTATTATTCTGCTTTTCAATTCAATGTTTACAAAAATTAAACGATTTCATGATATCGTGTTTGGTTAGGTTAGGAAAATGGATATTACTTTCAGTTTTGAAAATTCGTATACATTAAAAGGAACTCTTTATCCCATTTCCACAATTAGGTTAATATTTCTTTACCATCTGAGAATCTAATTAATGTCAAACGTAATTATAATTATACAAAGTTCTAATGACTCATGTTCGAATTCTAGTAGTCCATTATTGTTTTTTAACTTCAAGTGACCGTGTTACGCTTATAAAAAATCGGTGCAATAATAAAATGAAACACTACTACACAGTACCTCGAATTTCAAAGCTTCCGCGGAATTACGCATCTACAAGCTGATTTCGCCATATATCATTACACATTTTTAAAAGCATAAAAAAGATGGATTAAAAACACTTTCCAAGGAAAACACTTTACTCTTCAATGACAAATTTGTATGCATATGGCATCATATCTCGATCAAGAGCAGCGGCGGCGCTACAGACGTATTCATAGACACATAGGTCGGTGTCGATTTCACGATGACGTCTTATAGAACTGCAAAGTTACCGGGACTTTCGCAAGCATGACGTGTATCGGCGACATCACGTATAAGTCGTTCCGCTAATTTTCATTTCACTGCCGATCAAGCATTAAGCGCGATCCTCGGGCGCGAATTATTCATTCCGTCGAAAATCTCGACATTCCTTGCCTCCATACATTTTTTTTATCACGAAAGCGTAAAACGCATAATAAATAGCGCCATTTCCGCGGTGGTTATGTAACGCGTACACCCGGTGTATTCGGAAATCGCCAATTCGTGGGAGTGTTCTGCTCGCACATTTTTAGAAACGTGTCTTAACATTAGAAACACGACAATAACATGACATTTCGCGTTTGATATTGCGCAAGCTCCGGTCGACAATATTATTTCGAAATTATAATGCGAGGACGAATATTCGTTAGGAAATTGGAAAATTGATGGTAAGGAGCGATTTCGTGGAATTACCACTGTTGCAGAATTGACAACTTAAATGGCGATTTGCGCACGAAGGAAGCAAAGTTCACGTGTCGAAAGAACAATAGTGTGTCTTATTAATGTCAATGTTAAAAATAATTGTTCTAAAAACTGTGGTTATCTTAGGATTCGAAACTAAAGAATTAAAATTACTTGACATTTTCGATAGACGCAGGTGTTACGTTACAAGATTTATGAAGTAGATTTTAATTAACCAATTTTCATTCCTAGTTTTTCTTCAGTTTAAAACTGAAAGTTGTTGTTTGAAAAGTAATCAATAAATCGTTCTGAGTTGCCGTATTAGCTTCAATAACTGCTGGTTTACAGACGCCGAAGTTATTGTTTGCGGAGGCCAAGACCTCGGTTCAAAACTTGATAATTATGTTTTCAAGTTATTAAATAACTTTTATAACTTACACATTCTTGCGGTATTTACTTAAGTATCTTTGTTTTCTATTAATTTTATAACTTTCTGTAATCTCTTATACAAAAACTAATAATGGATTTCGATTTGGATGAGGCGGAAAGGGTTAGAAATAAAATACAGTGAAGAATTACAAATACGGATCTTCTCAGTACTCTTTAATATCGTTTCATATAAAAATACATTACTTTTCTATATCGTAAAAAACAATCGTAAAAAATAATCTACGTTCGAGGCACGGGCCCTCGTACAGCGTGTCAATGTATATCGCTAATTCACGTCACCCAACCCGTCAACGGGGGATGAGACTCGAAATTCGAGATCCGTCACGGAGACTCCCTTTGTATTTCTTTAGAAGAGCCATCACCCGACGACCTCGAGCACCTTCGAACCCGTCGATTTCTTCAACGCCAATCCGTATTCCACGTCATTCCTCATGCTGATCGCGATCAATAGACTCATAAATTATTTAAACGAAAAAAAAAACATTTCAAACGTGCGTGATCGAGGAAGATCGTTTTACTCATCGGCGTTGACGAAGTTGCGACTTCCGTCGATCACTTCAATGATGGCCGTAGAAATAGCCGCCATCGTCGTAATCCGAATGGTGATGATGATCTATATGTACGGGAACTGGTACCTTGACGGGATAGGGCACCGGCTTTTCGACTGGAACAGGTACGTGCTTCTCAACGTGAACTGGATAAGGCCTGTCAACTGGAACCTTCACAGGAACTGGTACTGGCCTGTCGACGGGGTAAGGCACTGGTTTTTCGACGGGATAAGGCTGTGGAACAGCGATCCTGACTGGGTAAGGTACGTGCTTTTCAACTGGGACGGGATATGGCCTGTCGACCGGAACTTTGACGGGAACAGGGATGTGTTTTTCTACTGGGTATGGTACGTGCTTCTCTACATGAACTGGGTATGGTTTTGGTACTGGTACTGGATATGGACGATCTACGTAGTGTTTGACGGGATAAGGTACGAGTTTCTCAACTGGGTAGGGAGCTGGTACATGAACTGGTACCTTCACTGGAACTGGTATCTTCTTTTCAACTGGATAAGGTTGTGGGACGAGGACCTTGACTGGGACATGTATATGTTTTTCTACTGGGTATGGTTGTGGAACGAGTACTTTGACTGGGTAGGGACGATCGACTGGAACGTGCACTGGATAAGGTACTTTTTTCTCGACAGGGTAGGGTTGCGGTACGTGGACCGGGACCTTGACGTAGACTTTGTAAGGCACTGGAACGTGTTTCTCGACTGGGTACGGTTGCGGTACTGGAACCTGTAATTCAACATTATTTGTTATTTATACGTTTTGTTGTTAGACAAACTGTTGTTCAAAATATGTTTTTTTAACTTTAGTAAAGTATGCGTATTTTGAACATGTTAATATGATTTTGAAGTACACTTTACCTTAACAGGAACCGGTATGTGTTTCTCCACTGGGTAGGGTACGTGCTTCTCTACGGGATACGGGACGGGGACGCTTTTGACTACGGTGACTGTCTTATGATGATGATAGTCATCGTATCCGCCGCCGTAATATCCTGATGATTCTATTCCACCGTGGAGACCACCACCCCCGACATCGTAACCTCCGTCGTAACCGTATCCATAGCCAAGTCCGAGAAGACCGCGCTTTTCCTTCTTCTCCGACTTCTTTTCTTCAACTTTTGCCTCTTCGGCCCACGTCGTAGCGACGACGAGGCCGATAAGGGCCACATAAATCTAAAAATGGCCAGAAATTACAATCTTCATTTTTTCAAATCAGTTATTTTATTTTCTAACATTCAACCACGATTCCTTCATAAATAATATTTAAACAGCGTTTAAAAATGAAAAAATAAATAAAATAAACTCAAGAAAATATAAAACTGAATTTATCACTTTGAGTTAAGGGTATGTTTGCGTATCGTCAGTCACTTTTGCAGAAACTGACGATAACCGAGTCACAACTTTTATAAAACACTGTCGGCAACTTGGACAAAATCACTGTCGCGCACTTGCCTACGGGCCCTATTCGCGACGCTAACTTTAAGACGTACCAGGCTCCTCATTTTTACGTTCGCGATGTTCCGGGTGCGTCCAGGAGTGAACTGGATGCTGATTGCCGGCTGTTCTGGGCCTTATATACGCGGCACACTTTCGCCTTCGCGCAAGGGGCCTCAACGATGCTCGAGCCCAACGTGTATACCCCCACGTTATTCTTTGTTCGTATACGTGCGCTAGACGTTCGTGGTCCCACCGAACCGTCCACCACTCCCCCTAGGACACGCGACCTACCGTCACGATTTCGTTTTCTTTTTTTTTTTTTAAGTTTTCGCCTCCGCTCCTCGCTTGAGCACACCCACGAGGGTCGTACAATTCGGAAGAAGGAATCGATCAGGCAACGATGATTGATCGGCCAGATTCCGCGGGTCGGTCAACTTCATTAATTCCGTCATCTTAGCGCAATTTAATAGTTTTCCGAACATTAGTACGCCTGTGCGTCATAGCTGTAGGCACCTTGTCAGTAATTGGTATAGTTGAGGCAGCAATAATGTCAAATCGAATCAAACGGAAACTAATCCAATCAATCCGATCGATATTGGAGTCAAACGGTAATAATAATGTGTGAAAAGTTTGAAAGCAATTATCGATACCATTTCGAAAAAACGAAGCGTCTATGCACGTTCTCGCTAAACGTCGATGAAAATTTATGTGTTTATGAGCAATGCCGATTGAATTCTTCTACAGTTTTTCCTTCTTGGAGAAGCGAAAGATCATTTTCAAAGTATTTTTGTATTCATAAAGCGACAAACAATTTTTCGACAAAAGTCAGGTTAAATATGTAGAAATTTAGTTTTGGCAATCGTAGTATTATTTTCGCTGTAATGAGTCGTGGTGAAAACGATATTAATGTTACTGCAATTATCAAGAGAATCGGACACTTAGCTACCAAAAAAACATTCGAATTATTACCGAAACCCACAATTTTACGTATTACTTTTACACCTCCCAACAATCTAAAATGAAAGAAAATTCATCCTCCAACAAGGGATGTTGTCGACGTTATTAATACAAATAAAGAAAAACTTTAAATATGACCTGAAACGCAATTTTTTGTATATTCAAATTCATCAATTCTTTTTAAAAATGCAACATAGTAAAATAATTTTGATAGAACCAGCAATTCGTAACCACAAAAATTTCAAAAACAGTAAAATTTACTCGGTCATTGTTAGGTAAAAACAGGTACTATGAAAATAGCAAATTTTAATATTTTTATAGTAACAATTCATGATTGGTGAAAAGTAAATTGTTTAACAACCTTAAAACCTCACTTGTTAGGTAATTTTATAATTTTCAGAACATAAAGTGGGTGAGTTTCGTAAGAATTTGATAATTTGATTATAAGTTTACAATTGTAGGTTAAACTCAATGTTTATATCCTGATGGATTCAATTTTGATGACGGCTCTTTAGGAGCATTCTTCAGGTCTGAATTTGGAAACTAAGTAGTCAAAATTTAAACATTCTTTAATAAATCATAAGCCGAAGAAATTATCTGGAAAAATTTCCTAAGTTTGGAAAGAATTTAAAGTCAATCTTGACATGGATAACGTTTTTAAGTTAGAGCACTTTTAAGATATCTAAACAATTGTTTCATAATTTATAAAACCAATAAATATTATGCGCCGAAATTCAGAGTTGCAGGTACACTAAATTATTATATTAGCGGTATAATTAGTATTTTTAGTAATCATTTTTTGAAATGATTTAGGAACACCAACGTGCAATATGATATTAATATCTTATGTTGAACAAATACAGTAGTAGAGTTGAATTTCATTTTGGGAAATTTTGTGTTTACGACATCTTAGTACATACTTTTAAGTTGCGGAAGTCAGCTTAGAAATTGCCAGCAAAGATATTCTAAAGAAAATCCGGCCATATTTTCATCTTGGTTATCTGCATACACCATATTTGTATATTCAAAATATAAACACGATTAACTAATTTAACTTTAGTTTATTTTACTACAATTCTTAATGATTATGCAAACAATATTCAACTATTGTAAAACAAAAACCAATAAAATTTCGTTTTGATTTATTATTCATGTAACATTAAAAAAACGCGATTGTTAAATTAAACTAACCTTTCTCTTTTTGGTGAAATTACACACTTAAAATTTTTCAAAATTTGTCGTTGTTTACATCATACTATGTATAATATAATTGCTTGTACTATATTCTAAACGCGTTAATTGAAATGCGAAGAAGGAAATAATATTTAATAATTTAAAATATTATTTTGAAACCATTAATTATATTTTAGTAAACAAATAATTACATAACCTATTAATATTCATCATTAAATAAAGACATGAAAACACTTTCAATTTTTATTAAATCAAATTACTTATAACAATTAATGAGTTTTGTGCTTAATAGAAATAAAAATAATATACTTTATATTAATTTGAATTAAGTTATTAAGAATTAAGAACTTCGTAATTTATATCCACTGTTTAGAACTTTAAAGGAATAAAATATGGTAATATAATTTACTAGCTTAGTTAATAAAAAGATTGAAATAGTAAATCAAATATTAATCAAATTAAAAACATTGATTAAAAATCTATGTGGGAAAGAAACAATTTACTCTTTTTTAAAAAGATAAATAAATTTAAATTAGTATTTTTATAGATTCAAAGAATGTTTAACACACGTTTTCATAATGGATTATTTGAGTAAAATAAATGTAAATTTAAACAAAAAGAAGTAAATCTGTTAGGAATTTAAATATTTGAATAAAATACTAAGTGTTTTTGACTAATTTTAAATCATAATATTCTTTCATTATGTTCTCTGCAAAAATAACCAATACCATCGACACCAACTTGTATTATTAAATTATGCAAATTTCATCTTTATTCGAATAATAATTTTACCTATTTTCGTTTACATTAAAATATTTCTCATAGACGTCATGATAAAATCAATAAACTTCATTACACATAAGGTTACACATTTAAAAATATCTATTGGAGAGAAAAAATTATGTCTATAAAAAGGAAAAGTAAAAAAACTAATGCTTCCGTCGATCTATGCACCATTTCCATCCGATCAGAATAATTAAAGTATTTACAGATCTCTGTGCAAACATTGCAAACATTATTTATAGAAACGATGTAATAATGAATGCAAACGATCAAGCGTACCATTTTCCAGAAACTACGTCCGTTATTATTATTTCTAAACATATATTTTCATGCTAATTTCCTCTCCACCGATGTCTATTCATACAGTTTCGCCGTTTAAACTTGTAACAGTGGGTACTTGCATTGTCGACGAGCTGGAATTATTATCTCACTAGTATATGGCATTGTTCCAGCCTATTTTACTGAATGATACGGCCGTTTTTCGACCTATTTCGGAAAATTAGATCGAGGCTGCGCCAAGATGCACATGCCTACACATTCAGCGTCGGCATAAAATAGCGAGGGAAATTGCTGATTCAAATAAATGCTAATGGACTGGAATTTTATTCGATTATTTATTATCCCTGCACTTACGTAAGCTGGGTTCTGTATTGTAATGCTAAAACTTATCTGGTATTATTCCAAAATAAATATAATTCAATATTCGTTAGTTTAGTTCCAGTTGTTCAATGGAGAAAGGAAAATAAAGTAAATTCCATAGTATAAGAAAAATGTGTCTTAAATGTCTAATAAATTCTTTAAAGTTACAAAACTACGGCAAACGCTTATTGCAATTTTATAATATTATATTGCAATTTTATAGAGTTCTGGGGATTTTCAACTTTTCTGCTCTCCTAAGTAAAATGAAGATTTACAACACACTGCAATGTTACCTTTAAAAAATTTGTTTCTAGTCTTGAACAAATTAAGGATGACAACCACTTGAAAAAGATATTTGGCTTTTATGTAGTCTTTACATTTTTCAAATTTTTTCACCTTTTTACACAAATTTTCATATAAATGTTTATATAACAGAAAAAGTATAGCTTCTTGCATATGTGGTCATAGAATTTTTAAAATATACCATAACAATTGTTACATAAATAATGATAAATTGTTCAAGTTAAGCATTTGGTCAGTTGAACAAACCCGTTTTGTAAAACGATTTTGGAATTTATTCAAAAGTACTGCAAGAGGGTATTTCATAGAATATATCTGCCGTTGTGGCAAAGTTGAAAACTGACATTTAGCCATTTTTGATATGTGTTGTCTTTCAATATATTATTTTTTAATAGTTGAAATTTGATTTTATAAAAATGTTATGGTAGTCTCTCATAAAAGACGGTGGAAATAAAGAAAAATTATAATTTATTACGATATCAATTGTACGCAATTCATAATGATAAATGTAAGTCAATCGATGAAACTTTTTTTTCATACATTACAATTTACAACAATTTATCATATGAAAAATGTATTACTCCTATATGTTCATGAAACATTAATTATATACCGTGATAAAGAAGATAACTGCTGAATTGCAGAAAAAATAACATATTACAAAAACTATGCGAACAATAAAATAACCAAAACGAAAATCATCAAAATACGTATAAATATATTACAAAACTAATTAGGGGAAAAAGTGAAAATCACGTAATCATCGGTGATGAAACCATAAAAAAAATGACATTGAAGCTTTGTCAGATTCTAAAACAAACATCAATCATGCAAAGTAATCATTTATCGAAAGTACTCAAGGAAAACCCCTTCCATGATTCGCGAGTTGTGCATGCGTATTTTTAATTTCTATTCATGCGTCGAAACGAATTTTCACCGTGGTTAGATTTACAGCACTCGAGTTAGGAGATAGGTAAAATTTGCATCGGCAGTGCTTAAAACACTTCTAAGTCGAAAGTCGAACCGTTCGCCTGACTTGCAATTTAGATCAGACGGCCGGTAGTCGTATCACTCGTACGTGGAGTTACGTAAAGGACGTTACCGCGGAGAAATGCAACGTAAGCGCGTACGTTTACGCGCGTAATGTAATCTAATCGCGCCCCTGCAACAGGAGGAAAATTTAGTTAATCGCGGCCGACAGGAAATCAGGACTAAATTGCACCTTGTGATTTTCAACGATTCCTGAGGCTTCGACACTCTTATCGATAGGATACTGTTCGAACGAAGGCAATGTCTTGCACTTGATACTTACACGCAGTTGCAGACTTTCAACTTTTAGATCAAAGAATATTTCACTTTCATTTTCCTTCCATAACATAATACAGAACTAGTATTAATATTATTAATTAGGAATAATGATATAATGATATCATTTGAAAACAGTATCAAACTTTTTAAAAATATTACAAAATTTTAATGAATTATGGGAGGGAATGGTGAGAATGTTATCTCTTAATTGTTAATTCAAGTTTTGCATTATTTTCTCATTACAATTAGACACTAATAATAAACATATAGTTTATGTGATGTGTTTTCTTTTCTTAAAATATGCAACGAATATTAAAATCCATAGAAGTTTCTTTATAATCATCAAAAGTGACCAGAAATGCCGTTGTTAAAATATATATAAATTGTTAAAGTCATGAACATTTTAAGAAGCATTTTGCTTTATTTTAACTGTAATTTGCGAATTAAAACAAATTAGAACACTTTTCAGACAGTTTTTTTTTACCCGTGTTCATAACCGTTCTGAATTTTCGAATCATGTGTCATATCACACAATCTTTTCACGATATTAAAAAACTCAACTGTTATATTCTACAGCATGTACAACAAATAAGTATTGAATATTGCATATTAGTTATACTTTGTGTTTTGGTCATTGTGAAAAAAATTCTGCAAAATTCTAAAATTTACCAAAAAATTCAGTTTTTCGTTTTTATCTGACATTGAATATAACAATTGAAGTAAACATTTACTTGTCACGTTTTGCGAAAAATGAAATTTAATTTGATTACATTAGTATTGGTTGAATGCATGCATTAGTAAATAGATTAGCAAAATACAAATCTATGAAATTTACAAATTAAACAAAGCATTTTCAAAATAAAAATGAATGGTAACTTAATCATACATATACTATGAGTCAAAATAATTTATAAGCAGTATTGTAAACAAAACGTGTTCACTTAGACGAAAAGTTTCAAATTTAATAATTAAAGGTGTATAACCATGGATTTTCGAAGTTGTTATTCTAATTTCATTCGTTTATTTGTTCCATAAATTTTGATTTTATAATGCATCGTTAATAATTGTAAAATAAATTTCGCAAAACGAAAGTGTAATGTTCGATTCAGTTATTTGCAGCATTTCAACTTCGTACATTGTCGATTTGTAAATTAAAGTTAAAATTAAAAATGGAAAAATTGTTTAATAAATGTCTTCATTGCGAGTGGCTAAACATAAATAATTGAATGTTCACGAACTTTTGGCTTTTTTACTAGGAAGCGTAAGTCCGTGAGTGAAATTGAATATTTATCGAAACATTATAATGTCGCAATCAAAAAAATGTATTTGCATATTCGAAAAATATTTTAAAGCTCTTGATATCTAACATTTTTCAAAAATCAGCAATAATCAGGATATAGTAGATTTAGAAATAAGGGTGTAAAGTTCGACTTTATGCGCCGCATTTTAATATGCGATTAGATACGAC
The DNA here is from genome assembly GCA_030407085.1 of Trichopria drosophilae. Taxonomy (NCBI): domain Eukaryota; kingdom Metazoa; phylum Arthropoda; class Insecta; order Hymenoptera; family Diapriidae; genus Trichopria; species Trichopria drosophilae. Next base: position 167,800,971 of record CM059583.1, read on the forward strand.
CGGTACATAAAGTGGAATGTTTACACCCGAGTGATTCGAACACTCGCCGAACACTTTTTTATAGAATGCATGAAATTCGTGCCCCTTTTTCAGATGTACAAAGTCGAATTTTACGCATGCTATGAAAAAAGAGGTTATTATGCAAGAAGTATGCGCACTTTAAGTATACGAGTGTACTATAAGTAGCGAAATGTCATGCATAAATTTTATGTTATTTACTCTTATGGTGTAAAAAGTGTGAAGAGAAATATAATCATTTTATATTATTTATTTTTTATTACTGTAAAAAGCGTGAAGAAAATTTCATAATTTTGAAAAACCAACTAGGAACCAGTAATGTCGATTGTAAAAGTTAATAATCAATTGAAGCTTCATTTGTTTAATTTGGACGTTGCTTGTGTTTTTCAATATTATATAAGGATTCGAAGAAGTGGCATATTATTTTGCGGGCTCGAAAACTCACAGCGTTCAAGAACTTTATAGTGTACCAAAAAACACAATCTAAATTTAGTTAACGTATAATTAACGATGCTAAGAATTTCAAGAATACTGGAGTCTAATTGTCACCAGTTTCGCCTCTTAATTTTATGAAAAAAAAATGAAACCCACACAACAAACAAGACAAAACTCAGGGAAACAAATTTCCCGTTTATCGATTTAATCTTAACTAAAATAACAAAAATTCCTTATCACGAAAAATTGTACATTTTAGTATTATAGAAACCTGATTTTTCCACTCTAAAAAATTCTTCAAATAAAATATATCTTTGTTAAACTAGTAAAATGCCCAAAATTATAATAATTAAAGATTGCCTGACCGAGACAAACATGAGATGCTAATGAATGAAATGTTCAGTAGTATTTTACGCATATATATTTACATTATTTCGGGAATTTATCTGGAAAATGTATTTCCCTGTACAGAATTAAAACTAAATTAGTTGCAAATCTTGAACGATATCACCTATTTACACAAATTGCGAATATTTAAAAAAATCACCTGTATAAGAATTACATTTAACTTAACTTTACGTGTTTAACCATTAAGTTAATTACATTGTTAAAAACTCGTGGAAATGACCTATTTCCTTGACTTTTTCCAGAAATTTCATTGGTGGAGTATTACAGTTTCAACTTTACCGGTCGCTTTGTCAAGCCGCAGGCCAGAGATTCCCCGACGACCCTCGGAAACCGCTTCATAGATGTGATTTCTACAGGAGTCCTCAAGCGGGTGGAATTCTTGGGTAAGTTTGGCGTTTCTAAATTTTCCCTTGATACCGATAAATGCTTCAAATATGCTCTTCACATCAGTTAAGATTAAGTTGAACAATGTTGGTGATTATTCATTGATATTAATCATCAATAATGATTTCACCACTTATTTTTACAAAGTATACTATTTAAAAATGTCTTAGACAAAATCAAATTGCAATTCATTCGCATTTATCTTAGAGAGGAAATTTTTATTCAAAATTCACTCGATTCGGTGTCGAAAATACTTTGAAACTTATGAATTAGAAATTTGTCGTTTTGCGACCGTGATAAAGTGTAAAATGTAGGCAAAGAGGTGGATTACGTAAAAAAGGAATATGAACATAAAAAGAACTGTCTAATCAAAACTTTAACAGTAAATCGCTTTTAATCTCCAAAGTAAACCGGAATAGACATTAGACTAACATCTACTTAAAAAAATTATGTTTACATTAAATTGAGATTATACGACATTACTGGATTTCATCATGACATCTTTTTATGCAAGTTTTTTTCTTCATAAGTTATATTGAATTTAAATATCGTATAATACTCATGATCAAAACTCAACATTTCTGAGTCCGACCGGTAGATCCGACATTGATATTCCTTCACAACCCCATATATTTTAATAAATAAAATTCGGAAAGTAAACCAATAATAGCAATATATATTTTCAAAAACTTATTTGGATTACGTTGTTATGTAAAGATATAAAATAATTTGCACTGCCCGATGGAAATCGGGCAGGAAATATTGCACTGCTATTACATTAAAACAGGCCCCGGATAACGATTTCTACTAAAGACCTGTCAAGTAATTAAGTAATTGGTATTTAGTTTTCACAAAGTCTCCGATATTTTATCCTATAATTTATTGCATTAAAAGACATGCAAAAATAAGTCACTCATTACGTTAGTTCCTAGATAAGACCCGATTTTCATAAATGTGTTTTTTGTAATTTTGTGATCATAAGTAACCTCGTTCTAATCGTTGCAGAGTAAAATTTTTAATACAAATTTTATTCTCCCGGCTTTCTACAGATCTCTCATATTTTGTTAGTGATTGTTTTTGTTGATGACACGAATTGTTTTCAATTTAATTACTCTCCTTAAGTTATAACTTCAAAAGTGATACATTATAAAAGTGAATAGTTTTATAATTTATTTACATACGTAAACACTTTATTGTGTTTCATTTATTTGGAGTTTGTATACTGAACGTAAATATTTCAGCATAATATTATTTTTTATCTAAGAACATGATTATTGTAAGGAAAAACGTAATGTTTTTTTTTTCTTGACAATGATTCAATTTTCCCATAGGAAATCGAATTTTAATATTTATTTTAGCAGAAATTTGGGATTCTAAAAATTCTACCATCCATGCTAAAAGTTGAGCATTAATGAATGACTCGTGGTTTACAAATATCGAAGCATCATTTTGCATTTTGAACATATGAAAGAAATTTAAAGTGATGTCAGCAATAATTCCATGACTGAACAATCATGTTACTATCTTTCTTAGTTAATCATTATTTAGCATTTCCTTCACAGTATTAAAATGAACAAAGGAACAATCGTGAAAAACAACATGCTATTTTTGTTCTAGTAAACAATTTTTGTGCAAGTAAAATGTAGTCGAAGGTGGTAAATTTCACAGATTAAAGTAGATCATAATTAAACCTGTGATATTGATTAAAATTAATATAGCCAGTCCTTAATTTTAATTTTAAGTAACTTGAGACATTTGCTTTATATCCTTTAAAAACGAGCACTTGCACTAATGAAATAAACTTTAAATGTGTATAGTATTGATTTTTGAAGTATTGCATAATATATAGTTCATAGACATGTTTGTAATCAGTTAATACGGCTGTATACGTAAGCAGGGAAGCACTTAAACTCGACATCAAATCCGTAAATCGTAAAATACTCAAATTTATTAGATCTAGTGCTTTGGACTTTGTTTTTTATTTACAATGCTAATTATGGAGATCAAACATGCTAGGTAGTATTACGATATAGACGACTAATAAAATGATTGTTATGCAATATTTTTTGAACGATTATGATTGAAATACTCGATTTTCTAGGCAATACGCCATATATTATGTGTGGTGTTTATATTCGATAAAAGCTCACCGTAGTAAAACGCTGATTTACTTCGAAAAGGTTACAATTTTACATCATAGCAAACAGAAATAAGGTGAATGTTAGATAATTAACAGAAAATTCTCGAGGATACATTATTGCACTTTTATAACTAGAAATTCAAGTAATTAATATATCTGCGCGCATTTCATTTAAAGGGTAATAATTAACTATGAATTACGAATCCTCCTTCGAACGCTGCTTATTTCTACAGGGATTAGATTGTATGCAATAAATACCTAGCGTGTTTACATCGTTGACGAGGATACAAAGTGGAAAACGATTGTTGTTATCAATTTCATCAAAATTCAGTGAACACGTGCATTTAGCTGCGTATCTGAGCCTATCGATTACTTCGGCATTTTAAGGAAATTGTCCGAGTCATTCGAGAGTTCTTGCCGATCATGGTGCATTTTTTAGTTGTTATAATTCATTTTCCTTCGATCAGAGTTACAACACAACACCATCGGGGCTTCAAGTCGTTGCAGAAAATCGAGTCATTACATTACCTCGATTGCGCGGTATCGGGATCGACGATTTGCAGTACAATCGAATGGTCATGGGATTTTGTGTATTTTCTATGTACAGACTTTTAAAAAATCTGAAGATTTATTTATACAAACCTACGAAACAATACATAAATAACTGCGTTTTATATATTAGAGCAGAACAAAACGTCGAGTAACAGGCGCAGTAAATTACGTCGTTCAATTGACAATTACGATCATTCTGAAGAAATTTCTCATTGAATCAATATTATTTATTTAGCTTAGAGATATTAAGTCGGAAAAATTTAGCAAAATTATTGCGCAATCCTTTGATTTTCTCGAGTAATCGTGTGAGTTACTGCGATGTTTTTAGATCTGCCTTTCCACTTTTATATGAATACATAAAAAAAGTGAAAGCTGACTTTTGGATCAATGCTTCCAACGTACGAAATGCACGCATGTATGTGATGCGGAGAATTATGAGCTGATCTTAAAGTAGATGTGATTTAGAAAAATGCCCGAAATTCATTTATAACGTAATTAATTCCTTAGTATAATTTTTTATTGGACAATAAGCCTGGACGTTATAATTTTCAAAAAGGAAAAAGTGCAAAACAAAGTATTCCTATACATATTTTTTTCAATAACTTTTGGACAATAAGCTACCCGCAAGAAGAATAATCGAATGAACATATTAAATAACACGAAAATATTAAAAAACACGAAAATTAATATTGCTCAGGAAAAAATTGATTTATATTCAAGATTTCTTTATTTATAACAAAGTTAAAGAAGTTTCATTAAATGATTTTCTCGTGTTTGATACCAGATAGCAGTATACAAATGTACTGATTATGATTGTGATTATGATTACAAACTTGATCTGAATTTAATAGTATAAATTCGTATTTGTATTTGCATGAGGTCATTGACCTATTTATTTTGATTCAAGAATGACCGTATATTAGGTTATAATTATTATTTTTAAATTTATTATTTTAATACTATGGAATCTAACAAATGTTTGATAACTTTGTTGCCTATTTATTGTAGGAAAGCACTAATAACCCTATATAACATGTTATAAATTTAAGAATATATTTATTTTTATACCATACTTTTTAAATTTGTTTCAGAAATAAATAAAATTTATAGGTGAAAATTCTTAAATATTTTGAAAAATATTCATATATTAAAAAATATACTGCTACTAATTGTTACAATGTTTCCTGTTAATAATTACTAGTTGAATTTCCGAATTTTTTTATAAGAAGAAAAAATAATTTTTTTCGTGATATTTAGTATGATTATGATTTATTTTAATTCACCTCTCTCGTTCGTTAGTAGCTGTTGAGAAAAATGATATAAAATGAAGACGCTGATTTTAAAAATATTTTTTTACTAAAAATTGACGTGACTTGAGTTGACTTATTAGTGGGCTAATAATGGGTTAAAAAGATTTATACGCTAATAACTAAATATATAAATAGACAACATTAGAGATGGCAAACTAAAAAAAAGCCTTAGTTATCTTTTGTTAAAATATTGTCATATTATAGAAATATTTCAATTTTATGTTTTTTATATTTGTAATCACGATCTCTGATTATCCTCTTCATGACTACTTCAATAGTAGCCCTGCATTATATTTTAAATAAAAATATCTTGAAACAAATATTAAACGTTCGAGAATATCTTAAAAATCTATGATTAATTTGTTCGTTATGATTTAAACAACATTAAAAAAATGTACGTAAACACTAAAAATAGTGATATCAGTTTTGTGTTTAGGAAACTCATTAGCACAATAAATCCTTAAAAATTGTTCTTACGTTGAGGGTCGAATGAGCTGTATTCCTGAACGATTCTTTAACAATAACTCACAGCACAATGATCGATTTGGTATTCCAGTTTAATCCATGTTCGTACTTTAATACATTTCAGTGAAATTCAGAAATAGCACAGATATGAAAATAATTTATAGAATATTGCCAAAGTAGCTAAATTTATGAGTAGCATGAAGTCGACCGGTTCTACATTAAAATCATTTGGTTTAATAATGATATTTCAATTTAAAAATATCAATTTACATAAAATAGTATCGATTAAAGTAAAAATTAGAAATAAGTTGATAAAATGAATTTATTATAATCGTAGAAAAAAAGTGATAAAATCATTATTATACAATCGTACGTGTTTATGTCTACATGATATTAATGAATGAGTGATGAAATCTATGCGATATAAATATATTTTGTAAACATTTCCTTCTTTTGGCACTTCCGTGTTTATTTTTATGTAATTTATGCACGTAACTAGCTGATATTGGTATAGGCTCTTAGGCTTTTTAAGTAGATAGGTTAATTGGAATTCGCCATAATACACCCAAAACAGGTCTGCCAGGAATGCGAATTTAGGCACACGGCGTAATCGGTCGTTGAATTTAATTAAATTCAGTGTTCAAGGCCACGAGGACGGATGGTCAGGTCTTATACAATTCTTTGATCTCACTCTCGCCCTCGGAATATTTTGATCTTTGTCGATTTCGTATATATTCTTAATGGTAATAAAATGTATAATACATGGCGCGGTTATGTATAGGGAATATAAAAGGACTGACGTAGTATTGCATAAGAATACGTATAAAATTTCTGATTTTCTTGGAAAGTATGTTGTCCGAAATACTAGTTCGATCTTAACCTTAAACTTTTTATGGGATTTATATTAATTCAATGTGTAACGAATTTATACGAAAATATTTATGAATGACACTGAATTATACGAAAAAGTTGAAATTTAAACTTCTATAAGCATGAACAATATTTTCAGTTTTACATTTAATTAAATTTGCTGTTCCTGTATTAATTTACCTTATTTTAGATTAATATCTAAACATGAACTTATTTTTACAAACATTGCTATAAATATACTTATTACACAATACTAAATTGAGGATGAAAAGTATGGCTAAACTTCTAACTATTATCAACGAAATGAAAAAGCTTGTATATAAGTAATAAAATCGTATTTTAGATTCATATGATGGACAAAGATTGATATGCAACTAGTGTTGGCTTTTCCAATAACGTCAGTCTCTGCATCTTTCAGAATGTTTAAAATTGCTTGCAAAATTATCTTTTTTGGTGGAAGAACTGATATAACATAAGGATTATCACTATGAATTAAAATAATTTGATATCTCCTAATTCAACTTTCGAAAACGTATTATTCATAAATATGTAAATGGTCGCAACTAAAGTATGATAAAGCAGTTAAAAAATTCTTATAATCACATACAAAGATAAATTCTAATTTTGCATGGTAGCCTGAAGTAAACTTGACTTGGTGCACCTGTCGTTCAAACACAGTCAGGGTCAAATCACAGAATCAAATATTTGGATGAATTTCCACAGTTCCATACATTGAATCGTGAATACATCAAATCGGCATGAGAAGCAGTTAAATAATTATGATTGACCTAAATTCACCTCAGAAATCAATTCTGCAGATAGTTTCTTTTAGGAAACCACAGTTACGATTTTTTATATACATATAAACATGCATATCAAAAGAAACAATTAAAAATATCCTACTTATTTTATTAAATTCTTGTAGATAATAATCAGCCATCATTCAAACTGAAGGAACTGGTTTTCAAATTCATGATTGTTTAAAATATTGCTTCAGTTCTTTTATCTGTTTAAATAAGGAATCGTATCGGCCATACCCGATCAGAAATCCTTTCAGATTACTTAAATATTGTTAAACACCCATCTCGACCTTGATAAAGCTCCTGATTAATCAGCTGGCTAGAGCTCTAAATGTAATGTTAAAATTTCGACTAAATCATTATAATCCTGATCAGGACCTGATCCGACATAATGTTACATTCCTCACCCGGTTCCAGGCTCTCTGATCAGAATTTTATCGTATGCGTATGAAATTTTTACTCTGTATGGAGCATTTCTGTAAAATTTAGGGGATATAAACGGATAAAATATTCAGCATTCGAATTCTTATACTCCCTAAAAAACAAATTTAAGATCAATTGAAACAATGTGGTTCACGAAGAAACAAATCTTTAACTTACAAATCCTGACTTGACGAAGAGAATAGAATGGAAACTCTAAATAAATAAACTCGATATAAAGGTTTACATTAGGAGATTATAAGATACGCATTAAGTGTACACTTTTACTAAAAAATTATGTCCGAAGACGACAACCCGGAGCTCTTAACCTATAAAATTACCTAAATCTGACATATTTTTCTCTTCCTCGATAAATAATAAAAATGTTAGATGCAGATGTTATATCTATAATGTTTTTTACGGATGTATAGAAAATGAAGTTTTACTAATAAATTGTGTGACATATTCGCAATCTCGCAATCCCCCCCCCCCCCCCCCAAAAAAATCTTCTGTGCGCTGGGTGCTTCCTTTATATTATATTATATGATATTGCCCGACATAATCAGAAACTTGATTGAATGGCTGAGTATTCCCTGGCCCGTAATACTCGACAACAAAAAATAAGAAAATGGAGTCAATTGAAAAATATTGCAAATTATATGCGAAAACTTCGTCATTTTTGGCCTCCTAAAATTACATTTTTTATTCTATCAGAAAATTGACAATTCATGGTATATCGAAATATATGTGCAAAAATCGCAATAACAAACAAATTGAGAGGATGATTCATCTTCGAGTTATAACTGCTGAAAAATGTAATTAAGGAAAAAACCTGTTCAAAGTTTACAGTATCTAAAGTTCAACCATTTCATTGTTAATGGAGATTGCTCTGCAAGTCAAGTGATATTACAATATCAGATTTAGGATGGATTTGTAGAATTGAGAAAATTGCCATTATTTTAAAAATGATAGGAAAAATTTCTGAATTTGGTATAATTTTTACTGTCTGAACAGTAAAAATTCCAATTATTAATAGTCATTTTTATTAGAAAGATGGATAATTCTTCTCATTCGGCAAGTCTGCCCCAAAAGTGCCATCTACATGATTCTCGGGATATACTACACAGTAGAACTTCACTTTATTGTCCTTCATTCACTTTGTTAATGCCGTCACATTATTAGCCAGATTCTCTTCACGCATTTAGCGCAGGTTAGGTTAGTTCTTCTTCCCTCTTTCGTAATTCCAGAGCCGTGGCTATTGTGACGGCTGGAAGTTGCGCATGAACGATACGTATTTGCCGCACAACAAAGTGAAAGGCAAAACCCCGAGTAGGACAATAAAGTGAAGTTCTACTGTACTATATTTCTACGATAAATTATTAAAAAATATGAAAGTTTAATATAATGTTGTTAATATCTGATAAATAATGCGTAGGACTAATGTACATTAAAAAAGTAGTTTTTTACTGATAATAATAATGAACCACATTAATTTATAGGACGAGGGGGGTCGGGAATCAATTCAAGTTTGATGATATTTACCAAAATTATCATAGATCTTGATCTAACTACTCGTGACAAATGCTAGACTTTACAGGTGATTCAATCTGCGTTCATCGTCCTAAACGATAATGACCAACGTAACGTTTTTTTATTCTGCTGTAGCTTAGTTTTTTGATTTAATAAGTACGTAGAAAATTTCGTAATAAATCCTATGGTACGCTTAATTTTACGTTATTTTCGTGAAACAAAAGAAATAAAAAAATATGTACGGAATAAATCAGATAATACATTGTTACGAGATAATCGTTGGTTCAGATTTGCATTGTAGAGCTATCAGTCAAATGTGGGAGTAGTTTATGTGAGGAGGTTAAGATGTTTTTATCTATCAATCATTTTATTTCGGAAACAACTTTTGATCGATAAATCGACTTCCCGGCCTTCCAAAAGTTAAGTAATGACTTGTAATTGTAAACAGCCAGGTGTCAATAAAAATAATTTGAATCATAAAATTTAAAAGGATTAAATTTATTAATTTTGTTATGAAACTCATATGCTCAAATTCAGTAGCACATACGATCGATTTTTTATTCCCCCCGCGTAATTCGCGGATGCACCCGTTGGTAGCTAGACGCACTTGAGATGATTAGCCTCGATTAAGGAGTATCGCGATTCCGACCACTCAAGCCGCATTTGTGACCATATAGACGGCAGTTTCTCCCGTGGCGATCAAAGTTCTCGAAGCGCAGACTGCATGCAATCGATGAACATTATCCCATAATGCATGATTGCATAATGCGTCCCGGGAGATCCCGATCGTTGGCGAGAATCATTGCGCTGCACTCCGAAGACAGCGAAATATGTATTTGTTTACAAACAAACATCGCCCGAGAATGGGACACCCACACCTTAAATTAGCCAACGTAGGTTTAAAGTGTTTATGACTGCTGCAATAATGAATTGCGATCTTGATTGCAAACAAGCGAATCTATCAATGCCTGTCTACGTTGTGGAGAAGCACTACTGTCTTGCTACTTAACACATATTTAACGGCTAAAATGCAGGGAAATACCAGAAATATTAAGACCATGCAACATTTATTTACGCAATATTTTATTGCACCGTGATATTATTGTATTTTATCCCAACATATATTATGAGAACTCTGTCGATTGAGCACTAAAGATACAAGAAAGTTATTTCTCGATTTCAATGACTTTCAACGCATGTATGGCATTCCAAACAAACGAAAATAATTGAAAATATTAGAAAGCTGCAATTTTTCTATGTTCTTAAAAAATTTATCAAATAGCAACGTGTTTCTACTGTATTTAGTTTAGAATCTTACATAAAAGGATATTCAATAACGGTTAATTAAAATAGATTGAATAATTATTATAGTAATGAAAGTGATTTGTTTATGTCTAAAGCAGAATTAACAATATATCAATTAAAATTAAAACTAATATTTATATATTTCTGGGAAGCATCTCGTCGTTAAAGTTAGTCAGATCTGCATTTATCACACGTTTTCCTTGACTATTATACTATATTTATAATTAAGATTACATACAGATCGCCTTTAAGATTAACCTAATGACATAGTAATAATGGACTAATTATCCTACTGTAAACTAAGTCAAGGTTTGAACCAAGGTATGGATTATGATCCGATTGCATTAATAAAGTGATAGGCGGCAGTTGCATTATTAATAGATTTAAATACGTTTTAAATGATTTGGTCATTGATGCGAACATTTCAATGTTAATTCATGCGACAGTAAAGGCTGTACAAATAAGCGAATGGATGTACTATGTTTCGTCCACTTTTTCTCTATATTTAATAAAGCAGAGCAGCATCTACAGCTATTGCAAACAGGTTTCCGTATATACTCAAAAGTCATTTTGGACACATTTTTACTATCCCATTGAACTAATATATATTTATATTGCAATAAAATCTATTGGATACTAGTTATGTCATAGAAAAATGATATTATTTCCATATTTAGTAGCCTTCTGAAATGAGCTAAAATGTGTTAAATTCAGGCACTTTTACAGTCCCTTTAATACATGATGTAGGTTATAGGGCTCAAATGTATCTTATTCATGACCGATAGGCGTAAATAATGTTTGATTTTTTTTTGCATCGAAGTCAGATATAATACGTTTATTCTTAAAAGTTTGTACGAGTTTTTGTGGCGTAAAGTCTAACAATGATACATACTGTTGAAGACAAAAGGGTCTGCATTTAGTCGTTTTAGCTAATGTCAAACGTTTCAAGCTGATATATTTGCATAAATCAAAGATCTGTTCAGCTATCCAGTATGTAGTCGATTAAATTGTAACCGTGTAATTTATTCGTTTAAAAGAACAACATATAAAAAATTTTAATGAAGAAGCCAAGTACGCATCTAAACAGATTTTAGGGCCTCCAAAAGCTCACTTATGTTTTTCTCTAAGATATTCAAAAACGTCTTAAAAATGAACCCACATGTTTCTTAAAAGAAGATACTTGTTTCTGCAGAGTACCAGTATGCATAATAACTAAAAGTGATGTATGGTATTACCTGCACAGCAGATTTAGTCATAAAAGAAAAAATGCCGTATATGCCAATAAATGCATTAGATATCTTTTTAGGAGGTATAAACCGATTAATAAAGGTGGGTCATTTCAGTACCATCTTTTATTGATCGAGATATATTTTCTTATTATATTATCATTACAATTTATTAAAAATGTATCGTAAAAGGCTCAGAAATTTGACGGATTTCGCAAATGTGAGCCCAAATGATAATTTCCCAAAGAGTAATTTAATAAATTAACATAATTTGAGTATTTGACTTTCATGCAATAAAATTCGCTATTACATTAATATAATATGTACTTATTCTAAAGAACATGCATGAACAGCTGTAAGTATATAAGAGTCGCTCAATGTCACTTCTAGCCCATTCGTGAGAAGGATGTGGGTTAGAAAGGAGATCTTAAATGACAATCAATTGACGAGAGTACGTTCACAAATCGCTGTTAATCGTTAATCAGCCAGCTCGTTATTCGCTAATGAAAGTATTTTCCTAGTTTTTACAGATAATTTTTTATTTTCAATGATGTTAACGTGCTTGAGAATATCATCTCCGTATCTAATTAAAATCATGCCTTTGGATATTTATTCTTTTTTTGTTTTATCAGTAATGATGCTCGTGGATTATTGATTATTTTAAAATCATATGTAAAGGCATTCTTTTGAACGCATATTGTTTGCTTACGGTGAGCATTTCATACTTTGTCCAGTATTTTCCCATGAAACGTTAAGTAAATTAAAGACTAACAGGATTCATCTAGGATTTCATGTACAGAATTTGATTAATCTGCACAAAGACTTTTTATATTACAAACAGACAAGAAATAAAACTTTAGGTATATTCAAATTTTAATTTGGTTTTTGGAAGTTGGGCCTCTATTTGTTTCGCACGCATATTAAGTTTACAGAATCTCAAAACAATTGTTAAAAAACCATAACTAACCATTTTTTGTCTTTGATAGAAGACAATTAGGGTTATTATATTAACTGATTTACAGACATAAACCTTAATTTAAAATACAAAATATTGTTTTAATAACACGTTATACTCTTGTTAGTGCTATGAGTTCATGGCATGCTGTAATGAGTTCCAAGGTTAGACAAAACTTAATGAATATGAATTATAAACTATTTTTGAACTGCATTAGATTCAATCGTTTCCGTGATTTCTTCGTGATTTCGTATACTTTCTCTACGTAAAAATGAACGCCGAATTTTGCATGTCCGTACATCATTATTATTAACCGGAAATAATTAAGGCGACTACTCATACTCTCTTTATGCATCTAGAAATTTTAATTGAAAGCCCATTTCTTATTAAATCAGTTGCATGTTAAATACCAATAAGAAGTTTTTGGTTCTTGCATATTGGTACTTTGAAATTCCATTGTTTTGTTCGGACTGCTGTAAACAATAGTACACTTGTATTTAAAGTAAGACACGCAATAAATATTGCGTACAGGAATGGTAACAATGAAATGAAGTTAATATAAATACGATTATTATGATACATGAATTGCTTTACATACGATGGAACATCGTAATCGTTACGAAAAAAAAGGATTACGTAAGAGCATCGGGGCAACGCACGCGTTTTAACGAGAAAAAATAGTCTCATTACGAAGTCGACTAACTTAGGTTTCCCAACCAAGGTAAACTCATTGTCTGGATTTTCAATTATATTATTCTTCACGCGATATTGAATGCGAAAAATCTTAAATGGTTATACACACTCTTTTACTTTTTACCTCCTATTTAACAGAGTACAGACATTATGAAACTCGATTAACGCTCAAGATGGTTTCCTTTGTGCCGCGGGAATCTCGTGTCACTTTGCTGAAAGTTATTTATCGCTGTATTTTACTGTCTACTTTCTTTCATTTTGACGAATTCCTACAAAGATAGCGCCCGATGATGTTTGGTTCGTTAATTAACTCAGAAGAGTAACTTAACGTAATGGTAAGATCCATTGATTTCACAACTGCCAATGAGTTTCTTGACTAATCACAATGTTTGAGCATTGCGCCAAGAACATATGAATTTAAACAATTATTTTTCTTTGTAATTAAGATAAAGAGTTAGAAGCTATTATTATAAATTCGTTAACGTAAGATAACCTAGTAACTATAGAATATAACCTTAATATCTGAACTCCAACGTTAATTACTTTCATTACCGTCTTAAAGTTTAAGAAAAAGGTTGTAATTTAATGTAGAGATTATGCATCTCATGCATGAATGTAATAAATACAATCCTACTAAACATTGGCCCGTATAAACATTCAGCGTTTACGAAATTATTCCATCGCTTGTTACATTATTTTTTGACCTCGTGTTAATGAGTCTGACCTTTCCATCGGACGACATGACGTTGAATGTTCTTCGTACAACTGAGAAATATACAGTGAAACAATTTTTACTGCTGATGAAAAAAGTATTAGGGATAATAAAAATGACATTGAAAAATGCAAAAAAAGGATGTGAGGAACTTTTTAATAGTTAAGATCGCTTGCGCCACGGGCAATTATTCAGGTGCAATTATTCAGATAGAATAATATTAATTGGGGAATACAACACGTTATAGCTGGTGATCTGATTTTGCAAGATACTGTTTAATCAGATGCGTATAATCAAAATGAAACTCTTAACTGATTAGTTAGTGGTAATTCCAGTTAGAAGAATCTGCGAGTTTGAAATCTGCGACCAAATCACTGTTGAAATTTTAATTGTCATTTCTTTGTATTGAAGGTGTAACATTTTATCAATCGTCATATTTCGAAATTACAAAATTTGCTATAACGACGTTAAGTATAAAGCCAATAACATCTAAATACTATTCTAGTTCAGTCTTTACTTTTGTCAGTTGTAGTAAAGTTTGCTTAAATAAATATGTATTAATATATCTAGCGATGAACTAGGAAAAACATAATTTAACAAATTAAACCGTTTATAGAATAAAAATTCCGCTGAACGAAAATTCTTGATATTATAAAAAGTCGTCACTATAAAACCGGCTGCGTTTGAACGATGGTTTGGTAACAGGATTATGATACAAATCTTCGTGACACGTACAATTTATACTCCATAGCTTCATAATCACCTAAAAAGCTTTTCTATAAAGAACACGAAGACCTTTTCCTTGCTTTTGCACACTTAATTATTTTAATTACCTGTTTATTATTAAAATGGTGGAATTCGCAATTTATGATTATCTAACGCGTTTAATTGGAGTAACGACATAAATCAGTTGAACACTTTTTACGCCCCGTGAACATGATTTGAAAAGAAATACGTATGCAATTGAATTTGGCGATATAATAAACAGTGATGCTTAAATAAAATATTCGTATTGTGCATTTAAATTAATAACCCCCTATTCTTAATGGTCATCAATCATCATCATTATGCTGCATCCATAATTGTTTGTTCAACAATTGATTGTGTGACGAAAACGAGCTGAAAAAGTGTGTAATTAAAAAAACCTCTTCCGATTGAGTCGGATCGGTAATAAAAGATTTTGTTTTTCAATTGTGGTTCAGCGACGGTACCGAACGAAGAACCTCCTATTTCGTGGAATCTAACTGAAGTGAAACTGTGCGAGCGTATTCACAAACTTAGCAGTTTCGTTTTTCCTACAGTTCCTTACTTTTCACATCAATTAAAGTTCCATTTGCTTACCAAAATCTATTTTGGAACACGGACAATAAGACATTCGGAAACATGTACATTTTGTAATTAACATTTTGCGATATCGTCGCGATTTTAAGGACCTGTACATAATATGACCTAACAGGTCACCCCCATTCGGGTGTGCAATAGCGTGGGGAAACCCACATTGTGGGAAAAAACCCACGCCGAGTACCGCAGTTGATAAAATATCGATTCTGTCCTCGACAGATTCATAAATGAGTATTACATTAAATTTGTATGTAATTTCAAAACTCAACGGAGATTTATTTCACAAATTACCAGTGAGTTTTCTTGAGATGTTGATAATGAATTTGAAGTTTTATTCAGTGAACGCTAGTTTTGGATATTATCGTACCATCGGCATTGTCGTTACACGATGTACACCGTGGGTACGTTGCATGATTGGGTTTCTACATTATGCAGCCCTTAAAAGGGCTTATTGGCAAATCTGGTGAGTTTAACCGTCTTTTTTCAAGCTATGTGGAGTTCTTTCTTATACAAAAGATCTATGTAAAGGATGTCCTTTTCGATTCTTGACTTATCGATGTGTCTTTTTCTGAACATCTAGCAATAATTCACCATCGTATTAACTGGTAGCGAGTTTCCATAACTAACTAAATGTTATAGAAAATTATAAATCAATAATTGTTTTCAGTATTTACAATGCATCAAACTATTTCTGTTTGCTGCATACATTTTAAAACATGCAAACATTTTAAAAATCGACCACTTCCATCAATGCTTAAATGCTAATACAATGTATTTGAATCTCATTTTTAGTAAGATACAAAGCAACATTACAAATTCCAAACGAATAAGAGAAAAGTAGTGCATCCATTGTGAATAATAACAAAGTTATCGTCGAGAAATCATTTACAATGGTCAATCTATACTTATTGTTGAGTTCATAATTGAATAATAACAGTGTTAAAAAATGCAAAAAAGGTAAACTTTTTGTTATTACAATATACCTTATATCCGACTGTAACTACTTAAATTTATGGATCAACGCTTAGGCAAAAATGTTTAATGATGAATGTGCACTCCTTACGTTCGTAAAAAAATCATTTGTAGTCTTATTGTATAAAAAATTACTATTATATATTTAGAAAGGAATCGGTATTGGTAAAAGGTAATATTTCCATTATTTCATATAAAATGCGTCTATACAACAACAGAAAAGTAAACCGATAAACAATAACACATAAAACAACAACGACTGTGGTCGAATCGTTGTTGTATACAGTTATCCCATGTGCGAAATGCCGATGCTGACCATACGGCCCAGTATTGGCCCAGCGTTGACGGCCGACTTTCGGCTACCGATGCTGGCCCAACGTTGGCAACTTCACTGTGCTAGAATCGAGCCAGCATTGGTAGCCGATACTGGCTATCACAAATTGCCAAACTTCGGCTGAAAACTGGCCAACGCATCGGGCCAGGCCTGGCAAATTGATCTCATAAGTATTTCTCCCGATCGTCGTCCCACCGTCGGCCCAATATTGGGCCCGAGTATCGGACCAAGTCTGGCAAAGTGATAGTGCCAAATCACGGTCCAGCGATGGAAACATTCAGGACCGAACATCGGGCCAATTATAGCAAATTTATTTCATACAAGGTACTGCCGATCGTTGGCCCACAGTTGGTCCAAAACCGACCCGAGCATCGAACCTACCCCGTCGAATTAATAGTGCCAAATCTCGGCCCAGCATTGACAGCCGACTTTCGGCTACCGATGCTGGCCCAACGTTGGCAACTTCACTGTGCTAGAATCGAGCCAGCATTGGTAGCCGATACTGGCTATCACAAATTGCCAAACTTCGGCTGAAAACTGGCCAATGCATCGGGCCAGGCCTGGCAAATTGATCTCATAGGCATTTCTCCCGATCGTGGTCCCAGCGTTGGCCCAATATTGGGCCCGAGTATCGGACCAAGTCTGGCAAAGTGATAATGCCAAATCACGGTCGAGCGATGGAAACATTCGGGACCGAACATCGGTCCAAGCCTAGCAAATTTATTTCAAACAGAATATTGCCGATCGAATAACGACCGTATCGAAAATGATGCAACATAGAGCAAAAATTTACTAAACCTTTTTGGTTGAGGAGGAAATTTCCTACAAAAAAGTCCGGGAGAGCTCTAGTCTAAAAAGTATAACTTAGGCGGGAGCAAGCCTCGAAGAAAGCATCGTAGTTTTGCTGTCTCATACGTGAGCGTTTTCACAGTCTGAGACTGTGACTTTCTTAGATTGATATCTCGCGGCATAAGGTGCAGAAGCAGCGCCGAAATCTTAGTACAGTGGCTAAGGATTCCCTACAGTTACATACTTGCACAGTTCTCTCCGTGTACGAGCCCTCCGATCTCTGGATACTCGGTCCATAGCCAGCGGTGACGTTCGAATCCCCAGGGAAACCCAGCAGTTAAGTTCCGGCCGTAGCCGCTAGGAACGCGTCGCCGAACCGCATATGAAGTAGCGTCCGCGTTCTTTGAAGTGTGGGCACCGACGCGGCAACTCTGGCCGGAGGGCGATCTCGCCACTTTTGCCTTTTTTGGTGTCGGGAGGACTTTCTCTCCGACTAAGAACTAACTCGTCGTGATAAACGACGAATTAGAAATTAATATTTTTATTTACAGGAATACGATGGAACTAGTACGATGTTTTACGAACTGATTAATCCAACTCGTTGGAGTTCCAAATTTGGCCCCGCCCAGGCGCTTACAACATCAAAAGACTCGTCAATAAGGAGGGATATATGCATATACCCATCGATGTATATACATCTTCCAGGTTTCTTCCAATAACAATAAATTCGTTTCAACCTTTGTTTTTCTTTTTTTATCGTGCTGCTGCTGCGACGTTGCAAAGACAATAATGCCTGTAAAATTTAGCAGCAATAGGCTCTGTGCCATCGCCGACGATCAACGCCGCGTCAATACTGGCTTTGATGCCGGGCCAGTACTGGCTGTCGATGCAGTGACAGTGCTGGCAGCCACTAATGGTCCAATACCGGTTGCCGAGTCTAGGCCGTAGTGTCGTAACAGACTCTGGGCCATTGCCGACAGTCAATGCCGCGCCAATACTGGCTGCCGATGCCGGGCCAGTGCTGTCTTTCGATGCCGTGACAGTGCTGGCAGCCATTACTGGACCAAGACCGGTTGCCGAGTCTAGGCCGTAGTGTCGCACCAAGACTTATGCCAGTGTTGGCCCAATGTCGCAGCCGAGCCTCGGCACCGCCGTTGCCAGGACTGGACCAGGGCTGGGCCGTTACGAATTTCGCACATGGGATTTAGCAAATATGCATAATAAGGCATTTTTTTACACTTAAAATCTAGTATATAAAAAAACTCTGACGTATAGGATAAATTCTGTCCATAGATTCGAATTCAGGAGCCCAAAATCTATAAGAATCGCCTATATTCGCGTTTCAATGTCAATCCGAACAAATTTTGTGTGGTCCTTTGTAATTGTAACAGAAATTTTCATTTAATTTTCACTAAGCGCACTGTGTGTTTTAATTCACTGTATTAGTTGTTTTGCAGTTTAATATGGAAGTCTGAAACTGACTTAATATCCAGAGTGCTTAAAGTTTAGTCTTCAACTAGCTCCCATATTCATTGTATGACTAATTGGTATGTTATTCGTCATGACCTAGTGGAACGATAGTCTATTGAAATAATACGAAGACTATTTTTTCAATAGACGAATGGTACCTAATGTTTACTTTATTTTACACGCTGGTAGACATTTCTCAGTTTAGTAACGTAATTTGGCATCATGCCTTTGTTTAAAGGTTTTCTTATCAATAGCTTTGATATCAGCTATTGGAGAATGTCCTTGTTCTTTTACAGGATAGGAAAGCCGCGAAACAAACTGTGATGCAAACCACGAAATTTATCACCGTACATCATGTAGCTTTTACTACTTGTGAGTACATTTCGCGATATGAATGCCATCTATTGTTCGTATCGCTTAAACGTTGTCCTTTTTTGGTCGTATATACAAGGTTCACTCAAAAAAATGTTAGGTAGTATTCGACAGATGTATGCCTACATTAACTACAAATTAACTTAAATTGACCATACGTTTGGGTACTTCAAGCTTATCTCAGTTTGATACAGCCTTATGATTTTTCTTGTAATTACTACAATGATACATGGAGTTACCAGTGAAGTTACCAATTCACCTCGAAGCTTATTTAAAAACTGTAACTTCCTTCGAGAGTACACAAAATTGTTGAATTGCAAGCTGCAGTTACAAACAAAAATTGAAACAATAGGTATTCCGGATGCAGAAGTTTGGCAGCGACATTCTGAGGAAGCGAATTGGCGGAAACGAAAATAGACTTTCGATCTTTCGAGTGACCGACAGTGACTTTCGAGATCAGCACTCGACTCGGTCATTGTTGTCGGAATCCAAGTGGAAAGTTCGTCCTTGCCGGACACAATGAAATTTCCTTCATTTCACTGCTTTATCGTCGGGATCACCTAGCACGCGTGCCAGAGGGAAACAGGAGATTTCAACTGCATTTTCGTCCAGGAAGTCTATCTGTAGTGCATGCAGTTCTATCCCCCATGTCCCGTATATCCAGCCGTGAGATCAACGGCGTTAAATGACGCAACTCCTTGTGCCGCGCGTATAAGCACATTAACGTTATACGATCTAGGTATATCGCAACTGATCACGAGACTGCAAGTGCCGTTCGCGATTTTTATCGATCACCCGTTTCGTGCTCGATCACTGAATTGCTATTTAGAAATGCATGTGTTTTTTGCGTTTACTTTATGAAGACCGAGATTCATTAAGACGTTGCGTCGCTAATGGATGCCTGCACAAGCATTAAGAAACGTCATCAAAGTACAATAATTACGAACAACTTGGAGAAAGAATGTTTGAATAATGCGAAAATTAATTAGAGACACGAACTATTAAAGCTACTATTTATGTATATTTTTATTTTTATTTTCGCAATTTTTCTGTATGCAGATGAATTTTTGTACATTACCTTACCAAACAAAATGTATTTCACTATTTATTGTATGCACACTGCAATAGAAAGTGGAATTTATTTTTATGTTCTCATTGTGATGAAATAGACTTGTTACTCAATCAAATAAATAATGTTTTCCAAATGTTCTGGCAAAGTGAAGTCTATAATCAACAACTCAATCAAACACAAAATAGAGTAATAGTTTTTTATTAATTCATCGACGGAATTCTTAGTCGAATTTAAAACGATCATAACCGGAATTATGATTCTTCTGAATGAAGGGCTTGCTAGTTAATACAAGAAAACGCAGCTTGTACTCTTGACGTAACTGGACAGTTTAGTTTTTACTATTAACATAGCTAAATATAAGTAAATATATATGTAACAAGACGATAAAACGATGTCAGGATTGATCATTAAGTAATTAATGGCAATTTTTATATAAAAATTTGGTATAGAATATTACGGTTGCGTTACTGCACTAGCAGTAAAAAGATCTTGAGATATTTTCTGTTTCAACACATTCATCTTCCTAGCTTAACAGTTTTACTCCGTATTTGAAATATAAAAAAGGTGCATGGTCGAAATATACTCGAGTAATGAAGAAGTTTTCCCCATTTGAAATAATTATAATACCTGCGTGTAACATTTTCATTGCTGGCGAATTTTCAAGGAAAAATTTTTCAGTGCAGCCGGAATAGTCCTATGCAATTTCTTTATCTAAATTTCACCGAGTATCGTATCTACTTTAAAGTAGTTAAAACCACTAAGAATGTATTTAGCTGAATGAAACTCAGAGTCTCCAATAATTCCGTCAGTTTAATTGCATATTTCAATAATTTCAATTATCATTTATTAATTTAAATGAAAATTGTAAAATTAACAATATGGATATAAAACTGTAGTAATCAGGTATAATTTTTCATTTAAAAAGTGGAATTTCATTAGAAAGCTGGTCAAATTTGTTATTGGTACTTTTTTGATAGGTCAATTTACTTTAGAGTTAGAAAAAGTGTCGCTACGACATAAAAAAAAGTCTAATTTCAATTAGTTGTCATGATATATATTTTGATAGTAAACAATAAAAACCACTGCAATATTTTAAATGTTACCAAAGAAATGAATTCTTTGATTTATGATATTATTTGGTTCATTCGCATGAGTAAATATGCAGTGATGACCCCAGATGGATGAAAATTAAAAAGCGTTATTAATTTAAATATTGACTTAAGTGTAATTAAAATTTAAAAGGTTAAAGGAATCAAAATTGATTGTATCAAAAGAGCAAATATACTTAAATACCATGCAGAATAAGAAATTGAAAGTCAATATAAACTTATCAATAATCAATGAATTTAGTCAATTTTAATTTAATAAAAAATATAAATATAATTGTATAAAAATATAAATAAAGTGTTTCGATTGATTTTTATTAATCTTATAATCGTATTTCTTATATTTTTCTGTTCTTACTTATTACTTAAACTAATAGCAAATTTTACATGCGAATTGAAAAGATCTGAATCTTAAATTAACTATAATGAATTAACATGCCATTTTTCTCCATTTTCTTGTTGCTAAATAGGTTTCAAGGATATTTAATTTATAAATAAAAGCTTTTTACATTTGCAAATTAATTACATTTGCACTCGTCATGACTATTGAATTTTTGTATACTTATTAACACAATTTCTATTATTGCATACATTAATACAAATAAATAAAATCGTATCATATGTACGTTTGCAGGAGATAAGCAGCATAGCAACAGGTGCTGGCGATATACACTTGTCTATGCAACATATATCAATGTCACATCCGGTTGTCCTTCCCCTGCACTTTCTTCCACCCGGTCCTTTTTTTCATCTACCCAGACTTTCCTAACGTAATGGATGCTAGTCATAATAAAATCCGTCAACAAGATACCTTATACTATTTCTCTCTCGTATTACAGATCATTGATTTGTTGAGTCTATCAAGAACGCCTTAACATCGAAAATTATTTGCAGTCCTGAAATAAAAATGACATATATTATTTCCTAACGAATTTATTAATAAATTATATATGTTATAATTAATTTGGAGTATATAATAATATTGCAGTGAATGTTTATATTTTGCTTTTTAAAGTATTATTTAACAAACTTTGTTTGTGTTTGCTGTGTTAATTATGAATTGTGTTTTACCGGAATATTTATTGACATTACTTGGAGTTGGACTAGCCACCTAGGAAATATTAGCTTGTCTAGATCGTGAATATAAGTTTCAGAATGCAGATTCTACTAAACAATTTAGTTAACATCAGCAGTAATACAATTTAATTTTGCTACTAGTACATTTCTATGGTTGTATACATTCATTTTATGAGCCTTCGCTAGCGATAAACTTAGGCGACATATTACTCGTGTAGTTGACTTAAATTCGAATGTCTACTAAAATTAATATCTACTAAATTAAAATTAATTAATTTATTAAATTTGCTAATTATTTATGCCTTAATACTTACTGATTTCTTAATTGTTTATAACATGAATATCCTTGAAAATACCTAACTAATCATTAAAATTCAGCAACAATGTTGTTAGGAATCGCTCATTTAGGATAACAGTGCACAGTTTTGCCGAACTATGTCCTCTTTACACCCGATTACGAAGCGCTTATGGGACCTTCAACTTGGCTCGATGTCTCGAAGTCTGATAAATACATATTATTTATAAGTTAAAAGTATACTCATTTAATCTTCCAGCTTCTGAGATAATACGTCTAGTTTCACCTCAACGTCAGGTAATAAAATAAAGTAGGCATTACTTATCATAGGTTCGCATTATGAGCGATTTTTGCATTTTTAGCTAAAACATAAACACGCAATGTTTAGCGGATGTGACTTGAGTAATCTTATAGTCACGAATACAATTAAGAAACATATTTTCTCCTATACTTATAGCCTAAGGAAAGACAATCATAAAATAAGAGCTTGTGCTTAATAGGCAGGCAATTTCAATCAATCACAATTTAAACTACATAATTGACGATCATAAATGAAATAATTTAAGGGTTTTCCTTAACTTATTACTCACCATCTGACAAATTAGCAAAGTTAACCTGTTTTTAAGAATGCCATTGCGTAACTTAGAACTGTGAAAACAATTTCATATTGTGAAAAAAATATCATAGCCATTAATTTCAAGCTCAGATTTTTGCACTTCACCTAATTATCTGAAATATTCAGACAAGAGGACGTGTCAATACAAATAAACATGTAGTTTTCTTATCGAATTTTGTAAAATTTAATTATATTTATATGTACACAGAGAGAAAGGACATAGTTAACGGAACCTTTTTGTAATAGTAAAACTCGTAACTCCAAAAAGTTGTTGCATTAACTAGTTCCATGGTAAACGGTACAATAAAATTGTTGCATTTACTATTTTTCGATTGTTTAATCGTTCGTACATAATCTCAAATATCAACTCTAACCTTACCATATAGATAATTCTACTACTTACAGAGGTTAAAATCAATTCTACTATTTTTTCGTGGTTACATTAACACTTTTTTTCTCTGTGTGTATATACGATGCAGATTTTACTTAGAATTTATTTGTATTTTATTATAAATATTATTTTAAAATTATTAAAAATTAATGCTTAACATGATTCGATTAATTACGTAGGAGTTAGACTGAACTTTTCGCGATAAAGTATTAACCGCTTGTCCGTGAGAAGTTCGCGTTGGACGTAAAAGTTGCAATCATGGATACAAAGTGGTACTACCGATTATATCTAACCACGCTTAACTAATCTACTTAATTCTGGTCGTAATCTTTATTGACCCTTTAAGTTAGAGATCCGTTATTATTTAACATTTACGGTCTTTCGAAACTGAATCTACAAATCGACAAAATTGAGAATAAAATTAGGTGAAACATTTTGGTTTTATTATAAAAATCTTATGAAATTTAACTGCATTGATATTCTTGAGCTGTAGAAAATGTTTTATAATTCTCCTATTACAATCGTGAATAGATAAGGATATAAAGAGGAAAGTGAATACTTACTTTCTAATGCGGAATGAAATGACATATTACGCTTTAATTTAAGTTTCGATAATATATTATGTTACATTTATAATACATTATGTTACTTGTAAGTATACCTATCATTGATGGTAATTCATTGTATAATATTCATTGTTTCTTCGGAGTAATAAAAAATCATTTGTTTCATTGAAAATGTCTATTTATAATAACATAACTTAAACGCATGTTTTTACTAAAACGGATTGCTATTATTATTTGAAGACATATTGAGATTATTGCTATTGTCATTTCCGGTTTGTAGACGAGTTGATTCTAGCATTGCTTTCTCGTCATTTCACAAACATTGTATTTTACTTCATCGCAGTTTGTAGACTCTCTGAAAGTAAAATCTTCTTCCTGAAATTAAATGTTGTGCGCCCATGAAAAAGGTGTATTCGGCAATTATACTTTCTAACTTCGTTCATAATTCATGAGATATTCCAGTTTAACATTGGATAATATGCAAAACTACATAAATTATAACAGAATTATGTTTTGACGTTCTGTCATTTTCTTTATATATTAAATATGGAAAATAAGTAGGTATGCAATTGCAAGTTCTTGCATTCCTTGGTAATGAATGATAATTGTATTAATGTAATAAAATTAATATTCATACCTATTTATAAAATGCTATGGCAAGGATTTTCTTACAAAAACGACCTTTATACTTTATCTTCTGGAGCTTCGCTGTGTCCGAATAAATGATCAGATCCAAAATCAAATGTTCCGGGCAGTTAAACTCGGAAATTGTTCTATTCATAACCCCTCGAGATGTTCCTCTTGAAATCGATTTAATCTACAATGCCATTAAACTGTATTTTTTAAAAATAATATGTAGAAATTAAATAAATATGATTATATCATTTAGTTTTATTCTTGGTTTTTAACTTTAATTTTGCTTATAGTTTTCAAATAATCTTTGTTATTCTTGGTATAAATTTTCGCTGTGCAAAAAAAAAAATGATGCGATATGAAGCTTTTCAATATCATCTGGTTTTTATAGAAAAAGCATAATTGTTCTTTTTTGAGATGTAGTTTTGTTTTAAAAATAATAATTAAATTCTTAGTATAAAATAATTTTGTCATTATCCACAATAATCAAATTTTCATTTAATGAATGTATAAGATAATAAAAAAAATGATAGTTACTTAAAATTATCTTTTCTTTAACGAAATAATTATTAAATTACTCAAAAATACTGTCGAAACTTTTATATTACTTCACAAAATACAATATTACATTGTCAATTGATTTCATGAATTTTTTATTTTAGTTTTTATAAAATTGTGAAGGTAAAAATATAAATATTCTCCTTTTTGGAACCCATGTCAAAGAAAGACATAAAACCCGTATATTCATAAAGTCTCAAAGAGTTCGAAAGTGTTTTACCAGTATCGGATGAAAACTGTGGATAAGATATTTTACAATTACTTCCGAGCACCAGAAACAAGTGAAATTGTATAACGCGCGTAAATCTCGAGGGATATAAAACGTTTAGATTTTTGCGGATAATGAACCCAAATGGACGGTGCCTATTACGAAATTTAATGACGTGTAGGTATAAATATGTATCCTATATGGGTGTGGATATACGATTTTCTCGGAGTTACGGAAGACTGTTTTTACTATAGGGTTAACCTTGCATGAAACTACTCCCATACTTAAGCCTTGATCATATTGTTGCACCGTAAGCCGCGAAAGTTTAGCTATTAACAATATCGTTTTATTTCAAAATCATTGAATACTCAAATTGATGTTCATTATTACGAATCGCTACAATGAAAAATAGTGAATTAGAACTTTTGATGTATTAAAACTTGTTTGGTAACGAAAGGATCATCTATATTTATTTAGAAGTATTACAAAAATGAGATAATTTCAGATTAAGTAACAAACAGCTAAGATTAAATTACCTTTAATGGGATAAAATTACAATCTCATAAAAATTTTGTATACTGATAGATCCAACGGAATAATAAGATAAGCGGAGTATTCTATTAAAGAAATTGAAAATTACTAAAACAATACATTATGAAATTCAGGAAACTTGAATAATCAATTATTTATTTATTGCCAGAATAAATTAGAATATTAATGTATGAGGAGATTTAAATCTTTTAACATTAACAAATAGTTGATAGTGCACCAGTAAATCATTGGTTAATATCAGACTTTCCCTACTTACTTGTCATAAGTGTAAATACCGAAGAAAATTAATTAGGATGACGATAATAATAACTGTCTGTTGTTCTATTTTTGGCACGTCAAAAGCGAGGCTTGAGAACAGCTATATATATTGGGGTCTTGTCTCTACAAAATAGAATAATGTTTATAAATCCAAAGTTTATAGATTTGCATTACTAGCTGTTATCGCGAACCGCGAAATTCTATAATAACAGTAGAAGCAAAATTCGCTGACGCATAAATTATTCTGAAAGTTACATTTCTCTTACGTTTTATCCTTTCTAACTCGGTAATCGATAATTAATTTTTTATCACCTTTTACGCATTCTTACATAAATCTATTGAAACCGGATATATGATTACCCGTGCGATTTAATGAACATTTAGTAAAATAGAGTCTTTAAAACAGCCCATAAAGCACCTAATAAACTTGCTCTCACTTGATTATAATGTAATGTGCGTAGGTTTCGATCAAATACTAAATGACGCTTTTTATTGTACAGTTCCTATTGCAACAATCTAATTGGTTATGTCCTTATGTTGCGGCCTTCTTTTACAAATTTGTCTATTATCAATTAAAATGGTCTCGATATCTGTATTTTGACAATATTTTTCAAAATTACTATGTGAAGCATCAACAGCAAACCATCGTAATCGTTTACTTAGTAGTAATTCA
This sequence comes from Trichopria drosophilae, assembly GCA_030407085.1. Classification (NCBI taxonomy): domain Eukaryota; kingdom Metazoa; phylum Arthropoda; class Insecta; order Hymenoptera; family Diapriidae; genus Trichopria; species Trichopria drosophilae. The sequence continues at coordinate 167,828,477 of CM059583.1, forward strand.
CTAATATTATATAGTTACAAGTAATTTATTTGTTACAAAAAGTTAGTCTTAAATATTCATGTACAAAATATGTAATTTATTACACGATGGATGTATAGAATTAGACTGGTTTAAGTAGGGCGGTTAACACAAAATGACCACAATAACAGAAGTTTTCTTTTTAATAAAATGTTTATACTTGAAAGTATTTCAGGTTTTATGATCAACATTAGTAAGCGAGTTTACATTTTTTTTGTTTTTTTCCGCATTGAGAGAACCCGTATAGGGTATTGAGAGGAACAGCTAAACCTTGTAGGGTTCTTCTTTGGATGCACGTTGACAGCAAATTCAATTATTCAGTCAATTCGTTATAAGAAATACTAAATGCTCAAGAACTGAGCCTCGTAATTAGCATCTAGTTTACTCTCTAAACTTGAATTAATAAAAAGCGACTTATCTATAGCGAAAAGTGGGTTACCATCAATTAGCAAATTTTAGTGACAAATAGTACGAAAATACTAATTCATTATTTGAATTAATCTACAAGTAGATGTTGACTTTTTAGTTTAGTAGTTTGTAGAATTAGTAATAAATTAGTAGGTTTTAACTTTTTATTAGCAAAAATGATTACTAATTCATTTGGTGACTCACTTTTCATTATCTTATTGGTAGTTTTTAACTAATTCAGATTTAGACTGTATATAAATAAACTGTCAGTAACGCATATTTTTTTCATAACTAATAAAGTTTCTTAAACATTGTCTGCTAACTTTGTGGAACAATCATTTTGGGTTTTAAACCGCAAATTCGTAAACACTGCACTAGAAAACTTGTTAATATTCAGCTTCCAGCATTTTTTCTGAAATAATTCACTGTTGATCAAATGAAACCTTTTGGGCGCATAGACAAATCTTAATGTTACTTGACAATAAAGATAAACATTCATAGATCCAATATTTAAATAATGATTTCCATTAAAGCCATTCTGAATATGCCATTTACAATTTAGAGATTATATGTGTTGGATTTCTTCGTATCAAACATTAATTTTCTTTGAAATGAAAGTTAAATTCTTTAAATGTTTCGTCCTGCTACACATATTAAGACATTAATTGGTCCTACCAAAACATAAACCTGAAATTTTTAAAAGTGCACACTTCAAAACCTTCGAGAAAAGTGGCATTTAATACTGTTTATGTACCTATACATTAAATTTCTTGGAGTGGGAAATCACTTTTTAAAGACTGAAAATTGAACCATTCTAGATAAAGACTGTTATTTTACTAAATTCATTTAGTTTTCACAGTATAAGGAGTGAGTTTTGGATTACCTCCTGTATGGTTTCAACCAAAGAGGTAATTTTAAACCTGTAGAATAAAATAGCGTTGATGATGTCTCACGGCAAATATTTTTCTTACACTTTGAGCGCAAAATGCTATTTTGTTCCATATATCGCGGGAGTAAAATAGCGCATGCTCTGTCTAGGGAGCAAAATGAATTTAGCCAAGAGCAAAATAAGTTTCTCATTCTCTGGGTGCACAATGCTATTTTGCTTCCTATGTCGTAGGAGCAAAATAGCGCATTATCTCCCTAGGGAGCAAAATGCATTTAGCCGGGAGCAAAATAAGTTTCTCTCACTCTATTCCTAATATACTATTTTGCTCCCTATATCGCTATCTCCCTGTCTCGTATGAGAAAATAATATGTGCAACAAAGGAGAACAGGTGTTTGCAGACTCATCCGAATTGCCGACCTCGCTTCGTTTGGGTGTCAAACTCACCCTCGTTGGCAAACACTTATTTTGCTCCCTAGTTGCACAATCTACTATTCTCGCACTCTGAGCCTAAAATACTATTCTTACTCCCTACACCGAGGGAGCAAAATACCACGCTATCGTATGAGAAAATAGAATCATTAGAATTGTCGACCTCGCTTCGTTTGGGCGTCAAACTCGCCCTCGTCAGCAAACACCTATTTTGCTCCCTAGTTGCACAATGTGCTATTCTCACACTCTGAGCCTAAAATAGTATTCATACTCTCTACACCGAGGGAGCAAAATACCACGCTATCGTATGAGAAAATAGAATCATTAGAATTGTCAACCTCGCTTCGGTCAGGCGTCAAACTCGCCCTCGTCAGTAAACACCTATTTTGCTCCCTAGTTGCACAATGTACTATTCTAAAGTCATTTTTAGTGGAGTTATGAGCGTTTACTGGCTAAATCGTAAATCTGAACAAAAATGTCAAAGGCCCTCAAACTTTCGAAGACATGACTTTTTTACAGCGTTTAACTGTTTATGTCTAAAATTAACATATGCATTAAAAGCATTGTCTAAAATAAAAATCTTAAACATCAGAATATTGTCTTTAGTATTCTTAAACAATCCCGTAATTGAAGAATCATGGGTATGTCGTATTGGCATTACGACCAGTTACGAAAGTCTCTCGCTACGATTATCGTATGCTGCGTGTGGGGAAGTACGTCTGCGTAGTCGTAGTGCGTGCGTATCGATGTCCAGCACCGAAGAATTACGGTCCTAAGATCGCGCCGTTAGTTACGTAGCTAACTTCCGTTTTCACCGCATAAAACCGCGACGCGTCGGATCCTTCCACTTTTATTACGACACGTCAGTCACCGTCCATTACCGACGAAACAACAAAAAAAATATGACGGGATATTCGATTTCGCGATTTTCTATTTCGCTTCGATTTGCCGAACTATGTCCTCTTTACACCCGACTACGAAGCGCTTATGGGACTTTCGACTTGGCTCGATGTCAATTATTTCTAATATGCTATTAACTCCGCAGTAAACCGGTGTGCTCGAAGCACCTTCTGATTCTATTTAAATAATTAAGTTGATTTAAAATATCGCTTTTAAATGATAGGTTACTGTCAACTTCCGACTTCCAATACGGAAGAAAATCCAGTAACTTTGATGAATAGTTGGTTAATTAATTTAATTGATACTTTAGTTATTGTTCAAGAAATGTAGTGCAATCGATTAACTAATTACATATTCTTATATAATATAATCATATGTGTATATATATATTATTCTGTGTGTATTTTTATATCTGAATTATTTAAGCACTATTAATATAAATTGAAATTTTAGCCCCTGAAATGAATCAGTTTTTAACTTACAGTAAAGCGTACTTTTATTTATTTGAACCCCTTCACTGGAATATTTAGCTGTGAAATCGAGGTTACATGTATCATACTTTGCGTAGATACCACGTTTATTATCGCCTTTAACTCTAATTTATAATCTTCGAATGATCGCAGTATTGTTTTACATATAGACGGTCTGCCTTCGTTTATTAATTATCGCGCTGTCAATGGCATAAACATTGCCCATTTGTTCAACTAATAATTAACCAATTTTTCTCTTTGATTGGAGCTTAAAGGACTCTAGAACTGAACATGGTTTAAACCTTCACATAGAAAAAAAAAGTTTTAAAATTGTTACATCTCAAACTAAGCACTGTAAAAGGCTTAATTTCAGTCTAGAATTGAGCTCATTTTCTTAAATTAAATCAATATTTGCGCTTAAAGTCTTACTTTCAGTCAGCAAAGTTTAATTTTAGTCGAGATTTAGGCTTAAAGAAGCCTAATAACGAATACGTCTATATAAAAAAGTTCGATTTACTATTTACACATGCTGTATGAACTACTTGAGTTTTATTTTGCACTAGTAGATAGTACGATACTATATTTCAGTATAAAATTCGACTAACTTAAAAGTACCAGTTTTATATTTCTGCAAATCATTTTACGAAATTCGAACATACTTTCTAATTTTAGCTTTGCTAAATAATGTCAACTTTGAGAGATAATAAAACTCGATATAAAGTAACCAAGAACTGAACCTATTTTCTACAGGTTTATCGAATTCGGTTTTCGTTCTTTTTACGATTCGGTAATTTGCAGAATTCTCCAGGTAAAATTATGGGATCTGTTTCAATTTTCAAGGACTTATTTTGTTTATCAATTCTTGGGACATATTGTAATATTTTTTATTTTATCGGTGTATTGCTACATTTTGGTGTACGGTATTCATACGAGAAAGTAAGTTTCACTGTAATAAATTTAGGTAATTTTTTATTTTTATAAATTACATAGTACTTTTTAACTCATTAAAAGTTTGAAGAGTATAATAATGTTATGATAAAAATAAGCGTAAGACATCAGTTTTAAGTGATCCGGGATAATCTAATAAATTAATAGAGACAATTGAATTTCGTAAAAGCATTTTATGAAACACACCTGAATCGAGTAATGAATTATTATTTTTTTTATATTGTATTAATAAACGGTATTAACAGTTAGAAGTTGAAAGTTGCTTGTTGGAAGGGTTTACAAAAAAACAATTTTAGTCGTGTTACATTACTAGTTATTAAAGGATTATCTTATTCAGTATACATATTTCCCATAACAAACATGGGAAATGGAAGGAAAAAGCTGTTTGTATTTATATAAGACTCTTAAATTCCACATATGATTCCTGTTTTTAATTTATTATATTAATTTGTTTATTGACAAAGCACATTTCTACGATAAATAAGAATACAACAGCCAAACCATTTGGAGTTCGGAGCCCCATAATAAATATAATCAGGACGGAAATGCTGTAGGGATCTTAGATAACATATAGTCTTCATTTTTTTTTAAATTGAGAAATCTGAAGTTGAGAAACGTCCAATTACATGAATAATTTTGATAATAAACTTCAGACTTAATTTTCTCGCTCTCTGATGCCGCATGACACGCAAGCATGTACGTACCAATGTATATACATCAGCAGATGATGTTCGATGATATACGACTCTAAGCCAGACCATCTACTACCATCGCTATATCGGTGTAATTATTACAATCATCAGCATCATCATTATGCAAATTTCTTACGCTTATCAATGAGTATATCTTCTATCAAGAAGATTGAAAATAATCGATTTTGATTACATCGATTTCGCAATATCTGCTCATTTACATTATTCGGTTCAATTTGAGTGTTTTTAACGTAAACATTTAAGTTAATGTAGAAAATTGGGCAATAACAGTTGACGATACACATTGAGTATTATTGCATGTATATTTATCAAAACAGCATGGAGAACCATAAAAATTCAAAATATAATAGATTTCATTGCACTTCTAATTGAACGACAAAGTTCTTAAAAATGCAATATACAAGAAAGTACCCAATTTTACTAATTACTCTGTACAAGTATTTTAACAAATATGGTTGTTACTGAAATTTTATTTAAGTAATATCATTTTGTTGCTTAAAAGAAATGTTTAAAAACACAATTGTCCCCATATAGTATGGCATAAAGGTGGATTTTGTATAACAATATTCTCAAGTCGGAATCAGCTTACAGGATAATGTCAATGGTTCTACTTCGTTAAACATTTCAAAACACGTAAAAAGTATTTTTTTAATTAGCGGTTTATCCAGCTCTATATGTCTCGTAATAATTAAAATAAACTAAAATAAAAAACCATTAACATAATTTTTGTGCTTTCATACAAAAAATTTCAGAATTCGAAATGCAATTAATAACTTTTAGTAAATTGTCGAAAATCGCGTATTTTGTAATCATATGTCTATAATAAACACAAATTTTATATGCTGCGAACTAAGCCGCCGTATAATAACCGAAATGCATAAAAGTGACCTCAGAAACTAATTGATTACCCGCAATAAAGTCGCTACATCACTTGCAACGCAACGCCAATAGACCCATTCATAAAGCATGCATAACTTACGTGTGATTAAATTTCATGGTCACTTTTCATAAATTTCTATTCAACAAGTAAATAGAATAATATATTATGAAATATGTGACTGTGAAATGTACATAATATGAATGCCACCTAATTACTTTATTGTTCATATATGTCTCCATAAAATCAATTAGTTAACTTTTAAATAATAGTATTTCAATGTCGTTGAGATTGCATGAGTAGGTATCACTGCTTGGTAACATACTAGGTACACATAATCATTAATTAAAATTATTAGGCTCTAATATCTGACGTACAAATATCGTTGATAATTGTGTTTGCACGGAACCAGTTCAAGTCAATTATTCCAATAATTCTTAATATTGTAAACTTGGGCGCAGACTACTTGTTCCACAATTTCAAGTATGAAATCTATTAACGAGCTCTCCATTCAGAGCTATTACGAAACTGCATAATAAACGGTTCAAATTTGGTGAGGACAATGATGGAATACAAATTCCTTCCCTATAAATGTAATTGATTATCAAGATAATGAACATTCATTCTTGTAAAATGGCATGAATTCTTATTTTAAAAAATAAAATGTTACAACAGGTATTTTATCCGGAATATGCTTTGTTCTCGTGTTCCATTGAAATTTCGCGTAATCGGTGAATTATATATGTACTGGTCGATATCACTTGAACTGTCTTAGTAATTGGATTAGGAAAATAAATTTCAATCGGATACTTTTTTTCATGAATATAAAAACTTCTATATACTTACAACAATAAACCCTAATATTGAATGTTTAAAGGCTATTTGTTTGATATGGAAAATTACATTTGTCATTAAAATAACTATAATGAGTGGGGGTATATTGACAAATCAAAACTATTTAAAAAAATAAATAACTCTTAATAAATCAGTTACTTTCTAATTACTGCAATACTGATACTGATTCGACATTTACACTTTAAGATATATAAGTTATTAGAATTAGCAAGTGTTAAAATATGCGATATTGATATTTCTTTAACTTTTAATATATCTGAAAACATTCAAAATTATTTAATTCTGTTATATTTTTTATTAACGGCCGCAACATTTTTTACAAATAACAGGATGAAAAGTTATTCGCCATTAGATATTATTTTTTGCAGAAATTATATCACTATGTCGTAGGTAAGAGTGAGTAATAATAAAACACTTGCGTTTCTTTGTGATCACAACCTTTTTTTTAAATATACGAGAAGTTAGAGTTTAATACACAATGAATAACAAATGATTACTGCTATATCTTTGAAAGAACCAATTTTATTCTAATGAGAATATATTTATTCGAATAGAAACTTTCCTAAGAATGTTATACTTTTTTGCTTACACAATTAAACTTATATGTGAGTAGAAATCGTCAGTATTCACTTCAATATCAATAATCAACAATAGACTTCTAGAAATCATGTATTTATTTATTGTGGAGGTAATAAATTACTTTGAAATAATGAATACAGTAAAAATTTACGATTAGTGACATTAATTCGCTGTCAATGGCATTAACGTTGCCCATTTGTTCAACTAAATAATTAACTAATTTTTCTCTTTGATTGGAGCTTAAAGAACTCTGGAACTGAACATGGTTTGAACCTTCACAGAAAAAAAAGTCTTAAAATTGTTACATCTCATACTAAGCACTGAATATATATATATGTATAATTTGTAATGGATTTTTGGCAACCTCGTATTATTTGTTGTTATATTATTTGGAAGAGATGAAGCTCAATTTTTTAAAATGATATTCGATACAAGTACATTCGTTAAGAATATTTAACCGTTTTATTAAAAAAAATATTAGTTATAGCCAGAACTGATATCGTTATTTTAATCGTAATGCACGTCATTTTGTACTTTTGGTATGATATACAAGCTTATTATTATATTACAATTTGTAACAGATAAATCAGTCCACTTAATTCTATGAATTGCGTGTAACAAAAGAAGATTAAAAATAGCATTAAAATCGCGGTCGCACGGTACCTGAGAATGTCTTGAGTGCAAATGTCAAAACCACATCCAAAGACGCTGACTACTCGTGCACTGTAATTACCAATTTCCAGTCTACTTAATAAAAACGACAATTATCCATTTAGTAACGTTTTATATGAAATAGATAATTGAATAATTGCTGAATTTAGCAATGGCACAAGCTAACCGTAGGAGATAATAATTTTAATGGATCCGAAATCTCACTTTGTATAATAATCGATGTGACATAAATAAACGCGTAAACCAGCAACCTTATATGTAACAATTAATTAACTGAAATCGATACGAAGAATTACGGGCATTGTTCGTATCAGAAACCAAAGAGATCTTCGTTAAAAAATCTTTATGCAATACTAAAGAAATTTCGTTCCTATTGTTCCTTTTTAAACCGGAATAAAAGGTATTATTCACAGGAAATTTTTTTACGTTGCCATTGTGGTCGACAAAAGGTGTCTTCGTTGTAGTCACGTTACCGATCTCACTTAAATTTAAATTCTTCTTCCGGATCAAGAGAATAATCGACTTGCACATCCCATTTTATTCTTTCAAATGACTTATTTATATACGAAATTTGCTGATTTTTAAGCTATTTTTTTATTTCGCATTTTCACGACCATAACATATTTCGTTTGTGCAATAAGTGTAGTAAAATTGTCGTTACTGGCAACAAACGATTCAACATAACATAAATCTATGTAAATGTTTGCAATTCACAATTAAAAAATATCTGTTTGTTCAACTATTTATCATTATGTATTATTTTTCCAAACATGATCATGTACTGTGAATAAAGTAAATAATATCTATTTCAAATAAAAAGTAAAATAAAATTTGGTACATTTTACCATCTCCAGACTTCACACTAGCCAAGAAGTTCAATATTCACTACGCTATAACTTGACGAGAACAACTTTTTTGCTAATAGATATGTAGGTTAGAAGATGAGAAAAAGGTAAGAAATAGGGTACTCTAGACTGTACTATAGTTTAATGTTTTTCGGAAAGGGCATACCGTAAAAACAAAACTTATAATTCCTTGACTAAATTTTGGTTAGAATGACTAAGTTTGGAATGATTAGATTCGATTCAAGAACCCAAAGAATATGAAAAATAATTGCTCATAATTTTAAAACGTTCCACAACAGAGCTGTGGTTAAATAGCGATGAAATTTTAACTTCTCTCTTATTTTTTAGCCAAAAATGACCGTCTTTAAAAATGTTATATCTCAATGGAAAATGTCAGTTTTTTATTGCACTTTCTTTGGGAACTTCAGAACATGTTTGAGAAAAAATATTGAGATATTAGATTTTTTCAGATCTTTTCGAAAAGGCAGTAGCGATAAGACTAAAAGAATTTTGTTTTCCCATTAGAATTCAATGATTTGAAAAATTGTTGTTATTTTTGTTTAAACTGAGTTATGGGGTAAGGAACAAAATATGTCGACCTCGCCAAATTAACGACCACACTAATATATATATCAGAGTGGTCGTTATATATATCTAGATATTAGTGTGTGTTTATTAAAAGGTGTATAAAACACGAGTTTTTCAAGTGAATGTTTGGCATCATCCAATGTCTTCAAGAATATAATGGTAGCATAGCGCATCATTTGAGCAGATATAGCACCATTTATAACAATCGTTAAGTTGAAATTCTCTTTTATTGACTACATTTAGGACTCAAATTTAAAAATTACTACGTTAACATTTGAAACTAACTTTCGTACCTTTTGCATCTAGATACATTTAGTCTTATAAAATAAGTAAAATGTAGTATTTATTAGTATGAAATTCTTATTTGCCTGCAGTAATATTTTCTTTTTTTTAATTTTCCGTAAATTGTGCTCTTTTACGTCGGAAATTTTGCTTCGAAAATATTATCTTTGATAAATTGTGTAATAAACAAAATCGCCTTAAAATCTCCACTTTATAAATTATTATAATAATTCTAAAAAAGACAGAATTTTCTGCGCAACAATGTTTTGTATTTTCGTGATACTCTTCATATTTCATTATTAGCGTCGAGACTAAAACCTTGATTAACGCACTATTTACAATTACGATAGACGTGTACTTAGTTGTAAGTAGGTGCAGATTCGAATGGTGCAATATCTTTGTCCGCTCAGCATCCCGCATTACGCCAGCCACTTGCGCACAGGAAAGCGCCGGTTTTGTCTATGTATCTGTACCGGAAATTATGAGATCGATAAATTATAGGTAGTTTGCGACGGACATTCCAAATGTTTTTATTCCCAAGTGACCGTCTAGTTCCCACGACGGACTAGGAGTCATGAAGTGAAAAACGGATATGTTCTATAAAAGAGTATGAACAAAGGTTTATATTTGCTAAGCGTGAATGAGATATTCGTAAGACGAATAAAGTTATGAATGAAGAAACTAGAAAAATGTAGGCGAATGAGTAGGTGAAGTTTTTCTTTGAAATTGAGGTGAAAAACGTAGATGCTGATTGTAGGTGGCGGATTGTGAACCGAATCGTGGCGTAAGGGACTATACCGATTGAACATATATGTATGGATATGTCAAGTTAATTTATTCGGTTCTCAATTTTATTATTGCTTGCGAAAATTCTGATCGTTTGTAGTCGATTTAACCTTTGATAATTAGGTTTTAACTCATTGCAGTATTCATAATTGGATATCAATAATATCATTAATTGAAACTCAAGGTCTGTGGTGATATTAAAGACATTTTTTGGCATCTTTCGTAAGCGTCTTTGTTCAAGCCGGTTATAAGTATCTAACATATTTATAAGATTCGATATTCAGCAAATGGCTGCGATTTCAAGTTTTAGTCATCTAAAATTTAATTTATTAAGAAATAAAAAAATTGTATTATTTCTTGATTATTAGTAAAATAAGTATTCCTCTAATTTGTAACTAATGTTTTTATTCCCCAGTACAATTATTGGACATTTGCACATGAGAAAGTTCCTAACCTAACTTTTACACATAATTGACGTACATACGTCTTTGCTTGCATTCGAATTGACTTAAATCGTATCCTTTGTTGTACGCTATAATCGTGATTCAGTTAATCCAAATTTCCTTTCTTTTTGGAAATGGATCAAAAGGCATGTTTACTTCTAAATTTTAGGACTATTCCTTTTGATTTGCTTGTAAAGCACATGATTAGGCATCACAAAAATGATCCAAAATTTAAAGTGAAGTGTGTTTTAAACGGATGCGGTGCTACGTTTACAAAGTGGAGAACTTTTAAATATCATATTTTACACAACCATCGTTTAGGTATCAATCAATTTGATGATATTAATGATCAACAAAGCAAAGAAGGAAATGCAGGTACATAGACAGATTTCTAGGTTATGTTAAGACCGCGCCGGTCTCTCCGAGCAACTATCGACTTTTGTATCGGGTCATCGATTATAACGACCGGAAAAGCACCTCAAATTTCTGAACGTCTTAAATTTTGAGACGTTTTGGATGAATTAAGTCGCTCTCTAAAACAAGACATTCGTAAACGTCTAAGTGTCTACAAATGAAACGTTTTACCGATATCCGTTTTTGCAGTCTTTCTGTTGAAGTTAAAATGAAACTGAATCAATTTTCTAAATTATATGGTTCCCATACTTGGATTGTTGCTATCATAGAACAAGTAGTACGATATATGTGGGTGACGGGTTCCTGACAAATCATGGTGCATCTGCTGATTCTTTAAGCAGAGCTAGAGCCCGTGCTACCAAATATCGGTTTGATAGTCACATAGTCAGTCTGTTCGACCAAATTACATTTATCACTAATTATGTTGTTACCAAATAGAGCATGTCATGAAATTCATTTATTTTTACTATTGGTAACCATATAAAGATATGCAGAAAACGTCTTTCCAGTTCTAAAAAAAAACTAACATACTAACCGTATACCACGTCGAATTTCGTTTCTACATTTCAAAAATCGTTGGCGAGCGTAATTTTTTAATAGATTTTATATTACTTTTATCATCTGGTATCTGAACTTCGAAAACAAATATTCAATATAGTATGAAAGATTCATTCTAATTAACATTTACCAAACCTAACTTTAATAATTAACCTTGACTTTAAGTAAAGTAGCGTGCTGCCGTTAATTAACCAGTCAAATTGTATTTGAGTTTTCTTAAATGCATTTAAAAAAAATAAATTTTGCTTCTTATGGAAATACAAAACCAATCTATTATATTTTGACGTAAAACCATTCCATGGGGCATATTTAGTTATATACTTTACTTTATCACAAACAATTTATGAAACTACGGTTTATGATTATCTGCGGATTTCATTTTAAAATCGGTTAAGTTGCCAGCAGCAAGGTATTTTTCAGGCCCATTACAACTTTTTATAGATTTCTCAGCCAAATATGCAACTTTATATTTATCAATTCATTTATTTCTTATCGGTTTCGTGTTATGCAACTGCAATCATTTGCCTGAATGTGAAATAGTATTACTAGACGTTAAAATACCATTGGCTCAAATATTTCTTATTATGTAACAGATTAAGAAAATAATTTTTTGGTTTATTTTATTATATATGTATTACGATGGCAAATCTAAAAATAGAGATATTGTAATTCCCTCATTAGCATTAATGTACAATACTACTGAGAAAATTAGTTACGAACTACTCGCGTTTTAAATAAGTGATTTATCCGCATGGTAAATTTTAGTGTATATTTATATTCATAATCACAGTTTTCGACATAGTTATTTTCTACAAATTTTAACCCAGAACACTATGTTTCAACATGAAAATTCCTAACCGACAAGTTGATGATCATGTTACCAGAAGAGGGCTTTCAAAATAATATAATAATTATATGTTTTAAGAGATTGCAAATATAACATCTTCCTTATTTCGACACGTAAATATCGATCCGCATTATTTGTCAGAGCTACTTTTTGTATTCTTACACGGTGTTTGTCAAAACTTTTATTTCTGGCGGATTTTTAAATAATTGTTGCTTTTCAAGTTCTAAATTGTATATAAAATAGTCATGAAAATTGTCGGAGTTTATCATTGTGAATTTTAACTTTAATAATAATTATGAGTTGTTAACTCGTAAAGGTCACTAGAAATCAAAAGATCCCACGCTAATTGCTAGGCCAACTGACTCAACGAATTAGATATCGGGTTTATAGCGCCATCTATAAGTTGTCTGTAAGCAACGTTCTAAATATTTAGTATATATTATTTAGGATTCGACTTTTTTTGCGGCAGTCTGAATGGTCCATTATATTGTTGCGCTTGTTAAATGAATATAATAGCTATAAAATTTCCAGAAATTTGGTTTCCATTATAAAATCATGACTAAATATTTCCAAATTTTGCACTCCAGGTTATGTACGTATGTCAGAATACGTTGGAGTTTCCAGCGGAAAAAGACTATACGCAATAGTTTTGCAATAAATAAATTAAAAAAAATATTTCGTTCCATACGCGTAATTTATTCGAATTGCACGTTATGTGCAATTTCTATATATTTTCAAGTGACATACAAAAGTTGTAACTGAATGGGAATTTCCCAAGAATGTGGGATATACGAACTCAGACGTCTAAATTATAAGTGTAACAGTGATTCTTCGGTGTACTCATTCAACGGATACTGAAATCAAACTGGAATTATACCATTGCCGAAGAGACAAAATAGACGTTACGTAACTTACAATTTTCAAGTCATGCGATACATAGTTCGATAATTATCCACCCACCTTTAATCTCTGGCGAAATTCGGGCACTAACGACAAGTGCTCCCAAGTAACGAGCTAGAGGTTTTCTCAATTTTATTTCCAAATTAAAATACCTACCAGATTAATATATTATACGCATATGGAATATAAATACAGGAGTAAAAATGAATAATTTTATAATGTTGACCTTCTTGATATGCCTACAATCCGGCTCCTAACTCGAACTACGATTTAGTTAGCGTATTTAAATGCAACTCGTGTTTCACTTTCTCGTCTACTGGCTACGACTTAACTTCTGGTAGAATTGATGCACGATGTAGTTGATTGTACGAATCTTGAGAACTTCATTCTCTTCAAAATTACAGTAGATGATGCTATAAGGAACTTACGAAATTGTTTCGTGATAAGGAAGTAGTTTCGTAGAATGTAAGGTACAAACGTGTCAAATATTGCCGTAGGAGGAATAATATTTATGACAAATAATGTAAATAAAACGTTTTTTTCATAATGAGTATCGACTGCGTATTCTACAACAATCACTTATGTTATTTATTTTCTCAAAATTTCTTGGAGATTTATGTATTTCATTGAAGATTTCATCTGGATGTGGTGTCCTAACCTAAAACTGAAAAAAAAAACATTATTTCAGTTTACGCGATCATTTGAGATCTATAAGCATACATTTTCCTTGACATGTTTACTTAAATGTCGTCTTTTTAACTTTGTCATTTTGCAATTTTAAGTGTAAAAACCATGGAAATATTCAAGGTTAGGTTATACTTATAACTCCGTAAGGTAATCACTTTTATTGCCCGTTTTTCAGTACATTTCATTTCATTACAAACTTTGGAACTTTTCTACTTTTAACAGACTAAACAAGTGGCTACTTCTCATTTGTTTCCCGATAATTGTTAATAGCTGACCTCGAATTTGCATTGGAAATTTTTTTTTAAATAAAACCATTAAGTGAATTGTATGTTTATCTCTTTATTATTCTATAACCTATAAATCTATAATAATTTTAAATTTTAAAAATAGCATAAAATAGTTTAAATGTAAAGTGAAATTTATTTTATACTTAGAAAACAATTGAAAGATCGTTATAACCAAAATTATTTAAAATCATTATAATATCACGATTTCACTTACCTTTAAAGGGCATCAGTATGCTTGTTAAGTTTATATACAAACAAAGATTTTGTATCGTAATAAAAATCTCTCGGTTTTTACATGTTTAGTTTCATAAGAAAAAACTCTCTGATATAATTTCATAATTTATTTATTTGTTAATTGTAATGCCACCAAAAAATTCGTATTTTTAAATGTATGAATTAGATTTGTTCAAAATTAAGATATTTTTACGGGTTCAGGTCAAATTTATTAACATTACGGGTTATGCATTTTGATTTTGGTTTATGGCCCCTCTTCTACATTCCTACTACCGAACATACGCAATTTCGTTTCTTTCCGGCGTGTTTTGATTTATTCAAGACAGGGTTCATTTTATAACTTCCTCCGAACTTTCCATTCCTTGAAAGCTTTTTATGACCCAGTTCTAATTTATATTCGAATGTTATAACCTATCATTGATTGATATCCATTCCCTTATTATTGGAATTACGTATTAATGGTTTTTACCAACGTCTAGTTGAACCAATTAATAAATTTGATGCCAGGTTTCGTAAGAGTTTGATAGGTCTATTAAATCGAAAGATATTGATTTTTAATAGATCTTAAATTACTAGACGACTATGAATTCTTGCATGAATGACTTACGTCCAATATTTAGTATAAGATTTGTGTGCAGTATATTTACAAACTGTATTTTTGAAATTATAACGTATATTTACATATTATTCAATAATTTTTCGTCAAAATGTTTCTTTAATGAATCTATCGATGTGTTATATTTTTTTCCTATTATAGTGCGCAAAGTTCGATTTTGCGCACGTATTTGCGTGTGCAAAGTGCCACTTTCCCACACTTTACTGACCTTATAATTTAGCGTGCGGTAAAGAAAATTTGCGTGCGGTAATGAAGTTTTGCGTGCGGTAAAGTAGCGCTATAGGTATACAGACATGTAGAAGAGACCTGTCAAAACTTTCATTTGTTTTACTTTTCAATCGCTGTTCTTCAGTACGGAAAACGATAGGTATCGGTTAATTCTATCTAAAATAGTAATGTAATTGAAAATGTACCCGAAAACGCGAATGCGAATGAATATTTGAATTCATTAAAATTTATATAAAATATTAATAACAATTAACAGTAATAACGATAATAAATAATGTATTACATAGATATTTATACATTTAGTCTATTTATTACAAAAGCATTTACAAATACTGTTTTCGGTCGGGGGGGCTCTGCCCCCCCCCCCGAACCCCCCTTCTCCACCGCCCTTGCAGCGCCACTTTAAATGTTGTATATAGGTGTCGAACTTTGCGGACTTAATAGGAAAAATAGTATACGATACTATTTCAATTAAAAAGCAAACCGTTTTTTACATCTAAATTTATACAAAATTATAATATTGGTATTATTGTTTTAATTCATTAACAGAAGAATAAGAACACTTTTAATTTGTCTTGTAAATAGTCAATATTTGTCATTCGACACCTGTAGTCGTATTACAAACACTTGCCCATCTATAGAAAAAATAATAAAAGAGGAATGTTGCTAAATATTATTTAGAATATTTGATGTAGAAATTGTAGTAGCAGCATCAAAATGGTCAAAATTCAAGTTGTTCACTTTAGTATTCCCTCAATTCACTGTTTTCAACATCGTATTTTAGCCCTATATATATGGAATATCGGGACACATAACAATGAAATAAAAGTTTTATTGATCATTGTCTATATTATTATAATACTTAAAGTTTAAGAGCACATTTGAAGTCACTAAAATATATTTTCATTAGCAAGTAAACACATAATAATTTGCATTCGTGAGCAAAAGTTGTTATGAAATTGATTAAATTATGTCAACGCATTTAATGGACTTCGTGTAGTCATTACGATCAGGAGTTAATTTGTCATATTTGAAGATGTATTTAGTGAAAGGTGTAAGATTTGTTAATTTATCAGAAAATGATCCATGGGTCATTATAACTTTACATATATGTATATAGACATTCAGTTATAATTTATGTGCTGTAAACAGAAATAATCTTCAGAATTTCGAGCTCCCGTGCTAGTCATTGAAAGTCATGTTTCTCATTTACAGGAGATTAATGGAGAAAGGTTCTTCGGTACCGTGGCAGGATGTTCTGGAAGAAGCGACTGGTGAACCGAGACTGGATGGATCGGCGCTACGGGAATATTTCCGCCCCCTCGAAGACTGGCTTCGATCCGAAAATCTTAGAACTGGAGAACTAGTCGGCTGGACCTATGGTATGTAGATATTTATAATTTTTAATAAATAAAATAATAAAATAATAATAGTAATATTATTATAATAAGGTATTTAATGGACAAAAATTGTAATTATGAAATAAGCGAGGCAGAGCCTGAATGTGCCGGTTTTGGGGTTGGATCCAAATAGCACTATTCTTGTACCATTCGCTGCACATGTTCACTATTCAAAAGTTCAGTACACTATTACAAGTTGGAGATAATGATTTGACGTTTTAATATTATCGAATGGTATCTGCTAAAGTTACCAAAAGGTTATGGTAAAAAGATGGTATAGTAAAATTACAGCCCCTACAACGAAGGAAATGTTACAAATAGAAATATGACATTATAAAGAACAAATGAAGGTAATATTGTTATGGGTTTTACTTTATTTTAAATAATTTCTTTTAATATCAAAAATTGTCTATCATATTAATACTGCTAGTAGTAAAAACGGAATCTGATCGATTGCATTTTAGATTTTTAACAAAAAAATCAAGACAATTTTAAAATTAACGCAAAAACAACATGAACTATTTATATGAATCGTATTTCTTAAAAAAAATTAAATAGTTTATTAAAAACATTTAAACACTGTACAATGGCTGTTTTTATATTTTGGAGAAAACGAATGCCGAAATATTTCACTAAAAGGACGAGCTATTATAGACTTTTATGTCCCAATAGTCTTGAATCCGTGACTCACGTGTAATGGAAAATAGTACATTATGTAACAAGGGCGCAATTACAGATATTCAACGAGTACGAAGTTTGTAGCCCGAGCGAAACAATCATACTCGCCAGAGATCGATATTTCGCCCGTGTTCCATATGATATTTTTTTAATACAATGGGAATAGGGCTCGATAATTTGCACCCAAATATTCACTGCAGGGCGCAAAATCGAGTACTCCCGGAGTCTTAAAAAAAATTTTGTTTTATACTCGTATGATTTTATCTTTATAAACAATGAATTTAGTACCGTGATAATGCCGATGAAAAAAATGTTACCTCCCATTTGTGTTTTAAATATTTTTCAAATTTTGTTATGCTAACGTCAAAAAATCATGCGCCTAGTTATAAATTCCGGCAAATGTAGTAGAAAAATGTTTAGAAAAACAATTATGTTGAATATTATTTGCATGTAATTTTTTTTTATTTGTAGTTTATTTTAATTGAGAATTTTTCTATTTTTCTATTGTAATTATTGTATTGTATTTGTGCATGTATGAATGTCTTTATTATGGAATAACTAAAAATCGTGTGGTAAATATGGTATTGTCAATAGAATGTATTACTTTTCAGAAAGTGCATGAATAGACATTCATGTCATGTAAATTCTAACGTGTTGCGTAGAAAAATTAACTGAACTTATCAGCTATATTACGTTAAGGGATAAATGTTACATTGGATTAGGTTTTTAATATTTGAATAATTATTTTATTAAAAATAATTATTTTATTAATTTGATAAGATTTGAAATAGAAAAACAGACTTTTGAAATCTTTCAGTGCCTGGGGAGGGCTAGATCAGTAAATTCTACTCGCAATCTTGATGATAATGATTCCTGAAATTTAGTTCAAATAGGTGAAGAGTTGCTTTTTCGGGGACCGAATGAAAAGAAAGAAGGGTCTCTTGAACACCATTACTATTTTAAAAGCAACTCAAGGACGTGCAGTTAATAATTACAGAAAAGTTAATAAATTTATCACTCGTAATAAATTCCTCTTTATAAACTCCTTAATATTGTTTTTTACTTATTTTCGAAAATTCAAACTTGGATAATTTTTCATTTATTGCAAATGATCCCTTGTAAACACAATATTATCGCACTTATATCCGAATACTGCAATCATTGTTTACATAACACCTCCTAAATGTCACGGTATTCATTAATTTTTTGCAATCACAATTCCATTTTTTCTATAAATTTCTCGAAAATATTTCTTCAGTTTTATTTATTTCTGGACTAATGTATTACAAATTTTATTATTGTATTTTTCATTCTTATAAATAGATATAGATGAAATAATGAGTTTTGATTGTACTCATTATTTTTTTTTTGCTAACGAAGTCGATAAATGTTTGTGCAAATGTAATTGTAAAAGATTCTCACCTAATTCACGAATCCATTCAAGACGGGATGTCAAGAATGAATGATTACAAAATCATTGTCGCAACATTAAACAGAATGAAATTCCGGTAAACACCTCGTTTCCGTAATTGCCTCAAGACGCTCAATTAACGTTGACGGAGACATGAGTCGCTTTTCTTCCCGTGGGGATCGTTTCAGGGTAATCCGTATACGTTCATTGCATTCTTCATAGCACTGCGACCTCTGCCTTATTTGGCATAATCATCGTCTAATTAGTGCGTTAAAAGTTTTTATGGTATGTTATTGGTAAATTGGAAGGTCAAGACTGTGAAATGCACAAAAGTAAACAAAAAAAGATCATTGGGCTCTCATATTTACACTGCATAGGTGTTTTTGAAATTCAATAAAAATATTTATGGAAAAAATATCATAAATTTAAAATAATAAAACACTATTTTAATTATCACTGCATCGAAACATAGGAATAGAGTAATTTCAAAAAAATGTCTAAAGCAAAATTATGTAAAGGTACTGAGCAACGATGAAGTACTTCCATGTTATCATATTTGTATATTGAAAAATTTACTTATTGTCAACCCGACTAATTGTAAATATAAACGGGGAAAAAACTCATTTTACATGTTAAAGGTATATGGAAACTGGACAGTGTAACAAAAAACTGGATAAATATCTACCTATAATTGCTACTCATGTGATACAGTACAGTGTATGAGTAACAATCCTAATTGAAATTCAACAGTCGTTTCAATTTCATTCTTCTTATTACTTTCACTGCAGTATTTTACATTAAAGAACTGCACTACATCTTTCCAAGCTAAGATAAGACTATATTAAAAAAATTATTTTCAAAGTTGCAGTCATGGCCAAAAAGGAATGATCATATCTTTATAAAATGTGCATACAAGATGACAGAATTTGCAATGTGACAATTATATTTCTTTTGAAATGAACAAAATTTTAAAATAGCCGAATCAGAGATTTTAATAGCTTTAAAGTCCTGTTAATTATGTCGATGAAGTGGTTTTCAACATTAATATACATTTATTATCTATGTTTATATACATGTTTATACAAGTTGCATATTATTAATAGACGTTAAATATTTATACAACGAAAAGAAAAATGAAATAAAAACATATTAACTCGAAAAAGTAAAAAAAATTCAACTTAATTGTTTGATAACGTGTATTCGTATCGTTATTTGTGAGACTAAATAAAAGTATGACATATTGCGCAATATATTGATACATACGTACCAAAAGCGAAGGAGAAAGAGACAGGAAGGGGACAGGAAGCGAGAAAGCTTACAGAAAGAAAGCGTTTATTATAATATGATACTACGGATATGATATTACCAACAGTTTCCTCGGGGCAAAGTATCAATAGCTGATGATTAGAAAATTGTTAAAAGTAGTTCTTACATCGTAAACCTGGAAAATAAAGGAGTACACGTTGGACTCTGACATTAGTTCGGTCGGATAAAACGAGTAGTTTGGTATTATACGTCTTTGTTTATGACGGCTTTGTTGTATAAGATAAGCAAAAGATGAGAAACCTTTAAACTTTCCTTCCATTTTTAGAAATTACAGAATCGTAATATATTACGTCGTTACGACGTTACATATTAATGGTACGTAACGTGAACACAATAATGATTTAAGTCGTTCAATGAAAATAGTGCGTAAAATATGTACTACCTGATAGTATACTAGATATAGTGATTCAAGAAATACTTCTCGCTAAACCTTTCATTAGTCAAAAGTACTTTTTTGATCATAACATCGACAAGTTCAGATTTGATTCATCATTTTCGATTTCTAATTCTTGACAAGCCTTTCGTAATAGGCAGTTTCAAAAGTCCATTTTCTCTGCTCTGTCCATTTTCAAGTCAAGCACGCTAATGTGCAAAATTATATGAAACGAATCGGCAATTCTCGTTAATACTGTGTTTTCATTGTACTGAATTTGAAAATGTTATAGATACTAAAGACATCTCATGTTAGAATCATTACTAAATATTCGTTTCAATACCATAAATACAATAACGTTCAATTTATATAATTATGTCTAAATTAATAATGTGCACTTTTAAGAATATGGAGACGCCTGAATATCGTGACTTTATGTTTATGTTCAAAATTGACGTTTCAACTACTTTAATCGTAAATTGACTCAAACGGAAATTTATGAAAAACATTGTACTGTATTCTTGGATATACAATTTTCCTCCTTAAAAATTCAAACCTCTATCTTCAAACTGGTTACTACTGCTTATATTTTTAATAAATAGTATAAAATACTAATTCAGAATAATAGAGAGATTTTTACATTTTTCATGCAACATTTAGTGCATTTTTTCTTGGAGGACAAAGTGACAATATCACGTTTTTTTATAGTAATACAGTTGGAGTTCCGTTGTAATGTTCAAACAGATGAAGCATGTTTATATTGCATTCCAAACTGTCGAGAGTAAATACCCGAATTCAAATAATTGACTGAAACGAGTTACACCCAAAATGCCCATAGCGACAAATAACAAATTGAATCAAGAAGCACAAGAAAGCAAGAAGCCCATTAGGGGAGTTTCATCTTAAAACTGTAAATATATCTTTGGAAGCCAAAATTACATTCAGAAACAGAAATTCTTGATTATCTCTCAGAATTGCACAAATTAAAGATATAAGGCGTATAAGACATATTTCATGCATTTCGAAGAACAGATTTCGATGTTATTTCGAAAAAAACAAACTATCAATGAAGTAATTGTCAAAAAAAACACAATAAAAATTAAAGAGCAACAACTGCAAATGAGACCACTCGTAACGCGAAGCAAACGAATGATAATATGCTTTGTTTTGTAAAAATTATATAATTAAATAATTAAAACTATAGGGAAAATCAACACGCAAAAAAGAATTAGCAATTTGAGATCAGAGGAGAGAAATGAGTATTTTCAATACCAATAGACAAAACAGATATAAACGTTGAATCTCATAATTAGACCTAAATCGGCAGGAGTTGAATCCATAAATCATTTCAGAGCCAAGCATTACAACTTGGCGACATAAATGACAAGAATCAATCTGATTGCTTATCCAAGATTCACTTGCGGAGATATGTACCAAGATTTGGACCATATTCTGTGGCAGTGTCCTTCATACTGAAAGAGTAAGATTCTTAAGAGCTAATCAAAAGAAAAACGTTCGAACCGTTGATAGCGAGATAATTAATACACGAAGATAGACCATCTCTTTGTAAAATTAGGCTAAGATTTTCAAGGCCTGTACATTAAAAATATACAATTAGTTCAGCAAACATAAACCTTAATACATACACAATCCTAATACCTATATGTAACTTCAATTATTGTATTGTATAGCTAAGTATTCCTGCGAAGGGATTCAAATAGCTTAATAACAAAAACACATAATTAAAGTCGCATTTATGGTTTCTGAATTAGAAGAAATAAAGCACCAAACATTTTCAGAGTATACCTATTTCCGAATGCACTGATATCATCTTGAATCATTTACAAGCGATTTCACGAATAATGAAAATTTGTAATAACTCTTGCTAAGGTAAAGAGCGAAAAATAATTATTACACCTATTAGATTACAATTACACTTAACAATAAGGATAATAAAAATATAAAATCCCAAAAGATCAGTATTTTTCATTCATACAATAATATTGATTTGTATAAAAATAAATGCTTTTGCAAAATACACGTGTAAAATAGTCTCATATAAAAAAGTGTAATATGCATGAGACAAGCCATTATACGTGATCGAAAACATACTTTTTGTTGTTGATAAAGTTATGCAATAATTCTTTGCCACAAGACATAAGCGATATTGAACAATGGGAATACTAATTTAAAATTAAAATTCTACGTGTTTTCATATGAGTTACACATACATATATTATCAAGATTTCAAAACGTCAAATACTTTCTTCGCAGTGACTATAGTCCGGAGTCTAATTTATCTCGTCGGTTTATATATCTTTTGATTGATTGACTTGTACACGTCTATGCTAAAAATTTGTTAACTGTCTCATTTATCTATGATTACAGTGTGAACGACGTTATATTCGCCTTTGTGGAAATTACTTATTTACATACAAAAATGTCCAAGATACATAACAATAGATAACAAGACTTTCTATACGTCAAGTTATTGAGACTTACGTACTTATCAATATACGTAATGTATATAATTATTGCATTTAGGAAAGTACTGGTAGCATTTCTGATATTGCGAGTATGAATGAATAGTTTCGGCATTAATTATATTTTAGCCATCTTCAGTTGAATACTGAGAGCACGTGACGGATGCATCTAATTTATACACGTCAATAATATTGCAGGTTCTATTGAAATCGTAAGAGTGAAGGAGAAAATAACGGCTGTTTCTAGAGACATAAATATTCCGAAGCAAGATGAATAAGCTAGAGGGAAATAAAAACTTTGCAATTGATCGAAATGAATTCAGGTGATTGCTAAGCCATCAAATAGCGTCTAGATTAATCTTGATGCATAACTCTAGTTACTATTATTCAATAATTTCTTTTACATAACAAGTAGAAGATGAGGCGCGAATGAAGACAGGCATGGATGATTACGAGAAAAGACGATTCAATGGGTCAAATATTTGTTGAATAATCATTTCCGATATTTTGTAATTTTGCAAAATAGCATATGCGTGCTCGTCATGGAATAAAAATTAAAAATGTCAATAAAGCAAAGTATCTGCAAACAGAGAGGAGAGTGATGTATTCATCCTTTTAACGCTGCTGCTGATAGTTGCCGAATGTTTTTAGATCCTTTACAGAGAATTTTTAATTTCCAGAAATACACATTGAAATCATTCTTCACAAACTTTCTTTACTTTTATCTGAAACCTAGAAAGTTTTGCTTCTCAACTTGATGGTCCATTAAATTATCCAATATTAAGTTACTTCACAATATCAAGTTTTCAGTGGAGACATCTCTATAAACAGTAAACATGTTAAGTGTTATATTTAAAAAAATGTAGTTATCGATACGTATAGTATATAAGATACCATACCCTAACCTAATAACGTTATTGGACTCGATAAAAAATATACTTTAAAACAGTTTTAAACAGATCTAATTTAATATACACTTTTAAGGTCACAAAATAGTAATGGAAGAAATCAATAGATTTTCACTATAACATATTTAGTAATTGGCGTTATAGAGCAGCTTTTAGTAGACCCGTGCTCAGCAAGTTGAGGATTATGTTAGAAGTTATTGTTTTGATGAACAAAACATCACTTAGTTATTCATCAATATATAATGCACGAAATTTAATTCGAATCTGACCACCTTATATACATATAACGAATTATATATTTGTTGTGCACTTTTTTATAAATTGAATATAAATAATAGGCACGTTTGAATATACAACAATACGTGGTTTTCAACCATTCATATCTTAAGAAATTATTTATTGTGTCGGGTTCGAATCTTAGTAACGAATTTAGTATAATCAAATAAAGACTTACTTATTTCTTGCATTTTATATATTTAACATATTCAGGGTGTAACTTGCTATTATGTAGGTTTCTTTGCACTACGTAGATTGATATTACTTCGACCCAGACCTTAGGTCTGGACGAAGTATTGAATTTGGTCACTTCGGGCATAAAAATTACCCTATAGTTTTTCATCAAATGTCGACGTTTCAGACCCTAAGGACCCCAATTCAATCTACGCATGTCCGTACGTCCCGTTTTTTTGTCTCGCGATAACTCGCGAACGGATAAGCGTATTGACATAATTTTTTTTTTTAAATACGCGTCTTTGCATAATTTAGATCTGATTAGATTTTGGGGCAGATCCACCTGTCCATTACTATAAAAAATTAGCCCCAATTAAGTTTCTTTGTAGTTTTTTTTTGCATTTATTTTGAAAAATACAAATTTTGTTAAAAAATGTTTCAAACAAGAAAGATAGAGCATAAAATTCTCTACAAAAAAGTTTGTATGCATTTTTTTCCTAAAGTCAACGATAATGCCATAAAAACTGGTTTAAAATGCTTATGCCTATTGTCTGAAAAAGTATTGAATTTGGTCACCTAGGCAAAAAAATTACCCTATAGTTTTGCATCAAATTTCGATGTTTTGACCCGCTACCTCCCCGGGGTAGTCTTTGCCAGCCCCTCGGGCGCGGTGATCACCTACGAGCGCATAAGTTCTTTTACGCCCTTGATACGAAAATAACTATTTCGATATATCTAAAAGATGTCTTATATCTTTTCGACACTTTCAAGATATCTTTGAAGATATGCATATATATATATATATATATATATATATATATATATATATAATATATATAAGATGATAATGATACAGACAGTAATTGGTAAAACACTGTAAACATGTAATATGCATCGAATAGTCTATTACAATACAAGTGCTTGAAGGTGTTTTGCAATTTTTATTTATTAATACTTCGGCTGGCCTGTTGTCGGGGTCGTAGTTTTGAAAATGCTCATTTTAAATTTTCATACATTTAAGAAACACTATATTGTTGTAACATATCTATCGAAGCCACTTGGACCTAAATATGATTGGACCCCCAAATATCAATATAATTTTATAATATAATTGAAAGCTGTTAGTAAACGAACGAGTATTAAGAAATAGCCGACTCACCACTGGGTCGAAGCACCGCGCCAACACTAGTTTAAATTTAAATTACGCGGGACTTCCTTCAAAATACTAAAATATTCAGTATAACAATACACGAGATGTTAGTTTTTCACAAACGTACAAATTTATGAATGTTTTTCAATTCCCATTGAAAATTTTATTTAATAATTTATTAGTATGAAATTATTTGTTCGATTCAGGAAATATAAAATCGCCATTTTACGCGTGCTCTTGAGAACGTTAAATAGTAATTTCAGGACCCTTATATTAGATAGGTATTTCGCTAAGTCGTCATTTGTAAACATTTTTACACCTTTTGAACCGACAAATATTGTTCGCGATTGAAATCAAAATAATAGTAAATCAATAACAAAATAAAAATGGAACAATCAAATCATTCAGCTATACCTTTGCGTCATTAATTTTTTAGTGCAGTAAGATTCCTTTATTTAGTCACATCTAATTGTCCTCTGAGCCACAGGAATACTCGTTCCAATTCGGTTCTAGTAAGGGCGTTTAAGTCTGTAACATGCAGTCCTAAATATTTTGCAAAAGCTATTTCATCGTATTTTTCAACATGAAATAATTTCAAAGTTTTTTGGGGAAAAGTAACAAATGCATATAATTAATTTCAGAAGTCTTTAATTGTATTAAAAAATTGTTAGAAAGAAAGTAATATAGTAACCGAGTAACAAACTCCACCTGACAAACTGCGTATAATTCTGACCATATATATAAATATACGATATTACACGTCATACCTCCCCATTTTTCGAGATGAATGTAAAAGAGTGTGCATTCTGATTTAATTTTCTTTTTCTCGCTTAGTGGCAAGTGCGAGAAGCACAATCAACAACTACATATCAATTTAATCAATCGAAATCCCAATCTGGTTCAAAGAGTACAGGCTAATTTTTTTTTTGAAAAGTGACCAAATTTTACTCTTCATTCAGACCTTACTTCAACCTAAGTAGAATTAATTATAAATAAATTGCAAGATGCCTAATGAATCAGAAAGTTGAAATTGAATCATACCTAAAGATCCCAATTGGATCAGAGCCCATTTTACGATTCTTAAACGGATTAGAGTAACATTAATATAATCACTAAAAGCAAGGTACCACAGTTAAAAGATACGAGTATGTTGATAATAATGATCTACCACTTGAATTAAGAAATATTGTTGCTATAAATATCTTGATGCACAGAATATAAACTTTGCATCGAATCATTCTGAAACAAATCCCTCTGGCAAACAAAGACTGAAAAAAAATAAAGACTTTTGTGGTGTCTCCATTGCTGAGAAAAAATAGGTGATCCAAAATGTAACGCGAAATCTCCCAATAAATTAAATAGCTACCTTCGACAATTTGTAGTAAACACTAAACTGATGAGCATCATTCTATCCGTAATAACTGCATTACATTAGATATAAATGTACTTGTTCTATTGTGGAAAATAGGCGTCACAACTCTTGCAATCGTGTAGAAAAATTATATATTGCGGAGTTACTATTTACGATAATTAGTGAGTGTTTAAACGGTAAGTTTCGTAACTACAACCAAGCACTAGTGTTAAACCACTCGCTTACAATTCAGAGGAAATTTGTCAACATATGTCGAATAAACATACGAATATATGACAAAATTTAAGTTTCAGGTTAGTTGGCAGGTGTATTACTTACAAAATATTAGGAACGACATTTCTTAAGTTATACGTAATAAATGTCAGGACTAAGTTTACTATACTCTACTAAACTGTTATTTCTTGTATAAAAAATGAAACAATTCTCAACTATTTAGAGATTAGTTCAGCTGTCGTAAGCTCTGAATTCCTAAAATGTATATTCAGGTTCATAAATGGTGGTCTCCAAACCTGTTATGTCATGTTAACAATAGCTGGGTATGACATAACCAAATGTAAATTAGATCCTTTCAATAACAGATCTACATTAGAAAATAGCAGATCGTGAATATTTATCCGAGCGAGAAATATTTTATGCAATGTATGATAGGATATATTCGGGAATACTATACTGACCATTCAAGAAATCACTGCGAAACCGACGATTCAGTGTTTTTTGTGTTGCATCAATCGTTTTTTCTGGACTATTTAGAAAATCTTGTTCAAGTCGGTTCTTCTTTTTCAAGAACATCAGTTACACCGGTGTTACAAATGTAATTACCCAACTCTAGCGACCAGCAGGTATAGGAATGAATTTCGAACGCGCCCGTGTTGCGCAATTCAAATCCTTCTCGAAGACCACCGGGAAGGACCGTCCGTTTATCTCTGGTCTAAAACTACTCAGCCATCGTCCCTGATTATGTCATGGGTAATTCGCGCATGAGAAAATCGACGCAAATGATTTCTTTGCGTTGTAAACGTAATTCGCGCTCGTTGCGGATCGCTCAGCCGATAATTAGAAAGGCACGCGGTGCGTCGCCGTTCGATCGTCGTTAGCCCCTGGATCGAGATCTAGGATCGATTAAGGCATCGAAGGGAAAAGTAACTCCAGTCGTTGGCTTGGAGCCGGCTAACGACACAGACCGTATCTTCGGTTTAAAATGCGCGGGTGAAGTTAAAATAACGGAGTGCAATCTTATAAATCGGCCTCTCACGATCTTCTTTCTCATCCTTAGCTCTTCTTACTTGCTCTTCCTTTCTCGCGATGTCTCGTTCTCCCCTCCATCATTGATGTTTCTCTATCAACAATAACCGTCGACTCTCACTTTTAGGGTCTCTTCGTTTCATTATTATAGCAACTTCCAATTGTGATCGTCTTTTTTTCCCCTCTTCTGCAGTTGTTTTCGACATCGTTTTAGCGTTTCCTTAATTTAGCGTCAGAGCAACATCGCGGTGGGAACGCAAGGATCCCAGATAAATATTTATGTGTCTCGGGCAGAATTTATGTCCTGGGAATTTGCACGTCTGTGGAATGAAATGATCTATTGATACATGATTCATAATTCGTTTCTAATATCCACAAACGAATTACAATTGTTTGCTTAGTCAATATGTTACCAATGCCATTTGTGTTCATGATTTACAAAATACCCCCATGTTTTATTTAATATGGAAATAATTCCCAGGTATAGTGAAGGGTTTACGTGAATTTTTTTCTGAATTGTACGATATTGTAACACAAAACTAAACAATTTTACGCGAGGTTCATTTTGATTGTCCGGAAACAAATTCAATCTAACTGTTCCAATTGGTTTGTTACCCGGTTACTATATTACTTTTGCAATTACAATTTTTTAATAAAATTGAAGACTTCTGGAATTAACTAATTTTGTTTAATATTTTTTCGTTTTTTGAATTGCTTTGAATTGCAAAGGAGGTTATTTAATTTTAATATTATAATATTAATAATAGGATATTTCGATTTTTCGCGAAAGAAACGGTTTTCCACTTTCCTCGGCGCGAATAAACAGGATATTTCATTATTTTGATGCGAAAAATAGGCTATTTCATTATTTTGACACGAAGAACAGGATATTTCGAATTTTCTTAGCGACTACTACATTATTATTTTATTGTAAAGCGTAGCATGTGTTATTTATATAATTATTTTTCATATAACTTATATATTGTTAACCATTTTGGTTTTGAAATATTTTTATTAAAAAATAATAGTAATATTTATTAATAAAATATAATACTTATACGATATTTATATATTATATCTTTAAGGATAAAATATTTTTACACGTAATTTTAACGCAATTATAATTACAAATCTGCAATCACTTATATTAGGATCGAAGCAATGCACAAAAATCACATTTTATGGAAAATAAACAATTTTTATATCAATTTAAAATTTCATTATAAAATTAATGGCGCTGTGGTGGGATTAAAAATGGTACGATTAAACCTTTCGCTACCATATTTTGTAGATCTTCCTTTTTACTGTAAGACAAAGGAAGCTTTCCGTGGTATTTCTCGTTGATTTGAAAATTATCATCATCATCGTCTTCATCATTGTCATCGTCATCGACATCGTCATCGTCATCGTCATCGTCATCGTTATCGTCATTGTCATGGTCACGGTCAACGTACTTTATTGCTAATATAAATACGTGATATTATAAATACGTGATTCCAGAAAATTCACATATAAAATTTTTGAATAAAAAAGAAGTTTGAAATTTTCATTATTTTCCTTCAATTTATCAAATTTATAAAAACTATTTAAAAAGTTGGAAATTCTGTTTGGAATTTAGACATAAAATAAACTCAATATTATATATATACTACATGTAACAAATTATTATTATTTGAAGCAAACTATTTAAGAAAAACAAAGTATACAATCTGCATATTCTGAAAATGTGAATTATGCCATTTTAAAACAAATTATCTTCAAATTAGTAAACATACTTTAAGTTTGAATATTTTTTAAACGTTGTTCACTTATTTTACGACTGGGCAAATGTATAACTGGTAAATGTGTATTTTTAATCAAATATTTTTTGTCAACAATTAATGAGACTAATTACTACTTTGGACTCATCCTATTTTGGATATTATTGTGTGAAATTTTAATCATATACATGTAGTTGCATTAAAATTTGAGTTTATACAAGAAAACAGTATTGTTGGCGAATATATTGTTTAGTAATTTTGATTATTATTCTAGATACTAATATATGCACATATATTTAGTTATAATTTATGGAACATCAATTATTAACAATAAATTGAAAATAACGTAAAATTTTCTACCAAATTACGATGCTGAACAAACTGTAGGCCTGCATCTTGTCACTCAGTTTAGCGATTTCATTTTATCAGACAACGATCATATCATGTTTATAAAACCGGTTCTCGTCCGATCACCGAAGTGAAGAAACATTGAGCGCGGTCAGTACTTGGATGGGTGACCGCTTGGGAACACCGCGTATTGTTGTCTTTTTTTTAATATTTTTTTTTTATTTATTTTTTGTTTTTACCGTTAATAAACAACTAAAAGTCTTTATTCGTTTTATTTTATTCATTTATTTGGAAACAAAAATGTTAATGGATAAAAAAATTTGTTTACATATTTTATTCTAGCACCACTGATTTCCACGTAAAAAATTATTAAAGAAATAATTTTTTTTACTTATATACGTGCACATTTTTTTTATTAATTATAACGTTTTTATTAATTACAACATTTTTCAAATTTACTTTTAAAGTAAAGTTGTAAAGTTGACTTTCACGCCTCCTAGGCGTAAAGTAAACCCTAGGGCATAAAGTTACCTTCGTCGGCGATTAAACAATCATGATCATTATAATTATTGTGAAATATGAAATCTCCTGTTTTTCGCGCCGAAGAAATGGGATAAACATTTTCTTCGCGCCGAAATTGAAATGACCTAGGCTTCGTGTCGAAAAATGAAAAATCCTAGTATTCGATGCAAACGTTCACTTATCATAGTTTTCGTGCCTTAACGCCGAATCCTGGTCTTCGTGTCAGATTTGAGATATCCTAGTCTTCGTATCGAGCGTCGACTTGATAACTGTATAGCACCTATCATCAGTATCCTGATTTTTCTGTTAATTTAAAAATATTGAAATTGATAATCGTAATTATTTAAACGAAGTATTACTTTTGCAATATTGTGTGTTACACATTTAGCTACATTTCCAAGATATCGTACACATAAATCAGCGTCTCTCAAAGGCTTGATTATTGTGTCCAAAGGAAGAGAACCGTCTCCAAATAGTTTGTGTTATCTAATATTGCGAATTCAGGAAATTCTATTATCTGCCGTAGACTTTATGCAGCGATAGGACAATCAATACTCCAAGACAGAACACGAATTAAATTAATATAGTGAATATATTAATATATAAGCGAACATATATAAATGCAACGTAGCGAACGATGATATAATGGTTAAATAATTTACTATAATTAATACAAAATAATATGATGATAGGTATTAATAATTAATAATAATTTTTACTAGTTCTAAAGAAATTGTAGGGTACATTAAATACATTTAAACTTATAGACAAAATAAATGAAAATAATTTTTTCACTTTAAGATAGCGTAGAATCCGTCCTTGATGACAATGGCACAGATCTAAAAAATTCCTACAATTAATAAAAATTTACATTTCTAAAATGTTTTTCACTGTTAAAATACGCTAGTATTGTTTTAAAATACTGCTTGTAACATATATATAATACTATCCTTTTTCTGTTATTCTATTATATCGAACAAGGTTTATGCAGTTAAGCTAATTTTAAGGTATTTAACTATAGACAAAGTAAACAATAATACTTCAAACGTACCATCAACTCTGATAATATCTTCTAACTTATCCGTAACGCCGAGTGGCTAAGCTTTGCCGAAATATGAAATATTAATGAGATTATGTCAGAAATAATTTAAACATTGCAGATCATCATATTACTTATTTACTAACGTGCACTTATTTTTATTATTTGAATGTTGAGATTTTCTGTCTAGAAAGAGTTCCTTCAAGGTATGAAACATTGCAAGATTTTTTATAAATTTACTTCTTTCAATTTCATGTCGAGCTATATTTGCTTTCGTAAAAATTGTAACGGGATTATCAATCATCCCATATACAATTGTCGCAGGTCTGTCATTTATCAGAGTGAGCAGGAATATCCAATTACCGACCTCTGCTCGAATTTGCCTAATTCCAGATTTGCATCATGCTTATATAGTGAAGAATTTGAAGTACTCTTAACACTATGAATGAATGGAAATAATGTTTAGTGCTTAATTTAACAATTTGGAATCCAGTAAAAAGGTGTTTTTCGGATTGCAAAAGTTTTAGACACGTAACGCGTTTTACAAAACAGATACCCATCCCGATTTTTAATAAAATTATATAAAATCGTTCTATATAAGTAACTTTTGCTCATAGAAAATTAATACACTATATCCTCAGTTACGTTATACATTTAACAAATTTTATGTAAGGTATCAGTCATATTACCAACTCTGTACTGGGAAGTTTAACTTCAATTTCGGTCGTTGTATGAAATATGATAAAAATTAAACAACGTAATTAATTCTCTCAGTTTTATTGTGTACAATTGAAAAATTAAAAAATCGGGATAACGTAACAACACAACACGATTTAACTTGTTCGAATAACAATACACTTTAATTAATTCGATTTCATCATTGACTTCTACCCGTCGTTACTGTATATAATAATTATAATTACACCGATAAATATAATTTAACCACGTCACGTCGTTACATACGATTGTTACTCTTTTGACATTTCAACAAGTCTGAGAAATTGAACATGTGCTGGTTTCAAGTCATTTAATAAATTAGATTTGATCATTTTATTTTAAACCATTGTTCTAGTTTCGCAGACTAAATTTAACTACGTACATAAGTCAATATCGTGGGCGTCAACATGGGTAAAGGTGCAAAGGTCCTGTCGATGATGTAATAGAAAACTGGGACTGTGCATTCTTTCGGACAGTGTGAACTATCGTAATCTTGGCATAAGGTGTAACCAGAAGAGAAACCTATGGATATATCTAAATACTCGAGAATGTTTTCAAAAACATTCGTAGGTACTTAAGTAGCTTAAAACACCTATGAGAGCTAACGAGCATATGTTATGTGAAGTACAAAGGTCAATCTCGTGATCTCTTTATTTTCTATTCGAATCAAATAATCAATCCAAATTTCATAACTTACTTCGATATACAACATATGTTAATTGTAACACTGTATTTGTTAGCCATTAACGGTGAAGTAAGATAGACGTAAAATGTGCAGTAATCAAATGAATCTTGATTATACAGTTCTATTCCGTTTGAGAAAGTCAATGCAATGTTAATTTTAATTATAATATAGAATTTAACCTTAATTTGAATTCCTTTAAGTATTTTAAAATTTAAAATCTATTAGGACACATCAGTAGTAAACAATGTACCACTTACGCTGACGTAGAGTGAAACCATAAAGTGGAATAAATGATATAAAAACGATCGTAAATACCTCAGTAAGTTCGTATTTTAAAAGTATACTTCTACCATCTGGGAAAGTTTAAAATGTAAAATGATTCGACTATAAATAATGTTGTATCTATAAATAATAACGTTGACGGGAAACATGCAGTTGTTGGAATCCAATTCGACTTAGGATTAAGCTGGTTTTATTATTCCGTGAAGTAATCAATCCATGCTCTTACAATATTAAGTCATGAATCTATCAATTAAGTGCAGTCACTAAGAATATGCAAGACATTCGTTCCGAGCATCGATTATTCGTTAACACAAGAAAGACTGTTGATAAGGATTTATTAAAAGAAATTTAAAAAATGTGAAAAATAGTAAAAATTTCAAAAACTTTAAAGTGATTAATAGCGACATGCTAATTTATTGGCGAGGAATCTATTGCATGTTTTCAATCAGGCATTCTACGGAATATAAATAAAATTTAAATAATTTATCATTTGAATTCAGATCATGGCTTATTTTGTAAAAGGTTGCTGCCGTAGCAATTTAACTGTTACGAATTTATTTATTTAGATTCTTTAAGTAACCTTCGCTGGAAACATCTAAGTATATATAAGACGTCCTTCCTACTTGAATAAGACACCCCTTTTTGACGTGCACTCTCTTCCCTATTCTTTCTTACAAGATCGTCTCGTAGAAACTCATTCTGATTTGATATGCCCCATTACTACATTATTTACCCATTACTACATATTACAACCTTTCAGAAATCATTTACCAAATATTGTATCTGACGGCTACAATTCATTATTCTCCACCAACACCACATATTATTTCTTTTAGGGTGTTGTGGGGTGATGTGCGACGTTTTGTTTTCATTGCTCGAAAAACATGGCCAAAATTCAAATTTTGAAATATTTCAAGATGAAATAGTTTACAGAAATTAATATAAAATATTTATACATTATTAGATTTTCAGAAGTTAAAATGTTTCTTACAAATTTTTCGCATTTTCCAAAATGTCTGTTTTGGCATTTTTCAAAAAAGTTGGGGTGATGTGCAATAGTAGTAAAATGAGAGTATGTAATTAATAAATATCGATGTAAATTACTTTAAATATAGGATTCTTCAAAGTTAATCAATCCAAATCTAATGAAAAAAATGTTCACTGGGCTATAGTCGACGTCTAAAAAGTAGAAATTTCACCAAACTGCAACAAAATTTGCTTAAAATCCACCAGAGTAGCGATTCCTTTATTTTTGTGCTTCCGCGGCATAATGCCTAAACCTATTTTCAAAAACATAGAAACACCTTATATACGCGCGTTTTATCATAAATTATCCACAAATTATGAAAAGCAATGTTTAACGTCACTCCGAAGAAATTATATTATTATTATTTTTATTTCTAATAATAGCTATAGACTCTAAAATGGTTGGAGAAACTTTCTCAGTCTAATAACAAGTAGTAAAATTATTCAAATCCTTTAGGGGGCACTTTGAGTAATACAGAGTAAATTAATTAAGCTAGCCCCCAATTAGATGGAGATTATTTACTCCAAAGTAAGGAAAATCTACTTCGTTTAGATTGAAAATTTACTCTCAGTTCAATCTTTCCATTTTTACTCTCATTAAGAATTAAATATGACCCCAAAAGTTTCATGTATTCTTGTAGTTGCGTTTATGCACTCAGGGAAATAGAACATAAAATTTTGTTATTTTGATGAAGACTTTACCGAGTTTATATTGATATAGTATAGTTTTAGTCAATATTAAGATTTAGTGGTCTTATTATTCTGTCGAGTAATATTTACACAAAAATAGAAAAAAATTATCAACATAATAACAAATATTAGAGTGAATTCCGATGTACCGTCGAAATCTGAGTCAGATAATAACATTTTCGCGCAGTGTAGATTGGCAGCTTATTACATTAACTTATAAACTTCATTGTTTATTTTATACCTACTGCAATTATATTATACTTCAGGTTCATCCTAGGAGGGCATTTCAAGAAATCTAATACAATCTAATCTAGTCCCTCTTTCAACCTCTAGGAATGCGAACAGGAAGAAAACAATAGAGTAATTTCAAAACTTTTTCAAATATCTGGAAAAATAAGCGGCCAACGAAAAAATGTCTTGGATCTATAGATTTATAAATTATATTAATTTATAAATTAATTTTAACCGTATAATTTTTAAGATAATCGAAAGTTTAATGTTGAGTTTAAAGTTACCCTGTATTGATATATTACGAGGTATTCCGCATATGACATGTAATAGGTAATCTTGTCACTTAGTTGCTCTACCAAAGTGTAACAGACAATTTCCAAAAAAAAATGTAATTTATTGTCATTAAAAAGAATCATAGAAAGAGAAATACTAAGAGAAATACTAAAGAATAAAATATAAATACGATATTATTGATCGATTAATAAATACAAATGAAGTAATGACACTCACCACTCTCCGCGTTTTAATGGGAATTTAATTATAATAACAATTAGCTTCATTACACAAGTGTACGATGTCGAAACGTAACACAATATCGCTTAGTAGCCAAATTATACGTGCAACCTACTAGATGCATTTACATATCGAATTGCCCAACGAAATTGCCTAATTACTTAATAATTATAATTTACTAGTACATCGCGATGTGCGGGTGTGTGTAATACCGACATATCGTAAGATTTTCGCACGCTTCCGCTTGGAGTAGTGCGTGTACGCAGATCCAGAGGAAAAATGATCTACGTCTCGGAAAGATGTAAATATCTTTCGATCGCTTTG
This sequence comes from Trichopria drosophilae, assembly GCA_030407085.1. Classification (NCBI taxonomy): domain Eukaryota; kingdom Metazoa; phylum Arthropoda; class Insecta; order Hymenoptera; family Diapriidae; genus Trichopria; species Trichopria drosophilae. Next base: position 167,864,880 of record CM059583.1, read on the forward strand.
TGTGCCGCATGGGAAGCAAAAATTGCGTAAGGTGTATATCGTACGTCTTCATAGAAACGTAATACGGACGCGTTTTTGTGAAGCAAAGAGCGATAAGATGTTTTCAATATACCAATGAGAAACCGTAAGATAAAAAGTTCGGAATATATACATTTTTGTTTTTTGTTTTTTTTTCCCGCACTAAAACTAAGTACTAGATGTTTCATAACTAAATACGATGTTGGCTATACAATACACGGTAATGACAAAGCAACGATACTCGTTCTATACGATATTACTTAAAGTTTCAAACTTCCGAATTCTTTCGAAGTTTGTACAAAAATTATTTCGAAAGAGAGTATTTTTAGCAATTTTATAAGGTAATCTTTAACAAATGGACATATAAATCATGATTTGGTTCATTATAAAGTGCAATAATCGGGGCAGTTGTGCACTCCGATTGCTTGGCAATACGCCATATCTAGGTTCCGATATTTTGCAGAGGTTCAATTCATCTCGGCTTAATAGCTTCATTTTTTTCCGTTAATGCTGCAATTTCACGATTTACTAGAATGTTGAAAACCCGGAATATTCGAAGAGACTGCACCATCGATTCACATTACAAGACTATTTTTCAAAATGTTATGTAATACGTTTATTTAATGCAATTTGAAAAAAAACAGTAAAAATGGTTTCAGGTTGTTAAAAAGCTACGTATTATTTATGTTATATACTTTATTATTATAGACTTACAAAAAAAGAATTATTTCGATTGACATAAATTTTCAATGACCATGTACGTGTTTTACTTTCGACAATTATTTGACATTACTATTGACTAGACTTTTCGTTTATTTAAAAAAGTTTGTTATTCACTGAACATTTTCAATACTTATTTATTGTATATTTACACTAATAATAATTTTGGGTTAATTCAAATCAACATTTATTGATTTACTTTATATTTTGAAGTTAAAGAAATAATATTACAAAAAAACGAATACATTATTTGCTACTATTGCAATGAATATTAACTTAAATATATTATTTTCCGCGTAGCATTAAGACGAAAATTATGCGTCAATTTAAGTCGGAGAATTTTTACACGTAATAAAAAATAAATAAAGCTATATAAAAATTCATCAATTATGTTTGAAGTACGTTTGAATAACAATGTGTTTTAAATTAAAAATATTTCATCTAATCTAATTTACTAGAATTAAAATTGTTAAGACCATCAAACGTTCTAGTTTTCAGTACATTCCGTAGATTCAAACTGAAATTACTTTTATTATCCTATTAAAATCAACATGAATATATTATTTCATGCTTTACAGTTTAGGAAATTAACTGACGTTCAATGAGGATATTCCGATGATGAAGTAACCTGAGTAAATTATACTAAAATATGTTACTCAATACCATAGTGAATCTTCCGATCGAAATAGAAAGTTAAAAATGTTTTAACTAATCTCCATGAGCCATTCAATCGAACAGCCATTAGAAGCATCGATAACCAAAAATGGAAATATTTTTAATTTACAAGAATATTATTCCATACTAGTACATCCGATTAAAATATTTTATCTCAATTAGAAATTGAGTAATACATTTAACATACTCTAGTCTCTGAAACGATCCCTTCTTCCACGAATGTGTTTAAAAGTTGTCATTCCATCTATATACCATTTACGAAACTGTTTTTGTATCTAATAATTATCTTTTAGATTATAAATATAGATCATAAATATAGTACATTATCCCTATTAAAATGTAATAGCACATAATTGAATTGTCCAAAATCGTACTTTCGCAATGTGGTTTCCATTTTATTCCTTTTCAAATATTCATGTTACTTTGCAATATTCGGTAGGTATTTCCATAATAGGACGTTATTAAGCTATTACGAATAAATATAACACTTGTTATATTGTTTACTTTTCGTTTTAATGAATGAAGTTAGCAATGAAGTCGTATTAGTTAGTCGAAGTAACCAGTAATAATCGTTGATTACTGAAACTGGGTGTATTTCCTGTTAAGTACAAAATTACTTGTTATCAATCGTTCATGCTTTTCTACTCTGAAATTATCGACTATAAGATTACAGTACACGATTGGAATTGACGCAATTTGCGGAGTGCGCAAACATAGTACCTAAATCGAATTATTTAGTAAGCAATTCGCAACGGTGCAGTTTCACTTCAACATGGTGACTAACTTGTGCCATATGAAATGACTTGTATAGACCATTGTTCAAATAATCATTTGGGTAATGTAGTAACTTTAAGTAATGTGCCGCAGTACACACATATAAATAAGGAGGTATAAAGAGTAATGCTGGGATACGAATGGAGTTTCAACATCTATTTGAATTCCTATTCGTTACAGTAGCGCATTTGTTCTACATATTTCGTAAACAATAATGTATTCCACTTTTAGGGATTATTAGTTTTTATTAATTTGCGCGGTAAACTTTCGGAAAAGCTACGACATCGCAAAAAAAAATTGTGCCATACTAGTTTTGTGTATCTTTGCCTCCTGATTACGAATATGACAAAAAAAAATCGGCGCTCTGCTACACTGAAGCCGCTATCTTGAAAAAACACCTGAAAATCGTGTTTTTTTTTAGTTTTTTTCATTTATCATGAAAAATACAAATCGGATGAAAAAATGTTTTAAATAAAAATTATAGAGCACAAAATTCTCTGCAAAAAAGGTTTAGTACATAATTTTCGTAATCTCAACAGAAAGCTCACAAATGAGCGATGAAAGTGACCGTAATAGATTTCTGCAAGGAGTCCCGAGTTTCGAGAATTATGTTCAGAATTTACAATTGGCATTCTCCTACACTGAGAGAAGTTTAGGGTAGCAGGTACCCTAAGCTATGAGACGGGCGGTCCGAAAAATAAAAACCGCTATTAAACCGCGATTAAAAATTGTGGGCGTTAAATTAAAATTTCTTTTCTTTAGCACCATCTTTGTTTTAGCTTTAAGAAAGTGTATATACAACTTCTGCACGGTTAAAGTATTTAACGATATTAAAAAACTCGACTGAAGTACAAAAGTTGTTGTTATTTTCATATTAACGCTTCCGCCGTGAAAATGGTGCAAGATAGCATAAAATTGTACTAAACCTTTTTTATAGAGCACGAAATTTCCTACAAAAATATTACGGAGACCCCTAATCTAAAGTCAATAGTTTAGCCATAAATAATGCTTAAAGTTGCATCGAAAATTTTTAAGGTTATAGATCGGTCACCGTTGACTTCTAAGATGAAATTATGTCGGGCTCCGCCCCCCAGACCCCCCTTTTGTACTACCCTAACCTCCAACCATGCAAATATGGGTCTATACAATAAACCGTTACAAGTTATTTAGTTATTTGCGGAGACTTTACCTCGCTGAAATCCATTATGGTCCCTTTCATCGCTTATTTGCGAGCTTTCTGTTAAGATTACGAAAATTATGTATAAAACCAATTGTGACCCATGTTTACATGGTTAGAGGTTAGGTTAGTATAAAAGGGAGGTCTGGGGGGCGGAGCCCCACAGCACGCAAGCACCCCCGAGTTTCGAGAATTATGTTCAGAATGTACAATTGGCATTCTCCTACAGTTCGAAAGGTAATGCGTGAAACACGCGGGTGCCTGCGTGCTGGAGGGCTCCGCCCCCCAGACCCCCCTTTTATACTAACCTAACCTCCAACCATGCAAAAGTGGGTCTATACAACAAACCGTTACAAGTTATTTAGTTATTTGCGGTCACTTTCATCGCTCATTTGCGATCTTTCTGTTAAGATTACTAAAATTATGTATTAAACCTTTTTTGTTAAGAATTTTGTGCTCTACATTTTTTATTTGAAATATTTTTTCATCCGATTTATATTTTTTAAGATAAATGGAAAAAACTAAAAAAAAAACACAATTTTTAGGTGTTTTTTCAAGATAGCGGCTTCTGTATAGCAGTGCGCCGATTTTTTTTGTCATATTCATAATCAGGGGGCAAAAATATACAAAACTAGTGTGATGAAATTTTTTTTCTCGATGTCGTAGCTCTTCCGAAGGTTTACCGAACTATTAATTGTGGATTACCTTAGGGTTCTAAGTTAAGCGCGTTACTTTTCATCATCTGTACTGCTGATATTGATGACTGTTATAGAAATGTTATCGTTAGAACATATGCGGATGACCCACCCAAGTAATGTGCTATATTCAGCTAATCTTTTTGGAAATAATTAATTTTTGTAGAAACTGTAAAAGTAAATAACATTTATTTCTCTCAAAATACCCTGGAGATAGAATTTACTGCTTATCGAGTGAAAATTGAGCCTCTCCGATGTAAGTATGAACTCCTAAAGATTGAAAAGTTCATATTAAAAAATGAGAATTAACATTTTCATTAGAGTGTCCCAATATTCACTCCCTTAGTTATATTTCAACGTACTCGAATGCAATTACCAAATACCATATATGACAAAAAAATTTTAAGTGACCTGTATTATTGACATTATTAGATTTTATTAAATATTTATTAATTCTAACGAAAAATTTTCATATTAATCAATTTGTGTTATCAGTCTGTGTATGTGTGATGATAGTTAGTGTTGAAATTTGTCATAATTTAAAATCGCTCTTTAATATTTTAATTGCTAATCATAGGTATTAACGAATGCATTTGTATTCAAATAAATCAATGTAATATAGTAACATAAGTTTTTAATTCAAATTTCAGATGGCGACTACTGCAAACGTAGTATCGGAACAGCAGGACTCCAAGTATATGGTAGAGGTTATTACAGTGGTGCTGAGTCGTTCCAAAAATCGACGTCTTTGGTCATGGTATTTGGTCTAATGATTCCTCTCATTCGGACATTCTTATTTTAAAGTCAGGCAAAAAGAAGAATATTTTGATTGAGCAAGCATCATACAACCAGCCACATCGCCTTCACAATTTCAAGGTCTTCAAAACGACCCAGGTTGAATAATGGCAATAGCACTCTTGGTGTATCAATGATACTATTCTGTGTATTATAGCAACAACAAATACTCGCATATCATCGAATTACATTCTTATTTTTTATTTCATATTAACAGCGTAATTGTTATAATAAAAATGGTACGCATTCAGTAATTTAAAAATGCTAGTTAAAATCATCCGGACGGAACATTTTTATGATAGCGTTAAAACGTTACATCAATATAACACAGCATTATTATTTTTTATCGGTAACATCGATTAAGAGCTAGAATATATATTTGTTAGAATCGGAATGCGGAACGGATGGTATCGCGGGTCATGACATTACGTTATTTCTGTTGCAAGGTGTCGAAAACAGAAACTTATCATTAGATTCGCCGTTCTGGAAGCATGTATTTCACCTCAGACTGTATAGCGTGCTATTACTACTAAATTTTGTACCCTAATTTACGACAATTTTATATTAACGTTGCCTTTTCAATATTTCTTTAATTTATGAAATACGGAGAATTTCATGAATCGAGTGAGTGATCCGCGATCGATGAAATTTTTCCTTACTAAATCACAAAATTGTCTTGTGCCTTTTTCGTAAAAGGTTTTACCTGAACATTTAAATGCGTTTCGATGTTTTAAAAATAGGGTTGAAGTTTAAGACGATTCTTCCTAAACTTAGTTATGAAGACGTTAATTATATCACACTAAGAGTCCGCGAAAAGTTACTTTTTCAAAGGCGTCATCGTCAGCCAATGGTCACTGGACCAAAGTTCCAATTGAGGATAAAGAAGTTCACAATCATTGTTCACAAATGTCAGCCAATTGTCCAACATTTTTAAACCAATAGGAAGTCATGAATAATAATAAACTCTTGTCAGTTCATTCAGAGTAAAATACTAAAATTAAATGGATAGTCATTGATGCCTTGTAAATAAGACAAATTATTCACAAACTTAAGACAACTCCTGAACGTTATGACGTCATCAATAGTGCTTACTACATCATAACTTATTTAATTTTAAACATTGAAATACACTAAAACTCAATAATTAGTAATGTTAAAAAATCACGTTTTTTTTTTGTAAATTAGCTAATTAGCCGCCATTTTGAAAAATTCAAACGTCATAGAACAAAACTAATAGCAGATTTGAAAAGTACGGACAAAAACACGTCAGAAAATATGGTTTTGAAAATTTTTTTTACACAGATAAATATTCACCTGAAAAACGTGATAAAATTATGGCCGTTTGGCATGAAAAGGGTTAATGTAAAGAGACAGTATGTAATTCTTCAGTGAAAATTTTGAAATCGAAACAAGTTAATAGAATATGATTAAAATGGATTCAATTTTTGTGTGTTCTTATCCTTTTCAGCCCGTTTGAATTCGTACTTTTATTTCTGAAATCATTTTCGAGTACCGGGTGAGGCCGAAATATGTTTCATAAAAAAATGACGGTAAATTTAATTGAGTCGTTTGTTTAAAATCACTGTACATTAATTATCGATTTAAATACTTCTGAATGTTTAACCTCTCAGATTTTACGATCTCAAAATTAAAATTCCACCAATTCCGTTGGCCACTTCAACCGGATTGAATGGAGGTCTTACTCCATTCAGTGAAATCCTCTTGGGAAACTGAATTTTAAGACAATTTCACTTCCGAAGCAGAGGTCGGGCATTGTTATCAGGATCAACTTCCTCGTCCTATTCGTCTACACCCGCGCAAATTGATTCGGAATGTCCGAAAACTGGTCCAGCCGATTGCACAATCGGAAGTCTCAGTTCTTTCCGCGAAACGTCACGCGAACAATGACTCGCCTATGCTGTTTCCTATACGCAAGCCACGGTCTCGACTTTCACCGTTTATGCTTTTAACGGCAACGGCAAAAGGAGAAGCGACAAAATAACGAACCGAGCGGAACGGGCTATTCGCATCGAAAGTCCTAAAAGGTTTTTTTCTCACCGAACAACACGCACGGTTACACCAATGCGTACACCAGCGAATTCAATATAAATACACGTAAACATATGCATACGGTCAAACTGGCACCGATAATCTGGTACGGTGAAATTGCTCCAGGGTACCTTCCGTTTTATGATATATCAATGTTTGCGTAATTTGTCTTACCGGAAAAAAAGAACAGTAGTTTCCCGATTGGTGCTCGATCGAACGCAGCAGAAAAAGATACTGGGTATATGCAATTAATTTTAACAAAAACGATAAATGCGCACGTGAAAGTGGGAGGATTTAATATAAACGTTCGATTGTCAGTAGGTTGAAAACGCGGAAATTAAATTGGTTCGTTTAATTTACTTTCATTGGCGATCTGTAAGAACGATTCAATTAAACGTCTCAGGAGAACATACCAGTACGTTACCAGTTTTCTTGGAAAACAACTTTTGACATTTGCAAACAATTACACAGGCCGACAAATTTTAGAACCAAGAACCAAAATATACTTTTCCGAAGGTATTTGACGTGCTGAATTCGAATCCGACCTCAGAATATCCCGTAAACGTCAGGTTTTTGAGATATTTTAACCTAAAAGTGCAAAAAGTACGTTTTTTTAGGTACCCCCCAGGTAATCGATGAAAGAATACAATAAATTCTTAGTTTCAGATTAAAACGCATTTATTTTGCAGAGTTTCGAAAAAGAGGCGAACCATCTACCCGGGCAACTAATGAAAATCTGTCAAATTTGATTTCCCCTAATCCTCTTGTCTTTTGTCAGAAAAGAAAACACAAATTCCATGCTACATATACAAACATTTACGCAACACATCCATCCTTCTCGTCTTTGTCAGGAATAAATTTAATTTCAAAAATTGGTGTGTAACATTGAGGTGCTGTAACTTCAAGACAGATTTTTGTTTCAAATCGATCCTCACGGTATCTCAAAGTAATGTTTTATTACATCTTAAGAGTAAGGGATTAAGAGATTTAGGTATTTGTGGTAAGTTTCTTTCTATTTTTGAATATTTATCTGATTCTGCTCAGTTTCTGAATATCGCCGAATTCGACGAACGGTATCTCAATTTTTCTAAGTTTGAAAACGTATTTTGAAGGGCAAAAACAGTACTTTGAGATACCGTGATGATCGTTTTGAAAAAAAAACTGTCTTGAAGTTATAGCAGCTCAAATGTACCCAAAAATCCTACTTTTTGCACTTTTGGATTAAAATATCTCAAAATCCTGACGTATAGGGGTAATTCTGAGGTTGGATTCGAATTCAGTGTGTCAAATACCTGTCGAAAATATGTTCTGGTTCTTGGTTCTGCAATTTTCTCAAATTTTGTCGTCCTGTGTTATTGAACCATGACATTTAAAAACGAGAATTGTCACCACACATTATGGACAAAATGTCTAAGGACATTTCTCAGTATAAATACGTACCATTTCCACAACTATTCATCCTCGCATTCCAGTCTGCCCCTTGCGGCGATAAATTTTCCGCAGGACGAATGCTCCTTCGAAATTCCCCGGTGTAAATCTCTTCTGCCATTTTGACTTGAAAATGCGTCAAGGCCCGCGTCAGAACTAGTGTATTGAATTTTGCAATTCTCCGCGGCTTTCTACGTTTAAGTATCGATAACTTAGCAATCGTCGGCGATTCCGTCTGGTCTTGTTACATGCACGCATGCGATTTTCCAGCATGCACGTGCGCATTTTTCGAGTAATCTTTACGTATATACGCGCGTCTTTTGTATTTTGAAACGTCATATGCTAATCGTAAATCACCGTCGTAATCGGGGCACTTAACGACGACTCGCGATGAAGTTCTTGCTTCAGAGCTGTCGCGTGTTAACGGCACATGGCTATAATAAACGTAACAAAACTTTTTGGGCATGAGCTAGTACTCGTTGATCGATATTCATTTACTTCGATCATTGCGACATTCAAAACGCCAATACTAGTACTTAGAGAGCTCGTAACTTTTTTTATATGCGAGTCGTTAAAAGGAGCTAGTTATTAGTTGTTAATTCCGGAGCTATTCAGATAGCGATATGGCGGAAACTTCAACATACGTAGTAGAGAATTTTTATTTGGACATTTGGAGATGTTTTTTTCTTACGTTATTTGGTTAACTCAACGCTTTTTTGAAAAAAATTATTCAAAATTATAAAAACAAAAAAAAGTATTTAAAAATATTAAAAAAACTTTGTCCTCAGTATGAAAGTGACATCGGCTACATTCAGCTGTAATCTAAATACGAGTTGGTGATAAGAAATACATCTCCTAGAGTAATATTATATTAGTATGATAATATTGTTAAAGGAACAGCATTACATATTTAGTGTCATCAACGTACGTAGTATTATGCACGTATTCATCATTAAGCGATAAGTAGCGTATGTTTAGTATATGTAAGATAGGAATTATTTTGTAAATAATCACAATTATGCGAAATATAATATATTTTATGTATCGTCATAGCATTACAACAACGACAAAAATGTATTTACTTATTAATAAATAATTAGCAAACTTATTTAAGGATTTGTAATTTACTTTTCCTATACAATGATATTCCAATATTGTTTTCTAGGTTTTATAATCAGTTAAAAAACTTTATAAAAATTATTAAATTAAAAAATACAAGTAATAGTTAATCTATTTCTTTGCAAAAAATATTTACTCGAATTAGTTTTAATTTTTCAAGTTTCAATAAACTGTCTTATATGATAATTCATTAAGATTAATTTTCTAAAAGTGAAAACGAAATCAATTTGTATTTAACTTCGTAAAGTTATTTGTTATGATGGCCAAAACACATGTGGATAGTGATTGCGCAGGAGAACTTGGTAAAGCCCCAGGTTACAAATTACAAATTCCAGAGGAATTCCAAACTTACAAGGATTATGAGCACTTTGTTGTATATATATTTTCATTATTCACAGGGTGAAGGTCATGATCAAGGTCACCGTCAGTCGTAGAATGTTTAGTTTTTACCATTTTTAACTTCTCATTTAAATAAGTAAATTCGATCTTGTAATGTATTTCAAGGTCACAGTACATGTCAGCTCTCAGGTCACGAATTAATAATGAGCAAAAAACTTTTTTTCCCCAAAATGCATTGCCTCAACGTTATTTGGCCGTATCTCTACTTTCGGATCACCGAGTATGTAAACATCAAGGTAAGTAAAAAATGACAAACTATCATCTTAGATATACCAAACATAAAAATGTGAAGATATTTTATGCAATTCTGTTATCAATATCTCATATTCCTGAAACGCCTATTTTACGATGGAAGCTACACAACATAAGAACGTCACAGAATTTTCAGAATTGCTTTAAGCTGCCCTAAACATCACCACTTGAAAATGGGTCATTTCTTTAAGCCATTTTATCACAATTAGAATCATTGCATTCAAAACGCTCTACTATTTTTACATGGAGGTTTTTCGAGGCGCTTATAATGAAGCGGACCTCATAATATCGAAATCCTAATAGCAGATCCAATATGGCTGACAAAAATTGTTTCTCATACTCTGTGCGCAAAATGCTATTTTCTTCACACCGGGAGGAAAGCAGCAACTTTCCTCCCGCAAGCGGAAGGAAAGATGCCGCTTATCCTCCCGGCCATAAAGAAAAATCGTATACTTCCCTCGGGAAGTAAAAAAAATGCCTCAGACTGCCTGTTTCTCACCCTCGGCTTCGCCTCGGGTAAAAATTACACGCAGTCTGAGACATTCTTTATTTTACCTCCCTCGTTGAGTAATATACTATTTGATCCCTATATTGCGGGAGCAAAATAGCACATTCTCTCCCTGCGGAGCAAAATAAATATAACCCGGAGCAAAATAAGTTTCTCGCATTCTGAGCGCAAAATACTATTTTGATGCCTATATCGCGGGAGCAAAATAACACGCCCTCGTATGAGAAAATGGTATGAGCAACAAGGGAGAAATAAGTATTTGTAGACTCATGCAAAATGCGGTCCTCGCTTCGCTCGGGCGTATTTTGCTCCCTAGTTGCACAATCTACTATTTTTACATGTAATCAGGAAGAACCCTGTAATTGGGTGCTTCATGGTCTTCAAATACTAAACGGACCTCAACATTTTAAAACTCAAAATGGCGGAATCAATTTTGGATACAAAAGAAATTTTAATATTTTGTTTATGTTTACAAAGTTAATATTTTAAAATACTGTTATATTGAATCAACCATTTCAATTTTCTACAGTTTTGAGTTACCATATACAGTCAGTGACCTCAGAAACGTCTAAATATCAATTTCACCATATTGGATACGACATTTTTATTTTAAGATTTGTGGTAGCATTCATAATCAGTGAGCTAAAAATTCGCAGCTACAGAATTCTGCCAAATTTACTGCTGTTGTTTGTCCGCATTGTTTCCGTCATTTTCAATATTCAAATTCTGATTTTGTATTCGTAATCAGTAACTACAAAAACATAAGATTCACCATCACCACATTTATAGGTTTAGTAAAATCAATCGTATACGATTTGTTTTTAAACAATTTTTCAAACATGTTGTAATAATGTCACTAATTCATTAAACAAATATAAAAGCTATTCAAACACGAAAAGCAATTTACGAAAAACTGATTATTTAGATGTGAAAACTCAATGAAAAATAGGTGGTTTTTTAAGTGACGACTGTAATGCACACGGTGAACTACCCCATTTACTAAAACACTAAAACCACTCGCGAAAAATTAAAATACCAGTGAAATATATTGTAACTAAATATTTATTTATGTGTACTGAAACGATTTTTCGTAAAATGTGAAATTTTATCTAACTTTCTAAATTCCACATATTCATAATAGTATTAATGTTTTAGAGACATTTTTTGTTTCCTCTTATACCATCCTACAAAATTTAAAAAAGGATGAAATAAATGAAAAATGATGCAAAATATAGTGCGTTCAATTTTACTTGAAAACGCAACAAAATATTGTCCGGAACGAATGCTTTCAAAATAAGATCCTTTTCATTTCGGCCATGAATAATAGTTATCATAACCTCGCAAATTATGAGAAATAATTTTTGAACATTTCTAAGGAAAACGAATAATTTTATAAGATATTAAATATATAATCTAATATTTAACTCTTGGAACATCCAATGCAATCAAACGCAAAAGCCAACAACCCACAAAATTGCTTGGAATTCTAATTATCAGTTACAAGTCGCATACCATACCACACTTGCTTGCATAATTGCACTGGTTTGAAGTTCAAGTTCAGGCATAAAAACCGAATAAAATATTTCAAAATATTCTAAATTCAAAACAAAGATTATCATAATTGAATGAATTGTATCACTCTGAAATAGGAAGTCTAAAAAACAAATTCAGCATTACTAGTTACGTGCAAGTGTTTATTAGGAAACAAAATCTGGTGTTGCCTTATATAAAATATGCAGCGTTTAAATAATGATATTCGAAAGTGTAACAGAATTCAGAAGAAAGTATGAATACCATTGTATCCGGAAAGAGGAAATAGAATACCTTGCGGTATATCGCATTCTACGAAGCTCAATGTAACGTATATATCATATCATTATTATGCAATATCAATCGCACTTTTGCGTAACTTATGTTAGTGTAGATAGTTTTTTGTGACATGTGAAGATTAAATTCTTACATCCAAAAACATATTTGCATTAGATTTAAAATAAGATTGTAATAGAATATACATATGTATAGTAGGCTGAAACGAATATAACAACTAAAAAAAACGAGATATTGTTGAAAATCATATTATCATACTTCTCGTTAAATAAATAAATTTATAAAGCATGAAACAATTTGTGCAAGAATTTAATATACGAAAAAGCGAAATAAGAAAAATGGTTGTAGCATTGTAGCGGACATTTTACATGGGTAAATCTTAAAATACAAAGGTAAAAATAAACAAATATTTATAGAATTTTTTCAGTGTAAATTACCTTAATCACATATTTTATTAATAACGCAATTTAATTCGTCTGAAGTAGCGAACTTTCTCATATATTATGTTCACGGCCCTTAATGACTAATAATAATAAGATAACAACCCTTTACTTCTTGCACGTCATATTTACTTTTAAACGATTGCAGACTATCCAATATTTATGTGCTTCCGAGGACATTACAAAAGTCATTACAAAAAAAAAGTACATTGACCCTTATGTTTGCGTAATCTATGACATAATAATGTCTTCATAATACGAACATACTTACGATACAAAAAGCGAAAATTGCAATTCATCATTTTCAGGCGTGACTTAATTCCGTAAGCTTAAAAATGGACAGTGGTACTGCGTGAGAAACAAGCGTAATTCGAAACACAAAAACACATGTCTATAATGTACTTCCTGAAGACAATGAAGGCAGGAGAATTAAGTCATAATATACTTTGACTTAATTTGTATTTTCACAATTATATTATGACAAAAAGAGCATTTTAATATCTGTCTTGTAAATTAAATTTAACTAAATATAAAAATCCGCCAATAATTCAAAGACATTATCTAAAGGGAAGTTTTAATAGAAGCACAACGAGCAAATAAGAGTTTAAAAAAAAACGAATGGATTTTTGCCGAAATGAAAATACCACAAATTGATTCGCAATCTTATAACTTCTAGAATATTGATTTAATACTTTTAATTCTAGAAATTTCAGGAAAAATTAATGTAGGCACGCCTGATCGGAGAGTCGAGGCTGTGCTGGAACTTGATCAAGGGCCTCCTAATCAGGACTCCTGGACAATTTTCTAATCGCGACATTTTTTATGCGATTTGTAAGTCCAGTATCATTATCAGAAGATTTATTTATTCTTCAAGTGTATATTTTGGCGAAAAATCTGCAAGGGGATAAGGAAAGTGCTAAACAAAAAATAGTTCGCTTGTCTTCGCAATTCATATAAATTGACCTACATTCAGAATTTCACCGTCGCTTTTGTTTCATTTTGTTTTTCTTTTCAGCATTCAACTTTGGTTAACCGTCCTATTCGCATTCTAGTTTCCTTAACATAGTCAACATAATAGACCTATCCAATGGAGTTCTCAGACTTATCGCAAGTCGTCCAAATATCCTACTTAATAGGTACAATCTATTATTTACCTATTACAATTAAATTGTTTATACGAAATGCTGAGAGAATTGATAGCTGACATTCCGGTTGACTAGTGATGTTTAGAATTTGTTTACGCTATGTCAACCACCAACGCGATGGGGATGAATGGGCTTCCCAATGTGGTTTGAGCTACCCCAAATACGTAGCGGAAACGTTATGGCTTTCCAACCAAATTTTTCTTTATTTTGGAGTAGACTCATAGGGTATATTGTGGTAATTTAAAAAACCAAACATGTTGGGATTAAATAGACTTCGGATTCAGCGACTTAAAAAACACATTATAAACAAAGTGTGTAAATACCAGCGTTTGTAGAAATTTCAATGATACAGATGAGAAATATGTTTCAAAGGGGTCTCTGATTTAGCCTTAGGAAAGCAAGTCACATCCGCTTTTTCCGAAAATTCTAACCGAAGAAGATCGAAACAGTTAAAAAATAACGAGATAAATGTAGTAAGATTAATAGATATCGATGGAAAATCGCGAAGTTTTAAACATCGAGAGGGTTCGAATAAGATCGAGAGAGATGAAGCAAAATCGATAGAATATGTTACTGATCGAGAAAGATTGATAGAAATCGAGAAAGATCGAGAAAGATTGATCTCTGTCGAGAACGATCGATAGAAATCGAGAAAAATTGATAGAGATCGAGAAAATCGATAGAGATCGAGAAAAATCGATAGGGATTGCGAAATATCGATAGAGATCGTGAAAGATTGGTAGAGATCGAGAAAGATCGAGAAAGATTGATCTCTGTTGAGAACGATCGATAGAAATCGAGAAAAATTGATAGAGATCGAGAAAATCGATAGAGATCGAGGAAAATCGATAGGGATTGAGAAATATCGATAGAGATCGTGAAAGATCGCGAAAGTTCGACGAACGTCGAGAAAGATTGAAAACAATCGGGCTAGTTCGAGAATATTCCACGTTACAGGCGTGGAACATACATATAATAATGCTGATGATGTCGTGAAAAATGTAATTATAGTAAAAAATTATAGATGCAAGACGCCTTACGGTGAACGAAGATGAAATCACCAGCTGATATTTTGTAAATTAACTTTCTCCGAGGTCATCAACTTGTCTGCACAACTCACAGTTATTTGCAATTTTTTACAGGAAAACATTTGCAAATGTCCATATGGGAATTAAAATCACGATTTTCATGATACTTTTTTTTTTAAATATAGGTCGAACTGTTTAAAATTGGATGCGGTGATTGACATTTATTGAGGTTGAATACTCTGTCAATTAAGCTTAGCGCCCTCACTAAATTTTGTTCTGGCCAATTCATTTATATGTATGTATAATAACAAAATATATAAAAAATCGTAATCTTAGTTTGTAGAGATTTCGACGACCGTCAATCCGAACCTCCGGGATCAATTCCCGTCGCATCGAATCTTCCCACTTTGGTGCCCATTTGTTTCAAAAAAAAATCTTTAAACAATCCAACCTTTCCAGCGTTATCATCATAAAAAAATTGTGAATTTTTTTCGTAAAATATACAATAATTTCTACTAGAACACACGAGTATTTTGCTTGTCAAAGACGTGCATAAAACAAAATAATTTTAATTTCCATCATTGACTACATTGATATTTGAAAATTTGACTATATCAAACATGGACATATATCATAAATATTTAATTGAACCTGATTGTTGCCTTAGTTTCGAATTCTTCATAAATTGACCATTTCATTGTAAGAGTATGTAATCACATTCTTTTTTAAAACTCTTTATCTATACAGACGTTTTTAAGGGGTTTAAGGTGTTCTAAATATAGAAAACCTTCGCCGTTATAATGTCAATGAAACGTTAATAAAAACTAAGAATTGTTTCACTGTACTGCTTTCATATTATTGATTGCATAACAAAATTTATGTCATGTTCTACCCCAAATTTTATTATTACATAATTTAAAAACAATTAGAACATAAAAATTCCTTCTAACCGAAATTTGGGATAAATGTCCGGTTCTCCGCATATTCTAGCTTAGAAACGTAGCTTAAATGATAGGTATCACGAAGAATTAAAGCCTTTCGCACATCCCGCATTTAAGTGAACAAGAAGTCTAAGAGTGTTTTGGTTGCCGGATTCCAGGCAATCCGTCTGTACTTGCCACAAATAGATCGTAGCCATTTGGTATCGAGAGTAAAGAGAATTGAATCCCTTATATCGGTTAGTTAGATTAGCAGACCGGTTTTTTAGACGTAAGATATAGAATCTACATCTCTCTGTTCGTTTGCTCACTTAAAAATATTTATTGGTTTTTTTCTTGCATTGAACATAAAACTAATAATTGCATAATATTACATATAATGCTTACTTGGTAACTGTATTAAATCAATATGCATTTTGTTCTATCTCTCTAATGACAGCATATCACTTAAAAATATTAATTACAATACAATCTTTCCTACATTTAATGCAAAATTTATAAAAACTTTAGTAATCTCAATAATAAAAAGAAACGCAATAAAAACTAATTGCATACATAATTGTTGATTTACCATAAATAATAACTTTTAGAAAGCCACCGAATTTCAAGACGTCATTTGGGACTATGCTTCAAAAAACAATACATGTCATTTTTACGTAAAAACATAGTAACTATAGGTATCAAAAGTTCTAAATGACTTATTTAATTAACTATGGGTCTTCTTCTTCTTTTTTTTTTAATATCATTTTTACGTCGACCTTTCTGAACCCATATGGGACTAAATCGCGACGGGACCTACAGTTTGTGAAGGTGGAATCTGAACCACCTGATTGCGGATGTCTCTATTATTACGGTTACTATTACTGCGACCATAATCACATAAGAAATGGGTGAGGGTGGCAAAACGGATACATAAAAAAATGGAAACAGCGAGAAGCGGACAGTCATTTGTTGAAGTGCAGATTTTATTTTGACTGTCAGCTTCTTAATTTGTCGGTGTTTTGACCTGAACCACCCTAGATAATTAATTTTTATTCGGTATTGATGTCTTCAATAAATTCAGGTTGACTAAAGACAATGCTATATTTAAAATTACTATAAAGTTCTATTGAACTTCAATATTTAAAAAACCCGCATAGCCTCCTACTGTATTTATGTAATTCGTTTTTTTTCAAAATTGTTACTTATAAATATGATTATATTTCCACTGCAAATTTTAATGATAATGAATATCGCTTAATTATGTCCGATTAGTTTGAAAGTGGCATTTTTCTCGTACAATTAATAGAAGTTGTAGTAGTTTTTATATCCTGAACGTTCCATTCAAGATTTACGGCGATCACTTTCATTTCATTGGTGCATTAGTCGTGTATGAAACATTGTGGTAATTGCGAGCATCAATTCACGTTAATGCGAGGTAAAGTCATTTTTACTATACTTCTTTTTTCTGACAATGAGTGTGAGAAAAAGCGTTGCATGTTCGCCGGTAACGCTGCAGCAGCTCCGGCTTCGATTTCGCAATGTGCACCGAGATCGGAATCTGCCCAGGATCGTATTTGACTTTCAAACGACGCTCTAAACGACGAAACTATTCTGGAAATAGCTGGTTGGCAGTTTTGATGCCACTTTTACGATCCAGCGCTTTTTACCGACCGCGATTTTACTAATCGATTATGAAAAAATGACTCGAAAGTGCCAGACTGAGGAATTATCCCGTTTGCCAATTTATAATTTCCCGATAAATTATTGACCGTCGATACAAACGTCGAGGTAATGTCTCGAAATTGGTAAAGTAATTTTGCTATCTAGTAACTGCTATTTTTCTTCAATTATCATAAAATCATGCAAACTTTTGAAAAATATACATTTTCTTCTGTAATATAATTAAATATTTCTTTGATCTTTTTTGTTTTTTTTTTTCATTTTGAAGAATACACAAACGAGGTCAAAATGTCGATAAAGGTATACGTCATTTTCAAAACGCATTTAAAACGTATATAAGTTTTCACATCGAAAAACACTGACAAACTACAAGGAAAATTTATTAAATTTCATTTGTAATATACAATTTTACAATTTGAATACAACGATATTTCAAAACACGTTAATTATTTAATTTTTCTATTCTAGTTAAAAATTATGGATTTAGTTTTCTTAACATGGTGGTTATGACGTCATCGATCATTGGGCAATGACTGTGAAAAGTAGTTTAATACTCAGATACTAACCGCGAACGCTTTAAAAGCCACGTCTTTGGGAGACGTGATCAGGTATCGCTCATAAACTTCTAATGAGGCATATCTTATTGAAACTTAAACAGTGTCCGAATCAAGCGTACTTGATAGGGAATTAGCTATCTCTGCTGGATCAGGGCCAGATCAATGTTGAAATCTAAAACGATTTTGCTCAGGAAGGGTAACATTATTCATTTTATGAATGTATTGTTTAGTGTTGATAATAAATCTCTCTTAACAATCCCTTATTTTCATTCCTAATTTAAATCTTATAGACGGATACAAATTAATTCGGAATTTTAATCAGATGAGAGAGTACCTAGTCAGAAGTCCTGTACAGAAGATCCCTTAGGATAACGTAGTAGGTACACAATTCGAAATATCGTTAATATATAATTTTACAATAATTTATAGTTAAAATAACCGCTCGATTTGATTTTATATGTAAGTTTTGCAAAAATTGCATAATAAAACTCTGTGCATAAATTGCCATTTGAAATTGTACAATTTTCAAGAGAATTTATCTCAAGAATAAAAAATCAGGCAACTTAAAATTAACCGATTATTTATGTTACGTCAGGTATGTATAAAGCGGCTATTTTTTTAATGAATCTATTTATCAATTTAACTCTATTTATAATAAATTATAAGAAAAATTATCAGTGTTATTGAAATTATATCATTTTTTTGTAATGCTCTAGGCTAGTACGAATAGCACACTCCAAAGTAGGGTTATTGTGTCAGTGGGAAAAATACAGAGAGGGAAAGTGCAAAAAGTAATTATTATATAATTTAGTAATTTCAACTTAATGCGTATTCAATTTAACAAAATTGTATATTTAAGGTAACCAATTATTTCATTAATTTAGTAAAATTGTAGTTTAGACAACCGCCTAGTTAGTCTGATTACCTGACATTTAATTCAAATCCACTTATCTTATATTTCGCTCAACGCTGAGTGCGTCTGAAGGAGGTATTTCGTTCAACGGTCTTAATACTTAAACCTTAATAGGTAACCACGGCATTAAGTTCCTTTGATCTATATTTAGATGACAATACGGTATTCTTTCAATGTAGATGTGCACGAGGGAAACTATTATATATAGTAAAAATGTATAAACAACCTATTCCGATACTTATTCAGTGTTTTAGCAAAGTTTTGGAAATTTACCAACTAAAATCGAAATGCATCCAGTAGATACAGTTGCGTGAAAAAGTCTCGGTCCAAACAATTTTTCATCAATAATTTTTACATAAACACCATGGACGCTTCACGTCTTCAAAGAGCCCTGGATTCCCTGAGTCTCTGGTCTTCTCTGAATGGCCTTCCTATTAATCCCGAAAAATCATGTATCTTATCCTTCGCTTTGATAAATCTTTATCATAGAAGTCGCATATTGAAGAAATCACGCTGCGTGCTAATAGAATAGTTGGATTTATTAAACGCTCTAATTCTATGTTCACCAACATCTCGTCAATTGTATACTTGTATAAAACACTTGTTCTTTCTGTTCTTAATTGTGGTTCCATAGTTTGGTCGCCCCATTTCAACACGAACTGGCATCTTCTTGATTCTGTCCTCCATAGATTTTTAAGATATCTTGCCTGGAAGTCTGGTAAGCCTATGTCCTTTTTTGACCATAACTTTCAACCACTCATTGTTCATTTTCAGCTATCATATTTGCATTCCTTACACACTTATAATGATCTTACCTTTGTTTATAAAATTAACATAATAAATTCAGTGCCAAGTTATTCTCTGTTCTGTAATCGTAACCTGAACCATAACCTTCGGAATCCTAGAGCAATTCTCGAAGACTACTCCAGTTAAAAACCTCCGGTTTTTGCTCTCCTATTTCTCGCCTGCATCGTTTATGGAACTCAATTTCGCCTCATATAAGGAATTTGCGATTTGGAGACTTTAAAATCTTATATCCAGCGTTCAGTACTTTCGGTACCTCGTTATCATTTATTATTATTTGTTTGTTTTTCTTTCGGTTATTTTGTACAGATTATTTCATACTACTTTCATTCGCATGTGAAGGGCTTGTTCCCGTATATACTTTTAAAATAAATTAAAAATAAATAAAAAATAAAAACACGAAAAATAAATTATAAGTATCTACACGTTATAGAAGTCAATGACTTATAATATGATACTATACAACTTATAAATATTTGTAGCGGTAACCGTATATTAAGCCCCGACAAAATATATGAAGATCGTATAATCATAAGTTTCGGGACAAAATTTATGATCGTGAATGATATCGTTTTGTTACACCTTCGATTGTAACTGTAAATACTCTCAAGTTTTCAACGTTATTATAGATATAACTATAAACATTGAAAACTTCTGCTTGTTGCAATATTTTGGATAATTTGGAACAATATTGAAGTAAATATCACAATAAAAATTCTTGCACTTTTAATGAGTACATGTTCTCTTCTAAACTCCTTTATAATTTTACTCTAGTTATGAATAAACTTCAGTTATCTTCATTTCTATAGCGAAAGTTAATATTGTCTCAATGTTCAATTTTTCGTTTCTTTATTTACTCTGTTATAATTAAAGTCGTTATTATCACAGCATCTGCAACGTAAATACATAATTAAGAAGATGCCCATAAACACTATTAATACCATGTACAAGCTATCTGAAAAATGAATTAGACATATGCCGACAATAAATAAGCAGCAGTATTGATAACAATAAAAACCAACATTTTCCCAAAGATGACATTCCTGGTCATGGATGCTGGATGCTGTTTCCTGGTCACTTTATTTAAACTTTTTGAAATAAACTCTTTTACGCATTACATTCGATCAGTGCGTTTAAAAATAAATCAACAACCATCAAATTTCAAAACCTTAATTGTATCAACGAGAAATTTTTTTTCTTGTTGAATTACCTTCACCGTATGATACGTAATATAATATTTATAAACTCTCTCTCTCTCTCTCTCTCTCTCTCTCTCTCTCTCTCTCTCTCTCTCTCTCTCTCTCTCTGATGCCATCATTTCATGACATCTAACAAACATTTTTGCTATAGTCACTAATCATATGCACAGAAATCTGTTGATCCATTACTTTCTTCAGTATATTTATACATAATTTATATTGAACTACACTTTTCGAAACTAAAATGCAGGAAACAAATAAACTTCAAGATCCCCTACGCCATGTGATACTAACGCCTCGTTCCGGTTGTTGCGAAATCGTGAGTAAGGAATACTGTGTGCGAGAACTGTACTGGGGAATGAAATAGATTGGTCATCCAATCATCCTATTATGAACTTAGTTAGTTTACGAGGCAGAGTCAAGTATCCAGCAGCGGAACTACGTCCTTCCACTGCCGTTTTTCACTGATGCCAGTTCCAACGGACATCATATGGTTTAAGCGACTGTATGTCGGTTCATGGGACGATGAAGGTCCAAACAGCATCACAATCAGGCACCAGGCGGGTGCATAACACGATCAATGCGAGGGTGTCTATATGATTCTCGTTTTTATTAATAAAAGTGGAGGGTGATTCGTGTAACGAATAAATGGATCCGAGTGACGGCGTGTGGAAAACATTATTAATCGTTTCTTCATCACTGGTGGGGACGGTCAAAAGTTATGATTTACAGTTCGCGTATAGAAAAATTAATCTGTAACATTTTTATAACTCCGTTTAAAAACTTTTTTGTCTTTTGGGATGTTACGAAAACATGCACTTTTAAATTATTCATTTAAATGAATTTCCTAAAATATTGAAAAAATGCTGATAAAGTTATTAAAATTGATACTTCTGATTATTACACCTGTCACTTTTGGCCTTTTAATTAATTTATTTTTGAAAAATAACAACTTTTTTCAGATGCATCTATTTTAAAATTATAAAAAAAATGTAGAATGAAATTCCAACCTCTTTGTATTACCTCTTTAAAAAAGATAAATAATTGTGAGGTAGCAGGTCTAATCAACATTGTGAAATATTGACATTAGCAATTTCAATATTCAAACTCGACATTTACAAACTCAACATTTGCAATTTTCACATTTAAGAAATTCAACATTATTTTTAGTTTATTGAATTATATTGTATTTTGAAAATCAAGTATAATATCGTTAATCGTGACATAAATTAATTCTTAAATTTATGTTAATAATGGTATATAATATAAATGTGCTAAAGAATTTCATGAATATTGTCCGCTTGTCCACGGAGATATTCCATTAAATTAGTATTTCGATTAGGTTAGCTTAGGTTAGGTAAGGATAGGTTAGGCGATGATAGATATGCTGTTGAATGGTATGTGTTAATGTTACATGATTGTGTTGAATGTGCATGACATTTTAATAATTGTTGTAATTTATATTTATTCTTGTTGTAATGTAATGTTTGACAATTTTATTTTTTATATTATTTATATTATTTGTTGATTTAGTCAAATGTTGGATTTGTCAAATGTTGAATTTCGATGTTGAGTTTGTTTTGTGTTGATTAGACATGTAACCAACTGTGAATTATGTAAAATAGAAAATGCGCCTATAATTTATGATAAAAAAATTTTAACATATTTACTACAAAGATAGAAATAAATGTCTTCATCACTGACACTGACTTTGTACTCGAAGGAAACTAAATGAATGTTTCAATGTCAGGTGTGAATGTAGAGCATGGACAGAAACTCTTTTTTGATTATGCAGAAAGTGATTCCGCTTTTCGATGTTCTCAATGACGCAATTGAAGATGACTTCATAATTTATGGTAGCTGAAAAAAAAGTGTAAACTTATTTCATTAAAAAAGGCTACATTCAAGATTGTAACGTTTAAAAAATAATTATTGAAAAAAACGAAGACAAATAAACAGATAATGAGAATATCACATTAACTAAATTAGAATCTATGTAAAATCCATTATACAACTCTGAATTTCCAAGACATAAAATTATGTAAGCTGCGATATCACGTCATCCAATGATTGCCGTCATGAAAAAGAAGATAGTGGATCCAAGATCGACTTGAGTCTTTTAAGTACTGTGCAAAGATGTAATATTTTTTTACTGGCACCTTCGATATATCGGGTACCAACCTGTTAATTTTTATCGCTCGAGAAAGCCGATGCACACCAAATGAAGCTTTCCCACTTTATCCGCGAATAAAAGACATCGGGTTGTTTACGTTTACGCAATTTTCTCGCGAATAAGGTTATTTTTTAATTGTCGTCTTCGTTCGTGGATGGAATTAATTCGAATGATATTGTTTTTTTTCGGGGCACAGATTCCGGGTGAAAGTGAGACTCCTTGAGCGAGTCTGGAATAAAATATGATTTTGTTGATTACCGGAGAGAGAAGGAGAAGAGCAGTTTTCATGAAAATGATCTTCTACGACGTAAGTGCGGCGGATGATTTAATGAACGTTTCTTCTGTGATTTTCAATTATTTCTAAATGAATCGAAATCTGACATAATAATTTTATAAATAATTTTAGTGTATAATAATGCTTTTTTAAAAACTGGACTAAACTGTAGTATCTCTGCTTATTAATATAAAATAAATGCTAAAATATTTCCTGACAGAAGTGAAATGGCTCATTATTTCACGTATGGTTTTAATAAGTTTTCAAATAAATTTCCTGTAAAGTAATAAACGTCGCATAACTATCCTTTACAAGGTGTACATAAAAAAGACGCAACTCTGGGTTTTTTTGAGCTACATTGATACCGATCAACTTTCTGAATCTAGATACTCTTCGTACGGAATGTAAAACGGGAGAATTTGATAATTACACTCTTCTGATTTTCACCGAAAAAGATTATTATGACAGCAAATTGCTTCTCGCAGTCTATTCTTCAGAAACTTACCTAAACTACTGCTGCCATATTCACCTTTTTATAAAAAAACATTTCATTCAAGATTTCCGTAGTTAATCAATAAATTTAGATAGGACATAGTTTTAATATATTGACATTTAAAATTAATTAACTATACAATTATAGAATTTAATTTGAATGACAATGACTATGAACCAATTCAATATTATCAACAACGATACTCAAAATGTAGCTGATAATTTTTGAAAATTGACTTCAAAATATAATTTTTTTTAAATATTCAACGATCAGGAACAAAATAATGTTTTCTTCAGTGTTTTTAATTTTCCATTATATTAAAAAATTGTTGTGTATGACTCTACCATGGTTTCTCATACATTTTTCATACGTTTTCAATTCCCTCTTCTTCCGACCCTCGGGATATTAGATCGGTTTTGTCTAAGAAATATGAAAAGTTTTTCGTGAATTTCGTGTGAAGAATATGACTAGTATCTGCAATGCATATATTGTTTTCATATCTTTTTCTCTGCTGTATTGATTTGCTATAGAAATGACAAAGATTCGGGCATAAAAATGTCTCAAAAAAGAAATTGATTATGTGAACAAGAAATTGTAAAAGGATGTTGAATCATGCTACTACAATATTTCAAAATATTTGATAATTCACTAACATAGTAATATGACATCCCTTCCTCAGTTTGAAGTTTATCATTCTATGATAATTCGACTTTACTTTTATATAGACTGATATGGACCATGTAGACTTCATGGCCTGCGAACAAAAGAACCGGAAGGATAGGCCTTATAGCTTCCGCTTCCACTTAAAAGTCCCACTAAAAAAGAACCTCAGTGAAGTGTTAACAAAGTGCGTCGATGTTCGTTTCATTCACGTCAATAATAATCTTGGTTCGAGCTGTGACAATCAAGGGTCACGATTTATTTGATGCGCATCATTGTAGGGGTATGGCATATTATTCTTTATTCATTGACTCTGCCAGGAAACGTGTTAAAATTATTTATTGCTAAAGGTTGAAACGGAAATTATAGCATAAATTGAGGACATTAATTTTATTTCTCATGTATTATGATAAATGTAATTTCAATCGTTTATTGCATTTTCTGGTTCTGATACAAAGGTAAAAAATTATTAGTTCAAACGTACTATTTAATGTTAACATTCATGTTTTATATTTAAAGCATTTCATGTCAAGCGGGCTACCTTATTTTGAAAATATTTTTCACCTCAATTTTACTTATATGGTCTTAAAAAGACAAAAACAAAACGTTTTGGACCAGTAACACTATACAAATCACGATATTAGAGTTGTTGAGTACATTTTCTTTTTTTAATTTTGAATAGAATTTAATTCTGTTTTACATAAGAGTATGAAAATTATGATTACTAGTAACTACTGTTTGGATATTTAAAAATGTACGAAAACCTTCAATTACAAATTTCTGGCGTTATTTATTCTTTAGATATTCTACTTTAATGAATTTTGAATAATACTATTGTGCATCATGATGAATAAAAGCAATTGAATCGTACAAATCCTAATGGCGTTGTCCGATTATCTTTTCCACTGATCAAAAACGTTTTATTTTCAAGCCTCTTGTAGAATACATTAGTAAAATTAAAATTAAAAATATGTTGTTAGAAGAATGTCTTGCTTTGAATGCAAAGCAAAGAGTGCCCAATTTTTTTACGAGGTTTCCTAAATCATGCATAAATTCAATAAATAGGGCTTAAGGTCCTTAACTATACTTTATTTATTCACTTTAATGTCAAGCTGATAAATTAATAATTGATGTATAGCATTTATGCTAAATTTATAGCCTGTTAACTATTAATAAAGCTTTTGCATTTTTCGAATGTATTTATAAAACTGATTGATGTAAAAGCCTGAAAAGGGTTTAGCATTGACACAATAACATGGTTATATCCATTTTAAATACTTCTTACGTAATTATAGCTGTTGAATACTTTCACAAACGATCAGTAAAAGAATCGTTAATAATATTTTACGATCGTAAATGGTAATTTAGTAGAATCC
The DNA here is from genome assembly GCA_030407085.1 of Trichopria drosophilae. Lineage (NCBI taxonomy): Eukaryota > Metazoa > Arthropoda > Insecta > Hymenoptera > Diapriidae > Trichopria > Trichopria drosophilae. Next base: position 167,890,978 of record CM059583.1, read on the forward strand.
TATACGCGACACACAATACAAATTTCAATAATTTAACTTTCTTGCGAAAGTTAATACTCGTGGTTAAATGATCGATGTTGTTAATAATTGTTATTTATCGTTCTTTTGAAGACTCTAAATTGAAAATATATCAGATATAATTAACTCACAAAAATTTCAATACACTGTTAACTATTCCTATTGAATAGAATCTTTGGTTTTAAGCCACACCATATGAATATTTACCTTTACGTACAAACTGTTTGTTTGAAAATATGAAAATAAATTTGTCGTACGTTAGAAATGGAGTATACAGATATTTGGTCAACAGATAACTCTTACCGTACTATGCTTTTCATTTTTTTATTACATTTAAATTTAGACACACTTGCCAATTATCAACATATACATTTAAGAGTTTAATAAAATGTTACATGTTCTCAGTAATGAAAATATAACGCGTAGATTAAGTATTTTAAATTAAAGGTTAAAGATGGGTTTTAGGCTAATAATACGACTTTGCGGATAATGGTAATCTAGAATTGAGAATTTAAATACAGCTCTCCAAAGTCACTCAGCCAGCTTTTCACTACATATATTTTATGTTTTACAGAAGTTCTGATTTAAATTAAACTGAAAATTATGACAAAACCGAGAATTTAATATAAATCGTGTTATATTTATTATTCCAATTCAACGACACGTAATAATAATGTGAGACATTAAAAATAGAAATGGACTTTGACGAGGAGTGAAAAAATCCATTACATGCTCATTTTTCTGTGATATGGGTATATTTACGAAAAGTGTATTTGTAATATTTATATCAATTAATTTTTACATTTTTAAACGTTATGGTATATTCGCAGATTGATTGCAATTTTTAGTAACAATATTTCTATAAGTTTTTAGAGATTTTACTTACTTTTCTGGTTAACAGTATGGGGACATTGATTTAGTCACTACCATGAAGTCAAGTTCGCTACCAAAATTTTATCTATTGAAACGAGTTAATAATACAGCTACACAATTTTCCTAATGGTTGTCAAGTTTATCTTTTTTTGCGTGAATTGGAGCGATTCGCATATTTTCTACTAGGGATATTTCCGGGTCTTTAAGAACATATATATGTACTAAGAATATCTTTCATATAATTCTCATCATTTAAATTCACACGAATCGGTTTTTCAAAACATCTTGGCCTATACGTGGTCTTGGGAACACCGTTCTCTTACAGTAAATACTAACTAAAGCAAACGGATAACATAAAATGGAACTATCCACCATTGATGAATGAAGGACTCGATCTCGAAATACTTGGCAAATGACAAACTGCGACGTAAAACTCTTAGCATATCTACAATCGTAAGGCCAAAGCAGTTCACGTCGAATAGCATTTGCAATCTATTCAGGATCATTTCACAAGATCTTAACGTAAATATAACACAGCCCTGAATACTCGAATGTATACAATTTTCGAACCAGCAATACAACCGATGAGAACAACTCAGGTAACTAATGCTATCGCTGTATAATTATTTTATAATAAAAATAAAATATTAGGAACTTAATAAAATTGTATAGTGTTCTATGTCTCTGACATTTGTTGCGTGATGTATACATACTTCGTCATATTTTGTTCGAACGCTAGCCTGGAAAAATGCAATGTTCCTAATTGGGATCCATATCAAATCCGTATTAGATTATATAAGGGATAATGAGATAGTTTCCATGCATATGAATTGAACCTTGTTAGTTAGAAACGAAAAGTGCGTCACAAATTCAGTTAATCATAATTTCTACCAATAAAATGTAAAGAACTAATTCATTAGTTGAAATTAAATTTTCTATTATAACGTTTAAAAAATTCAATTACTGTTAGATAAATAGAATTTTGCTAATAACCCTACCTGCGTTACGGTCTTCATTTGCAGAAAAAACTTTGTTGTAATTCTGTGCGTAAAATTTGTGTTTTAATATGTTCATTAAATAAATTGCAAAGCGATATAGCCACTGGATACGTAGTATCATCAGTTGGTCTTGTAGAATTTGTATGAATTGCTTTTAATTTTAAAATATTTCAAATCAACATTTATTAATAATGAAAAAAAGCAATGCTAATTCATTTGAATTTAAATGTTTTAAAATTTCATAGTAAAAAGTGTGTAATAATTTTAATGGGTTATTATCAATTAAGTATTGAGTATTTATATCAGAAAATAAACATTCTATCTGCAAACCTCGATTTCGCACCCTAGGTGCAAACTTTATAAAAACTATCGTGTAAGTTCTGTCAGTGTTGATGAAGTTATATCTGCCCCACCACCGCTTTTTTGATCCGAAAAAACGGGAGGCGTCAGTGCCAAACGCCGTTTTCGCCAATTCTACGACATTAAGACTGTTCCTGCGCATTCAATTTTTCTCGAAACCTAATGAATGAGGGGGCAAATTCTTTGTCTTTTCAAACTCTAAAACTTTTTCTTGGGCGATATTTCATTATCTATTTGGTGAAATGAGTTAGATGTGAAAAAATGCACAAATTTGCCCAATATTGAGGCCATAACTTCCGAAATATTCATTGTAGGTCAAATATTCTTGTAAGTGAATTGTAGGACTGAAAATAAGCTTCAAAATGAGACCTTACTCATTGAAATAACTTCAAAGCAAGCCGCGTCAGATCCAATTTTGGTTTGGGACTTTTTTATTCGAAATATCACGAAGAATTACATCCTGAATTACGCGGTTCTGGGACACCCTGTGTAGTCATACGCATTTTTAAACAGTTTTTATGGCATTATCGTTGACTTTATGAAGAAAATGCATGCAACCTTTTTTGCAGAGAATTTAATGCTCTATTTTTTTTGTTTAAAATATATTTCAATCAAATTTGTATTTTTACAAAATAAATGCAAAAGTACTAAGAAACATAATTGGGGCTAATGTTTTTTAGTAACGGACGGATAGATCTGCACCAAAATCTAATCAAATCTAACTAAGTTATGTCAAGACACGTATTAAAAACAAAAATTATGTCGATACGCTTATCGATACGTGAAATATCATGAGACAAAAAAAAAATACAATATTAGGACGCACGTACAAGATCACGGACACACATTTTTTTATTGCCGTTTTGGGTTCCTTTGAGTTTGAAAGGTTGACTTTTGATGAATAACTATAGGGTAATTTTTTGCATGCAACTGACCAAATTCAATACTTTTTTCAAACCCCTGATCTGGGCCGAAGTAATAAAAGGCAACCCATTTCTTTTAAATACACTATGTTTCATTTGACATGCATATGCATATTGCAAATTTGTTTCTTCATTGCGGTTTGTTTATTTTTTCTTTGCATCTAATGTTTCTAATCTATATTCAGGGTAAGTCAATTTTAAATTATAATATATTATGTTAATTGCTCGTATTGTCTTTACTAAGAAATTTATCAAGTAGCTGGATAAATTAAACCATATTATAGTAAACTTTGAAATTGAAAACTAATTGATTTAATAAAACATATCACCGCAGAAAATTGAATAAATATCGCAAAGTTCTGTTGGGCACGAAAAAATAGATTTAATTTAGTAACAAAGTTAAATCCTTAAATATAAAGCACATAATGCAATTCCACTTAATGCTGAAGGTTATATACCCTAAATAATAAAATGCAAAAATCAGTGTATAAAAGTATACCTTAAACTTTCTTGGCTTGCAAAATAATTTCGAGAGACTAATTGATGTGTTTGCTAATGATTGACTTACTACATCAAACTTTGAGTACTTTTGTCGACCGTGGAAAGATTACAACGCCAGAGGCGAGATCCATGAAACCACAGATTACGTCATACTCGCGTGCATACAAATTGCACGATCGAAATGAAGTGTATTGGCCTTTTGTAGAGTCTTCATGTATTATCTAGTATAGTTCCGAGGGAGATTGTTACCTAATTGTAAGCGATTACGCGGTACGAATTTTCATAGCATTCGATCCACGCGACGGTCAGAGAACTGCATCCTGCTGTGATCCGTCAGTAATCAGTCTGTTTCAATTCATGCCGGGGGCATTGGCATCACGGAGTACGTCTTCATTTCAATGTGAAAATTTCACTTCTGGAACAATAACCCCGATTTTCATTATATCTATGAATGATTTAATGTACAAACCCTTTGCAGTAAAAAAAATGTATCCCCATGGTCAACAAATTTGTCATTGGGCATTAAAAAGACAAAGATTGGACATTAAATATGAAGAAAGGCAGGATAGAAAACCATAATTAATATTAAAATCTCATATATAATAAAAAACATAAAATGTTTTAGTTTGGAATGCTGAATGAACATCACTACTGATTTTGTCATAGTATTGTATTTTTTGCATATTCCAAGCGCACATTTTAAGTAGTTTGTTGGTTTCATCCATCTAAACACTCTTTGAATCTGAACTAGTAAAAAGAACCAATAAGAAAACGAAAAGTTAGTCACCAAATGAATTAGTAATAATTTTTGCTAATACACAGTTAAACCCTCCTAATTTATTACTAATTCCACAAATTACTAAATTAAAAAGGCAATATCTACTTGTAGATTAGTAGAATTTTACTAATAAATTAGTATTTTCACACTATTTGCTAGTAAAAAACTTACTAATTGATGGTAACACAGTTTTCGCTGCATATAATAGTCGTTTTTGATTAACTCAATTTTATAGAGCAACAGCACTTATAACCACGTTCTAGAAATTAAACTGATAAAACTATGTTTTGATTCTTTTTTTATATACAATTAAAGAATAGTCAAATTAGCCTGAACACGTAGACATTTTTCGAACAGTTGGTATTTTTTTGTAAGGCATATTTTGATGTCCTGAATAAAATATAAGTTTCCGTCAATAGAGCTTGTACTAACTGAACTACCTTAAGAATAAGGTCATGAAATAAATTTTTTCGGATTAAAATGAGAAGTATGGATTTTACGGTTTTGATTTATCATGAAAAATTGTAGCTCATAAAATTCTGAATTCAATTAACTTTTTTTTAATTTATCTAGGTGCAACATTGACGGGGATATAATTTTTTTGGTGAATATAATTTTTTTAAGGTTTTGAGAAATGTCCATTTTCCGCGCATTTTTTGATTGAAAGGTGATGGACTACGTATAACCTCATTCCTTCACCAAATTCTGGGAAGATTTGGGAAGATTCTGCTAAATGATCTGGACAGAAGTTAGTCAACCGGCCAGAATTTCTGGTCAATTTTGTTACAGGGAATAATTATAAATAATTGACAAAGATAATATGTGGTTTCTATTAAAAATGTGCATTGACTAAAACATAATATATAATATAATAAAATATTAAAGAATACATATGGTTCCTTTCTGATTTGAAAAATGTTATCGAAGTGAAATAGCGAATTCATTTTCGAAAATTTGGAAGGTCTTCATTTACGACGATATACATAGTAGATTATTTTCATAATTACAAAATAATTCTTTTCACTTTTTGAATCACTTTTGCAGGCTCACTCACGTTAAAGATTGTATTTATGTTATAAAATAAACTTCTGTAGAAATTACTACGAGGAATTAACAGAGCTTAACTTTTCATTTCATTTATTATTTCAGCAGTTTTTGCGTTATAAAAACGTTCTGACATTTTGTTTGTTACTGCATAAACGCAGTGCATCTTAAACATAGTTTATTTAAATGTTTAAACTATTTATTGAAATGTACGTATATGTAGTATGCGAACTTACTATCTAATCTAACAATAATGATTAGTTTATCAGTTGTTTAGTAACACTGGTTTATATCGTACATCTGGATATGTTACTATTCAAAGTAAGTAATTCTTAATAATCCTTAAATTTTTTTTCGATAAGGGAAGATATATATAACAACATACTTACTAATTCTGAAAACTAGCTTATCCGAACATCCAAATAACCACTTTAACCTCAACTATTGTGGAAGAACTTCTGGATAATTTCTGATTATCGTATTTTACGAGTACTACTCTCATTATAAGCTAAAACCACTAATAAACGCCGAACCAATAACCGATGCACAGATTTACTGAACGCAATAAGCTCATGTACTAAAAATCGTTTTCTAACGTTTTTTTTTGCTTAATTAACCTATTTATTATGTTTATTAAGAAAAGCGGTTGAGTGCAGATTATAAATCAAAACGTAGTTTCAAGCCTATATTTTATAATAAAAAAGGATTTTTGGCAAAACAACTGGCACGAACAAAGTCATTTGCAAAATGGTGTAAATAATATTGGCATTATTATTGCAGGGAAGTAATTGCTAAGCCAATTCAAACGAAGTCATTAAACTTAGGCAAATGATGACTGATTTAGTCTTATATGGGCTAAGTGAAAAAAATGATTGAAATAACAACAAAACAATAATTTTGTATTCTATTCCATATTATACTCTACGTAACAACTTGTTGAAGGCTATTAAGAACTTATAAGTTTGGAATTTGTATTGATTTCAATCAATATTTTAATATTTTCAGTGGAGATCTTGAAATACTGCACAATAGGAAACAATATTTTAATACACCAAAAAATCTATCTTTCAAAAATTAACCAGGTTTTCTCTTTTTCACATAGGATCATTATACTTGAAGGGCAGAATGTTGGATATAGATATCAGTTATAATGGTATCTAGACCATCAAAATTCAATGATCCGATCAAATGTTGTAGACAATAAACCAACTCCGATGCACAACAGGTGCCTGTCCCCTATTATACGTACTGTGCAATATTATAATAATTGAATGCCTAGATATGTTTAATTACTATCCAGATTTAACGTAATTGTTGCAGAAACTGCTTAAAGTTACAAACGAAAAAGAAACATAGAATACAACGTTTTCATTGTAAAATTAGTTAATATGGAATTTATAAATGTTGTAGGTTAATAGCACGTTTTAAAAGGTCTCTATATGCATGTAAACGAATGCAATATGTCTTTTTAAAATTTCATAAGCTGACGTGCGTAAGAATCACTTAGTCACCGCCTTGATTCAGAGCGGAGTTTATGGAACCTGTGTGGATAATACACATTACCATCACTAATTTATGCCTTTCGTAAAACAGATGTCACTTAACGATTCGATACTTTTAATTTTTATTGGTTCTATAGTCATTCATTTAATCCGGTAAGTAAGATTCCATTGATGCCTTTGAAGAAACATTATTATGTTATGTTTTCTTAACATAAATGGATCGAGGTTAATATTTAACAAGGACACCTTCGATTAACTACAACTTGACCATTAAATTTATTATTAAATTCGTCATTTGTAAACATTGCAATTGGATAAATGAAATTTAATATATTTGAAAGGTTGCTTAATTGGCGACCGTAAGGTTTCGTCATGTACGTGATTTCGTGAAAACATCAAATTGCTATATGCGACGTCGGACCTGAAGTGTATATGATGAAACGCGAAATGCGCGACGAAACATCCGTTCTCCATAAACTTTCCGAAATTCGGATCAATCTACCTGATGACGTAGTTTAAAATTGCATGGCACTGATGCGTCGTAGAATAGCCATGGTTAAATAGTAGAATTTGCACACGTGTTTTTTATAAACGTTGCAGTATGGCAGTTAAATACATTTTTATTTCAACCTTCGGTAAATCATTCTTAAAATTTTAAAGACGATGGATATTCTGACCATCTTATGCTAATTTCAAACTCTTGAAGAAGCCTACTTTTCAGTCGAACAATGCTTCTGTTTGTTACATTCCAAATTAGCTAACTATTGGTCTTAATTCAAGCCTTGTTTTGCAGTATACTTGATCCAACTTCGCATCATTCACTTCCATTATTTGCAATCATATTCCACGACTAATCGATCATGTTTCTCATGTTCATAAGTTGCAAAAAGCATTGCCATTAATAAATATTAATAATATAATATAATAATATTATATTATAATATATATATTATATATTATATAATTATAATATATATTATATATAATATAATATATTAATAATAATAATAAATATTGGTAATAAATATTAACAATAATTCAATGCTTCGTGTTAACTCATTAAGTCCGGGAGATGCACATTTTTTAGTTGACTTTCGACCTTCCTTTTTAACCGGAAATACGATTATTATTGACTTAAACTTGACCAACCGTACCATTTTTAAGTGTGCTCTATTGACTGGTGTGGTCAAAGTTGCATTTAAGTTATTTCAAAAGCCAATATGACTCATTCTAAATAAAAAGTCAACAAAATTTCAAAAATTACTTATTTCAAAACTTCTTTGACTCATTCCAAAGTATTTTTGCAAATTTTCTCTAAAGCTTATAGTATTCAAGAAAAAGTTTGTCAAAACTATTCATCAATTTTTTATTGGAAAGAAGTTTGCATCGTTGCAGAATTGCTTCCCATCAACGAATTGACACTATGAAATTGAGCTGTCAAACATGTTACTAGCTCCCAAATTAACCTAAATTGTATAATTTGTTTGCATTCAATAGAAGAGAATATTTCAAATACTCTAATAACAATTGAAAAGTAAAAAGTTAAAATAAAATTAAAATAAAAAAAACTAAAACAAAAACCAAACATGCATCTCATCAAATATCCTAAATTAAATTTCCGAGCATTGTTGCACCTTTAAGAATCAATGAAAATTTGCAATGCTCATTTCGTGATTTTCATTCTTCAAAAATCAGATCCTCGGTTTTAGTTTAGGATATTTGGAAGCGATGCATGTTTGGTTTTTGTTTTAGTTTTTAATTTTAATTTGATTTTAATTTTTTACAATTCAATTATTATTAGAGTATTTTAAAGATTATCTTTTATTGAATGCGTAAACGTATTATGCAATTTAGGTTAACTAGTAACATTTTTTACTTGAGCTAGTAACATTTTTGACAGCTCGATTTCAGTGTCAATTCGTTGATGGGAAGCTATTCTGCAAGGTTGAAAACTTCTGTCTGATAATTTTTTCGAAACATTGAATTTTTGAAGAGGATAGGTTGACTCAGCGCAAAATAACAAAAAATCTGGTTGAATTTCATAGATTTTGTGCACTTTTGGTTTACAAATAGGCATTGATCTCGTGACATTATTGATGCGAACAAAATCAGAAAAAATGAAACGCACGAAATTTTGTTGGCGTTTGAAGCAATTTAAATGCAATTCTCACAAAGCTAATCGAAAGAGCATACTCGAAAATGGAAGGGTTGGTCACTTTCAAGTCAATATTAATCTGTTGAGTAAATATAATTTCCTGTTGAGAATAAAAGTCGATAATCAACTAAAAAATGTGCATCTCCCGAACTTATTGAGTTAAATGAAAGATTCTTCGATAATTCGTTCGTCGGATATAAAATCATACATTGTGACATAAATACATTTTGAAATATTTCAGCCTATAGAACGTGCCATCAGTATGAAATTACTAGTTGTGACACTGACAAGTATACACAGAAGTTTAAAGAATGCAGGATAAAGTGAGTTAGCCTTAGCTCATATACACATATTCTGATATATTCACATAATACGACACCACCAATATTTATCATCATGCTTTATAATGATCATCATCGTTCGATACCAAAAAATATCATTATCATCGAATATAATCGATATCGACTATCGTCTTATGTCGTACGTATGAGTTGAATAAATGTTATAATAATATGTACATTGGACATAAAACAAATTTTTCGAAATGATGCGTAAGATGATAATGATTTCCAAAAACATTATAGACGATTTTTTATAAAACACTTAAATTTTTGGAGTAGACGTTATATATCATATCGTATATGACGTATATATCATAATATATACACCCGTGTACAATGATTCTGTCATTTTTGACAGATCTTTCGTCTTTTTTTACCATATTTACTTAATGTAAAATAAAGCAGCTGTGACCGTTAGCGAGACGAAACAATAACTTCTCGATCAATCTCTCGTATTTTATTCCGGTTTACTTAACCTATTTTTTTTTAATTTTTCCTGCAATTTGCATTCAACATACTTAATTTTTTAATAATTTCCAATCTTCGAACCAAGGGCTTTTTAACTTTCAAATTTTACACACAATTAATGTCCCCAAGGTGACTATAGCAACGTTCAGAAGATATCCGCGATACACGATTACATTTATTAAGCATTGTTACATAACTTACATAATCAACGATATTTAAAAAATAAAAGTTTTGCCTTGTCGGCTTTTTAATATCTCGGTTTTTTATGTACACCAAGAGTTTTTGTTTATCTTTTCATCGGGCAATAACGCCCTTTTTACAGAATTTCATATCAAAATTTGCATCCCGAAAATTTGTGAGAATTGCAGCTCGTTTGAAGAGTTGGCGCCGTACTTCACATTTGTGTATGAAATGTAGGGATGGTGGAATTTGTTAATAATATCATTTATGCAGAAAACCGCACAGGCGATTATGTTCAAAATCCAATTAGGCCGCAGTTATGTCATGATACATCGATTAAAAAAAATGGATCCATTCCCTTCTTCCATTTAAAAGAAATCGTTGGACAAAATTTGGTTTTCATCCGCACACATCCACTCACACACACAGATATATACGTATCTCTGAAAATGTGTCAGTTTGGTTCTGGCGGTCTCAAAACATGAAGATATCATGAAATTAGCTCTTTTAATTTGCGAGGTAATTACTTGTACAAAGGGAGGTTAAAAAAGATAGATGATCTGTCAAAAACGACAGAATCATTGATAAAACCGTCATTAGAACAATTTGAATTTACTTGCACTTTGAAGGTTAAAGTTAACCTTCAGTTTATCACTTATTCGTCATATCGAGTGTATCGATTTTGCATTCGAAATTGCAATAATAAATTATCGGCAAAAGTTTCTTAATTTTTCGTTTTGCAAACTTTTTACATTTTATACTCTCTATCATAGAAAAAGGCTATCCAAACCCTCGAGTATGTATACCCTGCGGGTGTCAAAGTTCATCTCACGCCCTTGATATATAATGAATGTTATAAGTATATATTTTAATTTTAGACATTTAACAATTCGTTTTTAATAATAAAACGAACAATTATTCCTCTTTGGGGCTGATCTGAGAACCGACCTGCGAATAGGCGAAGAAAGTCATTACAACAGAAGATAATTCGTTGTTTCCACAGTTTTTAAAAAGAGGAATGTTCCTCTTAATAACTGTATAGATATACAAACAAATACAGAGATTCTCGAACATTTCTAGATTTATTGTAAAATAATTAGAATACCTACGTACGTACTAAAGTAATTTTTTTATATTTTTAATATCATTGATGACGTTGATGGTAAGTTCTAAAATTTGCCTAAAGTTATACATTGTGCACGTTTTTCTTCGTACTGAATGCTTAATGTTTTCTCATACAGGTTGCAGAAAATCTTCAAAGTTGCACTAAAGGAATTTTACCGAAAATGTCTATATATATGTTATGTTAAAAATAACAAAATTCCAATGTTTTATGTACTAAAGAACACTTTTCTAGTTCTGACAGATATCACCACTTTACCCTGAATTTTCCTAAAAATGCATCGGGTTATCTTATATTTCACAGCGAAAGGGTATTTACACCATGTTTATTATATAAATGCGGATAAAATGTATGTGAATCACAATTTCACTCTCACAGAGTGCGGTGGTAAATAAATATTTATTGTTGTTTTTAATGTTATTTCAATTTCTTTAAAAATGTCAGATTGAGCATATACCTTAATTTGGGATTAGGGTTCATAGGGATGAATTTATTTTAAAAATTCCATTTTCTGGAAATTTGACCTTATTTATCTCCGAAAATGTACATGTTACGTCAAATTCGAGATATATTTTACTTAAAATTGTTGAAGAATGTGAATGTATATTTTCGGACATAAAAAATGTGCAATTTTGGCAGTAAAATCCCTTCTTTGAACTTGCATATCACGCGATCAAAATCATGCTCAATTTGAAAATTTGACACATGTAACCTAACTTCAGAGACTTTTCGTCCCTATACATTTTTACCCCAAATTTCATGTCCCAAATAACAGGGTCACTGTTTTTTAGGGTACATTTTGGCAACTTTTTAAGGTGTCTCTTTCTTTGCACCAAGCATTGTAACATTATATGATTTTTTCAATCCCATTCTAACATTAACAAAATTAATCACCATACCTTCCTGGGAACCAGTGCTCACACGAGCGTCATCCGCGGGTGTCCTCAACCACAAACAAGTTTTATGAAAATTCCCGGGGAAAAGGTTTGCGGCATCTTACTTTATATGTTTCATAGTTTCAAAATCAGTTTCGAATGAAATCCTAGCTGATCATTTTCATAGAAAAACACTATTCAACATTTTTTTTATTTTATCCATTCAAATTTTGTAGTAACTAAAACATTTAGGATCATTAATTAATGTTGGAATTTGTTAAAATCAGACTTATAACGTGCACATTTTGTAGAGAAAGGTATATTTCACAAAATGTCAATAAAACATTTCCAATGAGTATCACTCTCAACCTAACCGAGAACCACGACAGGTACGTGATGATACAGCGGTTCCATTTTTTCTACATTTATTTGCTTTTTTTCATTTCTTTTTTATTTTATTGATTTTTATTGTTTTTTTCTTTGTGTTTTTTTTTGTTATTATGTAATGAATAAAAACGTTAAAAAATGAATAATTTTAAAATACTTCAATGTAATATTGAAATATGTAAGGAAGAATATGCAACTACCGCAATTCTTAACTTATGTTGATATGATGGATCATCTATTAGAGTGATTTTGTAGCGGCTCCAAACATTCAAAAAAACTATGAAGACTGACTCGCCAGGCTGTGCTGACCATAATCCAAATACCTCACCATCTAACAAATGTAAGAAATGCTGTAAATGTTCAAATATTCGAGAATTTTTAGTGATAATCAAACGCCTGTACTTTTGGAAGCTTTTTTTTAATTCTTTTACATATTTATCTAATTTATTGACATTTTATAAAATACACATTTTTTTACAAAATGTGCATGTTAAAAGTCTGATTTCAACAAATTCTAACTTCAATTAATGATCCTGGGTGCTTTAGTTATAACATGATTGAAATGGATAAAGAAAAAATAGAAAAATGTTTACTAGTGTTTTTCTATGAAAATGATCGGCTAGGATTTTATTCAAAACGGATTTTGAAACTATGAAACATCTAAAATAAGATGCCGTAAACCTTTTTCCTGGGCATTTTTATAAACTTCTTTTTGGTTGAGGACACCCGTGCATCTACACAAATTCTGTTCTCTTTCTTTCAATTTCGTGCAAATAAAAATTAAAAAAAACCTTCCAGTGTCCTCTCACAATGTAGATGTCCTTGCTTTCTGGGAATTTTATTTAACGAAATTGAGCGGGTGCCTTTGAAACGAGATGGTTTAATTGTCGTTTATATACAGATGAACCTGCATGTTTCTGTGTTGTGTGAAGGCGACAAAACGCACGTATTAAGTCGGGCAACATGTGTCGTCCCCAATGGCAAGTGAGGCTCAATGAAGCTGCTGGTGTCACGCAGTCAGTGACCGTCCCAATCGGTGATCGGACGAACCCGTTCATACCGTCTGGATAAGATCGCGATTGCCCGGTGATTTCTACATTTAACAGTCCGTTACGCACGTGCGAACGAATTATGAAAAAAACTGTGAAGTAACCAAGTGTTCCAATCCGGTGTTAATTACGGGTAATTCAAATTATCGTTAAACGTTATCGGTAAAATATAATGCAGATATTTTCAAATCTTAATACCTTTAAAATATACTACTTGATAGTATTAATAGCAGGCAATATAAAAGTTTATTTGTTCATTAAGGTTTTGTGCAGTTTTTAGCATGCATACAAAAATAAATGCCAATCAGGTATTTTATAGGCAATAAGATGCAATATTATATAAACCAAATAAACAAAATTACGTAAAGTTATACGCATATAAACAGAAGTAATATACGTTACGTCTACTTATGGTTTTATTCAATATTTACGTGTTAATGATAAAATTAAAAGTGTAATATTAAAAATAGCCCTTCTGTGAAAAGAAATTTTTCTAGCAGTTACATTTCACGTAATTTTAATTTGATTGGTCATAAACCCATAAAATGATCGTTATACTTCATTAAAGTATGCACTTCGTATAAAACATTTGAGGCAGTTGGTGCAACAAACAGAGTTCGATAAACCAAATTTCGAAATATTAATACGTACATGAAATTAATTCTCTAAAAATTTTAAGTCATTTTATACTTCAGAAATAAAAAATCGGTAAAAACATTTTGTGTCAAATAGCGTGCTGCCTTCTGGAAAATGGGATTTTTCAAATACTTTAGTGCGATATGTGCAGAGAATTAACAAATTTCACTCAAAATGTAATATGCACAATAAATGCGTATGAGAAAGGGTTATATCCATAAATTAATATCATACGCAAAAAAAAATACAAATGAATTGAAGCCATTAAGTTTTCTGTAAGATATAAACCACATTATTTTTAAAAGTTACCATTTATCGATGTTTTCCAATCAGACAGGTCGATTTTTGATATCTCGATTCAAGCAGTTTGTTATTTCTTCCTTCTAGTATACGTACATCAAGCCGTCGACATTGATACTTCCAAAATATTTATGTTTCGATACATATATAATAAATGAATATTACTGCCGACAAGTAAAATGTAGTTGAATGAAAACAATTTTTAGTAGAAGAAGTTTGGTGGAAAGTTTTGCTTCGTGGACGATAAAGACGGAATCTTTTGTTGACATTTGTACAGTGCTTTTAATCGTTTTTATATATAAACTTTTAAAAATTATTAAAAATGTTCTATTTAAACTTCGGTCCATGTGATAAATATAAATCGTATTTTCATTATTCCTTTGAATATGGTCCTGAATTGATGGTACCCGGATGAAATTCAATCAGGATAACAAGGTAGAATAGACCTGACCTTCAAATGACCTTCAAATTTGGTTTCATCGGGAGGTTAAATAGTTCTGATATTAAAGTGGCCTAATTTGATACCGAAGGCGGCTACCCTGATTACCTGATCTACATATTGTCGGTAATATGATGGAAAATACGAATTATGTGCAACTGGACTGGAACACTGTACCAGGAAAAACAATAAAGACAGGCTATCGACTTTTTGACTGTCCGTTATTTAACGTGTCAATATCACGATTTTTCGACCAGAACCTAATTAATACTATTATTATTGAAAATAACTTATTATTATCTGTTAATAGTTTGTCGGTTCCTATGCATTACGTTAAAAACTTTAAACGAACTACGGAAGTCAACGAGCACAATTGTTTCCAAGTGGTAATGTGTGCTTAAAGAAAATTGACTTCAGCGCTTTGCGAAACCAGAATTGATGAAGAAAATTAAGGCTTTGAACGAGGTGAAATTTGCAATTATTTTCTTGAATAGGAAATGCGCTTACGATCGCTAAGCACGAATAGTTTTCATCTAAGTACAGATAAGAGGTAAAGCCTAAATTGCATTCTGATGTTGACATTTGACATAATAAATTATTCATACGTATCTGTATTAAACATAGATTTGGCAGGTTATACCATACCAGAATAAGGCGAACAATAAGGATGTAGAAGATGTAATATTATTAGTTTCTTGGTTACAAAAATAATAATAAATCGATGCTTTTTTTATTATTTTTTTTTGTTTTTAAGTGCTTTACGCGTTTGTATTTGCGTAGTAATTGCGGTCTGCCTATTTTAATTTGCAATTTCATTTCGGTGAAATGAATTTATTTGATAACATTAGTTATGGCAGCACAGAATATACTGACTTAAAAAAGTTAGCAGTTAACATTTTAGAATACACAGCTCTACAAAATCAGATAAACTTAATTATCCAGAGAAGATATTACATTTTCCGAAGTTTTTTGGTGCGCTGAGTCGGAATCCGAAGTCAAAATCTTTCATTTTACTCCGGATTCCGCAAATGTTATAACCTAAATAGCGATTTTTCTTTATATTTAATATTATGGTCCATCGACCTTTTTCTTTTATTCAAATGTTACAAACATAACCTTACATTCTAAGCCTTGAAACTCTTCCAAATGATTTTGTGTAAGCTTCTTTGTCTCTCCTTATTTATAAGATAAAACATTTTGATATTTTCATCTTTATGAATTTATCTATTTCTAGTATCCCAATATTTTCGTACTTTACAAAAAGTGTGCTATTAACATACATAAATTAATATTGATATATATTCTATTATGATTATATAATTATCAAACTTAAATATCTTTTGACGGTGGCATTTTCCTTTAGTAGCATTTTGCCTTTTTGACAGGCAATGATAATCATGTTTCCTGCATTCTGACCCAACCCCCTACAATCATTTGTCGTTTTCGTTTAAATGGAAAACGTTTTAGATAATGCATTGAAAAAATATTCCATGAATACGCAGTCTACACTCACTCTGTACGTATCCACCACATCTTTAAATTTAATGAAGTACACAACACAATAAGTGGTGTAGATAACAGTTATAAATGGAACATATTACCGTATTTAGAGTATATATTATGTACAAGGAATTTTATATTAAAAAAAAAAATTAAAGATTAGAACATACACAAAAAAAATTAAAGGTTCACCGGCCAAGGGAAGTTTGAAAAAGGTGAACGCATAAGAAATATTGACAATAAATGCATTACAAATAATCAATGAAAATAGACAAAACTGGTCAGGCATTTCAATTGTATATTTCCAACTTTCCTTATTCACAAACAAATTTTTTGTTTTAATCTTCACTTTTTTGTCCCTCTTAAGTTATATAGAATTCGCAACTCAAGTAGGCGGGATATATTGAAAGTTGATTTTTACTAATGCATTGATAAATAATTTCGCAGGTCTACAATGATGTTGTTAGAATCTCGTAGCATGTGAAGTCACTTCGAGAAATTGGGGTTCGGTGGCAACGGACGTGCCCATTGTCACAGCCGACGGTTGCCACTCCAGACGATGATGATTGCATTGCTCTCATTCGGGCAAAATGCTCATCCTCAGCTAACAAGAACCCTACAATGATAGCATACATAAAATACAGAGGTATTTTAAGTACATAATTTTCTCCGAAATTATTGAAGTATTCGCAAGTAGGTAGAGTGATGAAATGCATAAAAAGGCCATGCACGTAACGTATGGAAGCTTACTGCAAAGACTACTGTTATAATAAACTTTATCTTAAGATTAACACTGAATAAATATTGCTAAATGCAAGATATCTTTAAATTGTTGTGACAAGTTAGTGTGTAGCCAACCATTATTATAGATTTAATTTTAAATACCAGAAAAGAACGTCAGTGCAGCACTTCGTATGATATTACACATAGTTTCTGTATTATTCAAATATAGAACCATTTTCAGCAACATTTCTAAGAGATTTAATTATTTTATTTTGAAGACTATTATAAACTATCTAACTAAAAAGATAATGAAATATGATCAACTGCTTTAAAACTTCTCTTTCCCACAAAATTACTCACTCGTGGGCCTCCTCTTTTCAGAGAATCTCTTTATGAAAGGTAAGTTCATTCATCAAAATGCCCCCAAGGCTGCTGGTTATGATGCAATTTCGGGGCAGGCGATCTTGAGAATTATCAAGTACTGTTTACCTGATGCTATCCTACAAGTTTTTGACTTTATTGTAACCCGTCGCATTATCCCAGATTTATGGAAAATTCCTTTGATTAGTCCTATACTCAAAAATATTACGCCGCTTTATGTGAATCAACACAAATAAGCAGCTTACCACTTTTTTCAAAGGTCTTTGAAAAGGTCTGCTCCGAGAACTATTTTAACAGTTGGAATTTACTCTCACCTTTTCAATTAGCACTGGTAGTATCTCTGAAAATATTGTCTTTAATCTTTAAAAAAGTATCATTGCCGGCTGCTCGATTTTTGCCTCTTTAAAGATCTTTCCAGTTTGAAAACGTTGACCTGTGAAGTTCCATAACGAGCTAAACTAAGTGCTTATTCATAATTTATACAGTCGATATCTAGGAGTACCGTAGCGATATTGAATTTAAAACATATGCAGATAAATAATAATGCCCTTCAATTCTGAAGAAATGGTCCAGGATGCCGATTTAATCATGAGATAGCTAAGATTGACCAATAAACTGAATTTTCTTATATTTATTCCAAATTCGTTGGTATTTCTACTGGTCGGTAGTATGAAAAATGCGAGATAGGTGAATTTAGATCAGTTTAATTTCTGATGGAAGTTGTTAATCCAATCCCGGTCACGAGGCAAGAAAGGTTAGTCTCATCGTCGAGTCTAATTAATGTACCAATTCTGGAAAAAAAACAAAAACTGGAAAACCTTGTCTTTCTTCATTTATTGTACTGTTTAAATGTTTTGGGCAGTGCATCGCTAATAATGACTGTGGACTAAGAAAATATGATCAAATATGATTAAATCGTTATCTTCCATAAGTCGCTATATCGCACATAAATCCCCACCTATCTAATTGACAGGATGTATGGCTTAGAGCGTCGCAGCAAAGATTTTGTAGAATGCAGAACCCCCGCTCCTCTCATATTCTTCATGTGCCAAACAGTTCATCTGTAAAATTTAATCGGCTTTTTAAATTTTGTTTTAAAGAAAATTATGCTCATTACCACTTAAACTTAGACAGTTAATTTTTGCATCATAGATATTTATAACTAAAATCAAACTTGCTTCTTGAATCACTATTATATGTAATATGTAGTAAAATGTTTATATTATTGTTGATGTAATTTTATAATTTTTATCGTTATCAATTTTTAGTTCCATGCTAGGTGTCTATTACAACGAATTTTACAACAATAGTCTAATATTATTGCATATAAACGTTTTCTTTTTTTAATGTGAATTATATATTTTGTAATACCGTTAATACAATTAGTTTAATTACTTTTATGTAACCCTTGCTGCAAGCTAAAGATAATTAACGAGCCAGTTTACAAAGCAACATTTAAAATAGCAGTTAGCAGTGAATCGTCCTTTAAGCCTTTATACGCAAATCCGGTTAGGGTATTCGATCGGAAATCAAAAGGTCCCAGGATCGTACTCTGGTATCTACCGAATGTCCTTCCAAGTTCCTCGTTATTTTTTTTTAATTTTTCACATATTTTCGTGTTCTTCATAGTTTTTATAGAATTAACATCCCCCAAGTTTTGTTTTTAATGCAATTTAAACAATTCTAAACACATTGTTAAAAAGTAATATTTTTTGTAATGGTATAATGTAGAAAATATTATGAACAAAAATCAGATTAAATCTAGTCATAATCATCCCACTATATGCTAATTTTTATATTCCACATTTTAGAAATTTTAATCTAATTTTTTTATAAAAAAACATGACCTTTTGATTGGCTCCATATACATATAAATGTTAGAGAAACTAACATTAATTATTAATGCGAAATAAGAAATTATTAAGTTTCATACAAATAAATAGTTCCATATACTAACATAAGTAAGTTATTAATGTACAATAATTGTAGATTTTCTATAACACAATTAGCGGTTATGCAATAATATTTCTTTTTTTAGAAAAACTACATTTTTTGTAAATTCTGATAATAAAGTAATAATGTTATTAATAATATGAATAATTTGTAACCATTTTTTTGAAATGCATTTACTTGTACGAGTTAAAAATGTATCCATTAATTATTCTATATTTACTTAAAATTCAGTTTTTTCATTATGTTATTTTTCTTTTAATCAGTTCAAAGGTACCTGTCATTCCAATTATTTTATTCTTATGTTGATAATGAACACATTAATTCTTAAATAGACCTGTAGTAATAGATATTGCATTCCTTCAATTGGTCGCAATTTGCATGAGTTTTTGAACATCATGTTGAATAAATATAATTATTAACGATTATTAACGATAATCTCATGGTAAATTTTGTTCGTATTTTGTTTTTATACATTGCATATATCAAAACACGAAGTTTTGATTTTGTTATTTTAATTATAATATTTCTAATTAAAATTAAATTCTGCATAGGAAATCTCTTTCGACAACAATTATTCGAGAATTGCGGTATATTTCGAGATTTTCGTTACATAGCTTCGCTACTATAGGATTAGATTTCATGTCTTGAAATGAACTGTTTTCAATATTGTCAATATACCTACTGTTATGAAATTCATGAGTATTGTTACAAAACATCATAAAGTGCTTATGGTCTAAAAAATAAATTTGTCTCCTAAGACAAGAATTAAAATTTTTTTATTGGTCTGCAAAGTTTCGAACCTTTATGAACAACCATCAGTAGTTTTTGGATCAAGGATGATAATCATTAATCGTAGGCTATAAATCCTTTATATTACTATTTATTTATCACGTATTCTAAAGTTCACATATATTATTCATGTTATATTCATAACTTTTACTAAATATAAATAGACGGTCAAAAAGTGTAGCATAACCACTTTAACAGATTTCATTACAAAATTTTAGTAGAGCGTTGGCTGTAAGAATAACCTAGTTTTTAGCATCTAATTTCCTCGCAAGCGTTATATATCAAACGTGTATATATCATATTTCTCATTTCGAAAATAACATGTGGAGTACAAAAGAAATATAATATAAATATCTTGCTTTGCAATAGAAATTGAAAAAAATTCACTAAATTCCAAATTTCTTAAATGGATTGTTTTTTCACCGGCAAAAATATTGTGTCTGCTTCTGGTGCTCATTTCTTAGCCGCCAGATCAAGAAGCAACCGTAATAATGAAGGTATCATCAATTTTAATGCAATTAACATTTCTTTAATTACAGGCAGATGATTTGCTGGAACATGCTTACACCGAGATTGCGTGACTTTCTCATTGCGTCGGCCTGGCTGGCGCTTTCGATGGCGCTCACCGGTGACCACGTATGCCACCGGGTGGAAAAGTGAGTTAATAACTTTATTAATCTAACTCGAGCCTTCTCCCGCTAGCTTCTCTCCAGTATATCATTCATACGAAAGTGAAGCTGCTGTGGAGAGGAAATTAAATTTCTTGTCTGCAAATAAATATTTGCTTAACTCAATAGCATCTGCTCATGAAAGCAATAACACTCATGTTTATGAGGCGAGGGTCGTATATTAATGGAATACAAACTCATGGGTTAAATGTAAAGGCACTCGAATTCTGAATCCAGTTGTCATTTTTGTTGGATTTAAGATGCAATTATTTACTAAACACAACGAGAAGTTTTCTGCAATTTCCTGATATTCAATTATTATAAAAGAATAAAATTTTAGTAATCGAAATTTGATTCAGATTTTATATTTGATAAAAATACATTGCAGAAATTGAAAGACGAAATTTACTCTCTAAATTTCTTGGAGTGAAAATTGAGCTAATCTTGTATGAAGAGTGAAAATTGCACTCCTTTGACAGTGAATGAAAAAAAAACTCACTTATAGAAGAGTGAAATATCACTCTCAATAGAGTGAAAATTTCACTCTTAGGAAAGAGTGGCTCAATTTTCACTCCAAGGTATCTAGAGAGTAAAAATGATAAAAATATTAGCGTCAATATTAACAAAATATTAACTTAATAAATTTCAATTAAAAAAAAATACCGGTTATGTACGTTTCTATAAAAAATATGTCACTTATTGGAATAAGTAAATTTTCGAAAAGAATTGATTAATTTAAATATTTTTTTGCACTATATCAATCAATCTCAGTTATCAATTCGGTTATTTTTGAATGGCACTTAACATTTTTTGCTTAATGCTACATAAATCGATCTCACATACGACATTTCTTTCTACAAACGTAAAGTTTTTCTAAATATTGTTATCATTCTACTACACTTGATGATCACAGAAATAAGAGTCTGATATAACAAATTAATAAAGTATGAAAAACGTGATGCATCACAACAGTCAGTTATTGGAATTGAAATATTTTTGATAATAAAAAAACACTTTATTGTTAGTTACATTATCAGTATTATAAGCGAGTGTAACGAATTTTGTTACCGAATTGAAACAGGATTACAGGATCGTATCGAATTCACTCTTTTGATTTATTAAAATCTGTCTTTATATTTATAATCAGCGACCAGTAAAATCACCGCATAAAACGTGTCAGGTAAATCCTGTGTATTTTGTAATCTGCCCTATACGGACTACTATATTTTTATTTTAGCACCATAACTGTACATTGAAATCATGATCAGCAAACATCCCTGGATTTAAAAATTTGATTATAAGAAAATGCCCGTAAGTGAGTAGAGATCCTCCCCGAGTAGAAATTTATTCAGGCCCTGATCAGGGTGTAACGCTTTTGGTCAGGCCCTGATCAGGGCCCTTATAAATTTCTGCTCGGGTCGCTCCAAATTTAAAGAAATTAGAACGAATTTTAATAAGATTATGTGACATATTAAGTAATTTTGTTTTCATAAATTAAATTTTTATTTAAAAATGATTTCATAATCATTAAGTTTTGATTTCAATGATAAAGAATATTTATTTGTAGTTTATAATGCTTATAATTGTTTCAATATTATGCATATTGATTTACGAAATTAGTAATGTCTATGAAATTAATTTATTTCAGTTACACAGTAAATTTAAGGGAAAGATACGAAGAGCCCGTGGAGGTTTACACATTTAGATGGTGTCTACAAATACCACCGCGATGTCCGAAAACTTTCACGGAATTACGCGAACGTTGGAGAACGAGGGTAAGTTATTGCGTGTCGATGCGGTGAATGTAAATGGAAATAGGAAAAGAGAGTACAATGCAGAATGAATTATTTTCCCACCTAAGAAAATGAAACATGAACAGAATATTCGCTTGTAAACAATCGTTTGCTTACATCCTCGCAAGCGTAACAGCCGACATTACGCGATGCTTCGAATCGCTCAAAAAGTTAGTCAATTCGTGTTATTAATAACAGGTGTTCAGTTTTGGTTATTTTCGCATTTTCAACGAGTCAGAAATTTGTTTTTTTTTTTGTTGGTAAAGTGCGTTATAATCCCTAAAGTTCTATTCGAAGTCCTTGCATTGAATGATCAGTTATTAATAAATTAATTATGAAGCAAATGTTACGTGTACTCGGAGGGACGAAGGAATAATGTATTATCCCATAATTCCATTGTTCCAGTATGATAATAGTTAGTGCAAAATAGGCATTGCCGAACTTACCATTACATTGCAAAAGTCTACTTTTGTAACAATAACCCAACTGAAGCAGAAATTATCGCAATACATTGAGATCTTAATTCTTTTTCTGGTAGTCACTTTTCTCACATTTTACTGATAAAACAGCCCATACACGATATACCTTAAAAAGAGGTCGTCCAGAGCTCATTCCGAAAATATTTCCAAACAAGCGTCCTGAAGAGATGTTAGCAATCTTAAAGACGTATTATGTTTGTGGGCTTGAATCTATATCGTTTTAGACCATTTCTCTTTTGATAAAGGTATCTTCAGAGTTGATATCTGTCTTTTTTCCAGAGACACTAGACGGTAATTGAATCGGTAACAGTAAGTGCTTTTACGATATTTAACCAGTGTTATCATAATTTTGTATTCTTATTATATGACCTCCATTCTGCATAAAATGTAATATATGACAATACAAACTTTAATTAACAAAGTTTAAAAGAACTCACGTAAGAATTAGGAAAATAGAATCTATAATTCTGTGAAATTTGGCGAATTTAACTTGACCTCAAATTATTCCAAAAAAACTTCTGTTCCTTGTAAGGAACAAATCTCTCGCTTGAAGTTTTTTGAAATCGAAAGTGTCCCACAGACTTTTCGACGGCAAAGCTGCCCACACGCGGATTCCGACAGTCGCGATTTAAAAATTAATTCATTATTAACAAATTAACTTTTACAATATTTTATTGTTTTATAGGCATCGCTAGGATATACTTCGTGTACGTCGTATATGTATATATTTACTTTTGTAGAAAATAACACGGTTGAATTGTTAACTGCGAGAAAAATCTTTCTCCCTAAAAGTGTTCCAATTATTCAAAGCCTTCTATGGTATTAAAAAGTATCGTTATGCAACGTTTTCGATTATTAGAGATTTAAGGCATCCAGCGAAAGAAGACTGCAGATAAATTCTTACTTCGTGTCTTCCAATAAGACTTCCATGCTCGTAACACAACCATTCATGACCCATTTACTTACACTAGCTTTTGTAATATATGTTCATTCATTCTAATCGAAACGTAATTTTGTACACGAAAATAGTGATTCCGATTGCCCACACAGCAATTACTCAATTTTATATTCAATATAAATAGTTCACATTAAAAAATCAGTTATTCTCATTTGACGTGATTAATTTTGCTCATAATACCGTGTGCTGTAAATGACGTTGGCAATAATTAAAACAAACGAACGTTATGCAACTTTATTACAAATGGTTATATCCCAAGCTACAAATGGCATTCGATAAATCGTCAAAATCACAATAATCAGCGGTATTATTCAAGGGATACGTAAACAAACATTGATAAATACGTGAATTTCCTCTTAAGAAACCTTTTTGCCAATCGGAGCAACATCTGCGCTTTCATTCTTCATCGCATCTCCCTTTATCGCCGCTTTTACGACCTCAGAGTCGACTAATTACCAAGGGAAAGTGACGGTTCGCATGAACCAATAAGCGCATTTAGCTTCCACGTATGCCTCTAATTAAATAAAAACACATTCGTTAAAAATATATCTTGACAATTCTGGACAAATATTTAAATTTATTAAAATAATACCAATACACAGATCCAGGTACGCCAAGTTTAATAATCTTCGATATGCATTTTGACTTATGGAAAGCGATTGCGTGCACCCACAGCTAATAAGATGCAGGAAACTCCGAAAGTATTCAAAGAAGCCAGATTTAAGCAATCCGCCACTTCCATGACTGTCAATATAACTTACGTATCCGTTTTTGTTTTTTCGTTTCCAGAAATTACTTGATTTACACCTCCGGTATAATTATCGTCCTTATTGCTAGATATAAATTCTAGAGCGACGCCTGATTCGTTAAATGTTGTTATTGATGGAGGATCATATTTTTCAACGAACTAAAGTGGCCGTCACTTGTTATACGAGGACCACATTAATTTCCGTTATTAGCGATAATCATTTACATGTTTCCAGACACATGAATTAATTAAAAAAATAAATACTTTAAGTAAATTGAACTAAATGGCGAATTAACTTGTAGAAACTACATGTTTAGTAATTTTATAGTATAAAAAAAATAGAAGTAGTATAGAATAGTTGAACTTCATGAAGCTATAAGCTAGTAAATATTTAGTAGTGTATTGTTTCAGAAACGTTTCTTTGATTACCTGAATATTTCTACTTTGAACTTCATCCTGAAAGTCAGATGCAGTATTAGAATTCATATGTTTTATGAATTGGAGCATGTATTTCTTAAATAGATAATCATTTAAATTTTGTTAATACCTAATTAAGGTGAATTACAAGAAGTAATTTTCGAAGCTAACATTTGTTATTATAATTTGTAAGAAGTTTTTTCTTACAATATTTCGTTTTCATACAAAACTAGAAAACAAAAATTGTCCCAGATGTTCAATGCAGAATTGCGTACGTACTAGAATTATTATGCTCTTTACGAACACTTTTTCTAAGCGTACCATCATACAAAGTTTACAATTTCTTATCAAGCCTATTTTTATTAAAACATATTCTGCTAACCTAAAAAGATTACAGGTGCGGTCCTAGTTTTACCAGGAATGACAATTGATTTATCTCGTAGTCCTGATGACAATCGTTATTGCACTCATTCAGTGTTCCCAAAAAAATGAGTGTAACTTTTTTTGCACTGAATTAGTTAGCTGGACTTGACCCACGCGGTCGCCATTTTTACACAGGTTCTTATGGGAACACTAAACGACTGCAGAAAACTATTCAACATTTTTTCACTATATCAAAATTTAAATATTTAACAGAACAGTTGACCTATTATGGATGCAAAAGTGAAATTTCGTGGAAGTTATTCTCATCATATCTTGTATATCACATAACTCCGTTCAACCAAATTAATATATTTCATTATAAAAGTCTATTTAACGCAACTGTTATAAAACTTTTTTTGAAACTATGCTGATCTACTATAAATTAATATTATTTTTGACACTTGTCAAACTCGCATGTAAAGTGCGTCATGACATACAATAACTATCATATTCAGGGGTGCGGGTCGAAAAACCGACAAATCAAAAAGCCGACAGGTCGAAAAACCGACAGTAAAAAACCGTCAATCGAAAAGACGACAGTCAAAAAACCTGCAGTTAAAAAATTACTGTACTCCTAACGATGTGTCTATTTTTTTATGTATCAGTTTTTGGACTGTCGGTTTTTTGACTGCCGGCTTTATGACTTTCGGTGTTTTGACCTGTAATCTTTTTGATTTGTCGGTTTTTCGACCCGCACCCATATTTAACAGCAAATGGTTGCAGTAGTTAGGAAGAAGGAATAGTATTGCAATATTAGAACAACCATATTATTTTAGCAACTGCTGATAAATAATATAAATGAAATGTAAATGTTCAAATTGTAAGATTTAATATTATGCAAAGGTGATAAATAAAGGCAAATCGGCACAAGAAGTCATTATTGCTGCATTGCAGCATATTACCACGAATCATTACCAATAGCATATCTTCAGCATAGGGAATATAGGAGGCGTTATAACTTCATTCCGACGAAAATCATGCTTACTCACTTACCGTAATGATGTAGAACTTACACCAGAATTGAAAATTTAGTTTTCCCTTTCTGGAAGGAATTCACCCTCGAATGAAGATGAACGCCATATTCGTACGTAGTTTCGAAATAGATTCGCGTCAATCAAAGACTCTTTGCGTAATAAGAAATATTTATGAAAATTTGTCTGTCGGCATTTGTGACAGACGCATATAATCTTGAAAGTGTGCAAAAAATTGGCCAAGACAACAATTCAGGAAGTAGATGAAAATAACGATATTGATGATGTAACATTTGCTTTTGAAAGTTCCACAGTATATAACGGCTCTGAATAACAACGTAAAAGCATGCGCGAAACTTTATAATTCAAATTTATATTCAAAATAAAAGTTACATAACTGCAACTATCACCGACAACATGCTCATTAACAATTGCAATGCCGATAAGAAATGGGTCTCGGACAGTGCGTTGAAATTGAAGCCCACCAACGACTTGTGACTAATGGTAACTAGAAATCTGGGTCGATTATGCGTATCTTAGCTGAGATTTCTATTTCAAGATCCGGAATCGGTTCTCTGGCAATGATACGGCCATTGTGGTATTGCCTGCCGGAAGACTTCGCCCGTAGACGATAATTTCGCAATGTCCGACCATTATTGCCTCCGTGACAGTCACCTGAAATGGAATTGTGTGTTCGCATACACGTGGAGAATCTGAGTACGGGAGTCATCTATGGGGAACTGCAGAGCAAGAATGTAACAACGCGTAAGCAGACATAAAACTAGTGCTGCGTCTTTGCGTAATACGTACATATATGAACGAAATTGTGTTGCAAAGACAAAGGAGTCCCATGATCGTAATTGCAAACAGAACGAAATAAAATTATTTTGAGAAGATTGCATACAAGTTCAATTATCCATTGTTTTATGATTATTAAGAACGTCTTATTTTCGCTAAGTTACAAGAAAGGATCACTATGATTAGATAGTGCAAATTTATAAATTAATCCTTTTCCTGTTTCAAAGGCAATATAGAAATCGGTTCACTTCATGCGGAACGCTGTTCTTTATTTTGTTCTATTCATTGTTGACATCACGCATTCGATAATAATGCACCGACGACAGGTGAGATTAAGTATTCTTAATCTTTCTGTATTCAGGACAAATTTAGATGTTTGTAGTTTGTACAATATTGTATTATGATAAATTGCCTAGACAGTTAAAATTATTTACGTCAAAATTAATATACATGTATATTAAATTTTATAAAGTGTACGTAAAGGTTAGCATGAATAAAATATGTATACATTTTCTGATAAAGTCGAGGAACTGAAATGATTTGCAATTCTTATCAATATTTGTTAGACTTACTATTATTTATTTTTGTAGATGTACATTTAATATTAGTATAATAATTTGCATAAATATGATAATTTTTGGGCTGTAGAAACTTCATTAGTATAAGGTTTTAGATTACAAATATTGTATCGATGATAAAACTTTCTTAAAAACAACTCTTTAGATCCAAAATCTCCTATCCATGGTAAAAATCTTGTTGAAAAGAGGTTTTAGATTCAAAATCTTGAATCGATGATAAATCTCTCACCAAAAGAAGGTTTTGAACTAAACATCTTCGGTCGATGATAAAACTTCAATTACAAAGGAAATTAGATGTAAAATCATTTGTTGATGAAAAAACTGTCATATGAAGAAAATTTCTGATCGTGAATTTCTTATCAAGGGTAAAAGTTTTGTCTAATGCAATTTCTAAATTTCAAATCTTGTGTGCATGGTAAAACTTGCATTGATACAACTCTTTAGATCTGAAGTCATCTGGCGATGGTGAAAATTTTGTTGAAAGAAAGTTTTACAATTAAAACCTTCTGCCGATGGAAAATCTGTCACTAAAAGAAAGTTTTTACCAAAAATCTTCTGTATCGTTGAAAGAAGATTTCAAATCTTAAATTTCTTGTCGATAATACAACTCTCACCAGAAGGCAATTTCTAACCTGAAATTTTTTGAGTGGTTTGTCTTCTTTTTATTATTAAGTAGAGTATTAAGTACAAAAATGTCTTACTGTTGTATAATTGAGAGGAAATATGAAATATGACAATAACTCTTCACTATCTAATCACACTATCAACTATTGGAATTACCGAGTTGACCCAACATTACCGACACTCGAGTGCCGTACATGTATATTATATATTTAATATTTGAGTATATTAATTTAAAATTAAGTCACCGTCTTATATGAAGCCTAATTTACTTACCTTACTACATATTAAAAATGGATTAAATTTAAGAACATTTTTAACAGGACGGACTGCCCACGATAAGTCTTGAAATTTATCAGAAACAATAATAAAAATACTACTAAATACATTCTAAACAGGACTCATACGATTCGAAACATGAATTAAAATCAAAATATTCGTGCCCCTTAGTTTCTACCCCAGCAATTTAGTGATTACCCTCCACACAAAAACAATTTATTTATATCTACATTTAGTAAAAAAAGTTTAAAAAAAGCTACACAATAAAAAATGATATAATTTTTTTAATGAAAAATGTATCTATTAAAATATATTAAATGAATTTGGTATAATTTCCAAAGTAAAATGATATTATTGCGTTGTCAAGTACATACCAAAACCAAATCATATATCAATTGCATTAAAAATACGTAATAATGTATAATACTAGAAATAATCCATACTTATAGTTATTAATCATTATGAATTATAAGTTCACTACAAATGTATACAGAGAAATATATTGCTATTTAACACAAAAATCATAATGATTAATGCAACGATAATTTTAAATAGCGATGAAAATAAGCAATAAGGAAGAAAGGCGTGAGAAATAAATATAGCAAATTGCACGAGAAAACCTTCAATAATCATATAAAAGTAACTACTAATAATGTTGTTGAAAATGTAACTATTTTATCGACCATAATAAATTGTGTCGTATGTTCGTAATGATAATATATATTTTTTTAATTTCATGAGTATGCAATTAATGTGACCAATTAATCGAAAAATGTTTGCAAAACATAACCATTACAATTTATAACTATATAAAATATTAGACGCAATAATAAATAACCAAATCTAGAATTTCAGAAAAAATGTTAACAGCAGAATGAAATATGTCAAATTAAAAATAGAACTGAAATTAATTTGTCCAATTCTTTGGTTTCGACACGTCTTATGAGAAATGTTGTTAAAAATAAACATTTTTAGAACAATTTAAAAACATAAAATTTGTAGTCATTACACGTAAAATAGTGATTGCACGCAATATGTATTAGGCCTATTTTTTGTTAGAGCACAGGCACAAAATCAGCTGTGTCGAGTACACCTTTTAAAGATTTGAAAAAATTATTTCTGTAGTCATTATTTACGGGGAGTTCGGTAGTGGTGACAATTGAAAAAAAAAGTGTAAACAATTTTTTTGACAGATATAAAATTAATTTTTCTTCAAAGAAATGGAATTTTTCAAAATCCAAATGTAATGATGTAGAAATGTGTTTTTATGTTCACCCTGATTTTTAGGAATTTTTAAATTGATTTAGGGAAATTTAAAAACATTTTTTCGAACAGGAAAATCTGTAGTTTGAAGTAAATTTAAGTAAATGCTTTACACTTTTTATTCTTACACTATAGTGTATCCCTCGTAAAAAATTATTACAGAAAAACTTTTTTCAATATTTGTGAAGGTGTATTTTATAGAGTTTATTTTGAGCCTGTATCCTCCCCTTAATTAATAATAAATGGGCATATGATATTCTCCGCATAGAATCATTTTTGCGCCATATGAAACTAGAACTCGTTCTTTCAATAACTAAGAACCATTCGTCAAAATCCTTTATTATCGCCTTTATGCCAAAAATACTGTTTTCATATTTAAACTCTTGACAGTGTTCTTCAAAACTGTTCGTGATAAAATCGATGAAAGATTTAAAGGTACTTAATTTATTACTTTTTATTTTTGTATATCATTTTTATTAAGAAACTTTTGTTAATCTAAAACCTTTCATTATTTTTTTTTAATACTCAACGAAAATCCTCGTGATAAACACAAGACAAATAATAGGCATAATTCTAAATGAATGTTTTTGACATAATATGCTGAGGACGTTAGATTTACACAATTAAGCCTTTTGGAACTATTTAAATAAATTTTCCTAAGTACATATTTCGCTTAGATTTATGGTTGAAAATAGAATATACTTTATTCATCAAAATAAACCAAAATTGGTGTATTTTCTTAAAAAATAACAATATCAGACTTTATTTCACAATTATGCGTTGCGTTGACAGTATAATGCGCAATAAGCCCCACATGGAAATTCATATTTGGAAATAAACCTGTATGTGTTGTTTTATGCCTCTATTAATGTCTCGTTACATATCTTTCTTAACTCATTAAAAAATAACATTTCTTTACGGTACACATGACCAGCAAACATATTATTGTCTGCTTCGCGAGGATCCTGGAATTCAAATGAAGGACGTTTCGATCTAGATTTTGGCGAAAGTTTCATAAAAAAGCGTCACGTATACGTAACGTATCGCTCGGTTAATTGTCACATAAAAATCGCATAATCATCGCGACAAATCGTTGGTTGCGAACCTGATGACAAACGTGTGATTTTTTGAATACCAAGAATAAATGCAAAATTATATGGAAACTATACAAGATTTGAATGTAATGTATATTCCAAAGCTAAACTTTCACCTAGTAAGAAATCAACTATTTTTGAACAATTTGGTAAATAAAAAACGATAAAAAATCGACTGCTTATTTTTATGCCATCATTTGCATTTAAAATACACCATTGAATATTTTTTAACAACAACATGAAGGACAGGATATCAGAACTTTATCCAAATTTTTACTAAGCCGTCATGAAGTAATAAATTTTTTTTTTCATATTACTAAAATATACAATACCTATGACAAAACTATATTTCATTATTATTTAAAAAAAAGCAGCAAAAACCTGAAATTTGTCTGATATCCTTGACTGAAGGTGAGTTTTCTCATTTATATGGAAAAATATTGATGTTTCGTTGCATCATCCAAGAAAAGCAGAAAATATTTCACAATTAATTAATGATATAAAAATAAATTAAACAATTTTAAATTATTTATTCGTATATTGATATTTATAGATTTAGTCGTATACATTAATTTATCTTTTATATAGAATAAGAATATTCGTTTTAGCTATTGCTTGTTTCAATATTATTTATATTGTGAAGATTGAAAAGTGTAATTCGAAATCAGCATTTGCTAATTCAACGCGGTAAAAACCAGCGAAGAAATCAATTTATTTTATAAAATGAATGCGGTAATAATTCAATTAATATGCCATTGCATAATTTTCATTACGCATTTATACATTCAGCAGCTACCATAAACAGCCAATGCATATGAAACAAAAGTTTACAATGATTCGATAAACGCGATTATGAAACAAATACTACGCTTTGATTTATGACATTGATAAATCGAAACATGCAGAATGGAAATAGAAATTTGCAATGTATTAAAGAATCGAAGTTTCATGACTTCCGGAAAGTGATCCGATAAATGAGCCGTAAACGACTTTCGTTGGTTCTTCTGTATAGATATAGGTGAACGCGGAACCAATAAGAATCTGTGGCTAACACCTAACCGCAAAGCAGCACGTGCGAAAATTATAAAATACCATACATTCTACCTTCCACAATTTTTTCATTTCATCTGCTTGTCGGCGGATATTTCAAGTGTTTGAGAATTACACGCATAATATGTGTCAGCATTTTTTCACTTACATAATAACGCTCATTTGGGGCATTCCAAGTGAAATCACTCACATTTTGGAGTCGGGTTCCAGATTTTAATTTACGTTAGAATACTTATAGTAGGTGTAAACATAAGCCTTTCTACCTAGTTGTAACTTAAAATATTAATTTGTTTAAAAGTTATTGCAAAAAGAACATACGAAAAAATTGAAATCAAATCTAGTTCAATGGATCATAACGTTAATTACAATTGATAGAGAAAAACTTCTGAAACAAAAAAAGATCGAAAAATACATAAACTTTTAAGGGGTACCAAATAAATAAACAAATTTTTATTATTTATGATAATTTTAGTCAATTTTTTCATTAGAATTGAATTTTTTCTGTAAGGGGATGAAGCAATTTCTTTGGGACCTGAATAAAAAATGTCCGTAAAATTGTCCTCTGTAATTTCGAGAAAGAACATTTTAGTTATCTTCAAAAATTGTTTGTTAATTGATAAAAAACAGAACGCGCGCACGGTCCCTCTAGCAGTCTTTTTTTACTTTAGCAATATATTTTAGACTTTTAACATTAAATTCCCCTATGAAGTTGTATGAAATAATATATTAAAAATCATCAACCTTCCATGCTTTATTCAGGCTTACGACTAGCAGATAGCGGTCTGCCACATTTAAAAGCTGACTATAATAAAGTCATGGTCATTTGTTTTATTATTAACTATATGTATATTCAAATGGCATAGTTTTTGCCTTAATGAATAGTAAACAGTTCTATATGAAACGTTAAAAACAGTTTGTATGGTTCCGATATCGTTGTTAACAATAATAAAAATCGCTTGAAATTGAAATTCCTGGTAACTCTTCGGACTTAACTTCAGGATAGAGAAAACTATATTTTAAGACCTATATGGGAAGTACAACTGTTATATATACTAGGCAGCATGTCACTATTTTCAGATTTTAGTCATTGTTAACGACAATAAAGATCGTTTTAAATCCGAAAACGGCGGGAACTTTTCGGAATTAAGTCCAGGAAGTAAGAAACTAGATTTTCAGTCCCACGGTATGATTTTCTAATTTATGTATTTGTTATCAACAATAAAAATTTTTTAAAAACTTACAATCGTTGGAACTATCGTTAAAAGATTTCAGAAACTACCGAAGACATCTGCAAGTAGTTAGAACTATAATGTAAAAGTAATATATCGGATGTTGATATTTTTTTTATATATAAATGATCTGCCACTTCCGCCAAATTCTGCCAAGTTAGCAGATCATTTTTTAAAAAGTATCAAGAACTTCAGAACTCAATGCAAGCGTCTAGAACTCCACTCACAAAGAACTCTGCTGGAAAGTGATCAGCTAACTTTGCACACATATTATCTTTTACAACTTCATAGGAGAATTGAGTCTAAAATATATTCCAAAAGACAAAATGTAAAATATTAAATACAGGCGTATATACTAATTATACCGCGCCTATACTCACATGGCTTGCGAGCACACTCGGTTTTTTATCAGTTAACAAGCTATTTTTAAAGATAACTAAATTTTTTTTTCGCGAAATTAAAGAGGATAATTTTTCGGATATTTTTTATTCAGGTCCCAAAAAAATCGCTTCATACCCTTACAGAAATAATTGACTTTTAATGAAAAAATTGACAAAAATTGTCATAAACAATAAAAATTTATTTATGTATTTTATACCGATTAAAAGTTATCTTTTTTGTTTTAGAAGTTTTTCTCTATCAATTATAATTTTTAAATTATAATCGATTAAAAAAGATTTGATTTCAATTGTTTCGTATACTCTTTTTGCAATAACTTTTAAACAAATTAATATTTTAAGCAACAACTTGGCAGAAAGGCTTATGTTTGCACCTGCAATAAGTATTCCAACGTACATTACAATCTGGAACCTGACTCCAAATCCTGGATGAATTCACTTGGAATGCCCCACACATTACGTGAATACAAAAAAAAATTTGCATACATCAACATCTAAAATTAACATTTTACGAAAGTTACTGTGTCAGTTCAGATTCCATAATTCATAATGTACTGTAAACCGAAAACATGTATTTTTTTCAAATTAGTGCGTCCTTCAACGACCAACTCTGCTAGAATAGTAATAATTATAAATATGAACAAAATAAATATATTATAAAATGCATGATGGTAATTAAAACATAAATTTTATTTTGTAAAAATAGTATATTGTTATAATGTTATCATTTAATGTCAATTATAATAACCGTGCAATTTTTGCTTCCATAAATTGCTTTCAGTATCATCTGACATTCCGATACGCTAGATTATTATAACAGGTTTCACTTTCCATTTCAAAACTTACAATGTGCACTCAGCACCCACGTAAATCTTATTCTACTATAAAAGCTTTATCTTATCCGCTTAGAAGTAATCTACTTTATGATTTTAATTCAATGGCATTTATCATAGGAGCACAGAAGTTATAATATCTGCATCGTTAACAATAAACATGGCTTATCGTAAAATAGCAGTAGTTTCTTGCACTTCTGTGTATTTTTTATGTTTATCTATCTTATGTGGCACGCGTGATACGTACGCTTTCTAGTAATATATTTTTCAGAAATTATAATTAATAAGTCGTTTATAATTATGTCTATTCAGAATTATGAACAGTTGAACTGTTGACATTGAACTGCTGTTGGTTTCTGACTACGTAACTGTTTCCAATAAAACATTATCTGATTATTTTTTTTTAATTAAAACCCGAAACAAGCCTTTTTTTAGATGTGGTTTTATCTTAAATTTGACAATTTTCCTGTATTTCTATAAAAAATTTTGATTTACTTACGTACTAATTAGTTTAGCAATACGAAATAAGGGTATGCCATATGTGAAATCATTATTTTTTACTACTATGAACAACATGAATGCAGGATAATTCCATGAGATGTTTCATCTTCATCTAGTCCATACATTCCTCAATCAAGAATCGTATATGCGATTCGCAGTACAGCATCCGGAAATCGAACTAAACTTCAACCAGTTGATGCTGAGTAAAATTTATGGAGACTTTTTGTACGAGATTTATATTCTACCCATCAAATGCCCATCTCTTTTTTGCCCATCAAATGTCAATAATTATTTCGTAAATCTTTCTAAACTCTTTTTTAATGAATAAATAACCTAATTTTTTATCAATAAATATGATGTATATGATTCAAATACACTTCATTAGCTGCCGTGACTATATTAAAGCTACATCCAATTATTGTCATTAAAACGCATAAAAGTAATTCATTTTTCCACCAGCTTCGAAACTTTCCATGAAAATGTTGAAACAACCTAACGATTATCTGAATACAGAAGGTAAATCACTGAACAATTTGAAATAGGAATGATGTAAAAATCCTATTCAATTTGTTCACTAAAATGTTTCAAGTACCATATTTATTAGACGCGGACATAAAATCCGAAATAAAAAATTTCAAATAGACTGTATATATAAGAACAAGGCCTACGTCATTGTGATACTATAAATAATATTATGCATTTTTTAATACTTAACATAATCGCTTTAATTTAGTATCGGATGATGGATGATAATGGCAATGAGACCAAAGGATCAAGTATAGGTCAAAAGATGTCGACTTACAATGGATTTTGACGAAATATGATAATGAGTCACTGAAAACAAAAGATGTTTATAAAATTTTAATGACAACTGCATTGCATAAGTTGCATTAATTGCACCAAAATAGTTAAGCTAATGAGGAACCAAGATAACTTTTCTTAGACAATTTTCCTTAGTTTTATTAAACTTTATAAAATTATGCTGAATGCAAGTCAGCCGTATTAAATTTTCTATATATAAAAAAAAAGTGACATGATAAAATTATGAATATTAAAATTCGGTAATATACTTTACTACCACGCTATATCTCGCTTAAAGATATTGTACTATTTAGAAGTAGGATATCGGGTTTCAGAACGTTTTATTTTGTTTTACGATATATTCGTGCATAAATAAATATTTTGGAACTTTTTATTTTTAAACATAACCCATCCGGAAATGTAGTTCTGCGAATGCGTGCGTGCGTTAAATTGTCACTGTGTACAATTTTAATTCCATGTCATAATAAATTACACATCGCATCGTTGAAAGTGAGAAGTGCAATTTGCTAATTGTATTATACATAATTACATAGCCTGAATATTCTTGGGTACACTTATATGCGCGTCGAAAACTGTTTTGTAAATATTGCCATACCACACTATAATTTCAAGCCAAACATCCACATTCAACTGAACGCTGTTATTTCAAAATAAATTTTGGATCATGATTGGTGCCATACTGATTATAATGTAGAATATGTATTAATATTAAATGTTGTAAATGAATAGTTTAATCGGAATCTAGTTCGTGTCAATTTTTAATGTTTGCTCTTTATGATAAATGTTTCAGCCCATAACTAGAGCTTAGAATACATTTTTCGTAATGATGATACAGCCCAAGCTCCTGAGCCCAAGTTATATTTTAGGCCTAAGGAAACAATGTAGTTTTAACGAACATAGTTGTCCTAATGTGGAGGAGATTTAAATATTGTTTTCAGCTTTAATTCTTAGCCGCCCTTGAAAGATATTAGGTGCCATCGGATTAATATTGGTGGCTAAATCTTTTTTTCGTCCGTATAAAGATTACTGAAAGATTTTAATTAAGCGTATTAATACTATTCAACCGCACGCTAAAAATGTGAATGGAATTTAATAAAAATATAGATAATTTCATCCTTAAATATATACAATAAGAAACTCAGCATTCAAACTCTTTTGAGACGTAATTATAGCAAAATCAGGATGTTCTAATTAATTCGAGTATGTGTCCGGGATAGTGCAGTCTCTTTCAGTCTGGTGTCCTGGATTCTTTGCATATATTTGCATCCTGGATTTTTGAGTCTCTTCTCTTTAATTATATCTGATTACAACTGTATGCGTAAGTCAGATTATGCAAGAAAACGTAATGTTGCTAATAAGGCAAATAAATGAAACGAATGCAACTCATTGCCATAAATTATTTCATTCTTCAAATGGTTTCCCTTCTACCGATACAGATCATTAAAATATGCACATGAACATTGAACGATGCGGAAAATTTCAAATTTTGAAAAGGGACGTGTTGAATTTTCTAAATGAAACCCGTCATTTTTTTTATCCATGTTATATTTTTATACCAAAATGTCCTTAGCAGAGATGAATTTCATTAACCAACTATTTCCGTTTAAACAAAAAATTCAAATTCGTGATATACTGAATAATGTATCTTTGTAACACTGCGGACTCGAAAATCGATTTTGCGCTCTAGGGCGAAACCTTTTGACGCGAATGATCGAGGCTCATTCATATGAGCGCATTAAAAAATGTCATGTGTATCACGTGGGAAATAATGATTTCGATTGGGTTTCATACAGACCTCGCTTCTTGCACGATCCACAAACTGCACACTCGTCGAATATCGACAATTACACCCGGATACCCAATAGTATATTGCGATATACACGATATTTTTTGTAAAACCTGTACATTAAAAACTGTGCCTTTATAATGTCGCTGAAGTACAAGGCGGGCGCGAAGTCGTGGAAAACGAGTAGCGGGCGCAAAATCATGACAAGCGCCCACCGCACCCCAGAAGGTTATCGCGCTGAATTCGTTTCATGTCGCACGCTTAACCGGCACGTGGGGCCATTTTTGTGCAGGTGTTACAAAATATACCTATATAGGCATTTACCAATTTTGAATAACTAACTTTTTCGGGCGTTAGGATAACACAATTTGTGTGAACATCAAAAGTGAGGCTAGCAAAAATTATTTTTTCATTTATAAGATTTCTTAAATAGTAAAATTATTTATGCAAGTCTATCTTATGGTAAGGGAAAAAATATTCATTTCTTTCTTGTGGAGAATTCTGAAATTTAGAGTAAATATCCCTTAGAGCAAATATTAGATAGTTCTACGATAGTTTTACGAAAATGATGATTTAATGCACCTCAATAACAAATTTCGAAAATATGTTGAAAAACATGTCCTTTACAGAATCATAAATAGAAAATAAGAATTTTACTATTGTCCACGGAACAATTTGTCGAATAAGAATTTTTGTTTAATACGCCATTGAAAATGACATGTAAAATGCCGAATTCAGCAACTGCATTTCTTCGGTATCTAGGTCTCATTAACTTTTAGCATAAGAACTCTTGTTTATCTTTTCTACTCTTTTAAAAAGTCTGTATTTCTCTTTCTTTTTGAAAAACAACTGTAGTTTAAGATAAGCAATGTACGTTAGTTAGTTTATATTCCTCTGAAACTGATATCGAATATTATATCTATAAATGATTCTGGTTTAGTTAACGTTTTCCTTTAGCTACATTACTCAGTAGGGTGTAAACTGGTATTATACGGGTTTCAAATATTAAATAAATTTCAAAAACTTAACTATTAATAATATATGTAATAAATTATTAAAAATAATTCTTTAATATGCAATCCATAAACATTAAGAAATTTCTAACCTTCGGCCACATAATATCATCCATATTCGGCATCATAA
This sequence comes from Trichopria drosophilae, assembly GCA_030407085.1. Classification (NCBI taxonomy): domain Eukaryota; kingdom Metazoa; phylum Arthropoda; class Insecta; order Hymenoptera; family Diapriidae; genus Trichopria; species Trichopria drosophilae. The sequence goes on from CM059583.1 coordinate 167,930,126, forward strand.
ACATGTTTTTCAAGCATAACTTTGATAAACTCATTCCTTCATCTATGTCCTGCAATGCAATCCAATAACACTACTAATGACTGCAACTCAGTGGTAATTATCACTGCCGCAATTACCCTATATCTAATATACAGCGCTTACCAAATTTCTGTCCACTTTGCGGGAGGGAAGATAAGGGATAACCACGAATTGACTAGACCCCAAACGTGTATTAATAAAGGAGTTACGAAGTTTCTAATTTCGAAGGATGATATCGCATCTGGTTCCAAAGTATCGTATTGATTTCAAGATTATCCTTAACCCATTTATAGATACTTAACAATCATTTACTGTAGTAGTGTTGGGTGTATGTTCAAAATTAATTCACATGTTGGAAACTATTCTCAACTAAGATACAGGGGACAAAATTAACATTGCGATATATTGAAGCTATTTCTAAGACATTTTGCAATTATATTACACTCTTAATACCTACTGTACCGGCCAACAGTTCGTGAACACTCTGAATTTTTAAACTTGTAAAATACTGCGTTGTATCTCGTAACCCTTTCACGATATTAAAGAAACACAAAGGATATATTTTAAAGTACATGGATAAAGCTTTCAATTGATACTTTCACTTTTACTTCAGACATTATTATTTTTTAGCTGTCAAGTTTTCAAAATGTTGAATTTTGAAACTTTTTTCTTCCGACTTTTAACGCTGACAAAAAGCATAACAAAAAGCATTACAGCAATTACCAATTTTTTCATGAAGACTACAAGTCAAGACCTTTAAAATAGATTGTGTAAAAAGTCGCTACGATTTTTCGATTCAGAGTTACGATTTTTTGAAAATTAAAAATTTTACTTGTTGAGTCGGAATTGTTCGAAAAAAGGCCAACAGTTCGTGAATACAGAATTTTTTCATGTTTCGGGACTCGCAATGCTACTTTTCTTCTCAATATAATGCAAAATACTATAATTTATCAAGAAGATACACTTTGTCAATGTTAACTGCAAGTCCAATGTCCAAAATATAACAAAATGAAATCATGTAAATAACTGAAGTGAATAAAATTATGCCGAACATTCACGAACTGTTGGCCTTTTTTCGAAGAATTCCGGCTCAACAAGTACAATTTAAAGATTTCAAAAAATCGTAACTCTGAACCGAAAAATCGTAGCGACTTTTTATCAATTTTAAAGGTCTTGAATTGTAGTATTCATGAAAAAAATTGGCAATTGCAGTAAAATTTTGTAACACTATTTTCGTTACAAAAGTCGGAAGAAAAAAATTGCAAAATTCAAGATTTTGAAAACTTGCCAGCTAAGAAATAATAATGTCTAAAGTAAAAGTGAAAGCACCAATTAAAAGCTTTATTCGATATCCTGTGAGATTTTTAACATCGGGACTGAATATAACATATTATTTCACTTAATTCGATAAAATGATCAAACCTCAGAAGAATTCTAACATCGTTAATTTCACTGCTTTGGTTGTTGAAGCGATTTGAAAATAATATAGATTGCTCCGTTTTGTATATTATATGAAAAATACATTTTTCCGTCATGTTATTACTAATATTCTAAATAAAAAAATTAAAAATGGTATCAGCATTCTCTTACATTTTGTAAACGTCATCAAGTGCAGGGGGAAGTGCCGGAAACCGAGTGGTCGATAGTGGGGTTGAAGACCGGGTAACGATTAATTGGATATTTTTCATATCATCTAAGAAGAATGCTTTCATTTGAACCGAAGCAACTTGTATTTATGGAATATATTCCCAAATAGATTTCTAATATGTTTCTAGCTCATAATTTGCATAGTTCTTCAATTCAGTTGATAAATATGGAATAGTAAAATCTTTTTACCCTAAGACAGTAATGTGCTACTATAGAGAGCATTACAGCGTGCAAATGATGACTAACATTAGTATAAAGTGACTAATGAGATAATCTTATATTGGCACAGATTACTTCCATAGTTTTTGCAATAATGGCGAAACATGATTTTACTTTGATTTTAATGTATACAATAATGTAAAAACATTTATGAAAGGGGCGTCTCTGCCCGTTGAAAAATAATAAATAAATAAATACATAATCATAAAAAATACTGAATCTTTAAAAAAAAAAAAATTTCTTCATCATCTCTGATATTGTTTACTTATTGCACATTTTTTATTGTTTGTACTGTAATAAATTGCACTGTAATGAATATGATGACAAATTAGATTAAATATAAAAAACGAAATCTTTCGGTTTTCAGGCAGACGTGAAGTTTAAGAGTGTTGCACATTGCTGCGACGGTTACGTGAAGCAGGAAGTTCAGGGAGACGCGAATGTCGAGGCAAAATGTGTCCCACACTGTAAAAAGTGTCTCGTCGGGGTTTGCGTAGCACCCAACAAATGTCAGTGCAAGCCTGGATTCCACGGAGACGATTGCGAGTACGGTAAGACGGATAATTCTACATAACATCGTAACATGAACCTTACCACATTTTTCCAAGCGGTAATTTATTTTTTCTTTTTGCGCAATTAAAGTCCGCGAGTAATGTTTCTATCTGCCAAATTGACCAATCCCCGCTGGATTCCGAAATAACGTCATTATTGCAAATTATTTTACCGACACATGACACGACGGAAACGTCCTATTAAAAAATAGTTGGCAATAAAGGAAAAGGTTAGGCACAAATAGAAAGAAAAAAATAGACTTGCCATTTGGAGAGGTACGGAACTTGACCTAGTACTTAAAGTGCTAAGTGGTTAATTTTGTTTAATGCACTGCAAAAGAAAATAGAAATAACAGATGAAACATGCACATACTCAATCTTAAAATTAGATTAACAATAAAATTAAAGATAGTTAGAAAAATATTTATAAATAAGTCTAATCTTACAATATCATAATCTTTCAATAATTTTAATATAACTTTGTTATTGATGTTTTCATTTAGAGAAGTTAGTTAATACTATACGTCATCGTTAAACATAGTTAATACTATATATATGCATCAAGTCTTTGTTATTTATATTTTATGCATTTAATACATTTTCCTAAGTGTGTCTGACAGCTCAGAACTTAAACTTAAATAAGGGAAGGTTGACTTTGGTACTTTCCAAAATGTTTTACAAACCCGAAAGATTGTCGGTTACTAGCTTTGATTTTGCATGTTACTTTCATTAATAATTTATTTTGTTTTTTTTTACTAATTATCATTTCTTACTAATTTAATTTACATTATTTTTGGATTACTATGACAAATTTATTATATTCCTGAGATATGATGGTTTGATAAAGGCATTGCAATTGTTATTATGTGCAATTCAAAACATAATATAATATATTAATAGTAATAATCATCAAGATGTGTGATAATAATATACAAAAGACTTAAACTGAAAGCAGAATAGTATTTTTCGATATAAGAATATGAAGTTCTATTTTAAACTGGGCCCTAACTCGCATCTCAAGTGAGATTTCAAAATGACTGGGGTTTCTATTTAATTAATATTCCCACTAAACAATTCATGTAATTAATCGCGAACCGAAGTTCATTCTAAACTAATTCTTATACCGAAATTTGGGGTTCAGGTGGTGTCATTAAGGAGAGTTTCTGTATTTTTTAAAACAAATATTACCGAAATAGTCATGTACATTTTATATAATGATGATTACTTGATTTCCTAAGTAACGTTACTGCGGAATCTGATACTAACAAATTCGTTCCGTTTATATGGGACATTCTTTTACAAACCGAACACTTTTTTTTCGACATTTTTTAAATCGCTCCAAACTTTTTTTACAAGTTGTAGGTATAAAATGAGCGAACACGTGTATCGGGAAATTTTTTTAAAAATTTTTTTTCGAAGATAGAGCGATATGAAATTCTGGCGTTTTGCGTTTTGTGGTCATTTTCATATCAACGTATCTCCGTCATTTTTTTTCATTCCAAAGATAATAACATCAGCTTTCTAGCGACATTTTTTAAAATTTTGTAAATTGATAAAAAAGTACGTTTTTTTACAAATGAAAATTTAAAAGTTAATTTAAACAATGGCACCCCACAGATACGAAGTTTTAAAAAATACCATTGAATTCCTTGTCGAATTTCCTAAAAGAAAAGTTTTTATCTGGAATGGTCACTTTATTTTTACTATCCCAAATAAAATTAAACGTCCGCTGTGATCATAATCCGATACTGATTAGGGAATCTGATTCAATTCGGATCCGATCATACCGGCCAATCACGAAATGATTATGCTGGTTATAATAAAAATAGCCATTTATCACATGCTTATTTATTATGCTTGCTATTATATTCGGAATTTTGTAAATATTAATAGTAATGCTATCGGAGGTAATTTTTATTACCAGATGTGTACTCTCTGTAACCTGTTTTTCAATCGATCCTTCGGAAGTGAGCGGTGGTTAATATAACTAGATCAAAGAGATCATAAAATAAGATTAGCCATTTGTAAACAGAGGACCTTCGCATTTTGTGTCTGCAATATCCTGGCATTATTGATTGAAAAAGTCAACTTACGTTGCAAATTTTCTTTTGTGCTAGGGTTTACTTTGCTATTTCAATATAAAGAAATTAAAGTCTCAGGCTTATCGAATGCTGTCAGATACGTATGGCGTTGCCGCTATTAATGACAAAACCGTGCCAAGAGCTTCAAGAACGGTGATTTTAATATTCAACACGAAATGAAAACAGAACAAGTACTTTGATATTTATGACAGAGCGTAACATTAATTTAGAATTTCACAAATAATTGCAAAGGAAATAAGTAAAATGTTGCAATTAGTTGAAATTGCAATTTGGCATTATTTAACATTCTACTCATCCCTGATATTATATTAATATTCTTCATAATATGTTGAATGTCCAACACAACGCTCCATGATTTTGGTACCAAAAACGTCATAAACAGTCAAATTACCCCTTTAAAGTCTATACGCTTCTACTTAATGATTTTTCTCGAAAATTTATTCTCAGACGTTTCTGGGTTCTCCAAGTATGAACATAAAGTCATAAAAAACAGCGTCATTTGTGAGAGGGAGGATTCAAAATGGCTTATCAAAATGGATAAAAAATGATATTAATATAATTTTGTGCTTTCAGTTTATCATTTTGAATTCATCAAATCATTTGCTGAGAAAATTTGAAAATTTATTTCGATTTCTTATGATTTTGACTGCTTATGACATTTTGGGGACCAATGTCATATATTAAAATGGATGTAACATTGCAAGAAAAAATAGTAGGTAATCGAATAACCGCTTATTTTGAAGGGTAAGGGTAATATATAAAAAATGTAAATAGTATACAATGACAACAAGATTATTGCATCCTCTATATAACCTAAAACATAGCAAAAAAAAAACGCATTTCGAGTTCATAACCTCAAATATCTTAAAATCCTGATGTGATGGACCAATTTTTCATTCGGATTCTACGCACAACATTACATCGGAAATGACTCACAGCTTCTCGACAACATTCAAGACCCAATTTTTTGCAGACCTGTGTAATTGTAATTGTAACTGACATTTTAAAGTGTCGAGTCGGAAATATTCAAATAAAATCGGAATGAAATTCGTTACACAAGATATCTTAATTTAAGCTAAGTTACAAATAAGCGCCTTTTCTTATACAGGGTGATCCAAAAGTCCCGGAACAGCAAAATATCTCAGCGGGAGTGCATTTTCGAGGAAAATGTTTCAGACAAAAGTTTCAGGATTTTTCCCTGGCTATTTAATGGCGATATTGAATTTGACCTTGAACATGACCTTGAAGGTTATTTCAAGGTCAAGTTAATTTTTTTAAATGGGAACCCCTATTTTTTTTCATGGATTCTGAAAGAGCGGGAAATTCTACGTCCGAGTATGATATGATCGATTTTTCCGGCAAGGTCATTTCAAGGTGAAACTTAAAACTCCCGTAACGGCGAAATATCTCAGAGGGTGTGCATTTCTTTGGAAATTGTTTCAGACAAAAGTTTAAGGATTTTTCCTGGGATATTTAATGGTAGCACAGAATTTGACCTTGAACATGACCTTGAAGGTTATTTCAAGGTCAAGTTTGTTTTTTTTAATGGAAACTGCTATTTTTTTTCACGGATTCGGAGAGACTCGCCGTCAGGGGAGTTTTAAGTTTCACCTTGAAATGACCTTGCCGAAAAAAACGGCCATAGCATATTCGGACGTAAAATTTTGTGCTCTTTCCGAATCCGTGAAAAAAAATAGGGGTTCCCATTTAAAAAAATTAACTTGACCTTGAAATAACCTTCAAGGTCATGTTCAAGGTCAAATTCAATATCGCCATTAAATAGCCAGGGAAAAATCCTTAAACTTTTGTCTAAAACATTTTCCCCGAAAATGCACTCCCGCTGAGATATTTTGCTGTTCCGGGACTTTTGGATCACCCTGTATAATTAATTATACCTAATTATGTATCACTACAGAAATTTTTCTTATGTACGCCTTAATGTATCTCGCAGCCCCAAGGAAACGAACCTATTGGTTTTATCCAGGGCTTAAAATTAATAAACAAACAAACAAACAAACAATGACATGAAAGAAGAAATCACATTTTCCAACTATTTATTTAATGCATTTTTTTATAATATAGACCTTCTTTCATGGAGCTTCGACCGAAGATGTCAATCAAATTTGTGCATTTTAACAATCAACCCATTCGTTAGCAACAAAGTTACTAGCGATCGAACGAAAAATGAAGATCGTGAATTTTTTGACAGTTTCTGCCGAATCCCCATAAAAGTAGGGAGGTCGTATGAAAAACATTCTATATTACCAAAAAATGGTTCAAATAAATAGTAGTAAAATGTAATTTCTTGGTATCATTGTGACAAGAATTTCATTCCGATTTTTTCCTAATGATTTGCAGATTTGTAACTGCTAGTGATTTTCTTGGCCAAGTTCGTGATGAGACAGCAGCTGTGGCTAATGACCAGCGGATATCAGTGTTGCAGTCTCATTTCGGTAATTCTATTTTTTTTAAAGATAGATCACCGGCTTTAAAATTTCAAATACCAGAGGGTGCGCCTCAAAAACCCCGACATCACAAAACAGATACTTCAAAAATCCGACATTCAAAAACAAGACATTTAAAAAGCAGACATTCAAAAACCTAACATTTCAAAACAAAGAAACCACTCACTGGTGGGCTCACACCATAAAACAATTATCTCAGGTCCCCGCCCTTGTGGTGTCATTGGAAGGTCATTTCAAGATCAAAAATGTTTGACCAAAGGGTTAATTTTACCGGTAACTTGAAGGTCAAATCAGTTTTACCCCCGGATTATTTTTTAAGCACATTTAGAAGTCAGCACTAGAAGTCATCATTAGTTACATTTTCAATAATTCAGTATTTTGAAATGTCTGTTTTTTTAAATATATAGTTTTTAATGTCTGGATTTTTGAAATGTCTGGTTTTTGAATGTCAGGTTTTTGATGTGTATGTTTGGGTGCACATCAAAAACCCAACAAATCACAATACAGTCATTTTAAGAACCGGACATTAAAAACCCAGACATTTCTAAAAACAGACAAAGAAAAGTTGTTTTGTGATTTGTCGGGTTTTTGAGGTGCACTCGTATGTTTTGTGATTTATCGGGTTTTTGAGGTGAACCCATACCAGATATAATTATTTGTTGTTCTACAGGGTGTCCCAAAATTCACGGATCGTACTACAAATATGTATTCTACATGAAATTTAAAGCAAAAAATTCCTGTGCCAAAAATGGAACCGATGTCTACAATTTGATGGGGCGCCATTGAAGTTTAGAAAAAAATCACTCTTTTTGCAATAACTTATAAGCTGTTAACTATTAAGCTATCTGAACAAAATGAAGCTAAGTTTAAAAGTCACTTTCAAACTGTACAATTCATCTGTGGGGCTCTTTGACAAAATATGAATATTTCTTTTGCTATAGTGCTAAACAGGCTAAAAAAATCTCATTTCGATAAACAGCTAATCAATCAGCATTATGCAAAAGTCGTAGCCTTTGAAAAAATAAACAATTTGACCCCTAATATGAGGTGATTCAATAAAAATTCAGCCCAAAATAGCTTCTGAAATTTCCGAAATTGACAAAAAACGCGTTTTGCTAATAACAAACCGTTTCAAGTGTACAACGAATCTCATTGGATTATAGGTTAAATTGTTGGTTTTTCAAAGACTGCAACTTACTTATAGTGGTATTTCGTTAACTATTTATCGAAATGAGATTGTTCGGGATTAATACGATTTATGGGAGAGGAACGGTTCTGCGAAAAGAAACACTTGTTTTCGGGTTCGCCAAATGTCTATTTATTTGAGATGTTTACGAACAGGCAAATTCGCGTGGCGAAATATTCGCGACGAGCACTTTCCGACCGAGAATTCCGACTCAAAGACGATCTTCCAAGGCGGATTCGGTTGGCTACCGATTTCGACGAGAAATGATCCTGCACCAACCTCGGGCGCGAACACGGCTGTCGCAAAGCTCTAGGTTGGCTACCTTAGCTTTCGACCTTCGCACAACCCGCTGATTAGGGATTACGGCACCAGGATCTTGGAGAACGACGATGACTCGCTGGGAAATTGGAGAAAAACTGTAGAGACTATCCCGGTCGGATCGCGTTCTAGACTCTTTTTTGGCAGTAGTCCTTATTCGTTCGTGACACGCGGAAAAGTAAGCGTTTTCGTTGCTAAGATAAACAAATTCAACAAAACAAAAAAGAATATCGTTAATTTAGATACCGCCACTTTCGAATCTTGCCTATCCGCACGGCTGCGGCCGATTTCGCCTGTGGTACCCCATTTGGTGTGCAATGGCATGGGGAAACCGCAGAAAACCCACGCCAAGTACCAGTACAAATATTCTTAAAGCTTATTGACACTATGCTGTTTTTAGTTCGCAACAGAGATAAACGCGAAAAAGTGGTGCGCCAATCAAGTTATAGGCATCGGATCCAAATTTTGGTACGGGACTTTTTTGCTTGAAATTTCATGTAGAATACGTACCTGCAATACGGTCCGCAAGTTATGGGACACCCTATATAATAGTATAAAATAGTACATTATGTGCCAAGGGCGCAGTTCCAGTAGGACCTCTCTTATTCGAACCTCTCTTATTCTAATCGTTCCCCCACAAGTCTTCTCCCACTATCACACTAAAAGTCAACGAAAAATATTGTCCACGAATCACAAGCTCGCAAGCAAAGTAAATGGGGGTAAGGGGAAAATTAGAATAAGACAGGTCGGCGCCATCTTGAAAAACTTTACTAATTAGAATAAGAGAGGTCCTACTGTATCTATCTTCGACGATTATGAAGTTTGTCGCCCGAGCTAAGTGAGGGTAACAATCACAATCGTCAGAGATCGATATTTCGCCCAACACCAATAATGTATTTTTTGATCCGATTGTCGTAGGACTCGATAATTTGCGACCGAAGGTTTCGCCCTAGGCTGAGAAATCGAGTTTTACGGCCCGAGGGTCAACAAAATATTTAAAAATTTGAGATGACTGTATTTGGATTTGATGCGATTCAAAATGATGAAAGTATACAGTATGTAAGAGTAATCATTCTCCCTAAAGAGAGTTTCAGATTTTCACAATCGTTCAGAGTAAATTGTCATATTGATAACATAATCTATTACTCTAAGAAACTTGTGCGTGCTTTCTTCCTCGTGATGTCATAATTAACAACAGTGCAGAAGCTCAGAAGAAAACAAAAATATTTATCACAATAAATGCTCATTGTTTACATAAGGTTAATAAATAACGCAGAAAAAAGCAGGAGACATATGTGCATGTCAGACAGGAACATTGAAACGACTCACATGCACTTGATAATAACCGTCGGTGTCTGTGATTTTCGCGTTTTCGTGACACAGAAAGTTGCGTGTCGGGACTCCGTGACGCGTGTCACGCACCGGTATCCGTGCCACCGTCCATGAATTATGTCACACGAGAGTGGCACGCGCTAGCCTATTACGTCATCGATCAAGAACGTGCGGCAAGTCGAAAGTCCCGCGGAAACGCGGAAGGGACCGCGCCAAAACTTTCGCGGCCGCTTTCAACCAGATGATGATCGCGAGCGATTCGATGTAGGGCATAGTTAATGCACTCGCCGCCGTATCTCGCGTTCACGGCGCGCTTACAAATGTAATTACAAATGTTTGCACGATGACGCCTAGGTGAAAATGCTCGCGAATCGTCGAAATACGAGATCAGTGATAAGACACTAATGCTGCGATCGTTTTATTAATTTTTCTGACAGCATAGTTTCGCACGCTGACACTTCATACTTTCTCGCTAAGAATGAAATCTAACAAAAAGTTGCTGTGCATATATAATAACCTCCTCCTAATAGAAATTCTTGAGTAACGCGAGATAATGTTGCGTGTGTGTGTTTATATCGAGATCGGGGTTCGTAAGGATATCTGTGTAAAAGTGACATTTTGATGTGTATTTGAAACATCAGTTGCAGCGGCAAAAGTGTGACTCAAAAATGCCTGATTTTAGCAATCGAAATTTGGATTGATTGTAGTGACAAAAGTTAAGTTATGATGAGATAAAAACAAGAAGTTGAGATGATACTTCCCTTCTCGAGTAAATAGGGGGCCAAATATGACAGAAAAAAATAAGTCTTAAAATTGTTACATCTTAAATTTATCATTAGGTGAGGCTTAATTTCAGCCCAAAATTACGTTAATTTTCTTAAATTCAATCAATATTTAGGTTTAAAGTCTTACTATCCGACAACAAAACTGACTTTCAGCAGATGTTTTGGTTTGAAATAAGATTCGTCTAGCTTAGATGCCATAATCTCGATAAGTCTTATTTTAAGCCAAAATATGGTCTAAAAGTCAGTTTGGCTTACTGAAAATAAGACTTTAAGCCAAAACACTGACAAAATTTAAAAAAATTAACGCTATTTTGGGCTGAAATTAAGCATCACCTAATGATGAATTTGAGATGTAACCATTTTAAGACTTATTTTTTTCTGTGTACACAGAAAAAAAATCTTAAAATTGTTACCTCAAATTAAGCACTGTAAAAGGCTTAATTTCAGTCTAACATTGAGCTAATTTTCTTAAATTAAGTAAGTCAATATTTGCGCTTAAAATCTTGGGTTTAGTTTTGGAAACTTACTTTTAGTCAATATTCAGGTTCGAAATAAGAATTTTCTAACTTAGGTGTGACAAGCTCGAAAAATGTTTCTTTAAGCATAAATCTCGGCTAAAATGAAACTTTGCTGTGTGAAAGTAAGACTTTAAGCGCAAATATTGACTAAATTTAAGAAAATTAGCTCAATTTTAGACTGAAATGAACCTTTCACAGGGTTTCATTTGAGATGTAACAATTTTGAAACTTTATTTTTTTCTTTGTAGAAAACGCTATAATTTAACATATATGACCCCCTATTTACTCGAGAAGGAAATGTCGTTTCAGATTGCAATTTTTTACTTGTTTTTATCTCACCATAACTTAACTTTTGGCAGTATAATTAATCCGAATTTCGATTGCTAAAAAACGTGCTCTTTTTGGGGTCACTCTTTTAGTAACCTCAACTTACGAATGGCACACGGTGGGCTTGAACTAACTTTGAGTTAACGATCGTAGCACATTTTGCATATAAGTAGTTGAATTAACAACTGGAAAGGTTATAGTTGATATTTGAGGTTAAGTACGAATAATCTAAATTCCAGAAAATAGTAAATGGAACAACATTACAGTTTCATTTACTATGGAAATAGTTAATTTAAGTACTTTTTGTGTTAAAGCGTTTTACTATTACAAAATGATTCCGTTATGTATTTTCTTTCTCTCTGCGTATCTATTTGGACATGGTACTGGATTTTGGTTTCCCATTTTTCAAAGGTGTAAAGACGAGTCGTCTCTCATATATCTATTTTAAATCTGTTAACGAAAATAATAACGGGATAGTACCGAAATAATATGCGATTACCTTGTTACCGTATAATAGTAAATAATAACTATGATGTGGATTAAAATATATTACCGTCATCAAGTCATTGAGGTGAAACTTAACCTAAACCTACATGACTTGTATAATTTTAGTACACATAGAGAAAAATATGGTTAATGGATCCATTTTATAATAGTAATATTTTCTACATACGGAAAAAATAAATGGTAAAACTAACTGAAAAAATTGTAAACTCAGCTAAAAAGTTAGGTACACATACCTCAGAATATTTTTTAGTTGCTTCAACTGTTGCTATTTTGTTATTCTACAACCAAAAGAAATAGTTGAAAGAACTGTTTTTATTCTATAAACAACTATTTCAATTAGTTAAATGATAACATCTTTGTCCCATTTTAACCAATTAAAATAGTAATAACGACTATTCCAAATAATTGCAAAAACTATCAAAATAGAAAACTTACCTTTTTTTTAACGAATTTAGAGTTATAGTTAACATTGACTATTTGCTTCGATATCAATTTATTTTTCGAAAACATTGAATGATACCTTATATGATATATTATATTCAAAAATTTATAGATGCCTTCGAATTTTTAACGTATTCTATCATTTCCTACTCTCTAAATCTGAATAAGTTAAAAACTACCAATAAGAAAATGAAAAGTTAGTCACCAAATTAATTAGTACTCATTTTTGTTAATAAAAAGTTAAAACCTACTAATTTCTTACTAATTCTACCAATTATAAAACTAAAAAAGTCAATTCTACTTGTACATTAGTAGAATTTTACTAATGAATTAGTATTTTCACACTATTCGTCAGTAAAAAATTTACTAATTGATGGTAACCCACTTTTCGCTGTAGATAAGTCGTTTCTGATTAATTCAAGTTTAGAGAGTAGGTTTCTATAACATGTCTGTAAAACTTATTTCCGTATTAACCTTTCTTCTGGATAAAATTGAACATTCGATCGTTGACACTCCCGACAATTGTCTTCACATGACTTCATTTATTTACCGGAAAGGTCTTATTTACAGAGCGGTAGCAATAAATTCTATGTCATATATTTTACCGTAGTTCCGCATCATATTACGCGACATCGAACAGGATATGTCATATTTATTACACAGTACAATTATTCAGTCTACTGAAATAATAGTTAATATTTATGAAATTAGTTCGTTCAATAACGGAAATAACTGAACTTACTATTATTTTTTAGTTGGATTGTGTCACAACACTGACTACATAACATTGCTAACATAGCAACAAAGATTGTCAATTTTAGCAAATTTTATAGTTAAAAAAACAAATTTAAAATAACTCGTTCAACCATATTTGTTTGTCATCTTCATAAATTACTTCGTTGTGTTAGCAATTTTTGGAATAGCTAATTTTCAAATAGTTAAATCAACTTTTCTCTTTTTTACATGTACGAGTATACACTCAGAAAACAAAGTAGTTGAAATGACCATTTTTTTTACTATTATGAATCATAGTGTGAAATGAGGACTAGGCATGGTAATAGTTAAAATAACTATTCTAAAATTGTAAAGTTTATTATATCTTGACGCCCGGCGGCCCTTCTTATGGCCAAATGAAAATCCACTTCAATAACGGGAGCCACGGTCTCGAAGAAAAAATGCTGTGAACGCCGCGTCGCCACCTGGCGGCATCAAAACACTGGGATGGCGGCAGCCTTACTATGGGTTTATAGTAAATACAAACTTTAACTATGAATAATAGTAAATATAAAGATTTCCTGCGAAATATAGTGTGAAATGAGGACTGCACTAGATTATACTTATTTTACCTATTTGTCATATTTATTTAAATCACTCTACATAGTTGATTTTTTTAACTATAAGGAGATAGTTGGTGTAACAAAATTATAGTAAAATCGACTATGAAAGTGGTAAATTTAACTATTTTTCAAAGTCGTTTTAATTATATTTTTCCAACTATGTAATATAGTAAATTTAACTATGGCTTTTTTCTCAGTGTAACAGATAGAACGTTGACGGTTATAGTTAATTAAAAGTTACAAAATTACTTATTTAAATATCAGTTTTGAAAAACATAATACTCATTTGAAATAAATCAATTAATTGAGGAAATAGTTACAGCAACAAAATTCTCCAGACATACAATTTTAATTTTTAGAACTGTGTACTTAGGTTAAATAAAAATACCTCCTTGTAATGTTTAATGCGATAAAATATTCAAATGTAGGTAATTTTTCGAGGTAAATAACAGTAAAAACGAACAAAAATAAAAAAAGTCGAACTACATTTAGAAACGTAATAATCCCACTAGCAAAATTTTGTCAGATATGAAATTCTCATGAAATCATGTTCCTAATATTTCTAAGGACATCAAAGTACAAAGTTAATTCGATAAATTAACTGATTGTAATTTTATGTGAATTATTTTTATCAAAATAAATAGTGAACTCCAAGTTCAAATGACAGTTATCCACTTATATTTAGAAAGTTTTTATATCTTATTTCTTTTCAGAATGTCCTTTAGGATCATGGGGTAAAAATTGTACGGAAAAATGTGTATGTGAACTGACAAATGGTTGCAACTCTACTGACGGGAAATGCACATGTCCTCCTGGATGGATTGGATCTCGGTAAGATTAATTAAAATAATAATTAATGTATTTATCAACATAAATCCAACTAATATTTCACACGTTATTTAATCATACAGAAATTTATTGAGTTTACTGACGCCTACATATTTATTTCCTGAAAAATAACATGGGAATATTAGTCCTACTTTCGAGTTCTTGAGTTATGTCTGCAAAATTTTCTTTTATATTCCAGCTACTGGTAATTAAATTTTAAGTAATAATCCCTCGTTATTATTCAGATCTATTTTTTATACCATTTCGATTTAAGCCTCATTAAATTTCTTTTTTGCGATTATAAATTATTACGTTATTATTGCCGAACCGGTTAATACAACTTTATATTTTTCATTTTCTTCATTATTTACAGAATAATTTTCGATCAATATTATATAATATGCACAAGGAAGTTACATTGCACTCTTGCTTGAAGCAAATACTCATTAATTTTGTATGTGGGAATTTTTAAATTACTCGCGTATTTATTACATAAATTTATCATTAAATGCATAAGCTGTACAGCATAATGTTGATAAGAGTGAGCGTTGATACGTATCTAAGTTTTGAAGAAGGTGCTTGTGTATAATGTATACGTATGGGCGCGGATGAAAAGTATTTGTTACGGTTACTAAACACTTGTTCTCCCAATTATCTGGATTGTTAATATGAAAACAACCTTTCAGGTTGTTATTGTAATGGATAAACATTGTCGGTAAATGTTAGAAATTGGATTCAGATTTATTGCATAGGAACACATTTCACATACAATTAAAGTTGTTGTTTTAATAATGATATATGGGTAAATCCACAAAACTTTTTAAAATAAAAAAAAAATAATTAAAAACTTTTTTTTTAAATAAGTGCACTCTCATAAACTTTGGTGGACACTTTTGGTTAGTATTCAAGATGATTATTTAATATCCGTTAATCGTATACACGCGGGGGCGTAAAAGTTATGACGTCAATATCCTGCGATTTTTTTTTATCTCAACGTTATTAATACCTTTCATAATAAACTTTAATCGCAGAAATAAATGAAAACTAACAAGAACTCCTGGTCAATTCAGTTAATATACAATAATAAACAATAAACAAACAATAAAATGTGTTTTTTAATCAAACAATAATTATTAAAACAAACAATACATTTTCTTGCAGTTTTGAATACAGACTCGTAAATTAACTAACCCCAAAAAAAGAACACCAAAAATAATAATAAAAAATTGACTAGAATAATTTGTCCCTAAAAGGGTTAAAAGCAAAATCAGGACAAGATCAATGTAACATTAGATGAAGAACATGGTGGGTAATTAAAAAATAAAATTTTTTTCATCTTTGTCGAAATCATTGAGGCATTCAATGCAACAACGGGATACACACGATTTTGTCAGAAAAATTATTATATAGAGGTCAAAGAAATATTTTTCAAATTTCAAGTTTCAGTGATTTTCTTCTGCTGTATGCGTACAATTGTAACGCGCCTTTTTGTGTCAATTAGGTACATCAAACACTTGGATTTACACGTGCTATAAGATGAAAATATTGAATAGTTTTCATGTGCTATTAAAGTAATCGAATTATAGGAAATGTTTACGAGTCACTTTATTACAGCTATTGCTCACACATTATTAATAGCACACTTATCGGACTATGCTTAAAATGTTCATTTTTATGTCAAAAATACCTTTAGTTAATTTGTTCATATACAAAGGGGCATAGAAGTAAACATCATAAGTCCGTTTTAAAAATAATTAAGAGTCGCATGTTTCTGGTGTACTACCTTTTTAATGAGCATAGGCAAATGTAGGAGCTGATAGGTACAGTTACACCAAAGGAGTAACTATCTGAAAAAGTGAAGACTATAACGAAATTTGAAGGGGCGTTAAAAAAAAATCATTCAGAATCGAAAATTTTACAAAAGCTCGCAGTCGTTTTCACGATTTTTCCTTTATTTTTTATAAGTTTGTAAAATACATTCTGATACATCCGATTGAGTCGAAAAATTGATATATAGATATAGAAAGTAGAAAAAAATGATGCGGTTATCGATTATAGATATAGTATCATTCGATAAATTATTACGCCTCGCTTAAAGTGAAAAGTTTCGTGTGTTTACCCATATAGTTACAACAACAACAACAAACTTTGTATGCATTGTTCCTGTTTAAGGGGTTACACCACTATAATGGCCAAAAAAATAACTCTTTTTTGAGAATTTTTTTTTAATGGAAGGAAGTGAAATTAAGTATTCATATTTACAGAAAATCATTATCATATATTGAAATACGTCTACAATTTTTTTCATTAGAAAATATCACAAAATGGCGGAATGGCGACCATATGGTCGATGCACTGTTTAAAAAAAGGGGTCCGCGGCAAGCGGTGTAGCCGGTGGAAATTTGCATCTAGAACAAATAAAAATATTCCTCATGATCTTCAATGGTATATCTAGTAAAATACATACGGAATTTTCGAAATATTGATATTTGATTAATTGGCGACCATTTCAATAAAAGTGTTCATTTTTGACCTAAAAAAAGTGTCGTATTTTGGCAATATAAAATCGGCAAAGGAACGTATCAAAAATTCCGTACGTATTTTACTTCGAAATGTTGTTTTCAATGTACTGTATAAAAATTCGAGTGAAAATATTAAAAATTGTTTGAGTTATACTGCTTGCCGCGATAAAAAAACGTGTTTCGAGAAAAACGCGTTTAAAGTTTGGAGTTGTATTATAAATACCGTTTCGGAGTCGCCCGCCTCGCTCGGTACATTGCTCGAAATTTCGATGAAAAAAATTAGTTTCACGTATAAAACTTTTTTCTTCGTATTCTAGAGGGTTCAAAGGATTTTTTAATCAAAAAAAAAATTTTTTGATTTTTTCAAAATTTTACGGTGGTGTGACCCCTTAAGAACCTATGTTATTACTGAACACAGTAATTATTACGATAACACTGTAAAATTAAGTGTCGTATTTCGAAAAGCTTTGGCATCTAAGACATGAAAATTGTTTCTAGAGAAGACATATATTGCATCTTAGATCATAAATTGAAAAACTGGTTTTACCGAGTGACCTAAACTATTAAAAGAAAACATTAAATTTGAGGGGCATGTACTGGATGCACATTTAAATTCTAACATTAAACAACTTAAATACATTTAATTTCATGTACACCAAAATTGTTATGAATGCATCTTAAATTTAATGTCATTATCCATCGAATTTTTAGTATGCTCCAAAAAATAGACTGAGGTTTCTTTATGTCAACTTGGCCAAGGTATATGTCGGTTTTTTTAATTTTAACGTACATGCAATTGAATATCCGCAAAAGCACATTCATAATCACTTACATGCACATGATACCTACATTATTAAACTGTTTTGAAATGTAATAACGACACGAGTAGAAATTTATTAGGGCCCTGATCAGGGCCTGACCAAAAGCGTTACACCCTGATCAGGGCCTGAACAAATTTCTGCTCGGTGACGTACGGTAAATTTAATTTGCTTATGTATGAAATACAATGCAATAATGCCTTAAGCTTTATATTTTTGGACACATTTAAATTACTAACTTATTAAATTTAATATATTAGAGGACATTAGCCTTATATCAAACTTCATGTCATTATTAACAGTGTAACTTCCTCTTTGGGTCCTCGAGAATATTGCGCTGCAGATGACGAGAGCTTTTGAATTTATATTTATCAAAAGACAACGTCAACATTTAAGGAGACACTTTTTTTGCTCTTCATTTTTTCTTTATGTAGGTACGTTTATTCGGTACTTCAATTTTATTTCACAAATACGTGTTGTCTATACAATGAAACGTAATTTGTATTATGGATAAACATAATGGAAAATTTATCAATGTAATTATGAACAAACTTAGAAATGTTTCTCAACACGACACTTTTGTATATCACTTTTTGATCATTTGGTTGTTTGGACATAAAAATTGACATGTTCCAGATGTGATAAAAAGTGTCCTTTAGGCCAATGGGGCTCAGACTGTGCATCGGAATGCACCTGCGAAAGTTCTGCGGCCACTTGTCACCACGAAACCGGCGAATGTGCCGACCTCGAAGCGCCAACCGGCCAAGTTCCGGCGTTGAACAATTGGACGATGGGTGAACCATTTGAGGCATCCGGAGTGCCAGTGAATGCCGGTGCTTCAACAGTAACACCAAAATCCAATACCGATTACGAAGACATCATCGACGATGATAAAGAAATCCTCAGGTTACAGAGTTCTACTGAACGTGGCGAAAGTTCCAACAAACAAGGTAATTAACATTATGAAATAATTTATTGCTTTCTTGTAGTTAATCAGAAATTGTTGGTATATCTTTATATCATGTGCTAAATATTTCGTCATAACTTAACAAATTAATCAATCTACACTTAGAGAAGATTAGAATTATCATTGCGTTTTCTATTAACATTCAGAAAGATCTTAACCACCACAATTTTGCGGGAACACCTCAAAAATCCGAAACATTGATACATCGTCATTTAAAAGGCCGACACTCAAAAAACGATAACTGTCAAAAAGCAAATAAGACATAAAGCTGTAATATTCATGAAAACAATAATGTGAGCTTTTTAAATGTCGATTTATCAATGTTTCGGATTTTTGAAATTCGGGTTTTTGAGGTGTTCCCAATTTTGCTTATAGAATGATGTCTATAATGGTTTTTTAAATAATTTATTAAAATGAGTATTTAAAGAAAATAATAAGTAATAAATATTTTCAATAATCATAAATTCCAATTGAAAAAATGACGAAGCAATTTTGACAATGATATTTTAAAATGTATATATTGTAACCCAAGTTTCGGTAAACTTCATTATGCCGAAGTATTCTCAAGCGAGATTTTAAAACCCGGAAAGTATAAAAAACGGACTTCAGACTCGACCTCCGAATCGATACACAACCCATATTTCAAAAAAACAAGCAAGAATTATTCATAATATTATGCAGGATAATGAAAAACCAGCGACAAGTTTTGGTCATTACAAGTTATTATCATACAGGTTAATCATTTTCCTTCACGTTTCAATCTTTTACTAATTTTGGTGACTTTTCATACTACTGTTATTTTATGTTTGAAGTTTTTCATTATTTTAAAACTTAGAAGGGAAGTTTTTATAATTGTAAAGGAAATCCCACTCAAGGTTTTTTTCCATATAAATAGTTAAACCATTAACCAGTTTATTTATTTATTTTATTTATGTACGGGCAAAATTGCCCCCGCACATATAATACGTATACAATAAAAATATAATATGTAAAAGTAAAATATATATACACAATACAACTACAGAGTATAATGCGGTAACATATTGGTCGTTATACGTATTAACATACTAGTAGTATAAATAATGACGTTTATGGTGCTTAAAACATTGTGGTTGATATCTTACAGTTAATCAGAAATGCGGACGTTATACTGTCAAAACTTTTCGGCTGGAATGGAATAACATGGCAGGTTCTTCGCAGACGATTGATTATAGAGTAAAATGAAAAATTTGATCTGCTTATACTAACAATTATATCAAATACATTTTCATCAAACAAATTCAGTTTATTTCGAATCAGCCATTTTAATAAAGAAGTTAACAATAAGTGAAATTTTAAAATTAAATAAATAATTTCTATTTCATGATGTAATAATAAAAATTGTTTACAATTAGAATTAGATTTGACATTAGAATGGCATCGTCTACCGTTTATGCTACCCATGTCTGACTACCCTATCTGCAACTACTGATACGTAATCTCTTGAACTGTTAGGGTTCAAAATGAATGTTGCCTAAATAATTATAAATTCGTGTTAATTTCGTGCAAAGATATATTTTTGATTATTTTTGTTTATTTATCATTCCTTTGATAATAAGTTTTTTTTTCATTTCACATATTTTTTGGCTGAAGGAAAAAATTAACTTCAAGTTTAAGGACCGATAATACCCAAAAAAATAATATTTAAAATTTTTAAATTAAGCGTTCAAGAAAATTCTCGGAAACGTACATAACATTTTTGTACTATTATATAATAAGCCTATTCGCATTATAACGGCTGAATCTCAAATTGAAACCATTTTACAAATTCCATAGTCCTACAAAACAATCATGTATTATTGAAGAGTACATCTTTTTCCTGCTTTTTAAGTAAAAAGATAAAAAATATTCTTATATCTATTTTTTCACACATTTTTCTCTTTCTTATTCTTCTTTATGACTTTTAAATAAATTGCACCTTAATACTTGCAACAAAAGTACTTATATTACATAAATTACAAGAAACAGTTTGTTGTTACACTCGAGTATCCGGTGATTTATTGTGTACTAAACATGCAATTATCGACACTTTTCCACTGCATAATTTCGCAAGTGAATTCCTCGGCAAATTTAGAACACTAATGACCAAACGAGTTGTTAATTCAACACGTTCAGTGGCTGAGATTCAAAATAACTTAACTGGAATATAATTAGCATCGAAGTCATTCCACAAGTTTAAAAACTCCTTATTGGTAGTAAATTCAAGAAGCAATAACGAGTATGCAAATTTTAATCTGTGTAATTAAATTGTAGATGTTTCAATCTCAGAGAGTCATCCTAGTTTCTCGGATGACGTGATTCCTGTACGGAACACTGTTTCGATGGAGGAAACATTCACGAAGAGCCTCGATGACAAGACTTATGGATCGACCATTCCGTTCGTGCCGAAACAAACTCCTGGGGAAGGATATCAACTTCCGGAACCGGAAGATGTCAGACAAAATACTCTAGACTTTGATGAAAGATCCTCCAACTTTAGAATTGTTCCGAAAACAGAGTTTGTCAAAACAACAAATACAGGTTTGTAATTATGAATTATTAACATGCGTATCTTTAGAGTTCAAATAATATACTATATAATGATTGTTTATATATTACACATTTTGTTTCTACACACACTTATATTCAATGTTCTTTAGCATTATTTGAAACAAGACTAAATATATTGAAAATGCCTTTAATAACCCGGGAAATATTAAAAATAAAAAACTCAGTTTTGCAAACGTTTTTTAAAAAAGGGTTATAAAAATAGAATAATAATAGCATCTCCACCGACAAAAGAATTCAAATTTATTGTGATGTTTTTCTTAAAAACCTTGAAATAATGGAAAACGTCCCTTCCAAAAATGCTGAAAAGATTAACATTTTCAAAAAAGAAAGAAACTTCTCAGATATCGCTGCAGTGACGTTTGAGAGCGTTTTTTCGGTGAAAAAATTCATATAAAAAATTTGATTTTTTTCAAATTTCAGATTATAAGAATATTGTATACTGTAATACGGTGATACTGACTCTTCACGGATTGGTTGAGTTGCCGTGGAATATCCCATACAAATAACTTGCCTTTTTATTAATAAAAGGAGGAACGTTCTGTATCCGAATAAAAATTAAATTTTGTACGTTAAAATTCGTACCAACTTTGGTTATATACAATGAAAGTTGAGTAATGATCGGTAATGCATTATTCTTATTGCCAAAAATGGACTGAAAGTTGTTATTTAAAAAATGTTAGTTAACTATTAACATTACAACCAAAGAAATAAAACAAAATCATAACATTTCTTATTTAATGTGCCTTAAGCAGATAACCAACAAAGATAATAACTACAAAAAACTTTTTAAATGTTGATGTGAATTTTATAACTCTAATAAGTACATATACTATTATGATATGTGAATACGCTGATCGGTGTCGTTATTACTATTGATAACACAGGACCACAAAAAAAATTTGTTTCGAATTCACTTGAATCAGAAATAGTGCATCTTATAGATTTTTGACCGCTGAAAACGAATCTGTTATTCGATTTGGTCCACGGATTTTAAGATATTTGATCCAAAAAATATTCAAAAATATTCTTTTTCGCAAGTTAACGTTAGAATATGTGAAACATCTGAAACGACGAGTTAACTTGGACAAAGAATTCGTTGTCAGCGACCAAAAATCTCTAAGATCCTCCACTTCTGATTAATGTTTTGTCCAAAAGAAAAAATGTTGCGATCTTGTATTATTTTTTTCGAGAAGTACCTTCAGTGATTAATCACACAGGACCGCAAAACAATTTTTTAGGAGAGAGATAACTTGAATCAGAGGTACTAGATCTTACAGATTTTTAGTCGCTGAAAATAAATTAGTTGTTCAATTTTACTCGTGATGGCAGATATTTCACATATCCTAACCTTAAATTGCCAAAACATGTTTTTGAATATTTTTTGGATTAGATATACCAAAATCCTGACGGGATGGGCCAAATTGAATAACGGATTCGTTTTCAGCGGCTAAAAACCTATAAGATCCACTATTTCTGATTCAAGCGATCTCGAAACAAATTTTATTTGTGGTCGTGTGTAATCAAAGAATATAAGGTATTATGGAAAGTCAAATATATAAAAACAAGAGAAAAAATAAATCCAGTAAAATAAGTAACCAAGGAGATCCATTCAGTTTCCATCGTGAGCTACTTTTTTCATACTTATAAAAGTAGGCTGCGATGCGTTGGACATGCATAAACGAATCAAAAGAAAACATCAAACTGGCGCTGCATTTTTATCTATCTAACTAAAATTGACTATGAAGATTCCTATAAAAGTATGACATGTTCACTACTACAAAGCTCACACGGTGAGCATGAATGCTCAACCCAAAAATCACGACCCTTTCGAGGTTATTTTCGACAATATTTTGATGATGTCTTATGATCATTTTAAGATGAAAGTTAATATAATCGGTGGAGGAAAACTGGAATTATGTCGATATTTTCTATTTTCTATCAGGTTTTTAGACATGTTTTCTTCAAAATAACGATTAACAAAGTATTTATGACTTTAAAAAATATAAGGAAACATTGAAAAATATTCTGTGTAATAAACAAATCACTTTGTTAAATACATTTCAGTTGATTTTTGTAAAATAATTCCACTGCAAGTCATTTAATGCAAATATTATGTAAAAGTAAGTTAAAGTACAGAAACAATATTTTTGTAAAACTAAAAGAAAATAGTTTATCTATTGCCGTTAGAGGAATGTGGTCATTACAATTTCCATTTTAACCCAATAACTCCTGAAATGACATTTTTACACTTCAACTTTAATAACATATTTAGTATCAAAAACGAAGTTAAAAAACTGAAAGATATATCTTACTATTTTCGAGGTCGCTCTTTTGAATGCGCAACAAATTTCTGCATATCACGGCGCATTGAATCTTTCCACTTTGGTCCTCATTTGTTTTCATCAAAATCTCAAAATAATCCAACCGTTCCATTTTTACCAGCATACAAAATTCGGAATTTTTCTATTAAAAGTTTCATTATTTCTGATTGAGCAGACCAGTTTCTGTCATCAGAAAAAATTAAAAGTATGCATCACAAAAACATCGTGATTTACTCCTAAAAGCCGTTTCATCAAATAGTTAATTAGTGATTAATAATTGCGAGCTTAAAAATACATTTATTTGATTTAAAAAGTTTCTTTTATATTGATTCTGTTTCTTTTATAGTTTCACAAAGTTTCAAAATATTCTAAAGATAATGGTAATTGCTGTATTTCTACTATATTCAAATTTATTAGTATAGGAAATACAATTTATTAAGATAGTTATTACGTATATTATTAATAAATATTTGTGATTTACTTATATGAATAAATATATATCGTAGCTCCTACTAATTAAGTACTTAATTAAAATTGAAAATGGAGTGGTTGATGCAATTATGTAATAAAATGTGCTGCCAATGTTTAACCGAGTAACTCACACAACAGTTACAAAAGTGACTACAGATCTAAATGTGGCTAACAATATACTTGCGTTTTATTTATTTATACCATATTTAAATCTGATTTTTTCAGAAATGTCATAGATCTCCCCATTAACTTGGGTGGTTTGCCATTTAATGAAATATTTTATTCAATATTGTTAATTTGGTACTATTTGAATTCTTTGTCAAACGACAACATCACGTATTATTTTTGTAGTACACTCTTTTTCAGAACTTTTCGTAAGTAATTTCAAATTTTCAGAAAAATGTAAGTAACAAGCCATCATAAAAAAATCTCTTTTGCTATATTCCTCGATAAATTCTAAAAACTTGTCATTGAATGCATGTTTTTAAAAAAGCTTATAACTTTTGTGTTAGAGCATTCGAGAATTTTCCATGAAATTTTGATTGAGGACGCCATTTTGAGGCCGTTACAATGGTGTGGAGTATGAAACTAAAATTTTATCTTAATATTCTAATAGCTCACCAAATATCGAGAAGAATGAATATTTTCCAATTTTTTCTCAATTTCTTTCAAGTTTGTCGTCACATTGGAATTCCTGGTAACTGAAACTTAATTTTAAAGTCGTAATCTTGAAAAGCGACTTTCAAATTGTAGGATGTATATTTTTCAATTTTGTTCAACATTGATTTTGACACGAAGTACTTGATTGAAATTGAAGTAGAAAAAATATATGCCTTGTTGTTGTTACGTTGGACGTTATTTGGTTAACATGGTATTTTATAAGAAACTCATCTTTTTTGCCTTTTAATAAAATATCGGGGCCCATGACTCGATAAATTTGGTCAAAAAACTCCGACAAAATAATTTTTGTTAAAATAATTTTCGATAGAAAAACTTTTGCAAAAAAAAAATCAGACAAAAAAACTGCGGCATAAAAATTGTTGACAACCATATTATATTTCCAAATTCAAATACAAATCAAGATACTAATGAAACCCATTTAAATACATACATCATAAATAAACATCATAAGAAAAATACATTATTTCACATATGTAATAATATATATTCATTATTATAATTATTTTTTGTTCAATTTCACTAAGCAAGCAATATTCTTCAAATAATCTAATCTAACTTAACGTAACCTAACTTAACGATACCCATGCCACAACACAACAAACAAATCTATAAATTCTAAAAGTTATTTTAAAACAAATTATTTTTTTGAAAAGTTATCTTTTACAAAGTTATTATTTTGGAAGTTTTCGTTGTAAAAGTTATTTGGTCGGAGTTTTTATGTCCAAAGGTATCGAGTCGTGCTCCCAAATATCGTGAGACTCGTGACAAATAGAAATCACTGAAAATTACTTAGATATCAGTTGAATATAATGCACTGAACACGTGTAGTCTAAAAAAATTAGCACTCAGTAACTATAAGAGACAAAATTAGTTATTTTCAAAAAATAGCCATCGTATTTCGTCATATTTCCGTTGGCATTACTTGTAACGATGGGCAACGTTTTTGGTTAGCTTTTATACTCAGGGATAGCAGGCTTAGTCGATGATACAACTTGCATTATGCGTATAACATTGCCAGACTTACTTGGTACCTATCGAGTCCTACTATACGAAGCTAATATACGTAGACCCGACTTTGCCGTAAATTCAAGAATTAAATGATCGTCTCAAAAGAACATTTTAAAATATTGGGATTGCATCATTCAACTCCGTGGATGAGATATTCATCTTTAATGATAGAGTTTGGTTGTTGAGTTAATATTCAAGAGAAAATAAGTTGATCAAAATTTTATCAGATTTTGATCGAAGTCGGTCAGATCCTTATGTGAGCTAAATGGGGTCCTAGTTTTGAGACATTTCAGGACCAAAGTTAGACTCGATTACAACCAAGAAACAATCTGAGTTATAATTATGGCAGATTGAAACGTGATCCAATTTTTGTTCAAAAAGATAAAAAGATGGTGAACTTTTGATCAGATTTAAATACATAGAGAAGGTGGTCGTCGATGCGCGAACATTGAACAATGATCTTGTTTGGATCCTTTTATGGTAAAAAAAATATATGTTTATGCTAAATGACTTGGAATCAAATTTCAACATGATTAAGATCGAAAAATGATCGTTTTGTGATAGGTTTCTGACACAGATTTCCATTACGCTGGATTCATGTCTGACCCAAATTTAGTGGACTTCGGGTGTACAGTGGTCCCCGTCCTAACGCATATGTTTCGTTTCATCAAAAATGGCCGCCCCCATCCAAACGCATATCCTCCCTCAACCCCCACTACGGAAAAAGTCTCTTCGTATATATCACACTGAGCATGCGCGTAGATGTCTCACTAGCAACGCTAGCAACTAAGAATCGTGTTGTGGGGAGAGGAACGAAGGGGACTCTATGCATTTAGACGGGAAAGAAATATGCATTTGGACGGACATATGCGTTAGGACGGGATGCGTTAGGACAGGGACCACTGCATAAGAAATTCTCATGATTACACCGAAAATGAATTAGAACAATTTTTGCATCAAAAAGTAGATACATTCTTGATCATGTATAAATATGACGAGAATTAAGAAGCGATCAGTTTTTTCGAATAAAAGTCGAGGCAAAAATTGAGGTGCTTGTATAATTGCACGTTTCTAGGCGTTTACGTCCTTGGTTCCAGGTAACCTGCTATTGCGTCGTACTCGATGATGATATCGTATAGCAATTCCTAAAAATGCTATTAAGAATTCGGCTTCACAGTTCGACTCCAAGATATTTGGAGAAGCATCGGTTATGTTAATGTCACTCGTCATTCACTTGTTTTTGATGTCTAACATTTTCTTTTTAACCGAAGTTCAACCGAAACGAACGGAACAATTCGTTATTCTTTTTTAATATGGATATGTCATATTGTATTACCTCTGATGACGATCAGTCAACAGAAAATATCAGGTATAAAAAATCAATTACTTAAAAAAAATGGAACTTCTTGTTCACATTTTTTAGTAAATTATTTAAAAAAATATTATTCTGTTCAATAGTAATCACGAAAAGACATTTTTTACAAGAAAAAACTGGTCATTACTTGATTCTCGTCATGTTTATAAGTAATTCGATTTATCATTTGCTTTGAAAATCGTTATTATTAATTTTTTTGTTTAATAGCGATCATGAAAATATTTCTGTTAGCGAAGTCCACTAGATTTGAGTCCTTTGTGATTACAGCGTAATCGAAATCTTGATCTCAAACGGATCACAAGACGAACATTTTTTATCTCAATCGAGTCGAAATTTGATTCTCAGTCGTTTAAGGCGAGCATAAACAGATCTTTTATGGACCATAAAATGATCCAAACAATTCACTTTTTAATGTTCGCGCACCGACAACCACCTTCTATACATATTTAAATCTGATCAAAAGTTGATCATTTTTGTATCTTTACAGACAAAAATTAGATCAGTTTTCAATCTCCCGTAATTATAACTCAGATTGTTTTATGCTTGTAAACTCGTCTAACTTTGGTCCTGAAATGTCTCAAAAATAGGATCCCATTTAGTTCACATAAGGATCTGACCGACTTTGATCAAAATCTGATCAAATTTTGATCAACTTATTTTCTCTCGGGAAAGTTAAATTAAGTAGATTTTAAACGGCGCGATAAAAATACTAGTATTATTTAAGCGAATCATACTGATATAATAAAAAACAGAGACAGCGAGGGACAAATGGCGGAGGGACTGGAGAGGAGGTATAAAATGTGAACTTATGAGGGAGCCAAAGAAAAGCAGCGTAAATGAGATAGGCAGAGAGGGAGAGAGATAGGAAAAGAGACATGGGAAAGTTAGGAGTGCCATACAGACAAGCAGCGCCAAGTACAAAGTATATATCCGGAAAGTATTGTGAAATTCGAGAGCACGATCGTGTACAGCAGCCCGCTACCAACTTGACTATGCGAGAAAATATATGCGACGTAACGCGCCAATGTGGTAAGATGGACACGCGTTTATTTGTCATGGCCGAGCTACTATTAAACATATTAAAATTCCTCGCGATTATCGTGCCAAACGAGTAGCTCGATACGATATATGGACTCCCTGCAATTTACAACTTTCGCACCAAGACAAATAATTGGATAAGCATCGACGTTTATCCGCGATTGGCAAAATCTAGCTTGTCCATCGCTTCGACCGACACCTGCAATTATTAATTGCGAGAGAATTCTTGTTTTATTTCATCCAGTATGAACATTGAAAATCGTCATTTCGTAATATTGATCAGATTATATAAATCTGCACCAAAATAATGTACACAACCCGGAGAACCATTTTTGGTGCATGCATAATTATTCATTTCCAATATTAATTTTGAGGTGAAATAAAAATAGTTAAATATGCGAATTAGAACACTATATAATTCAAATATAATAGTTGTACGTAAAAATTTTCCCCAAATATATAGTTTCGTCTTCAACATGCACCCTGTAGCATACATTTTTTCCTACACTGTATCAATGCTAAATAGGATGAAGGCTTAAAACTAATTCTATTCGGGTGTATTAACCTGGTGAAAAAGTTTTATAAAAATTGTTGTATACCAATATTTGGTATTGTTGAATTTTGTTGGATTATTTCAGCTGACTTCTTAATCTATCGACAGCGCTGGGTCATAGAGGTTACAGACTCCTGCAGAGCACATCGCCAAATGCAAAACCACATCCATGATAATTCCACACCCGTTGACTATATGATATCCTATTTTCAATTCATTCGGAGATCTTTTCGATTTGAATTCAGAAACAACAATACATCATTTGTATGTTGATATACAAATTGTATTCAATTTGGTAAAAAATATATTTCTTCCAAATTGTGCACATATGTATTGTTGCTGATTTATTTCCTAATTAATTCATCATTTCTTTTTATAGAAACATCTTCAGAAGATGGTATTTACCAAAAGCAGTGTAGATTCTAATTTCATAACATTTTATAAAACGCTTATTAAAATATACTAATTTTATAAATACTTTATAAATATGTTATAGAACCATTTTTACATAAGTTTTATACACTTTTATAAAACGTTTCCACCTGGGCACGATCAATGCAATATATTAAAAAACCCTTACTGTCCTAGTGTCCTAGCACGAGATTCTGGATGAAATATTAAGAAAATTAATTTTTAAATTGTAAATTATTGTCTTATTTATAATAAGCCCGTTGACCTTAATAAACACTACACTTTGAATTTTATTCTAATAATCAACGGGCACTTTCATTGTAACTAAATTTGCAGTATATTGCTAATGGCAATGTCAATTCGTTTCATTTTTACTCATCGGAATAGAATGTATAATTGACTAGTGTTGCCTCTTTAGACAAGAAATATTAAAACTTCTCAAGAGAAGCTCTCGGTTCGATCGTTTCTTGTCATGCACAGTGTCAGTTACATTTAACCAAATTTTGGAAGTTTCTTGTCGTGTCTTGTATCGTAATTTGACAAGATGTCACATGATTTTCAGATTGTAGGATAATAGACTGTGAATTAAATTTAACGAAATATTTCCTTTTGATATAACACTTTGTTTTTCAAATAAGGTGAGAAAAGCCAAGTAATTATGTTCCGCTGAGAAGTAGCCGAGTAATAAATAGCTAACATGCAAAATATATTCCACGTCTTACAATAGTTCAGATATTGCGAAAAATTAGTGTTTAAATATCCTCCAACTTTCCTCTAACTGATAACTAAAAGGATCGATGAGACAACGAAAATTAATGATTTTCCATGAAAATTAAATTCATCATTCAAAATTAATCATTCAAAAGTAATCAATATAAAAAATTGTTTTCACATTTTTAATACAATTTTTAATACAAGATATTTATAAATACAACTGAATATACTTCTTGACCCATTTACACCGCATCTTTTGAAGAAATCTGGATTCATTTAACTAAATACTATTCGCAATGTATTTGAATTAGAACCGATGTAATGAATAAATATGTAATTGCAAGAAAGAAGTTTTTAAAAAGAGAATTTCTTGGTAAACCTCGTTCAAAAAAATGATTATTCCTAAAAGTTGTCCATGACACCCTCGTTCATTCGCTGTGTCAAGCTAATACTTTCGATAACGATATCATTAACTGAATCATATTTTTATCGCTTTTGTAAAAATTTACTTGTACCTATTTTTACACTTAAAAACACTGAAGAACATACACATTAAATTAAAGTAAATTGTGCATTTCTCTAGAGAGTAAGTAGTCAATTGTTAACTTACATTTCACACCATTGGTGTTAATTTCATTTCTTTGACTAGATTGAATTCGTCTATCCAATCAATTACATTTTCTGTCGAAAGCAATAATAGGAAAGAATTATTCCCGAAGGTCTCGGAACAGAATATAAGATTACAGAAACGAATTTAATCGTATCAACAGAGAACTACAATTGCAACAATATTGTTTTTATTTATATACATAAATGTGTCTGACTAAATTATATAATACGAAGAGATGTTCATGGAGAAATATTTTTCCAAATTCAAATAAATTTTTCTTTAAATAATAGAAATTGAATGACATAACTAAGAAAATATTTTTGTATATTTAACAAACGTGCTTTTTAGTTAGTCTTGTTTATTTTACAGAAATAATTCCTTATTTCAAGTTAGTTTTTACCTCCAGCTATTTAAGTAAACATAATAAACAAAAACAAAACGGAATATACTTCCGCTATTTCTTGCAGTACCCTGGAAAAATGAATGATAACATTCCAATCGCATTCAATTATTATTTTGTACACTGAGAAAAGTGTCTTTATTACAATCTCGTATTTCTTAAAACGACTTTTTAAACTCCGTCAAAGAAATAATGTAATTGCTGAAATCCCTAGTGTTATCCATAAAAATCTTCATCTTTTAGTATTTACTTATGATCAAGTAAAAGAAATTCTATTAAATTTTCATGTTTCAAAAGAATGTTTTATTATGGCCAAAAAAATACGTATATCATTTTAAAAATACTAATTTCTTGCAGGTTATAAACTGTATTATACCACGTAAAAAATACCGTCTTTTAAACTGGTAAATAGACGTATACTCTTCATGCCTGTGCTTTGTCTGTGTCGCGGAAAGTTCTTGATTTCATAATTCCATACAGAGAACCACGAAGCACACAATTTCTCCAAAATAACTCATTCGGAGGCCAACAAAGTTCTTAAAAATTTCGCGCTTTTTCCCACCTTCTGTTATGCTCGTCGGTCAATATAACTCATGTTTAACACATTCAATTGGCAAAGGGTGGACTTTTTTAATACTAATAACAAAAAACGTCCTGAACAATACTTGCGAAGAAGTATTAATCTCTTGTTTTTAGCAGATTCGTCTCTGCATACGACTCAAACATGACTATATAATCACCCGGGTCGTAATGCTTGACTTTCTAACCTACATAGGTAGTGTTATTGCAAAGATACAAAAAAATCTTGCAAAAGTATAGAATATTATCTAATAAATAAAGATTGGAATCAATACAAACATATACATACAAAAAAATTCCCCGTTACATTAATGTCTCCTTTTTGTGTTGAAGCCCATGAGAATATTCGAAAATCGAGATACTTTGAATTTACCAGCATAATTTACCAACCATAAAGTGTACATTAAAAATTGTAGGAGGTTTGATCCAAATTTAAGTTCTAAAAAAGAATATACACCGTGTATACCGAAATACTTTCATTAATTTCGAGTCATATACAAAGTTGTGCAAAGATATAAAATCAAATTTAAGTAATCTATGTTAAACAATGTGGTCAAGAAGTAATCAACATTTTAAACATTAAAGGTCGCTTAAGGACTGGAAGTAATGCGAAAATAGTGACTTATACCAGGTAATCATTCCAATCTCGATTCTTAGTTGATATTCACAGCTCACCTCTGAAGCTCCTCTCTGTTTTCTTTACCGATCAATACAAGGGTAAAATAGAGGAAAATTAATGAATGCCATTTAAGAATTTTATATCCAAAAAATCTGTATTACAAAATACAATATCAGACCACTTTGAGTTAATAGATATGTATGGTTAGATTTTATTGAGACACGTTATATTATTAAAACTTGTACTAAGTTGATTGCGTAATACCTACAAGAACAAGCGAAACTAAATTATGTTAATAAGGATACGAATTAAAAATACATTCACGGAATTCACGTTGAAGAAACAGTATGCGACATTGTAGACTGCAGTTTGTTATTCTAGTACCTTTAGGCGTATTGAGATGCCTAACAATATTACGCGGAACTACGTAAGATGAATAGCGAATAGGTAGTCAATTGCTGACAATAGCATTAAATCACATAGAATAGTAAATTTTATGGCTGCTCATGTAATTGTATCGTTATTGTTCTTTTCATATAAAAATCACTCAGGAAATTAAATGCATATATTTTCAGTAAGTTTATCGTTTGAATTCATATTAAGTCTATTAACTATAGTTTTAAGTCCATCTTTTTTCACTCCACGTAACGAATAGATTATTCTTCACTATTCAACATTTAAAAATGTGTGACGTTTTTAAAAGATATGTATTATTTACAATTACAGTTCAAATTAGTCAAATTATATGGTTTGTATTCCGTTTATTTTCTGCCAGTATAAAAATAAATGTTACCTTTTTACAAACATATTTTGTTTTTATTAGAATCGATTTTAATTACTCCATCGCTAATTATAGATAAACATTCAGTAGATAAATTGTGGAAATTTCATTATTTTGCAAAAAGATATATTCAAAAAAGGGATTTATTACAAATGAAAATAATAGATTAGTTCCATGAATTTAATTTTGTTTTCACTAATTCACATCAGTTCTCAGTGAATTTAAGAAAAAAATATAATTTTATGTAAATTTTAAGTTATAAAATGAATTGAAAGGAAGTATTTGCTTCAAATTCATCTAACATCTTTCTCGAGAATTGTTATTTTTAATTGATACAATATGTTTGTTACATCAGATCTTTTTCTCTCATTATAAGTAGATTGCTCGTAGAACATACTGGCCATTAATTAAAATAATTTATACTAACTTTACGAAGTTAATATGCTATGAGAAAATTGTTAGTTCTTTTTTAATTTTGTATCACAATTGCGACTTTTATTTATGAAGATTTCTGATATTGTATTTTTGCAATTGATCTATATGCATAATCTTTTAATAGCAAATCCATTTTACGTATATTAAACTGTAACTAAAGGACCGTAAAACTCGACTTCTGGAATCCAATCTTTTATGGACGAAATATATTACCGACCTCCTGAGATCCATAACGTATTTTGTGTTCGCACATGGCTATAGGGGCTTGAATATAACTCATTTTCAGAATAGTTTCGTATGACATGTTCTATGATAAAAAAATATCAGAGTGTATAGTATATGGCACATAGCTTTCAAATATTATTTTTTTACTATTTACTTTTAGAATGAAATATACGAATAAAATATTAAGTAAAATTATTAGAATGTCTTTAAGCGATCATGTAACATTGTTATAACTGACAATTTTTAAAATATGTTTTTCAACATTACGTTGATTACGAGCTTATTTGTATATGTGCATTTCACCGAGTTTTTTTAAGATTACGTAATTTACTCAACGTAAAATCATGTAGAAAAACGCAAATAAAATGATAAAATTTAATTCGAAAAGGGTTACAGCATACAATAATGCAAATTATAATAAAAGTGTTACACCATAGAAGTTGACGATATGACATTTTAATTAAAATAAGATTGTATATATAAAGGTTCAGTTCCTTAAACCGGTATTTTGAAAATGTTTGCATTATGCACCTGAACCGTACTTGAATAGATATCTTGTTTTTGAATGAGCAGCATCCACAACAACGATATCGACAATACCCATTGACCTCGCAGCGATGATCGCCGTAGGAGCCATCATTTGCATTGGTTTAACAACAGTCGCTGCACTTATGATCTTCCACATGCGATCGAGACTCCTGAAGGCCGCAATCTCGATTTACAATCAAGAGAAGATCGAAGCACAGTACCCGGATAAAATGAGTATTTCTGGAAAAAGTGCAACGTTAACACTGGGTACATTGTCCCGTACGTAATTCTTTTTTTCACTACTTTCTTTTTAGAATTTCAAGCAAGTATTTGTAGAATGAATAAAGGTATTAAAAAAAATTAATTTATCATTCTAAAACTACTTAAAAGTTAAACTATAGAATGAATCGCGTTTTTCTCCATTACAGCAGAAAGAAGAAGAGGTTATAAAATACCCGATTTCACTTTCTCCCTTAACCTTCAATACATTTGCATAATTAACCGATTACATCTATGTAAGATGATTCAAATTTTCTCGATCTCCTTGATTCATTGTGTCCTCGGATTTTTTCAGGTATGTCTAATCTGGATGTTGTACCAAGGGCGAATTCAGGATTTGAGCCTAGCCTGGAATCCGGATCGGCTGTTCTCACTTTCGATGACCAGCCCAACGATTACGCAAACGGTACTGTGACGATTGGCATTCGCCTATCCAGCAATCTTCGTGGCAAGTATTGAATAATTTAAATGTATATCGTTACGACTTTTCAGTGACACTTTCGAATAAATGGACAAGTCTAATATCGGCTTGGTATTCCCCAAATATTTGAATAAAATTAAACTCTGTGTTGCTGTTTCACATCCGTCATAAAAGCAACTTGTCATAGTTTGCACTAGCGGTCTATTTTTCTAATGAATAAGATCTTACATTTATTTATATCTAAATATGAGTGTATTAATCATTAAAATGCAAATAATTAAAAGTACATTTAGCAAGTGTCCTTGAACTTATCTTTGGCATACATGGCAAAATGGTACTTTTATCAGATAATCATAATAAATTAATTCTAGATTTAGAAGTTTCAAAAATTAATACCTTTTTTACGAAGAGTATTACAATGTTTCTCCAAATATTTACTGATTAAATAAAATCTTCCTTAACAAAAAATGATCTGTAGTGAAACGAAAAGTTTGATACAAGAAAACTAGATATTAATTTTGTATTTGTTCATCCAATAATAATTGTTTCCAGCTATCTATTTTAGAGAGAGCGAGCAGATTCAATAAAATACCCAGTAATCGAAAAAGGATTCGAAGAAAGTGACAATTTTTAATACCTGCGAATTCTATTTGTTTACACAAAAATGTTTTGAAAGGCATTAAATACTATATAAATATGAATGCATTCGAATGGCTTTTATCGCATAAGTGGAATGCATTCTATTCGGAAGCATTGAAAATTCAAATACATATAAATGTTTTTTTATCGTGCTGATTTTGAATGAAAATTGTTCAGAAACATTGAAAATTTTGAATCCATATAAATCCTTTTTTATTCACAAAATGGATTAAAACGTGTTTAATAGCATTGACAGTTTGAATGCACTTAAGTAAATTTTCATAACGTATACGTTGAATGAAGTCTATTCGAAAATATTAAAAATTTGAATGTATTTAAATACTCTTTTATCTTTTAAATGTACAATATGTATTCACATGCATTAAATTTTCCAATTTTAATCCTGACAAATGAAAATCATTAGGAATCCAAATTCAGGGTTATAAATAGGAATTCATTTCAATTCTTTAATAATGGAATGAATAATAAATAAATACTGAAAAAAATGTTAAGTAGATACTACCGAATAAGTAGATAGTATATACCGAACTCTGACAAATTTAAATTGTGTCGATCAAAATTGGAAATCATTGTTATGAATTGGTATATTTTTATTACACTTTTGAAAATATTTGTTCATAATTTCTAGAAGTTTCAGTCATTAATAATTAATTATAATGATATGTTAACTTTGTTAAAAGTGAAAAATTTATTACTTTTTTCATTTTAATGCTATCGAAAACAGTGAAAAATAAACTAAACATGCACGAAACCTTTTCTGCAAAAAAGTCGGCAGCGTGTTTGGTACATACTCATTTCTTTTCTATAGATTCGTAAGCATTCAAACAACTAATATTATTGCAAAGTTGCATTCGGGATGATTCATGATGTACAGCCCCTTATGAATGAAGATTATTTGTTTATTAACAAGGATTCCTAATTTAAACTACTATTCAAAAGATTCGTTCTATTTATTGATTTCTTTCATTGACATTCGTAAACATTCAAAATAATGTTGTTACTCAATTTTGTATTATTAATTGTAACTAACAACAAGAACGTACACTAGAAGAAACGGCATAGTAATTAATATATATAATTGTGTCGTGTTTTTCCTGGTCAACATAATACGAAAAATTCATTCTGTTTAAGATACTGTCTTTTTTTTTATTTAAACAAATTAACTTTTTTATGATAGTATATTCGTAAATAGAACAATATTAAATATTGCAAAATTGTATTAATTTTGCATTGCAGGTCGCAATAATTTGAATTTCAATATTTACTTCATTATTGAAATTATAATTTGAGGGTATTTGAATTATCTGTTAAGTAGGGATTTAGATAGAAAGTGCGTCATCGAGAATTTCGTAACCATGAATTGCAGTAATCCACTATGATGAGTTATGATGCATACAGTAAAATTTAATACTTACCACGAGTTAGAGTATAATTCCAAATGTCATACTTTTTTTATCAAGTTATTTAACTTTGAATACTTGAATAGGATTGTAGATAACTTTTATAAATCAGTGAACTAAACATTATTAGAAAAATTTATCGACTCCCAACGGGCACGAAAGTCCCGAATGTTTCTAAAATGTTTCTGGAACATTCTAAAAACGATTTAGCAACATTTGGGTCCTTCGTGCCCGTTGGGCTATTATTCCGTGCTATAACAACTCCTAATAATGGTAATAACTATACCAGCGAAAATGAAATACGTATCGCTTATCACTGCAAATTACTTACTTCAATGCATGGTGTAATAAGTATTCAATGTACGTAAATATAATAATTAATCGTTAAATTCGAATTCATAGAATATTACAGTACAAACAATTGCCTAATGTAAAAAATACGTCGTTGAAATCCTATAGAAAAAAATGTCTAAATAGAGTACCTATAATTTAATATCCACATTAGTAAAACATTTATGTGAACGGAAAGAAATCAATTTTTGTTCATTTAAAAACATATTTAAAATATATCAATAATGAAATAGTTTTTTGTAAAGTTTTACAAAGTACTTTAATAATGATTTTCGAGTTTAGAGCCGAATCCATTATCTAATGTTGATGTAGGTATAATGTTTAATTTATCAACTTCAGTTTTTTATACACGTAGAAACATCCGCATTGTAGAAAAGTATATAGTAGAATAAGTAATTTAGCTAGTAAATTAATTTGCAAATCTTTTTGTTCAGAGGAGTCACGTACATTGAATATCTTCTGTAAATAAATTGTATTCATTAACTTTGTCCGCAATTAATAATTCTGTTTTATAGTTACCAATCTTTAATTATTATGATTATAGATCTTCTGGAAAGTCACTATGACAGGCCAGCTTCTTGTGCCCGTAAATGCGGAACGACGGATGCAGATGTCGAGCACGTATACGCTGAGATTCCACTAACTGCGCCATTTTATTTTGGCAAAGATACGTAATAACGACGAAGTTTACAAAGGTGCACCGTGCACGTAAATGTGCAAAACTAGTTAAGAAGAGCATTGGAACTCGTTACAGGTCGCGTAGGGTCTAGTGTAAACTAGGTGAGCACTTTTGTAAAAAGCTGACATCAAAAGTAACAGCTTTGTACAACTAGAATATTAAGCTCACCCTCCATACATTAAAAAACATTCCTTTGTAAAATGCCAATCTTGTCGTGTAAATAAAGCGACTAAGATGAGGAGGTGTACTGCAATATTTAATAGAAGACATTTTTTCTATATTAGGTTTACTTTTACATTTATCGAATTTTGTTTCCATTATTGTATCGCATAATATATCTATTATACGTATTAAGTATTATTTATCTTACGTACGATACACGTCGAGTGTTACGACTTGCGAATATGAATTATGTTTCGTTCGAGATGTTAGTTTCCATGTGTATGTATGAAAATAAAACTCGTCGTAAAATGATGTAACGTAAACAATTATGTCATATGGATATGTTACGTACAAGAGAGTAATAGGTATTTGTTTACATTTCATACGTGCATTACATATTTACATAAACGTGTGCATGCATTAAAAGTGACAGATTAGTACAATTATGATAATCGATTCGCAATTTCAGCGGACACTAAAGTCTCATGATGCCTATAGAATATTTCTGAAATAGGAATCATCAATGATTGTAAAACATAATTTAGAAATTAGATACATTTACATTTATCATTAAAGGTTATCAAAATATGAAATCATAGTCTTTAAGTCACATTTATAAGTAGCATATTAATGTTTTTTACTGGTGAGAAAACAAATGGTATCTGCAACGATTAAGCTCTCACACGTATCTATTAATATTAATGTAAGTTTGTAAAAGAATTAGTAATACTTAGAACTCGGCTCGAAATGCATGTCTGTCCTACACTGACCAATGCATATTGTTTACGGAACCATACATTAGGGACTTTCATTAACTTCGTTCACGTTGTGAGATAAATGTTTGTGATTATTAATAGACAGCACATAGAGTATACTGTGCTTGTTACGTAATACCACCAGTGTTCACCACGCTTTGATCTTTTTTTGTGAATGAAATAAATCATCCAGGATATACATATAACCGTGACTAAAAATCTTATATGCAATGTAATCCGTTTGAATTATTTCTAGTTTATTCTCAGTAAATAAGACTGACATATTTATAGTGTTAATATAGAGAACATGTAAAGTTTAAAAAGTCGATTCACTTATTTATAATTTCACAAATATTCAATTTCATGTAATACATTTTTAGATAATAAGATAAATTTATATGATTTTCATCAACCGAAGAAGTTTCATGAATGTTGAAACAAAACATAAACGATGTACTACTCTACGTATTCTGCTGATGTTTTAAAGCCAAATGAATTGATAACTGTTAGATAAAATACTTTAAATAATAAAATCACTTAGTATTCATTTTTATATCTTCTCATGTCGGTGAACAATTCACTTCACTGACACGAGAAGATTAAAAAATAAATAATACTTTATTATTATTAATCATCGTGCGATAAATTATTTCATTGAATAAAATATTTTAAAATTGATTTAGATGAAATACTAAACTTTGTAATTGCATTTTAACTGTATCAGTTGTATTCGAGAGCATAGAAAGTTTATAATTGTTTAAGAATTATTATAAAACGTCATAGATAATATTTAAAATATACAATGTCTTACTGTTTTCATCCTTTATAGACTTTACAACTTTATTCGCAATACATTAGTTATTTATAAAATAAACTAAAATAAATAAGATTATTTATTTTATTTTTGGTTCCCAAAATGTAATACCCTTGTGTGTTTACTTCAAATTCATTTTAATGATACATGTGCCATTTTTAAAATTCGGTAAAATTATTATTTAAATTATAATATTTCAAGAGAATTATTTTCCTTAATTTTTTGTATACCACTGATAAAACTTGATATAAGGTAAGCATTACATTTCTAGCAGGCTAATTTTCAGATAAACCAAGAATTTGTTACAGTAAATTTAGTTTCACATTATTTTCCAAAATATAGACATTTACGTGTACTGGAAATTAAGAGAAACAGAAATATGTGTGGCAATATGATAAGAAATACCGAGAGCTGAGCTTATTCGACGACAGTTATAAAAAGTAGGTTCGTTAAAAATAAAATCTACACAAACTTCTATACAAATATTTGTGAAATGCGAATGTACATAAAAAGAGAAATCTCAATTTTACAGGTACATGTAATTAATGAGTGTGGCTGGTTCTCTAAAAAGTCGAATTTAACTTTATACAGTTGATAATTTTTTTTCAACTTATTATCGATTTTTTTGGTCAATTTTTACTTTATGCCTTGTTCAATAAAAATATTATAGTGGTCCCCAATTTTTCCGAGTTTGAATTAAATATAAAGGTAAATAATTTCAAAGTATCGATATTGTAGAGTATCATCGCACTGAAACCAATGAAACAAACATAAATATCTTATACTTATTAGAAAATGATAATGAGGGAATTACGAAATGAAACAAAATTGCCAGAAGCTTATAAACAAAACATTACTTTTTTAGAAATTGTGTACAATACTTTATTACTATCGGAAAGATATACAAATATGCGATGATTATTAAATAAAAAAGTGCTTACCTTTTGATTACACTACATGAAGGAATGACTTTGAACAATGTAATATTCAAAAAAGTTGACGTCAAATTAGTTTTAACAAAACATCTGTTCTTCGACCGCCCGCTGTAGTGTATGTTGTCAAGGCGATTGTTGCCAACTACAAAAAAATGCAGTGGAGCTTAATAAAACATTAAATTTTGCTCCAATCACACTGTTTTCAAACGGTGAAGGAATGATCGATTTTTGCGGACAAATTTTGAGTTATATTTAAAAATATTTCGACTCGCATTTTTTAAACTCATCTAGGTACAGTCAATACTATCCTATATAAGCAAAAAATAAGATAACATACAATAAGTAAGGACTTTTACGATTAAAGTTAATGATTCTCTTCGAATTTAGCAATTGGGACATAGTGAGGGAATGGGTACACCTCAAAAACCAGACAAATCACATAACAGACACTTCAAAAACCCGACATTCAAAAACCAGATATTTAAAGAAATAGAGATTCAAATACCAGACATTTCAAAATACAGACATTCAAAACCCAGATATTTTAAAATGAACATATTCTGTAAATGTAATTAAGGATTGAATTCTTGATGTGCTTAATAAATAATACGGAGGTCAAACTAATTTGACCATCAAGTGACCTACAAAATTAAACCCTTGGTCAAGCATTTTTGACCTCGAGGATGCGACCCGAAATCATTTTTGTTATGTAGTGAATGCACCACTGAGAGTTGTCTGCATTTTGAAACGTCTTGTTTTTGAATGTCGGTTTTTTCAAATGTTTGGTTTTTAAATGTCTATTACTTTAAATGTTTGGTTTTTGAATATCTGTTTCTTTAAATGTTTGGTTTTTGAATGTCTGTATTTTGAAATGTCTGGTTTCTGAATGTCGGGTTTTTTAAGTGTCTGTTTTGTGATTTATCGGGTTTTTGAGGTGCACCCGAGGGAATGATATTCAGGGTACTTTCTTGAATCTATATTTTTTCTTTATCATATAAAAAATAATTTTTTTTCATAAATTTGTATATGTAGTACCGCAGTTTAATTAATAAAAAAATTTTTCGTAATTAACGATCCTGGTTTGTAAAAATCATCAAGGACATCAATTTTGATTGTTTTTTCTGAGAATCAGCCATGTATGAAAAGTAAATAAATTATGAACCAAATTAATAAAGTTTCGAGAAAATAATTAAACCATACAAACAATAATTTCGAAAACAATAAATGTTACTAGGCAAAAATTGTAGTGAAAAATGTATTTTTTTTCTGTCCAATTTTTTTGTTTTTTCTACTACGTGTTTATTTATGTGGTTACCAAACTCTGCACTAGAATTCTTTAAAAAAATGTTTATTAGAATTTTGACGTTTATTTCACGAAACAAAACTTAGTCTGTAAGTTTAAGCATTATTAAATTTATTACAAAATCTCATCGGATGCATTTAAATGTAACGTGTTACGTTTCTGATATATGTTACACGGTATGACTGGTACCTCGAAATACTGATAGACGTTCGTAGGAGTCGACATCGACATTCCTCGTGCAACTGTGCTTCAAGTACCCGTGTATTTGAAAAAGGCAGACTTGCGATTGCTTCACGCGTCGCCAATCCCTTCGTACGATCGTGAGAAAGTTTTCGGCGAATTATTGTATCTCCGCTAGAATACAAATTTACCGTTTTTTGTAACGATGAGTATCTTCTGCAAACTTGTTACACCAAAGAACAGCATATTCCGTGAACACTACTATTAATGCTGAATGTCATTACAATAAACATGTACACCAACTCAAGATCGATATTTAAAATAAATAAATCATTCAAATGTAGGTCCAATTTTTATTTCCTAGCAATGATTGGGAAACTGTTTGATACGAGGTGTGAGACAATTTGAAAGTATAAGTACACATTTTATTGTCAAGTCACAGAGTGAAATAGTTATAGATTATACGTAAGTATATATCATTGTTAAGGTGATTGATTTATTATTACAGCAGAATAAATATTTAAGTAACAAATCATAATAATTACAAAAATAATACCTCCTAAACATTCCAGCATATTTTTTGTGAACAGTGACACGTTTTTGAAATGAGTACATACAAATATTTCCCTCGTTCGAATAAATTTTTTAACTGACATGGAACCAAATATTTTCTGAATACATACTTATTGTTTACATTATTTACACAGCTTTTACAGTTTCTGGTGCGCATATAATAATATAACGCCTACTTATTGCTTCCTAGCACCCAGAGTGTAGGAGAACAATAGGTAAAAATTATAAAAAATTCGATCTCAATGAAATTTAGAATGCTAATAGTGAATTTTATTCCGGAAATAATTTAAGAGTAATGTATACCAATAATTTAATATTGATAAGTTAATCGAGTTATGACTTAAAAAAATTATGCAAATTACGTTATTGTTTGAAATTTCTAGAAATCAATTAAAAAAATAAACGTTCCAGCATGTTCAATTGTTTTTTATAGACAGCGAAACGTTCGTGATTTGAGAGTAAAATTTTACCAGCACGACGAATGGAAGGTAACTCGGTTAAAAAGAAAAACTCTCGGCGGGTTTTTACTTCAATCATTGTATCACTTTGACAGCAATTGTCGATTTAAATTGAATCGAAGATACCTATATGATCCATGAATTATAAGGTAATGTTTCACAACCGCTTCTGCGCCCCAACGCTTCGATTGTACATTACACAATGAACAATACGTGATCGTAGCAATACGTGAGCAACGTGGGAAATGGTCACTTTGGTCACATTAAAAATCTTTTTGCATAAAATAGAACTCCAATTTTTTCATAAGTCGCTGTAGATGTTCTTAACTTTTACGATTACCGCATATAATAAAGAAAAATAACAAACAGGTGTTAGTAATTATTAAGAATATTTTGATATATTTTATTGCACACAATTGTACATTCAAAAGCAAATAATCAAATTCCAGGCATAATAATGCAAAAATTGACTTAACATTATCCAAAATAAAAACATAGTAATTATAATTTTTTCAAACCTTTATTTAATCTAGAATAACTTTAATTCAGTTTTCATTTCCAAAAAACTTATGAGTATAATTTTTAATTAATTAAACTGATTGAATTATTCATGTCTGTCCTTTACGTAGTAACATTTCTATATTTTTGTATCATTTACTGGTTGACTCTAATTCCCCACAACAGAGAACTAGACTTATGCTTAAATTTAAATTTCTTGTGATTAATGCAAATAATAGTGTTGTATTTTTAATAGGTTTCAACGAAAATCACACACTTTTTGAAAAAACAGTCAAGTATAATTATCAAAGTTATAAAATACCGAGAGACAGGTCGCATGATATTTTTTTAAGGTCGCCAACTTGTGAAGTATAGGTATGAACATTTTTTTTTAAGCGTGTTTGAATCATTTTTTGTTTTATTCCATTCAAAATCCAATGTATTGCGTTTAAATATTCAAAAAC
The DNA here is from genome assembly GCA_030407085.1 of Trichopria drosophilae. NCBI lineage: Eukaryota > Metazoa > Arthropoda > Insecta > Hymenoptera > Diapriidae > Trichopria > Trichopria drosophilae. The sequence continues at coordinate 167,974,284 of CM059583.1, forward strand.
TCACAAAATTATTTAAAGCAATAAGTTATTCATCAGAAATGAAAGGCAACAACAAAATGTCTTTGCGTATATGGAATGGCGCCTACTCAAGTCTATAAGAAGAGATGCAAGCAGTCGCACACAAGCACATCCATATACGGCATAAAATAACATTTTCTGAAAAGATATTTTTCATAGTTTTTTATTACCGCTAAACTGATATTAGAATAAACTGCCAAATAGTAAACAGAAACCATGTACAAATTACGTAATAAAATTATATAATAAAGTACTAAATATTACAATATGCTTTAAATAATGTAGATTGCTATAAATATTATACAACAGGCATATTTGATGGAGAGTTAATAAAAAATATAATTTTGACTATTTTTAAAAATTTGCGCATGACATATATTTATTTTACTTTTAAAATAAGGGAGAAAGTTTTGATTGACAATAAAAGATATTCTTTGGTATTATCAGTGTACAATGGACTTTCAAACCATGATGTAATTCTCAAAAGGATGTCGGTCTTCTTCAATAAAAGATAGTCATAAAATTGAAAGAAACTAAATATATGGAAATTTGGGTCTTGTAAACCGCAATTGAAATAGAAAATTAATTAATCTTAATTAAAAAAGTTACATTAATAGCAAATAAAAGAAACTAGTTTACAAAAGTATATTTAAGTTGTAAAAAATAATATAACATTAATCTTTCCATTTGATAAATCCAATTTAACCTGACATTTTGACATGTCAGTAGCACTTAACTTTAGTTTTTCAGGTAAAAATGATGAGCTTTTTTAAGATATGTTACTTTTCCTGGCTCTGCTGTAAATAACTGTCATTTTTTATTCCCATTATCAATGCACTAATAAAAATTAGTTGCGTCTACAATAATGACTACTACTAAATATTATGTTCTCACTATGTAACTAGGCATTTAGTTAAATTAACATTTTATTTGGTGTTTTCAAGTTTTTGCTGTTTTCAAGTTACCACATTAGAATGAGTTCAAAAAAAAGGACTAAACAAAAAATCGAATACTGAAATTGAATTACAGAACACTATGAAACAGCATTGTAAGTATTGTTGATACTAAAATATCCAGTTTTGAAACGTGGACCTCAACAGTCTATTTTTACACCATGTATATGGGTTACATTCAGTGTGTTCTAAAACCCATGGGTTTCTCAAAAAGTATTCGCAAAAACTTTGGAGCTAAGGTCATGTATATCATGAAATGAGTGTAAAATAAGGCGTTACTTTTTATGTTAAAGTATTTTATTTCTAATTAATCAGTTCCTAAGTGTAAAAGTCAAAAAGATAATTAATTGTTTAGCTACAATGCTTATGTTAATGATGCTTTGTAAATACTAAAAGTATTGTTGAGTTTCGAAGGCCAGTTAATGTCGTTCTGTAAATTACATCTGCAATAATAGTTTAAACATAAATTTACAGCGGCGAAACCGCACGAGACAAGTTCATTAACTAAATATGACATACATGACTGGGTGCTTGCATAAGGAAGTCAGTTTGCAAAATACATGATTAACAAGTATGTAAATTGCTTAAGCAGTTAAATTATTTTATCTCATTCTTCCAAGATTCTCTCCAAAGCAATTTTTCAGTGAAATAATAACCATTTTTATTATAGTCACGTGAGGTACGAAAATCAAAAACCAGATATACACATTCGAAGAAATCAAATGAGGTAAATAGTAATAAAATTAACTCGTCTATGATAATACTTAGATTTAGTCTACGCATCTTCCGCGTATGTCACGCTTAGTTTGACACTCGTGTATAAAGGGGCGATCATAATAAGTTGCCCTTTTCCATCCTCAATTATCTCGTTTACACTCCGAAGGGAAGTGCATAATTAAAATAAACTCTCTTAAGAAGGAATTTTCATACCAGCTGTTTCTCTGACATATGTACTAATAAGTATGACATTCCCTCATCGCCATACATTAAACGTGTCTGTCTTTCAATGAATTGAGTAGCAAGGTCCAGTCGTGCATTCGTAGCGCATCAGTCTTCAAAGTGAGTTAGAGCTGGTTAACGGTGCAAGTATATATCCGTCCAGTGTGTACACAGGTTCTATGTCCACGTGAAAATTTAAGAGTGTTCATTCTCAAAAAAGTGAAATTCTTTAAAATTTTATTTTCCGGTAACTGGAGTACTGAAAATACAATTTCGATAAAAGATAATGTCTTTCAATGATCTGCGAAATGATTGTAATCAAATTAAAAGATATTATGTAAATAACACTTATTATTTACGTATATTTTTATTTTTTTCCTCTGCAAAAATATTTCTTTCATTCACTTATTTGCATACAATTTATAATTTCGATGTAATGGGTTTTCGTAGATAAAAATTTGAATTTACAATAATTTTTATATAAATAATATGATAACAGATATTCATTTTTAAATAATAATTTTAAGATATTATAATTTCAAATAGCAAATTGTATAAACATACAGAATTATTGTAAAATATAATTTCCAGTACTCTGGTTACCTGAACATTTCAAGCTTATAATATAAAGTCTTCCGAATTGTGTAACTTACTCCAGTTCAGTGCTTGCGATCTTTAACTACGTAATAAAGAATTTGCATCGATTTATCAGGAGGTAGAGTCGGAGCTGCTTTTATAAATATTGAATGCAATTAATCGTTGCAAAATGAAGGGTTACTATATTGGTAGCTCATTAAAATTTTGTCAGCAAATTGTAATATTAAAATTACGCTCAGCGGATTAAATTACACGTTAATTTTACACATTATTAACATTTTTATTTTAATCAGAAATGTCTAATTTTAAGATAAATTTGTAATTCCTAAGACCAAAATTACAATTCTTAGTAAATTATGAGCTCTTGCAAAACGATGATATGGAAACTTCGTTTTCACAGATTCATATTAAACTGTTATTAATTCAAAGTATGAAAATTTCCTGGCAATTCAATGTATTTTCTATCACGAATCTGAATTTATATCTTATTGGTATTTAATAATTTATTCATCAAAACTATCGATTCAATTTTTTTATATAGATACAAAATTTTCAGTAATTAAAGTGTACTAATTTCTTGCTCATTTCATTCACTGTAAAATCGTTAAATGTACCATTAAAAATACACAATGAACAACAACAACTATTTTCATTTTTTTAATACTAAGTGATTTAAATTATATCACTAATGGAAAGTGGCCAATTGATTTTATTTTAGTATAGCATAAATTAATTTATAAATGTTAAAATTTTGTACTTTTCTCTCTTTCGTTACATCGGTATACAAATAAAATGCCGAGCGTACAGAAATTCGTAAACGTTATGAATGAAATTCAATGATACGTTCAACATAGTGGTTATCGTAATTAATTGTTTATATCGACAGTTTTTTCATGTCGTAAATTCTTTCTTGGTTATATCCAGAGTACAGTCTGATTCAATAAGGTTGACCAGTACATAACCTGATAAGGGCCTTCGTTAATTCTACTATATACTCCGGATGTGTTTTGCGGCAATCCATCATTTTTCAATGCGCCACGTCTATATCCTCGAAATGTAAACAAAACAATCTGCAGAGATATCGTAACTCACAATTATTGTGACAACATAATCATTTTTTTTGGCTATAGATACAGAACATAATAAAGAACGATTATTTATATGTTATTATGTATAATACAGGGGTGTTCTTTAAATATAATACGTTCATTAACAGAGAGAAACGTCACAATAGATTAAAGAATAAAGGTCGCTTCAGGTCACAATGTATGTTTAAAAAATGAAATTGTATAATAACAAAAAAAGAACTTTATACCATCAAAACACTTGAACCAGACATAACAAAATTGTTAATTCTTCAAAACCTGAAATAAATTTCTTACCAAGTTTACAAAGATACCCACTTACGTAATGTATACAAGTTTCTAGGAGTAAAATACGTTGTACTCATAACAAAAAGTACAATAAAAACCATATAGATAACTTAAAAGTAAACATGGAAAATCGTAATTATTGCATTTTCTCCACGCATCATGAAATTATCACTTCCAGAGGGCTTATTCAATTTTTTTTATATACGATTCTTCTCTTATATCACATAAACTGAATATTATTTGAAAATTAATGTAACCGCTGGTAGAAAATTAAGCCATTTTCTTGCCAGTTTTTCTGGGCTCCATTAGTTATAGCATGAAAATCAGAAAAAATGGCCAGAAACTGATCACATTTTCTACTAGGGACAGGTTTTAGAATAAATAATAAAATTAGGTGCCATGAAACTCAAAGTAATTAATAGCCTTCAATAAAAAATTAACACAAATTAATTCATTATGGTGTTTATGTATAGTTTGCAGAATGTAATGAGATTCGTCAATTATTCGGTAAATAAAAAAAAACAAAAATTAAAACTTTCAAATGAACGAATAGTTAAGGAAGATTATCTTAGTAATCGCCGTCAGGAAATAATCTTCAATTTGTGTTGGCGGACGTGGGTGTTGTTACGTATTACTTTGTTTTCAAAACAAATACACTTGCTATTTTTATCAATATCTAATTTGATTGACTTTATTAAGGTGTACTACAAGAAAATTGAATTAAATGAATCACCACACTATGTGGTTTAATACGGATAAATTCGTAATAGATGGATACTTACTGAATTTTTATAACAAAGCACATTATTCGTTAGGAAAATGTGAGTAATGATAGTAACATATTTTATAACCGTTATTTTATAAAGTGTCTATAAAGTCTGTATTGCAAAGTGCATTCCAATAAATAGGAAATTCTGATCATTTTCCTGAAAAATATTCTTAGTGGACTTGGTACGGTGAAGTAATTTTTTCTAAATTCGCAATAAAAAATAACGTTAACAAAAACCGCTGCTAGTCAATTGAACAAGTGTATTCCTACAAGATTTCATGTGCTTTATTAAATTAACAAACTTTTCTTAGAGCATATAGACGTTTTTAAACACGATACAAATTATTTGTAACTGAGTGTAACGTACAAAAGTGGTCAATTTACATTAAAAATATTTAACTTATTTCCTTGTACTGCCTCTATTTTATTTCCAGAAATTGATTATTTCCTAAATATTTAATCAAACTTTTTGAAAAATACAATAATAAATTGGTCAAATACAATTTACAAAAATTATTAAAGTTCTGGGTATTCCATAGGGACAGTTAAAATCTTTTGGAACATGGATATTGACAGATTTCAAAATAAATTATGATTTTATATAATTTCTGTGATCTGTATGTCAAGAAAAAATACAGTAACATTGTAAATTTATTTCATGTAGTACTGGGATTGAACTGCTGTAAACTTTTACATAAAAAGTGCATGTTTTTGTTTATGTTTGCTTAAAAATTGTTAGGCTTCTCGTTATGTAATCAATTAATCATTGATATTAGTAAATCCACGTACATATTTTCAAAATAACTATTTTTTATTGTGATGTACTTAAGTTTCATGATCAATGCCACAAAAATTCATGTAAACAAATATGTGGTTTTGTTCACTGTTCTGCACTTTTAAAATACCGAAATTTTAAAAATGTTCGTCGCCATCTTACCGTTTTGAAGGTAAAATATTATTGCTGTACTGTGTCTTTCACGATATTTTATACGTACTTATGTATAGTAATAAAAACCCTTTTCACTAATTAAAAATTAGATTTAACAAATTTTAATAGCAAATTGTAACACCATTAAAACCAACTGCCTTTATTTGAAGACAACAATATACTGATATTAGTACGTTGAAGGGCTAATTCAGAAAATGAGTAGTTTCGCAGTAAATAAGAGAAAGCGTTCATCTTGTTATTATTGCTAGGAAAGCTATATTTCAGATTAAAAAAAAAGCTTACAGAGAATTTGCCTTTTTAAAACTTTGTATCAAATATTTTCATTATACATGATATCATCTTCTTCCAATGAATCATTCTAAAAGAAGTTTCATATATCCAACAGCAATACAATTGTATGCACTTCCTTATTTACCCGTTTACTAACAGCATTTTTTACGCTATTTATGTGTAATATTGTTAGAATCTTGATCATAAATTAGCAATTTTCAGTTACGTTCAAGAGCACTTGAAAAACTGGTTTTGCTAGAAAATCTTGAATATGCAGGAAAAGCATTTTGCTGCTGCTTTTGTTGGCAGTAGTGAAAAAGTGTTCGTGCGGGTACAATATGTGAAACCTTAGATGTTATTTTGTTTTATTATTATGAACGTAATCGCACGTTTTTAAAGTGATTAATAGTAGAATTACTCTCAGTCCAAATTTTCCAACTAAATGATCTCTGTATATTTAAATTTATATTTTTGCCTAGTCGACATTTCATATGAAAGTTTGTTATTAAAATGGAATGAATAAATAATCTCGAGTTCTAGTAAATGAGTTGCACATGCCTTATCAACAGTTACAGTGACATCAATAACGTATTTTCCATATCAATGAACTTGATACACGCCGACCTTACTAACCTTCGTATTAAAATTATCTTCAGTTTTGTTAAATAAGAGAAATCGCAACGTGAATCCGAACAGTAATTGAAGTCCATTCTGCAAGTCAAGATGGTGAAGCGGCATCTAATCGGCACGTGTTTACTTGCACTCGTATCGCACGTTTTGGGTCATGGTGTCAAGGCCGGATATGGTAGCCAAGTAGGATATCACGATGGTTATATCGATCCTAATCAACAAGGAATACACCCTGGCCAAAGTAGATCTGGTATATATCCTGATCTAAGTGAATACGAAAGATATGTTGAACAAGGTGGTTATGGTGGACACCAAGGACAAGATGGTTATGCTGGTCAGTCTGGACATGGCCGATATGTTGACCATAGTGCTCAAGGTGGTTTCATTGGTCAGACTGTGCCGGAAGGTTACATCGGTCAACAAGGGAGATATGTTGAACAACCTGGACAGCAAGGTTATATTGGCCAGAGTAGGTCTGCAGGATCTCCAGGTCATAGTTCAGTCGTCGTAAGTTTTCCAGCCAAAGAAAATGGAACATGCTTCAAAAGAGTGCCGTAAGCAATTACTTATTAAAATAACAAACTAATTGTAACAAAATAATCATGTTCTAATTGAAACGTATAATATCTAGAATGAATAGAATAGAACACGAATTTAAATGAATAGTTTTAATTTGTTCAACTATGACATTTTAATGTTTATTACACAAAAAATAACAACCCTTTATATCACTGTAATTATTAAAATTCCCATACTATTCATAGACGTTTTTTAAGATCATACTTGTATCTGTGATGCATTTGGGAATATTTAAATTTATTAGTATTACATATTAAAAATTATTCATCATCAATTACATCGAGCTGATCTCTCACAGTTTACATTTTAAAGATCATATGTAAATTGCACATCAATTATGTAAATCTCAATAACTGATAATAAACAGCAGCATGTGTTTAAATATTACAAAATTCATCATTTAAATTTTACAGAGTAATAATTTGTTCGAGAAACTACACAATATATATTATATCCCGTTTAATTATTTGCTTAGAACGCCGTGATTTTTTTTTACTAAACTTTTCATGACTACCTGCGGCACGACTACGTTTTCTGTCTTCCTGAAAGTAAGCTCATGTAAATAAAAGCTGGAGGCGAGAAACATGAAATTCGTCGCTCCTACGTGATCAGTTTAACAACTTCTTTTGGTTTTCGATCGATAAAACCACTTTTAACGTGCTGTATTTTCACGATTTTAAAAGAACTTCCTTTTTGCCAGAATCTGAGATTTAAAAAATCGTATAATTTTATTCATTGAAATTGCTACTTGTAAATTTCATTAAATAATTCTGATAGGTACAATTTTCAGTACAAAAAGTAGTGTAAATGAAAAATAACATAGTGTATCATGATTTGAGCCTTCATACGAAAAAATCTTGAGACTACATTTTACAAAATACTTACATTCAAGGTAATAGTTCTCCATATTAGAGATTTTGCTAGACATGTCTATTTAAAACAAAAGAAACCGTTTGCAGCTGCACGTGATTATCAATTTAAGAACTTGCAGATTGATTGAACAATAACTATGTTACACGTCTTCTTGATCACGACATAAGGAAGCCGGATAGAACATTTTGTGATTCCAATGTCTCATTGTCATTTTTTATTATTAAGTCATCGCAGCATAAATTTACAAAGTATTCCGTGACATAGTTATAAATTACTTAGATTCCAGCTATGCATTAGTCAGTTGTTAAACAATTTTATACTATTTTTCTCAAAGTAGGTTTTAAAAATAAAAAATAATGTATAAATGTCAAATATTTCTCGTGCTGTATGAAAATATAAAAATAATTTTCGAGGACGATTATCATAAATTACCGGTACAATGTAACGATGACAAATTGAGTATTACATCTTCGAGCTAAAAGTATCCTTTGTATAAACTTTATACACAGGCAGACATTTTAACAAATTAAGGTTTCAACATTTAAATTTGTTTATACCGAAACTGTCAAACAAATCAGCATTACATTTGTCATTTCATCTGCTCAATTATTTGTGCCGGAGTTGAGCGAATATTTTGACAGTTTCCGGTACAACCTTTATAAAGAATACATGTATAAATATTAAAACAAATTTAAAATTTGAATAAAACTTGTGTGCCCTCTATAGCTGCGTTCCTACAATTTTTTCAATTTTATTTTTAATCACATCCATTTTTTTAACTTAGGACTTACAGGATCTTTAAAGTCATTTTTTTTCGTTTCTTTTCTTGGCTGTCACCAGTATCTACTTTGCTTATATACAAATATTATTATAAATATAATTGAATATTATTGATCAGCATTATATTGAAATCAAGTTTCATATTTTCGTCAGATCAAACCCTAGTAGAAAATGAATCCAGTGTTTGGCTAGTTTCTATCCAGTTTACATTTTTTCCATGTTAAAGGTATACGGAAACTGGGCAGTGTGATAAAAAACGGGACAGATTTCTACCAGGGAAGTTGGTAAAAAATGAGAAAAAATTCAATCAAAGTTGTTTCGAAATATACTAAAAATGGGATCAAGTTTGATCATTTTGTCATCTGATTTGATAGACTTTAATCATAATTTATAATAATTCATCGATAATAAGTAATATACTTCATTCATGAATGAGATGTTTTCTTTTACTTCAATATATTTAGTGTCACAGTTTCAATTTTAATATAAGAGACGAATAGAACGGTGTAGAGTTGTAACGTTCACAAGTATAGCCGAGAAAACTATACAAGGATCCTGAGGGTTAAATGGTTTAGGGTTCGTAAAAAAACTTACTATACTTCTGACCCTCACAATTATTCTATTCTATTAATCTAATTATACAAATATATGACATACTTGTAAATGGTTATTTAACTAAACACGCATTTCCAGATATAACGAGGCTCTAGCAATGAATATCTCGAAAGGATATATACAAGAAGTCGATGGAACAAGAGATACCAATACAAGAGGTGTAAGTTTGAAAAATATTAAATTTCATTAAATTAATTCCAGATAGTCTCCTACAGACAAGATTATTGCAGACTAAGTTCAGTGCAAAATTAAAAAGTATGTTGTATAGCGATTATACATCATACTGACGAAAAGCGTTTCTAATATGCAGAATTATTTAAAATATTAACAAATATTGTCAAGAGTATTATTAATAGTACACTGACTTTCTAATTTAAAATTGCATTTCTCCTGTTCTCTAAATTCGAATATTAGTTTAGAAAATATTGGAAAGAACATTCACTACACTGAAAAAAATAAGTCTTGAATTAAGACCAATAGTTAGCTGATTTCAAGATGTAACAAACAGAAGCCTTATTCGTATGAAAAGTAGAATTATTCAAAAGTCTTAAAACTAGCTTACCAAGCGACTAAAATGAAGTACCAAAAATTAGTAAAATCGAATCTCCACACTCTGTAGAAAAATTCATTGCAATATAACTGATATATAATATATATATATATATATATATATAATATAACTGATAGAACTATAAAATGTATTATTTGAACGGATGAAATATTTTATTATTGCTACGAAAAATTATTTGTGTCAGTAAGTGTTTACTGAATAGAACGAATCTTTTATAAATATAATTAACAAAGTGAAATTTTTATAGTAATAATAACATATTTCATCCATTAGAAGAATACATTTCATTGTAGCTATCGGATGCATGTTTCATCGGTTCAATGAATATCTTTTCATTGTAATAAATTAATATGCCTTCGATTCCTACATGAAAAATAGAACTTCGGTTCCGATTGACTAAACCGATCACTGGAAGGAAGAAAATAATATACACCAAAAAGAGGGATTTAGGTTAAATTTATTTAATTTCATAACAATAATTAAAAGATTCAAGGGAACATATTTAGTACAAATACACTTGTTATTTTCAAAATCATAAAACAATTCTCTGTGTCACTGAAGGTGTTAAAAATAAATCCTACCCATTCTAAGAAAAAATTATGAGCGTTCCACTGCAGTGATACAGTGATTAATTCGAAACGGGAACGGAACACTTACTTCTTAATTCCCATAACAGTCATATACATAGTAACGAGGCACGACTTCACATATAAAAATTCGTAACACTTTTCGTGTGGTTTGGTGAGATAAAAAAGTCTGCTTAGAACCATCATCGAGTTATTACTACACCTGTTTCGTCTTGTAAGATCGTTCTTGATTATGTGTTTACTTTTATTATGTGTTTGTGTGAAAGATCGTAATTGCCATTTAATTTGTGTCTTGGTTGCTATTTAAAGAAAACTTGACCAAGAAAGCTTAAAAAAATCATTGGGATATTCTCATTTTAAACTGATAATAAAGCCTACTTCAGGTTCATTCGCGAATAGGGTTAGTTGTAAGCCTTGCAGTCTTAAAATGAGAAATTGAAACGGCTTCTTTTAAGTTTCAAGATAGCAAGAATTTGTTTCAAGAGCACATTCTAATTTCATGACTAAATTTAAACAAATTTTTATAAGAAGTCGGTCCTGGTTGTAAGATTTATTTTTTTCTGTATATATTTATGAAGCAAATATAAAAACTCCTCAAATAAACTTCATTTTTCGATTCATGGATTCATCAATTTTTCACTACCAGCTTTATCATTAGTCTAAATTAAAGATATGTGTGCATTTTTTAACATTTAAATTGTGAATATTTGCACATGTAAGAAATGCGAGAGCATTTCAATACTAAATGTAGCGATAATATACTATTTCTTTACTTATACTAGTAATATCTGAATACTACTGCCATTGTGTCTAAAACTGCGTGCAATACTGTGTGCAACAGTTGACTTGTATTTAACTTAACTTTCTCATTGTATGCTACTGACCAATCGGTAATATGCTGCTTTTGGTTAACTTTAAAAACCATTTTTCTTTTAATTTCGAATCGCAGCCGACATAATGTCAACATGAACCTTTGTGATTCATTAATCTCATCTGGGTATTTTCCTCGTTCGGAACCTTCAAAATTGTTACCAGTTTTTTAAATTTTCTACGAATTAATCAAAAGTCCACACGATTTCCCGTATAACTTCATATTATCTTATTAAATTAAACAATTAATACAGAATATCGTCGTTATTTCTAGGATATGTACAAAATATTATTATTGCATTAATATGAGGGAAATCACAATCGATAAAAAATGCAGGTAAAAATGGTACGAAAATGCGGGTATCAAAGGAGTTCAAATTAATGTTGCAAACCAATTTCATAAGAATGTTAAAATTTACACGAAATAAATCATAAGGCATAACATGTACGGCTAAGAAATTAAAGCCATCATCGTAGGATGTCTAATATGCTGTATTATTAATTTGAATCTTATAAAGAAACCAAAAAGAAAAGAGAAAAATACAAGGGATGAATGACTTGACATGGTAGATAGAAAAATTGCAACAGGACTGGAGAAAAAACCATTTATACTGAACAAAATTACAAACCTACAGTTACCTGTTTTTACAGTTATGAAAACATGTCAAACATCCATTTATTTCTTTACATGTACACATTTCTTCTGAGGTTTTTTGCCACTTTTAAGCTGATCATGTTAATATTTATTATACATAGAGACTGTTCTTTCCGATATTTTCTAAATTTGATAAATCCTTACAAAAACTAAAATATCCCATAAAATGTTATACTGCACTACGCAATTAGAGACTATCCAATTAGCCTCAAATTTAAAATAGTCAATTACAACATTTTTTGCAATATTAACTATCAAACCTAAAACTAAATAAACCGAATTTTAGGTGATAAGGCACCTAAGTAAAATTTTGCTCATATGAATTGCAAAGATGGGGGGTGTCTCCAGATCTCCCTTTACTATGCTAATCGAAACAATAACTAACGTACACTTCTGGAGACTTGTTCATTCTTGCTGTACGATATTGCTGTTCATATTACTAATAAAACTGATAAGTTTTTTGTACAGAATTTGAAGCCCTTCATTTTTTATCGCCAATGTTATTTTTATCAGACTCGTATTTTTCAAAATAAATGATAAAACTAGAAAAAATCGATTTTTTTTAGAAAATTTTCAAAATTGCGGCTGCAATTTTTCTAATCGCCAGTTTTTGTAATCGTCAACGTAATCAGAGGCAAAGATATGTTAAAATAGCGTAATATGAAATTTATTTTCGAGTTTGTACTCAACAATTTTGTTAATATTCTTAACTAAGAACTGAACTTTTCTTTAAAGTTTTCCAACAAAGATCTAAAAATACAACATATTAGCACTAAAGTATGATGAGGTAAATAGTAATCTTTTGTAAGGATTCTATTAACATACCATGACAAGCTTATATAGTTTGAGGTAAATGACCCGTTATTACGCTATTTGAATAACGACTGATATGAAAAATGCATTTTATACATCTTTTAAATGGTTATTATTTATAAATAACATTGTTTCAAAATTTTTAAATTTTTAACGAATGGCTTAAAACACTTTAAGTTTAATAGAATTTCAACATACGGTATTTCCAAGAATACATAAACTCTTTCTACTCACTTATGAGACAGAAAAAATTGAAAAACAAGAAATGTGTCTTTAATAAGTATATGAATAATTGATCTGGATTTGAGGTTAATATTTCTTAAATCTTGTTATGATGAGTAAATATATAAACATTTTTATATACATAAGATACATATAGGTATCTTAAATACATGTCGATAAATTTGGCGACAATCTTACTTTTAGTAACAGTCATATATTCCCTAATCTGATTTAAATATCTAAACAGAAAAAGTGTGGCTATTTATCTTTGCATAGAATTAAGATTTATTTGGGATCATCGTCTACTTTGATATGAATAATCACCTAAAAGAACGATCCTTTCAGCAGTATGTGATCTTAACCAATGCATAGGAACAGAATAAACAATATAAACACAATATCCTAGATAAGTGAAAGTTTTTAATTTTAGTTCGGCACTGAATGAAGCTACTAGCTTATACTTTTCATCGAAACTGATTATTTTTATTAACATTTTTATTACATGAAAAAGACATTCATTTTTCGAATATCCGAAAAATTTTTAGAAGATGTGAGATACCACTTAAAATAATAAAAATAACGTTTTTTGGTGATAATTGTATATTAAACATGAAAAATATGAAGAATGAACATTTTAATGAAAAAATAATGCAATTATTCCTATCCAGCTTGTAAATGCACATATCGATATCATACATTGCAACGAATTGAGTAATTTCTGTTCAACTTGTTCGGCATTGCACACTTGCAGTTCTATTGCATCCTAAAATATTTAAAACAAGCATGAATATTGCGAAAAATATAAAATAAATAGTATCTCATAATACCCTAAGATGTATATATTCAAAATAACCGCATAAGTATTAGCACATTGTATGCTTGTACAAAACGCAAAGTGTGTGTAGAAACTGACTTGACTTATTCTGAATTGATTAATTTCTATATATTTCCCTTTGCAATTCGGTTGACACACTAATCAAGTTGTAGCACAAACTGAAGTAGTCGAGAAACTTTGTCAACAATTTCAAAACACCTTATGGAGGGACACTAAGAATGCTTATTTGCTTAGGGAACTCTAACTGAGAAGTGAGTTTGCATGGAACGTCAAACTTTTCAATTATGACACAAGATAGAGCTTTTGCCCATGACTCATAACTCACCAAACTCTTGTAAACAAAGGGAATTTTTTTTGCATAGCATATTGCATATACTGTATAATAGTATAAATTAAAATTGAAATAGGTTGATTTTACTGTACTGAACAATTTTATTGTCAGTTAAATTATGAATTTGAGGTTAATGAATTTTCACTCACTTTGACGTTTGCTGAATTACAGCGGAATTCTATTTGAAGTAATATAAGAATCACCAGAAATTGTGGCTGAAATAATCGACTCAGTAATTCGTATGTCGGGACGTTGCAATTAGAGGAGTAAACAATAAACCAAGATGCACGAGGGATCAAATGAAATTCACTTCAACCACAGAAAGCTCAGCTTCAATTGCCTTTCAAAACATAAAATTGAATTACCACATGGGACACCACAAAGTTTGATAATTATCGGGTAATTTAAGATAGGTTTTCAAGTAAATGTACAGGAAATCTTAAAGGCAGTACTCAATTAATTTTTATGCTCGAATGGTATTCGGGCGTTAGAATTGAAAATCCGTCTAATTTTATTAATTCAACCTGCCAAACTCTACGGGTTAACTAGTTTTTATATCTAGCAGAATGTGCGGTACTACATAAAAAGCCGTTCCGCAAGAAAAATGCATTTAAAATTCGTAATATAATGTATACACAACTTATTTCAGTCCGATAATTACCCGAGTAAAAATTTATTAGGGCCCTGATCAGAGCCTGACCAAAAGCGTTACACCCTGATCAAGGCCTGAACAAATTTCTACTCGGGAACCAGTGATCTGGGGAACATAAAATAACCCGTCCGATTTTGTTGGAAAATTGTAGTCTAGCAACACGAAATTTGGTCTTTTAACTGAATAAAATTCAAGTTATTAATTGTTAACAGTTCATATTTAAGTAGGCAATGCCTACTTAACCTCTTTCGACTAGTTTTACATTTTATGACTTACTTCTACAGACTATAGTCATTTCTGTATATTTTCAATTTAAAAACCAATTTTGTTTTTGCAAACATTTTACATATTCCTCTATTAATATTTGCTATATCTTGTAATTTTATTGTAAATTACATGAAAAGTAGTATTAATAGATAACTATTATTACTTGTTAAATATAATTGTCTGCCAATTAAAATATCTGCACATGTTTCAAAATATATTAATTTTGGTGCAGGGTCCTTATAAAATATTGTAATGCAAATTTATATTAAAATTTCATGATAGTCAAATAATTGTTTAATGGTGAGATCACAATCATTCTCTCACAGAGTACCCTACTTTGTTTATACCGAAACAATTAATATTGGACGGATAATATTCCCTCTAGAGTTAATGGCAAAATGATTTAGTTATCTATTGCACATTAATTTAGGGTAGTCGCGGTTGGGTGACAATTATCGACTGCTGCGATGGATATATTCGAGACAATTTCACTGATAAATGCGAGGCTCATTGCGAAGGAGGTTGCTTTGGTGGAGTATGCGCCGGGCCGAATAATTGCACATGTGAAAGAGGTTGGCGCCCAGAAGGTGGTGTTTGCAAACCAATATGTAGGCGTCCTTGTCACGGAAACGCTTACTGCTTCGCTCCTGATGTTTGCGCTTGTAAAATGAGTTATCAGGAAGTCGGTAATGAGTGCAAACCAATCTGTCCTGGTGGTTGCAAATATGGTGAATGCATTGCCCCTAAGGTCTGCCGATGTCATCCAGGATATTTCTTGAATGATAGAAAACAATGCGAGCCTATCTGTAGAAGTGGATGTCAGAACGGAAATTGCACTTCGCCAGGAGTTTGCACGTGTAAAGATGGGTAATTTTTTTTCAATATTTTAGGTCCTTCTAGATTCTGATATTCTTTTTTTTTTTAGAATTTCTGTTATTGTAAAAAAATTGTCTGTTCTTTCAACCACGTAAATGACATTTAGCTATTTTCCGTCACTTTATAAATCTTTCTCTTGATTTCTATCGCTGCATATGCCTCTAAATGTAAAATTTATTAAAAATTTGTTTTAATTTAATGTATTCCGTTCACAGTTATCAAAATCCAGCTAATAACCGAGAATTTTGTGTTGCCCACTGTCCGAATGGTTGTGAGTATGGGGTATGCTCATCTCCAGGAGTCTGCACCTGTAGACAAGGATTTGAAACCAAAGTACCTGGGGTGTGTTTACCTCCAAGGATTGACATAAGACAACAGGAGTCGTCTAGAGAAGATGGTTGCGGATGCGTGAATGGTCGTTGTGCGCCTAATGGTGATTGCATTTGCTATCCTGGATTTACTAAAGACAGGAGAGGAGTCTGCACGGTTCGCGTAATATCGGAAAATCAACGAGGTAGTACCATGTGTGATAAGCCTTGTTTAAACGCTGATTGCACTGGATACAACGAGTGCACTTGTAAACGTGGATATGTACCTGATATAATGGATATCACTCGGACTCAATGCGTTCCATACTGCAGCAACGGATGTCCCCATGGAGTTTGTTCTGGTCCAAACTTTTGCCTCTGCAATGCTGGTTATACCAAAGACCGTAGTGTTAAAGGTTCACAATCATGTGTTCCAGTTAGTTAAAATTAATACTCAAAAAATTACTTATAAATTTGAAATTTGTCTCATCTGTTAAAATTATGTATCGATTTTTGTTCCATTTGATTCATTATAATGATACATAAAGAAGACATAACCACCAATTTATCGATTACTGACCAATTTTGAATATTGTCAAAAAGGCTCATGTCATCATTGTCAAATCTCATCGACTGACAAAAAAAATATTGTTTTAATTATACTAAACGACAATAAATGTAAAATAATATTATGTATTTAAAAAATAAATTAAGACGATTCAGTGTAATGGCTGCGTTATTCTACTACTTTGGATTCACTATCCTCAAGCATTTCCTTCGTGATTGCTAACTTGCCTAAATACTTTGATGTTTTCATTAATGTGTAGTTAAGAGAAAGATGCTCCTACTTAAGGCTGTGTACCAATTAGTAATAAGATGTTATTCATCTAGGATAATTTTATATATTTTAAATGAAAAATTCTTTGGGTAATCCCGAGAACGTCTGTCGTACCAGATAGTTTAGTTATTTCCGGTGATACATGCACGCGTACTTTGCAAGGGAAACGATAAGCAATCTTTTCGCGTCGGCGAACTTCTCACTCAACAGTCTCATCAGTATTGAAACCTTGGGGGTTCGGATTGGCACCATAACCATTCACATTAAAAATGACATTTTTTTCGTACATTTTATTCATTACCATCTTAGTTACCGTGAATAGCAAAAAGACCTATTTTACATTGCAAAATTGTACAAAAGTAGTCACGTAAGTACATGTAAAGAGTATTTCGCCTACCTTAATATTACATATCAGAATTTTCATATTATAATTTGAATTCTGTTTTATAAAATGTAAAAATTATTTCACGTTAAATACAGTTAAGTGATACACAATGGTATTTTTAAAAGGGCGATTAATTTCATTAACAGTTCATTTAATTTATCTTTTCAATCAGCCAGACTAAACCGCAATACGTTCCATATACGGAATATTTCCGTGAACGTTCTTTGATCATGTTTCAACCATTTCGCTGGAAAAGTCGAACAAATTATAGAATAGAGGTATGCAATAAAATTGAAAACTTAATACCATATAGGTGAAAGGATCAAATAGCCACACTTTTTCAGTAAATAAGATAACAATTAAAAACTGTCTGTATAATTTTTTGGAGTAAAACTTAATAAAAGTGAGTTTGCACTTAGCAGAAATACGTATTAATCCAGTGACTATGATTAATTTCAAATATTATTTTAAAAACGCCGAAACGATCAGTAATAAGTACTACATGTTTTGCAGTTATATGAAAGAGTATTTTCTAAAGTATAAGTTTCTTCTAATTCGTACACATAGTGACAAAGAACATACTTTTTCTATTTCAGAATGACTATTACAAAAATAGGTTAATATAGCCATATATAAATTTATAAAATAACTTATGAATAATGATTCGTGGCTCTTTGCTTCTTAACCTCTGATTAAATGATATTTTGTACATTATATGAATATTATTTGTCATTAGTACCACGAAGTAACCCATTTTGAACCTACATGTTGCGACGGTTATGAAAGTCTTGGGTTCACTTTATGTTCACCCATTTGTGAAAAACCTTGCACGGATGGAAGTTGCTCTGCACCGAATACGTGCTCCTGCGATGATGGATACGCTTTATCCCAAACCGACAAAAGTTTATGTGAACCGATTTGTCACCGCCCATGTGTCAATGGTACATGCACAGCCCCAGACACCTGCACCTGCGACCGCGGGTACGAATTCCGATACCTATCGAAATTTACATGCGTACCAATCTGTACTGACTGCTTTATTTTTGAGTACTGTGCTGAACCAGGTGTTTGTCGTTGTCTCCAGAAATACAGTAGACAAACTTCATTAGACAGAGCTGACACTAACGTAAACTTCGAAAAATGTAAACCCGTTTGTCAAGAAAATTGTGTAAATTCCAAATGCATTGCACCGGATCTATGCGAATGTTTGCCGGGTTATGATATCTCCGAGGACAATCCTTATGCCTGTATACCCCATTGCAGTACTGACTGCTTTAACGGAAAATGCACTTCTCCGGAAATATGTAGTTGTAATGAAGGATATACCCAAAGTTTAAACTCTAGTTCAACATGCGCTCCTGTCTGCAATGAGAACTGTGTAATGGGTGTTAGTACACAATTTTATTTATACATCATTACTACCTTAATTTAATTTAATTAACATGATAACTGCGATAAGTTAGTCCAGAGTTTCTACATTTTTCTCATTATCCACATTACATTTTTAATAGAAATGCATTGAACCTGATGTGTGCTCGTGTTTCGAAGGATACAGTCTAAAAAATAATTCGAAATATATATGCGAACCAATTTGTAAAGAACCTTGTACAAATGGGACATGCAGTGGTCCAGATACATGCACGTATACAATTGGCCGCAATGAATCAAAGAAGTCAGTCAACGATGCAACTTGCTCTAAAACCTGTAAAATTGGAGTGAGTAAAATTATTTAAGTACTTAAATTCTACAAGCCCAATTAATATATGCCATTTTCTCTATTGCAAATATCCATTAAATATATTTCATATACAAAAAATATAATCTAATAAATGACTATCTACTACGTTGAATATTACATCTATATTCTTTCATATTGAGGGTGAAATTCGATTTAGAACCGAATTTGAGGGTATAATATATTTCTAACCTTTCGAGTTACGGATTAGATTAAAATATTATGGATTGTGTAAGGTTAAAAAGTTAACCTAAATATAATTATGTTACGCAAATGATATCACGAAATTTTATAAGAATTTTATGACGTAGAAACTTAGTGGACATTTTTTGAAATATATTTTAAGTATATTTGACATAGAAAAAAATTGGAATACTCATAAAAATAATATTGAGCGATTACTATTCGAATCTTAAAAAAAATTACTCATTGTAATATTTGTACATTATCATGATTTTATAATTGGAAAGAGTAGGCTCCGAAAAAAATCGTGGCATTTTTCATTTATCAATTTTGTCTAGAAACGCTGTTATAGACATCAAAATTCTGCTTGATAGTTTTCAATTTAACCCTCGAATTTGCAAAAACATTCTTATATAGTATAAAGCAAAATGAATTGCAATGTCTGGCATCACAGAATACCCTTATGTCGAGGTAAATCGTGACACTGCTATTCTACTCGGTAGTAATTACTTTATTAAAAATACGAGACATTAATTTTCTATGCAAAACCATCCATTAAAACATCCATAAGATACTTGATTATGCAGGTGTTACATTTTTTGTAATGCTTGTAATACCAACACTAATTCTTCAATTTACAATATAAACTCACGTTAATATTACTTGAACTGGTACATTTTACACCACTGGGTTGTGTTTATCTCATACATTTTAAAATGACATAGGATGCGACATGCATAGGAGGAGACTGGAACTGCACTTGCGAGGAAGGATATTCTTACAATAAAGAATCTGAAAATTGTAAACCAATTTGTAGCACGACATGTTATAATGGATTATGCACAGCCCCAAATACGTGCACCTGCCTAGAAGGATATCGACCACAAACTGATGAATCGCTAAAACATTTTTCAACAATATGTCCTAATCTTGATAGGGTAAGAAAATTCAATTTGCCTTTCGATGGCTTTACCAAGTATATGAAAATGTTAATACACTAATTTATAAATATTATTAATTATATATGTAAACTACGTTTAGTTGAACTGAATGCTAATACTACTGGAATCATTTGCTAAACTTTAAATTTATGCTTTATTAAAGGATTGCTTCCAAGGTTATCGTTTAGATCCCAAGAAAGTTTTTGAATTTTGTGAGCCATATTGTCATACTACCTGCACGAATGGATTCTGCAGTGCTCCAAACACTTGCACTTGTAACGATGGTTATCAATTAAAAAATGATACTAACTATGGCCAAATATGCATTCCAGTTTGTAATTGTCTAAATGGCTACTGCAATGATACCGCTTCTGCGTGTACAATGTGTGAGGTAATTTTACGCCATTACAGTGTAAACATAATTCCGAAAAGTTTCCTGTTTCTTAGATATGTAATATAAGTCTTCCATTCTGAGTGTCAAAACGATGCATTTAAGTATTTCTTTTAACTCCGTGACCGAAATTCAATTTCGCACACTGGTTTTAGTGGGCGAAGCTCCATGTTTGCGCAAAGTACTACACACTCACATTTATTATTCGCAAATACTTTCGGTATCCATTTCATGCAAAACAGAATTAGTACATTGCATACAATTACATAGAAATCGATTATTAAAATATTAATGGACTGCATATGTAATTTTATTCATCTCATACAAATGATAAGTATGTTTGTTGTACTTGATTTACTCCGAAGAGTTTATAGATTTAAATCTTAAGAGATCTTTATAACAATGATTTCTACAAATTGAACTTCAACATTATCTTAAAACACTCACATTCGAATGATAATTTAATTTACACAAATATGTTTATTCTGTTTGCTTAGCTACTGAATTATTTTTATCGAAGGCCGATTATAAAATATGCAAGTTACTTTAAGCATAATTAAAATTACATGATAATCTTATTTCAATATTAATATGAGAACTTAAGCTAGCTTGTCAATAGCTCATTTTACTACATAATATTTTTCTAAGTACGCACACTGTGGCGTGTTGCACACTGTCAATGTTGTAAAACCCATTCATATGACTTGTGGGGAAAAACAAATCCTATGAAAACAATATTTATATTCCTGACACTTTTAACATTTTATTTTAAATATCTCAAACTATTTCATTAAAAAACGAGGTACTATAATTTCTTATTAACCGATCTCAATATAAAAATGAATCTAAGCAAATGTGTAGAGCAAAATAAACCCCTTTAAAGATTCTCTTTGTTTGAATATTGCTTAAAGATTAACTCTCGCCTTTTCTTAAAGTTCTGATATCACACTCATGTTTTATTCAGTCGGAAGATTCTCTAACACTACAAAGTATATTACTTTCCTAATATTTTTGCTGCGATAACTTTAGCGGACGTTATTTAATATTTTAATTGTAATGTCAGATGAGAAACTCCGTGAATCATTACTAGTTTCAAGGTGAACTTTGTTCATTTCGTAAGAAACACTTTTTATTCTTTATTTATTTTCTATATTAGGCGGGTTATGAATTAATGGATGGTGACAATTCAACATTTTGTAAACCATTCTGTCAAAATGGATGTCAATATGGCACTTGCACTGCTCCTAACAATTGCTCGTGTTATTCAAATTGGTCTGGACCATCTTGTGATGAACCTTTGACGTGTATTGTGACCAATAGTACACATGTTGAAGAATATCACATTTTAGATAATGGGTAAGAATTTGTAATTGTTATTATTATTAAATACTCATAATATAAAATAACTTGCAGCATACATGATTTGCATTATTTTTCTAGAACATATTTACATACATTATTATATTTTCTTTTGCGTTTATTGAAAAATATACTTAATCTACAATATAGTATTGAAATCCACATGTGAAAAATACTTTTGAATAATTTCACAATATATGGAAGTATAATTTTAACGATCACATTATCCGTAGGATATTCTTGCATGCAGTCGTAGACTGAGAACAATTTTTATAAATTAAGTGCACCTTGTCTTAAATTAAGTCCAAAGAGGTAATTTTTAATTGCAATAAAAATTATGATTCTTGCACTATTCACATAAATATATACGTGAATACACAAAGGGTTAGTCAGTGGATAAATCCATTATACTTTACAAGTGACTACAATAATATAAATTACCATATGATGGTCTATGACGAAATGCATACTAATTTTTTTAATTTTTTTTTTAACAATTGACCTGTAAAGACTGTAACGCGTCTATAGAAA
Organism: Trichopria drosophilae; assembly: GCA_030407085.1. Lineage (NCBI taxonomy): Eukaryota > Metazoa > Arthropoda > Insecta > Hymenoptera > Diapriidae > Trichopria > Trichopria drosophilae. The sequence continues at coordinate 167,996,979 of CM059583.1, forward strand.
TGGAAATGAGTTCTTAATTCTTGTTGGATAAAATGTCATTTACCAACATTATAGAGCAGTCGGGTGCTCCTATTTTTTTTTAAATCATGATGGCGAAAATTGGAAATTGTTTCAACAGCAATTTATAAATAATTCGTGCAGACACGTAAAGTGAAAATTGTGGTATTCGTGTGTATCCTAATAGTTTACTAAATTTATATTAGTGATATCACAAATAAATTATACATGGTTCCAGGGAATAGAACAAATATTCTAGCAAATTCAACACTCAGCATTAAAAAATTTATAGTATATCCTATGCAATTCCTTAATATATATATTATATTAAAAGAAGAATTAAAATATTCAAGAATTAATTAAAATAATGGTGAATGTTCAATATATGAAATATTCGGTGCTACGTAAATATTATATCAAGTAAAGGACAGTGAAATTCATCAGTGTTGCTGCGAATTTAAATTTAATTAAAAATGAAAAATTGTAACATTGAATTCGTCATTATACATGAACAAATATATTTAAAAATATAATAAAAATACGTTGAAACATCAAATTACCGTTTACTAAGATATATTGACTACAATTTTAATCGTCAATATTTGACAGAATCATACATATCTCCATTTTTACAGATTTATTATTAATGAGAATGTACTTAACTCCGACCAATCGTGGAATGAACCGAAATGCAATGAGCAATGCATTGATGAAATAAACAATGCAACACAATGCATGAATAGAACCCAAATTGACGGGCAAAATTTGACTGTATGTTTTATAAAAATAGGTAAAAAAACAATTAATGTTTGTATTTTGCAATTTCTCCTGTATCTTTTGCAAGTTTTTTATTATTTTTATTTCAGATTCACAATGCAACTTATTGAATACAATGGCTGATTCTGGTAATTTACGATCCACGAAGCCGGTCATACTTGCATCAGTAACATTATCTGTAGTGTTGGTTGTTGCTATCATTTCAGCAATAATAGCCTTAATTATTCGAAAGCGCAGAAATGACAGGGCTGGTAAGATACTATATTGCATCGAAATAAAATGTCGTACTTATGTTACTGAAAAATAATTTTGTATGCAGTGTGCAACTATACGCATTTTTACTATTGTTTAAACGCACTTTACAACATTTGCATAACAAAATATTTTTCGTCGCACTTGTGTCGAAAACTACTATTTATTTTACAAATAAGAAATTTAAATTTGGTGGGTTTTTATCCGGTAAAGCAATTGGTCGTGATTGCATCAATCAAACATTTCAACATGGTTGAAATATTTTCCAAGCGCCATCTCTCGGAATCATTTCGATTCCCGAGCAGGCTGCTTTTTTGAAGAAACATTTTTAAAGAAAAATGTTAAAAATGCTGATTGGAGATGTTAATTATATGAAAAATATGAAGAACCCGAAAATATGTGAAAAATTCAGAAAAAATAACGGGGAACTTTGAAGAACATTCCAAATTTAAATTTCTCATTTGTATAATATCATCCTGCAAAAAATCATAGTTATTCGTACTATTTATTTTGTTTGTAAATAGAAATATAATTGTTTTTTATTTAATTTCAGCAATGCCGATGGCAAGAGCCAAACTACAGCAGGATTTTCTTATTGAAAATGATGGTGTTTATTTATAAGTATTGTACAAAAGTTACGAATAACTATTCGTTATGTAACGCATTTTTATCCTATTATATTATGAACAAATGTTAAAATTATTATAATTTTATGTGTTAAGTTTAATTTTGTAACAACATGTGATACAAGCAATTGAAAAATATTTATACGTACTTAAAATCGTCTTGATATATGAAAACAGCGTTACAAATAAAATAAAACTTTCTCTGAAGTTAACGTTTGAAACTTGCATTCATGCATCCCAATTCTATTATTGATTATCTGCATCCCAATATTATTATTGATTTCATATAATTAATCTGCTGGGCAAATTATATTACATTATTCAAACAAACTGGCTGGTTAGAAATACTACTGCAGTTCTTAATCCTAAGATTTTTTACATCCAATCAATTTCTTTTATCCAAAAACAATGACCTTCTTTTCTCATATGGTAGATAATTTTCAAGCTGTATATTCCCGTACATATACAAAAATGAATAGTCTAAAAGTCAAGACGAAGTCTGGACGAAGTATTGAATTTGGTCACCTCGAAAAAAATTTATCCTATGGTTTTTCATCAAATTTCAAACCCTAAATAACTAAAAAATGCAATAAAAAAAGATTTGTCAGTGATCTTCTGCGTACCTATGTCCCATTTTTTTTTTGTCTAGCGATCATCTCGAGAACGGTAAAACCGATTTTAATGTTCAGTCTTTTTTTTTGAGTTTGGCATGGTCTAACTTAGATATTTTTTTTGTGTCGATTAATACTAGATAATAGGTAGGTCGAACAACAAAAAAATAATTTTTTGCTTCTTTTCAAAAATACAAAACGTATAAAAAAATGCTTTCAACAAAGAAGATATAGCACCACATTGACATCTACAAAAAAAAACAAATTAAAGGTCATATTCTATAACAAGACCGTCCGTTCCAAGACGACAAGTCTTTCTATTTTATTTGATAAATCCGTTAAAATGATATTAAGCTTTTATAATACATATTACGGTGAAACAAAAAATGAATAATAATAATTATATTTATTATGTTATATAATAATGTTTCGGTTGATATAATTTGGACCCAAGTTTTGAAAATCATCATTTTCAATTTGTTGATTTGTCAATTATAAATTGATGGGTCTACCAAATTCTGCCCAATCGATGAGAATATGAGCCACTAGTTTCTGTAATGTATACTTTTTCAGTTCGATATTGATACTAGGATTAGAATATATACGTTCAGATGAAGTATTGTGGCATCTGCAATGAAAAAAATATCATTTGTTTTTCATCATGGGTGCAGTGCACGATTGTGCTGAAACTTGCGAGCGAATAGTCCTAATATCAACAATCATTTTAAATATAATGAAATCTTTCTGTTTTATAATTTAATTGCAAGAATGATCATATAATTATTTATTATATAATTCGTAACGAATAATAATTCCGTAGACCTTAGAAAATTATTCAACTTTACATTGTTTATGCTCAGAAAACATTTAATACATTCTTATACTTGATAGTTTAAGAGATATACTTTGTAAGTGAATCGGTCCATGCAAAAAGGACACTAAGTCCATTTTTCGGTAAATTGAGATAATAATAAATTCTAACTTTTGAGGCTCCGGTCTTTCATTTGGCACTCATTAAAATTATTAATCTTCATTTCCTGATTTCCGATTTATGCAAAAAGTCCTTGTCTTAGTCCTTGACTTAGGTCCCTTTTTGCATAGATTGGAAGTGACATTTTTTTATATCGGGTATTATTTACACTGAGAAAAAAATGTAGTAAAAGATAGTATTTAATACTACTTGTTGCGGTAAAATATGTGCCAATAAATACATGTCGTATATATTTTACCACTATAAATTGTCATGCAAGATATATTGTAGGATACGCGTTGTAGTTGTAATAGTTACAACTACACTTGTGAACAACAAATACTGTACCAGTTTTGTATACTATCCATATTGGTAAATATAGTTATGTTAACATATACGAAAATCATGTTACCACAATGTTTAGTATTGAAATATTAAATATGAATAATTTAAACTTATTCGTATTAAGAGAGATTTGTTTACTGATTATTACACACATACTCACTGTATTTACAAATAACAATAATCTTTCGGAACTGTTATAATTTAACGTCTGTTAATTAACAACCGTCGGTTAAAATTACAACAATATATACCAGATAAATATCTAGGTTTCTACAATTCCCTGATCGAATGGCCTACTGTTACTGATGAAAAATATAATGAATTGAGTTCTTAATAAACTGCAAAATGTAATTTTACATTTATTATACTTTTGCAAATAAATTAGTGAGCTGTGCTATAAAATTATTACTTTTTTTTCATGTTACTCGTGATTCATGCAAAAAGGGACCTAAGTCCACTGATATTTTTTATAATTATTAAAAATCCCCTTTAACTTTAAGCATAGAACGATATTTGTACTATTGTAAGTGCATAAAAGCAACATTTCTATTAAATAATATTTTTATTTTTCATTCTGTAAGAAAAGTAAATCAGTTTTTTGCGTTTTCTCAACAACTATCTATATGGACTTAGTGCCCTTTTTGCATGGACCGATTCAAGTGTGATTGTAAAATGTGTTATATTTTAGTGAAAAATCAATACCTTTTATGAAAATGGTGTAATATTTCTTACATATTGTTATTTCAAGGACTCGTATATGCATAAATGTTGGATAAAATCTACATAGTATTATTATTAATTATAATTATTATTTTCCGCATTTTAGAAACAATTTGTTCTAACCTAACAATTTGTTCCTTATCATTTCTCCGAAAGCTGCAGAGAACATTGCGTTAATATATTATATAACTATATAGTTCGCATTACATATAAGTCCCTATTTTTAGCATAATCTCTCTACTTCAAGCTTTGTCATCTCAAGACCAAGTGAATGCATCTGAAGCTTTGAAAAATCTGCCATCTTCTTCGTCTTACAATTTTGAGTCAATTCTTACATCTTTTTGATCACCTGTGATAAACGTAGATGACGGTATTGACAAATTAGAAAACAATAACATGGTATCGAATGTTTCAAATTCAAGTTCGACATCCCAGTCATATCCAAATAATTTCTCTAAGTTGGGGACATTTACTCAGTGCTGTTTTAATACCACTAATCTTATTTCGAAAAGCATTAACAATAAAATGTCTCAATTTTCTTCTCGCATAGACGTCGTGGAAAATAAACTTAGAATAAATGATAGAATCTAAACTTTAAATAAGAGAATTGAAGTATTGAAAATGCGTAATCAGCCTGCACCGGATATAGATCAATGTGTGTACGAAGTCGCCAATAGAGCTGCACGTTCGAGCAACTAAATGGTATACGCAATTGCGGATAACTCTGATGAATTCAGCTCTGGTCTTCCCCGAGTTAAGGCTAATAATAGCATAGTATTATGGGATGTAGTGAATAGAAGGCTATTTCATCAAGGTATCTCGGTGTGAACTGATGCAAAATCATTGATGTAAAGTCTGTTGGTAATGTTTAACGGAGTGATTTTGACTGATTCAGAGAGCAAAAGCAAAAATGTACGTTTTAGACTAGTTAAAAAATGATCGCTCGAAACGGACCTCCCTTGGTCCGTAATCGACCCCCCATCTTTAGCCGCAAATCGCTAGAAGATACAAAATTTCAACTTCTCAATTAAGACTAGATAATTTGGAATTAACTGAAACTTATTTTATTTAAAAACATTTGAACGAATTTTTACAATACAATAGTAATGAACAAGAACAATATAATAGTACAAAACGATGACTATGTCGAATGTCATGTGATGATGATCATGATCATGACGATATCGAATGATGGTTGATGATGATCAAGATCTCGAACGTTTCGTGATGACAATTATTGACATATTATAATGACGATGACGATGAAGATGTCGAATGTCAGGTCATAAAGATGATAATTGTGGATATAGGGTGATGACCATGAAGATGTTTAGGTTGATAATGAGGTGGTTAGGTTGATTCGGAGCAAAACAAAAAAATGTCTAGTTGAAGTTCATAGATTTCTGCACGTTTGGTTGTGAATAACCAACAGTCCCGCAACTTTATTAATGCGGAAAAAATTCACAAAAAACGAAACCCACGCAATGTTCATTTTTTATTTAAAATGCGCCAGATTTATTTATTTTCATACCATAAAGTTATTATCAACAGTTTCAACAATGGATGTCTTAAAACTACAAGCGGCCCTGATCCACTTTTCAAATGGTAATCTGGAAATGGGTTGACTCTAAATTTTAGTAAATGTGCTGTAATATTTTAAATTTTACAAATACTTGAATTAGAATTATTTATTAGGTAATATTGCTTTTGTTAAAGTTAAGTCTGCTTCTAGTTTAGACGTTTTTTTTATGAATCCCTCTGTTGTGTAGGCCATATTAATAATATTGTTGCAAGGTTTTATAAGAAGTTTGATATTTGATTTTTTAATCCTGAAATAATTCTTACCTGTACAACTCACTAGTCATGCCAATTTTTACATATTATTCTGTAATATGGTATCCTTTGGCTCAAACTTTGTATCAGCAGTAGGAATCGATTCACCATAACTTGTTAAAAGATGATTCTCGTAAAACCGATAACCCAATGAGTTACTTTGATCATGACTTTGTTCATATCTTTCATTAATATAATATTCTATTCATCCGTGAGATATACAAATTTTATGATCATTTATATGCTTTCAAAAGCCCACCAGTTGTTTCACTCCGAATAAATTACGCTACTGTTTTCATATCGCTCTATTCCGTATAATATTTGCGTACAGCGTATCATAAATGACGAGTGTTCTTCAGCGAATTACAGCTACTACTCTACTGATAATCGTTTGTGTCATATGTGGAAATTAGTGCCAACGAATATCGAAGTATATGACCCACTGAAATTCCCGATTATGAGCTCATTTGCTATGGATCGGTAATTCACATATTTTTGCTTCGACGGACTTATTTATTTTCTCTTTTTTGTAAAGGGCTTATGCCTGATTAGTTTAAATAAATGAATAAAAAATAAATAATAATATTACAATATTTTTGAAGTTTACCATAATTTCTATAGGCTTTTTGCTGTTTTGACACCATATCAGCAACGGGCTCTAATACGAGTGAATTCTATTTGTAACTTAATAACTTAATAACTTTTTCTTTTTTAATTGAATGAAAGAATTTTCAAATCTAAACATGACTCACTTTCGCTTTTTGACTTAAAGAACTGTACAACCCTTCATGATAAACGTAATTTTTCGTTCAAGGATTGTTATTATGGGCAATTTTTATATGTTATTTCAAAATAACTTTAAGCTTCGAACATCTTCATGAATGCCTTTAGTCTGCATTTATAATTGCGTATAGGAAATAGTCATTGGAAAAGATGCTAATAAATTATCGCGCAAATTCAGTAAGTGAACAAAGTGCAGGTTAAATTGTAGGACAAACTGATATCCGTTCAGATATCTCCTAAGATATCGATCTCGAAATAAGAAGTGTATGATTGAAAAATATTAAGACTTAGTTTATTAAGCAAATGGCATTTATTAATAAGCTTATTAAGCTTCATAATTACCGTAATTGCTTATTAATTAATTAGCTGATATTTGAAATCATTCATTGACACAAATATTGTAAAATAAGAAGAACATTTTCTTGAGAATGACGCCATTTTAAATTTGAGATTAAAAATGAGAAAATGAAGATATTAAAGATGCAGAGGTTTGTTATATAATATTATTAAATTAAGTGGTACAGTTTATTGACATTCACTAGAATCAAATTTCAATAGTATTAGATTAAACAATTGATTAATCTCTTTTTAAGAATATTGTACATTAATTAAATAATTCTCGACGAAAGGATTACAAGCATTTTTCAAGAAATCGTAATAGATTGTCATTTTCAAACAAGACGTTCTGTAACCCTGCTAAAAATAGAATCGAGAGATTTTTTCACTGCAGATAAAAAAGAAACATCCTGCATAAATTTGGTTTTAGAACCTGATACGCTGGCGAGTCACGCTACATCAAATGGCGCGGAAAGTACAGTTTCAGCGTGTCAGTGGTCCGCGTCAGTGGACATAATTAGGAAGAAATGGATATTAAATTTGTTCTAGCCGTGATATTTATAATCCTTAATACAATATTTTTGTCCCATATCGATGGGAACGTACAATATACCAAAGTTGAGAAGCTATGCGAAGAAAAGTATAGGTAAGGACTCTATATTCATCATTTTATAATTGAACGGTAATAATGCCAAATATTACTATGCTCATTCTCTACAATCATTTTTTGTAAGGTAGTATTAGGGTGTCATATATTCCATTTTAAGCTTCACCATTATTTGTGAACACCTACATTTTATAATAATCGGTCCTAGATGTTATGAGTTTCGTATTACTATATAATTATATTTAACTATTACACACTAAAGTGGGAACATTTCAGTGAAGTGAGAAAATCTATTCATGTTACAAAGTCATTTAAAATAAGCAACTTAACTATAACTGAAATGTTGCTGGTAACATGTACCAAATAAATTAAACCATTTTTCGAATGTTCAATATTCCATTTTTGTTTTGCGGATGTGTTAATTTTTTTAAACACATGTCAGCACCCAAATATCCTAGGTCTAATCCGCAAGACAGTTCGGTGCTTAACAATTTCACAAATCAGTGCAGTATACATAAACAGTAAGAATATTAGGTGAGGGTGAAAAAGTCGACAAATAAAAAAAGGGACACGTCAGAAAACCAAAATTTAATACACCAACACGACAAGGAACCGACATGTTTCGCATTTTATCATCGTATTACTGACAACGCATGAGGTTTTCGGGTAACCGTTTTCGGCATCAAATTAGAAAGTCGTTTCCAAATCAAAATACTTGGACCTTGTGATGCGACTTAAAAGTGTTTTCAAGGTCAAATTGATGGCGACGGCAGTGACCCTAGATAAATGACATGCGTGTTTCATATACAGTGAGAAACAAATATGCAACATCAGCGGCTTATCGATAGTTCGTTCCCTAACATTTTATTTTTGGCTGTAGGTTCCCGCGTAGAAAACCAAAGCATGGACAATATATTGGCAGTGTTTTGGCCGTTGCAATTGGCAATATATTGCACATACTATTGCCAAAATATAGGAAATATAGTGGAAAGCCAACATTTCCAGTATATTGTCAACATATTGCTACAATTAAATTATTTTTAATTAATGAAAAACAATTATTTTAATTTTTCGTTATGAGTACCTGAATTTATTCATTTTCAAGCTCTCAAAGAAATTAAAAAAACCTAAACTACCTCGACGAGATTCGAACCCGGGACCCTCCCTCGAAAAGCACACCCCCAACGTTGCAAATTCTGCCAAAAATAACAAACAGTTGAAACCGAGGTTCGATACTTATTATTCCGTAGTTATTGTTACGTACGAACTTCAACACAATGAACTTTAACACAATGCGTGTATATTTCCCATATATTGGCAAAGGTATGTGCAATATATTGCCATTTTCCATGGCTAATATACTGCCAATATATTGCCCATACTTTGGTTTTCTACGCGGGTTATTTAAAATGTCTATTTCTTGAATGTCGGCTTTTTGAATTTCGTTCTTTTATTAGTCGACTTTTCGAACGGATCCTAAAAAAGTAAGGATTAGTTTATTTTCGGTATAATATTCAATATATGCAAATGTAATATTTAAAAACCTGGATTATATTTTATAATCGCTAACTTAATTTTTATTATATACGCACAACATACGTGTAATAAATATACAATTTCCTGCATTCAAAATGTGTTTCTAACATAACCATTTATTTTCGTAGCGAAGAAAGACCTGTAACAGTGGTATATGAAACAACAGGAATTATATTTAAAAATATGAAGTTCAAAATAGGGCAGAAAATAGAGGTAAAGCCATTTTGTCAAATAGCTACACTCTGCAAGCTTTAAAATGTCAATTTGAATACTAACTAATTTCTTATTTACTTAAAATTTAATATTTTTATGTTCATTCAGAGAAACACATTTCATGGTACTCGGAAAACGTGCTGCTCTGGTTACAAGGAATATAGCGATCAATATTGCATCCCAATATGTAATAAAGAATGCGTACATGGATACTGTTCGGCCCCCGAAATTTGCAAGTGCGATAAAGGTTATATACCTACCAGTGATCCCTTTATCTGCAAGCCCGAATGTTCTGAAGAATGCAGCAACGCTGACTGCATATCACCTAATGTTTGCCAATGCCACGAAGGCTATGTTAAAGTTAAAGGCAGTAATTCCAGATGTAAACCTCACTGCAGTCATCCATGTATAAATGGAAAATGTGATGCACCAGAAAAGTGTTCGTGTAGAGAAGGATATAAGATGAATTCGGATGGTTTTACTTGTAAACCAATATGTACACGATGCCCCAAAAATGCACATTGCATCGCCCCCTATCGTTGCGGATGTGATAAAGGTTACGACGTTAACGATAAGTCTGAATGTGCGCCAATTTGTAGAAAAGAGTGTATTAACGGTTACTGCGCATCACCCGATACTTGCAAATGCCACGAAGGATATGAGAGTATTGATGACGATCCATCACAATGTAAACCATATTGCCGTCCACAGTGCATAAATGGGGATTGTACAGCACCCGGAACGTGCACATGTCATAGTGGATATCGTCATAATGCAGATCCACTTATTTGCGAACCAATATGTGAACCGGGCTGTGGAACTTTTGGATACTGCTTGCAGCCAAATATCTGCAGATGCATCCAGGACTACGTTATGGATCCGTCTAGTAATAAATGTAAACCTGTATGCTTAGATGAATGCGTCAATGCTGACTGTATGTCGCCTAATATTTGCAAGTGCCATGAAGGTTATATTCAAGTTGAAGGTAGTTTATCGGAATGCAAACCTTTCTGTGTAAAAGATTGTTTAAACGCTAACTGTACAGCCCCTAATGTATGCACATGTTATGATGGATATCAGCATAACTTGGATGGATTTACTTGCAGTCCAATATGTGACAATTGTAAAGAGCATGAATTTTGCGCGGCTCCGAATCATTGCGAATGTGAGGCCGGATATATCCAGGGACTTAACGGCCAATGCTTCCCAAACTGTTTAAATGAATGCATCAACGGTGACTGTATATCACCTGAAACTTGCAAATGTCATGAAGGATATGAAAGTATTCCTGAATATCCCTCGAAATGTAAACCATATTGCAGCCAACCGTGCATAAATGGGGAATGTACAGGACCTGAAACTTGCACGTGTCATAGTGGATATAGCCATAATGCAGATCCATTTACTTGTGAACCAGTATGTCAACAAGGCTGTGGAAGTTTTGGCTTCTGCTTAAAACCAAATATCTGCAAATGTGTCCAGGACTACGTTATGGATCCGTCTAGTAATGAATGTAAACCTGTATGCTTAGATGAATGCGTCAATGCTGACTGCATCTCGCCTAATATTTGTAAGTGTCATCAAGGTTATATTAACGTTGAAGGTAGTTTATCGATATGCAAACCATACTGCACACAGGATTGCTTAAACGCTATTTGTACAGCACCAAATGTATGCACATGTTATGATGGGTATCAGCATAACGTGGATGGATTTACTTGCAGTCCAATATGTCAAAATTGTAAAGAGCATGAATTTTGCGCAGCTCCAAGTTATTGCGAATGTGAGGCCGGATATATCCAGGGACTTAATGGCCAGTGCATCCCAAACTGTTTAAATGAATGCATCAACGGCGACTGTATATCACCTGAAACTTGCAAATGTCACGAAGGATATGAAAGTATTCCGGAATATCCCTCGAAATGTAAACCATATTGCAGCCAACCGTGTATAAATGGGGAATGTACAGGACCTGAAACGTGCACGTGTCATAGTGGATATAGCCATAATGCAGATCCATTTACTTGCGAACCAATATGTGAACCAGGTTGTGGAAGCTTTAGTTACTGTTTACAACCAAATATTTGCAAATGCGTCCAGGACTACATTATGGATCAGTCAAGTAATGTATGTAAACCCGTCTGCTTCGATGAATGTGTCAATGCTGACTGCATCTCACCTAATATTTGCAAGTGCCATGAAGGTTATATTAAAGTTGAAGGTAGTTTTTCGAAATGTAAACCTTACTGTACACAAGATTGCTTAAATGCTAATTGTACAGCTCCTAATGTATGCACATGTTATGATGGGTATCAGCCTAACTTGGATAGATTTACTTGCAGTCCAATATGTCAAAGTTGTAAAGAGCATGAATATTGCGCGGCTCCGAATCATTGTGAATGTGAGGCCGGTTACATCGAGAAACCTAATGGACAGTGCATCCCTCACTGTATAAATGAATGCATTAACGCCGACTGCGTATCACCTCATACTTGCAAATGTCACGAAGGATATAAGAATATTCAAGAATACCCATCGAAATGTGAACCATATTGCAGTCAACCATGCGTAAATGGGAAATGTACAGGACCTGAAACTTGCACGTGTCATAGTGGATATAGCCATAATGCAGATCAATTTACTTGCGAACCAGTATGTCAACAAGGCTGTGGAAGTTTTGGCTTCTGCTTAAAACCAAATATCTGCAAATGTGTCCAGGACTACGTTATGGATCCTTCTAGTAACAAATGCAAACCTGTCTACTCACACAAGGCCGGATCTAGAAACTATGGGGCCCGGGGCTAAGATCTTCTTGGGCCCCTTTTTCGTTTCTCTTTTTTTTTTAAGAAATATACTGTTTTTAACATTTACCAGAATTTACACATTTATTGTGGAGTTTATCAGTTTGATTGTTTATAAATAAAATAAAAACATTGTAGGTGTAGAATAAATTTAAAAACAAAGATTAAATAGAATATATTTATAATTGTCTCTTCCTGGACTTCTGTTCCACAAAATTTTCAATCACATTATTGAAATCTAATGAATTAGTTAATTCATGCTCATGGAGGTGGAGGAATCTTATCAGAAAAGGAAGTTTTCAGGAGCGAATGGAATTGAATCATTTCGTCTACTACATCAGAATCAAGATCATTTGAATATACTTGAAGGAGTTTGTGAAGATTATCCCGCAGCTCTTCAGTTTTTATCACGTTTAGTTGGGTTAAAAATCCAAATAAACTTGCAACACAAAAATATGTATTACTCCGCTTTTTGAGTTCATTACATAAATTATCAATGATAATTAAAAAAAATGAAATTCTGAATAATTCATGCTCGTATAATTGTTCATCTACAACCCCGTTAGTGCCATCACGGTATCTTTTAGTGAACTTCCTTTTCGAAGCATCCGAATATTCTTGGGAAACAATTCTGCTCAAGTCTTTTGCGCTATTCTCAATCTCATCAAATTCTTTGCGCAATGTATTAATAAATTCTACGAGCGATTTTCGCATGCTATTCCCAGTAATCAAATCAATGTTCACTTTTTGCAAACATTTGCTAGTAACGTCAAATCATTGTAGAATCCTATACGGCAAGACCGTCATTAGCACAGTTTCCAATTTTTCCAATTTATTTTTCAATGATCTAGCTTCTTATCGAGTTGCCACATTCTCGGCCTCGTTGTCTGATAATTCAGCCAATGTATTGCATACACCATCGTAATTATTATATAATGCGGAAGTCGATTGAAACCTGCATGACCATCTTGTAGCAGATAAGCTTTTGATTGTTTCATGCGTATATTTTTTTAGTATATCCCACCGATGTGTAGAGGCAGATAAAAAAGCATACAAATTTTGCAAAAAAGAGAAGAAATTGATTGACTCAATACACGTCTTTGCACTACATTCTCCAACGAGATTCAAAGAATGACCTACACATGGTACATAAAAAGCTAACTTATTTTTATTTGTTATAAGCGCTTGGAGACCGTTATATTTGCCAGACATATTACTTCCATTATCGTAAGCCTTGGCCTCTACAATCAGTAACGTCAATTTCATTATTTTCTAACAAATTAGATACTTCGTCATTTAAGGATGCGCCAGTACGGCTATGAATTTGAACAAAACATAAGAAGCGTTCGACCATAACCCCTTTCAAGCAATATCTAAATATTATTGTCAACTGATCAATATGAGACAGATCTGGCGTAAAGTCTACAATTAATGCAAAATATTTAGCTTCTTTAATTTCTATTAAAATTGTATTGAAAACTTTCTGCGCTAGAAGTTTTATAAACTCTTCGCAGACCGTTTTAGACAAATATGATACGATTCCCTTTCCTTTATTTCCATACATGTCAAAGTGTCTACTCAAAACTGGATCGAACATAGCTATTAATTCCAATAAACCTAGATAATTTCCGTTTGTTAGGTATGGAATCCTATGACTTCATTTTCACCACGGAAAGCAATACCGCGCACTGCAAGAAAACGAATCACTGCAACGACTCGTTTTAAAATGTCTCTCCAATATTGGATTTCGTTTTGTATCTGTTTTGATAAACCGTCATTTATTACATTTCATTCCTTTGTCCGCAGATGCCACGTTATCATACAATTTTTGTGTACTTTACTATTTTTATGTGAACTAACTAATTCAATTGATTTTTGCCAATTCGAAAAGCCTTTTTTTACAAATGCGTTTTCTTTATCCATCTTCTGAGAAAATAATTTGCAAGCATAATAATACACAGACCCTTTTTTTCTGAATACATTAACCACTTTCGATCATGCTCTTCGCCATTTGCCAACACCCTAGTAAATAATTAACGAGAAACATATCTATTTTGATTTTCATACACTCGCAGAGATGTTGGAAAGGTCGATGCATTACGATTTTGAAAATATTCATAACCAAGTTCTAAATATTTTTGCCTATCACTGTCATGCATTTCAGCAGGCCATGCAGTGGGATCTCTATTTATTAAATCTACAAATACAACGTAAAAAAATATTATCATGCAAATAATAAATTTAATGAAATAGATAAATAATCTAGAAAATATAGGATAAGCACCTGATGTCACATTTGGATTAATATTGACAATTTGTTTGCTTTCTGTAAAGATTATTCCACTGTTATTTATGTTGTCACTATTCTGTGAATCGTCTTTCGCTGCAATTATTACATTACCGTTTGTTTCCTTATGAGATGGTCCTATATTAAATGAATACAAAAATATAAAAATTGAAATATTGTATGGATATTTTTATTCTTTTTCTGTCTAGAGATTTACCAAAAGTAAATTTTTTAATACTTTGATATTTACATCTTTTTAAGTATAAAAAATATTTATACCCATGTGCCGAACATTATTTTATGTTGCAAGCGTGTGTAAAATGTGGCAGAAAAAAGTAAAAAAAATTGTAAAATAGCATTTCACGCACACTATAAGCCACACAATACGCCTGCGTAATAGTATATTATGTTTCAAGGGAGGAAAGCGCGCGATTCTCGAGCGGGATGTTTTCTTTCTTTGAGCTTTTAGGTTCATAATATACAAATTTCAACAGCAAACAGTTATTTAAGTCGGTTTAAGGCATTACAATCCCGGCAATCCTGAAAAAAAATTTAAATAGGTATAACGTAAGTTGTCATTAGTATCATATTTATTCCTTTTTAACCAGAAAAGATGAAGCAAGGGAGAAGAAAAACAAACACAACTTGATTTATTTGTATGTTTGTAAATACATTAACAAATTTTTATATTTATAATAATTACATTAAATTTTATTGGTAAAATAACTTAGGTTTACAATTTGAACACATAATTAATCTGTATAATGAGTCAATGTCTATATAACCATTCAGCGTTTACGGGAACTTCGCCGAACTTCTTTTTTACCTTCCAGTTTCTCTTATTTAATTCGAATTATCTAATCACTTCGTCCACTACGCTTTTCTACCTCTAAACACCATCCTCTAGATCAAAGCGAGTAATGGATACATGGTGGGATTTGAATGCATTAAGATTCCGAACACGAGAGATAATTTAAAAATAAAGTGTTCTTGTTCGTACTAGTCCACATGATTTGAAAAATTTTGTTGGACTGTGGTGCAGATTTCAGTGTCGGCTTGACTAATACATCGATTGCTGCCATGTCTGCTTCAGATACGTTAAATATAATAATTTTCGAATTTTTTACAACATCAATTACATCGGCAACCGAAATAACGTTCCTTCCACATGATACAGCCCGATCGCACAACCCTTTTACGGCCCCGCCAGTTGCATCTGCACTGCTTTTACCGTGCCTCGGTGTGGTGAAGTCCCACGTTGCCTCCTTCAGTTCCATCTTTTTGCAATGATAGTTAAACAAGTCTAAGTTTGTTTTATTCTTATATTGTGTCGATGGAACATCGCTTTGAATGTGTATCACTTTTACATCCGGAACAAATGATTTAATCATTGATAATATCGGCTGCAAGTGCGCCCTTATTGCAGCTGCATCATGGCGCAACCATTTTTAAAAAAAGATGGTATCATTCATTGAATTGAATGCTCTAACCGTATCAAGGGTGGTGCATGCGAATTTCTTCTTTAACGTTATAGTGACATCAAATATCTTTCCATGCTTACCGTGTCTTTTTTCTTTCTGCGTCATCCACTGAAAGTAAAACGAGCTGCTACTTTCAGTTGGAAGATCTAAATGCTTTGTTTTTGCATTCAGTGCAGTTACCGTACATACAATCCTTGTTTGAAATGTCGCAGGACACTTTCCCCGCAAATTTAGTAGCATTGTTGGTAGGGGATAATTTTAGAAATGGCAGTTTTTTTAACAATAGATCAAAATTAGCATGGTTTTTACACAAGCATGTTTCGCGATCTGTTATTTTCTTTCGTATGATCCAAAGGATCCATTCAGGACTCATTGCTGAATTCTCATCTTTTCCTAAGAAAATCCTAACTATCTGCTGCGAATTTTTTAAAATTATCGAGTTTTTCGGATTTGCGATTGGAAATAAAATTTCCACAATTGATATTCTTTCGTTGCATGTATAACGATACTAGACCTCAAGTTTTTTTCATAAATTTGTATATTTTCACAATTTTTCCAGATAATATTTTTGCAAAAAGGTTTTCCCTTTTTCAGTTTTTATTTGTGATTTTCGATTTCGTAGTTGACGTTCTAATACCTCGCATTGAATTAAACGATTTCTAATTGCAGTTTTACCAGCTTTCTCAATGCTCTGTACTTTCTTCATAATCTCATCATTTTTATAGGCCATTTTTGCATTTAATCGTTCATATTTCATTCTCCAACAGTTGATTGTTTTCTTTTGCTGTTCAATAATCCGTTCTTATTTCGCAATTGTTCTTCGAAACTTGGCTTATCTTCTTTTGATTATTTTTATTTTTTTTTAATCTGTGTTGATGTTAGATTGAAAAGTATTAGACGAAGTATCGAAATTTATATAATTGCTTACTTCTGAAACCTCGGATACTGTTGTAGAAACTGACTGATATGTTTTAGATTTTGATAGTTTTATTATTTTACACAATTGTGATGTCTTAATTATTTTATGCGAAATCCTCTGCCTCAATATTCGTTTAACATTATCATTTTGCTGAACTTCTTCTACACTTGGTAATGTATTACAACTTTGATCAAGACTTTCATTTTGATACGAATTTTGACAAATTTACACTTTTTTTCTTTTATTCACTTCTTTTATTCTAAATTTTTCATGGCTTTTCTTCTTTTTATCGAGTATTCTTTTCTCTTGTATTTTTATTCGCTTTCGACGAAGCTTGAGTTCAAGGTCTTCATTCGTGTTATCTGGGAAATTAACATTAATTTTTAATATCTATATCTTTGTCTTATAACATTTTTCTCCGCAAATAGAAAAAGTTACAAATTTCATCGCTTTTTTAAATTTTTTCGCGTTTTTTTTTCAAAAAAAGTCTGGAAAAAATATTTCCATTTTATGTTTTTTCAGATTCAGATGATGGCATAAAATCATACCCATTCACGAAGTTTCTTGCAATTACAGTTGGGTCAGGACCGCCGTGTACATTTATTATAAACAAATAAGAAAAATGTACAAATATCACAAAACAATGTGTTCGTCGAAACGAAATATTACAATATATCGATACTGTATAAAAATAATAATCGATTTTTGTACTTCGTTATATTTTTTCTAAAACTACTTACCCATATTCCCTATATGAAATGCTTCTTTTTAGGACAACATACGCTGACAATCAACAATATTGGTGACACTTACAATTGCAATGTTGAGGACCGAATAAACAAACAATTTCCAAATAATTTCATAAATAATAACGACAATAAATAGGGGAATGTAAACAAATAAAATGAAAAGACGTTCGTTGAAAATATGTAGAATTCCGTAACTTAACAGAAATAGGTTAGGTCAGAACTGACAGAAGCTAGTTATAACAGCCTAACATTTGAACATCGTAGATAAACATTCGGTTGTTGTAACCAATAAACATTTTCCTCCTCCAACTCAACATTGTCACCTCTAACCAAACCTTTCTTTAAGTAAATGGAGGTAATTTGAGATTTTTTCGAGTAGTTCAAGTTACTCAAAGTTACATTTTCATTATTTCTGGAGCAAAGCTATAGCAAATCTCGACCGATGAGCGACCACGAATTTTCTTCTCGTATAGACGTCGTTGAAAATAAACTTAGAATAAATGATAGAATCTAAACTTTAAATAAGAGAATTGAAGTATTGGAAATGCGTAATCAGCCTGCACCGGATATAGATCGGTGTGTGTACGAAGTCGCCAATAGAGCTGCATGTTCGAGCAACTTAATGGTATACGTAATTGCAGATAACTCTGATGAATTGAGCTCTGGTCTTCCCCGAGTTAAGGAAATCTTAACACCGGTTAATAGCATAGTATTATGGGATGTAATGAATAGAAGGGTATTTCATCAAGGTATCTCGGTGTGAACTGATGCAAAATCATTGATGCAAAGAAAGCACCTAGCGTCTCTGATATCTGAAGCCGACGCATACAATGCGCAACACATTCAGGGTGCAAAAGTCATCACAAATGTCAGAGATAAGCCGACACTAGTAATTATTTCGCATTCTCTGATTTCTGGTGGAAATAATTTTCGTACACAATAATACATTTAATTACTCAGATGTATTTATTTACTATCAGAATATGCGCTCCCTTAATAATAAATTAAGTTACTTAAAACGCAATATTTCTTAACTGATGCTGTTACGAGACCTTATTATTCTCTTCATAGAAACATGGCAGAAACCGTACATCGATCAATATGATTTAGGATTCACTAACTATTCCAGTAATTTGATTTTTTTAATGCAATTATGAAGCTGTAAATACTACCTTTGAGAATACGAACTGGAATGACCTTTTTTGTGAAGTCTCCGTTAACTACTTGATAGGTTTTATGATGTTTTAAATACGTCTATTAATGATTTTATTTCTTGTAAGAAGGCAAACCCTATTTTTTATCCTCATTGGTGATCGAATCATGTCAAATAGCTGATTTATGGAATGAAAATTCTGCATATTAATTGGAAACGTTCCCGTTTATATTCTACTTTCATTAGATTCAAATTACTTCGTGCACTTGGACGTTACAGAATCGCGTTCCTATCATAAATCATACATTTCGTCTATGAAAATATACATCCCTTAAAATATTACTCCATACAGTAATAAGAAACTGTAGGTAACCTGTAGGACCTCCCTTGGTCCGTATTCGACCCCTCATCTTTAGCCGCAAATCGCAAGAAGATACAAAATTTCAACTTCTCAATGAAGACTAGATGATTTGAAATTAACTGAAACTTATTTTATTTAAAAACATTTGAACGAATTTTTACAATACAATAGTAATGAACAAGAAAAATATAATAGTACAAACCGATGACCATGTCGCATGTCATGTGATGATGATCATGACCATGATGATATCGGACGGTGGTTGATGATGATGAAGATCTCGAATATTTCGTGATGACAATTATTGTCATATTATAATGACGATGACGTTGAAGATGTCGAATGTCAGGTCATGAAGATGATAATTGTGGATATCGGGTGATGATCGTGAAGATGTTTAGGTTGATGAAGAGGTGGTTAGGTTGATTCGGAGAAAAACAGAAAAATGTCTAGTTGAAGTTCGTAGATTTTTTGCACGTTGAGTTGCGAATAGCCAACAATCCCGCAACTTTATTAATGCGGAAAAAATTCATAAAAAACGAAACCAACGAAATTTTGTTCATTTTTTATTTAAAATGCGCCAGATTTATTTATTTTCATACCATAAAGTTATTATCAACAGTTTCAACAATGGATGTCTTAAAACTACAAGCGGACCTTATCCACTTTCCAAATGGTAATCTGGAAATGGGTTGACTCTCAATTTTAATAAATGTGCTGTAATATCTTAAATTTTACAAAGACTTGAATTCCCTAGTAGAAAATTAAGCCATTTTCTGACTAGTTTTTCTGGGCTCCATTAGTTATAGCATACAGACCAGAAAAAAATGGCCAGAAACTGGTTGCATTTTCTACTAGGGTTAGAATTATTTATTAGGTAATGCTGCTTTTGTTAGAGTTAAGTCTGCTTCTAGTTTAAACGATTTTTTTTATGAATCGCTCTGTTTTGTAGGCCATATTAATAATATTCTTGCAAGGTCATAAGTAATTGGTTTAATAAGAAGCGTGATATTTGATTTTTTAAGCATGAAATAATTCTTACCTGTACAACTCACTAGTCGTGCCAATATTTACATATTATTCTGTAATATGGTATCCTTTGACTCAAACTTTGTATCAGCAGTAGGAATCGATTCAACATAACTTATTAAAAGATGATTCTCGTAAAACCGATAACCCAATGAGTTACTTTGATCATGACTTTGTTCATATCTTTCATTAACATAATATTCTATTCATCCGTGAGATATACAAATTTTATGATCATTTATATGCTTTCAAAAGCCCACCAGTTGTTTCACTCCGAATAAATTACGCTACTGTTTTCATATCGCTCTATTCCGTATAATATTTGCGTACAGCGTATCATAAATGACGAGTGTTCTTCAGCGAATTACAGCTACTACTCTACTGATAATCGTTTGTGTCATATGTGGAAATTAGTGCCAACGAATATCGAAGTATATGACCCACTGAAATTCCCGATTATGAGCTCATTTGCTATGGATCGGTATTTCATATATTTTTACTTCGGCGGACTTATTTATTTTCTCTTTTTTGTAAAGGGCTTATGCCTGATTAGTTTAAATAAATGAATAAAAAATAAATAATTATATTACAAAATGTTTGAAGTTTACCATAATTTCGATAGGCTTTTTGCTGTTTTGACGCCATATCAGCAACGGGCTCTAATTGCGAATGAATTAAATCCTTCAACTTTTTTTTTAATTGAATGGATGAATTTTCAAATCTAAACATGAGTCACTTTCACTTTTTAACTTAAAGAACTGTACAACCCTTCATGATAAGGGTAATTTTCCATTCAAGGATTGTTATTCAGTACAATTTTTATATGTTATTTCAAAATAATTTTAACCTTCGAACATCTTCATGATTGCCTTTAGTCTGCATTTATAATATGGGTTTAGGAAATACGTCGTCGTAAAAGATGCTAATAAATTATCGTTCAAATTCAGTAAGTGGACAAAGTACAGGATAAATTGTAGGACAAACTGATATCCGTTCAGATATCTCCTAAGATGTCGATCTTGGTTATTTAGCCATTTGACCGTCATATGGGTTCCGCCATTTTGAGTTTTAAAAATCGGTTAACGGATACATAATCAACGATGTTAATAACCTTCATAAATTGGCTGATATTTGAAATTATTCATTTACACAAACTTGTAAAATAAGAACATTTTCTTGAGAATGACGCCATTTTAAATTTGAGAATAATAATGACAAAATTAAGTTATTAAAGATGCAGAGGTTTGTGTATAATATTATTAATTTAAGTCGTACAGTTTATTAACATTTACTAGAATAAAATTTCAATAGTTTTAGCTTAAACAATTCATTCATATCTTTTCTAAGAGTATTCTGCATTAATTAAATAATTCTCGACGAAAGATTTACAAGCATTTTTGGAGAAATAGTAATAGATGTTGTCATTTTCAAACAGGACGTTCTGTAACCCTGTTAAAAATAGCATCGAGAGATATTTTCACTGCAGATAAAAAAGAAACATCCTGTATAAACTTTGTGTTTTTGAAACTGATACGCTGGTGAGTCATGCTACATCAAATGGCGCGGAAAGTACAGTTTCAGTGTGTCAGTGGTCCGTGTCAGTGGACATAATTAGGAAGAAATGGATATTAAATTTGTTCTAGCCGTGATATTTATAATCCTTAATACAAAATTTTTGTCCCATATCGATGGGAACGTACAATATACCAAAGTTGAGAAGCTATGCGAAGAAAAGTATAGGTAAGGACTCTATATTCATCATTTTATAATTGAACGGTAATAATGCCAAACATTACTACTCTTATTCTCTGCAAGCATTCTATGTAATATAATCCTCTAATAGTATTAGGGTGTCATATATTCCAATTTAAGCTTCACGATTATTTGTATTTTATAATAATCGTTCCTAGATGTTATGAGTTTCGGATTACTATATAATTACATTTAACAATAATACACTAAAGTGGGAATATTTCAATGAAGTGATAAAATCTATTCATGTTACAAAGTTATTTAAAGTAAGCAACTTAACTATAAGTGAAATATTGCTGGTAACATGTACCAAAAAAATGAAACCATTTTACGAATATTCAATATTCCATTTTTGTTTACGGATGTGTTAATTCTTTTATAAGCATGTCAAGCACCCAAATATCCTAGGTCTAATCCGCAAAACAGTATGGTGCTAAAAGATTTCACAAATCACCGCAGTAGACATAAACAGTAAGATTATTAGGTGAGGGTGGGAAAGTCGACAAATAAAAAACAGGACACGTCAGAAAACCGAAATTTAACACACCAACACGACAAAGAACCGACACGTTTCGCATGTTATTGTCATATTACTGACAACGCATGAGGTTTTCAGGGTAACCGTTTTCGACATCAAATTAGATAGTCATTTCCAAATCAAAATACACATCATTTTGACATTGTGATCAGGGCCGGTAACTTCGGTGTTGCTCGCATGCTCGAGCAACACCTAGAAAATAGAGTCGTGTTGTCTTTAAATCCCCCCCCCCCCCCCCGACCCCTCCCAAGGTATAAGCCAGCGCAACACCTAGTACAAAGGAAACTTGCCGGCCCTGATTGTGATGCAACTTGAAAGTGATTTCAAGGTCAAATTGATGGCGAGGGCAGTGACCCGAGATAAATGGCATGCGTGTTTTCTTATATACAGTGAGAAAGAGATATGCAACACCATCGGCTTATAGATAGTTGTAGGTTCCCGCGTAGAAAACCAAAGCATGGACAATATATTGGCCGTATATTGGCCATCGCAATTGGCATTATATTGCACATACTATTGCAAATATATGGGAAATATAGTGGAAATCCAACATTTCCAATATATTGCCAATATTGCTAAAATTAAATTATTTTTAATTAATGAAAAAAATTACTTTAATAAAGGACAAGATGTCAGAGGGGTGGAGATGGAGGTGCCAGTATGCAAAAAGGGATGCTAAAAATGGAAGGGCGAAGGGAGGAACTATAACAGGGGTCAGTAGAGAGATAGAAGAGAAAGAGATACATTGTGAAGAAAAGGAAGGTATACAAGAAAGAGAAGTGGTAATAGAGAAAAAAGGATGGAGATTTATAACGGTATATAATCGGGGGGTGGGGGGGAGGAAGTACAGAGGTATTGCAGAATATGCAGGAGATGATAAATGAGGGTGAGGAAAGAAATCTCATCATTATGGGGGATTTCAATGCTAGAAGACCAAGAGAGGGAGGGAATACGAAGAGAGGGGATGATGTGGAGAATGATGAAGTACACAGGAGATCGAAAGGCAAAGTTGTAAATAAACAAGGGAGAGAGTTGATGAAAATGTTGGAGTAGAGAGGATGGTGGGTACTAAACGGCGAGAAAGTGGGAGATGAAGAAGGAGAGTGGACATACGAGAAAGGAGGGGGGAAGTCTGTAATCGATTATGGGATAGTAAATTGAGAAGCATGGGATGATATAGAGAAATTTGAGGTAGGTTGTCGGGTAGAGTCGGACCATCAGCCAATAATAATAAATATGGGAAAGTATAATAGAATAGAACAGGAAAAAGTAAAGAAGGAAGATAAGGTGCAAGATTGGTCGGAGACGGGAATTAGGGAGTATAAAAGGAAAATAGAAAATATAGTATGGGAAAATGAAGGGCGGTAGAGGGGTGGGAAGAATTAGAAAGAAAAATGATAGAATCTACGGTATATAAGAAAAAGGGAAAGAGACAGGGGATAGGATGGTGTTCATGGTGGGACATGGAATGTAAAGAGAAAAAGAGAGAAATTTTAAAGGCGAGGAGAGTATACAGGAGAAATAGAAAGGAACAGGGGTTGCAAGAATTTTTAAAATGTGGGAGAAAATATAGGGAATTGTGCGCGAGAAAAGAAGAAGAGCAGGAAATAGGAGAAGCGCAGGAAATTGAAAAGATTAGGACAGAAGCGGAGGCGTGGAAGTTCATAAATAAAGGGAGGAGAAGAAGGGAGGAAGTGTGTAAAGAAATCAAAATGGAAGAATGGGTCAAACATTTTGTAGGGTTGTTAGAAGGGGTGGAGAAACAGGGACGGAAAATGGAAGGGAGGAGAGGAGTAAATAGAAAGAGGGATAAGGGGATAAGTGAAGAAGAGGTTAAAAGAGAAATGAAGAGGCTGAAGAATAAGAAAGCAGCAGGGCTAGATGTGATTAAAAATGAAGGATGGAAAGAGGGAGGGAGAAAATAAGTAAGAAATTGATAGATATTTTGGGAAGGATATGGGAGGGAGAAGGTTTTCCAAATAAATGGAGAGTGGGAATGGTGGTTCCAATTTGGAAAAGGGGAGAAAAGAACATAACAAATAATTATAGAGGGGTGCTCTAACAAGTGCGGGATATAAAATTTATGCGAGTATCTTGAACAAAAGATTAGTGAAGGAACTGGATGAGAGTGGAGGGTGGGGCAGGATGCAAGCGGGATTTAGAAAGGGAAGAGGGACCATAGAGAATGTGAAGATTCTAAAATATGTAATAGGTAAAAGTTTGAAAGAAAAGAAGAGAGTATGAAGAGAGGGTGAATGAAAATGAAGTCGAGAGAATGAGTGACTGAGTGTCAGAGAGAGAGAGAGAGAGAGAAGTGAGTGATTGTTTGATTGATTGATTGAGATACAGGGAGAAAGAGAGAGGGGGAAATAGGGGGAGGTTTGTAGCTCATCATCAATTAGTTTCGAACGGGTTTGTTTTTATAGTTTTATAGTGTAAAATTAGGTTATATTTTCAAGGGTAAATTATTATATACATTGTATTATTATTGTAATTTTTTATGTATTGGAGGCGAAACCGAAGTCCATGTAAGCACACGAAGTGTAAAACATAATAAATACATACATACCGTAATTTTTCGTTATGAGTACCTGAATTTATTAATTTTCATGCTATCAAAGAAATTAAAAAAACCTAAACTACCTCAACGAGATTCGAACCCGGGACCCTCCATCGCAAAGCACGCGTCCTAACCACACGACCATGCCCGACGTTGCAAATTCTGCCAAAAATAACGAACAATTGAAACCGAGATTCGATTCTTATTATACTTCGATGTCCGAACTTTAACACAAAGCGTGAGAATTAATATTATCGATAAATATACGCAAACTAAAAATAAAACTAAACATCATTTGACTGTCACTTTTAAAGGAGCATTCGGAAGGTTAGGAGAAGTGCTGTAAGGAACGCAACGATCTTTTTGCGGCACGTTTATTAATGTGATTATTACACGTCCCTTGTGAATATTAAACATTATTATAAATATAAGACATTGCCGAATTATTAATAGTTTACAAGTTAACTACAAAAAATGTATTAGATTCAATATTGAACTGTTTTAAAGTTTTGTTTTAAGATTTTTTTGTCATTACTTTCGCCATTTAGTATTTTTTAATATGCTGAAAATTGTGTAAGTATGCTTATGGTATATGATGGACTTGTTACTATAAGCATAATATTAAACATGCCGCAAAAAGATCGTTGTGTTCTTAACAGCAGTTCGCCTAACTTTCCGAACGCTCCGTTAAAAGGGACAGTCAAATGATGTTTAGTTTTATTTTCAGTATGCATATATTTATTAATAATATTAATTCATACGCTTTATATTAAAGTTTATACATCGAGGAAAAATAATTATCGATTTCGGTTTCAATTGTTCGTTATTTTTGGCAGAATTTGCAACGTCGTGTGATTAGGGCGCGTGATTTGTGAGGGAAGGTCCCGGGTTCGAATCTCGTCGAGGTAGTTTAGGTTTTTTTAATTTCTTTGAGAGCTTGAAAATGAATAAATTAAGGTACTCATAACGAAAAATTAAAATAATTTTGTTTTCATTAGTCAATTACCATGGCCAATATACCGCCAGTATATTGCACATGCTTTGGTTTTCTACGCTGGTTATTTAAAATGTCTGTTTCTTGAATGTCGGCTTTTTGAACGGAATCTAAAAAAGTTAGAATTAGTTTATATTCGGTATAATATTCAGTATATGCAAGTGTAATATTTGAAAATCGGGATTATATTTTATAATCGCTAACTTAGTTTTTATTATATACGCACAACATACGTGTAACAAATATACAATTTCCTGCATTCAAAATATGTTTCTAACATAACTATTTATTTTCGTAGAGAAGAAAGACCTGTAACAGTAGTATACGAAACAGCGGGAATTATATTTAAAAATAAGAAGTTCAAAACAGGGCAGAAAACAGAGGTAAAGCCATTTTGTCAAATATCTGCACTCTGTAAGCTTTAAAATATCAATTTGAGCACTAACTAAGTTCTTACTTACTTAAGATTTAATATTTTCATGTTCATTCAGAGAAAAATATTTCATGGTACTCGGAAAACGTGCTGCTCTGGTTACAAGGAATATAGCGATCAATATTGCATCCCAATATGTAATAAAGAATGCGTACATGGATACTGTTCGGCCCCCGAAAGTTGCAAGTGCGATAAAGGTTATATACCTACCAGTGATCCCTTTATCTGCAAGCCCGAATGTTCTGATGAATGCAGCAACGCTGAATGCATATCACCTAATGTTTGCCAATGCCTCGAAGGCTATGTTAAAGTTAAAGGCAGTAATTCCAGATGTAAACCTCACTGCAGTCATCCGTGTATAAATGGAAAATGTGATGCACCAGAAAAGTGCTCGTGTAGAGAAGGATATAAGATGAATTCGGATGGTTTTACTTGTAAACCAATCTGTACACGATGCCCCAAAAATGCACATTGCATCGCCCCCTATCTTTGCGGATGTGATAAAGGTTACGACGTTAACGATAAGTCTGAATGTGCGCCCATTTGTACAAAAGAGTGTATTAACGGTTACTGCGCATCACCCGATACTTGCAAATGCCACGAAGGATATGAGAGTATTGATGACGATCCATTACAATGTAAACCATATTGCCGTCCACAGTGCATAAATGGGGATTGTACAGCACCCGGAACGTGCACATGTCATAGTGGATATCGTCATAATGCAGATCCACTTATTTGCGAACCAATATGTGAATCAGGCTGTGGAAGTTTTGGATACTGCTTGCAGCCAAATATCTGCAGATGCATCCAGGACTACGTTATGGATCCGTCTAGTAATAAATGTAAACCTGTATGCTTAGATGAATGCGTCAATGCTGACTGTATGTCGCCTAATATTTGCAAGTGCCATAAAGGTTATATTCAAGTTGAAGGTAGTTTATCGGAATGCAAACCTTTCTGTGTAAAAGATTGTTTAAACGCTAACTGTACAGCCCCTAATGTATGCACATGTTATGATGGATATCAGCATAACTTGGATGGATTTACTTGCAGTCCAATATGTCAAAATTGTAAAGAGCATGAAATTTGCGCGGCTCCGAATTATTGCGAATGCGAGGCCGGATATATCCAGGGACCTACTGGCCAGTGCATCCCACAATGTTTAAATGAATGCATCAACGGCGACTGTATATCACCTGAAACTTGCAAATGTCATGAAGGATATGAAAGTATTCCTGAATATCCCTCGAAATGTAAACCATATTGCAGCCAACCGTGTATAAATGGGGAATGTACAGGACCTGAAACCTGCACGTGTCATAATGGATATAGCCCTAGTGCAGATCAATTTACTTGCGAACCAGTATGTCAACAAGGCTGTGGAAGTTTTGGCTTCTGCCTGAAACCAAATATCTGCAAATGTGTCCAGGACTACGTTATGGATCCTTCTAGTAATGAATGTAAACCTATATGCTTAGATGAATGCGTCAATGCTGACTGCATCATGCCTAATATTTGTAAGTGTCATGAAGGTTATATTAACGATGATGATAGTTTACCGACATGCAGACCGTACTGCAAACAGGATTGCTTAAACGCTATTTGTACAGCACCAAATGTATGCACATGTTATGATGGGTATCAACACAACGTAGATGAATTTACTTGCAGTCCAATATGTCAAAATTGTAAAGAGCATGAAATTTGCGCGGCTCCGAATTATTGCGAATGCGAGGCCGGATATATCCAGGGACCTACTGGCCAGTGCATCCCACAATGTTTAAATGAATGCATCAACGGCGACTGTATATCACCTGAAACTTGCAAATGTCATGAAGGATATGAAAGTATTCCTGAATATCCCTCGAAATGTAAACCATATTGCAGCCAACCGTGTATAAATGGGGAATGTACAGGACCTGAAACCTGCACGTGTCATAATGGATATAGCCCTAGTGCAGATCAATTTACTTGCGAACCAGTATGTCAACAAGGCTGTGGAAGTTTTGGCTTCTGCCTGAAACCAAATATCTGCAAATGTGTCCAGGACTACGTTATGGATCCTTCTAGTAATGAATGTAAACCTATATGCTTAGATGAATGCGTCAATGCTGACTGCATCATGCCTAATATTTGTAAGTGTCATGAAGGTTATATTAACGATGATGATAGTTTACCGACATGCAGACCGTACTGCAAACAGGATTGCTTAAACGCTATTTGTACAGCACCAAATGTATGCACATGTTATGATGGGTATCAACACAACGTAGATGAATTTACTTGCAGTCCAATATGTCAAAATTGTAAAGAGCATGAAATTTGCGCGGCTCCGAATTATTGCGAATGCGAGGCCGGATATATCCAGGGACCTACTGGCCAGTGCATCCCACAATGTTTAAATGAATGCATCAACGGCGACTGTATATCACCTGAAACTTGCAAATGTCACGAAGGATATGAAAGTACTCCTGAAAATCCCTCGAAATGTAAACCATATTGCAGCCAACCGTGTATAAATGGGGAATGTACAGGACCTGAAACCTGCACGTGTCATAATGGATATAGCCCTAGTGCAGATCAATTTACTTGCGAACCAGTATGTCAACAAGGCTGTGGAAGTTTTGGCTTCTGCCTGAAACCAAATATCTGCAAATGTGTCCAGGACTACGTTATGGATCCTTCTAGTAATGAATGTAAACCTATATGCTTAGATGAATGCGTCAATGCTGACTGCATCATGCCTAATATTTGTAAGTGTCATGAAGGTTATATTAACGATGATGATAGTTTACCGACATGCAGACCGTACTGCAAACAGGATTGCTTAAACGCTATTTGTACAGCACCAAATGTATGCACATGTTATGATGGGTATCAACACAACGTAGATGAATTTACTTGCAGTCCAATATGTCAAAATTGTAAAGAGCATGAAATTTGCGCGGCTCCGAATTATTGCGAATGTGAGGCCGGATATATCCAGGGACCTACTGGCCAGTGCATCCCACAATGTTTAAATGAATGCATCAACGGCGACTGTATATCACCTGAAACTTGCAAATGTCACGAAGGATATGAAAGTACTACTGAATATCCCTCGAAATGTAAACCATATTGCAGCCAACCGTGTATAAATGGGGAATGTACAGGACCTGAAACCTGCACGTGTCATAATGGATATAGCCCTAGTGCAGATCAATTTACTTGCGAACCAGTATGTCAACAAGGCTGTGGAAGTTTTGGCTTCTGCCTGAAACCAAATATCTGCAAATGTGTCCAGGACTACGTTATGGATCCTTCTAGTAATGAATGTAAACCTATATGCTTAGATGAATGCGTCAATGCTGACTGCATCATGCCTAATATTTGTAAGTGTCATGAAGGTTATATTAACGATGATGATAGTTTACCGACATGCAGACCGTACTGCAAACAGGATTGCTTAAACGCTATTTGTACAGCACCAAATGTATGCACATGTTATGATGGGTATCAACACAACGTAGATGAATTTACTTGCAGTCCAATATGTCAAAATTGTAAAGAGCATGAAATTTGCGCGGCTCCGAATTATTGCGAATGCGAGGCCGGATATATCCAGGGACCTACTGGCCAGTGCATCCCACAATGTTTAAATGAATGCATCAACGGCGACTGTATATCACCTGAAACTTGCAAATGTCACGAAGGATATGAAAGTACTCCTGAAAATCCCTCGAAATGTAAACCATATTGCAGCCAACCGTGTATAAATGGGGAATGTACAGGACCTGAAACCTGCACGTGTCATAATGGATATAGCCCTAGTGCAGATCAATTTACTTGCGAACCAGTATGTCAACAAGGCTGTGGAAGTTTTGGCTTCTGCCTGAAACCAAATATCTGCAAATGTGTCCAGGACTACGTTATGGATTCTTCTAGTGACGAATGTAAACCGGTATGCTTAGACGAATGCGTCAACGCTGACTGCATCTTTCCTAACATTTGCAAGTGTCATGAAGGATATGCTAGCAATGAAAGTAATCCATCCAAATGCAAACCTCACTGTAATCAATCTTGCGTAAATGGAGAATGCACAGCTCCAAACTTATGTACGTGTCTAACTGGATATCATCTTGATGGAGATAAATCGACATGTAAACCAGTATGTGAAAATTGTGGAGAAAATTCTTATTGTTTGGCACCCAATATTTGTGCATGCCGTGATGGATACATGAGAGATAAGTCGAGTAACAAATGCAAACCCCTTTGTTCTGTCGAATGCATCAATGGTGAGTGCACAAGCCCTAACATATGTACATGTCGAGAAGGATACTCGACTACTGAAAACGCGACACGTTGCGAACCGTACTGCGAGAAATCATGCGTCAACGGAGACTGTACTGCGCCCAATTCTTGCACATGCTACGATAGATATCAACTAAATTTAGACGGATTTACGTGTAATCCAATATGTGATCATTGTTCGAAGTTCCAATACTGCGGGGCTCCAGATCTTTGCTTGTGCATAGATGGATATATCATAGACGCCTCAAACGAATGCGTACCTGCATGTGAAAATAAATGTATCAATGGCGACTGTGTATTGCCGAATCTCTGTGAATGTTATGATGGGTATATCAAAGATGCAAATGATTCATCTATTTGCAATCCACTTTGTCGATATTGCCTGAACGGCAAATGCACTGGTAAGGATAATTGCACATGTAATTCCGGTTATCAACAAAACGTTATTGACGTCCTACAGTGCGATCCAGTTTGTAGTCAAGATTGTATCAATGGGGTATGTTCAAATTTTATGTCTACGTTTATTAAAATATATATTCGCACAGGATCATATTTATATTAATAAATTATAAGATGCTTTAAATAATATTTTAATTTATACATGTAATTTGTTGAGCTTCATCATATTTAGAAAACCTTTAAGCAAGAATAAAAATAATTCTTTAACATTTTAAACAAAGTGTAACCTCTCTACAGATTTGCACTGATCCAGAAGTGTGTTCGTGTTTGGAAGGTTACAAATTATCTAATTATTCCAAATACCAATGCGAGCCAGTTTGCAACCAAACTTGCCTAAATAGTGTGTGCATTGCACCAAATTTATGCGAATGTTTCAATGGTTTTGAAAAGAGAGATGTAAATCATAGTTCTACTTGTTATCCAAAATGCGAGTGTGAAAATGGAAATTGCAATGACGCCGAAACGTACTGCGAATCATGCGAGGTATATCTGATGTTTTTTTAAGTATTAACTATATTATCTTTATTGAATAGGTGTTATTTTAAGATGTCAATTAAGGGAGGTTAAGAAAGCTCTATAGAAACTTCACAAAGAAAAATAATGATCCAGAAATAGAATAATAATTGCCGGTGATAAATGTCAAACAGAATTGTAGTGATGAGATAGTATTTGAACTCGTAGTTTCGATAAATTGCCAAAAGTTGAGCACCATAAATGCAGTGATATAAATTAAAAATGTCTCTATAATACTGTACGAACATTGTTAGATAAACCTGATATTACACTTTTACGCAGACCCCATTTTACATAATTGAAATAAATAACAGACGCTTGTAAAAGCTTGACATTTACGTAATGTAGAAGTATATAAAAAACACAATAAAAATTGAAACCAGACTAATATTAATTGATGACGTATCAAAATATTAAAAATGCTTAAAGCA
The DNA here is from genome assembly GCA_030407085.1 of Trichopria drosophilae. Lineage (NCBI taxonomy): Eukaryota > Metazoa > Arthropoda > Insecta > Hymenoptera > Diapriidae > Trichopria > Trichopria drosophilae. The sequence goes on from CM059583.1 coordinate 168,029,338, forward strand.
GAAATAATACTCATTAAGTTTATTTCAGATGTTTAAAACTTTTCAAATTAAATGAAACCAAATTAATCTTACAGGTTGGATTCGTCTTAACAAGATTAGATAATTATACATATTGTCTACCTCATTGTGAACAAGGTTGTGAACACGGGAGATGCATCGAGCCTGAAAGGTGTGAATGCAATAAAGACTACGTGTTAAGTAATAACACAGTCGGCAACCAGATATGCACCCATGCCTGCGGTGAGAAATGTGTTCACGGGAATTGTGTTCCTGAGGAGAGAATGTGTAATTGTTCATTCGGATGGAGTGGTACGCACTGCAGCTCCCCTTTACTTTGTACATTAATTTTCGACCAAAATGACTTCTTTCTCTACGAAAATAGGTACGCTAATAAAGATTGACAACTAAGTCGGCTAGGTATTTAAAATTAACATATTAAAGGCAGTTAAGTTGGAAATGACTTTAATCTAGTAACGTTCACCTGAAATATAATACGACTATACACAGAATTTATTTATATTTCAACTAAATTATATACTGTTATACAGAATTTGCATATAATTTGCGCACTATACTCTCTAAATTCCTTGAAGTAAAATTTCACTCTTAAAGAATGAGAATTCACTCCAAGCTAAAGTGAAAACTGAGCCACTCTGTATGGAGTGAAATTTCACTCTTGCTTTAGAGAGAATTTTTTCACTCCAGAGATGGAGCGAAATATTCTCTCCTGTTAGAGTGATCTCCAGAGAGAGAAAACTCTCGGGGAACAAGTTTTTTCAGGTCATGTTTCCAATTATGTATAACAAAGAATTAAAAAGTTCCACGCTGCACATCAAACTGCACACACACATATATATATTTGTCGTCTGTCGAAAACAATGTGATGACTCAGATACCGTAAATATGTTAAAAATATCTTCTGCAAACGAAGTATTGTACAAGAACTTATGGCTTCAGATCTACCACTGCGGGGTCCAGACACCACAGTGCGGACTTGTCCAGACTCTATATAAGCAGAGAGAATAGGAAAAATGTAATCATACTTCTGAAATTTAAATTTCCGTGTATATAAAAATCTACTTTTGCAAGAAAATAGCACTCAGTAATGACAAAATCGCCCTTCCTTTGGAGTGAAATCCTTCACTACTTCCGTTGGAGTGACTGTTCTCACTCTTTGAGAGTGGGCCTTCTCTCTTTTTACAGTGAGCACCCTGCTCACTCCAAGTTTGGAATGAAAATTTCGCTCCAAGAAATTTAGAGAGTACATCAATCATTTTTACCTATTAAGTACCTAAACAACAATGTGTGACAAATATTAGTTAATATTTTAGTGCCACTAGTTCTGTAACGTAGGCAACCAATAATCAATTAAATTTTCTTAATATTCGAGTCATTTTCGAATAGGATTATGTCATACTTTGGCTGTGGGGTGTTTGAAAGTTTTTTTAAATTAATGTTCCATTTTGTTATATTTAAATATGTTCAGCACGTAAATTTTATGCTATTTGTTTGCATTATTTTCATCGAGTTAGTAATGAATGTTAATTATGGTTTTAAAATTTGAGTTGTCAATGTTTCAATATTAGGTATAAAAACTTGTGACCCGACAAAATTTGAATTTGTCCGCGATTGTTTCGGATGTGATGCTCACTCAAAAAGAAAAACAACTGCGAGAAGTTGTTCAAATTACTAAGCGGTTGACAGCAAAAAAATGAGCGTTGGTATAAGTTCAAATTTTCTGCACTCAACTTCAGATTCGTAATCACTGACTTTAAAATAACTTAACGAGTAATACATGTAATGATAGTAAACTGTGAAATATGTCAAATTCAAGAGCTAATAATGTGATAGTCAACATATTGAAAACTACGAGAAATATAAAAGGGACCTGTTTATTTTTAAATTAATTTAAATTACTGAAACATATATTAGTCCCACGTGCAAAAAGAGTTGACTTACCGAACGAATAAGTAGCTTTGCATTCAAACAAGTTACTACCTAGTACTTATCTAGCCTAAACACTGATTACTTGTGACAGCCACTTCTTTTTTTGCACTTTAGGAAACGAAAAAATTACAAATGTTAAATATTGTAATACTAAAATAATATATATTTTTATAATCGCATGTATTTGCATATTTATGCAATCTACGTGGAGAGGTATGCTAAGTGTACGTACGTTCAAATAAGTTAAGATCAAATACGTAAGCACCTTCCAATTCAGGTGTTACCACTTATTTTTGTCACTAAAAGAATTTATTAAGTATTTCGAATTTACTTCTGTCGCACTTTACGGTCATAAAGTTTGTATATATTTTATATGGATTAATGTTGATATTGACAGTCATGGAGAACAGGCTACGGTAATTTTCCAGCTAACGAGAATAAGCGATTCCTGAGTATTTTCACATTGTAAATGCATTCAAATACGTTAAACGTATTACGGATGTCTCTTACATGTTATTGAAAAATTATACACTTGTTTTTTATAGGTTTATTTACCTATTAATTACTATTTAATTATTCTTTCTATTAATCCTAGAATACGCAGGAAAAATGTGCACTGATTAAAAAAGAGTAATATAAGAAAGTACTTTAGATATTCTTATAGTAGTTAGTAAACACGTAATAAATTCCCACTAAATTTAGTATTAAAATGCTTTGAAAATCATAACCCACGTCTTAACTTATACTTTTCAACTTTATGCTTTAGTTTTTCTTCGTATTTCACAGCTTATGTGAATGGGTGGATATAAAACAATGAGTGACAGAAAAATTGCATTTTCTGCAGAAATTATGGGAAAAATGCATAGATAAGAGATAGATAAGAAATAGAAAAAAAATTAAATATGTAAAATAATGTTACGTGTGTAAAGAAATAAAGACAACAATATTTAATATATTTAAATTACTAATGTAAGTAAAATAATAATATAAAAGATTTCTCTTCAACAGTCCAATGCCATGCCCTCCAAATTTATTTATTTAACAAGAAAATATGACTATATGTATAGTTCTAACATAGTATTTCTCCTGGTGAAGTGTTACTCAAACTTTTCTGTGAATTCTTAGTTCTTAGTAAAGAAGTCATACTCAAAAGTAAGTTAAGTGCGTAGGTTTAGGGCAGTTTACCTCAACTATTGTAATAAATTTATGAGACAGAAATATTTATTTAATGTATAAATATTACATATTTACTTCTATATAAGTTATTTTTTTAGTGTATAAGGATGCATATTCTTCTAGCAGTATCTGTGTCCATGTTAAAATTTCACAGCATAGAAAATGCGAATATCTTACCCAGTCATAAGAATATACTTTTATATCTGATATTTGGAGTAATTTTCTGTTCCAATTTCAATTGCTTTGCTGCCGAAAGATGTGAATCAAGTATAATCATAAATTTACGTTTATTACTACTACATGCCATTATGTTTATCATTGAAATGTATTCATTTCATTACTAATCTATTTCCCACTAAAAACATTATATTAATCTTTCAGGACACTCATATACGATGATGTTGAAAATTTAACCGAGGAATTGATCGAATTACCTAAATGTAATAAGGATTGTTCCTTACATATTGATAACAGTACCATGTGTGTCAAAAATGAACATAAGTCAGTGATTCTATGCATTATTGCAACAGGTATGATTATGCAAAGTCCCTTTTCCAATTAGATGTATTCATTAAACATTTTGCCTATCAGTATATAATGACGAGAAAAGAGTAGGATTCTAATCGACTTTTGAAAGACTTATTTGATCATTTCATAACATTGTTTTTAAAATAGTATGCGGTTGTAATTAAAGAAAGTATTCTGTTCTCGCTTAATTTGAATACGAGATTGAGGTATTATGCAATGCTGACAATTCGACATTATTTGTTATGTATCATTTCAGACTCCACGTGCAACGTCAAGACACCAGGAATATCAATTTTTGGAGAAATATATACTCCAATTTTATGGATATTCGGAAGTATTATATGTATAATCATGATTTCTGCTATCATTTCTACAGTATGGTGTATTACAACGAAATAAGGCTGAAACAAAATGTAAGAGAATATTTATATACCAGTATACGAATATTATGAAATTTATAATTATATGTTTATGTTTCAGCAACGATTCATATCTCAGATTTGCAAAAGGAACAGCAATCTTTTGCTATTGAAAATGCTGAAGAAGTAAAAACTCAATGAGTCTTTTATGAACTACTTTTTACTGTATTCATTAAATTGGTCTGTGAAAATTATATCATTAAAAATGTTATTTAAAATGAAATTATATAATAAAATAATATTGAGTTATAAAAGAGCGAACAAAGTATTTTCATTTTGTACTTCTGCAACGAGAAAACAATTTCATTTCAATACACGATAACTGCATGTGTACCTACATAATCGAAAAAATCCCCAATTACAAATTGTCAAGCAAATACCCTGGCAGAAATTTGTCTATTTTTTCTTAGACTGGCTATTACCCCTATACCTTTAACATGGTAAATAAGAATGCTATACAAGAATTGTACAGAAAATGTTTTCATTTCTACAAGGGTATTTCTATGAATTACATTAAAATGCATTTCTTGAGTTCCTATGAAAATATAAATATATATAGGAGTTGTAATGTATAACACGACCATAACAGAAATGAAAAGTGAATAAAACGATATTCCAATGTTTATGCTCTATTCCGTAGCCAATATATAATATAAAAAATGTTAAAAACGCTTGCAAATTAAGAATTTGTATAGCTTATTAATCATTCTTATGACTTTTGTTTTTTTTTACGTGCGTGCTACGCAAATATATTTTACGTTAATACCAATCTGATAACTATTAAGGAAGAATTCTTTTAATCATTCACTACAAAAATTTGTTAGATTAATATTTTTTTATTTATTGCAGTTTTAAAGTTTGTTCCATATGCGACGCTTTCTGTTGATGAAGATGATCTTTTTGAAAATAGTCTGCGGAAAGTTCTCGTTTTCTGCGTGTAAAAATTTATGAAAAATGGTGGAGTACAATGCATACACTAATGAATATTGCCGTGCAGTATTTAAAAAAATAGTATATGATACGAGCGCGGATTACTGAGATTAAAGTATTCTCCTTCGTATAGGGATTTGAATATCGCACTCATTCCGTTATTATTAATTTACAACACTATTATTATAATATACCATTTTGATAGCCGAATACTGACTCCTAAGATCTGTTTTGAGTTTTTAAAAAGAAATGTTAAGGACTGTCAATAAAATTAAATTGTACAGAAATAGTATGGTAATCGATACAAGTGCGCGAAGTAGGTGAATACGTGTATCGTATTCTATTTTATTTGACTCCGTGAGAGAAATTTTTCGTGCACTCATGTCAGTGCGCGAAGTGCAGAGCGCAAATGGGTTACTTCGCGAACTAAAAATAGTGCGCGAAATACAATTTTGCACACTGTTTTTAGTGCGTGAATTGGTCTATTTACACACTGTACGCGAAAAATTTATCTCTCGGAGTATAAGAAAATAGTGTACACTCTAAAGGCTCCGCAGGTGGAAATAACTTCAATGTACCGAATTTCACCTCAAACGAGTGAAAATTGAGTCACCTTCTCAAAGTAAAATTTGACTTCAATTTCCACCTGAGTGAAGCGGAATTCATCACTAGTTTAAGGTGAAAATGTTCACAAAAATGCAGCTAGGTTGGAGCCACTATGACATGAATACATACCCAGAGGAAAGCTTGTAGGAAAGCGGCTGTATTTATAACATTAATATACATATATTAGCAGTTAAGAGATCAATTATAGAGAGTGTAAAATTTTAACATTAATACTTTATTTCTGTGAAAATTTGACCAGTCGCATAACTTCAAATAAAGATTTGAGGTTAGCCGTTAAATAAAAAAACTCGCATCTTCATGATAATACATATTGTAGTCCTAATCCAATGCAAATCCACATTATTCCTTATATATGTATATATATGTATATTACTTGAATTACCGTTGTTTGGTTCAATTTCGAACATTGAAGTCACTCCTTTACTTACTTATGCTCTGATCTTGGAAGAAATCTACCGAGCAAACGAAAATACGTTAAAAAGAATTCAAAATTTCAATTCTTTTAATTCGGTTTCTTGACCACCTAAGAGTATTGAAATGTATTGAAAAGAATTCCAAATATGAATTTATTTGTATTCTTTCTATTCTTCAAATGAAACGTGGAATACATTAAAATATTTACAAAAGAATTCAGAATTTCGATTTAAACATGTACATTCAATTCATGTCATATTTACAGACTCAATCTTACCTGCAAATTTAATTTTAATCAAAGGATTATAATGTAGAATCAACTGAATAGCATCTTATTGTTAGTATTTTATTTATTTTTACATTGTATAATTACAATCATTGCACAATAATTATATATTAATTCCAAAAAAGCATACATGAAATATTTGGACTTAGTTTCAGTTAAAACGAAGTTCTTCAACTGTTTCTTCTCGCAATTGTGCATGACCTCAACAGCAACGACGCCATTTGATGAATCAATTAGCATTGCATTGATTTCGGACAATCCTAAGCATGCAATCTCTTTTGCGATGTAGTCCTTGATTTTATCATACCCTTCAACTTTCACGATTGATAACTTCAGCGTTTCATGTAGATATTTAGCGTTCTATACAGATGTAATCTACTCAATTCTATACGTGACATTGGCGTAGATAGAGCTTGTACATCACGGTTCGCATTTAATATGATAACTGCTAAATTGTCTGTATTCTTTGTTTTTAATTCGCTGTAATTCAATAGTACTTAAAACGGCAGAGAATTGGATTGATTTTGAATACTTTACATTTTAATACTTAGCAAAGAATTGGGATAAATCGAGACATAATTGCATTCATTAAGAGAAATTAAAATAGAAAGCATCCAATTCTTTAAAATAAATTGAAAGAAATTGAGAATAAAAAAGAATTGCAGAAAGTCAAGAAACTCAATTCAGAATCTTATTTTGAAATGAACATTTTTTCAATTTGCTGGGTATAACAAAGTTTACAATTGAAACAATAAAAACGCATTGATAATATATGTGAAGGATTTTAAACTCTCGTAATGAAATATGAACAGTCTGCCTTATGAAAGCAATATTGTAAGTAACTCTTCTTAATAAATCTACTCAACGTCAGTTCTATTTGTCTCAATTTATTAAACATTTATGAATAAACGCCAATTGTAGATTTGTTCAAATTTGTTACATTGAGTATTATTACATCAAGGCTCTTTATTTGTAATCAATTTCATTTTGATTCGTTTGTACGTTATCAAGGTTACTTTAATACATTTATTAGACGTATAGATCTGGGTACTGACTGCACTTTATTTCTTTTATAAATATAATGTAGCTCCCTAACTCGTTTCACTCGTACGCAAATCACATACTTCGTGCTTTTATATCGCAATGAACTATTTCGTGATACGACTACAAAATTCCGTCGATACTCGGATTTTCTTCACCAAACCTATGATTACTTTCGGTCCATACAATCAACTATTACAACCTCATGATGAAAATACTATTACAGGCTATTTCTAAAATTTATATACAGCCATAATATTCTAACTTTACAAGATTCTTCTCCTCCGTATATCAACAAATTTATTTTATCTTCATATCAGCAAATAATTACATAAAATGAGAGATTTTCCCATTCGGTGAAAAAATGTGATCTTTCTTGGCAACACAAGATAATTCAGTCCATAAATTTTGTAGAAAGAAAAATTGAAATTTGTCCTCCCTTCTAAAGGAGATCTTTATTCTTATACTATTCCTGCACCCCATACATTTCTCAATTCCAAACGACTGAGCGGCATCAACTAAAATAAATGCGCGGAAAAACATCCCTCTCGAATCGAAGCCGGGAAAACCCCCGTGTTTGCAAGACTGTCACGGGAGGCGCTGCATACCCAGTATCGTCCCGGGCGCAGGGGGCATCGCGCATAAGACTCACGAGAGGGACGCAGCGGGGGTGGTTCTTTCTCGCAAGTCCGTAGTGGGGATTTGCGGGGTTGGTGGGAAAATGTCGATGCGCCGCCGGTGGCCGGTTTCGGGGGTTGAATCGCGCCGTGGGGGCGATGAGCGCACTTCTCTTCGCCCTGAGACTTACCTGCTGCAGCTGCTGGCTTATTTGCCTCATCGTGGTCCTGGTTCGTCCGATACGTGTCCTGGCAAACCAACAAAGCGAATCGTCTACTCCGAACATCCTGCCGACTCCGCTTGGAGATGCCGAGTCCTCATCGTCCCTCGCGAACGTCGACCTCGACGTCTACGACGATGAGGAGGATATCGAAGAGGATCTGCTCGAGATCAACGTCACAGCAGGTACATCCAGTTTGTTATTCTAGTGATCTACCAAGTGCAATTTCGGAATAACCGACGAAAATGAAGTTCGCGTATGAATTCGAAAAGTTACACAACCGCGACAGTGTAATATGAAAAACGTCTAGTGCAGTTACAACTTGACCGCGCGTAGTGAGAGCGTGAGCGGCTTCCTTCCTCGTTAATCTGTGAATTTGCATTTCACAAGGGTCATTCGGTGCTGTATTCAACAATAATACTCTAAAACAATAATAAAGGTAACAGCGGAAATTGAGATATTAACTAACTTGACAGTGAGTGACATCAACTTGTTTTGTAAACATGGGATGAATTGATCGATTTTCACATTATGCGCCTTAAGAAGACCAGGTCTCGTTGCACATTAAAGAATGCATCTAACGTAAATTAAATGTAGTTCAATTTAACATTTTTTTTTTATCATTTTCATTTATTGACGAAGCCAACATAAAAATGCCACCCCATGTAATAAAAACAAACTCTTATCTTTCTTTTCTTTAATGAATGACATGAGAAACGTTGAGAGACGTACGGTAGGTGACGAATGGCTGAGGGGAATGTTTAGACAATTGTTCGCGGAGTCTTTGCGCTTGTCTATTTTTAGCCATTGGCGTTTGTTTATCCCAGATAGGTGGGAGATTAACCGGACGGTTTCTGTCTGGTAAAGGATGAATCGATAAAAGTTCTATAGCCACTTCGGGGATTCACCACTAGAGAAAATACCGAAGAGATCATAGGCTCGTTCACGACGTGGAGAGGTGAGAAGTTTTCTTGGAGAGTTCCTGAAAAATGCAGGTGGTTTTCGGCCTCTTGATGTTTAATCAATTCGAGAACACGCCGCTCCTCGTGGTTCTAATTTACTGCGTCTGGCGATTTTATCGATTCATTCTGCTGCATTATTATCGCGACGGTGAATGCGCCTAATTACGGCCACTTTTTCGTACGTCTGGCACGCAAAGTGGAATAAATAGCAGTTACCCCCTCGTTTTATCGTGACGAAACGACGAGAAATTGCAAAAACGTTGGGTATTTTTCATCGAATTCCCGGCAAAAGAAACGGAACGGCGATATTAATTAATTAGTCATAAAAAATGGAATATTCAGCAATTACAACGTTGACAAGTTTTTTTTTCGTTTTTAAAAGTAAGATTATTAAAAATAACATAGTTTATTTTTTTGTAAGATGTAGACAAATCCTCGAGACTTAACCATTCTAAGACTGGATAGTCGGATACTTATCCCATAAAATATTTGTTACAACAACGTGATCAATTGCTAGTAAATATGTTTAACAAAAACACCCTCATTTTCCGTAAAGCAGCTTACAATTTTTCAGGCTTCTGATAGTGCGACAGTTTTATTTCGCTTGCCATCTCTGTAACTTTTTTAAGGAATTCAATAATGATTTTAAATTTATTTCCAAGCTTCAAATTTATTTCAATATTATCCAATTAATGAGACTATTCAATAATGGCGTGTGCATATAAATAAGAAATTGCACACATGTCCCAAATAATTGAGACAAAGCGTCGCGGTCCATCAGGAAACATTTTCAATGATAAATTCAGAAGCGCCCCTCAATTTAAGATGTGCTCTTTGAACCCGGCATACTATTATCAATTTCAAAAGTTTTGTTAGGTATATTAGCTATGGCTATTTACAACTCAAATATGTAAACAACTTCTTTCATGGAAATATCCATATTCAAAGTCTTAAACCACGATATTAATTTTGAAGATTGAGTGTTGTAATTTTTTTTTATAATTTTGTTACATAAGTTACGAATTTGTGTTATTAAAGAAAACAGATTTTGTTCTAAAAAACATTTACACATAACGAAGTAAATAATAAGAACACGTAGTGCTATGATTTTCTTTTAAATCAGAAGTTACAAGTTCCAAAGTTATTTAAGTTTTTTATGGTTAAATATTATTATTTTTTTACAACATATACAGAAAAAAGTGAGTGGTACGTTAGCTTTCTTGATCTCTAAAGATATTAAAAACGAAAACAATAAGTGTGTACCAAAAATTCATTCTTATTTTTTTTCAAAATAAAACTATTTCCAAAGTTTTCCCTAATATGGTAATTCATAGAACTTGATCTGAATCAAATAAGGGAGATGAAAGCAAACGGCACATTCTGCATTTTTTTCTAAACATGTTTTTGTTAACACGTTTCTGCTCGCATTTTCTTTAACTTTTCGGTTGCGCGTTGAAGTTTATAAGCGTATTTCCATCATGTTAGTTTTAGCGTGTAATACATCAATGTCTCATGCGAAAATGTAGTCCGGTATCAGGGTAAACCCCAACATTGGTATTCTATTCGGTATATTAAAAACCCTTAACATTAGTTTACCCTGGAAGTCCATTTATTGAGAAAAGTGTAAACAAAACAAGATTAGATTAGCTAGTACTTCAGTCATCATCAGCACTCTAATGTATTATTATTTGGACGTCCAAAATTGTCGGGATGCTGTTACTCTTTGATAGTATTCTTCTTAATATCTTGGCAGAATTGTTGTCTAATAATATACGATAACACCTGATTAACCAAATTTTTATCCAGAAACAAAAGTGTACTTTTCCGATGGTTTTCGATGCGCTGAATCTAAATGCCTCCGTTGAATGGCTCTTTCATATCAGAACTTTGTGGTATTCTAACAAATTTGAAAAAAAAAAATAGTTTGACCAAGACGCACATAAATCATTGTTTTTTACCATTTTTAATGGTATGGGTGGCTGTCTTTTTTAATAAAAGAGTACACTCAGGATCTTAAAGTGTAAATCTGCCTCATACAAATGCTGATGAGTTTGCTGAAATATCTTTTTTATCACTCCGGCATGTAACTCGGTTTCTCGTCCTAGGGCAAAACCTGCGGGCATGAATAATCGCGCCATTGTAATAAAAAATATCGTGTACATCACGTGCGAAATATCGATCTGCGATGAGTGTGATTGTCACCCTCGCTTCTTTCGGGCGACAAACTTCACTCTCGTCGCAGATCGTTAATTGTCCCCTTGTTACATAATATACTATTTCATTCTCTGCGGTTGTGCGATTTAAATTGTTAAAATCTCCAATTTCAATATACTTGGAAAATCATGCACATAGCGAATTTGATATAATACATTTTATATCATTATAGCTGACGAAAAGTATTTACTTTTAATTTGTTTTGAAAAATTGTTTACAACTGATCCTCAATTATTACGGAATATACTCTGCTAAAATGAATTAAGAAAATTGTACTAATTATTAATCAACTTCTTCTAATTGAATTGGAAAACCATTAATCGAAAGAGTAGTTTTTAGTGACTTAATGAAATTAGTGAAATTCGTGCTTAACAAGAAATATATTCTTAACGTTACCAAACTGAAGGTATCTTTAAAACGAAATCCGTATTACATAAACTTATTGACAATATTATAAATATCTACGGTACCTTTGACGATTGCAGGCTTTCAATACCGTAGATTATTACTCTGCGATTCCACTCTGAAATCGTCGATAACACACACATATGTACGCACACACACATATATGTTTACAAGACGTTTCGCATGGTGCCCGCGACGATATGTAGGTTAGGTTCGACGCTTAATTACAGATATCACATTTATATTAATGTAGGAAATTCGAGAGACTACGCCGCGACTTCACCATCCAAAAGGGCATTTAACTTCCGGTTTAAAATGTAAAATACCTTAATGATATCGAGGCATAATCCAACAATTTTATCACACCTTTTTTCTCAACACCATTCTTCAAAAAATTTTATAATTTTAAACTAATTCAAAATTTGATATTACAGCAGAATTACTATTTAAATAGTAGAACGGTTCTACTAATTGCATTTAGTAATACATCAGCTAAACATTTTACTAATTGACATTGTAAAATACCATTAAATAATAAATTCATTAGCTTAAAGTTGTCCTTCTAAGTGAGTTAGTAAAAATTTGACGAATTTCAATTAAGATAGTACTGTTTTACACATGAAACATGCAGAGTTTAAAAAATATCACATATTTTTTGTTTATTTATCATAAATCGTGATAGAGAAACATTCTATTTGTGAACATAAAATAACATAACCCTAGCGAAAAGAATAATATTTAAGTAATTTGACGAAAAATAACACTTATGCTTTAACCCTTTAAGGACCAAATGTACAGAAATTTGACACGAAGTTTGTCAGTATTTTTTAGTATTTAAATTCAATAAAAAAAATGGTGGTATATACGTTTCCAATTGCTCGAACCCCGCTCTTTCGAATGGTGGATGGTAAAATACTGCCAATTTTAAAATGAACGAATTACAGACCATTTTTTAACAAAAATCATGAGATTTTAAAAGTTTTTTTTCATTTATCGTTTTTTTTTTATCACTTATAGCATTACTATGCCTCAGTTCGGTATAAATAACGTGACAAAAATGTCTAAGCTTCAAAACGGTGATATATGTTTTTATAAAATTCGAAATGGCGGTCCCGAAAATGGCGTCCTAAATGAAATTTTCTTGAAAAATTTGAGAACGCTCTGACACATATTTTTTGTTTATTTATCATAAATCGTGATAGAGAAACATTCTATTTGTGAACATAAAATAACATAACCCTAGCGAAAAGAATAATATTTAAGTAATTTGACGAAAAATAACACTTATGCTTTAACCCTTTAAGGACCAAATGTACAGAAATTTGACACGAAGTTTGTCAGTATTTTTTAGTATTTAAATTCAATAAAAAAAATGGTGGTATATACGTTTCCAATTGCTCGAACCCCGCTCTTTCGAATGGTGGATGGTAAAATACTGTCAATTTTAAAATGAACGAATTACAGACCATTTTTTAACAAAAATCATGAAATTTTAAAAGTTTTTTTTCATTTATCGTTTTTTTTTATCACTTATAGCATTACTATGTCTCAGTTCGGTATAAATAACGTGACAAAAATGTCTAAGCTTCAAAATGGTGATATATGTTTTTATAAAATTCGAAATGGCGGTCCCGAAAATGGCGTCCTAAATGAAATTTTCTTGAAAAATTTGAGAACGCTCTGACACAAAAATTATGAGCTTTCTAAAAAAAATGATAAGAGTAAAAAGTTGTTAGAATTCATCGACGAATACACTGGAATTTTGTCAGATTTTTTTTATGATGTTTTGAAAAAATTTTTAATTGTTTTTTTCCAAAAATTCTGAAAAAATTTGAGTACATTTTTTGATGAATTCTAAGCATTTTTGTCCTAAAGTCGATAGTTTTCGAAGAAATAAATCTCGAATGTTGCGAATTTATATATATTTTATATTTTTTCCATCGGAAATTATCAACTTTTAGAAAAAATTGCAAAGAACAAAAAATGCTTAGAATTCATCAAGGAGTATACTAGAATTTTTTCAGAGTTTTTGGTAAACTTTTAAAAATTTTCAAAAAAAAAAAATTAAAAATTATTTCAAAATATCATTAAAAAAATCTGACAAAATTCCAGTGTATTCGTCGATGAATTCTAACAACTTATTACTCTTATCATTTTTGTTATAAAATTCATAATTTTTGTGTCAGAGCGTTCTCAAATTTTTCAAGAAAATTTCATTTAGGACGCCATTTTCGGGACCGCCATTTCGAATTTTATAAAAACATATATCACCGTTTTGAAGCTTAGACATTTTTGTCACGTTATTTATACCGAACTGAGGCATAGTAATGCTATAAGTGATAAAAAAAAAACGATAAATGAAAAAAAACTTTTAAAATCTCATGATTTTTGTTAAAAAATGGTCTGTAATTCGTTCATTTTAAAATTGGCAGTATTTTACCATCCACCATTCGAAAGAGCGGGGTTCGAGCAATTGGAAACGTATATACCACAATTTTTTTTATTGAATTTAAATACTAAAAAATACTGACAAACTTCGTGTCAAATTTCTGTACATTTGGTCCTTAAAGGGTTAAGATCCTTAAGTGAATTTATATTTGAAAAATAAAACTGCTGTGCAAATAATTGTAAAAAAAATATAACAAACTTCATAATATTATAAAGGATTTCGCATTCTCATTTGGAAACACTGTAAGTAATAACTTACATACAATCTCGCAATATTTTGCTGTATTATCAGTATTTTGATAGATTTTCACAATATTTAGATATTTTTACGAGATTTCATTGTCACTTTACAGTATTATTAATTGTATAACTATTACTGACAGATTTCTATAGAAGTTTATTACTGTACACAGCGCATTGCAAAACTTTGAAAAAGCAAAGTCAGATTTCTGGGTAATGAGATCAATCTTATTTTGTTGGTCTATGCAATTGTAATCGTAATTCTTTTTTACGAACTTTGTATCTCGCAATCTCCAGGTTGTGAAATTTGTAATGAAATACTGTAAATTTTCATTATTTGTTTTGCAAAAAATCCGAAGAAGATTAAAAAAAAATGTGTAACAATCTAAAGAATAAATAAACTTTACTTGTAGGCATTTCTAATTGTTATAAACTCAAGAAATCCAGAATTAAAAAATTTTACTGTACTACATCACAGAACGGTTTTTAATGACCACAACAAACGTATGTCAAACTTTGATTTAGAAAGCCACTACCACCACCCTGTAATGCATTTATCGCAGAGTTTATTTATGCGTGTGTTTGGATGGAAGATACTTCATTTTTGTAAGCTGCTAAAAATTTCCAAGAGATAATCTTCAAAATTCATTGTTAATGTCATTAACTAACACCTTTTAAAAGAAAAGTGAAGTACAAATTGACAGATATACTTGACAAAATGAACACTTTAACGATACTTTTGAAATAGATAATTTATGAATATAAAATTGATAAAAGGGGTTTCTAAAATAAATGTAGATATCATTTTAGTAATAAGAATTCTCCATAGGAGTCCCTAGCAATAATTTGCCTTTAATCAGTAATTTCAATTTAATCAGTAGTAAACTGAAAAGCTAAAAATTAGAGCCTTTATTTAAAGGCGTGCGTTGATCACAAAAAACCTAGCAGCATTTATAATATTAATTCTCAAACGCGTAAATCAATTTCGAAAAAAAAACTTCTTAATTTTGGATAACTACTTATCCGGTGAGACAGACATGTTGCGGGATAATGTATTAGACAGCAAAGCATAAATAATATAGTCATTGCAATCGTTGTGATTTATTTCCTTGAATAAAAACATAATTTATATAAATTGTTTATATTTAACAATTATAATCATACATACATATTAGTAATGTACTGCCGAGTCGAGTGAACTTCAACGTTTCGTGTATACATGGATGTTGTTGATTATATATAATCAACAACCTTGAAAACTTCCCAACTCACTTAAAATCTTATATTATTACTTTATATATAAATTACGCAAATATTAACATTTTCATCGGATGTATCAGATCTGCTATTTAAAAATGTTCGAAACTGATATGAAATTGGTAAAAAACGACCTCGAAACTCCTCAATAATGAGGTTCAAGCAAACTCAATGAAAAGAAAACTGAGTAACTAAAAGGGCTATAAAAACACAATATTTGGAGAGAAGTTCGTATATTAATTATTAATTTCGCTTAAGGTGATATCCTCTCTGGCCAAGAATACAAATGCATGATTTTGTTCACTGATTCTAATAATTATATGTAATCTACAGTGCGCCAGAACTAGTTTGCGAATATATATTAGTAATATTCTATAATGATCTAAAGTAAAGAAATACATATTATAAGGTTGCAGGTTACGACTGTAAAAAGAGATTTACTCGCTGCGCCAATTTCCAAAAGGTGCGCTAGTCTTTTAAATATTTCTAAGTTTAGACTCTCCTTAAGAAGTAGTGGTAAAGCATTCCACAATCTAGTTGACGTAATGAGAAAGGAGTTGGCAAGTGCATTTGATCTATGCGCTGGAATTCTCAAATCCTGTAATCGCGATCGCGGTAGTTAAGGGGGAGTTTCAGTGACAAAGACGTTAAACGTGAGTATTCCAATAAAGTAGAGTCTTCGTGAGGGCGCTGTGAGCAAACCGAGTTTCATCCTTTATGGTAAAAATGGACATTTTCCTTGAGTGAAAAAATGAAACGACTACTGAAATTAAGCAGACACTCCACCTTCAGCTTCTTAGTAGCTTTAAGTTCGTTATGTCGTTGTAAACAGCATTGGAATAATCAAAGTGTAGTGTAACAAGAGTAGCGATGAGCTGCTTTGGCAAATCAGACAGCAGGGAATCCCGATTTGCTCGCAAATGACTCATGGTAGAATAAATCTTTCTTGAAAAATTAACTTTATGCTGATTCTAAGATAAAATCGAGTCAATTATAATGCCCAGATTTTTCGTTGACCATACCCATGGAATGGGACAATCGTTAATTTATTGACGATGGCAAAGTAGAAATACCAATTATGTTTATGTAGTATGAGCGTCCAACTAGCATGTCGTTTATCTTTTCCAAATCGATTCTAAGCTTTTCCTCTGACGCCCACTTAAAAAATCGTTCAGCATCGCTGCTAATACTATAAATGGCGGTATTAATATTAAACGGATGGCGCTTAAAAAATATTTCAGTATAACCAGCATAAATCATATGACGGGAGTGCTGAAACACACTTGGAAGGTCAGTAATAAACAATGAAAATAAAAGTGTGCCGATGGTACCTTCAGGTGCTCCAGTATTCGTGTGCAACCAAAGGGATAGCAAACCATCACTACCCAAACCCGCCTACGAGCGAAAATACGAATAGGACATGAACCCAGCCAGAATAACAATATTACACTAATATTAAAGGTAGTTGTCAGCGGGGGAATCGTTTCTTAAAGAGTACGATTCAAAGAGCAAAATGGCCTTAACAAATATTGGATACTAAATTTCCTTAAACGGTTTCGATAGTGTTTCTTGGAGATTAGGAACAACTGTACGGTGGAGCCCCGAAAATGCATACAACCCCTTGGTTCATATATTTTCAAATTGAGGGGAAATTACAATCATAAATTCCAAAGTGAATGCGTGCTTCTAACACGTGTATTCTGTCACAGTCTGATCTGAGCTCGCAATGCCGATGATTAGCTTCATACTTCTTTCACAGGCTTACTGTTTTTTAGGTGAAGATACTGTAAACCATTTTTTTAGAAAATTTCATACTGTACATTTTTTGCTTGAAACATTTTGTTCGGGGCTAAACTGATCCGCCAAATCCTTCTCTGTTTCTTCCCAGCGGTGCACATTCGACAACGATATTCAAAGACGAAGGTCTGCTTCATCCCTCACGTTATCTTGTTACAGGATGAAACGACATATCCAAACCGATTATACTCTTATTCCTCTTCTTCTTTAAAGTAAAGTTGCTTTATGTAATTCGGCAATAACACCAGTAATTAGAATTGATGTTTTCCTTTTAATAAAGAAATACATAAACCTAGGGGTTTCCTTTGTCGTGGGGGGAGGAGGGGGGGCTCTGTCCGTTAGCCCTTCTTTTTCATACTACCCTGGCCTCTAACCAATAAATGTGACCGATATTTGAACCCACCTGGAGTTTGAGTAGTAATTGTTGGAATTAACTAAACTAAACTAAAAAATTACGTTTTTTAGGTATGTTTTCGTGACGGCGGTCAAAATATGTCGCCAATTTTTATCCTATCATTTTCGGAAGCCCCAAAATATGGAAAAAAATATGTACAAATCGTTTTTGTATGCTTTTAGTAATGATTGTTGTGCTTCTAAAATAAATGAATTCCATCTTATTGTTATAACTTTTGTGACGTTCATTAAAAACTGAACTTAATTTCTGATTGCTTTAAGTTTATGTGTAGTTTATTTTGCAAAAACCATGATGCAATGTTAACACTAAGATCGATTTTTCGATACAACTACATCAGTTAGTATAAAAGATTAACCCTCCTGTGCTCCATGACGAATAAATTAGTCCAAACTACATTATTTCCATATCAAAAATAAAAAACTGAACCTCAGGTGGGGTTCCTCTCAAAATTACACAAATCAGACCTGATAACCTGTAATAGTATTTTTCGATACTAGTGCGTAAAATCGAATTCTTACGCACGCGTGCCGAACGATATTTTTCGATATACTATGCGTAAAATTTGTGCGCTGTTTTTTGTGGGTCAAATATGATGTTACGCACGTGTGATGAGCGCGGCGCACGAGAGAGCCCCGGTCAGCAGTAGTGCGTAAAATCGTATTTTACGCACTAAAAACGGTGCGTAACATCAAATTTTACGCATAGTATATCGAAATGGTAGTTTTCGATACAAGGGCGTATGCGTAAAGAACTTTACACACACACACACACGTGTGCCGAAATATTTTTTACGTACGGCTTTTTCGTGCGTAAAGTATAATCGAGTGCGTAAAGTTTACTTTACGCACCGAAAAGACGTACATAAAACATATTTTAGTCATATTATGTACTACTTCTTTTTTAAACCGTATGTTCGTTTTTGTTTAATATTTCATATCATTTTAGGAATATTATTTATTTTATTTATTGACATGCAAAATTCCACTCATACATAATAAGTATACAATTAGAAACAGCTGATATTTAATTGTTTCTATTTGTTTTGTTTTCGTACTTTCATGATCAATATTTATGTGCACATTTTAATAGGATTTGTCTATTTTTTATATCTAGATTTGGAAAACAGATAAAGAGGTTGGGAGAGAACTGTTTGACACCAGAGTATCAAGTTTAAATTCTTCGATTATTTTGTGTACAAATATTCAAAAGTTTTATTTAGAAACATTCTACTAATATCTTCCGTCTAGTTACATACCCATTGAAATTATAATAATGAAAAACTTGTTTTCAACTCATTAAATACAATTAAAATGTTCATTATAGAAATTAATCATTTGAAATTGGCTACTAATTACGAACTTTTCATTAGGGTACCTAGTCATCAATACATTCCATACTAATTAACGAATGAAGGATAAGGATACAATTGCATTGAAAATATAATTGCATAAAAAATTATTTAGTATTAAAACACATGTAATTTATAAAATTAAGAGAAAAGCTAAATAAATAGGATTTATTATATTTTATCAGTACACGCATATAAAATTTCGTAATTGAATAACTGAAGCATTCCCTAATTAACAGTCTCGTAATAAATTAATCTTTTTAAGCAGACATGAATAAAATCTTATTAGATCAAATTTGATATTGACATATTTTTACGAATAATTTAAAAACATTCAAAAATAATGTATAAATTAAGATAAAGTTCATACACAATAAGAAAAATAATGTGAATATTAAATGAAGATGATCATCACAGTTAAACAATGAAACGTTTGTACAATATTTTTGTAATTCACGTTGACATCATAAAACCTAATAAATTGCAACAAATGTTAAAAATTGAGTGACACATTATTGATATGAAATATTTCGAATATCGAATTACATTAATGGAAATATATATAATTTCATAACATTAGTGGACATGATGAAGTTCCACGAGCATGTAAAAATATATCTAACAATAATTCGAGAATAAAAGAATCTTTTTTTCTGACATTACATTATGGAAATTTATCCGTATTTTAAATGTTTTAATTTTCCTTTTTTCTATATATAGTCTGTAGCATAATCATTGTAGTTTATAACTTTCCAAAACATCTATTTAAGGCTTATAGTGAATTTCACGTTTATATCTAAAACAATTTAACTGAACGTCAGATGTCTATTTACTGAGGTACGTTAATATTTAGCATTGAGAACGTTTCTAAATTTATATTTCATCTTTGATTGTGGTACGTGCTGCCATTTAGGGTTCGCTAACTATTTGATTTATAATTTAGCATGAATTAAGTGCACTTCTGATGTTTATTTATTAATGTATTTGCTTATTTCGCTTGGTAAAATTGTTCGCTGTGTAACTTTTCTTAAGGTATCCCTTATCAAACGCATTCATAATTAATCAACATTCTTTATTAAACATTAAATAGCATATAATACACATGTACTACATAATAATATAAAACATTATTCGACACCAGGGTCGAACATTTCCGTTGTATAAAATAGTCATTTCGAAGTGTACCAGTTTTATAAATTAATTTTCTCCATGCACTAGCTATAATTATAGTATAATATACTGCATAAATTGTATTTAGATCATTATTGTACATACGCCGTGTATGCAGAATTGCAAATAACAATCAAATTAATGCTATACATGCTTTATGTTTTACTTTAAATAATCGAAAAGCTGCACCTGTGCAGAGTAACAAAAATGTAAATTTTATTCTGACGAAATTCGATGCTTAGCAAAGTCAGAATTGTTTTAGCATTTTTGTAACTATGTTTAATTGGTATTCTTCTAAAATTCTGGTTGATATGCTATTTTATTTCTTGATAAATTATAAAAATTATAAATTAGTTTCATTGAAATAAAATTGATTGAAATCTTCCCCGGTGGATTATCTCATTAGCATCAATAGCAATGAACCCTTCGAATATATAAAAGTTATTTAAACGGAACTTCTAACCACGCAACTAATTAGTTGTCTTAAAATAATCCTATAAATTTACTAACAATATTGTGTACAGAAACTCTATTAGTCTTCTGAACAGTTTAAGTAGAGTAAATGAAAGCTGTGGGGAAATTTTAATAAATACGCAGATTTATCAATTTCAAAAGGTTTATGTATTGTAGAATCGAAGCCTTGTTATGAGAACGAACAGGTGTCGAGAGGAATCTAAATTCACGCAATCCTGAGTACAATAATTGTTCTTCTTCTTCGTATAAAATTGGCGTAATAATCTACACGAAATGTGACTGGGGTTCCGATTCTTCAGGCATTGAGGGTCTTCTGGGACAGTTCCCATCATTTGCCAAGGGTAGAATATCGTTCCAAAAGAAGTTAAAAGTAAGAATTCACCAATTCATAATATCATAATACTGAACCAATAAAAAACAAAATCAAATTCTAAGTGTAATGTCTTGTTGTTAATTTTACTTTAAGGAGAATAAACTCCACGGAAAGTTATTTTGTTAAATATTTTCAACGATAGTAAATTTTTTACAGATTTTTATTACGTAAAAAAATCCTGTATTTCTATTAAAAATTATTGTCAGTTTATACATTTTTAAGACATTATCGTTTTCAAACTTCAATAATTTGCAACACTGTTGTCTGAAGTAAACGTCAGTCAATAAAAGAGTTTTCAGTACACGCGACCTCGTAAATTACCTCACTTCCTGTTAACGTGTTAACAAATATGAAAGTTTAGGTATTTTATCTTCAAATTATTTAAGTATAAAAATCTTATCTGAGGTACAAATAAAATTTGCGGAGTTTCTTATTTCTAGCAATACGTAAAGTACCTCAAATACAACGCAGTTATCATGTATGAAATACATACACCTATAAGATTAACTTTTGAATTATCTATATATTAAAAATTGTTCCTCGTCTGCATTTAAGAATTTTAGAGTACATAGAGCAGGGTAAATTAATTATTCAGAGTCATGCATCTTTCTGGGAATTATTACGTTAAGTCAAATAACATTTTGCAGCTGGTCGAACTCAGGGTTTTATGAAAGTCGCAAAACATTGCTAAATATTTTTTATTAATGTATTTTTTAAATTCCATTATTAATTGAATGCATTTATAACGTCTAGAACAAAGTACTACAATTTTTTTGGTGACAAAATATTCGGTTAGAATGTCAATCTCTACAACAAGCATAACTGTTAATCAAAATTAAATTCTACATTCATTTTCACTAATAAACGAAGTTGAATATGAGGCATTCTACGTGAAATGTCTTAATCCAAAAAATCCATATCGAAGTAAAACTGAATTTACTAAACTAGTGCATGATATGAAAAATAATGTCGATCTAGGCGATTCTTATAGATTTTTGTATACTCTTTCGGTTGGTGAATTCTATTTTTCAAAATTCAAAATATTTGACCCTGAGTTAACAAAATAAAATTCTTAAAAAACGTATATTTCTTCTAATGAACAATTCCAAATGAAAGCTCAGGTTAACTCCTATACGTATAAATGTAAGAAAATTTAGAATAATTTTACTTTAAACTCTCTTGACCAGCAATTTTGTAAATTTTACTTTGAACTAATCGGACTTCACAATCTTGGCTAACAGCATAAGGCATTTCGCAAAAAAATCCAATCGAATTTGTAAAAACAGTCCCCCTTTTTAAATAACGTTCTTTTACTTTCAATATTAACCGAATAAGTTTACAATATTACAGATGCGATAGCTTTATTCATAATGTGAAATGTGCATGCAGGTATTTATGCATATTTAGTGCAATTGCACCATCAAATGCATAGCACGATGATATTACTCGTAGGAAAGAGAGAATAATGCAAAGAAACACGTCACGACCATAACCTAAAATGTATGCGCTCTTATGGCTATCACAACAATGTTGTGTTCGTAATTAATATTGTTATCGAATTCTTGTTAGTGCCATGTAAAGGTACATTTTCCACCGAGACTCCGTGTCCATTTTTTGCTTCTGAATCGTTGGTATTTTAAGTGCATGTGTACAAATTTTTTCGATTGTCGAATAATACATTTTTAATAAGTAGAAGGGGCCCATTAGTTTATGTATTTTTTGCTTCTGACTGAAATATTTACGAACATTATGGTTACATTTCTTCGAGATTTTTATTTTCACTTCATATCTTGTTATTCGCTAATGAACATTGAAAATTAATTAGTAGGTGGAGCTACTAGTTCAATAGTAAAATACGAACTTAACAATGCCTGTAGTTACACAGTGTAGTTAACAACCTTACCATTTTAATGGTAAAACTAACTATTTAAGTAGTAATGTCGCTGATAAAAGATGTTTGGTTTGCATTTCACTACGCAAGTTGCCACAACCATTTTTCCCGTGAAATATCGCTGGTGAAAAACGACAGCATCTTCTTCTTAGTTCATAACCATCTTAACTGGTTTGTGTCCAGCTTTCGTCTAAGATTTCAGACAGTTTTTCTAAAGTAATATAACTTGAATTTATCCGTAAAATGGCCACTTTTAATGGCCAATAACTTGTAAGATTATAGGCGTAAGACGGCATTTCTTAGACGTCATAAATAATGTTATCCCAACGTTTTATCGGCTTTAAAATTTTGTTTTTCCTTTTAATGGTAAATATTAAAAGTATTATGAAACATAATATCTATTAATAAAAGTGGAGTTTGTAATGTTTGTTTTGTTAAATAGTCTGTAAGATTTTTGGTCATCCAATCAAATCGAAAATTTTGCTCACTAATACCCGTGACTCAAATATTGAAAAATTAAAGGATTGCAATATAAACGTTTTGCTAATTAAATTGTATTGTCATAGATTGGTATTTCTTGAACATTTTACCATAACAGTCGAACTGACTATTAAATTGAGTAAATTATGCTATTTTAAGGAAAAATTTCAGGAGTTCTTTTAGTAATACGACAAGAGCCCCAAGTCTGCGTTCAATCGTATACTACACAATTAACATTTCTGGTTTTTCTTTTATAATGACATTTAGATATCGATTTATTTTGACCCTTTATTCTCAATAGCTTTAATTTGTTCGGATTTGTTAATTACGCGATTTTGATTCCCGGTTTGAACAATGGTTCAAAACATAATCGAAAAAATCGATTGAAGGTCAAAACCTATTCATGTAAAATTCTTATATATTACGATGACGTCTAACTGTCAGTTTTCATTCATTTACTCCCCAATTTATGGTCTGAGTTTTAAAAACAATTATTGAGCATGAAATCATTTTTTAAATTCTGATAAATTAAAATAATAGTAGTAGTTTTTTTGTCACGCATATTCGGGCATAGAAGTGTTCAATTTAATTATTTGCAACAAATATTAATTACAAGGCAATATTAAACTTTTATTAGTCAGTCGCTATTTCCCGCACCCTTACGTAAAACCAATTTATTATATTATGAACGGAATATTATTATTTATGCAATATCCCTACAATTTCATATGTATTTTTATAAATATAACAATTCTTTATTAATAAATAGTATAAAAATATTTAAATTAAAATATATTTTGTATATTTTTTTCCGAACTTATATTATATTATATCTAGTTGATTATTGTTCGTGTGTCATTTTTAGAATCAATAATTGGAAATACTAATTATTAAAAGCTCTGAATATGTGTAAAAGTTCTATCAAAGTCCGAAGATGAGGTTGGCTCATGTACAAAAGTGACTGGTGACGGCAACTACCGAAAGTAATTCAAAATATATATATATATATATATCAAGAACAAATAAAAAACAACAAAATAATTCGTACTACTTTTTTTCCTTGGAGCTACTATTTTCCAATTTGTGTGGATCAAAATGCTGACATTGCAGACACAAACTACTGATGACAAATGACACATGGCCGTGCGTTATGTTTACTTAACACTCGTCGTTTTTAACTGTAGTATATATAAAAAAAAGACGAAAAATATTAAACAGTGATTAAAAAACATTAAATAATGACAAATTATGAAATAAAATGCGTACTAAATTTGTGTGTACGTAATATTTTTTGTATTTTGACAGTTTAACCGAAATTCATATTTTCAATTTAATTCATATTCAGACTTTAATCTATTAAACAGAAAACCTGCATATCTAGTGCAAATAATATACAATAACATATTGCATTTAACTGTTATTAAAGCTGCTCAAACCCATTAAAGCTAACAAACGTAGTAACGCTGGATTTATAATATATAAAGGATTTAGATTGAATCATTAGGATATGACTAAAGGTCAAAGTAACACGTGCATAAAAATTTAATGAATGACATTTCTATTTTTCTCAGTTAATTTTTACACACCACATGTGCATCCTATCTTTTTTTTTGTTTTCAGTTTTTACTAACTTACTGCGTATATTGAGCAAATTTAGAATGAAAGAATAAAACTTTTCTGGTAAAAGGCACCTTCCAAAAAGTTCAACCGATACAAATGCAAATTTCGTTGACTAAATTTATCTGCACATGTTAGTTTAATTATTATTTTATTCCGTCTCATTACAGAAAAATGGATCCTGACGAGCTATTTCATTAAAATTATATTAAGGTTGCAAAAATCATTGATCCCGCAACTTTTTACACACATGTTTAAAATATAAATTGTATAAAGGTTTACTTCTTATACATTTTATAGAAAACAATATATTACTGTCGAAACGTAGAAAATGAAAAAAGAAAAAATAATATTGCATTGGAAGTCTTGTATAAGTTTCTTAAAGGTGCCAATAACTGTGGTTCTTGCTTTGGCGCAAATGTTTCTGACATTGTCGAGTAGCGAAACTCCAAGTATCGACATATGACAAAAAATAATTGATCATCTTGTCAACATTAATTTTTTATTAATTTCCTAAACACACTTCAGATCTTCCAAGTGCTACGGGTCGAGCTTTTAAGACAAGTAGTTGTAATCAATACTGAAACTCTATCGTCTGGTTGATATCCACATAGAAAACTACTAAGTTCAATCAATTGAAAATCGAACAAATGAAAAATGAGTTGTATTACAATTATCATCAATTAACTTTCTTTTAAAAAAGGAAGGAGAACTTTCATGCAAGATCTCCGGACCCGCATACCTTCAATTTACGTCGCAGGAGTAAATAATGCTGTCTAGTCTAAAACAAATCTTTTAATATTTAACCAAAAGAAATTCATATTTTAAACGATGGTACATATTCTGCGAAATATCCTCATTACCTGGCGTATCGCGGCTTAGAAAAATGTTATTGAACGAGAAAAATAATTACCTTAGTGATCTGTACCTTATAACACATTGAGAATATTTATCTTGTGCGACAAAAATTCTATATACTATCTTGTATGAGCGGGAAATATTCTTCAAATGACAAAATTATGCACATTTTAATAAATAATGTTGAAACTTGTAAAACATATTCTTCAACAAGAATGCAATTTCCTAAACAATAATGTATTTTTTCCAAAAAATCGATTTAATAGAAAAATAGAATTCTTTTCACAAATGATCAACATTGGCTTTAACTGTTTCTGTTACATAAATTCATACATACTGTCATGTGGATGGTTAACTATGTTTTGGTTTCGAAGAAAATAAATTCTTTGTACTGTAAATACATTTGACGATAGATATATAATCCATCAGGCACTTTAAGGTCAGACCATAACGTATTTCGCATTCCGTCTTACAAAATCAAGCTTATTCGAAATAATTTATTACAATCATAAAAAGGATTAATTTATGCAGAATATTCAGTATTCCCACTCGGTCAAATATTTATATTACGGACTTTCCTACTGGACACAGAGTAGCACAGTGGATAATATCCCAGACCCTCAAGAAACTTGTAATAAATGAATAGTAAAAGTTTTAAAAATATTTATTGACATAAATTTTGCGTTTCTCGAGTCATGTAAGCATGTTTCAATTAAAAACAAGTAAACAAAAAATAAAAATATTTTCGTCCAACGTTTCGACAATACAACAGTCATCATCAGGGACTAAAATGGCATAAGCGAATATGTTTACAATTATTCACGTTTATATACAAATCATGTTTGCTGTGTGAGTGCATTCGTAACAGGTTAATGCCCTATAGTGTCAACAAGTGCTTAACGTAAATACATAAATTAGTTTGTCTATCTATATATATTACTTCGACCCAGACCTTAGGTCTGAACGAAGTATTGAATTTGGTCACTTCGGGCATGAAAATTACCCTATAGTTTTTCATCAAATGTCGACGTTTCAGGCCCTAAGGACCCCAATTCAACAATAAAAAAATTTGTGTCCGTGATCTTGTACGTACGTACGTCCCGTTTTTTTGGCTCGCGATAACTCGCGTACGGATAAGCGTAAAGACATAAATTTCTTTTTAAATACGTGGCTCGTCATAACTTAGATCTGATTAGATTTTGGCGCAGATCCATCCGTCTATTACTAAAAAACACTAGCTCCAATTAAGTTTCTTTGTAGTTTTTTGCATTTATTTTGAAAAATACAAATTTTATTAAAATATATTTCAAACAAAAAGATAGAGCATGAAATTCTCTACAAGAAAGCTTGCATGCATTTTTTTTCCTAAAGTAAACGATGATGCCATAAAAACTGGTTTAAAATGCATTATAACGACATTATAACATTATAACATGTATGTACCAAAGAACGGCATTAATGAAATAGCTAATATATTTAATTCTTGCCACGAAAGCTTACAATTT
The DNA here is from genome assembly GCA_030407085.1 of Trichopria drosophilae. Lineage (NCBI taxonomy): Eukaryota > Metazoa > Arthropoda > Insecta > Hymenoptera > Diapriidae > Trichopria > Trichopria drosophilae. The sequence goes on from CM059583.1 coordinate 168,056,998, forward strand.
ACTATCAAGACTCAGATTGACAAAAAATAAATTTTTTAAACCTCACTTTAATTAATGATAATAACAAATTAATATTTAACTGGTGCAGAAAACCTACATTTTCAGGCAGAATTTTACACTATGTCTCGGAACACTCGAATATGCCAAAAATAGCTATGGTATATAGTATGACTGATAAAGCGATTAAATTAACTGATAAAAGATTCCACAACAAAATTATAAAAATCATCAAGAAAATCCTGATAAATAATAATTACCCCATCCAATTTATTAATAAATATATAAAATAAGAAAAGATTAAGTATATTCAATAATCTAAGTGGAAATCGAAATGAATTAAAAAAGAAGACACTTTATCTTAAAGTTCCGTATATTAAAAAAATTTTTTATTCGGTTAAGAAAAGAGTTAAAGGCAGTGAGGTACAATTAGTAGTTTACAACGTTAATAATTTTAATCAATTTATTAAAAAACATGACTAACAACTGGGAAAAAAATAATGTTGTTTATAAATTATAATGCCAACAATGCAATGTATTATACGTGGGACAAACAAAAAGAACTCTCAAAGTCAGAATTAAAGAGCATGACAGCAACCTAAAGTGGACTTCATAAACAAAAAATTGTATACCCGAACATAAACAAATTCAGGTCACAATTTTTAATGGAAAAATGCTAAGATATTAAATCAGGATAGTAACTACTTTTCGCGATTAATGTCGGAAATGTTTTCTTACAAGACAAAGGTATTAATGTACAAGAAGATACACAATTTTTGCATAATTCATACAAGAATCTACTAAGAAAAATTAAATATTTGACATAATTGATTTAAAGTATATAAATATACATACTAATTTATGTATTTACGTTAAGCCTTTATTGATACTGTATGGCATTAACCTCTCACAAACGCCCTTACACAGCAACCATTTTGCCATTTTAGTCCCTGATGATGACGGTTGTACTGTCGAAACGTAGGACGAAAATATTATTATTTTTTGTTACTTGTTTTCAATTAAAACATGCATACATGACTCGAGACGCGTAAAAAAGTCCGTACCAGGAAAACGCAGACGAATGGCCAAATACCGCACCAATATCATTAGTTATTACTGGCAGGCCTATGTAGAAACATTACTGGGTATTAGGCAGTTTCAGTACGGAACCGATATCGAAATGACACATTGACAACCGAAATATAATTCGGTATGGACATGAACGTGGCTGCGTTCATTATTGGACAATATGACCAGCCAATATCAGTTTCGCGGCCAGTCAGTAGCTAGTAAAATGCTTTAACACTTACGTGGATCTGATCGATTACGAAACTTGCTGATTAAACTTGACGTGATTCTGACATGAAATTGACTACATTTTATCTAGCCAGTAAAAACTAGTATAAATCCTACATTACGGTCAGCCATAGTTGGCCTGTCCAATGTCAATCGCGGCATTATACTGACATGAAGCTGCTCAATAAAAAATTTGAAAATGGCACGGTACTGACACGAGAGTGTATGAAATTTACATTTGGGTCGAAATTTATTCAGGACTGGCATTTGATATGAGGAGGCTAGTTCCAAACTGACATGCTTAAGTTGGGATAATATTGGCACGGTACTGAATGATAATAACTCATTATTTCGATTTTCACTATTTTCCTAAAGTAGCCCAGTGTGGGTTACTTGTACGGGCCCAGTGAGATGTTATAATTCATTACAGCCCATTATCGCTCCATCGTACGGTATCGACCCAGATGTAAATATCATGCTGGTCTGATTCGGATAATCTGTACTAGGCCAAGCTTGGGGAGATATAAATCGGTACAGTGAGCTGTATGTTATCATTCGGTACCGCGCCAATACCACCACAATCTCATCGTCTAAATGCTACGCCAGCTTTGAAAGATACTAGCGCTGTACTGCACCATTTCTAAATTTCGCATTGGGTGGAAATCTCTGAAAATAAATTGTACCATTTTCTACTTTATGCTGATAGGAAAAAGGACAATGCCATACCAAAATGAAATTAGATTGTCTCGTTTAATAATATTTGACTTGTCCTTAGAATTCTTGACAACGTTACACCAACCATGCTTAATATTATCTGAGTCTTGGTCTTGTATTGTGTTCATGTCCTAAGTTTTAAATATATTTCATTTGAATGGTAGGCTCAGAGATATCTTCCCCAATTTATTTACCATTTCGCCTATAATACGAATATACATATCAATCCTACAATCCACAAAATACTATTACATTCGTTGTGTCTTTTTTCCTTCATATTTGGTGATACAGAATTTCAGTTTTTATTCAGTCACTGGCGCATTTAATGTATCTTTTGTTTCTGAGCTTATAATTTTCTGAGTTTTAGAACATTATAATTTTCTATGAATTTGTTATTTATACCAATTATCCATTGCTTATTTTTACAGAGTAATTGACTAATATATCGTGATTGATCATCGATTTTTGGGACTTTTATAATTTGAGAATCCAATTACTCTTTTTTAATATACGTAAGTACGTTTTGGGGAGACGCGGAAGATTTTCGGTGGGGCGAAGTAGCACGATCTTTTTTTTTTGCAATTTAATGTTTCTCACGTAACTAATCCGTGAAAACTGAAGGAAATTGTAGGTATAATAGAATAACATCAGTAATAATAATTACATAATAATATTACAATAAGCGTTCTAATGGCCATACTATATTAAAGGATGTTACTAAGCCAAAAAAAGCCTTCTATAAACATTTGTCACTATTTCGTACATATTGGCTGGCACACTACCTCTCTCCGTCCGAACGAAAATGTGTGAATACAAGATCGGTATATTAAGTAACAACCCGATTCTTATTATTCAATGTTTATTATTCAATTTTAAATAATTATGCTGAGATATTTACATTATTTATGCAAATGGTTAGAGAATACAAGCGAACAACTGAAAAAAGAGATTCAAATATTAGTATTAATGCTCTTCAGGAAGTTGACAATGCAGTCCATTCGAGCTGCTGCGCATTGACGATTGTCGATATTTTTAATTAATTTCCTTTGTAAACGTATATAAAAAGTTCATTTAAAATGAAATCTTGTATTACAATATTCGTATTTGGAACATTTGTTGGTGAATTTGTGTGACGCAATCACGGGTGTGCTGCTTCGCTCCGTATGGTGCGTCTCATCGCCCAAAGATTTATAGATTAAAAAATTCGCTGTAACTATTTATAGATTTAGCATTTCGTCAAAAGTTGCATACAGACATTTGTCGTTTCCTACAAGACGCCGTTTTCGACGTTTCGAAACGCCGTTACGTTTCATCAAAATGACCAACGGAGTTATGCAGAATTAGGAACGAAAAAAATGCGCCAAAATAACAAAATAGTGAACTTTGATACTGGAGCAAAATTTTGGAGGGAATCAATGTTATATGTAGTGTATATGAGCTATGTTTGTTTGAAGTACAAATGGAACTTAATCTCGAAACCCTAACTTCATTTTAAATTGCAGTACTATATACTAGACTCGAGAATTAATCCAGAAGTGTGCTTTTAATTAAAATGCCGTAACTCCAGGCTCAAAATAAAATGTATACAATCACTTCGCAGAGAAAGACGTACACATAGCCTGATTAATCAAAATCATGTAAAATATTATTGATTAAAATTAGATTTCTTAATTTATTTTGCTACAAATTAAGTCTTGTTGATTTCTGCAAAGTTATATCCCGGTGATACGATTACCCGAAATGTGAAATCTCATAATGTCATGTCATGCGATATGCATGTCCACGCACGAACATATGACGCACAACGTATGCATCCGAAATGTAGCGTAATATGACACACGCTGAATGTCACCGGCAATAACCTACTTTTCAGGCCATTGTCCATTGCGAATCAAAGCTGGCTATTCGGGCAAACGATCGAAATGGGTTCGTTTTTACGCGTTGGACGTGTGTGTGTGCCCCCGAATGGGCTATCCGATAAATAATCCGGTACAATACCGCTGCGAAAAACTCTTTACCCAGAATCGTATCCGGAGAGGGCAAAAAGCACGTGCTAGCCAAGTCCGGCTATACGCGGTGCGGTAGAATATTGATTTTCGTAAATACTACGAGTATCTTGCTCTGTTGACGTCACTCGTAAAATATTTCGTGTTGAATCTCAAATGAGGTTTGATGCTGTATGATATAAAATTTTCCAAACTTGAGCAGAGAAAAATAAACGAAAAGATGATGAACGAGTCCCATAAAAGACTCAGATTTGAAAAATATCTCCTTAGACGCTTTGAAGTTTAAACTTTATAATCCATCAAATTTATCAGATTTAATTATTTACTTTACATTAACCTCAATAACCTGAATTCGTTTTTTTAATCATGCAACGCGTTCCTTACTGGGAAAGCGGACGTTCATTTTAGAATTAATGAATGGATTTAGTACAAGTAGTCAATCTTTTTATTTACGCATACAGTATTATCTTAAAATGTCCTTCTTCAAGTTTTTCTTGAGCTCATTTATTATTAATTTTGCATTCATTTTTATAGATGTTAAAATAAATGGTACGTTGTAACTGAAGAATTGCTAAAAATTATTTTAAATTCATAATGATCGTTATGTAAGTCTTGTTTGGTTACTCTTTGAGTTACAGTTTAACCCTACTTTATGATTGAAAGGAGATAATTAGAGTGACCGACAAAATTGTACATTTTGGCTGCCTTTGACAATCGCAGTATCATTTCCGAACAGAATTTCGTGCTGAAAACAATATTGCCAGCTGAATTCTCCTATATCACGTCCAATTTTCGAGAAAAGTGAGGTTAAATGTGCCGAAATGTGTGTTTTTTTTGTATATTTCACCTGCTTTTGTAGCAAAAGAAAATTTCCTTTGGAAAACGCAGTATCATTCCCGAACCGATTTTTTGTACGGAAAAGGATAACGCTAGGCAAATTTTGCAATCACGTCCCATTGTCTAGAAAAGTGAGGTCAAATCTGTAAATATCTGGGGTTTCGACCTTATTTGGATGTATTTTATAGGAAAACAATTCACCTCACTATTGTCGAAAATGGGACATGATAGGAAAATTCTGCTAGCGCCATCGTTTTCAGCATGAAAAATGCATTTGGAAATGATACGGCGATGATTCAAAGGAAAAATCATTGTCGGGCAGTGTTATGATTCCAACATGGTAGATAAAATACTTAAAAATATATAATTCGTAAACTACAATAGAATTTACTCGCAATCATTTGTTATCCTTCAAAATGATCTACACTAAAATATATGTAACTGAATTATACAATCAAATTATATTGGAAACTTGAATTATTCAATACAAATATGCAATTCAAATCTTCTATTAACTAACCACAGTTATAATTCTCCTTTTCAGGTACTTGTAAATAGCGTAAATAAATATCTGATTGCTGTCACAACTTTTCATACGTAACTAATGATAAATTTTAAATAAATTAACTTATGTTACTATAATATTTGAGTTTATTCGATGCAGGAATCGTTAAGCAGTGAAATTTAATGCGCTCTTAACTCGTGCGTACAGTATATCTTTTTTCATGCATCATCGCAGTATTTTACATAGAATATGTAATGGAAGTATAATACGAGGAACTTCATTACGTAAAGTAAATATTTCTTGTTTGGTATACGCACACTACGATATGAAGTTTATTATGTACACATAAGAATTTATATATTTTTTTTTAGAAAAATGGCTACATAAACATAAATTGTGTTTTATATTTATTTCTAATTTTTCAATTATAGTTTTTCTACATATTAATCTTTTGAAAAAAAGTGAATTAAATACATATTATTATGTACAGTAATTTCTGGTTAAGGTAGCTAAAACTCCTGAAAAATATTTTAAATAAAAAATTTTTTTTTAATTAACATTAAATAAATTATGTTGAACTATTTAGCATTCACAAATTTATCAGCTTTTTACATGTGATTTAGGTAAGATTGTATGTGCTTTAAGTTTCTGTATCTGCATTTAACTTTATGAAGTCGAAATCAATTGGATACCTATATAGTGAGGCATTCGAGAAATACTTCATATAATCTCAATTTCTATATATAGAAACAGAAAAAACGTGAATTTGCAACGTACCCCTATCATCCCCAACTTGAATAACTAGTATTATCTAATTAAAAGGCATGATGAGGTACCCTACAAAATCAGAAATTCTTTGAAATTACATAGAAACATAAATAAAACAATTTTAAATATGTAATAAAAAATTGTGTAAACATTTCGAATTAACAGGTGGACGTGAGGTTGTTTGAAATATTTTTAGATTAAGAAAGTTGCAAACTTACGTCTTATACAAATCATATTGAACAGCCGACAAATTTATTATTCGTCTTTTTTTTTTTTTTTTAAACTCTCAAATCGAAACAGTGACATGTTTTGGTTCTAGGAGTGAGAATGTCAATACTGAACCAGCAGTTTCTGAACACCGGAATCTAAAAGTAAAAAAGCCGACAGTCAAAAAGACATGAGTAAACAGTGTTGTTTTCGCCAGCATATCTACATTAAAAATAACGACTAAACAAGAATATGAGTTTACTAACTACGCAGACTTTCACTATTGAAAAAATAAACAGTAAAAAAGATAACCTTACAATTCTAAACTCCGCTCTGTGACCTCTTCTCTAACCATTGACATAACTAGAGACTAATTATCTTAAAAATTTGGTTGATTCTATTTTTTTATTATTCTTGGTTGCAATTTCTTCAAACGTATAGAAAAAAGCATTGTTAAATGAAGCAAGCTAGTACAAAAACGATGTTATTTACCCGACTTCATCAATTTGTTCTGTGACTTTTCACTGAACTTGTAATTCAGAAAGTTACTTTCTGTTTGGTTAGTAAATCTTATTTCCATTAATACTCGTACTAGTCAACTTATTACGCGGGACACGTGCCGCAGATGGTATTTATACAAATTACTATTAATATCCTTAAAAGTTTTAGTTGAATTGCGAAGCATGTTACACGTCTTATTGAATTTTCGTTTAATAACGCAGATAATTGCGCTAAAATAATTATATTATTAAAAATCTGATTTAATTATGATCAGATTATTTTAATGACATTATATTGGTGATTTATGTTTAACTGTTATCGACATTTCCACAAACCGTTTTTCCGTATTAACTATATCCTGACTAAAAATAAGGATTGCTATTTAAGGCAACTGTAATAGCTCGTTAACATAGAAATATAAATGTTCATGTTGGAAAATTTCAGATATAATAAGAAATTCTTCGTAGAATAGCAAGAATTTCTTGTTTCTTTACCTCAAATTTATTGTTATATTTAAATTAATTTAAAAAAAACTAACTGGAGCCATACATTTTCGAATTATTACAATAAGAACTTCCTTGCTATTTTAAGAAAAAATTATTGAAAAAGGCAACTTTACTAAATGGTGGCACACGTGTGCAAGGAATTTGTTTCATTGTAACAAATGGAATAAATATATTCGCACGTTACAAAATCTATTTATAAGAATCGAGAAATTTTTATATTTTCGATACCGGCGATTTACAAATGGCCATTTATTTCCCAATCTGTTTTCCAATAAATCCATATATCATACTTCCTGGCGAACTGTTTCGAACGATAAAGAGCGGATGTACAACGTTCATGAACATTCCGTGATCAAGAATTTAACATTTTAATGAATGTTGCCTATATCAGATTTTGCAATGATTTCAATGAATATCGTTGACAGTATTGATGTTTTCCTAGAAGCTTGTCCCAAAATAATTGCACCCATTCTTCAAATTTTAAGGGCCAATCAATATTGTGTCACAGTGCAATGCTCCAACAGTACAGTAATGGTTCTTAAAACCATAATTTGAACAAATTCACGTAATTTTATTTTCATAGAGGAAACAGTAATTTATGTTATTCTAACACAGTGAATGCTGAATTGCATATACGTGTACAATGTTAAAAATTGCTGTAGCAATTTGATGAAAATGTAACCGTAGTTTTTTTATCGTTGCGGTTTCAGTTATTGATTTTAAGAAACAAAGTTTAGTAATGTTCTGAAATATTTTGGTAATTTTCTAAAATTTTTTCGTAATTTTTTGAAAATGTTTCTTAATTTTGTTTCGTAAAATTCTGAAACGGTAACAGTAAAAAACTTCAGTTACTAAGTCAGAAAATTTCTGGAGGAATTTATAACAGTGTACGTACGTAATAAAGTTGTTCATACTAAATGTCAAAATAATATATTTAATATGGAAGAACTATTTTAGTATGAGTCAGTAAACAATAATAAAATCAAAATACAGTTTCATGCTGCGGCCATGATCTCGAGCATATTCAATTTTTTTTCCATTATATAAAATAAATCCAAACCCAGAAATCAGAATATAAAAATTATACAAGAATGCACATGCTGTTTTTTTTACAAACGTTAAAAGTTCTGAAATTTTCTCTTCATAGAAATCGTCCAAGAATTGAAATTTCAATCAACATGCCAAAACATCAAAACTAACGATGCTGTATATCGATGTGAGTTGATATTTTCATTTTTACTGTAATTTTTGTAATTATTATTTTTTATACTCAATGTTTTTTTTCATGATGTTAATACATTTAATAACATTTGTGATGGTGGCCAACATTATGGTCGTAAAGTAACACTGGAATTTAATTTTTTATTGTTTACTGACCATACAACCAAATCTTCTTGTGCATTATTTCTTTCCAAGCGTTCTAAAAATGAAATTATATGAAAATAGCAGAAAAACATCTCAAATCATGATAGGATATTTTATATTCAGACACAAGTCATGCTATGATAATTTCAAATAAAGGAGTAGCTACTACTAGTATTTGTTAATTTGGTATTTCTAGATCAGAATAATAGAGTGAACATTTTTTATTATCTCTTACAGTAATAAATTAAAGTAATACAAAATCTCAGTTGAGTAAGTTATATATAGGTAGGGGAATGTATCCATGGGCGGCCCGGCTCCATGAGTGGCCAATCGTTCTGATTTTTATCAAACTAAAAACGAAATATCAAATTTTTGGTTGAAACGGATACGTATTATCGCGAAACCATTTTTAGTAAGATCCCTAAGTCAATACATGCATTTTCGCGTTCAGTACAGCTGCTCGTAGAAATGTAATGTTGAAAAACGTTGTCAAAGTTTTGCGTTCATTTCAATTGAGTATTAAAAGACAGAATTATTACCTTTTTAAGGTAAGTTTTATTTTATTCTTGTAAATTAAATAATGAAATTCATCATATCTGAAGGTTTACAAATATTTCAATGCTACGAAAAAATTTCATGCATTTTAATTTCGGCTTCCATTTCCATGAGTGAACGTTTGTATCCGGTCTATTTGTTTTTATTAGTGTAAAGGTTAGGGTGCGGAAGCGTAATTTCTGAGTATAATTTCACATTTTGTTTTTGAATATAAATAAGTCATTAAAATAGTGTTTAAGAGTGGTATTAAACCGGAATACATATTAGAATGATTAATTCGATGGTTTTTTCACAAAGTTTCTTTTTTATGTTGACCTTACCTTTATTCACATTTTCTCCGTGTATTGCACACAGTAAAGGTGTTTAAAATAAATAAATTATTATATGAAAATCAGAATTTCGTTGTATTTTTGCTGTTTCTAGCAATTCTAAGGGGATTTGAACGAGTGGTCCACTCATGAATACAAATTTTTGTAACCAAAAAACGTCCCTTCGTAAAAAAGGTTTAATCAATTTTATTTAACTGCAGAAAGTAACCCAAGTGCATTTAATTTATACCTAGGGACTATATCTACCTAACGGTGTATAGAAGACTTAAAAATTCCCTTATTTAATTAACTTTTTACACTAAATTAAAAACGCGGTCCACTCATGGATACATTCCCATATTAATATCCTAAAAAGCGTTTTACATTCTGAATAATACGCACTAAATTAGAATAAGTTATTAATAAAATATCACAACATAGTAAACAAATCATACCTGTAATGTTTATTCCTTTATACTACTGGAATGCTAATCTGACACAAATGCCTGTTACTACTGCGCGATATCATCGCGATAACGACAACTATGGACGAACGGTCAGAAATTGGTAATCACCAGTATCAAAATGAATTTTCATTTCATGTAAAAGTTGTACAATACTGTTTAACAAAATACAATAGAGAGATAAATGTATATAAATTGAGTAGCGTGATTGAATTTGCAGTAGTACTTTTCGATCGCATTCACATAGGTTATATTTTTCTACGTAAAATAGCGGAAAATGCTTTATTTTGTTATTTGAGTTAATGCTGAAACCATCATTTTGATACATATATATCTCTAAATATTTAAGAAAATTAGTTGTTTTAGAACTGCAACTCGGTTTTTTTGGAAACCAAGAGTTAAAGCAAATTATCAATATCACATTTCGATTCAACAGCAATGTTAAAAATATCTAAACACATGCTTCGTTTCTGTTTGTGGGATATATAAGCAAACTATTTTTTGTTAATATGTGTTTTTATAAACAATGAAGTAATTTTATTGATGCAAATTTTTCCGATAAAAAAAAGTTATTAAACGTTAATTTTTGTTTAAGATTAATTTATCAATGAGCTTTTCTAGTATAATAATTATTATATATTAATTATAATTACCGTATAAATATTCAAGAAACGTAATGTAGGTAATTAGATTAATATAATATTTTTTTTCTATATAAGTTATAGCAGGAGAAAAATTCCATTCAGAAAATGTAATATTCGCCAGAAACTATCATTATTGATACCTCGTATTTCGAAAAATACAAAAAAGATTACATTCTTTTTAAATAACGTTGTTGAAAACTTTTTTATATAAAACACCGCATTTTCTCGGTGTTCCCTGCAGTGCTAAACGAAGGGATATCGGAATTCGATAATAGAAGGAATACAACATAAGCTGGAAAAGATAAGAAATATAAGCATCCCAAATCCTCTCTGGACTGCATCCAAAGATTCTAGAAAATTCTTCATGACGTCGTTTTTTGTATGATTCCAGAGGCCGGAAAATACTTGGGATCCCCGTGCATCACCACGTGTAATCCGCTCTTACAACATGTGTTCTGCGACTCCGTCACTGGTCATTGTGAATGCGAGAAGGCATATCCCGTTCGTCTCGCACCCGGAACAGGATGTGCCAAAGGTAGGAAGTTTTTACCTATTCTCTTGTAGAGAAATGTAAATTGAAGAAAAACTATTCAAAATAGTCATGTCTTTGAAAGAAATGTCAAAGGTATATAAAAGCACTAGTAGTAAAGCATTGTAAAAAATATCGGAAATTCAGCGGTATATTATGAATTGACTAGAAATATTTCCGAATTTAAAATTAATTTTTCCCAACCAATTAACCGCGAAAAGCACTTTATCTTTATCATATGCAACAAATAAGAACAAAACCACCGTATATGGATTTTATTGCGTGAACGCTCTTTGTTCATAAAACATTTTTGTTTAAAATGGAATTTTCTGTATTTTTATTTGCAGAAATATGTAAAACGCTCTTATATATTGACTTAAAATTTATCACAAATGTGCCCTCGATGTATCTGTTAAAGGTATCTGACATACTCGATTTTTTATTTTATTGCCTTATTAACAAAATAGCAGTCGATATGGCGAAATAAGTTTGAACTTTTCAAAATTGCAATATGACATGAGAGTAATTGTTTGAATAAAATTCGTTTTTGAGGGTTTTTGGGGTCGCAGATTATGTAACTGATCTGAGGTTTGTTTAATTCAAAATGACATTCTATATGACGGACCTAAAACATTAAATAATCATTGATTTTTATAATCTTCGGTATCAGTATGGTATTTGATTCACTCATTCAAATTTTATGATTAAATTTACAACTTTCAAATTTGAAATTTAGAGATCTTGTTAGTAAAACAATAAAATAAAAATTATATTTTTATTTTCAAATTTCTTTGGTTGCAGGTATATGATATATTTAGTTAGTAGCAATGCGTTTTGACAACAAATTTTAACAGACACAAACAAAAGGAGTCTGATATATGCTGGTCCTTTTAATTATTTATGCAAAAAATGCTCCACATTTTTCTTTAATTTAAAGGGTGATATTCAAACAATATACTCGCTAATTTTTTTCTTACTTCTATCGCATGAGAAATAAACGCGAAAGTCGAGATAAAATTCCACTGCGTTTGGCTGTTGATGAGTTGACAAATCACCGACATTTTTCAAAGGATTTTTTAAGAAATTTAAAAAAAATTACATTGATTTATATAACAAATAAAAAAATATAGTAGGAATAATATCCAATTCATTTAAGAAGAGTCAACTGCGATGACAAATCTACATCCTACTAAATAAAATACGGATCGAATTGATACTGATTTTTAAATTGAAGTCATTTCATGCCGAAGCTTTTAAGAAAGTTGATCTCCAGGATACAACTTTTCTTTTTGCCCGATACTCGAGTAGTATGAAATTTACAACGCTCTCACACCTTTGTGTCTAAAAGACATAATAGGAGACGTGACTAGCATAATCTTTTATGTGTTAAAAATAAATAAGGACTCAGCGAACAATAAACGGGTCATTGCAGTACTCCATTAGATTCAATTACAGAGTCTAAGATCTAAGTTTTTCTAGGTCACCTAGGTAATATAAAATGTCACATATAACTATATTGCTAAAAAATATGAACTTATGAAAAGAAAAAACTCTCTGGATTATTTGTAATCTTTCTAATCACATATAAAGTAAATAGCATTTTAATCCCCTATTTTTATTTGTATCTTAATCAATTAAATTTTATAAATATGTGGTAATCATTAAATCGATAAAATAAGTAATTCGGTAGTGAGACTTATCCATTATGGAAATAAATTCTTCACGTGGACACCGCATTTGAAAGAATAATGCAATCAATCAATTAGTTCAATTTTAAATAAATTAATTGAAACACATTTGATTACTAATAATGTATCTTAAAAAGTATTGTATATTAATACAAAGTAAGTAGCTTTTTCTTTGTTTTATGAAATGAAATTTTAGGGTGCTCGAAATAGTTGATGTCATATTGTTTTGCTATCAATAAACATCTAAATAAAAGCACAATTTTTTTATAAATATTCTCTAAATTGTATGAAACTAATGAAACATTGAATAACGTAAAGAAATAAAAAATACGATTTTTTGTTTGTTTTCATGTAAATCCCTATGCTATTGTGAAAAAAATGCGTAACACATATTCAGTTAAACATAATTTGTTTTTAACTAGCTGATATCAGAGGAAAATTTCTATTTCCGTCAATGATGTGTTATACAATATCACTCTATTGCATATCTAAAAATAGGAAAATTGAAAATTGTATAGATGGTAGGCTCACTTCCCCACATTTATAACTGTGCTATCGGTTAGCTAGGAAAGTAGCGACCTGGTCTAAGAGGCTTTTTATATCAAAAAGCGCAAAAAGAAATATAAGTTTAAGGACATTCAGGTTAATGTCAGAATAAATTTTATGAGAATTGGAAATTTTTAAAATATTTATTTATAATTGACACATAATACTATTATTAGTTTTTATAAAAAAAAACATAAATAAATTTTAAATATAACAGAAGTATTCATCATCAATATAAACGAAGGATTTTTTGTCTCTCACAAGAAGATGAGAAGAATTGACACTGACAGGACAACGAAATGAGGCTGATATCCAAGCCCAGAAACCAGTCTATAAATTTTTAAATTCAAAGTTTTTCGATGTGAGTCCAAATCTGGCTGCACCATTAATCCATCACGTCAAGTACTTAAGATATGATTATGAGGAAATGTGTTATGTTTTTTAGATTTTTAGGTTAGGATATCTCAAAATCTTGTCATGATTGAACAATTGTGCGATCCGATCTGGATTCAGCGCAATGAAAACCATCGAAATAGTAGTCTTGTTTCTGGGTATAAATTTTGTTGGCCTGTGTAAGTTATGTAAAGTTACACAATATTATATATATCACAATATTTTAAGAAGAACTCTTCCACAAAACTTTTAACAACTTTATTTTTAGTCAACCTATTTGTAAAAACGCCTATCTCTTTTAACACCGCGAACGGATCTATCAACACCTTCTTCTTTTTTAACATTTCATATCTGTTAAATATTCCCACATCCCGCTTCAAAATTCAAGTCGGAATAAACATTCATTTAATACCAATCAACATTCATTAGATCATTTTTTCGTTTATTTAAAATGGTTCCACATATATTAATTTCTACCAGTAGTTTATATATAGATGCATACAAAATTTACTACTTTTATATGAAACATTACTTTCATATTTTCAGATCTTAATTTACGCAATAAGAAATTATTTCAACTTTGTAATTTACCGGATTAAAGAATCTAAAGAAAGAGAAATCAATTAAATGCTCTCTGTATTAAGAAGTTGAAGCTAGATTGATAACGTTTATTATGCATTGGTCGGCTCAACCGTTTGCAACTCGGATAATATATATTATTAGAAAATTATTATCAGGGACATAATAGTATATTAGGAAATGAATATAAAGAACAGTAATAATAAATAACAAATGTAAAATGATTTTCGGTATATAAATTATCTTCTTAAAACATTTTACAAACATTTTTATCTGTACAAAACATTTTTTAATAAACAGTTCCTTGTTTCTTTGGTCGTACTCATTTTGCGCGGATTATCTTGTTTGAACCCTTCCCTCATAGAAACCGGGTATCCTTGTATTATAGAATTATTAAAGAAGTCTTTCTTATCAGAAAATGCTAATGCACATAAACCTTCACTGGATTTGTTTAAACCATCTCAGTACAAGAAAAACGTAATGATTTACTGAAATCTCCGAAAAATATTACTACTTTTGTTTCTATCTTTACATTACGTTCTATTCATATTCAAGTCTTGTGTATAATATGGAGTCTTGGATGATGATATTAACTGTAATTCAAAGTAACTATCTGAATATCAGGTAATACACTCTCTACTATATTCAACGATAAATGCATACAAATTTCAGAATTCAATTTTCCCCGTCTTCGATTATCGCTCATGTTCCAAACTCACAGTCACATACACTTAATAAGATCTGTGCACGATGAAATGTGACGGATGAATAGACGGATGCAGATGATTGCATTTCAACCAATAGTGTTACGGACGACACTGACTTCTAGCCAGATTGAGTTTGCTAGTATAGTGTTGATATTAAATAACACATGTAACTGAATTACAATATTTTCGGAAATGCGAATACAAAAAGTAGATACAACTCTTCAAGATGAAAATTACCAAGAAATCATAGTGTGATTCGAAATAAATTAACCTGCTCTGTGGACTTTAATATTAAAGTATACTCTTTCTTTAAAAATTGCTTAAACAGTACAATTTTATTGAGAAATGTTCGTAATTTTTTAAACAATTGGAAATTTATAACTGATCAAACGTTGTCAAATTTGTAAGACCTACGACTAACGTAATTTGTCATTATTATAGTTCAATTACTGTTACATCATTTCTAGCCATAAAAAATATCATATTGAGCATGCTACTTCGTACTGCATTCATATTCAAATATGCAACAATAAGTGATAATTTATTTCTATTGCAGTTTTCAAAGTAAAGTAACAATAACGATGATAAATTAAAACATGAAACCCCTTAATTCAGAATGCTGACGTGTGTACTCATTTAAAAAATCTAATGGATCCTTTATTGGTAACATAAAACTCGCGAATATACTTCATTTAAGAGCGATAGAAGCCTCAGCTACCTTCATGTACAAGTGGCGTTGAATCTTCTTTTATTATCTTGAATTCTTCATTATCTTTCTTCGACTTTATAAAGTTTTTGAAAATTATTGTTTCTACATACTGAATGTGTTATACGAGGACTCTGAAAATCGTTCAGAAAATTAATGTATTTCCGTTATGTGATCCTTATTTTTAAATCATATAAGTTACTTACTCTGTCATTCAATTATAGTGAAAATCAAAATATTTCCCAGATATAAAATAAGACTAGCTTTTTACTAGATTCTGTCCAGTTGACATATTTACTTTCCGTTAAAAAGGTATAGGAAAACTAAGTCGTATAACAAAGAACTAAACAGATATCTACCGCGCTTCTAGCTAAAAACATAAACTCAAATAAATAAATAAAGAATTTGATCACTTTCAATTCATTGCAGTTTAATACATATCAATTTATATATATTTTTGCATTCCCAATTTAGTAATAATTTGATTCGATTAAACCACAATTGAACAATTGCAGTCTTATTCATTTTCGTAAATCTTAAAATTTCATTTATAAATGTATTTTTTAACACTCCGGGAGTAGAGCTCAATTTTGCGCCCTGCAGCGAAATATCGATCTGCGACGAGCGTGATTATCACCATCGCTTCACTGGTGCGACAAACTTCGCACTCGTCGAAGATAGGTAACTGCCCCCTTATTACATAATATGCTACTTTATATTATTTGTGTTTGCTAATCTGACAGTTCAGTGGTGCTTGACAATCACTTACGCGTAACAACTAAAGATGTAGATTTGTGTTGTGGAATGTATTGTTTCAAAAGCGCTTCAATTAACAAATGTTATTCCGTGTCGAATCTTAAAAGTCAATGAAGTCATTTCATATTCCATAAATAAAATAAAGAACAGATGACAATTTATATAGGCGCACGAAAATATTTCAACCATTTTTAAATGTTTAAACAATGCAATTACTATCAGTTGCTATTGCAGGACATAAGCAGACAAATTTAAATTTAGATAACATATTAAATTTTTAAAATTGCATCATAATAAATTGCCAAAGAATATTTGTTTATAGTTATATACTAAAAAGAACAAAATCTTATTTCAGCCAAGAAGTTGGGAGAGCAGTGCCTCTACCGCGCAACTTGCACCTTCTCAGATCAACATTCGATCTGCAAACAAGTACGGCATAACGCCGTTTGTGAATGCGAAGACGGTTATCACCGTGTCGCGCATTCAAGGCCGAGCAGGAAGGTTTTCTGCGCCAAAGGTAACATTAAATATTTATTATGTAGATGGGACGTATGGTTGTTCACTAATGCTATTGCTATATATGCCTTTGGTGAGTAGGCACTTTAATGGCTGTGTCACTTGTGAATCGTAACAATAGTTCTAAACTAAAACCACCATCTTCTTTAATATTTAACATATTCATTTTTATGTTCCTTACATTTTTAATTTCTTAATCTTATTCACCTGTATTTTACAATGTATCCAAGAATATCTTTAATTCTATCATAATTGATGAGGCCAGAAGTTCGGATATTCTGAAACAGCACATCAAAATCGGGTGCCTTATGGGTGTTTTAAATGAAGACATAGAAGTGTCCCCTTTTAAAATGTGTCTTCATTTAGGTATCTTAGAATTAAAGTGTCTGAAAATTTAAGACATTTTCTGTCTAATGAAATAAAACACATTTAATATTTGACTTCGGGTCGTTCCTGTGATATCTTTTCACGTATTTTATAAGGAGATCGAATTAAGTTATCCAAAAATCACATAGTAAACATGTCTTTTAATCATTTGTTATTTACTGATTTGAGGACATAATGATAATAAAGCAAAACATCAAGAAATGTCTAACATAACCTAACCTGATTTTAGAAGCGAAATTTTACCATAATTTGCTTTACCGGATGGCGAGTTATTAAGCAAAATTTTCAGTAATTTTTATTTTTTTTTCGATTTCTTCCCGCTTTTGAATTAAACTGAACAAATTTTAATACGAAATTAAACGGTTTTTAAAGTTTTCGTACGTCCAATGCTTTTTAAATGTTTTTCGTCTTTCGAGTTTATCAAATGCCATATGTTGCTTTCGAATCTATGCGAAATATTGATGATAAAATATACATTTTTCATTCGAAGTGATATGTACTGTTGACATAGCCTGCTTAAAATGAATGATACTTCATTCGAACTCATTTGATTCTACATTCGATTTACATTCTAAAATAAACTGCTTTCGGATATATACATTGAACATAACCTCAAACTTCAAATCTATTAATATTGAAGATATATTCGTTTGAAAACGTTTAATATGGAAATAAAATTTTCTAAATTTCATTCGAAAACGGAAACGAATGAAATATAAGGAGGAAATCACTGATTTTGCATACGATTTCGTTCATTGGAATTAGTATAGTAGAAATTATCATTGTTTAGTAATATTGACAGCTTATCTATCTATAACCTGAAAGTGTAGAGAATAGTTCATTAAACTACGTACATAATTATCCCATCTGGTAGGTTGTAAATTTGACTATTTTTTTTTGTCAGTGAAAAGAATCAAATTTCTTAACTATATAATCTACGACACGTCGGGATTGGCACCTGGCAAGGTGGGCCGCCTGTTTAGTCACTTTTACGTATCTTATCTTCCGAAATACCAAGAAATGTCTTAAAAATTATCAATAAATGTTTTATATTAAAACACCTGCTTTTGTAATGAGAATGTGTTTAAAATATGATCGACTGCTATAGAGAGAAGTTTGAAAATTATAAAATTCCAATCCATTACTGCATAGAAAATGTAATTTATATATAACTTCCATAAGGGTGTAAATTACTATATTAATAGTTCAGAATAGCAGTTACTATTTCAATAGTTGTAATTCGCTTTATTATCTAAATAATACAACCAATTGCAAAACATATTCGACATATCTTACTACTTAAAAAGTAGTAAATAGTGGCTAATTTCTATGCTTATTCAAATTTCCTTACTTCTGTGATCCTCATTGTTGATGCCTCAGTGTATGAGTTCTCTTGCAACAATTGCCCAACATTCTACCAATTAAGTAAACTAGTGGTCGGATTGTCACAGTAAACTGATACTATAAAGACTTGAAAAATCACCAAAAACCAAGGTATGCGGAAAATAACATCCGATACTTTATTTCGTAACAAAAACATAAAAATTGAAACTTCTATTAATGTTTTTTTAATCGTTTACAATGCTTTTAATAAAATCATCGACAGTCGACATTAAAACCATTATATCAATGAGAATTCAAGGTAAAAATGTTTGTTAATACGCAATGTTCCTGCAAAATAGCATAAATAACGAAAGCAATCAACTACTTAAGTGATTGTTAATTTTTTTATGCGGAGGTCAAACTTTGATATTAAATAATTTTGAATTCTGCTTATAAACTCTATGTATTTTCCTATTTACCAAATCGTTTGTAAAGTTTTGAGATTATACTTTAGTGGGGTCCGATGTACTAGAGAAACAACTTGAAACTTCAGAGAAAACAATTTTATATACGTATACAAGTTGTCCCCTTATTCCAGACGGTTCAAAGTGTTCGTTGTGCCAATAAAATAATGATTTATTCTCAGGTGCAGTATGATGCCTCTAAAGATTGTTTCACCCGAAACTTACACGCAATAAATAAATCGATTAACAAATAAATAACTCTATAAGAGCATCTATATTAATGATAATTTAACATAAATCAAATGAGAATAGATTTGTTTAGTACCAATAATGTTATTAATGGGTATTTCTAATATTGTATGCAAATGTACTCGAGTATCACCGAAAAATCATTGAAATCATAATACATTTCGGATAATAACTGAAACCGTTCTAATCAGTCTATATACAACCATGTAAGATCGGAACCAGCACTTCAATAAATTGCACTAGCATGTATTTAACTATAACAAAAATGTAGAAAATGTAAGTATAATTCTGTTACTTTCGAAACACATGCATGGCAGCAAGTGAATGATAAGATTTTAATATCGTTCAGCTAATGATTATATTACATTTGGATTTCAAGTCTTTGAGTGTTAAAAATATTTAGACAAATGCAACTGCAGTACTAAGAATTACTATATTTTACCAATGTCGCTATTTTGACACTAAATTAGAATGTTGCTTTACTGAACTTAACTGTAGAAGACACCTTTGCATATATCCATCAATTGAACTTAAGTTGTATAATCAGTCTCTTGTATTCAACTGCTCTTGGAAAGTTTTCTTAATCGTATGCTCAAATCGTACGTAACGAAATACGCAAGATTTGTTCTGCATTTTATACACATGCAAATCACTCTATATGCAGGGAATAATCAAACCTGTAAATAGTAAATATTCCATAATAAATTCTTCATTCTTTAATAGAGTAGGCACTGATTTCACATGTGGATATTTCTATTTTTCGTGAAAATAAAAATTGAAAATGTTGCAAATGGTTACACACTTGCTTGAAACTTTACGTGTACAATATGTGAGTTAAACGAAGCATTATTTTTATATTTGTTTAATAATTGTTTGCAACTAGCATGGAATTAAATTACAACTAATTTTTATAAATTTTAAAATTCAATTAATTTTTTGAAGCATACCTTTGTCTTTCCATGAAAAGGAAATAAAATTCTCTACTCGGGATATTCATAATGGTTTTATTGCTAATATAAACTCTGATTCCAAAGTTCAAAATGTTAAAAGTCGAGTATTCTGTTCGCAGATTTTTTTGGGATCAATATTCTTATTTCTGTATGGTATTACTGCAGGGTAAAAAATTTTAGTTTTTATTATTAATCAACAAACGAGGAGGTACATTAAGTTTGCCAACTTCGTAGTCGTCATATTTGACAGCCATTTCGAAATTTGAACATTCGATTCGTATTCGGTGATTCGAAAAACTCTAGACTATCATGTTTTATAAAAATCCATTGAAAAATGTAAAACTTTTGAAATATGCAAATACGTGATCCATTACTATATTAGCCACGTTTTGTACGTACAGACACTTTACCAATAAGTGATAGAGTCCCCATAAAGTCATTGAAAACCCTATTCTTCAACATCAAAACACAGTCGCAAAAATAAAACTTGTGGTGATCACGAGTAGCGATAGTAGTATATAAGTTATCTTTTTTTTTTGAAATTTAGTTTAATATACTGAAATTTGTTAAAAATTAAACGAAGACTAGAAAAAGTGTATGACATTTCCTTAACTTTAACTTACGAGAAAAATGTTTGTTTCAGTAAATTTATGTTTAAACATTGAAACGATAATACCATATTCTTCGCAGAATGTCATAAGGAGTCCTGAAGCAGACCTTCAAAAGGTCGTCACGTCAACAGAAATGTATATTTGTATTGGAATTGATTTAAGAAGCGTACACTGAGAAAAAAAAGTTCTATTTTCAAGTAAATAATTTATTTGAATAGCGGTAAGTAAGTGTTTACTTGAATTAAGAAAATATTGTATTATGTTTAGTAAATTTAATAAAATATGCTGTTTAATTCAAGTAAAAATTTACTTGCTACTATTCAAATAAATATTTACTTGAGTATAGCTTTTTTTCTCTCAGTATACAGACTATTTTTTCGTAGCATCAATACGTAACTCCCGTTTTTTTTAATCAGACCTATAAACAAAAGGAAAATAGGTACTAGAAGTTATTCAATGGTACGATCAACCAAAGAAATCAATGAAATTAATATAGATTATTAAATTAATATACACTAAGTATTCGCGTTTCCAATACATTTTTAAGTCTCTGCTACAAATGCTCTGAGCATTGTGAAGCTAAGTTGGTACCTGTTATAAATAATATTACGATGAATGTTAATTTAATGTTATTATTACATTATTTCCCTTTGTCTATTTAATGCACTTTTCTTAAATGACTCTTCCTCATACTCATCTGGTTCAATGCCCAGAGTGAGGTCAAACCTAAAGTGAAAAATACAAAAAGTATCGATAGCACAGTAGTATCTGAAAATTGAAAAAATGAACAAACCACTTTTATTCCGTTTACCCTTCATGTATAAAATATATTAGACTGAATTTGACCTCCAACTTAGCCACTTTCATCAAATAATATTATTTCCTTCTGTGGATTACATATACATGAACCTACCCGCAAAACTTTAAATTTATGCACCGCATTTCAGAGTTCAAATGTAAATTATATTATTATGATTTAGAAATTTACGTTTGACGTATCAAATTTATTTATTTTATGACCATTTACCGAAATTTGTTAAATTATTTATTGAAATAATTAATCTAAAAATAATTACTAAAACAATAATTATCACAAATTTGCAAAAGTAAATTTAATACAACAGAAAACAATTTTACTTGTCGAATACTACGCGTCACTAATATCGTAATCAAATAATATTTATTATCAGTAAATAATAATTCATCCTCTTCGTTTTTTTTTTCAAAAATCCAGACCACATACTCTCTCAATTTCTCATAGTAAAAATTGTGCCACTTTTTTATTAAGATAAAAAATTTCACTGTAGACTATTAATAGATTGAAAATTTCACTCTTTCTGAAAGACTGGCTCAGTTTTCACTCCAAGGAATTTAGAGAGTAAGTGTTGTACTTAATCTTTTGTTTTGATTTATTTTTTCACCTGGCTCACAATCACAAAGATCATTGGATGGCTGAGTACATAAAATATTTGCAAAAAACACGTTATTTTCAAGATATTTGGGGTGGACACTTAAAATGGGACACCCTGTATAATAACTACTCACCAACATATGATTGTGCACGCATCAAGGCAACAGTTAAAAATTAAAAATTTACTCTAAGCGAGAGATACTTATCAAGCAACAATAAGGTCAGTTTCGAATAGCTGTGGAAAATATCAAATTGCTAACATTCGGTGCGAAAATCATTAAATAAAACATTTTAGAGGAGAGAGTCTTATTTTTTCAATTGGAAATTAGAAATAAGTCGACAAACAGTATTATAAAATTGAAAAAAAACTCGAGACCTCCGAATTGGATACAATATTGATTTGAGGGACGGATCGCTTAAGTGTCCGTGAATTATTTTGGTGGTTGCTGCTTTTACATTGGCTGCTGTGAACGAACTTAGATAATAAACAAGCGAATATCCTTTAGTTTCTAAGATGGTTGGGGCCGACTACGAAACAATTCCATCGCCCTTTTTAGTCATTTGAATAAGTGTGCCAGAATAGGGACTGGTCCAGGGCATCAATTTTAGCACCCAGTGAGGTTACGCGAGTATAAAACGAGTTGTGCAGATTTTCAAGCTCTTGGACTTTGCTAATGAGAAATTCTTATTACTGCTGAAAAGCTGTCAACTCCTTTGGTAAGTGCCGAACCATCACTTCGCATTCTAACAAATTCATCTTGAAGGACTTTTCAAAACAGCAGCAATGACGACCGGCCGGAGCTTGCGTGCTGAACATAGCTCCAAGTGACGAAATAACCTTAATCGTGACAACTTGATGGAATTTGCAAATTATCACCACCATTGTCTAATCGATGGGTCCTACCGTCCGTCGATGAATTAGCCGATAATGCCACCCTCCTTAATCCGAATGAGAACCTTCACTCAGAAAATACACCGGAACTCGCGGTAATAACAGAAATATGATTACCACGAAAAATAAAACAAAACAATTAAATAACCAAACAGTCAGCAGCCGTTAGAACGCTGCTGTTATAGAATAAAAGACGTAACCGTAAAAGAAAAACAGAGCGCAGAAAAGTGTTCTGAACTCAACGAGAGTTGCGAGTATACTGATTGTGCGGGTTATTTTAATTATGTAATGAAACTTTTTTAACTTAGTAATCAAATTATTTACTTCGTAATCTACTTCAAACTTTGTAGATGTTGAGAGTATTATTGAAATAACCTGTTGAATAATGGACATTTTTAGTCTGATGTCTCATTTAAAATATTAAATTTTAAACTTTCATATGTTGAAAGTGCTGATAAATGTTGAATATTCCTGTCGTTGGATGATTTATTTTAATAATACTCTCGATAATACAAGACCTGATATTTATTTCATTTTCGGCGTAAAAAGCGTATGTACAAAATTATATTATCTACAAAAAAAGGCGTACTTTGGACATTTATTTGAGAACGATGAGCATCTCAATACAATAGAGTCACGGTATATTTACGTCTCGCTATATTTACGTCCCGGCATATTTGCCCAGTTCCGTCTCGTTACATTTGTATGTCGTCGCTCTCTTTTCCCCCACCTTCCGCACCGGGGCCTCAGCAAGGGCCTGCTGTGATGTCACAAACGCAACACGACTGAGGGGAGTGGGAAGTTCTTTTGACAAATATAAGGAGACGGGAGGGGAAGGCGAGGAACCAAGCAGGCAAATATACCGGGACTCTACTGTAAATGTGTTGTAAAGTAGGAGTTCTGAAACTTTCAACCAAGCACAAAGTAATTATATAATTAACATATAATTTTTTTTTGTAATTTTATCATTAAACAGCTGTGTAGCATTTGTTCGAAATTGGTCGGTTTTATGTTGCTCAAATTGTAAATTGAGAGATCTTATTTTTGTTGAAATAATCAAATTTAGTTTCTACTGTTTTTATTTCTCGCAAGACACCATCGACAGGATATGTTCGCAACATTAATGTTTTGCAACTTTGTGAATCATAAATATAAGTTACAAATATTACTTTAAAAATTGTTTATTGTTTAGAAAAAAATATATGTAATCTAAAAATGAATCCTACATGTAAGTTTTCGGCAAAAGATATTTTTATTAAGAACGATTTTTTAGAACGAAGAGTAAAAACTTGTTGAAATTAGCTTTTCGGCTAGTAGTAGAAAGTTGTTTAAACACAAATACATGTAAAATTGTAAGTGCTACATGGGCATAACTGATCAATTTTACATCTGTCGATATACTACCGTTAAAATCATGAAATCTATCAAGCGAAAAAAACGTTTTGGTTTTCTGAACATTTCGCAGTAGTTTCCTACCTTATCAATGGGTTGTTTCTGCCATGACAATGAAGTTTCGAGAAATAACAAACTCAGTTGGAGTATTATAAGGGACAATATAAGGGTAAATTAATTCAATTCATCACCCAGCACGGTGATCTTGGATCGACTTCAACCCAAAAGTTCTCTCACCTCCGATTTATTTTAGGCATCTTTTTGGGCTTCGTTCGTGGTTATTTGAAGCCATGAATGGAAATAATCGCTCGAGGGAATCTCAAAATATCATAATTTTTCGTATTTTTTGAAAGGTTATTTTAAATATTTTCATTAAAATAACATTTAGATCTAGTTTTGATACATGAATTTTTAGATTTTGCTCTAGAAAGACAATCCCGAAATGATTTGAATACTTTTATATTTTAAACCTGGAAGTATTTATGAAAAAACGCAAAAAAAAACGTAGTTTTTATTGACTTTTTGTAAATATAATTTTCACTAGACATTCTACGACAAATCACTTTAAGAATAAGTTATCTGTAAAACTAGATAAAGAAAATTGCTCTATCTTATTTCGTTCAGAAGTTAGATTCTTCAAAAGTTACGTTCTGAGGAAATTTTCACTAAAATTTGTCTTAACTTTCACATAATGCTCACGAGTGAAGGTGATTTCCGCTCTCGAGATGGAACCTCCGAAACCGACAAATTCCGGTAGAGTATGATGAGAACTAACACCTAATGGAAAATTTGAATGTTTTATTTATCACCATGTAAAAAATCGTTGTCAAAGACGCGGATTATACATAGAAAAATGTTGGAATCCAATTAGTAACAGTCCGCAGCCACTGCGAACAACATACAGTGCGACCTATTACTACTGAAATTGCTGCATTTTCCTATGTCTAATCCGCGTACTTAAATACGTTTTTTAAAACTTTCCCGCATGATAAAACAATCGAATTTGTTATTAGATGTTAGTTTTCATCATGCTCTAAATTTTTTAGTTTCGGAGGTTCCATCGCGCAGGCAGAAACCACCTATACTCATGGGCATTCTCCTTTGTCCATGTTGATATGTAATTATTTTCAATAGGTAAATTACGCGAGATAAAATCCGATTGGCCAAATTTGAAATATGCAATTTAATTGGCCGAGAAAGGCACATGCGAAAATAGTTGCAGTTTCAATCATAGAATGTAACGAATGTAAGTTAGTCAGTTTGTGTCTTTTCTCGAAAGAAGAAAGGAAAATTTGTAAGCAAAGAACCAGTTCTAAAATATATAAAAAGGAAAAGTTTCAGATAGATTAAAGTTAGGAATTGTAAAGATTAAGTTAAAAGTATCAATATTCAGTTAATTTTAGATATTGCTAATGTCAGGAAAAGCGCTATAAAGTTAAGAAAAGTGAAGCAAAAGTTAGGGAGGTTATGTTTCGTGGAAAGCACATGGCCTGAAATGATTATTAATTTTATTTCCTTTCATTTTCAGGCGCTTTTGGATTTAGATTTTAGATTTCTTTTTTGTATACATCCATTCATTATTACAATTTTACATTTATTCTTGATTCTGTTTATGGATTAAATAAGCAAGTGGATTTCATGTATCATTTAGAAATAAAAACACATTTATATTATCTTCTATCTACACATGCCGAATTATTTATTTAACTATAAGCCTGAACATTGGGCGTCGTGGTGATTTACCAACAGTCCACAATCGACGATGGAAAAACGGAAAACACAAGTCCGAGTAGGCGTAACTCCACTCATTTCTAAAAAAAATCATCTTTCTAGCTGATACAGTTTCAAAATTAGAAAAGTTTGAAGGACAGGGATTTTACGTATATGTTTTTTCGACGATGATGGCATGTTGCAAACGTTTGAATAATACTTTTTTGGCTGTGTGGAAATCAGCTAGAATCTGCTAGTCAGAGGTTTTCGGAGTCGCAGATTACGAATATGAGCTCTGATTTTCAAAAAACCAAAATGGCGTATCCAATATGGCAGAATGAATTGTAAAGCTTACTTGATCGACATGAAACTAAGTGTTTGGAGTTGCAGAAGAATACAAATCCAGTCTTAGAGTTTTAAAATTCAAAATGGCAGATTGCATGTGGCGAACTAATATAAACTTATTTGATTGCGATGAAACTGAGTTCCTTGGAGTTTTTCTACTTAAGAGTAATCGAAGAGCGTAAATTATCTTGAATAGAAAAACAGAATTACATTACATATTATATTTGCAAAGGTATATCCCATTTGATATTACGTTTGAAATTTTCTACGAGCTTCACGATGAAATATGTACAACAGTATTTTATTTGCCTAAAATAATAATTTAGAATTTTGAAATGGAAAACTACATTTAATCTATGAACATTCTATAAATAAAACACTGTTTATTATGTTGATATTTTGCTTTATATTTTTTAAGTTTTGTATTTTTTGTACCTATCTCCTGAAAAAAGCGTTTTATGAAATAATTCATTTTTTTTTTATTTCATCGAAGTTAAGCCTACATTAATGTATTGTATCACGAATTCCACGATGAAGCTCGTAGACAATATTAAACGTAATTGCAAATGGGCACATCTTTGGAAATATAATACGTATTATAATTTTTTTTTTTTGTTTTCGAGATAATTTACGCTCTTTACTTACTCTATAGTAGAAAATTTGATAGATTTGTATTCTGTGACCCTTCAAATACTGAGTGTCAATTCGATCAAATAAGTTTTACATTTCAGTCCGCCATATTGGATACTCCATTTTTTGTTTTTTGAAAATCTGAGTTCACATTCATAATTTGCGATCCCGAAAAGTACCGCGGACTACCTATTTTCATTTCGAACAATAAGCTTTGCCCTTCAGTCCGCCATATTGGATACGCCATTTCCATGTTTTGAAAATCATAATAATATCATAATTAAGTATAATATAAAAACAGTATATTTTAAGTGCACTACGAAAAAATACGGTACGAAGTTATTTTCAAAAATTACTTTGGACCGTTTTTTATTGATTTCCCATTAAAATGTTTACAAGTACAGAGTTTTATTGTGTAGAAACACGCAAAAATCGACGCTGTGAGGCATCAGAGTTGAATTTAATGGTATACGAATCGTACAAGAAAAGCGATTGTTCAGAGACTCGACATTCGTTTTGAACGAGTACGATTGATATCGTTCAGCTGGTACAATTGTTGCGTCGAGTACGAGCCCCATTGTTGAGTTGTGTCTATCCGCTCTCGCATTGCACGCCTGATTAAAAAGTGGGTGACTTCACTGCCCGTTACCATGGCCGACTTCAGTCGCAGTAGCGGAAATGTGTTCTCTCCCTATTTGTATAGTCTTTCTCTATCTTTCTCTCTCTCTCCCCTCTCTCCCTCTCCTTCTCTCTCTCTCTATTTTAAGTTTCCTCTTTCTCCTTCCACATATCTCTCCGGTTTTCTCGATTTTACTCCTCTGCCTTCCTCGTATTTTCGTATTTTCTTTGATAATGTTGGCACACGTTTTTACAACATTTTTTGCGACTTACTGTCTTTCCACAGAAAAGAAATTACTTTCATGTGTTTGCAAGAACTGCCTTTGTGATCACAATGTTAACTGTAAAATTTATAATATTGCAAGCATGTTATTCAATCTTAACAAAGTTAACAACGAAACCTAATCAACATCATTTTTAATGTCGATAAAAATAACTCTCTGTTCTCTAAATTTCTTGGAGTGAGTATTCACTCTTTAATTAGTGAAAACTGTGCAACTCTCGTGAAAGAGTGAATTTTCACTCTTATAGCGTTGAATATTCACTCTTTCCTCCAGAGTAGTCACCACCACGACTTGGAGGAAAAGAGTGAATTTTCACTCTTGTTAGATTGAAATTTCACTCTTAAAGAGTTAAATATGCACCCTTTCACGTGAGTTGCTCTGTTTTCACTAACCAAAGAATGAATTCTCATTCCAAGAAATTTAGAGAGTGAAATACTGAATTATCTGAGAATAATATAGATAACACATTTTTTATTTATTGGACTTTAAATGCTTGATTCACTATTCACTGAGTGTAGGCGCGTAAAGTAAACTTTAGTTTCCTAAAATAGAATATGCATCTGGATGTACTTTAGGCACTAAAAGTCGTGATTAATTATTTCAAGAACACAGAATTTTTAAATTTTTATTAATTTTCCTAGAAACTGATAATCAATGTAAAAAACATTAAACATAAACATTATTCAGTATAAAATTCTCTATACATGAATATTTTTTTAAATTCGTTTTTCGAATTTTTATTTTTTTATTCTTTATCTACTCTCAACGGAATGTTGGGGTGCCTCAGGGGTTTTTGCTTCCTGACACTTAACTTCACTTTCGTACTGAAAAGTACCTAGTTGTATTCGTTACAAAATTGTTCGTTTACTATCTTTTATAGTTAAATATACACTGAATATCTACCGAATTAAGTATAATACCATGTAAGCTGTAAAGATGGTTTATTTTCCTAATTAAACAGTTAAAGCGGATATGAAACAAAAATACTGCAATCAATAAAAAAGGAGTCAATCAGTAAGTGATACTCGTTATACAAAATTAAGTTGTACATTTCATTTCGAGTTCACATATTTATATCTGTTTAAATTTCACTCATTGCAGTGTATTTTTTACATATATGACACAGAATCCGGCAAAAAGAGGAGAATTCATTAGAATTGAAATGTGTTAAAATATCGACCAATTTTTTACGTTTTTAATCCTTTTGAATGTCGTTTCTGTCCTTTGATATTCTAATTCGATTCCTAACCATTCAATTGCTATCATTTCAATCATACTTTATTCTACGCCCGTATAATGTCGAAATTGTTCACATTTTAATTCTCTTACGGATAGCCAATATCGCAACTGATTAATACTATTTAATCTTGTAGGTTTTGCACTCGGTTTAATGCTTCTTAAATAGTTGTAATTTGAAGCAAATTAATCTCGTTCAATTGCAGGCATTAATATGGAATTACGAAATCAATTTAATGATGCTAATCATGTTTAAACTCAGAACAAACAAATTCTGTTCAACACTTTTGAAACATGTAATCGTTTCAATCTTCTTTATCAAGACTTGAGAGCCAAAAATGAAAAACTGTATTGCACCCTTTACATTAATCATTAGTGATGGTTAATTTCTTTAGCTATTGAGCTTTTATTATTATCTTATTATTATTATTGTGCTTGAAAGTGACAAGAGCAGAAACTTTGGCATTCCGACATACATGTTAATACAAAACTATTTTTAGCTTGTATCGAGGTTTAAAGTTTCAGAAAGTTTGTTTGACGTGGTTTTAACCAAATATAACAGAAATGAATTATTTGTATTGTAAGATGAGAAAAAACAGTCTTAATCTTCACTAGACAAAATTGTAAATAAACAAAAGTTTAAGAACATTAATGGTAATTTACATTCTGAACGAACATTATTATTATTGTTATGATTATTATTAAAATGCGTTATTTGCATATATAACTACTGACAGAAATCCAATTCTATAAATTAATTCAGAAATAAATAAATGTGCCATAAATGAAGCCACAGCTGCCGCTTTTATAAAATCACCTCATTACAACATTTATTTTGTTTTCTCACGTCAAAAGAAGTTATGCAAATAAGTTACAAGCATTCTCAAGCAATATGGCATTTTCAAACATCACTTTCCCAAATCGTCATGTAACTACATATAACATTAATATTTAGCTACATAATTTTATAACTTTTCTATAAACTGTTGACAATTATAAAATAAAACAACTATAAACTCTTCCCTTATATTCAAATATATTATTTAATATATAACAATTCAGTGACCTGAAAGACACATAAAGAGTAGAGTTTATAATGAATACTTATTTTGCGCTTGATCGTTAAATTGAGGTAACAAGACTTTCACCCAACTAAAAATCGTAATTAAAAATAAAGTACGCAGTTTTAAGGGCTAAACTTTTAACAACCAAAATTTAATGAATTTATTACTGGAATACAATATGTTTCATACAGCTTTAAAAAACGGTTAATTACAGGTACGGCCCATTTGACTGAATGATTGAGTATTCTAGGCAACCTAAATTCTTGTTTTAAACATGTTATGTAAAACATTTAACTCAAGTTTTTGGAAAACATATCTCAATTCACAGTTAATGATGCATCTTCAGTCATTAATTTCTAAAAATGCAATGCTTATTTATTTATATAAAGCAGTCGTATAATAAGAATAGTCTAAACTGATTTAATTCCGATTTTAATAAATTATTTTAATCTAATGCCCACTTAAAATCTCGACAACATGAAAATATTTTATTTAATGTTTCAGAAAATATTGTTAAATTTGAAAATGTAAAAAAATGAATGACAAATCGGAGCACTTTCTACGAAGAAATTTTAAACTGAAAATACATCACGATGTTAAACAAATAGATATGTTTTATTAACCCGTTCCAAAACATAACAAAAAATACATCATGCGTAATTTGCATGCCCAAAAAGAACGCATAGAAATTCCGGGAAAGTTAAAGATTTACTTTTAATTATCGTGAATGTTTTATGACCTCCTTCAAAGCTTCCAAAAAACATTGCGTGTTATTCGGGATGGTTATGTTGTAATGGTTTTTTAAAAATTTGGTGTACTTTACTTCATATGTGCAATACATCACATTCCACACTGGAACAGATTTTACTACAGTTATAGTTCATCAAATTTTATGTATCTAATTAAAAAAAGTTAAGCGTTCTTTAAAACTTCATTTAAACTGGTACGTCATCCGTGCCATGTATTCCTCCAAAGAAGCGTAATTCGAATTCACATTTGTTAATTACATAGAAAAGAGTACGGAACGTACAAAATGTATAGACATTGGAATTTCTTTTTCTCGATCTAAAGAGGAATATATCAACTTCAAACTAAAAAATGTACCTATTTAGTTAAGCATTTTTTGTCATAGTGAAGTCAAAGCGTACAAGTTACACAGAATGAATACAAAGGTAATTAGATCAGGAAACATTTTTCCTAATTACTCAAATAAATTTCACATTTAAACATTCATTCAATCGAGAGATCTCTTGTTTAACTTTCCATACATCTATCTGAAGTTCGAAAGCTTTCAATGAGAGCGTTTTTGGTTTGCACCTGAATGCAACACAAATAAGGCCCGATAAGAATTTTTTTTTATTTTTGAAATGAACGTACCTACTATAAATTGATTCCCACGTAAAATAATTTTTATTGGAATGTAATATAATTCAGAATTTTATGAAAATCACAGAGGAAGGCATGTCTTTTGTCTGTAATTCCATGCGCGTATTGATATCCATACACCAACTTACATGTATGCAAGAACGATGCAGATCCTGACAATATAACATCCCCGATCGAATTCATGTACGCTCTGCGCGTTATGCTAGATTACCCCGTAATATCGCTGAATGAACGAACAATAAAAATAGCACAAGACTACGCTTCGTTAATCCTTCAGCTCGCACATTACAGTTTCCCATGACTGCAACGACAGTATACAATTATTTCAAATTATTGAATTGCTTACACGGTATGTAATCTTTTGTCTAATGCTGCGTTTCAACTACGATATTTCACGTTATGTACTATATTGTACAGAGTTTGAACACTATTGTTCATTACCTGAAAACTTTAATATTTATTTGTTTAATCTTCGTAACTTATAATCCTAATTGCATATATCGAAATCTTGCATGACATTTCCGTGTACATTACTCTGTCTTTTTGTCTTTTTTTATTCTCTCCCTCCCTGTCATTTTATCCATTCTAATTCTTGTCCACCCTCATTTAACACATCCATTCCATCTTCTATTTTTTTACCCCCACATTCCTTCTTCAAATGTTCCATTTCCTTTGTCTTTCCTATTTCGCCTAAAATTGTTCATTTTCTTAAGGGCAATGCACTTCTGAGTAGTGTGTATTTTCGACGCTATAATAGTACTCAAACAGCTCTTCTTAAAATAATTGATAACACTCATCACGCAAAATAGCAAGGATACGTTACTATGTTAGTACTATTTAACGACTTCACTAATAATGTATCATATGTGTACAAAAAAAGGCCACGACTGGTGACGTATCATATAGAATAACTTCCACAGTTTCTAATGAATTTATAAATAAATAATCTTTTTTCGCTAGTAATTTCATAATTCAAAATATTAGAATAAATGTTTCTTAGTACAAACGAGCAAATTAAATACTAATAAATTTTGAAAAAGATCGCATTTGGCCTATATTTCAATGAATTTACATGAAATTTGGTATACTTTCAGTTTTTGAGTCGCTGAATACAAATCTGATGTCACATTTTCAAAAATCAATATGGCGGATTCATTGTGACGGCTACGCTTTTGAAGCCAATTTTTTTGTTGGTTAACTTTTCTAATTCCCTTTGATTCCCTTAGATATTGCATAATTTGATGATTCTGCCCATTTGATGGTTC
The DNA here is from genome assembly GCA_030407085.1 of Trichopria drosophilae. Lineage (NCBI taxonomy): Eukaryota > Metazoa > Arthropoda > Insecta > Hymenoptera > Diapriidae > Trichopria > Trichopria drosophilae. Next base: position 168,090,308 of record CM059583.1, read on the forward strand.
TTTTCATTCTTATCAGGCCATACCCAGTGGATAATAGGTTTAGACCGAATGTGCTTTACTCCACTTGCTACCATCTCAGGTACAATGCACTAGCATCGGGTCTATAATTTTTATTATACTCACGAATACTATTTTCCAGAGACTAACACTATTGTCTGTACCACAGTAATTTTTGGGGACGATGTAAAGTTTTATCTACATAATTGTTCAATATATATGATAAATTCTGTAATCCTATTCTATATATGAAATGCGTAAAATACTATATTTTGGGCACAAGATTTTAACATGGAATTTACAGGGGATCAGTGGATAAATCTGAATGGTCACTTATGAATACCATGTGATATTTTGTGGTACAACATATATACTTCACATTTTGGAGCCTATTCCGGTGCGTCAAATGAATGTAAAGTATTTAACTCGAATTTCTCTTATGCTCTGCTCAACTTCTTATGACAAATGCAATATCCTCATAATTAACTTTTCCATGCGTTTCTAATCATGCAGTATACGCCAATACATTTTTAACACCGCATATTTCGATCTTAATATCCTCTAAACGTCTTACTTGAAGACATTAAAATTAAAATGAATTAATTGAATGCTCTTCTTTCAAATTATTACTTCGACCCAGACCTTAAGTCTGGACGAAGTATTGAATTTGGTCACCTCGGGCAAAAAAATTACCCTATAGTTTTTCATCAAATGTCCACGTTTCAGACCCTAAGGAAGCCAAAAAACGAAAAAAAAAATTTGTGTCCGTGATCTTGTACGTACGTACGTCCGTACGTCCGTACGTCCGTACGTACGTCCCGTTTTTATGTCTCGCGATATCGCGCACACGGTAAGGCCGATTTAAAATTTGCTGCTATATTTCAGTTTGGCATGGTAAAACGCAGATCTGATTAGTTTTTGGAGTATATCCATACAAGATTACTGGATGGTCGGTTAAAAAAACAACAAAAAAACAAGTTTTTTGCATTTTTCGTTTTGAAATACAAATCACACAAAAAAATGTTTCAAACAAAAAAGATAGAGCATCGAATTCTCTACAAAAAAGGTTCTATACATTTTTTTCGAAAAACCAACAGTAATGTCGTAAAAACGAATAAACATGAAAAAAATCACTCATATATAATTAAGCATTTCCTTCAGTTTAAGTCGCATTATAATACTCCCGAAAGGGGGGGGGCACACAAAAATTTTCACTGTGATGATGGTGTCGCGTAGCCAAGGGGAGGTAGTGGTGGAGAGAAGGCTCGGGTGGGGGTCGCGCGGGGGGGGGGAGGCAAAAAAAAATTTTTGCTATGATGTTGGTGTCGAATAGCCAAGGGGAGGTGGTGGTGGGGAGGGGGTCCGGGGGGGGGGGGGGGGGAGAAAATTTTTTTTACTGTGATGATGGTGTCGGGTAGCCAAGGAGAGGTCGAGGTGGGGAGGGGGTTTCGGGGGTCGGGAGGGGGGGACATATAATTTTTTTTGCTGTGATGTTGGTGTGGAGTAGCCAAGGGGAGGTGGTGGTGGGGAGGGGGTCCGGGTGGGGGGCCATAAACATTTTTGTTATGATGTTGGTGTCGGGTAGCCAACCCCCCCCCCCCCCCAACTTATAGAAGGTAATGTTATTGGAACTATTTAACAACTGGTATAATGTGGTAATAATTCAAAAACATTCGCTAAAGCTCGTGAAAGTTAAGGATTTTTATGGCGGCGAGTAGGAGGGATGCCAAGTGAGGCGCTAGACTTGATCAATGTTTTGGATGCATCCGTATGTTAATGGGGGGGGGGGGCATAAAAAAATAAAATGTTATTTGTTAATGCGGCAGCTGATATGTTGGATTTGAAATTACCTAACTTATTTTTATTCCTGTTTTTATGGCTGCCTTATTAATACCTCGGTTGGTCTGCGTTCGGGGCGAAGTTTTGAAAATGCTCATTTTCAGATTTTTACTTCGACCCAGACTAAGTCTGGACGAAGTATTGAATTTGGTCACTTCGGGCAAAAAAATTACCATATAGTATTTTTATCAAATGTCGACGTATCAGACCCTAAGGAACCCAAATCAACAATAAAAAAATTTTTGTCCGTGATCTTGTACGTACGTACGTCCGTACGTCCGTACGTCCCGTTTTTTTGTCTCGCGATAACTCGCGAACGGATAAGCGTATCGACATAATTTTTTTTTAAAATGCGCGTCTCGGCATAACTTAGATCTGATTAGATTTTGGGGCAGATCCACCCGTCCATTACTAAAAAAAATTAGCTCCAATTAAGTTTCTTTGTAGTTTTTTGCATTTATTTTGAAAAATACAAATTTTATTAAAAAATGTTTCAAACAAAAAAGATAGAGCATGAAATTCTCTACAAAAAAGGTTGTATGCATTTGCTTCCTAAAGTCAACGATAATGCTATAAAAACTGGTTTAAAATGTTTATGACTATTGTCTGAAAAAGTATTGAATTTGGTCATCGCGGCAAAAAAATTACCCTATTGTTTTTCATCAAATTTCGACCCCCTACCCCCCAGGGGTAGTCTTTTCCAGCTCCTCGGGCGCGGTGACCCCCTACGGGCGCAAAGTTCATTTACGCCCTTGATACAAAAATAACTATTTCGATATATCTAAAAGATGTCTTATATATATCTATAAGATATCCGTCATAGATCTTTTCGACACTTTCTAGATATCTTGGACGAATTATATGTATATATATTGTATATATAATATCATAATAATACAGACAGTAATTAGAAAAACACAGTAAACTTGTAATATGCATCGAATAGTCTATTAGAATACAAGTGCATGAAGTAAGTGTTTTGCAACTTTTATTTATTAATACTTCGGCTGGCCTGTTGTCGGGGTCGAAGTTTTGAAAATGCTCATTTTCAATTTTCATACATATAAGAATCACTATATTGTTGTAACACATCTATCGAAGCCACTTGGGCCTAAATATGATTGGACCCCCAAATATCAATATAATTTTATAATATAATTGAAAGCTGTTAGTAAACAAACGAGTCTTAAGGAATAGCCGACTCTCCACTGGGTCGAAGTTTCTGAGCGAGCGAAGCGAGCGAGGCACCACGCCAACACTAGTTTTATATTGAAATCTTCAATCACACTGAAGCGATAAAGAATATTATTAAAGCAACAAATAATGTAACCATATAATAATAGAAAACCTTTATTGCGTCCTGCAGCAAATTCAATACAGAACTTATTTAAATCATAACACTGACCGACAAAATTTTATTTTTTGTCCGCCTTTGTCAAGCGAAGTATCATTTCCGACGTATTTGTTTGTACTGAAAACGACGGTGCTACCAGAAATTTGCTATCACTTCACATTTTGGAGAAAAATGAGGTTCAATGTGGTTAAAAAATGAGTTTAAATTTAACCACGTTCTTCTCCTAAATGTGAGCTCATAGCAAAATTCTGCAAGAGCCATCGTTTTCAGCACGAAAAAATACTTCAGAAATGACACATTGCTGGTCAAAGACAAAAGCAGTGTCGAACAGTGTAATTATATAGATACTTCAAAAATGTCTTTTCAGAATAACCGTCGTAATATATGTGTCTTCGTTGCAAAATTTGATACATTATTTGCGTTTATCTATCGTAAATAAAACATTTTTGTGTCTTGTGATCTAAGACACATAATAAAGACGGTACAAGTGTCTACATTTAAGTCGTTTTAGGTCATTTAAGACATTTATCTCATTATTAAAAATTATTTAGCAAATCGAAGACACGTTGTCGATATGACGGCCTTCGTAAATATTCGGCAACTGCCGACTCTAAGCGTCGTCTTGATAAATGCTACATAATATATTGTATTGATGAGCGGTTATCCAGTTGATGTAATTTCAACAAGTTCATTATTGTGCTCGTAAATCCGATATGGGTGAATAAATCATGTACTGTTGCATAAATGAGAGAAGCAAAACAATAAATTAAAAGTGAAAGAACACACATTACATAAATATCAAACACTTTTAGGTTATGTATCAACTATCGAGCAGTACATTCAGGTTGCGATTGAATACACTTCTAGCGTCTCAAAAAAAGTCATTTATAACGCCTTTCTATAAGACACCCAAAAACATCTTAAAAGTGAGACGAACATCACGAAAGTGCCTCAAAATAAAACAATCATTTAAAAATACAAAACCGGAATTATTACCTGTAACTGCGGAAACTACAGAGTACATAATTTTATTTTGATCAATAATTTTAATCCACCGTACATGACCCAATATACGTGTTGAATAACGGATTTATGATCAAGCAATTGCATAAACTCTCTTCCATAAGGATTGATATAAATAGAAAAGTTGTATTAGAATACGGCCAATTCAATTTTGCCTTATGATACCTAATACAAATTATTACAAATTTTGACTTGGCAAGCAGATAAAAGAATTCAAAGTACATAGTATACATGCAATCTCACAATCACACAAGAAAGCGACAAAGTAGTGGTGGCGATACTCAATCGCGTAGGGCTGTTGCGCTCCCATGAGTTTTGTCCATTACCTTCGGTGTAAGAGCAAAATAATTTTGCATTGGAACTGACAAAAGTCCCAACTCAGGATCTGTGTGGAACACTAACACACCCATATTTGAATCTACGTGCCACAAAGGAAGGTATACAGTGTCACTTCGTAGAATGTAGTAACTGGTCTCATCGGCTTTTTCGTGTACCGGCCCTTCACATATAAATACAAAAGAGGAATTCTTTATTCCGTATTTCTACTGTTCTCTTGGTAATAATGTACTTTTTACATTATCATGTTTTTTATACATAATGCCGTTTTTGTAAATGCTACTTTTAACCAAATAACAAAATTTGATAAACTATACCATAGAGAAAACAATTTAACCCGATTCCTTTGTTTTAGCCGCTTTGTTAAACATGTGTATGCAGAAGGTACATTTAGAGAAAAAAATAATTGAATATGAATAAATCCTTAGAAGTTATAAATTAAATTAATATTTTCAAAAATTTAAATTTAATTTAATTTTAATTTAAATTTTACATTTTCTTATTTAAAAACATTTGATATATAAAAAAATAATGACGTACTCATATTAAGTATCAAAATCATTCAAAACCCTTTTCCCAGATAATAGTTACGCGCAGAAAACTTCTATACTTCAAAACTATAAAACATCGATAAATTCTGGTCCGAAATTAGATAAAAAATCGAAGAGAAATCGTTAATAAAACACCAAGATGATATTACCTGCATTATCGTCTAGAAAATAAAAGTGTTTCGGTTCTTCGCGTTAAATACTCTAAGTCCATTTTTGTCGAAACAAAGCAGAAAGTGTTTGCAATTAATCTAAAAAAGGTATCAAAATACAGATTCTGATTTTGTTACATTTTTTTTAGAGGTATAGGTACGTGAAATTATTTGAACAATGACATTAAATTTAAGAAATATGTATTGAAATTTGTTGTGTACATTAAATTTAAGGTCTGACATGAAAGCCGTTTAATGCCGGAATTGAAATGTGCTACCAGCTTCTTCTTCTACATCAGAATTAACACATTTCGTTTAACAGTGTGACACGTGTCGGCAAGACGCAGGCTCCTTTAAAAAAACATAACTTTGGAACCAAAAACGTCTCCTTCAATTTTTTTAAATTTAATGTGAGATGTTTTCCTGGAAGATAAAATATTCATAGACAACAAAAATGTCAGAGAAGACGTCAAAAATCAAGAAAAAGTCAAGGTTAAATATTATCATATACTAATCAAATAAATGTAAATTTATGCTCGTAATTATTAATTAATAACTAACTATTAGATGGACGTTTTTTACGAGCAAATCACGATGTTTTTGCGATGCATACTTTGAATTTTTCTACATCATTTTTTTTCTGATGACAGAAACTCGTCTACAAATATTGGTTATTATGTGTTATTTTTATTCTTTAATTAGAAACAACAAAATTATATTTTATTTTTAACTGAAAGTATTATTTAAGTGTTTCAATAAACTGCAGTAATAACTTGTATCTGAAAATTTGTATATCATATATTATGACACGTCTCTGAGGAGGAACCGGTATAAGTCGAAACGTTTAGCAGCAGAGGATTCAAATATTTTGGAGCTTATTTAAAATAACCTGTATATGATATTGGAAAAATTTGAGTTACAATTTAAACTAAACTACTTCCTTTTTGTGAAAAAAAGCTGTTAGTAGAATTAAAATGTAAAAATTAGAAAAATAGATATCGGATATTTAACAAATTCAACGAGGATGACATACTACCATAATGTTTTTCGTGATAATTCAAACATTTCATTTTCGTGGAATTCGATAAAGTCGATTTCAGTTTTGATATTATTGACTTAGTAAAAAATTAACAACTCCACCTTCTAAAAGCAAAAGGACAAGAAAATCAAATGTAATGTCATCACTTGAGCTAATTGTATCGTATTAATTGTTAATATTTTTCTCCAAATTATTTATACTGGTTAAAAGATATTACCAGTTGTTTTGAATTGAACATTATGGACAATACATTCTTTCCAATTTCAATTACCACCCGATTTCGCGGCATCAAATAATATAGAATCTTGAAATTCTCATTCGATATACAATTTCATGTTAGTAAATATACGCCTCAAACAAGTACAATTCATAATTAAATATTATTGGAACAGATGGAAGTTAAATATTCATTTTATCCCGTTGGTCTCGCATAGCGTTCAAGTACTCTGTACATTTATCATACATCTTCAATGTAAATATTTATTTTTGTATAGCTATCAATAATCGAACAACAAACTGAATAAATTGACATTGATTTCCAATATTATTTATAAATATGTTCCATTCGATATTGCCGCCAACAATATTCCATTTTCTCATTTATTTACTTTTCGAGATCTACTTTCTATATTTTTCTGTTTAAAACGAGAAAAATTATGTGCAGTAAAAGAGTAACTAACGGCATATTTGATAAAGAGAGTTGCCTTAAGAAAATTCTATTGAAAATAAAGAATACCTAAATGTTTTATATAATGAAATACTCTGACCTAGATTAATTATTATCATTTAAAAATATATTACTTGCGTACTGCGTAATGAAATTTATGAATATTGTATTGATATTTAATATCGATAATCAATGTCTTTACACCAAACTCTTAAAAACAAATAAGGATCATTCGTAATCTCGGAAAGACAATGAAAAGCAATGTAATATTTTAACGACGAAAACAATTAGAAAACATAAGCGCAAAGTGGATCATTACTTACTCGTCATTTATTTACTACTTCTTAAAGATGTTCTGAGATTTATTTTTATAATATGCAACATATTAGGTAACCTAGATAGAAATTCGGTTGGGAAAAACTATCATTGTTTAAACTAAACCAATTCCTGGAAAAATTTTCAGTTAAAACTGGCCATTAACGCAAGTCTACTTTTTACATGGTAACCATCATGTTATAATAGAATTTACCGAATACAAAACCTGCAAAACAACTAGCCAGTTACTATAAAAAGTCCGATTGTCATCAATATTTTTTATAAATATTTATTTAGTCCTCCTGAAAGGAACTACGCAAGTACAGAGAGAGAAAGAAAATAGTTAACGAAACCTTTTTACAATAGTAAAACGCTTTAATACAAAAAGTAGTTAAATTAACTATTTTTATAGTAAATAGAACAATAAAATGGTTCCATTTACTATTTCCCAGTACTTAAACCATTCGAACATAACTTCAAATATCACCTGTAGCCTCTGGTGTTGTTAATATTCTACTATTCACAGATGTTAATATCGTTTCTACCATTTCTTCATGGTTCCTTTAACCATTTTTTTCTCTCTGTGTAGTATATAACTTTTTTCAGTGTTCCACCCCTGCAAACACAACAGTAACAGTTATGCAAAAACTATGTAACATTTATGTAACAATGTAACCATTACGTAAATATTACATAACTGTTACTTTCCGTGTTTGCAGGGACTGGAATGAACTCAATATAATTTTACTTTATATGCTTTAAATTATCAAATGGAATAGTTTAAAATCGAGAGTTATTTAGACTACTTTCACTAAAGGTATAGTGGAGAGGGCTGGGTTGTGAACCGGGTTTTGTTTTTGATCTGTATCTTCTTATAGAATGAAGAGATCTAAGAATGCAAGATAACTTTCTGAAAGCAGAATATAAGACGCAACTTTTTTATTTGGACAGATTTGTGTTCTGATCGTTCGGTAAATTTCTATGGCATGAAAATCGGAAAAATCGAAGGGAAACACTAATTATTTTTGTGGAAAACGAAAAGTGCATTTTTTTACAACACTTAAAGAGGCAAAACAATAAGTAAAGTACAAGTTGTGAAAGTAATAAAGATACGGCATCCTTTTTTGTGTGTTGCGGAGGTTGTTTGTAAGGTAGACATGGGTAAAAATTAAAATAAATAAACATGAGCGTACAAAAATAGAGTAAAATTACATAAAAACACTTTTTTTCAATGAACTAATGATATTGGACATTTCCGATACAAGTCTAGCATGAAATATGGCTGGTTTAATTTTGGAAACGACAAACACAAAATACTCGCAAGCTCAGTACGACATAAACCAATATTGGATCGAAAAATAGAATCAAAACACTCAACAAATATACATAACACTTACCTTTTCGGCCCAAATTCAGCCACTTGGACAGCACTTTACAAACAATCAGAAAACATTTCGAGATCAATTGTCAAAACGTATTCAGCTGCCACAAGTAATCTACCTGTATGCTAAATGTTTTAACACATAAATTGGCTCATGATAAAATACAAGACAGATGGCGATGTCTGCCAATTAAGGGGAAAAAAGTGCTGATAGTTCACCACTCAGCTAGGTTCACAACCCAGCCCTCTTCCCTACTGATGATATACTTAACAATATTTTATTATGGATGATAAATAAGTAAATGAACGGTTTATAAAACGTTAATAATGCGAAAAAAATTTATCAGAAAAATGAAGCTACTTTAAACACGATTTTTTATTAACTACTTGCCAACTGAACGTGCGGATTGAGAATGGAGAAATAAGTTTTCAATTTGACACATTATAATCTAAAATGTGGGTTTTGTTTAATTGACTAAACAAAATTAAAATCATACGCAAGTACCTTTACACATATTTCGCATTCTCTACAACTTTTCGTGAACTTTCAGCCTGAAATTCTAGAATTCTTCATAACTCCAGAGTTAAATTTTATTCCGTGCATTAAGTACTTTTGTTTGTGCTGCCATTTCAAACTGATGGTCGAGAATCGAGAGCAGTTTTTAAAATATTCCTAGACTCGTACTAAATAGTATTATATCAGGATACTTGACGAATTTTCTGTCACACCTTATGCCAGCAAACTGATCAGCACCTTGTTTTGGGAAAGTATCAATATAGATAATAGAAAGAAGAAATAAATATATACGCGAAATTCTTTGAACGATTCTCTCTATATTCAAAATACCGTTTTTGGGCCGAGTTTTACAAACAAAACTAAAATAAATAACTTAAGAACGGTATACTTAACAAAACATAAACAAAATGATTAAAAAAGACCTACTTCAACGTATTGTAGTGTAATCAATTTAAAATTAATCTGGGGGCGAGGGATTTTAAACAATATGTCTTTAGATATTAATTAACTCCTGTATTATTTCTCTTCCAGATCTGGTGCTGATATCGACAGATATCCCAACTCTTCTTTATGTAATATCAGGGATAGCGATTTTCACTGGCCTGATTTGCTTTGTTCTGAAGCTTTTCAGCTCAGGAAGATACACGAGGCCGCGACATTTTGCCAATGCGGGGCATCCTGCTCCTATGCTCTTTACAAGTGACACAGGTAAGCTGTGTATTCTTCCACTAATTCTGAAAATGAACGCATGAGTGAAGTTTGAAACGAGAGTAATATATTATTTCAGTCATAACTTTAGTGCAACATTTTAACATTAAATACCAGGGTATGTAAATGATGAATTAGAAATAAATTCTATTTTAACCCAAATTATTTTAAGTGTAAAATTATTGAAGTACTACATATAATCACAGAATGGGCGATTTTGTTATAAAAAGTTTATAATTTATAATTGCAGAATTCCGCTCTAAATCGAGCCTCCTAAATTTTATTTTGATAATTGTTTGGTTGTCAAGATACATAACAGTTGTATAATTTGACATTTGAAAGAAACTTTTAATTAAATATAACATTTTTTGTTTTCTTCATTAACTAGGTATATAAAGTAACTAAGCATGGGTATATATACAGAGATAACATTTCATTTTTAATTGTACACAAAAAAAAACATTCAAACTAGTAGCAGCAAGAAAATAAAATAAAAATGTGATAATAAATAACTGAAGATTTTGGAGTACAAATAGGAATATTAAAAAATATATTACATAACTTCAGATTTGAATATTAAAATTTGTCTCTAAGTAAAATTCCAACCATACCACACCAATTTCTAATCCAGACACTTCGCAACCAGGCTGAAATTCTTATTGTCATTTATTCTAAAGTAACGAATATGGATCAGATCAACAATAAATAGGTTTCTTACACCTATAAACGTTTCACTGTATTTAAAATAAAAGATAACAAACAGAACAAAAACATCATAAATGAAGAAAACAAAATTACTATAACTGTGAAAATATCACAAATGCCATTTTTTAAGCACTCAGTAGAGAACAGTTATCTTTAAAGTAACCTGTGCAAATGTAACGCATTTAAAAATATTTAATCTAAGAATTATCTGAGCATTTTTTAAATATAAAATGTCTGATCATTAAAAATTAAACCAGAATATATTTTTAGTACACATTTTAGTTAATTTTTATTATTAAACTATATGCACAACGGGAAAATATAATAGCTTAAAAAAGCACAACCCTACTGCAAAAATCCAGGTGGGTTTTTTCACGTGGTCTGACCACGTGGATACGACCTGGTAGTTTTGGCCTATTTGACCAGGTCGAGACCATGGGAGATACTCGAATTTCTACCATACTGAAATATTTTTTCCGAAAAAATAACTGCATAAAATGTTTGTGTTTACTATTTTGTTAGTAACTATTAACATCTGCAAAGAATTGCTTAAGTATTTGTATGAACTAAACCCGCATTTATCAATATGCCTTCTGCACTTGAGTATAAGTTACTCTTGTTCACGTAGTAATATATATGCGAGCGTAGTGTTGTGGTTAAGGCGACAGCTTAGTAAACGGAAGACTCGGGTACAATATTATTATTGTTAAAAAACTAATATCCTTTGTTTTTAAACGTTCGAATCTTAGCAATGTAGAGTTCTTAGCAATGCAAATTCGGAATAAAACTGTTTAATATGATTTAAAAAATTATTTAAATATGATGTTTTGCGCATTTGATACTTCGATCATTTTCCTTTCATTTAAATAATCGAGCATTTAATAATCATGATATTACATTACATTTTTCATTAGTGTAAACAGAAATTAAGGTATGAAGTTATCGATGACGGCAACAATGTTTATCGGTATTCGTATAATAAGATTGCAAGTGTTGAACGTGTGCGAATAATAATCTGGCTGAGCGGTGTACTCTTTTCCAAACGTTTTATTGCTCAAAAGCAAAATTATGAAATTTAAACCAAAGTATACATTATTGATATACTTTTTAGTACTGCACAGATAGAAAAAAGGGAGGATGGAAAAAATGTATGAATAGTTGAATGAAACATATAATAATAGCAGAATTAACACCGTTAAAATCTTATTGATTGTATATTACTTTGACCATTCAGAATATTGTAAAATTCGGCATACGAGTTCTACTATGACAAAACGTTATTTTCCTTTAACCCTTTCAGCCACGAAATTTTCCAGCCATGGCATTTTTTTAAAATTTTGTGTACTCGAGTTTTTTAGGTCGCTAATTACGAATCCGGTGTCAGATTTTCAAACTTCAAAATGGCGTATCCAATATGTCCGACCAAAAATTTGAAATCAAATGAATTTGGCTAATATTTGGTATATGGGGTTTTTTTGGAAGTTGCTGATTACGAATCCGATGTCAAATTTTCAAAATTCAAAATAGCGGATCCAATATGGCCGACCAAAATTTTTAAAGATTATAAATTTGGCTAATATTTGGTATATAGGGGTTTTGGAGGTCGCTAATTACGAATCAGGTATCAGATTTTCGAAATTCAGCTATACACGGAAAGAAGTGATATTTATAATCAGTACTGTAAAACCATTATGCCGACTTATTAAGAAATAAGAAATTCTTCTATTCTTAGGCATCAATATTCTAATGGGCGTAAGAAAATCACAATCTTACAACGATTACTGGTTTATGAAGCCACAAGACAGGGATGCATATATTTTGCCTGCAATGCCTACAAATAGATTTACATTAATTTTGTGTCATTTACATCTAAATAATAATAGTAAATAGCCGAAAAAGGCAGAAACTGTATAAAATAAGTTATACAAAATTCGAGCATTGTTAGATGCACCGGATTCGTAATCAGTTACCTTCAAAACCCCTATATACCAAATATTAGACAAAATCATAATTTTTTAATATTTTTTTCGGCCATATTGGATCCGCCTTCTTGAATTTCGAAAATCTGATACAGATTAGTTCTCCCTGGCATGAATTTTTTTTGAAAATTATGCCTTTTTTGGTACTAATTTGTTATTAACAATAATTATTTTTAATAATTTTGCAATATTACATTATTTTTGTTAACACTTATTAAAGTCTTAGGAAAGCCAGGAACAAAAATACCGCATCGAAATCGATAAGTATCTGTTCGTAAACCTTAAAAAATCGATAGCATCTAGCTGGAACACTGGTGTCTGCCTGTGGCTGAAAGGGTTAATAAATTTTATTAAATCTATTTTATTATTCTCAAATCTTTAAAGTAACTGTATAATGAAAAAACTGGAGAAGTGTTGAAATTGTGTAAGGTAACGGATATTTAAGTATTAGGTAACAGTAAACGAAACAATACCATAGCCTTGTTTACTATATAGAAATATTAATTCAACTATTTCTGTAAACCCCTCACTGATAGAAGTGTCTTTTACCCCGTATTAAAATTCTTATACCCCGTAAAAGACAGTCTTTTACGTATAAGGGCAGCCATATTTTCTTTTACCGGTTAAAAGACGAAGATTTTTGGTTATGCTAACTCATATGTCAGTTTATTCAGAGTTTTCTATTTCATTTAAAAGACATATTATTTATTGAAAATCATCTTAAAATTGAAAATATTAAAAATACTCTCTTTTAATCGTAAAGAAATATTCTTTTAAAATAAGAAAGTTCAATAGAATTGCCCTGAACTGTCAATAAACGAACGCTAAAAGACGAGGATTTTAATAGGTATAGTATATTTATTTATTTTAAAGGGTATAAGAACCATTTAAAAGATACCGGATATTAACCGGTAAAAGACACTTTTCTCAGTGCTGTTTTCAAAGGCAGGGGAACAAAGTTCCGAAAATGAACAGGCCGAAAGGTCAAAATTTCGATATAGCATGGCTCCAACGTGATTTTCTTCACTTTTTCTTTGAAAATTGGGCACAAAAAAAGCACATTAAAATACCTTGGACTCAGGCAATATCGAAATTTTGGCCTTTCGGGATTTTGATTTTCGGAACTTTGGCCTTTTGCTACAATATGATTGGATTTATCATATTTTTTTTCTCTGGGTAATGTCACAGCTCTGCATCTCCATAACATCGCTGGTTCACTTATATTACATTTACTTGCTTCTGTTGGTACGCAGGCTTTTAAATGTAAATTCACCTTATCTTAAAAATCTACACTGAGCAAAAAAAAACGCCAAATTGGCTGACGCGACGTACCGCCGTTTTAGCGATACTCGCTTAAAAAGACGATTAACACTCGAAATTGTAAAAAACAAGATTTCTATAAATCGGAATCTTTTCTGACATCATTATGAACATTCCTGTCCAAGTTCTAGTCGATTTAGTTGTTTGTGTGATTTGTACAGATCATTAAAAGCTAAAAAAATAAGAACTTTTTTCGTTTTCAGGCTTCCGTATCGAAAACAAGATACACCAAAAATGCACTCAACCTTTTTTGTAGAGCACAAAATTTCCTACAATAAAGTCAGTGAGAGACCTTACAACGAACAACGCTAGAATGTGAATGCGAAATATGTAGAAACCATTCGTCTGAAATCTCGACATTATTCGTTGCTAACGTATTGACTTTAGACTAGGGCTCTCACCGACTTTATTGTAGGAAATTTGGTGCTCTACAAAAAAGGTTCAGTGCATTTTTGACGTATCTTGTACAATTTTCGATACGGAAGCCTTAAAACGAAAAAAGTTCTTATTTTTTTCACTTTTAACGACCTTTACAATTCATACAAACAACTAAATCGACCAGAAATTAGAGAGAAATGTTCATAATGATATCAAAAATGTATTCCAAATTATAGAAATCTGTTTTTTTACGATTTCGAGTTTTAATCATCATTTTAAGGGACTACCGCTAAAACGGCGGTACGTCGCGTAAGCCAATATGGCGTCTTTTTTTTCTCAGTGTATATGATTGTATAAATAGTTTGGACCTTTTATTTTTCATGATTGCCTGTTTTATAATGACCACTAGCTTTATGATCGTTTTAACTAATTTGCAATTCAATACAAATTTTAGGCTTCACAGAATAATAGCGCTAGAAACAATGGAGCAAGTCGAAATACACATTAAAATATTACAAAAGCATTAACTTTTAACGAGTTATAAAAGTTTTTAAAATTAACTGAAAAGTTTTATAATAGACATGAACTTTCTGTTCATGTAATTTTCTGCGACATAACTTGTGTAAACGCTTTAGCTAAAATTTTGGCTACATGACTAAATAACTTTGCAAAAATAACTTTACAAAAATAACTCCAACAAAAATAACTTGAATAAAAATAACTTTGACAAAAATAACTTCAGAAAAAATAACTTTAATAATAATAACTTCAAATATCTCTTCAGCTCAACACAACATTTCCGAATTATACATATCTCAACGCGTCTGTACATTCATTAACAAAAATAACAAAAAAGTAATTTTCGAAATATCTCTCCTAACCTAACCTAACTTAACCTAACCTAACCTAACCTAACAAATTACTAACGAATATTAAATTAAAATCGATATTCATAATGATTCATGTAGAAAGTATGAACTTTTCAAAATGTAAACATATATTCATGTTCACTCATATCCATGACTTGCTTAAAAATTGATGAATAATGGTTAAGAATGTAATGAACATTATTCGAACAATGTTCTATTATATACGCATTCAGAAATATTTAAAGTTATTTTTGTTAAAGTTATTTTTCCTAAATTTATTTTTGTCAAAGATATTTTTGTTAAAGTTATTTTTTTTAAGTTATTTTGCGGAGATTATTATTGCAAAGTCATTTTTGCAAAGTTATTTAGTGGTGAGACCAAAATTTTTGCTATTTTGTGTTAAAAAATTTGCTGATTTATTTTTCTGAAAATGAAGTAAGACGCATGTGGTGTAAAAGGAAATAAAGTAAAATTTTCTAAAATATTGTGAATTTGTTTGTTGACGTGAAGGTATCCCACTGACGATACACGGGGGACGGCCGGCGTCTCGGTCGAGTCATCGGAGCAGCGACGGGAACTTGGCGTGCACCTTCAACCGGAAGTCCAGCGCCGGTCCATTGGTCCCAGCATCAAGAGCAGGTGCGGCCCGTGCCGCCGCCATCTTGCTGATCTCGTGCCACCGGCAGGCGACCAACGGCAATGGAAACACAGTCGGAATGCACCGACGTGCCCTCAGCGACGTTGCTGAGGGATCGTCCGACGGACTCGGTAGTCGAACACGTTTCATTGCTGTCTGTCTGTCTGTCTGTCTCTGTCTCTACTCGCTTCGGACGCGTTCGAATTTCTTAACGTCCGACTCTACTTCTCTTCACTGTCGGCGATTGAACAAGGATTTAAACAAATTGCGCAATCCTGACTGTCGATGTTGTCGATGTTGCTCGTTTTTTAACCTTGTGTTCACACTTTCGATTGCGACAGACATTTCACACCAATTACAGGCGACACTACGAGTCTCCAGATTAAACTTTTCGAACGATTCACGTAAAGCAACTTGTTAAAAACTTAAGTTATGGTCAGGTACGATCGCGAAATTAAACAAGTTTTCCGAAAGTTGTCTAATTAAACTATCTCAAGCTTCCAAAACATGGTCATTAACCCTTTAACGTCCAGAATGCACGTTTCCCATGTTTAACCAAGCAGGCAAGAAAAAATTTTCTTTTTGTAATTGAGTGCGTAAAGTTAGTGCGTAAAGTACTTTATGTACGTCTTTTCGGCGCGTAAAGTAAACTTGTGCGTAAAGTAAACTTTACGCACTCGATTATACTTTACGCACGAAAAAGCCGTACGTAAACAATATTTCGGCACACGTGTGTGTGTGTAAAGTTCTTTACGCATACGCCCTTGTATCGAAAACTACCGTAAAGTTCACTTTTACGCACTCCTGACGACAAAATTCGTAAAGTGAACGGTCGTGCGTAAAGTTGTACTTTACGCACTCAACCAGACTTAAAAACGTTACGCACTCTCTTTACGCACCCAATTACAAAAACTACACGGAAAAAAATCTTTTGTAGATTCTGCCGAAGTCGCTTAGGTAGAATCTGCCGAGTCTGAACTTCGGCAATATTTTCCGAGTTTTTTCTAAGCATTATGCTTAGCCAGTCTATGTAGATTTTCGTGGACTGCAACTTTAGCGCGGCGCCACTGTACCCGCGACGTCGGTAAATTAGGGGTCATTTTGACGGAGTAGTTTCTTCCTTTACGCTTACAATAGAAACAGAACACTTGTTTACGGTCGAGATTTCTTACACAGCGTCCTAATTGGTTCTAACTAAGCGTAAACATAAGGAATTTTAACGGCCGGGAACAACGTTCCGAAAATCAAAACCCCTAACGGATAAAATTTCGATATTGCGTGAGTCCAAGGTATTTTAATTTGCTTTCTTTTTGCCAAATTTTCAAAGACAAAGTGAAGAAAATCACGCTGGAGCCATGCTACATCGAAATTTTGGCCTTTCGGTGTTGATTTTCGGAACTTTGTTCCCCGGTCATTTTAACGAGTGCATTTACACAAACATAACAAATATAAATTCCATTCTACTGTAGCGACTGAGTGGAAAGGTGATGTTGGGTCTCGCCGCGGAATGGCGCTACGAGCGCCAGGAAAGTTCTGAGAGCGCGTAGACAGCACAGCTGATCAGTAAAAGTTGAGACTCGGCAATTTTTGCCGAAGTTACTAAGTAGAATTTGCAGAAAAGCCGTATACGAGTTATTAGGTACATTCTCTCGACATTACCAAGCAAATATTGCCGAAGTAACAATATAAATTTCACATAATGTTGGTTATTGAATTTCTTAGGCAAATTTTACTTGAGTTTTCGGCAGAATCTATAAACATTTTTTTTCCGTGTAGAATACCTGACATGGGTGTAAAGTATAATTGTTACGCATCGGTCGAGAATTTTACACGTCACTCGCCTTCGGCGCCTCGTATGTATAGTTCCCGCCCGGTGCGTAAAAGTACACTTTGTACCCTTCTTAGGTAATATACTATTTAAGTACTGTAATACACTATTCTTATACCATTTTGAAGTACGTTCAGTCTTTTTCCCTTTTGAGAAAATTTAAAAAAGAAGTATTTAAAATTTTATAATGGGAAAAATATTTCACGCAATATAAAATACGAAATAGGAATGCTATAAAATAGAAGACTAGAATTATCGCTTTTGCAGAATAATTGAAGTTATCATGAATTTAATATTATAGAACTACTTATTTTTTTGACGTATCATACCATATTCTAGTCATATATGTATATACGAGTATTTCCGCTATACTTTTAATATTTAGGAAACTGAAGGTAAACTTGATAAGTTTGGTATTCTGGATGAACAAAACAATTTGTTTATATAAAGCGGATGTAGGAAGATATCGCACAATAGTTTGCAGAACAATTTTTGCGGTTCTATGTAAATAAACTCTTTATTCCTCCGAAAGACAAAAAATATACGGCAGTTCCTTACAAGAACCTTTAGAAATTATATTTCACAAAATAAAATTACATGTTGGGGGGTAATGAGGAATATGAAAATGCGAGTAATTACGGACTCGCAAAACATTGAAATTAATACCTTAAAACTCGTATATTGTTTTCCGAAAATAGTATAAATATACATTTATATTTATATACAAAAAATTAAAATACGTTATTTCTAAAGATTCTTGTAAAAAAACAGTCCTATATATTTTGAATAAGGTATTTTGCATCATTCATTCGGAAATTATAATTCTCCCTTAAACAAAGCTATTGCGCGATATCTTCCCAAATCCGCATTATATAAGAAAAATTTGTTCTTCATCTATATTACCAAAGTTTTTGTTCAATTTCCTAAATATTAAAAGTATCGCAGAATTAGTCATATGACTAGAATTTGGTATGATACGTCAAAAAATAAATGGTTCTAATGAAATTCATTTTAATTATCACTTTAATTATTCTGCAGCAGTGATAATTCTAGTCTTCTATTTTATAGCATTCCTATTTCGTATTTTATATTACGTGAAATATTTTTCCAAGGAATCAATCTATTATTAAGGGAGATATTTATATTCATATAAATGTGTATTTTGACTATTTTTCGATATATTTCTATATTTCGATAGGAACATTTTTAAAAGTATACGATCATATTTTTTTGCAATATTTAAATTATAAAACTTTAAATACTTCTTTTTTACATTTTCTCAAAAGGGGACGTACTTCAAAATGGTATAAGTGTATTACAGTACTTAAAAGAAAATCTTTTCTTGTCGCTGCGGGTTAAACTAGTTTGAAGAATTTCAAATTAGCCATTACATTTAAATGGAAGGACCTAAAAATCAATTAATTCATATAAAAATGCTTCGCATTCGACTTTTGAAATGTTTACAGGAATTCTCTGTGGGGTTTTGATGTAGATGTCAGACATTCGAATGTTTCAAGGGGAATGTATCTGACGTTCCAAAGTTGATATATATATGGCAATAAGAACGTGAATTTCAATTATTTATTGTATAAAAACCAAAGTCCATTGGATAAAACGCTGAAATACGTATATTTTTATTTTCGCCTTAGAATACGTACAAAAATTGCTGTTAAAAATCGTGACCCCCGACCGTGGGTTCCTCTTGTAAGTAGTAACAGACCGCATCGTCGTTTGTTTGTAACACTGTTACTACTTATATTACTTCATTTTTCTATCTAAAATCCGCGATTTTAACAACCGTTTTTTAAACTTTTCCACGTGATAAAACAGTCGAATTCGGTATTAGGTGTTACATCTTATAATATTCTGTCTGATTTAGGTAGTTTCGAATGTTACACCTTGCGGGACAAAACCACCGGTATGGGCATCCTCCAATATAATATCTAACAATAAAATTCTCATAGTATAAGTACATCCTTAAAGTCGGCAAAGCTCTATAACTTCTAAAAACTCTGTATTAACACGAAAATAACAGAAATATGATGGGATTGTTCTAATACACATTCACGGTGTTTTCCTGAACAAATTTTTGTCTTCATTAAATAACATTATGAGCCACCACATAATAAAATAAAATATAAAATTCATAAATACAAATTTATTTGGTGGACATAACAGTTAAAAAAAGGTTTAAAAATTTGTTGTACATGAATATTTGAGTATTTCACTAACCACATTTGATTTTATTTTTTACAAATAAGTTTTTGTTACCAAAAACCAAATTGTATATAATGTAATACCCGACACGTTCATATTAGTAAAACACAAACTGCATTTATCAAAAGCCGAATTAACCATAGTCGTTCGAAAACTTTTCTCTGTTATTAAGAAATTATCATCAGTATCTATACATTATATTCCTCGATGGAAGTCCGTTACTGAAAAAAAAATTTAAATATTTATTTAAAAAAGTTAACGTAGAATTAAGAAAACGTAATTTCTTTTCAATAAAAACAACTCAATTCGGTATACCTACGTAGGTGTTTTTTAGTGCATGGGTTTTTAGATTTGTACTTTAAAAAAATTAACGACAATTTATAAAAAAAAACTATATTATAAAGCTATACTATATTACAAAATAGAACAACTGCGAAGAAAATATATTTTGATTTTATTTAGAATAAATTCGAAAAATTTCGATTGGCCAAAATCTGTTCACGTTAGGTTTGCGGTCAATTAAACTAAAAAAATCCATTATGTTCTCTGGTAGTTTCAGAATGAAAAAGTAATTTTAGGTAAGAATAAAAAGTGATGTCATTTTTCGAATTTCTAGAAATATATTTAACCCTACGATTAACTAAACAAGCCGCCATTTGGCAGTTTCACATTTTTTATTTACAGAAATTTATTAATATGTACCAAATTCACTTTTTAATTGTAAATTTTACTTCTGTACACTCTAAATTCCTTGAAGTAAAATTTTACTCTTAAAGAGTGAGAATTCACTCGAAGTAAAAATAAAAGGTGAGCCACTCTGTATGGAGTGATTATTTCGCTTCAATTGGAATGAAATTTGAATAAAATTTTTAAATCCTAAATACATAAATTATAATTTAATAATACAATTATAGGTTTATAAACAAACATAAAACTTTTTATAATTTTTTTAATAAAAAATAATCAGTTTCAATATTTTCATAAAATAATTTATAATCAATTTTTCGACATATTTGCAAGTAGTAGAGGTAGGTGGGCCTGAATAAAACTTCTGTTGGAAACGTGATTTAGCTATTTTATTTCTATTATTATGTGAATATTTTAATTGTACTGTTATGTACCAAATTTTGTTCAAAATTTGTAAACTAATTTTCTTAAGCGATTTTCTTCGAATTAACACAACCAAATATATACTTCATTAATTCTGAAGTCCCAATTATTGTAATATACTCGATATTGAAAACACATTTGCATTTCTTCAGAATGCTAAATTTAGTAAACACAAAAGTAGACGCAATAAACGATTTCAATAAATTTTGTTTCAAGAAGGCAAAAAAATTAAATTTTTAAATATTTTATCAATATATTTTTTATAATAGTAAGTACTTTTAAACTTTGAATATACATGATGCAATATTATTTTTGGTACATCGAAATAATATAGTTTTTGTCGGGTTAGCCCTTAATCATTTCTCAAGTAATATAACAGGCATTCCATCGATGAAACCATACTTTCACAATCAAACATACTTGAAGAACATGTACTCAAGTTTTATAATTCACAACCAGTTTTGCAAGTTGTTCATTGTCTTTATGGTCAGATATTTTTATGTTTGGTTTTGCGATGCAAAGTACTCAGAGGCTGCTTTAACGAGACAGCAAGATGGCAGCGGTTTCCCATTGTTGTTTTGTGAAAAATAAAAGCAAAATTTCACCATTTTTCGGTAAGACGTATGACTGCGCGATTCCCAAATTTCGATATGTATTTACACACACTATTAGAGTAGTATTTTCAACTAAATGCATGTATCACATAATACTAGAATACGTACAACTTCTCTAGTAGTTAGTTTTGCACTGTGCTTTCGCTTTCAACCTCTCATAACTATAATATTTTTAAGTTTCTTAAAAGAATATTGTTAATGCAGAACAAATTAATATTTTTTAATGTTATGAGCTAAGAATTCATTTACTTTAATACTCTACACACAAGAGAGCACAATAACAAAATTATTTAAGTAAGCACACATAATAAATTTTATAACTGGAATAAGCCAATGCTATACATCGGTACTGCATAAAAGACTCAGTAAAAGTACAATATAACGATCGCATGTTGCTTATTATTTATGAATTTCTTTTTGTTTTGTTTTAATTATGATATTTGATATCGGCCGTATTAATAATGTGAAAATTTCTATGATATTCTTCCATACAGGGTGTTTTTTTATTGATCGAGAAACATGACCAATAAATAATAAAAATTTGAAGTATTTTTGTATTTTTATATTTTCCAAATTAACATTTTACCTAAATATTTTTTGCATTTTCAAAAAGTCTGTTTTGGCATTTTCTAAAAAAACTTGGGGTGATATGCAACACTAGTAAAATTCTATGTTAATTATAGAATTTTTCAATGCCAATTAACCAAAACTAGGATGTAATAGACCTTTGAAATTCCGAATTATCACTTTTCAGCAACTAATTGTTCCCCAAATCCACCGAGGCAGCGATGGCTTTATTTTTGTACTTTCGCGGTAAAATAACTGAAAACATTTTTAAAGACATACATAAACACTTGATATTTACATGTTTTATAATAAAATATCGATAAATCAGCAAAAAAGCAATGTTGCACATCATCATAACTAATCGATGTATGTACAGCGAACCTGACTGCGAGCTGTACCGTGAGTTCCCTATAAAAAGCAAGTTATTATGGATACCAACAGATGGCAGTAAACTATTTTGTGCAATATCGAACTCTACATCAGAAACCGGCGGTGTTGCAAATCATCCCATGTTCCACATCACCCAACAACACCCTGTACGGCATAGTTTATTTTCGATGAAATATTGTAATTTATATATGGAATATCAATTTCTGAAATACATTTTAAAAGTACAAATTTCTAAAACATAATCAATGGCTTTGCTTAAGGTGGTTCTAAAGTGCTCGACCGATAAGGAAGGAATTTTCACTAAAAAACGTAAATAGAAAGTCACTGAAACGATTTTTCGAAATTCGGGCTCTGTAAGGGCAATTGTAATTATTATAGATGGTATTATCGAAAATGCCAAAGACATTAATTGAGAACTGACTCTGATTATAATTAAAAATCACTTATTTCCGAAAATTCTAGGTCAGTTCTCAATTTGATCATTGGTATTTTCTGGGAAACTGTTCATAGTGCTTACAATTACCCTTACAGAGCCCATATTTTGAAAATTTTATTCAGTCATCTTGAATTTACATTTTTTAGTGAAATTTCCTCTCTTACCGGCGGACCACTTTAGAACCCCCTTAAAAGTTAGTAAGGATAAAGAGTTGTATTCCAATATTTGATTTCTTTATCAATAATTCGAACTTCACAAAATGGCAACCTTTATTCAATAAAAATTTGTACAGAATGTAAAAAATGTATGCATAGGATTTAAATTGATATTTTCATTTCTGTATTATTTTGTATGTTTTGTTTATAGTTCAAAATGTAATATCAATTTTTTTTAAGTCTATAAAAAGTAACTGGATTTTAACAAATTTTGCAAGAAATATATTAAAGAAAAATCAAAGGAATTTTCATGTATGATTCAGATTAATTTTTAAAATAAAATGTAATTTTGATTCCTGTAATGAATAACGTAATTACTGTTTTACATTAGGTTCCCGGCGACCTAGCTTAGCGTCAATTCATAGCACGTCATCATCCGCAAAAAGTTACAGTGCCCGAAGATTAGATCGGGAGAGATCCGAAAAAGAACAAAGACATGCCCTCCAGGAACTGAAACTTGCAAAACAAAGAGAACAACAACAACAGCAGCAACACATGCCAACGCCAAGTCCTCGAACTCCACATTCAACTGATGAGTTACTGCCGTGTGTGGAAGAGGGCATAGAACTCTTCTACAATGAGGTAATTTGTCTTTTTAAGCACGAAGTTTTTTGGGGAAATCTCTTGAAAATAAATTTTTAAAAGACTCTTAACTCATGAATTGTTAAATACGCTGAAATTCTACCTCGACTGCAGCGTGTATTTTTCTCATGAAACAAATACAAAAAAAAATCAAGAGTGTAGGAATTTTATTGCTTTAAGATCTCCCTTTCCAATGGCGATGAGAAAATGTTAATGAAAAATCACAATTTTGAATATTTTATTAGAAAAATGTGCAAAAAAACGTGATTTATAGACGGATTTTTTTCGTTTTTCACAAAATTTTTATCGAAATGTATTTCTATTGACCTAAAATATATCATTTAAACCTCCACTCGATATTATCCGCTGAAAGGATCGATCATTTTAGATTTTATTTTATAGGCTTATTAACCCGTTGACGCCCAAGATTGCATAAAATGTTGAAGTTTTTCATCTAATTTGTTTTCATACAAAGCGTGAATTAATTTTTTTGAGCATCAATATTCTACTATTTTGAGGTGTGCTCTTTCCGAACCTGCAATCCATTTTCGATTATATTTAGCCGTTGTTCCAATATAGCGGCCTGAATGCAAAAAAACGTGAACACACTTTTTTTTCCGTAATAAACACTCAAATTTTTAAATGAAGACATTATCTAGTCGGAATGTGCATTGGGATCGGGTGATATAATGACTTACATTAAAAGATTACTGTATACACACGGTTGAAAATTCAAAATGCAGCTTAAAAATTACGTGTTCAGTGAACATTTCTGGACGCTCTATATCTTTATGTTTTTTAAGTCGTTGATAACAAATTTGTGGTAAGATTTCAAAATTCAAAATGACGGGCAGCATGAATAAAATTTTAAATTATAAAAATGAACAAAATTTCGCCACATTGTAAGAAAAATGCTCGAAAAGGAAAATAGCTTTTTTTGATTTTCATATAAATAATTCTAAAATGTTGTTTTTATATGTTTTGTCAATTTTTTTATTCGTTTGTTTTATAAATTATATAATTATTAAAATACAGGTTTACAATTAGTTTACCAGACTCCAGTCGATCCTGGTGAATCCGATTTTATTGATTCGGGTTCAGAAAGAGCCATTGGTGATTCCCAAATTGAGAAAGTTTATTCGTCGTCAAAATTTCCAATATTTTTAATAACGTAGGAAGTCCAACAAAGAAATTCATGAGCTGTAGGAGAACAGTAAGATAAGAGTCCGAATGTTAATTTGTATGGGAAGAAGTTGAATAGCCAAAAGATTCTGTCAATGATTGCGTGAATTATGTGGTCTTGAAAGAAAGCGATAATCATAATTGCATTAAAAAATTAGAAATAAAACAATATAGTATTGAATCGACAGCTATACAAGATTCCAATAGAAGTGATTACATATACGTTTCTATAATTTGTTTATAACTTTATAAAGTACTTTTCTTTCTAACAATTAATAATAATAATCCTGCGTTTTAATACTGATATAATTTACAAAATAAACAAATAAAGAAAAAGTTGCCAAAGTTTCAATGATTTCGGTGTTATAATTGCATTATGCAAGTATATCGGGTTTGACATCTTGAATTTTGAAAATTTAATAATAAATTCCGAATCAGCAACTGAAAAAACATAAAGTTATTAGGAACTATAAAAATCAATGAATGTTTAATATTTACGAATGATGGCGGATTATGTTGATTTTAATAATACTAACATCATTCGTAAACGACGACCCCAACAATCTCCAAATCATGAGTTTTGCTCAAAAAGAATTACGTTCATGTCCGAATTAGTGCATTTATTAAAAGCTCAGGAATATTTCGTCGTATTGACTGCCATTTTGTTAATAAACTAGTACAACAAATCTAGAATGCTCGATTTCTTCAGCGTGAACTTTATGACACCGTTTTAAGTTAATAGAAATGCGTTTTGACAAAAAATGTCCGTCTGAAAATCACGTTTATTTACATACTTTTGCAAAAAAAATATTTACAACATTGTCTCATCGGCATGCGAATGAACGATCTTGAAACAATAACATTCAAGGATTCTCGAGTTTTGTTGCATTTGTTTCGCGAGAAAAATGAACTCTGACGTGTTCGGTAAAATTCCAGTGCATTTAGCGTTTAATAGGTTAAGATGATTTTCTTCTTCAAAGGAGCTCTTGAACTGGACAAACTTCCGACTAGTAATTCGGTAATAAATGCCTCAGTATATAAATTACTTATGATGAATGGAGATGGAATATTTTCTTTCCTTAGAAAACATTTCAGTTGTCACGATGGTGATAACGATGGGAATTTTACTATTTTGGTAGCTAATTTTGTTTCATTTGAAAAAAAATGTCCTTTGAACTCGAGAGAGTTTATGAGTCGGACTTGAACCCGGGACCTTTTGATTGCCAACCAAATAGAAACTAAGCAACGCGCTCCCTCTCAAGTTCACATCATTTATTTATTCTTAAAATAGATCGAATTTATTTGTTATATCTTTCATTTTTATGAAGAAATAAGTATTCTAATAGCCTCAAAAGAATCAGTTGTATCGTCGTCAAATATGTATCCAGCACCAAAGACTGTAGAAGCAGATATTTGTTAATACTTCGATCGTAAATATATAATCAGCTTTCACCATAAAGCTAAATTCCAATATACAAACAACGCAAACGAAATTTCTTTTAAGTGGCGGGTAAAATGTAGCTCCTAATTATTATAAAAAATCAAATCTGGTTTAAGCAATACATCAATTTTTTTTTTATTGTACTAAAAATGACATTCAGGTGCTTTAAAAATGACCTCAAAATGATTCTTTAAAACAACTTTTTGTTAAAAAGAGATTTTGGAGCCTTAGTATTATTTACTATAAAGCACTATAAACATAACTATACGCAAAAAGCAACAGGAAAAGTAGAGAATGTAAAACACTAGTTTTCATATATAGATATATATATATGTTTGCATTTAACATTTGTTAATCTCACATAATAACTAAGACTAATAATCAAAACTAACGTGAAAAATAAAAGCTATAAACTTTTGATGCTTGTGAAAACATTTGATTTTTAAATATAAAATTCGATTTATTGTTCTCTAAAAAACTAGAAGTCAGGCTAAAATATGTTAAGGGGAGGCACCACCTTTAAATCAGCTGTATGACATACAGCTTGAAAAAATTTGAAAAAATTATCTCTTTAGTAATTTTTGACGTGGAATTCAGTGGTGCTAGAATAAAAAGTGTAAAAAATTTGTTTGACCCAAAAAAAATGTTCTTTTTCGAAAAAATCGGAATTTTTTAAAATCCATACGAGAGGCTGTAGAAAATGTGTTTCCTTGTTCACCGTAATTTTCTTGAATTTTTACATTAATTAAAAAAAATGTAGAAGCATTTTTTCGAAAAAACAAATTTTTTTCGCGCTAAAATTTAGAGGTCAAAAAAATTATTTCTGGAGTAATTTTTAACGTGGAATTTAGTGGTGTTAGAATAAAAAATGTAAAACTTTTTTTTTACGCTTAAAAAAATTGTGTTGTTCTCTACAAAAAATTTATTTTTGAAAAAATCGGAATTTTATAAAATCCATACGAGAGGTTGTAGAAAACATGTTTTTATGTTCACCCTAATTTTTTTGAATTTTTAAATTAAGTTAGAAAAATGTAATTGCATTATTTCAAAACAACAAATTTTTGTTTAAACTACAATTTATGGGTCAAAAAAATTTCTTACGCTTTTTATTCTAGCACCATTGAATTCCTCGTCAAAAATGACAAAAGAAACAATAGTTTCAAATTTTCTAAAGGTGTATTTCATAGAGTTGATTTTGAAGGTGGTGCCTCCCCTTAAATATATGATATGTTGTGTCTTGACATTTTTTACATGATAGGATTTTTCAAAATATATTTCTCAAAATTTAATTGTTTAAATCTCTTCTTCGTCTTCTTCCGCTGCCCCATTCATTGTTTCTCGCGTGCGCAAATTACTGGGAATTATCAACGTAGAGATGAACTCTTACTTTACTCAATGCACGAAAAAATATGTACAGTAGTCCCCCACCCCCTCCCCAATATTTGAATTCCCAATATTTGCTTTACCCCTCGATTCCCTACCACTTTCTCCCAAAACGGTAATTCTGTGGCGACATCACGCATGCGCGATTGTAGGCAAGGTTAAACCACGGTTAAACTGATTTCTTCTGGATGCGCGTTTTATAACTGTATGTCCGCGGAGTAGGGAAAAATTTACTTTCCCTCACTAGGCAAGAAAAGGACAGACAAAACGGACGAGGCCAATATTAGGGGGGGGGGGCACTGTAGTTGCGTTTAGTACTTAAGTTTTAAGATTCGGCAAAAGTAACTTTTTGCAGTTGGTCTTACTTTTTAATGCTGTGAAGTATACATTTTTCTTACACGAAAAACAGCTGAAATTTGTTCCTCGCGTGTTTGTAAGGTCGATCTTGAATTCGACTTTAGATTTTCAAAATTCAAAGTGATGGATCTATTATGATTGGACACAAAACTGAAAATTTATCAAATTTGCTTGAAACTTTTTGACACCGACCTCTGAGTTTCATAATTCGAAATCTAAAATTTCAAGACCTAATGTTCTGTCTTCAATATTTATTATTTTATCCGCAATTATTATTCTATTCTTGCATCTACCATTTAAAATATTTTAAATCCGTATTAATTCGCAGCAAAATCATAACTTTAATTACTTGAAAAATAATAGCCATTCAAGTAGTGGTGTCAACGAAAAGAAATTCGGTGTGCCGCATCTTACTACTTAAGTGGTTACCCTAACTACTTCTTTTCCGTGTGCATGTGTGGAAATTAGAAATAAAAATAAATCTGTAAAATCGCTTTAAAAACATTACCTTTCATTTTGTAATAAAATCCATCTTGATTGATATTTCTTAATACTTTGCTGCGTCGTTATTGCACGTGGGTAATTGCATTATATTACATTGAAAATAACATTTCAACTCTCGCCAATCTTTTGAATAAAATATTTGAAAAATTATGTAAAAAGGGCGATTCCGACCGTTAAACAATAAATAAAATTAAAATTGTAATGAAGCAATTAAATGAAGAGCAGAAAGTCAGGGAGCTTCAAGTATTTCTAAAAATTTTCCTTTCATAAACTTTCATGAATACTTTGATAAATTTTTAATGAAATTTGAAAATCGTTTGGATCTTTTTAATTTCCATGTTGAAACCACTCTACTTTCGACCGGTATTGCATAATGTCCGACTTACAAACATAGACGTGGGCCAAATTATGCTTGTAAAATTTACGTCATTTAAATTGAGTAATTGATATATCTATTGTTTTTCAGCAGATACCAACGACTTCGGGCACTATGGGAACCGCGATCACGAAAACGAGAACAACGATTGCTACGACGCCCAGCGGAATTGCAGCACCGCTGATCGGCAGTGAAGGCGATACTTCACCGCTGGATATTTTGCAAACGTAGTTTCGAAATGTTCCACATTAGAGTGAAGACAGCCACGTATCAGGCTGACTGTTAATCTGTCTTCGTTTTCTAAACAAAACAATAAACGGAAACAAAGACAGAGAACTGAATTTCAGGCGTATACGCGACATTGAATTGCCTCCGATCAAATAGGTTGATCAGAAGCTTGAACATTCAAAGTGAGAGAGCAACGTTGCCTAATTCTTCTCACTTTGTAATGTACGATTGTAACATTTTTATTTTAAAGAATCGCTGTGTTACAAATATAAAATTTATAGCTGTTTCTACACAAAAAATGTTAGATGAGTGAAAAAGTCTTCATTTTCCGTTTACGTGACAATACTTCATCGTTTGTTTAACTGTAAGCAAACCATAAATAAATGTATAATGTGCCGATTCAGCGTACGAAACTGACAGAGAGGTAAATTACAGAGTGAATGCGAGTCCATACTACAAATACTCGTATTGTGCTTAACTTGTTTAATTAGATATAAATATCTGTTAAAAGACTCGCTAATTTCAAAGAATCCATGTGCAAACGCAACAATAAGACAAAAAACGCGACTGGATTTTATAAGATTATTTATCCGTTCCTTTAAAAATGTTGATACATGTAATATGCGATAAGGAAATCTGCAAGTGCGGAATTTGTTTGATTTGTTGATTCGATGATATTATCGGCGATATGTAGTGAAATAATTTTTACCGAAATGTGCCTAAAGTAGGAAACGATTCATTTAATTAATTCTTATTGCATATACTTCATTTTCTTCACTTACCTTCAAATTAAATTTGATTCTGAGAAATAAATATAAAAAATTAATAAAACTTTTAAATCCTTCCAGTAGGCTAGTTTTGAAGCTGAAGAAAGGAATTCGATTAACTGAAAATAATGTCAACCGTTGCTGTTCATTGAATAAGGAAAATTTAACTACTAATCAGTACATTTTGTTAGTGATGTTGTTTAGGAATCTAAATCGTAGAAATTTTAATTCAAAGAATCAGTAGATTGAAAGATTAAATTCACTTTTAGTTTACAAGCACCTCCTAATAGGGTAATTTCGAGAAAAAGGATTGGGAAATACCCGTGGATAGCAGCTAATCAGGAAATTATTAATAATCCATGATTTCTTATATATACTACTACAATCTTTAAACTCCATACAGTGAAAATTAATATACTTAAGTATAAATAAATTTAAACATAATTAATTAAAAATTATTGCATTAGTAAAATATCTCTTTGCAAAAATAACATAATGTACATAAAAATGATCAACAAATACTTCTACAATCAAACACAGAAAATCCTTTCTTCCATCTGGATGGATAAAAAATGAAAGGGGTTTTTTTCCGTTAATAAGGTTGATGACTCACTCCTCCAATAATCGTTTTACTACAAATGTACTTTTGATATCCATGAACATAAAAAAGTAGACATAGTGTAAAACTCTTACCAACAGAAATTAAGGTAACAAAATTTTAAGTACTTAACATTTCTTTCTGTTAATCTCTGAAATTATTTTGAAATTAGATCAAATACAAGTCGAAATTTTATAATTAATAAAATTTTAATACCGTTTGTTTATTAACAGAAAAATGTAAATTAAAAACTGCTAGAGCTTTTACTAACATTAGAACTTTATACGTTTCTAAACAATATAAACATTCTCCTGCAAAAGTAGCGAAAAAATTTAAGAATAACCGTGAATTTTCGAAAATTTTGTAGCTCGAAAATATGAAAATCGTTTCATACTAATCATTTTTGTTCGAGTTTCCTGTTCAGATGTCTGTAGATTAAAAGACGTTTGTATATAATTTGATCATTCTTTATAGAGAAACATTTTTTGTCTGATGCATTTTTGGCGTAAAAACATTTAAATTAAACAACTGCCAAAATGTTAAAAAACAAAAATTTTAACTATTAATAATTGATATTTAGATTTTACAAAGCTTTAAATAAAAATTGTTCCTCTGTATAGAATACAAATTTTTGTAGAAAGTTGTTTTTGATAAAATCAATATAAGAAATTTGAACAAGGGGTTTTTAAGTACGATTAATGAGATCTATCCTTTTTGTTCATTTCTTTTGACTCTCGGTGTTTACGAATAATTCTTTTTCGGCTGGACAATACAGAATCTCTTCAATTTTCACTTTTTGGATTAACCCTTTGTGTCACGTTTTTCTTAAGAAAACTTTATTCTTTAAGACACTTGCTATATAAAGTATTGAAGGTTGTTGATTATGAATTTGAAGTCAGATTTCGAAAATTCAAAATGGCGGATCCCATATGGAGGATAGAAAATTTAAAATCCATCGTATTGTTATGAAACTGGCTCTGAAATACAAGACTAACTGGAACGTCTTTATTATTAAAATATTGCTACCAACCATTTTTTTTACAAAATCAATATTTTTTCAAATTTATTTATTTATTATTATTTATTTAATGTTTTAACTACCTACTTTATATGACGGTATAAGGTATCTTCGCAATAGTGTCAAAATTCGTTGTTTTTCTTAAATATACTGTACAGTTCTAGGTGTTACTCCTGAGTAGCACTGTGGCGCAAAGGGTCAATATATTCAGTTCTTCACATGAAATCGTACAAAGAAAGATTTTTAAATGTTTGCAGGCGATCAATATTTTTCGGCTAATTGCATTAAAACTTATAAACAGGCAGATTTCTACTTGGAATCTACTCAGGTAAATTGTTCATGAATTTCTTCTTTACACAGTTCCGAAATTACCCTATTTACTTTTCATATATGAATATATGGTTGAATTATTATTCACAATATATTGCAATGCTTATGTCAAAAAAGTATAGATTTCAATTTTTAGTAAATTCCGCGGCATTCGTAGTTGAGTATAATATTTTTCAGTGATATGTACAGTGCCGTGTATCGAAAAAGTTAAAATCTATACAAAATGTACACATATCACGAAATTACATGTCCGCACTTGCTGATTTTGGATGAAATTGAGCCACGTCAACAACAGAACTGAGATCAAACTTCCATTCGGCAAAATGTTGACTGTCGACATTATGTCCGAACGACACGAAAACTGTCTTTCAAAGAAAGACAAAACGAACGCGATGTAGTTCGAATCACGGCCAATAGTCATTATACGAATTTACAATTGGCATCAAGAAAATTATTTAGTAAATGTCACATAATGTACATTTGGCAAAAGTGCTACGGGGTACATTTTTCCCCAGTAGGAATGGAGACGGCCGATAAAAGGATAACAGTCAAATTACGTAGTGAATATCGCCGGAAACACTTTAACATTTTTATAAACATTGGCAAATATTGACGAATGTTATCCGCTTTATAAAATAGCCAATATTGAACAGACGGGTTCGTATTGTAAGTCATGGACGATGTTATATACTGATTGTTCAATCGAAGTCTTTATGCGGGATAAGTGTTTATGTTGATTGCTTATACAGAAGTTAGCGTCGTTATGTGATCGAGAATGGATTCAAATGTGGAATATGAATCAAATAAACAGATTTACAATGGAATTTAACGAAGTGTGTTGCATTACTTATGCCACTGAATGATTTTAACTAATTTTGAATATACGTAAATATTTTGTAGTTTGTTGAACTGAAATAGTAAATTAAGTATTTAGGGCGGAAACGAAGTCATTGCAGCGAGGGTGATTCGGGGGTTGAGGAGTATAAGATGCTGATCGCCGTGCTAACATCACAAACCTGATGCTAGTTTGTTTATTTTTCGTCTAATACTCACGGTGAGCTTCGATTGAATTTAACCCAAAAGTTCTTGCACCTCGCGGTTTTTTGTAGGCATGTTTTTAAATTTGTCTCGCGATTATTTTAAGCCGTAAATGAAAATAATCGATAGAGGGAAACTCGAAATATCTTGATTTTTCGCATCTTTTTCGAGGTTATCGTGACTATATTCTCATAAAAATAACGTTTAGATCTAGTTTTTTTACATAAACATTTAGATTCTGACTCTAGAATGATAATCCCGAAATGGTTTGATTACTTTTATATGTTAAGACTCAAAATATTTACAAAAATACGCAAAAAAAACGAGGTTTTTATTTGTTTTCTGTAAATATAATTTGTCATAGGCATCCTGCGACAAAATACTATTTTTCGAAAATAAATTAAAATTTTGAAAAAATTTAGAAAAAAAATCATCAAAAAAATTTACTAAAATTCCGTGATATTTCTCGATGAATTCTGAGAACTTTTCATTCTTACAATTTTTTTTTTTGAAGTTGGTAGTTTTTGAGTTACAGCGTCCAGAAATTTTCAAACAAATTTACATTGTTGACGCCATTTCATGGTCGTTAGAATGATGTGAGGAATGAAAGTAAAATTTTTTCTTAAAATTCAAATATTTTATTCATCTTCGTTAATACTTTCAATAGAATCCCAATATTCTAATGGCTCGAAAAAAATTGGCAAGGATAAATATTTCAAAGACATTTTTTCAAATTTAGATCAAATTTATTTTTTCAATTATTGGAATTCCTGATGACTGAAACTCACTTTTAATCTGGGAATCTTGAAAAGCGACCTCGAAAACAGTACGATATGCATCTTTCAATTTTTTTTAACTTTGATTTAGGTACGATATTCTCGATTGAAATTGAAGCAAAAAAAAAATCGTTTTCAACCCTCGGGAAGTTAAACAGACAAGACTCACGTAGTGAGAAATATACTATTTTTGGGCGTTAATAGGTTAATGAATCCAATATCAGATTTTAAAAGTTTCAAGTCGCGTATCAAATATGACTGACCAAAGAGCCACCCAAAATTTCTTCTGTTTTTTTCTTCGTCTGCAAAAATTACGTCCGCATTTGTGCGAAATGCATGCCAAATGAAAGCTTATGACGATAGCTTACTGGTGTAAAAATTTCATATCGAGCATATATCTTGATCTCGAGATATGGTGGTTCAAATAATGGGGGAATTTCCTGCAAAATTGTATTTTAAAAAATTTCACATTTTTTATCTCCCTTACGTCCGAAAATATACATTTTATGTTAAATTCACAACAGATCTTTTTTATTTAGAATTGTCGAAAGAATCTAAACAAATTTTTGTCGTACCGCAAAACATCAAATTTTCAACATTTTCAAAACAAAGGCACAATTTTATTAATAATTTGATTTTTTTATGCTGAGTAAAGATTCTTTGGACAATTCTGAACAAAAAATATCTCTTGTAAATTTTTCTTGAAATGTATATTTTCGGAGATAAAAATATCAAATTTAAAAAAAATGCTATTTTCGCAGTAAAATCCCCCCTTTGAACCCTCTTATCTCAAGATTAAGATGCATTCTCAATTTGAAAAAATTGACACGAGTAACCTAACATCACAGACTTTCATTTCCTATACATTTTTTCCCAAATTTCAGGTCCAAAAAACGCGAATTGTCGCAACTTTTTAGGGTTGCTCTTTGCAATCTTTTACGAGAACAGGTGAGAATATTGGATTAAAAAAAAACACAGAATTTTTACATCAAATACTCAAAAATGACCAAAGTCCTACTGTAAAATAGTTTTTTTTTAATCTTGCATCCCTGCAAACGCGGGAAGTAACAGTTATGTAATATTTACGTAATGGTTACATTGTTACATAAATGCTACATAGTTGTTACATAACTGTTACATTTGTGTTTGCAGGAACGCTGATCAGCTCTGTCATTCTGAACTCTAAAATGTGACTATCGATGCATTATCAACCAGTTGAAAAACACCTGAAACCGAATGTTGCCCAAAATAATTTGATTGCAATGACTTTTTAAAATTAGTATCATCCAGTTTGGATACGCCATTTCAAATTTTGAAAATTTGGCACTGAGTTCGCAGACAGTAATCTCAAAATCCTTATAATATATTATACAAAAAATACCTTCAATGGAAAAATTTGTAACTGAAAGGATTAGGTAAAACAGCATTATTATTAAAATAGCTATGATAGAATATAACTTATTGTGTCATCTGCAAATTAGAAAATGATAAACTTAGATGGTAATTATGTCTAAACTAAAAATGGAAAATCACAAAGCTAATCAGTATAAAGTCGTGCAAAATTGAAATAAACATTTCACAAACGAGCAATAATTTGTATAATACCATTGTAATTGCAGAAAATATTCTATTTTTTTCTGGGTGAAGGTCGAAAAACTGACAACTCAAAAAGCCGGCAGGTCAAACAACTGACAGTCACAAAACCAACAGTCAAAAACCGACACTTCAAAAAAGGACTGTCCGCTTGTCGATGTGTCGATTTTTCGACCATCAATTTAATGATTCTCGGTGTTTCGACCCGCACCCTTTTTTTTTAAGTCCCTGTGCATATATTTTGCGGAAAAAATGTTTTCAATACCCAAAAAATTCATCACGATTTGAAATCTTATTTCCGCTCAATAAAAATTTCGTAGGGCAAACGAAACGAGAAACTATTGTAGTTACTCTTTCTGCCGCTAGTGGCGATCGTAAATTTCGTACCCAAACCGACAGTTAAAAAAATGTCTATTTTTTATGTGTCGGCTTTATGATTGTCGGTTTTTCGACTCTCACCCAAAATTGTTATGGCATGTAGTCAATGATATTCTATACCGCAATGTTGATTGCTAAGCGAACTTGTTATAACTAAATAAATTTAAAAAAAAACACGTTCTTTCACAATAAATCTAATTCTGTAAAATCTGCGTGATGAAAAATTCTCTATGAAATTGTTTAGGTCGCTTATTATGAATAATGAATCATTTTTATAAAATTCAAAATGGCGCATTCAATATGGCGAATCAAAATAATAATCTAATTTGTATTTTCATGAAAGTTCGTACCTTGTTTCGGAATTTGTGGTCCAGCTAACTTTGAAACAAGCGTAAATTCTTTAATTAAAACTGACTCACAGAATACGGCAATACATTCAATCCGCCATTATAAAAACAGATTTACAATCAATGGCCTCGAAAACCTCCGAGGAACATAACTCCTTTCCGTGTAAAGAAAAATGTATGCTTCAAAGGGTTAAAAGCTCATATTTGGCATAAATTAATAGGAGGATGTTTCTAATTAATCCTGCTCGCGTACAACGCTACGTCATGTTTGTTTATAAAGAAACATTATTCTTCTAAATAATATAAATACATATACTAACCGTAATTCAATTTTAAAATTGGGCTCCAAACGATGAACGATTTCGTATTCCGTAGATATTGTGTTTTAAAGCCGCGAACGATCCTTTCATCTGTTAATAATAATAAAATAAAACTAATTGTCAAAATAAACATCCCCGAGCCCGCAAACGATATTCAAATATAAAAGTTTCCAGTTAAAAATTCCATTTGATTAAATGTTGACTTTTTTCTGATAATATATAAATACTTACCAAGGGGTTTTCATAAAATATTGTAACATGAAATGAGGAAAAATGAACAATTTGATATATTTTTTGTTGAACTACAATGAAAATGCCCATTTCATTGCCTGAATGACATTTACATCAACCCGGGCATTTTTCTAAATAATACACGATATTAGAATTTTAAACATATGAACGATTGAAAATACATTATTTTCACAGTCAAATAGAATAAAATGCAAAATGGCGTATACTTTTTTTGTTTTTTTTTCAAATGAAATTCATGTTATGCGTTTTAAAAAACGCAAATGCGTGCATGTTCGCGATAATTTTGGAAAATATATTTCTTAGCAATGATTTTTGAGAACATTGAAACTTGAAAAATAAAGTTTTGGACATTCATGTTTAATCAACTTCTTCAATAGTAGGTCCAGCCTGTCCAGCTCCGCCTGCGGCCTGTGGACCCCCTCCGGGCATGCCTCCACCTGCCTGATAAAGCTTCGTGACAATAGGTCCACATATCTTTTCCAACTCCTTTTGTTTATCCGCGAATTCGTCTTTCTCCGCCAACTGGTTAGCATCCAACCAAGAAATAACTTCGTTACATTTATCCAGTATCACTTTGCGATCACTCTCGTCGATCTTGTCTTTGACCTTGTCATCCTCGACAGTGCTCTTCATGTTAAAGCAATAAGACTCCAAAGCATTTTTAGCTGTAATTTTTTCTCGTTGTTGATCGTCCTCGCTTCTATATTGTTCCGCTTCGTTCACCATCCGTTCAATGTCCTCTTTGGACAGACGTCCTTTGTCATTGGTGATAGTAATCTTATTGTTCTTCCCGGTAGTCTTTTCAACAGCGGATACATTCAAAATGCCATTGGCGTCGATATCGAAAGTTACTTCGATTTGTGGAACACCGCGCGGTGCCGGTGGAATTCCCGAAAGTTCGAATTTGCCCAGAATATTATTATCTTTGGTCATTGCCCTTTCGCCTTCGTAAACTTGAATTAAGACACCCGGTTGATTGTCCGAATATGTGGTGAAGGTCTGAGTTTGTTTCGTGGGAATCGTCGTGTTTCTCTTGATCAATGACGTCATCACCCCGCCAGCGGTTTCGATACCAAGCGACAATGGCGCTACGTCAAGCAACAACAAGTCCTGGACTTCTTCCGATTTGTCACCGTGCAAAATGGCGGCCTGAACAGCTGCTCCGTATGCAACAGCTTCATCAGGATTTATCGATTTGTTCAATTCCTTGCCATTGAAGAAGTCCTGCAGCAATTTTTGTATCTTTGGGATTCTTGTTGAACCGCCGACCAAAACAATACTGTGTACTTGACCTTTGTCCATTTTCGCGTCCCTCAAAGCCTTCTCCACCGGATCTAGAGTACCTCTGAAAAGGTCGGCGCATAATTCTTCGAAACGAGCCCTTGTGATCGAAGTGTAAAAATCAGTGCCGTCGAAAAGAGAATCGATTTCCAAGCTAGCTTGAGTAGACGAACTCAGAGTCCTCTTTGCTCGTTCGCAGGCAGTTCTCAAACGACGAACTGCCCTCTTATTCGCGGACATATCCTTCTTTTCTTTTCTCTTGAATTCTTGGATGAAGTGACTCACCATTCGATTATCGAAGTCCTCGCCTCCGAGGTGAGTGTCCCCAGCCGTGGATTTAACCTCGAAAATGCCATCTTCGATGGTCAAGATCGACACGTCGAAGGTTCCACCTCCCAGATCGAAAATTAAAACGTTCTTTTCTCCGGACGTTTTTTTATCAAGACCATAAGCGATAGCAGCAGCAGTAGGCTCGTTTATGATTCGGAGGACATTCAACCCGGAAATGGCACCGGCGTCCTTGGTCGCCTGACGTTGAGAGTCGTTAAAGTAGGCAGGTACTGTTATCACAGCATTCGAAATCGTTTTACCTAAATATGCTTCAGCAATTTCCTTCATCTTAACTAGGACCATAGAAGAAACTTCCTCGGGGAAGAATGTCTTTACTTCTCCTTTGTAGGTGACCTGAATTTTTGGTTTCGAATTGTCATTGACCACTGAGAACGGCCAATGCTTCATGTCGCTCTGCACCATCGGATCGTCGAAACGCCGGCCAATAAGCCGTTTCGCATCTGTAACGAAAATAAACGGAGCGGGAGGATTAGAAATAATTTGCGCGAACTAACAAGTTTGCGTTGCTAAAGATAGAATCACCGGCACTTTCTAGAAAGAATTCTCTGGCTTCAGTGATTAACGAAAAATATGGATAATTTACTTATTTAAAAATAATTCTACCTCAAAATAACTGCAAAGAAGCTACTTTCGCAATTACATGCCCAATTAGATATTCTAGAAACAAAAATTTTGATAATTGTCCAAAATCTTTTCACTTGAAAACTTGTCATATGTAGTTACATATTTTATAGTTCTAATGCATGAACAGAATCATGTGCAGAAAAAAAAATCATACAATTTTTAGGTTAGAATTTTGTAATAAAATTGGTATTGTACCAAAAATAGTGTTGCTGGGATTCATAGCAACTTGATTTTTTGCGGCATCTCCGACGAGTCTTTCCGTATCAGTAAAGGCAACGTAGCTGGGCGTAGTACGGTTGCCTTGATCGTTGGCTATGATCTCGACTTTTCCATGTTGGAAGACACCGACGCAAGAATACGTCGTGCCAAGGTCGATTCCGATTGCTGGTGCTTTCGTCATTGTG
The DNA here is from genome assembly GCA_030407085.1 of Trichopria drosophilae. Taxonomy (NCBI): domain Eukaryota; kingdom Metazoa; phylum Arthropoda; class Insecta; order Hymenoptera; family Diapriidae; genus Trichopria; species Trichopria drosophilae. Next base: position 168,129,579 of record CM059583.1, read on the forward strand.
AACTGTTGAAAAATTCCGTTTTACTAGGCAAATTTAATTTAGTTATTAGGGTTAGGTGAATTTTAGATAAAAACAATCGACGAATAAATCACAGAAATACGTTAATGTGTATGTGAAGTCATATAAAAAAAATGAAGATCTTCAACCTGAAAATACACATTTAAAACATTTTGGCACGTAGGCGTAAATTACTCATCGTTATTAAGTGTTAACACCGGAAAACTTCGCTCAGTCGAAATTCCCGAATATGGAAATGCTGAGGTTGCGAGTAACTAAGAATTGTTAAAGAACGCAACACGTTTTAAAAAAAAATGTTTAAGCATAACACAAAAAAGCTAAAAATGAGATGTTTCTAAGAGTATATTAATCGTGATTTTAAGTAATTCGGTAGTATTCCATATTTTTAGAGTTCTGTTCTCCTTTTCTCTAATCTTTGTACACATAACTTTTAATATCTCTTTTACACAGTACCTAAAATTCGCATCGTTGCAGTCTAACAACAATTTAAAAAAAGTATACTTATTTCCTGTGCTTATTATTGATAATATAAAGTGATAAATACTGATGTATGATGCCAACAACAAAGTCATGGTCAGAAACAGTTAAGCGTTAAGGTAGTTTGACCATATGAAATTTTATTTTATTATAATAAATATATTTTATTTTTTAGTATTTTATTTATTTCTTATTATTAATAATATTGTTGACGAGAGAAAACATTAATGTTTGTAAACAAATTGAAAACTGCAAAAATAATCGGTTTTTAACGACTTTTATTAATGAATCAAATTTTCTAATTTTCGCGAGTTACACATTTTTTAAAAATCAATGGATTTTTACGAGTGACGGCTTATTTGCAAACTTTTGAAGCTAACGTCAAACCTCTCTGTTAAGTTGTAAAAAATCTGTTTCTGGAAAATATAAGCTGCCATACGTTAAAATCCATTCATTTTTAACAAATTTTTTACCATCAATAAGAAGAAAGTTTGAGTGATTAACTCCTTAACTATCGATGACGAAGATTTTGAAAAATTCGTCAAAATTGTAGTTTTAAATAGTTCAAATTTTCTATTTTAAACAATAATTTCAAAAGTGGACACCGACATTTTATGTAGTATACCTCAGACTATCTAGAAATAATTTTGCTTGAAATTTGTATAAATTATTGACTTCGTTAGATTAATTAATATTTCGGGGTCATAATCGGCGGCAGTAAAGGGGTTAATAGAAGTTGTTTAACAGATTCCCCCTTCAATAGTGTCATTGTTATAGTAAAATTTAAATTCTTGGAAACTTGATAAATATTTTTCCCAAACACAATACATCCCGGGATCTAACTACCTTAAACTTTGGAATTCAACGAAGCAAAATTCAAACGTATTTTATACAAAAGTTTTTTAGTAGCAAATATTAACTTACTGAGGAGTCTCATCTATTCCTTATAATAAGTTAATATTAATAGTTTTACATCGTAGTGTAGTGCTCCACTTTTGCCATCAGGGGAACTAAAGAGTGCAAATAATCATACGCATATTTGTAAACGACGACATGAAAGGAAATTTTACGACTCTAAACACTCGTGTATTAAAAAATATCTTATAATTCCTATCAGAAATTAACAAGGTTCATTGTTTTGCTGACAAAAGCAACAAATTCTAATCGATTTACCGCTGGATTCTGAAGTAATTTTTAAAGAGGATGATTTTAACATGTACAGTTTCGGAAAATGGTCCTCGATGGTACGATTTTGATTGCTTTATTGAAATCTAAGGTTAAGGCAAACACAAGCGATGAAAATGGTTCTGCAAGTAAGCGCAAACATTTGAACAAAAATCGATCTATTTACCGTCTATTTTACAAGAAATGAACGATTTTTTAGAAATAGTTTAGAAAAATGGCACTCGCAAACATAAGCTCATAAGTCAAATTATTGCTTTATTCAATTCATGACCTAATTCGTACGGTGTATTAAGTAAATAGACGAATTTCTTAAATATATCTCGATGATCATTATTTACATAAATTGATGGAAAGTATTTAAATTTCATTTTTGGATCACTTTGGAAGAGTGAGCAAGTATGATTTCGATCTAAAATTATTTTTAACACTTAGTTTTAACAATTATTTTACACGAAATGTAGTTTTTTCTTAATTTAACCCGTTTCTTCGCCAGTGTCCTGGCATTTTACTTTATTTTTAAGGTCAGCGATCAAATATTTTATCGTCTACGGGATTCTAACATTGTCGGGTATGTTGTTTTCAAATCTGGTCACAGTTTTTATTTTCAATGCACCGATTTTTTAATATGGACCTTTAAAATTGAAGAATAGGGAAAAAATAAAAAAAACTTTTTTACAAATCTTGCTTTCTTTCGATATTCGATCCCGAATATACTAATTATTTCAAAGTGTACAGACCACATAGTTTTCGAGGTAATTCATTCAGAATCCGTGTCAATTTTTGAAATTTAAAATGGCGGACAAGATTTTTAAAATTGAAGACAAATTCGTAAAAATCTATACTGTGGGGGTTTCTTGGTCACTGATTACGAATCGCTGATTTCGAAAAACTAACGTCGGATTCGCTATCAGTTCTCGAAAACCCCAGAATATGGTGTTTCACGAACGTTTCTCAAATTTGTAAAATTTGTCAGCCATATTGGATCCGCTATTTTGAATTTCGAAAAATTGATATCAGATTCAGAATCAGTGATCCCGAAAACATAAGTGACAATAATTGAAACTACATGTTTACAGCCGGATTTCTTCGGAATTGAATTAATCATGTAAAACGTGTAATCGCAAATTTGTTTATAACAAAAACAAAAACAATAAAATTACTGAAAGTACTATAATATTGAAAAATATAAACTCTAACCACATTAAAAGTGCAACAAACCATGGAATATTAGATGTAAATATAAAAATATGACCAAAATGAGAAAGCTAAAACTAACGGCACTTTATGGCGTCTTGAACAAAGATCCGGTGGATTAATTGCACGTATATATATAAATGAAATTTTTACATATGTGAAATTCAATATGGCAGACGCTTAACATCGAAAAGTTTACTTTTTTGTTTATATACGTTCAAAATTATTGATGAGAGCGTTTCATTTGCGTGAAAAATATAAATGAACCAATTGTAACCAATTGTCCATTAATGAATGCTGCATTTTGAATTTTCACAATTTTATATCGAATTCGTATTCAGCGTTCTAAGAAACAACGAGTAATGTGACATCTTTGTAATTTGAAAAAGCAACGCGAAAGAGGATATTTCTTAACGATATTTCATTTTATGACGCCGTCATATTGGATTGTATTGAAAAATATTTATGTCGTGTTCATTTTCACAACTGTTGATGTGTCACTGAATTACATTTTTCACACAAATGGATCGATCTCATCAATAATTTTGAACGTATATAAACAAAAGGAAACTTTTTGTTATTATGTCCGCCATATTGAATTTAAAAAATGTAAAACTTTTACTCATTTTTACGTACAATTAGCGAGATCTAAATGAGTAGCTTAATCGTGATCGATTATCGAAAAAGAAAAAAAAAATGACGCGTTGAAAGCAAAAACAATGACCAGATTTGCAAAGAACATACCCGAAAATAGTAGAATACCCATCGACCATAAAATATTTGAAAGCTTACCTTAAAAAGTATACATTTCAAAATGAAGCAAACCTTTCTGGCCGCTTGGGAAAAAGCGGGTTAAGCTATTTTAGTTCATTTATTTAATGGATTTCAACGTTTAAAAAAAGGTAACCATTTGTCTTTTATTTTGCTATTCGAAGGAAAATAATTATCTTCACATTTTCTGAACTTTTCCAACCCTCATTATAATGTTTGATAAATATCAGTTTATATTTCAATCGTTTGATATTAATATAAAGTAAAAGAATATTACAAACGAAACAAAATTGTTTTAATCATGAAAAAAGTCTAAGAAATGAGTTGCTGCTCATGTGACCTAACATAAAAAATTTGTAACTTTTTTGTATTACCTTTACAAATGTGTTTCATGACAAGTTTATTACATTACGTCTTCGTGAAAATGAAATTATTTTAAGTTTATCTTATACGAATTTCAAGTGCAGCAAGAAGTGCATCTGAATTTAAAAAAACACAAGACATTGGAACCATTACAATTTTACATTATGTCGAACATCGTTTATTTTTTCACTACAAATTTACTCCCACGCAAACGCATATAATTCCTTTATTTATTATTTCAAGATTGATATGTTTACCGCAATATCTTGAGAAGCCGGGTGTATTTTGCGAGATTTGGTTATAAATAATACATTCTTGAAAGTCTAATAATACACCCAGAATTTACATAGAAGATCATAAGTAGAAAATCTCAATTTTTGAAAAGTAAATCTTGTAGACAACTTCCGGCAGCAGTTGACGAAAATACTTCAATTCATAACTGCATACATTAAACTGCGTTTTGTAAATAACACTTGCGTGGTTTATGTTTTATGCAGTATTTCGAAGTACCAATAAGGAGATTAGCCTTTGAAACGTTTTATCAAAGTGATTTATTAAGACTTGGATTTAAAAAAAATAGATCAATTCGAACATTTTTTTTTAAACAAAGGCGGCTTTTAGAAATAAAACTACATAAATAAAAATCTGATATTTTTGTTTTCAACGACGGTTGTTCAACTGTCAGCGATTTTCCACTGTATATTTATTTTAAGGATTTCCATTTAATTATCCCGAAATAAAATGTTCGTTTATTTTTAATGCGAACTCTTGTTTGAGGAAGAAAACCTTTCAGTCGTTCAGTTGTGTATATTCAAATCTAAAATCGTTGACGAATAAACTCTCAAGTTATTTCCTTTTCATCAAGGCGTGTGATTACTCATTTGCTTTAAATATAGTCGGAAGCTACAGTTGAAAGTTTCTAGTAAAAATGAGAAAAGAAACACGTGTATTTACAATTCAATGATTTATTTTTATTTTTACAATTTTTAATGGCGTATGTATCTATATTTCTACTCTTGCATAATAACTTTATTATTATTGTTTTATTTACTTGCATTTGTTATTGTTGACTGCCTTATAAATCAACGAACTTTTTTAGCTGTTTTTGCACTAAAAAACATTAAAACATTCATTAAATTTTCATAGCAGGTTTCATAAATGCAAATGAAAATAATTGGCGGTTTTACTTTAGAACAGTTTTACGTTTTCGGACGCCATTTTGTTGTATAGATTAAATTAGTCAAATCCGTCCTGATAGTCGTCTTTGAAACTTAAACAGCTTCAAGAGAGAAAAAAAAATTTGAGACCTGTGGAATTCTGTGACCAAAAAAAAATGTACGCCGGGTTCCAAGAGAAAATACGTGAGCATTTGCAAGTATTTTTACCTCATGATTACGAATATGAAAGTAAAAATTGGTGGACATATTCAAGAAATTTGGGTATTTAATAAAGATAAAGCATCAAATTCTCTACAAAATAGGTTGTATACATTTTTTTTTGTAACTTCATGTGTAAGAAGTAGGCTGTGAATGTAAATTGTAAGAAACCATGTAGCGAATGTAAAAATTGGACCGTCAGTCGAAATGTCCCAGGTTCAAGTCCCGGCGCGGCGTTTTTCTCTAGTTGAAATTTAATTTTTTTGTAAATCGAAAAATAAAATTTATAAAAAACCAAGCAAATTTACGTAATTTCTAACGTCATCGTTCATCGCTAGTCATTTACATACACCGTTGTGCGTGAAAAAAAAAAACATTTTTGAGCCGTTTTTTTCTAATTAAATGGAATAGACATTGGGTACACGTGCAAAACTTTCTAGCAGGCAATATCTTGCAGCAAAAAATTTTGCATTGACCCAACCTTGCAGCCTTGCTAAAAACATCAGTTTTGCCTATATATTTTATACGATCGCGTGAGATAGTACAATAAAACGAGCTTCGGAAACGTAATGACAACATCACGGAAACTCACTGACATCGGCCACGATCGATTAACTAGAATGAATTATAGTAAACTATAGAGTAGACTGAGCCCATACACAGAATAAAACACGCCTTAAAGTAGACTTTTTCAGGTTCACGAAGTATACTCGTGCAAAACTTTGAATCGCCATGTCAAGGACAAGTTTTAAATTTTTTGCAGTTATTTATCATAATCTTGATGTTGGTAAACTCTGGGCTCTGAGGCTTTATTAAAAGAGAAATGCTAACAATGTGTACATTTATTAATTAATTAAACTATTGTATTTGGACATTTTTTCGGTTTTTTAATTTGTTATGGTCCTCATTTGTCACCTATTTTCAATAGATAAAATCTCTTTCAATCCTCTGATGATAAATTAATTTTTCTAAATATATAGACTTGTGTCTCTATTAATTAAAGTTAAGATCAATAATGGGCACCAAAGATGGTGACAAACAAGGACCATAAAAACTTAATTAATGGAACTGAAAAAATATCCAAATAAACATTTCTTGATTTATTTATAAAATAATCACGGTTTGAAGTATCAACAAAAAACATCTTGCAATTTTATTTTAATTCTATTAATTAAACTGTTTATTATATATGAACTATATTAATTTTTGTAATTTTCAGTCTCTATTTTTTATCGTAACAAGAAAAAACCCATAAATCAAAATTTAAAATGAGGCAATAGTTTTTTAATATATAAAATGTATCACATAACATCCCTTTCTGACCAAAAAATAAAGAAGAGTCATTGAAAGATGTAACAATTTATCGCAAAAGGTAGTTTTTAAATTTTAAACCCATATTGTATAAATATCATTATTTTTCTATTCGTTTTCATTTTTATTTCACTCTTATTTTTGCCATTTTGTACTTAACCTTATTTTATTAATTAATTTCACGTTACAATACAATGTACATAATATTAATAATTTTATAATATTTTAGTTATAAGTTCTAGCTATAAGCCATCAAGGCCTAATGTCAAATGAATACGAATACAAACTTTTTATTTTATTTACAAATGCATGTGATATTACTTTTAAACTAATAAACACTAAATGTATTATTTCTTTTTTTCTATTAAGATATTTGTTGAAGTATTGGCAACATACATAAAATCTTACGAAAACAAATTTGTATGTAATGTTGTCGATAATGGGTCATGATTTGAATGAAAAAATGCTTCATCATGGCTCGCATGCAAGATTAATGCAAAACACATTATGCTAAGATATAAAAATAATCTTATTTTTGTACTGGCTGTACAAAAAGAATAAAGAAATATAACTGTGGTTTTCGAATGAAATTTAAGAGCATTGAAGGTATGCGTTACCAGCTTCAGGTTTCTATTTTAAATTTGAATCGAAAGGTAGGAAGAGGATAGGTAATTAATTAGTTTTATTTATTATATCATGGGCAAAAATTCCCTTGTGACAATTTTGATATACATGAGAAATAGAAAATAGATGGTATTTACACAGATTTTGTGATTACATAGCGGACTTAGATTATACAAAACTAATTTAACAATATTTGTATAATATTAGGTTACACATAAGTATACTAAGTGTAAATTACCAGTTGGGAAATTATGGCACAAGTAAAAATATATAACTAAAAATTCCTATAAAAATATGCTAATGGAAGTCGATTAGTCGATAATAATAAGTAAAAAAGTGTAAAGAATTATTAGTTTTAATAAGAATTTAATATTTTTATCATCATATTTATTATTATTTATTTATAAACCTTTTCTAAGCATAATTTACAATAAATGAAATTTTATATTGTTTAATATATGAGCAAATCTTCAACACTTTTAAAATGCTAGTTACTCCATAATAATCGAGCTACGATAAGTGGAAATGTTTATTTAAAAACTGTTTTCTGTATGAAAAATGATGACAAATATACTGTATTAGTTCATTTTAAGCTGCCGATTAAAGTTATGAAGCTATATATATAAAAATTAGTTTTTTAGAGTTGTAAAAGCAGAAATTTTAAAGCAAATAGTAGAAGAAAAGAGTAGAAGGGTGAATAACTTTTTAAAAAATTGAAAACTTCATAAAAATTTTTTTTTTCTGAAAAAAGTTTTCTGAAACAAATGTGAATAAGTAACATGTATTCTACTTTAAAATACCAATATAATCAAATTTTTTTCACGACTATGCCTTGTAAATACTCTAACGTATGAACTTTATATTCATATTTAGTTTAGTTATAAGAAATGAATCTTACTAATTATATTTTGTTTATATTATTCTAATGTATTTTCAATTCATTACTTTATTTATGTTATTTTTATATTATATCGAGTTACGTATCAATTGCCACAAGTGACAATTATCCCATGGCAAAATAAACACAACTAACTAACTAATTAACTAACTAACTAACTAACTTTCGATATCAGAATAAAATGTTAAAAATTGTCATCTTTTACTGGCATACTAAAAACACTTTTCCGATTGACCTATGACCCTAAGCCCTTTTATTTACATTCTATTTATTAATGTTTTAACTGATGCTTAAATTGCACATTCATTTCTTTAATTAGTTAAACGCAATTTGAAAAATCCTTAGTTTTATTTTCATCACTGAATCTGAAAAAATTCATGGAAGTTCTTTTAACCTTCAACTTGAAGTCCCAAATGTTTGGGAAAAAATTAATTTTTCTTACCTTTTTTTTATTTCAGAAAATTGATTTTTCATACTTTTTTATGTAAAAAATGTAGTATGAGGTTATTTTATTCCTGAAAATTATTTGATATATTTCCTTTCAATATCTAATGATCTGCATCCATCATTAGAATAATTTTATTCAAAATAAATTTTAAATTCAGGTCAAATATGCATTTGTGTAAGAAAAGTTTTTGAAAATATCATTTTCTGTTACTATTGAAGGTTAACTATGCAAAAAAAAATAGTGTAAAATTACTTACAGAATTGTAAAATTACAGTATGCTTATCCTAGAAGTAGTGTAAGCGGTGTAACTCTGAGCGGTGTAAAATTACAATTCCACTAGGAATTTTACCACTATCGTAATAATTTTACAACAAAATTGTAAAATGACTCTGTTCAGAGTAGGTAATCTACAAGACCCTCTCTGAGCGCAGTAATTTTACTACTGCAAAAGAGTAATTTCACTACTTTGAAAATCGTAATTAACTACCCTAGAAGTGGTACATTTACAAGAACATTGTAATTTTACAATCTTCCTAGGGGTTTCCTTTTGTTCAGAAAGGGTCTTTCTGATTACCTATCGCCATAGTAATTTTACACTAAAATGTTTTACAGTGTATGCAAAGAAAAATTGTTTTCGATACTGTTCCTTAAAAAAAAAATTATTTTTTTGTCGATATCAAATTTTAAAAGTTTTGGAAATTTGCTCAAGAAAATCATTCTATTATTTATAGATTACAACTGCATATATAAAAGTAAAAGTTTGTAAAACTACAATGTAATTCTACAAAAAAAGTAGTAATCAAAAATTGATTGCAGTTGATTACATCAGCTTATTACTGCCTGACGCAAAAGTGACAGTCCTTTGTACACAAACATGTTACATACATTCAAAAAATTCAATGTTATGAAAAATTCTGCAAAAACAAAAAATAAAAACTTTGTAACAATTAGTTCAAAAGTTTAAAATTTATCAACCATCTTGTGTCAAAAAATAAATAAAAACATAATAAAAATTATATTTTTACATAAGTAAAAACATAATAAAAATTATATTTTACATAAATATAATTTTTACGTAAGTAAAAACATCATTTTTGTTTTTATTTATTTTTTTACACAAGATGATCAATAAATTTTAAACTTTCGAACTAATTGTTACAAAGTTTTTATTTTTTGTTTTTGCAGAATTTTTCATAACATTCAATTTTTTAAATGTATGTAACATGTTAGTGTACAAACGACTGTGACTTTTTTTGCGATAGGCAATAATAAGCTGATGTAATCAACTGCAATCAAATTTTGATTACTACTTTTTTGTACAATTACTTTATAGTTTTACTAACTTTTACTTTTATATATGCAGTTGTAATCTATAAATGATAGAATGATATGATTTTCTTGAGCAAATTTCCAAAACTTTTAAAATTTCATATTAACAAAAAAATAATCCTTTTTTTAAGGAACAGTATTGATTTTTCTTTGTATAGTTAACTTGAATAGTAATATAATTTTTATTATTTTTTTACTTATGTAAAAATTATATTTTACATAAGTAAAAACATAATTTGTGTTTTTATTTATTTTTTGACACGATCGATAAATTATAAACTTTTGAACTAATTTTAAAAATACTATCGTATGAAATATTGTTTTTTTATCTACAAGAATATTTGTAACAATTACATCACTTTAATAAATTAATGTAATTCAAAGAACAAGTTAATTTTACAATTTTCTAGGCCATTATACTTTGCAATTGTATTTATATAAAAGTCGAACAAATGTTTATTATCTGTAATAATGTAACTTTTTGCAATTATAATAAACAATCCTTTTAATGACACATAAGAATGTAAAACCCTATGAACTTTAAATATTTAATACTCGATATTGACAAATAAAGCGACACAACTTCAAAGATTCTTCAATCTTGTGATAAAATGTTTAAAAAAAAAGGTTATCGAATATTATCAATCTTCTACAAGCATCTACAGATTACGCAGTTAAAAATATCTTCGACAATTTGGAATTTTTATGAACCACAATCATATCGCACTTTGGGTAAACATTTAAATTATGCTACAAGAATAAATTTGTATAAAGCAGTAACATTTAATAATAAAAAGGAAATTATTTAATAATATAATTTAAATCATTGCACTTCACAAGTTATAATTAATTTAAAGATATCATAATCGAGTTCATAATTTTTCTCATAGTACATAAAATCAATTTTGTCCTTGGCACTAAAATAATTTGTAACTAGTTTAAAAAATTATATTTAGAATTTAAATACACGAAATGAAATATTAATTAGTAAAATGACATTATGAACTGTCACATCACGACACAAATGTTTTTTAATAAAATAACACAACACTTTGACAACATTCACGAATATATCGAACACAATCGATGATAAATAAAAGAATAAGTTATTTCTCCGAGGAAAAGGAAAATAGGATAAAATTTTAATTATCACGCCCAAACATTAAAAATAGCACAAAGCCGGTTGAAGACATTTGAGCTCACTCACCTCTTGTACTGGTTACGAAATACTTTTGTACGTTTTATCTCGTCGCGGGTTTTTTAGGTTATACCCGTGTGTCTCGCGAAGTTCTCACTGGCTTCTGGCTCTGGTTGAGGCTGCGCGCGCGCTTTTATTATTCGACCGTTTCTGCATTCGAGAAGTTTCGAGCAACTTCGAGAGAGACTTCGCCTTTTAGCCTCCGCTCATGTCACCAACTTCTTTTGTCTCTCTTTTCACATTTCTTACCCTATTTACCTTCCTTTTTTCAGTCGTGTACACCCCTATGTAGGACAACAAAATATACCCTTTGTTGCAATCTGTTTTAGTAGACTTCTCAACATTGTCAAAGCAGTAAAACCATCATTCGACTTGAAATTACGTTAAGAAAATATAGAACATTTGCGAAAAAGTTTTAGGTAAATATATAAAATTAATGATTTTTAGATGATTGTTACATATTATTTTGTATAACATGTTTGTATAACTTTTGTACTTGATAGAAGGTTTCGCAGTAAACATAAAAAATGCACAATTTATTACGCAGAAGATACCCCAGTTGCCAACAAATTATAAAGTATAAAGGTTAATATGTAGAAGAACTGCCTCACCCCAAAAATGAAATGTGCCAGATGTTTTCGATGTATTTTGGGCGACTGATAACGAATATCGCAATAAAATTTGGCGCTCGGATGTATTGAAGCCGCTATCTCGAAAAAACCGCTAAAAATCGTGATTTTTTTTTGAGTTTTTTGCATTTATTTTCAAAAGTACGAGTCCGACAAAAAAATGTGTCAAACAAAAAATGTAGAGCACTAAAAATCCGTTTTTTTTTTAATAATAATAGTTTCCGTTTTAAACCTTTGATTCACGGTAGTAACCCACGTTACTACCTCGATTTCTTTGAATTTTAATTATTTACGTTCAAGTTAACGTATTCCGATCGGTCTTTTTGTTATTTTCTGTTATCTTAGTTCTTAAAGAACATATCCACATGACTAAAAATACATCATTGTTTATTGTTTACTTCATATAAATAAACAAACACAAAAAAATCATGTTTTTTGGAAAGAATTCATTTTTGAAGCTATTTTGAAAGATAATGACTTGAAGTTCGGGGTATATAGGTTTTTGGGGTTGCTGATTACGAATCCTGTGTCAGATTTACAAAATTCAAAATAGCAGATTCAATATGGCGGTCGGAAACATGTAAAAAAATCGCCAATTTTGACGAAAATGCGTATTAGGAGGTTTTCGGGGCCGCTGATTGCGAATCCGATGTCAGCTTTACGAAATTTAAAATGACGGATCCAAGATGGCTGATTCAAGTTGACGGTGATCAAGATGTAAAAAAGCGCGAATTATGGTGAAAATGAGTATTTGGGGATTTCCGAAGTTGATAATTACGAATCCAATATCAGCTTTACGAAAATCAAAATGGCTGTGAGCAAGATGTAAAAAAGCGAGAGTTTTTTATGAAAACGCGTGTTGGGGAATTTTCAGCCTCGCTGAATATGAATTTTAATTTTGATTATAGATAAGATGTTATATCTCGGTGACGGCCATATTGAATCCGCCATTTTGAATTTCGTAAATCTGACATCGGATTCATAATCAGCGACCTTGAAAACCCTCGAGTAGCAAATTTTGTCCCAATCGAATTATATTTAAAATTTTTGTCCGCCATATTGGATCCGCCATCTTGAATTTCGAAAAACTAACCTCGGATTCGTAATCAGCGACCTCAAAAAACCCCGAGTAACAAATTTCAGCTAAATTCGATAGAAGGAAAAATGTGTGACTCAAAGGGTTAATAAATAAAAACAATAAAATTTTGAACCAAAAATTCAATTACATTTTAAAACATAAAATGATATATCTCGGTCAATTATTGTTAGAATTGTTTGAAATTTGAGATGTACACCGAACAGATCCTTGCGATACCTATGAAGTTATAAAGCATTGTAAAAGTTAATTTCGTTATCAACAAATTAATATTTTAATGGCAACTGTTGGAATCCGTGAATAGTCAGCTACATCGTCGAAAAGTCTGTGGGGAACTTTCGATTTGAAAAAACTTCAAGCGAGTAATTTGTTCCTTATAAGTAAATGAAGTTTCTTAGAAAATTTGAAATCGATTGGAATTAAATTCGCAAAGTTATGGCGATTCTTATTAAAGGGCGAAAATATAGGACAAAAACGAATTTACGGAAAAGTTTTAGGTAAATATATAAAATTATTGATTTTTAGATGATTGTTACATATAACCAGAACATTTGTACTTGTTAGAAGGTTTCCGGGTAAACATAAAAAATGCAAAATTACGCAGAAAATACCCCAGTTGCCAATAAATCATAAAGTATAAATACTAAAAATCCGCTTACAATCCGTTTTTCTGTTAAAAAAAAAAGGTTTTTTACGTTTTGTTTTTCGCAAAAACATCACTTTCACATCGAAATGGCTTTGGGAACATATCTAAGTTGAAAATATCGCGTCCATGGACCCCCAGGATTAAAATGTGCCATATCTGAATTCATAGTTCAAGATGGCAGTTTTCGAAATGGCGCTTAGAAGCTCAAAATTCTTTTTAAAACTTAACCTTTTTTTCTTAAAAACTATAGACTTTCGAGAAAATTTTCTAAGAACAACAATGCTTTGGAATGAGTCAAAGAATATACTCTCAAATTTTATCAGCATGCAATAATACACTGCTTGATTTTTCCAAAAATCAATTTTTATGATTCTAAAAACTTTGTTCAATAACATTTTTTCTGAAAGTCTATCATTTTCGAATAAAAAATTCCGGAGCTTTTCGCTGATATTTTCGTATTTTAGCCGCCATTTTGGAAGTTTCCAACTTTATTTTGAAAATTCTATCATGCACATGTCAAATTAAAGGTTCGTGGGCGCGACATTTTTACCGATCAATGATCTCTACCGTTTCTGATATGAGAATGCCGATTAAATATTTGTCATTGAAAAAATCTGATACATATTTTTAAAAACGAAACATAACTTTTTCGGAATGGGCTCGATTGATTTTTTAACGACAGATTCTGAAAGATCGATCAATTTTACGTAAGATGTAGTTGGTTCCGATTTTTTAAAAATCCGGTTTCGTATGAAATATCGCCCTTGAAGTCGACAACGAAAAATTGTCCATTTGGTCCTTAATGGGCTGAATTCTCGCTTAAAATAGCATTTAAGCGTTATGAAAGAGAAACGACAGAGTGAATTTAGACCATTTAAAGCATCCGACACACTTCATTTTTACCAGGGGTGTATTAAGCGTTCATTACCTAAATTCACGCTTAAAATAGCATTTAAGCATTATGAAAGAGTAACGAAAGAGTGAATGGAATGTGAACGGCTACCTTGCAAACATTTTTATTTATTTTATATGTTTGTCCACATTTTTTTTTTTTATTTTTTTTATTTATTAATTAACGGGCGGAATCGCCCTTTTTGCTCAATTGTTTTGCCGTATTTTTTACTATGATTTTGCGAGAGCTGCAGATCGACTTAGAAAGATGGCGCCATACTTCACATTTGTGTATGAAATGTAGGACTGCAGAAACCTACACCAAGTACAGCAGCGGTCATGAGTCGATTTCCGCCAGATAAACAATACTTTCGAAATGTAAACGCAAACAACGGTGCTCGACTTACCAACAGCGAGCTGCTGCTTTAAAACGAAATCGAAAAATTGTTCACCAGACGGGGATCGACCTACGACTTCGTAGTCCAGTGCGTTAACCGCCTGATTTTATATAAAAATTATTTTTTTTTTTAATTCTTTAGCTACTTTTAAACGTAATGTGCGTATCGGGTACCAATGTTATGACTAAATTTGGGAAGAAAATGACATAGACATTACATCTTCGCCAAGGACACGGGCGTGATTGCAGCTGAATTTCCTGCTGCGAATTTATATGGGCTACTATCGGTTGAATTTGTTGCTACGAATTTTCTGCCATTTCAATTTTAAAAATTTACAAGAATTACATAATTCCACTTCATTCTCCGGTCGACACGTTATTATATCTTTAATGTCCAAATATGCATAAAACGAGCAATTTTAAACACTATAACCTCAAAATAAAAAAAAATCTCAGACGTGATGGGCAAATTCTGTATCCGGATTCGGATTCAATGGCCAAAAATCTACAAGAATAACGCAATTCCACTTCATTCACCAGTCGAAACATTATTTTATAGAGGTGCTTAAAACGAAAACATAATATAATCACTGCTATAAAGTTACCATGTCTCCCTTGCAAAACAGTTGTCAATAACTAATATTTTTAACACAATGACTATCCCTTTATAATGTTACGCAGTTTTTAATTTATTCAAAAGTTTCGGTTTATTCCGTCTTACCTTACCCTACCATTTTTTAAATTTAAAAATGTCAGTATCAAAGGTGAGAAAGTATGTAGTAATTATAATATTAATTAATTTTTTATTTTAAAATTGATTTTATGATGATAAAAAATGTTCAGATGGAAAATTGGTCGCAAACGATGGTCTCTATGTGGATAATAAGTACTTAGTTGTTTGCAAAATTCTGTCGTCAGTCTGTAAAGATATTAACAAATCTATGACCAACAGATGGGTTTCTCCAAAAATGTATGCGTTAAAAGACTCCGATTACTCCGATGGCCCTCCTTTATTTTCGACAGTGCAAAAACTACTAATTTAAGTATATAATATATTATAAAATTAGTGAAAAATGGCGTAATTAAGTTCGCGAGTGAGCTTCCTTAAAAAACAAACGAAGCTCGAAGAGGAGATTTGGTTTACACTGGATACACTGAGAAAAGTGTTTTTTAACCAGTATTAGAATTCTTATGTCCCGTAAAAGATAGTATTTTACGTATAGGGATTGCCATCTTTCTATTACCTGTTAAAAGACGAAGATTTTAGATTATTCTAACCAATATGTCAGTTTATTTTAGCCTTTTCTCTTTAACTAAAAGCAATTTTTGTTTATGGAAATTTATCTAGCAAATTAAAATATTAAAAATGCCTTCTTTTAGTCATAATAAAACATTCTTTTAAAATAGGAGAGTTTAATACAGTTTCGTATAACCTGTCGAAAACAAATGCTGAAGACGGAGGATTTTACTACTTTATAATATTTCTTTTAAGGGCTATAATACACTTTTTAAAAGCCAACGGATAGTAACTGATAAAATACACTTTTCTCAGTGTAGTTAACGGATCATATACTGGATTAAAATGCTTGCAAACACGGATTTATCTATCCAGGGTTGTTCATTTCTGTCCGAATTTTTAAGCAGGGAAGCCCATTTTCCTCCATCACGTTAGGATATTTTACTAATCTTAAAAATATCAAAGTATCTTACAAACAGATCCGTAAAAATACGGTGAAAAACTGTCGCAAGTTTACGATGGCAACTTTACTACTTTCTTATTTACCTGTCATATTTTCATTTTTTAAATGTTTCATCTTTTTTAAGTATGAATATTTTAAATGTATTAGAATTTATAACCTAAATTATTTAAAAAGTCATTTTTAACTGAGAAATATGTTTTAAACTTCTTGAGAATCGTTACACGCGGTATCGATCGCCAATGCCTTTGCATCTGAGAACGCACAACGGAAGTTAGTATGTTTATATACAACGATATGTAAATTGACCGGGCTGTATTCATTCTCCAATGCAAATGTGGACCGGCATACTGGAATCACGTAACTTCTATTTATATTTCGCAACCATTTGCTTCTCTCGGCGTTACTACGCCTTGAGTGACATAACATCTATCGTTTTTTAATACGGAATATTTCCATAGAGCGGACATTCTCAAGAAGTTCGGTAGGCGTATTAGCTGGCATGCAGTGGACTGCTGGTGGGGAAAATCTTTAAACAAAAACCTCTAATGTGTTAGATTTAAAGTATTTCACAAAAATGCGTTTCGCGATAGAATATCACGAATACTTCCGTGCATTCCCGTAAATATATTATCTTCTATAAGAAGTTAATTCATTACAATATTCCATAACAATGATAAGAGAATTACTCTTCAAAACTCTTGTAGACAACCGGAAGTAACTTTGAACTATATTATTGTCCCTCCTTCTCTTTGCCGATTGCAGAGTTCGAGCCTCCGAGGAGAAACACTTAAAAATATGGGAAACATTACGCTTGTTGACACTGTTAAAGATTTAGGTGTCTGTATTTCGCCTGACTTGTCTTGGAATCGCCAAATCTCTTTGATCTCATCTAAAGTTCATTTTACCCTTTATCGTCTTCGTTATCGAGGCTCTTCATTGACCGGAAATGTAAAATTAATGTTAGTAAACTCTCTCATCATTCCACATTTATATTATGCTTGTCTAGTATTTTCTGATTCTTCAGGCTATCTTAATATCAAGTTACAACGTCTACTAAATCTCTTCGTTTCATAATTAATTTACGACGTGATTGCAGTTTAACTCCATACCTAACAAGAACAAAATGGTTATCAATCCAAGCTCGTCGCAAATATTTTCTTGGGGTCCTTATATTCCAAGTAATTAAGACATCTCAGCCTCCATATCTACGATCTAAATTCATCAATATCTCATATCTTCGACGCTCATCTAGAACTTCAGTTTCTCCATACTATCTACCATTTTGTCGAACTGATTACTACTCTAATTCCTTTTGGATCACAGCGCTTCGCTTCTGGACCAGTTTGCCAGACACACTAAGAGACTCGAGAACTCTTTCATCTTTTAAGATAGGGTTGCTCAGATTCTTAAACTAACAATCTCCGTATTCATGTATATTTTTTCCCCTCAACTTATCTATACTGCGTTTATAGCGTAACATAAAGCGCGTTACCCATTGCTCTATTAATAACACAGCTCCAGAAAAAAACAACGAAAGTCCGGATCTGGAGGTCAGACTATGTCTATGATATGTTTTTTGGGTCGCTGAATCCGAATCCGAAGTCCATTTAACCCCATCACGTCAGGTTTTGGACATAACCTCAAAAAACCTAAAAAAATCCTATAATTCGACCTTAAAATGTTAAAATAAAGAATAATTTGGGCTTGGAAGTCCATGCCTCGTTTCCGTTAAGGTTTTTTTGGGTCGCTGAAACCATATCCGAAGCCCACTCAGCCCCATCACATTAAGTTATTGACATAACCTCACAAAGAAATCTAAAAATCAACTCTAAAATATGAAAATATAGAAAAATTCAGGCCTGGAAGGCATACCATGTTTCCATTACATTTTCGGGGTTACTAAGTTCATTCAACCTCACCAGGTAAGTTTTTTGACATAACCTCAAAAAGAATCCTGCAAATCGAATCCAAAATGTTAGAATAAAGGAAAATAGTAACCTGGAAGTCATACGATTGGCGATTGCGCCGCAATTTTATTTATCAGGCATTAGCGTTACCTGATGTACACCACGAGGAAGTTTACTCGAGCGGATTTTGTACATCATTTAGCCCTTCCAAGCCCAAATTATTCTTTATTTTAACATTTTAACCCTTTGATTCACGGTAGTAACCCACGTTACTACCTCGATTTCTTTGAATTTTAATTATTTACGTTCAAGTTTACGTATTCCGATCGTTCTTTTTGCTATTTTCTGTTACCTTAGTACTTAAAGAACATATCCACATGACTAAAAATACATAATTGTTTATTGTTTACTTTATATAAATAAACAAACACAAAAAAATCATGTTTTTTTGGAAAGAATTCATTTTTGACGCTATTTTGAAAGATAATGACTTGAAGTTCGTGGTATATAGGTTTTTGGGGTCGCTGATTACGAATCCTGTGTCAGATTTACAAAATTCAAAATGTCGGATTCAATATGGCGGTCAGAAACATGTAAAAAATCGCCAATTTTGATGAAAATGCGTATTAGGGGGTTTTCGGGGTCGCTGATTGCGAATCCAATGTCAGCTTTACGAAATTTAAAATGATGGATCCAAGATGGCTGATTCAAGATGGCGGTGATCGAGATGTAAAAAAGCGCGAATTGTGGTGAAAATGCGTATTTGGGGATTTCCGAAGCCGATAATTACGAATCCAATATCAGCTTTACGAAATTCAAAATGGCTGTGAGCAAGATGTAAAAAAGCGAGAGCTTTTATGAAAAAGCGTGTTAGGGAATTTTCAGCCTCGCTGAATATGAATTTTATGTTGATTATAGATAAGATGTGCGACTGTACTCGCCATTTTCAATTTCTAATTTTGGCAATCGGACATCAAATTCGTAATGTGTGACCCCATACATCCTCCAAATGACATTTCTATCATTATCATAGCAGATTCACAATTGTACAGAATGTAACATCGAAATTGTTATCAGCGTCCCTGAACATCCCCTAATACGCATTTTCATCAAAATTCTCGGTTTTTATATCTCGGTGACGGCCATATTCAATCCGCCATTTTGAATTTCGTAAATCTGACATCGGATTCATAATCAGCGACCTTGAAAACCCCCGATTAGCAAATTTTGTCCCAATCGAATTATATTTTAAATTTTTGTCCGCCATATTGGATCCGCCATCTTGAATTTAGAAAAACGAACCTCGGATTCGTAATCAGCGACCTCAAAAACCCCCGAGTAACAAATTTGAGCTAAATTCGATAAAAGGAAAAATGTGTGACTCAAAGGGTTAAGGTCGAATTATAGGATTTTTTCGGGTTTTTAAGGTTATGTCCAAAACTTTAGGTGATGGGGTTAAATGAACTTCGGATTCGGATTCAGGGACCCCAAAAACATATCATAGACATAGTCTGACCTCCAGACTTTCGTTTTTTTTTTATGGGGCTGTGTAATTTGCTATACTAGATTGTAACATAGTTATAAGAATTTATAATACTTTATCATTGTACATGTTTTGCTTTTTTGTATAAGGAACTTTTGTTCTGTGACAATAATAAATATTATCTATCTATCTAAATATCCCCCATACTGTTGAAAAATGAACTTCTTCGCGGTGGCTTGGTGCTAAACGCATTTTCATGAAATAGTTATCAAACTCGTTAAAAATGTCTTCTCTTAGAAGTATTTTATTATTAACATTGCGCTTACCAGATTGTGGAATATTTTGAAATGTTTTCCCAATAGAACAATTTTTTTTATGACTTTATATGCTCTATTATTATTTAATTGCGCCGCGTACGATATACTCAATGTCGCATTTTTTTACACACTTTATTTATATAACTTATATTATTAAATAGGACGCGATGGTTAAGTGGTTAGTATGCTCGCCTCGTAAACTGAACTTAGGTCGTGAGTTCGATTCCCGTCCGACAACTTTTTCTATTCATTTCCTTTGCGGATAATTCAGGAAACCTTACTGGGCGAAGGTACGAATTTAGGACTGCTACCGACATCATTTGGTAGTTATCGGCACCGTAAATGGTTTTTTCGTTGTCAACGTTTCGTAAATATTGTTTTGAATGAAAATAAGACAATGTTTGCGATGCGTCTGTTATGACATAGGCCGCTGATTAATTGTTGACGGTGTCAATTATGTGTAATATTTGTGATTGTTTATGTGTTTGTATCGTCCTGTGTGGGATGATGACTAAATATTGCCTGATTAGCCATAGATGGCACAAAGTTGGCAAGTAAATCTGACTAATGTATGTATGTATATTAGTCAATTGCAACACTTTTGTTTTTTTTTCTCTATCCAATAGGGCCATGTCCGTAATTAATTTCGACATTCGCCATTTTTCAAAGCACCCTAATGTATATATATTATTAAAGATAATTAAATTCTAAGTATAGTAATAAAAAGTATAGTTTACCTTCATTGAGTTTCGAAACTATAACGCCAAAACTAATATCGAAGGAACTGAAAATAATTTTCCGTAAAATGTGTCAACAATTTGAAAATACCATATATTGCGCGTTTATATTACAAAAAAGTAACATTTTAATTACAGTTTTATAATAAAAAACAATATTCGCATAACTCATCCTCATCATAAAATTTAATCATTATTTCACATACCTAGAAACACTCGTTTGTCTTAAAGCATTTCACTTCAACTAGAATTCACTAGAATTGTACGACGTAATTCCAACTAAGAAGATGACAATTCCTAGTAGGAAACATTTACTAACATGGCAAAACTTTCATTTCTGTAGTTCAAGTATTCCGACAGTAAAAAAATTGGATAAAGGTAACATCCACTGAATGCTTCACCTCTCAATCCTGCTTTTTGCATATATATTTATACTATTGCTGAATGAAATGGTTTCCTTAACGCTTATTTACAAATCACGGAAGCAGATGTAGTCTTTGATCTTCATTTTTGACATCGACGTTCCAGATAGTAATGAACAATCGGTAGACTGTTTCATTAGACATTGGTGAAGTATGTTTGGTAAAGCATTCCCATTGCTGTTGAGGCAAAGAGGGTAAAACAACTCCACCATGTTCCTAATCCTAGAACACCTCTGAACACATCGGTGGTGAAGATCTGCAATTCAGATGAAATTTGTTATTCATTTACTATTTGACAAATGCTAAATAATGTGTACATTATGTATTAATCTATTATTTAATAAATGATTGTTTAGAATCTTATCTGAAATAGTATACCAATTCATTGAATATTAATAACTCATTGTGTGACAAATTAAGAATTTGTTTATATATCTTTCGACTCTTTTTTTCTACATTTAATTATATTCATTGCGGTTAAGAAATTTACATATAAGTGCATAATTAATATAATGATAAAACTTTGAATTTGGATGCTACACATCCATTGTCATAAGTCATCTAATCGTTTTGAATGTACATACTTCGTTTCACATGGAAAACTGTTGAAACTTAGTATTAAAGAGTTTAAAGATTCTAATGACGAAATCGGTAACAAATTTTTAAAATTCAGAACTAGTGTTGGCGTGGTGCCTCGCTCGCTCAGAAACTTCAACCCAGTAGAGAGTCGGCTATTCCTTAATACTTGTTTGTTTACTAACAGCTTTCAATTATATTCTAAAATTATATTGATATTTGGGGGTCCAATCATATTTAGGTCCAAGTGGCTTCGATAGATGTGTTACTACAATATAGTGTTTCTTATATGTATGAAAATTGAAAATGAGCATTTCCAAAACTTCGACCCCGACAACAGGCCAGCCGAAGTATTAATAAATAAAAGTTGCAAAATACTTACTTCATGCACTTGTATTCTAATAGACTATTCGATGCATATTACATGTTTACGGTTTAATTTACAAAATTGGGACATCAGATTCCATATTCTTTGGGATCTTACGAGTAAAATATGCTTCGGTTGAGTCGAATACGACTATTTAAAGCTCAGTTATACTATGTTTTGTACAAAACATTTTTTATGTCATTTTAGAAAATCGGTGGAGTAAAAATTGAAAAAATTTATTTTCTTACGTAATAACAATGTTAAACTTTAGGCATCTTCAGCACGGGTTCATGCGGCGAGAATTTCACAAAAAGTTAGTTAGATTTTACCGTAACTTGGTGTATAGGGGTTTCTTGGGACGCCAATTACGAATTTGAAGTCAGATTTCGAAAATTTAAAATGGCGGATTCAATATTGCGGGAAAATTTTCTAAATACCAATCATTTCGGCTGACACTTGTTACTCAGAGGTTTTCGGGGTCGCTGATTACGAATCTGAAGTTACATTTTTGGAAAATTCAAAATGGCGGATTCAATATGGCGGAGGTCTTAATCAAAATTCGAACTGATTACGAAACTTATATCAGTTTTTGCATGTACAATATTACGGCAATTTGTTATTCATATGTCAATAATGATGTTCGTGGCAGGTTGGCAATAGAAACACTCTCGTGATTATTTATAGAATATTTATACCGAATATTTTATTTTTATCATTCTTCTTCGATTCTGCAGCTACAAATCTATATTTTTACTTTTTATAGATATTTTACAGAGTTTATTATAATAATAATAATCACGTCTTTATTGGCAATTACAAAAACAATACAGGATATAAATAATACAAAAATGCCAAAGGGCGAGCCACAGCAATTGCTGTTTTACAGACTGACCATTATCTATCCAGATTATTCCGTGTAAATTTCAAAATTTTGTTATGTACTCCTGAGTTATCGTGTTACATATGGCAAAAAACACTGATTTCTAGAGTTCAATATGTTACAGTTTTTATTTTAAAAACAATTTAAAAAAAAATATATATAAAAACAGAAAAAAATTGCACTTTGAAGACCTTTCTCGAACCACCGTAGTAAAGTGTGTAAGAACATATTGTATATCGAAGCTAACCGGAGAAGGCTAAAATTAACCCGCGGTATTGGATCCGCCATTTTGAATTTTCAAAATATATCATCAGATTTGTAATCGGCGACCTCGAAACCCCCTGAGTAGCAAGTTTCAAACGATTTCATTAATTTTTAATACAGAAATTGACCTAATACGGTGACATAGCTCATGACAAAGATTTTTACAAAATCGTAAAAACAACATATTTTAAGAACTTGTATCTTTTTTTTGACAACATATTTTTGAAAAAGGACAACGGCATGTTGTTCGGTGTACCTTAGGCCGGCTAGAAATGGTCAAGTTTTTCAATTGGATATATTATTGACTTCATTAGACTAATTTATGTCATTACAAAGATTTGCGTTTTTGCCGCAGTCAGAGAAAAGTCCTAAATGACAAAGATCTTTGTCATCCGCAGCGAAGGGGTTAACGGACATCCTAATGTGACCATATCTTTAATAAACAAACGGTCCTTCCTTACTTACACTTACGCATTCTGGGACTCTACTTTATTTTTTTTTTTTTTTTATTTATTTATTTCCTCTACCTTCCACCTCGATCGAGGTGTCCCAAAAGCTCCCAGGGAGCTTGTCCGGGTACAGGCGAGTACCATTGCGAGAGCTGCAGGTCGTCTTAGATGGCGCCATACTCACATTTGTCGAGAATGTAGGAAACTGCAGAAACCCACATTAAGTACAGCATTTAATGCATGTATATCTTACTGGGATGGATATCAACATGTTTCTGTTATTTTATAAGAGTTTTATGACTCAATAAATAAATCAACATCAATTAGTAATATTGTTTTTCTTCCATGCATAAAATTAGCAACACACTATTTCAGATCCAACACAAGATCCTATGTTCCTAATATATAGGGGGGGGGGGAGAAATTACAAAAATAATTTTCGAGAAAAAAAATCTCATATGTTGCACTTTTTACTGGTTTTATTATTAAAAGAAAACATGTTACAGTAAAACCCCTCTTACTTGAACAGGGTCGAGCCGGCATTTCCCCTCCGACCCCGTTTATTTGAACGCTTACAGTTGTCCCCACTCCTTGCGCAATACACCCTCCCGGCGTGAGTAGCGCACGCGCATTGGCATTTGTATCCGCGTAAAAGCGAGTAGTGGGGGTAAGGGGAAGTAGAAATCGTTGAAATAAACGAGGTCATTTTGTTCAAATGGACGGGGTGTTCAAGAAAGCGAGTGTTCAAGTAAGCGGGGTTTTACTGTATAAACAATTCGTTAGTAATATTTGTCACATTTTATTTAAATATAAAACTATTCAAAGAATTAATAATAAAATTTATTATTTACGTACCAGAATTGACAATTATTTATTATTTAAAACCAGAGAGAGAAAAAAAACTACATTGGAATTACAAAAGCAAAAAAAATGTTTTTTGGAGAAAATCACATATTTATTTCATTTTAGAAAAACGTTTAAAATTTTGTGAACTTTAAATATGAAGTAAATTAATTTAATTATTTAAATATATTTATTTTATTAAGAAATAAAATTGACCAATTGAAAGAGCATAAAAAAATCAATCGATTTGAGTCACAGATTTTTTTTTTTCTTGGGACATTTGACGTAGAATTCTCTAAAAATAAATATTTGAACTTATAAATTTTGCAAACTTTTTTAATTAGGTTCTTCTTAAAATGATTTCTATTTAAATTCCAAAAATTCATAAGAAAAACTGTTTTGAAGTTCTAGAATCAATTTTTTTACACTTTCAAGCTCTTACATTTCTTTTTTTAAATCAAGAAAAATCTTCTTCTATATTAGATAATTTTTCATATTAAAAATGTCATTGTAAATAAATTGTTAACTTTCATGTTTATTAATCATCGTAATTACCTGTTTCAGTGAGCTAAGAGCATGATGAAATTCTTGAGCGGTTTCTACAACAGTCTTTTCTCCATTTCCGAAATGAGGCAGAGAAACAGTCATTGGTGGTTTATCCGCTGGACACTGTTCTTCAGATAAATTTTTGTACAAGCCTTCCCACGAGTAACCTCCTTCAAAATTCAATGATTATATGGTTATAAATTGCAGAAATTTAAGCACAATTATTAAATACAAGAACAAGTAAAAGCAACATATTAAAATTACCAAGGGTTTTGTACATGAGAGTGAAGTATAAACAAACTATTAAAGGCGCTATATACTGAAGTGCCACAACGCAAAGGTAGTAGAACACTGCAGCGATCTGTAAAAAAAGTATTCATTTTAACATATTGATTGAATTTTATATATGAAGAAAAATGTAATTAACAAACATAAATATAATTCAAGGAATTTAACACTCGGTAAAATTTCAAATTACGAAGAAATGTAATTACTGACTCGGATAATCGATTTAGCCATGTCTTCGTAATTTGTAATTAACAAACCTTTTTTTGAAAATCTATATTCGAAATCCTTCCAGCTTCCTTCTTTTGAGTTTCTAGCCTTTGAGTTGCGAGATTAAGGTACGCTTGCAGATAAACTGGCATTAATGCTAATTTCAATAGGACGGCGATAACTATCGCAACTAGTCTCATGCTCTCAAAAGTATCTTCCGTCATTCTAAATATCATAAATTCATTTAAAAAATGTTGTAAATAATGAGTCAAAATTTCAATTTTAATTACACTTACATCGGTTTGGTCATACCAGAAAATATCCTAACTGTGAGGTAGTCCCGACTAATGGGTTTGATCCACAGAGCCGCCAAAATAAGAGGCGAGGCATAACTCAAATTGGCAAGTAGTAATAATAATTTATTGTTTTTGCGATATCTAAAAGTATAACTATAATTACCTTTTTCACTCTTAGTTTATTAGTGTAAAACATTGAAATAAAATATTTACTTTAAGGTATCCCAGTGCATTCGTGATGCACGGAGTCCTGGAAAAGTGAAGAGGGAACCAAGGAATCCACACCAAACAGCAAGAAAAAATTTCACTATTATTTTTGATGCTGGCCCGCTACAAATGAAAATAATATTTCTTTTAATCAAATGCGCTAAAATTATATTTTATATGTATGTACCTTGAAGACATCCCTTGACTTTCTAAAAATACAGAAGCGCTGTGATTAAAACTCGAATAAGCTTTTTCCAAGCCTAATTCGAGATTATTCTCATCAACGATAAGAATCATCATAGCAACTACTAGATATGCAAAACCAGTAACTATGCAGGTTGATCTCTCGCCAATACTTTCTTCTCCTTTAAAATATTGCACCCACAGGGTGATTAAAACTTTGCTATAAGATTTTGTTAAGAAAAATATCATTTTAAATGTTAATCATTTATAAGTAGCAAATATAATATATTTTCAAAAGGATACAGTGCAAAGCCTAGAACCAAAGTACACCATAGCATACTGAGATTAATTTCGTCTGTGATCGGGAACCAATAACTGTATACCTAAAATATATTTAATTCTCTAAATAAAACAAGCAAATCACCTAAGCTATTAATACAAAATTTACTGAAATTTGACTTACTTCAGTTAAAACGTAAACAATCGCTGTGTAAAGGGAGAAATCTAAAAGCCATTGAAAGTCGGTATAAAACTTTAAATGCAAGACATCGAGAGAAGTTACAGGAGCCGTTTCTAAGGTGATATCCAAACTTCGTGGTATTTGAAATGTTTCACCGGTTTTCCCATTTTCCAAATGTTTACCTTTCTTTGGTTTTACCTTTGCTATACCAGCTATACTCTTTAATTCTTGGTCGGTTGGATACAGATGACGAATCAATCTAATTAAAAAAAATATTTCAAAATCGGTTTGAAATTATAGTGGATTTGATATTTTAACACTAACCCTGTCGAACACAGCATCCATCGTGCAAAGGAGAAATGTGGACTTAATTTCTGGATACCACTGACCATGATCAGTGTAATGACCAATTGTGCTCCTAAAAGTGCCTGTGATCCAGATGAAATAAAATTAAAAGTGTAAAATATGTTTTTTATGGACAATGTTTATGTAACAAATTATTAAAGGATATTTCTCAACTGCTGTATTTAAATTACATAATAAGGAAGTTTTTCGGTGGAAATCGGTCACTATACTTTTTAGTAAAAGTAATGATATTCATACATTTATGAAGTATACTTAAAATTATTTAAGTTTATTGACCGTAGTGTTTAATATTTAAAAAACTTTTTGTGTGTAAACGGTCCCCATAAAAAGAACAAAAAAAAACAAAAAAGCATATAAGTTTAGACAATATAATACTTAAACGTATACAAACATAGTTTAAAAGGACATTAAAATAAATTAGTGGACATAACAATTTGTATTTCCACATTTTTTTTCTAGGTCGTCTTCAGAATTTGATATATAACAAAATAAGGGGACAAAAATTTAGAAACAAATCTCTTGGTGTGTATGTGTTATTCACCAAGGAGAAAGATATTTTTCAATGTACCCACCCTTTCAACCGCAATGATTTTGTGTTTGTTCTTATTTGGATCGAACAGCAGAAAATGAGTTGTATATAATTAGCCCCCTATTTTCATAATCTACATTAATATTTAAACATCAATGTATATTAAGTAGAGGGTTCTATATTTCTGGTAAATATGATTTTTCAAATCTAATATTTACCGTGTTTTGGTTGTTTTTGATGTAACAATTCTCTAATTCTTTACTTTTTCTTTCGTTATTTTCTATTGCTAAAATCTGTACTTTATTGTAGTCAAAATTGTGATTAGTATTTATTATATGCATCGTTAATCCTTCGTATTGTTTTTCATCACCATAAATGTTTCTTTTTTGTTCTTTTAATCTAGTTTCTAATTTTCTACCTGTTTGTCCAATATAAACCAGGTTACAAAAAGTGCATGGTATCTCGAATACTACTGCGCTGTGTTTTAGTTTAGGTAGTAAATCTTTGGCAAGTTTAATTGTACCAATATTTTTGTTTATTGGCTTTGATATCAGTATAATATTTTCTTTTTTGAGTCTCTTTTGTAATCTTTCTGTAATACCTTTAATATATGGAGTAGATGTTTTTAAGTAATTTGTTTCTTTATTTTTGTTATGAATTTTAAGAGAATTATAAATACGATAATCAATTTCTAATTATGGCATTAAACCTTTTTGGCCACATCAAGGATTCAATACAATTGGAAATTCGTTGCTTTAATCACGTTATTATTAAAATTTAAATCATTTTTAATGCAAGTTTTTTTATTGGATTATGCAATCTTTCATACAAAAGGGTAAGGATAAAACAAAAAAACCAGATAATAATAACACTGTTTAACAAATTAATTGTGGTGATTGTGAGGCTTCTAATGTTGGACAAACTAAAAGACATTTGGAAATTCAAGTAACTAGACATTAAAATGACATTAAAAAAATCTTTTCTAACTGTCATTTATGAACATTGTAAAAAACATTCGTAAAAAAGATCATGTTTTTAAATGAGAGGATGTTAAAATATTGGATAATGAACACACAAAAATACCCGTTAAATAAAATGGAGGACACATAAAACTTGTAATCTTGTTATAAATAACTGATGTAAATTGCTATTATGATGATAAGTTAGCTTATTTACTTGTTTATATTAACAAATTTACTGTGCATATGAATACATAGGAAACCATAAGTACATTCGGTGCTCGGTACATACACACATACATGGTGCATTCCATGCCAAACGGGCAACTGAGAAGATTATCCTTTTTGGGTGTTTCGCAGTAAACGCTTGATTCTGAAGTTCTGTTTCGGAGAAAGGAAAAAATAATTAGTGGATTTTATTCTTCTTTTTATGCACTTTCCGATAATTAAAATGATTTTTTATTTAATTTATATATTAATCATGATTTTTCAGTTTAAAAAATAAAAATCGATTTTTCTCAAACTTGGACGTTTTAAATATTTTTTTAAACAGGCTCAAATGAAAGCTCGTATATTTTCCTATAAGATCCCATTGTCACAATTATGGGCCGGTTGGTTCTTCATCTATAAAAATGCATAATAATAAGTGCATTTGGGTATTGCCGCTCACAAGGCTGCATTTCTAGCCGAGTGCACGTATTATTTTGCACATTTTAGGATAAAGAACCAACAAACCCATAATTGTGAAAATGTGATTTTATAGGAAAATATACAAGCTTTCATTTGAGCCTGTTTAAAAAAATATTTAAAACGTCCAAGTTAAAAAAAAATCGATTTTTATTTTTTAAACTGATAAATCATGATGAATATATAAATAAAATAAAAAATCATTTAAATCATCGGAAAGTGCATAAAAAGACAAATAAAATAAACTAATTATTTTTTCCTTTCTCGGACACAGAACTTCAGAAACAAGCGTTTAATGTGAGACACCGAAAAAGGCTAATCTTCTGAGTTGCCCGTTTGGCGTGGAATGTCCCATATGTTGTACATATATACATATGCACAAAATATGTAGTTGTATCTTTATTCGTTTCTTTTATTTTTTCACATTGACGCCCCATATGAAAACTAGTAGGTTCGCATTTAAAATAACAAACAAACATGTTAGTTTTGGTAAAAGGCGTTGACATGTCTGTTTTTCGATTGATTGATACCATTTATTATGTAATGATCAGCTTGACTTTATGCAAATTAACAAAACATGTAATAATCTTAATTCACATTAAAAATAATACAATGAGACATATATCGCAAGCAGAAAATACCTAGATAATTATTAACATAAATTATAAACTAATACATTAATATAATAAGATAAAAAGTGGTGTAATCGATTAACAATGGCACGCACATAACAAAATACACTAACGAATAAATTAAACAAGCTACCGCAGATATATACAAATAATCGCAATAAAAAAATAAGACGAAAAATATATTTATACGAAACAAACATTACAAATTTGCAGGACGGTAATACAAAAAAAATGTAATTGTAAAAAATTAAGTAATGTAAATATTGAATGTATTTGGAATAATTTTGTATTACGTTGTGTTTTAATAAATTATTTCTGCGACTTGTTGTAGTCCTGAAGATGACGACGTAGTATGTTGAAATGTTGACTTAAACTAAAGTTTAGTCGAATGAAAAATTTGGTGACACGAAGAGATTAATGATGAAATTTATTTCTTATTGAAATACGATTATGAGAAATAATCATCTTAATATTCTTATCTCATGTATAATCTATGTTTGTTACTTTTCTTATTCTTTTCTAATGGTAAATATTCTGTATTGTAAAACCATTTTTTTTTTCTGCAAAATGTTCAAGTAAATACAAAACAACAATCGTTTTTAATGTCATTAGATCAATATTGGTCTACAATGTACATAACATGCATAATTTCAAAACAAAATTATTAAATGAGTCATCACTAATTATGGAAAAATTTATTAACGAAACATTATTTGTATTGTTACTTATAATTACGTTTCGAAAATAATGGAACATTTTATTAGTAAGTCACATTAGAATCTTGTCGAAAGCCATAATCTACCTAAATGCTTACTTGTCGTTGTTACAGTAAAATAACGATAGTAAACAAATGAACTTTCACAACAAATTATAACATAAATTCTTTTATTTAAATATATTACATAATAATAAATACAAATTTAAAATAAATTTGAGAAAAATAAAATAGCATTAATTGAAAATTATCAAGCTTTGAAGAAAAACGACCGAACATAATGTTTGTAATGTGACATTTTCTTAAGACAAAACTGCATCACTCAAGAATCAAAATAAATGAAGAACAAAACGTATTTATTTTTAATTTTAATAAAATTTGATATTGAAGGGAAAAGTATCGTTTTAGACGTTATTGGGTTAAAATAATTTCTATTTAACTTCCCAAAATGCATGACAAAGACGGCTTTGAAGTTCTAGAATCTATTTTTTAAACTTTACATGTCTTACAAAATTTTTGTTTGAAATTTAGAAAAATATCTTCTTTTATATAATATTACATAAAAACATTTTGCGGAAAAGAAGTACTACGCAGACAAACAACAGAATATAACATTGAACATATATAACGGTAACATTCCGAGAGCCTCATGCTCTGAAATTTTAAAGACGATTGCATGTTATATCAATGTTAACAACTTTTATATTATTAATAGTTGTATATTATTCATTTATAGTTATTGTAAGTCACATTAGAATCTTGTCAAATGTCATAGTCTACCTAAACGCTTGCTTATCGTTACTACAACAAAATAACGATAGTATACAAATTAAATTTTGTATTATTATACAATAGTATATTTCCGTTACAAATTCTAACATAAATTTTTATTTTTTTAATATTTACTTAATAATAAGTGCTAATTTAAAATAAATTTGAGAAAAATATTATAGAATTAATCGAAAATTATCAAGCCACGAAGAAAAATATTGGAACGTATTAATGTGACATTTTCTTAGAACAAAACCATATCACTCAAGAATGAAAATAAATGAAGAGCAAAAACATGTATTTATTTTTAATTTTAATAAAATTGAATGTAAAATTCGTAATACTATGATCATCTGCAATATTTTAAAAAAATAAGCCTTTTTATGCTGCAATTATTACAATGTAAATAGCTATTAAAAAAGTTTTTGAGGTTATGTTCCTTACGATTTATGCTTAATTTTTTCTATACAAAATTATTAAAAATAATCTATCAACATCGTGACATGTTAAAATTATTAAAAAAATTGTTCAATTATATTTGATGTTTAAATAAATAAATATATTAATGATAAAGTGTGAAATTAAACATACCATGTCGATGATGAATAATGAAAATTTGTTAACTAGCCAATGCAATTATGTCAACAATAACTATATTCATCTCCACATTTATGATTCTTCCCCTCGATCAGCACGGGAGTAGAAAATGAAAAAAATTCATCGCCTTTTTGAGCGACTCAGAATCCACTCGTCATTTGAAAAGAAGGACTCGTTCGATCGCTCTGCTGCACTTATTAATAGCATACATCCCGAAACGAGCGACCAGCTCGATGCTGGCTGGCGAACTGCGGTTTTTCAGGGCCGCGCTAAAAAGCGTTTTGACAGGTGCAAGCGTGCAAGTAAGAACTGCACTCCGAAATTCTAAAACTCCGGGCGCTGAATCAGAAATGGAACAGGCGCCATGTTTTTAGTGCTCTTTCTCTCATCACGAGAACAAGGGACAGATGGCAGCACCGTCTTTATTCGAGAGATTGAATACAAATCGAACCCAGCAAACGAAAATGAATTGGAGATGGATTCAACTGGATTCATTTTCATAAAACTGAATCCGCGGTCTTAAGTTTTTCAATCCCCGCGAATCCAAAAA
The DNA here is from genome assembly GCA_030407085.1 of Trichopria drosophilae. Classification (NCBI taxonomy): domain Eukaryota; kingdom Metazoa; phylum Arthropoda; class Insecta; order Hymenoptera; family Diapriidae; genus Trichopria; species Trichopria drosophilae. The sequence continues at coordinate 168,162,368 of CM059583.1, forward strand.
TAATATTTACCCAGCAAACGAAAATGGATTAAAATAAATTGAAAATTTGAATTTTTTTGAATCCGGATTCTTAATTCCGTGTAAAGAATTTAAATAAATTAGAATGTTCAGGGTTAAATAATTTTCTATTCATACTGGGTAATTGAAGCGTATAATCATTTTGCATTGAAAAAGATTCAAAATATCAATTAATCTCTATCAATGAAGTGAACATAACCTTAAAATGACAGCAAACGAATATGGATTGGAATACATTGAAATCTTGAATTCTTTCGAATTCTGATTTTCTATTCTTTCATAAAAGAGTTGGGGAAAGTCGTCAGTTGATAAGGTAGTAATCTACGCTCAAAAATCTATATTAAAAATGACTGAATCGATTTTTAAAAATTTGGGTTCCGTACAAGTAATTATAATCACTATACCAAAAAGTACCAAAGAAATTAATTGAGAATTGACCGAGCATTTTTGGATATAAATGATTTTTACTTATTTCCGACAGTACTCGGTCAATTCTCAATTAATTTCTTTGCTATGTTTTTTAAGAGATCTTAAGAGTAGATTTAAGAGTAGATTACTATTTTATCAAGTGACGATTTTAAAACCCCCTTAAAAGAAATTTAAAAAGCAGGGTTTTAATTTAAAATAAAGGAAAGTGGGTCATAAATAATTGAAAAATTGTCGTACAATTAAACTTAACTTTCTAACGAAACCCGGAAAAAACATTTTCTCATAATATTAATATTTTAAAATAATTGGTTGTTTATCATATTTTATGTGTTATGCGTATTAAAGTGATAATCGCCTACTTAGAAAAAAGTTATATCCATTATTTAATAACAAAGAATAATTAAAATTACAAAGCTCACATTATTAAATATTAAAAGAATTGTCGTGAATAGATTCTCGTATCGAGGAATTCCCTAATTCCACACATTTATTTCATTCGGTATTGATTTCAATACATACAAAAATCGGCAATTCCGCACACTAAACTGAAATGAATTCCTCTACAATATTTCTGCTAATAATTGGATTATATACAGGAGAAGGTTGCCTATTCTGTTAAAGGAATAAAAAGTAATCTGATTTTGAAAGAAATACACAATTATTGAAAGATTGTCTTTCCAATTCTACGTCCTGAATTCAAATAAATTGACATAACCTCTCATTTTACGAAGGATTCAATTGAATCTCAAATAACATTGGCGAATTCTATTTATTGGAATTGAAATCAATAGACTACAACTTCCACCTTGTAATTGATTTCACTGAATACAAATCGAAGCAGGGCAATCCATGTACAGGAATACAAACGAATTCAGAATTGAAATAGATTTGCTAAAATCAACAATCCGGATTGGCGAGTAAAAATTTCAATTAATTTCAATAAATTTCTATCCATTTTCGTTTACCGGGTACCTAAAATAAGAGGATCCTCAATCCATGTGAATCATTGCTGAGGGATTCATACATTTTCTGTTCCCTGCGAATCCAAAAATAATATTTCCAAAAACGAGAGGATTTTCAATACATGTGAATCCCTGCTGAGGAATTGATTTTAATTTTTTTAATTCCTGCAAATCCAAATATTACCAAAAATAAATGGATTTTCAATGCATGTGAATTCCTGCTGTTGAATTAGAGCTTCACATCAATCCCTGGGAATCCAAAAATACTATATTATAATATTATTTTTGGATTTGAGGGGATAGTAGAATAATGAAAACCGCGGATTCATTTTCATAAAAATGAATCCATTTCCGCTTACCGGGAACGCGTGGTGAAACAAATATTAAAAAAAAATAAAAAAGGATTCAAAATAAGTCTTCAATTTAACAAACCAATGTTTATTAAAAATTGGCATACATTTTGGTAGAAAATGCCATTAAAAATGAAAGTGTAAAATATATGAGTAAATAAGAACCTTTCGAATTCCATTACAATCCCACCCAGCAATCGAGATTGGATAGGATTGGATTGAAAATTTCAATTCATTTTGAATTCATACTTTGATTCCGTAAATATGTATTCAAATGGATTGAATTCCGAAGAAAGGAATCCATCTGTATTTAATTTTACGAACACAAGTAGATAGTTTTGAAACCGTAATATTGAATACAGATTTATTCAAAGTTTATTTTTTGAAAGAAAACATTTTTTGCATTAAAATGAATACGCCTAGATAGTTTCCCAGTGAACGAATACGAATAGAAAGTTAAAAATACGAATTGAAATGAATTCAAGTGAATTAAAATGAATTAAAGCGCATGAAAATGATTAATTGAATCCACTTTTTAATTCATTTTAATTCACTTGAATTCATTTTAATTCATATTTTTACCACGTTTTTATCAACTCGTATTCTTGTCTGTCTGTCTGTTTGTTCGGTTCAAATCTAGTAATCGATTTTAAACTAACTTCCCGATGAGCTAGAGACTTGAAACTTTGAGGATAGCCCAAAATTGGATGACAATGCATTCCTTTACCGTTTATTACAAGTTTCAATCAGTTTTAAGAACAATTTCAGCAATTTTAAATTTTATATGAAAAAAAAAATAAGTTTCAAAGCGGGGGGCCCGGCGTTTTCCCCCCTTCCACCGTCACGCTTGTCCTTTGTTTTCCTTTCGCAATCGGGAAAAGTCCTCCACTGACGTCATTAATTCCCTTGCCTATATGTACTCATCCACGACAGCAAGTGGAGCAGTTAAGATGGCACAAGAGACATCAACACAGCGCAAGCGACGGCTAGAGAAGAAGAAAAAAAGATTGGAGTAGCAGCTTCAGGAATCAGAGGTAAATAAAACTATTAAATTAGCCAAACGGCGAAAGGCAAACGAAGATGCGACTGATGAACAACGTGATATTAGACGTGCAAAAGATAAGGCACGAAAAAAAAAGAAAGGGCAACCGAAGAACCCGAGCAATACTCCTCTCGCCGCCATAGTCAGCAAATTCGGCAAGCTAATCTGAGAGCAAACGAGATGCCCGAACAAAATTTCTTTCGCCTTGCTAGCGATGCGAAACGACATGCTAGTGTAAGAGTCGATTCACACAATAAAGCTGTTCTAGAGCACTATCGAGCCAATGGAGAACGTATTTACCGAATCGTTGCTCAAGATGTCCTTGTAAATGCAACAAGAAATGCCGACAATGTGAATATGGCAAACATTGTATCAGGCGATATAAATAAGACTGGAGGATTGCCAAAAGAGTTGGAAATTTTTGTTGGAGCAAGAGTGATGTTGCGCTCAAATTTAAATATTGAACAAGGACTTGTGAATGGCGCCATGGGCACAGTAACAGAAATCGTTTGGCCATTATTCCGTCGAGATCAAATGTATAACGAAGACATTCCCATCTGTTCGCATAGACTTTAATCGTGATGGAATACATTTGATTCAGCCGAAGTCAATTCAATTTCCGGCATTAAGAAATTTTGTCACAATGGAGCGGGCTCGACTTCCCTTGATATTGTGTTGGGCTTGCACAGTACATAAAATACAAGGATGCACAGTTGATCATGCTGTTGTATACCTAGGATCTGCACTATTTGCCAATGGACAGGCTTATGTGGCACTAAGCCGTGTCAGATCTCTCGATGGCTTGCGCATTGAAGAATTAGATTGTACAAAATTAACTGGCAAAACTCCATGTAATGAGGAAGCAATGAGTGAAATGGAGCGATTACGACAACTTGAACCTCCGCCGCCATAAAGTCAAATTTTCTACGTTCTTTAAATGTTGCTGTGTTGTCTGATAAAGTAAATATAATTCTAAAACCACTTGCATATTCTTTTCATTTTGAAACTGCTCTTTTCAGATTGTTTATAAATGAAATAGTTTAAAATTGATTGTAAAATTTGACCTATTAAAATTAAAAAGCAGAAAATAATTAATGAATAAAAAATTCTTGTTAAAAACCACGTTTATTGGTATTAGGTCACTAATACCATGCAATCATTTTTCATTTTATTAGGAAATAAAATATTTTTAAGACTTAAAATGGAAAACGTGGGGCGCAATAGAGGTAACAGAAATGACTCCTCGACGAACAATAACAAATGAGAAACTTATGCTTAAATGAACAATATGACACGCCAGTTTAGACATGATAGTCATTTCTGTTACCTATATTGCGCCACGCGTTTTCCATTTTAAGTCTTAAAAATATTTTATTTCCTAATAAAATGAAAAATGATTGCATGGTATTAGTGACCTGTGTGGATGGGAAAAATTATTTTATCCTTTTTAGTCCATTTATAAAAACGTGGTTTTTAAAAAGAATTTTTTATTCATTAATTATTTAACTCTCTATTCGTTTTCGTTTACTGGGTTTGAATCCGTAATGTTGAATACGGATGCATTCAATATTTTGTTTTTAAAAAGGACCCTCTTTTTGGATTGAAATGAATACACTTAGATAGTTTTGAATCCGTAATGTTGAATACGGATGTATTTAAGATTTAATTTTTAAAAAGAAAACTTTTTTGGATTAATATGAATTCAGAAAGTAACCTTTTTATTCGTACAAACGAATAGAATTGTATTTACGTTTTAAAATGGATTCACCGTTGACCAAAGTTTGGATTCAGAATTTAATAATTGAATCCAATTCTATACAATTCTATCCAAATTCGAGTGCTGGGCAGTAAACGAAGAATGATTGCGAGAAGCATCACGTCTCTCTTGAAGCAGTGGCAGGTTGTACTAATGTGGATCCAAAATGTGTCAATGTGGAATTTTCACAAATGGTGTGTAGATTCCAAATTTCAAAATCCAAAAATCGTACCTGACCCTATTTTCAAGATATATGCATATATGTATATATATATATAACGCGATTCCTATATAAATTATTAGTTTCAATCATTTCAATAACAATATAGTTTAAATGCGGATTTTATTTCTTTTCATCAATTATTTGTTAACTTAAGCAGTGGCATATAAATTTGTCAACACTATTTTTTAATATGTTTCTATGAATGTAAGCCACTTTTAGCGTTACCCAAGACCAACGACGTGGACGTAGCAGCTATTTGGTCCCTTTTTTTTTAATATATTTGTATTTTTTTTTTGTGAGATTTTTAAATTTCAATTTATAAAAGTGAAAAGTAAAATAATCTTTTCTATGGATAAAAATGAAAATTGCAGTGATAAAAATATATATAACAATTACATACGTCAGCAGTTGGGCGAGTATTTTTGGATAAAATTATACTATTATACTGTGGCATGACTTGAATAGGTCTTTTGAAATTTTTTTTATCTGCATGATAATATAGAGTGCGATAGCAGGTTATAGCAGGCTAAGTAAATTTTTTTACCACAATTGGTCCGCATACTATTTTTTCTATTTTCAGAATGAGAACATCGTTTTGTATTGTCCATTATTATGCGTTAGGAGTAGGACCGATAAATGGTATATATGTTTTCTATCGCGCAAGTCATCTAGCTTCAATAATTTGAACACTCAAAAAAAAATATGGTTAACTTTTTAACGTAAATCAAGTTATAGCAATCGTAACAAGAAATGAATCTTCTGTATATAACCAAAATTAAATGTGCGAATTATATTATAGGAATAATGTTGGAAAGTTTCACGCAAGCTCCTTATGTACTAAACAGAAACACACTTCTATAATGGATATGGAAAAGAGGGACGAAAGCCATGACTACATCTAACGGCAAGTTCCGCAACCATCTGGTTATGATTCATGCATTCCGACTTTAACAACGTCTCTGCTGAAATTTACTACAAATAATAATATATATAATAATTAGTCAGAAATAAAATCTACGTATATTAACCGAAAATAATTAACAAACCATAATTAACCTTATAACATTACATAAAAAAAGATGAAAATTAATGTTTGACTAAAATTTATTTTTTAATCTATATAAACCGTCTAGTGTGTATAAATATATGCGTATATCTCGAAAATAGGATCAGGTACGATTTTCAGGTTTGGAAATTTGGAATCTACATACCCTTTGTGAAAACTCCGCATTGACACTTTCTGGATCCACATTAGTACAACCTGCCTTTGGTTCAAGAGAGGTGTGAGCATTGAAACTTGAATACTTCTGAACCCTTTTTTTACTCTTTGAATAAGTACTGGTAAGCACAGGAAGCATTCAGAAGATTTCGAAATATGCATACTAACTCTTTATTAGGGATAGTGATCATAAGCACAGATTTTGAAAAAAGAATACTTTATGACATCTTGAAAGTCCTCATGAAATTATACTTATAGTGTATAAGAAGTAATAAAAAAGAATTCTTTTATAATAAATTTGAGTTACCGACCGAGTTTCTCGCAAGCGCACGAGTCTTGGGCAAGTTTATATATGGAACCTACAAAAGTACTAACAGTACAACACACGTGGTATGCTGCATGTTACATATATATGTAGTGTGTTCATGTTACATACGTATAATACGTATGTCTCTCTCTCGCTCTCTCTCAAAATTAATTTCGTACTTATTATTATACTTATTCAGTAAAAGAATTCATTATGAACACTTAGTTGTAGTTTTTACAAAATGCGTTTAAAAAAAGCATTCGTGTCTAACTCTTAATTTAATAACTATAGCGGACATTCGTTATTTTTTTAAGCATTCACAAAGAATTCTTTTTTCATAAAAGCATTCAAGAAGTATTCTTTTAGAATGTTTCAAAATTTCTTTTTGCTTATTGGGAGGTATTGGCGCTGTAAGTTTTGTCCGAAATTATTGAGAATCATACAAGCACAAGCTATTCAATTTTTATAAGAGGATATTGAGCGATTGATAATAGGGAAGTATTCGCGAAGGTCAACGAATAGAATTCAAAGTTCAACTTTTATAAAATTCTGAATAATTTTTCGTTTGTTGGGACAAAAATGAAAACATTGAAAGCAAGGGTACGCATCTCACATGAGATCTTACTTGAGAATGTGAGAACTCACATGAGATCTCACGGGGAAATGTGAGACTTCACGTCAGATCTCACGTGAGAACGTAGGTAGAGTAAAATTTTATACAAAATTATCAGAAATTCATGTCCAATAGAAATCTATTTTTAAAATTTATGACATTTATGAGAGTATTTTTTTTCTTATTTTTTTTTGTGTGTTTTAGATCATTAAAAATGTAATGCAAGAAATTAATGTATATTTGTGTGAGCTGTCGAATTTGCAAAATTCTCTCCATTTTCACACTGCTTCGTTCATGAGGCGCTGTAAGTTTATTTGGAAGGGAAGTTAACGAAGGCAATTTTGTTTTTAAATCAGAAATTTTATTCGTAAGAAACGTATATCAAGTTACCTCGCCTAGCGAAGTAGCTAACACTATATTTTAAAGGAATGTCGTTTGAAATATTCCATTTCGGTACGAAGCAAAAACTGGAAGCGGTGTGCATATTCGTTGTAACAAAATTCCCTTTTCGGGTGTCATTGTAATCTTGTATTCGCGTTAGCAATTCTTCCTCAGGGAATATCCGAGTAAAAATTTGCTCGCTCGGCGAAACCAGCCTTGTGTATTCGAAACATTTAGAACATCAAGGAACGCATTATTAAGATTGAGCCTTGTAGACCCTCGTGCACACAATGTCGTCCACCTTCATGATCTGCAAAGAAAAAATAATACATTTTGAATAAATTGCCAACATATTTTTAGTGTTAAAAACTGTCGTTAAATATTTTACGACTTGCAAGACAGTTGAAGTTTGTCAGCAGACAAATGAGATGTCAGTCATAAATTTAAGAAGAGGAAGGGAAAAAATATATTGTGCATCATTGACACGTTTCTCAAGGCGATTATCATTTAACAAAGGTTTTCCACTTGAAGTGTTATTCTTAGAAGTACACGATCTTAAATTTTTAATATCCCAACTTTTTCAGTTAGGTAACAAGTAATAGCAGTTCAACGATCTTAATTGATTTGGTCACGAAAGTAGAAACTTTAGTAATTGTTAAAAGCTGCCGACTCTTTAAAGTGTCAGGCAGTTATCCGTCCAGTATGTCGACGATTAATTATTTAAGTCATTGTCACGCATAAAATTGTATTTATGGTAAGTTAAATTGCACCTATTTACATCTCTTATAATTCTGATCAGTAATTAAATTACTAATTGAAAATAGAAATGAAAGTATGAATGAAAAATAAATTCTCAGTTATATATTCGATTAAAAAAGTCATAAAAATAAAGATGTTTATTTAGTTTAGGTTTCTCAACCTATGTTAAAATGAAACGTTTTACGTGATAATTTATAAAATAAAATTAATACTAACGGCTGTCATTTCTGTCGGAGAGAATGTCCGCTCGATAATCGTGTCTTTTTCTCCCTTTTGGATATGGATCATTTTGTTGCCGTCCATGGTGATGGTACTCTTGACTGATCGACCATCTGGAGTTTCCTCGTCAAATTCCTCACCCAGCTTAAACTTAATTTCGGAAGACTTGAATGTACTAGTGGTCTTCATAATGTACTCTCCATTGTTTTCGATGACTTCTACAACGGGACTCACGTTGGCACCCATCTTTCTAGTGACGAGTCCGACACCTGAAATAAGATATGAATATATATTACATAAATATTTATAAAAATAATTAAAAATATGTATACAACTTCATTAAATTACGTTTGTATAAGGTTAGGACAAATGTTAAATTTACAGGTAAGTATTAATGTAATTGTACAATTTTTTCATAAAATATCTTCAATTTTGAGACAATTAGTTTTTAAGACGACTAAATCAAGACACATTTTAAAAGAGGACATTTCTAAGTGTCTTAGTGTCTTTAATTATAAGTCTAAAATTGTTCAAATTAAAAAATAAAAAATTACACATTTTTCTTTTTAAAATCGTGAAATTTTTTGTTTTATTTTTAATTTATCGAATTTGATTATGGGTAATGACCATGGCATACCTTTAAAAGTTACAAATATCGAGTAAAATATGAATTTGCTATCAAAATGGCAGACAAATGGTTTTCGAAATTAGTCTATCTAATAGCAAATTCATTTTTGACACGATATTTGTGACTTTTAAAGATATACGAATGCTATTACTCATAATAATATTCGATAAATTAAAAATAAAACAAAAGAATTTCCTACTTATACAAAAAAGTGTATAACTTTTTTATTTCAACATTTGAAAATTTTGATATGCACTATTGGAAAGAGCGGATCATGGCCAATTGAAAATGATTAGTGACAAATTTTAAATAAACGTAATAAAGTTGATAAAAAAAGACAATAATAGTGGTAAAAAATGTCATTATTTACAAACAATCATATGGTCGGTGTATTGTGAAAACGGCCTACAATTTCATAATTCGTGTTCTGCTAGTGACTAATATTATTATATATGGCAAAAACGTAGCATTCAATGGAATTTACATGAAGTACATTCCCATACAAAACTACAGATAAAAAGTTATTAAATTGTAGTAAAAATATGTTCGTTTCGACCATCTAAACTATCTCCAATAAATGGTATTTTTATTGAGCAAACGCTAAAAAGGTAACTTTTTCAAAGCTAATAAATATATATTTAATGGAAATAAATTTGTATCCCAATTAAGAAATATTATATTCTTAATTGGGATAAATATTTTATAATACAAACTGAAAATAAAACAATATCTTAAAATACACATATACGGTTAAATTGCAAGAAAAACACACTCGTTATTGTTGGCCAAAATTCAAACTCAGGATAACAATATCTCTGAAATTTATGTTTTCCCGTCTAATAACGTTGAATTGAATATTGCTTTAATTATAACATGGAAGATACACCGAATCAATGAAAGCACATTCAACAGATATAACGGTTTTACGCATACAGAAGAATTTTGTTAATGTGCAAAGAAGAGCAGGGAATTTCATTTCATTTAATCAGTTGTTCCGATAAGACAAATGTTCGAAAGTTGCAGATTGTGTATTACGTCAATAAAATGTTACAATGAATGTATCCGCAATGGTATTAAATACGCACGAAGAAGAGATAATTGAACCAGCAAATCCTACATTATATGAAGTCCTGACAATATAAAACATTAGACATTGTACAATTTGTATTTGTCATAATTTTTAATGCTCCTGTTTCGTAAGGCATACTGTATCTCATATATGCAACTAATAATGTCGAAGAATGCAAGTAATGGTATACTTAAGGTAGTTGTTAAGATTCTTCTTACAATGTTGCAAAGTAATGATTTATTTACGTCACAGCTTATTCATTTGAAATACGAGAAAATATTTTTTAAATTTGGAATTATGTTATTTATTATTCTTATTTGTTAAATTTTAAATAATATTTATTTAATTTAATATTGTCAAATTTGCAGTGAAAAAAAATTGAATATTGCAACTCCAGAATTAGTGTCATACTTTTCGTCAGGACTTTTCACATGGTTAGTCAAATTGCGAATTTTTATGACGTAGGTTTCAAATACGGTATCTATCGAATTATTGATATGTATAATATTATTAGTAAATGTTAAAATATTTTTGATTTTTATATTTGTATAATAAATGGGATTTTGAGTAATGAACATTTTCAACATACGAGAAATATTTTAAATTACTGTAAAAAGTATCTCACATATTTCCACAATACACGGACAAAATTCTTTCTGTAAATAATTATATCCAAACGTTCTGAAGTTAAGAGTATCTAAAAAATGTTTAGATTTAAAAAATTGAATTTTTATGACTACTCCTGAACAACCACAAAATATGATGGAACAAGAATTTCTGAAATTGTGCGGTAACTTTTCGAGAAATGTACAGCAACCCTTTCAAGGTTTTCAATCATTATTGTCAAACTTGTAGTATCGTCAACATCAGAGAATTTCGCTAATTTTCACAATATTTTTTTGGTATAAAAGATTATATTGATCTGGTTTGATTTCCTAAGATTGTATTAGATTAATTAAAATAAAAGTTGACATCTGGTCAGCAATTTTGGAAGAAAATTGTTTCTCTCTGCATGTCTGATACACTGAGAATAAAAATTTATATACAAAATATCGTTGTTTAAGCCTGGATAAAGCACGAATAACGAGTAATAAGTCTTATTACAGTTATTAATTTTCGGCAATTTAATTTTTTAAACTCCGTACTGAAATCATAACGTTTGTTTAAATTTATTAAAATTACTCCAACATCAAAACTTCCACTGCATTCGTATTTATTTCAAATTCTTTATTATAATGTATATGCTGTTGATCAAATCTACACGCGTAAGACACACGAGTGAGCCCTCTTTCCGTTCGAAAATTCTGGTTAAACAAATTTTTTTTTCAGCGAAAATTCACGTTTTTTTCAAAAAAAATTGTTTATAACCTTTCATTAACAATTTTTTCGATAATTTTGATACCGCATTCTAAAAGTACATGAAATTTTACGTTAGAAATGACCGTTCATCAATTTTTTGAACAATTTTAAGTTGATGCTGAACATCACTGAAAGTATTGTCAAACAATGGTCACTTTGGGCTTTAAAGGGTCAGAAAAAAATGCGTACAGAAAACAGACAAATCACAATTTCCTTGTGCATTTTAAGAAATAACGAAAGTGGGTTTAGATATTTTTTGTACTTGATCATAAAAGTTGTTTCTGTTATTAGAGATAAGTGTAAGGAATTGCAAATTTTTTTCTTTAACTGAATTAGTGTTCAACTGGAATCTCTTTTAAAACCAGGGGTTTCTTTAGAACTGTAAGACTCTTCGAAACAACTTTGAAATGGATAAAAAACTTTAATTTTGAAAACTTGTAATTATACTCGTTGAATAACACCTTGACTGATAATTTGTAAATGCTAAAAAAATCGGTCGAATAAATAAAAAGCGATAATTCGCGATCAAAATTATGGAGTTTTTATATATGAGTATATCTGGTTTTCATTGGTTGTGTGCAATTCATGATCCTCCAGAATTTGTATAGATAATTGCTACAGTATTCATTCTGAAGAAATCCGGCCATTATTAATCGAATATTTCTAAATGCACTAATAAAAGGTCTTATATACTGTAGAGGAAGTTTTTTTAAATATGACATACTAAAACATAGCTCAACCTTAGACAACTTTGTTAAAAGCTAAAATGCAATTCTTAACGATAAAGTAATCAGTTTTTTTCTAACAAATATATTTTTACTATTTAAATATGTTTACAGTTATTAAATGCTTTAGTTCGTCAGCTTTAAAGAAGCTTTCTTTACAGTAAATAAATGGTTTTATCAGTGTGTGCTATGAAAATAAAAATTGTATGATGCGCACTAATCGAAACTTAAAATTAGTATAATGTAAATATTTTCCATGTAGCAAGAGTTTTAATAATTGATATTTTATGAAATCATGATACTTTAATAATTCTGTCACTTTGCCTACTTATGAATTTTACTAATAAAAATAAAGTACGATATTGCATGAACCAAATCAAACTAAATCAATAACTAATGTCATATTTTCTTCTGTTTAGTGTATAAATTTAACTGATACCGATGAAATCTACGTCAGCAACAATTTCAGTTAATATATATTCGATAGTAAAATCTTCAGTGCATTCATTTAACCGCTTTATTCTCTCGAATAGCAAAACTTACTGCTAAACAAATTAGTAATAACTATTGCACTTCATGTTTAGTCTCACCAATTCTAACTTTTCATACAAAATTACAGTATACAAAATCTCAATATTTATTCACGAAATTACAGAATATTGCTTTATATTTTCTCAGTTTTCTAATTGACAGTGAGTTAATAATCATTTATAATCCTTTGCATATTACTCTAGTCAGTGACACTCTAAATTATTTATCAAACATTTTTTTTAAATAATTGAATAGAATTAAGATTACATACATATATTGTTAATAAAATATCTTTAAAGAAGTTTTTCTTTATTTTCAATCATTGGACCTATTTAAAAAAAAAATTCTGAATATTTTTCTGTCAGAAAATGTTTTACATTTATCATATATTTTATATTTTTTGAGGTATGATCTTACCCAGGCGAGTCATGTATTCCATAAATTTGTCGCTAGACGAGAGTTTATATTTTTTTCCCAAAAATTCCATGTTGGCAATTGCAAAAGTGTATCAACTGCGGAATACGAGACTGCACTGTCGATCGTAAATTTTTAACTGAAGAGCATCATTCGGAGCACACATAATTTATAAACTCCCGGAATCTGATTCCGTAATCTCGTATATCATGAATTTGACGAATGTGTATATTCTCGAGTTCTTCGTTGCTAACGATAAATAAAAAAAGGAAGAAGATTTATAAAGTGGGAGTGATTGCGAGACGGAGAGAGAGCTGACATTTCCGTAGAATCTCTGAAGTTTGACCCGTGTCTGGTAACTTTATATAAATAGGATTGTTTGTGTATGTGAAAGAACACACAAACTTATCGCCTCGTCTCGAGAGGTACTAATAAAACCGCGCCTCCGCATGCACTTCCTACTCGATTAAGTGCAACTGCTCTCTCTAGAAGACTTACTATAGTTTCCTAACGTTGCGTTTTAAATCTAGACGGAAGATGCCAATAACAATTTTCTAAAACTTTTTGGGTCAATTTTATAAAATAGTAATACAATGTTATCTGCTATTCGATTATATCAGAAAGTTTAATCGATTTAATAATATTACAATATCAGAAGTTTTCGCGAATTATACTAAAAAAATATGTGATAAAATCAACTAGCTTCCTTTCCAGAACATTAACATTGCAGTGTGGTCATACTAATCATACGTATGTAATATTGGAAATTGTAAAACCTTCGCAAAACCTTAGATCAACCTTATATAAAAATGCGAATAATCGATTAAACTTATTATGCACAAGAAATATTACATAACATCCGTAATATGTATATGATGTTCTATCTAGATAAACATTTGACATTATAGGAAATCGTAGTATATTTAATATTTGTTATTTTTTACAATACATATTATAAAAATCATTTTTATATTGTCAAATATATATTTAACTTAATAAATATAACTTAACTGTTTACACCTACCAATTGCATTAGATGTTAAAATGCCATAGTTTGAAAATTTCGAAACATTCAAACACATTGCGTCGTAATAGCTCGGATTTCCAAAACGCCAGGCCTTGTGAAAACATTTATAATCTCAACTGGTAATGAAATTAACGATTAAAAAATATAAAAGAAAAAAGGAAAAAAGAAAAAAAAGAAAGAAAAAATAACAATTATATTCATAACTACAAAGTTAATACAATTTCGTTTTGACAGTCACTTGGAACGGACTGGTATATTTGTTAGCATGCAATTATACTAAATCTAAACAAGAAAGAAAAATGTTTATATTGTATTTTATATACATATATACCACTATACACTGTGGCAGCAAATTAGAATTATGCATCAACTTTACATTAACTTAGATTGTTTTATAATATTTATTATACTTTATACTCTATATGCACAGTAATGTATAATATATCATTTGAAACCCGTTTGCATACTAGGAACCAAGCAAATATTTGGAATAATAATAAAATTATTTTGGTAAGTTTTTTATTGTCGAACAATAATTAAATAAGTTAAAAGCGGGCTTAAGACCTACCACGATGTTTTTTTCCACCTCAACACAAGAGAAAAATTCTTTTCGAATACGGGAGTGAAAAAAGGAAAAAGAAGAAACTAAAAATCCCTTCCCCAATATGCGAGAAAACCTAAAAGACCAAGATTCTACTTATATGTATAATTCGAATAGTTGGGAGCATAACGTCCGGTTTTAAAATAAAAGAAGTTGATTGATTATAAAAACAAAAAACTTATATAACGGTTAGTAGAGTGTTTATGTGATTCTATAGTGTTAAATGTTCTGTTCCCTGTGAAGAGTTGACACAATGCTATATTAATCTTTTAAGGACCAAATGTACATAAATTTATCGTAAATTTATTCGGCAGTACTTGTTAGTAGTATAACGCAGTGAAAATAATTTTTTAAGTTACTTTTTTTATTTTCCAAACTCTGCTCTTTCGAATGGTCATAGAAAAATGCCTCAAATTAAAATGAAAAAACTTTCAAGCACCTATCTAACAAAAATGAGGAATTTTTTAGGTTTTTTTCTCTTATCGTTATTTTTTTATCATTTCCCATATTGCTAGAAGATCTTTCATTTTGAATGTTTGAAAACTTACTTCAAATTTGGAGTCAGTAACCCAAAAAAACCCTGGAACCACGTTTGAAGTGATTTCATTCGGTCAGTCGACTGAATACAAGCGACTATAATTTCGTAAAAAATATCCAATTTAGCAGACATTTTTCAGTTGGAATTTTGAATTTTAATTGTTTGCACTAGTTCTATCTACTAGCCCAAATATTTTTGACGTGATATTTATAAATGTCTGAGGTATTCTAATGGGGGAAATGATAAAAAAAAAAACGATAAAACAACATCGTAAAAAAAATCCTGATTTTTGTTAACTAAATGTTCATAATTCTTTTATTTTTAAATTTGCGGTGTTTTCGATTCACCGTTCGAAAGTGTGGGGGTTGGGAAATAAAAATCAATCATAGCGAAATGTCTACTGTCAAAAGTTCTGTCACAAATAAAAGACTGAAGGAAAACGTTCTAAAACTGACCCTTTTGAACATTGAAAAAATAAGAGAAAATATTGTAAAACTAAATGAATGAATCGAAAGCTTTATTCCTTTACATTAAAATATATTCTTTGAGTTTTTATAAATAATTCAGCGAATTCGGTGATACGGCTCTGTAATTTTTTAAATTTAAAATTCGTAATTTTTAATAAAGTCTTCGAATTCAAACAAAGATTGGTAAAGAAAACCAAAATCAGTTTAATCCTGACACAATAATCGGTATAACTCACAGAACGAGTGTTGTATTACAGTCATGTTTATACTTATAAGCTTTTGTCATCTTAGTTGAACTTCTAATCATGACAATATTATACATCAACGGTATAGCATTGTCTTTATAGTAATCAAGTTGTAGGGATGGAATTTCATATATTGAAAAGGAATAGGAGTTTGGTAAAACTATATTTGTCATTATGCGTCATAATCGAGGTCATAATTAATGTCCATCAACAATTACGATCCTGTGAACGTAGTAACGTTCGAATTACATAAAAATGCAGTTATTTATACGTGGCTTTAATAACACTGGACAGATTCGGATTAAATTTAAAAAAAAAAAAAAATTAAAAAAAGGATTCAAAATATTGTCATTGTCGATCACATTTTGCATATATTTTTGTTTAATATTTCAGTTTAATACTTTTAAATCAAGTACATTCATTTTTATTTAACATCCATCAACTGTCTTATGTGATATTTGGAATGTAATTTTAATCTAAATGTACATTGAAATTCCATGTGAATTAAAGACTGTTTTAATGATACGCGAGAAAAAATTGCATTTAAAACGTCTACGCTAGTTTTATAAAATCTATTTTATCGTAATTCGATTGATCTGTTTATTATACAAATAAATATGTCTCTGCTACGATTTCTCCCTTGAAATATTGCTAATCTTACGAACAATCATGAAAAGATCGCTCACTAAAGAAATGTATCTGAAAACCAGAATCTTATATTTCACATAAATTATGTGTAAGTAATGCTAAACTATTTCTAGGCTTGATTGACACTTATGCACCCGAGAGCGTCAAGAAAATAATTTAGATTTATCAGTTGGACGATAAGACATCTGTGATAATACTAGTAATTTATTCTGATAATATAATGAGTAAATGCTGTGTAATTGAACTAATTATAGTCCAAGATCAACAGACGATCAGATTACGAAAGCGTCGTTCATCAGCCTAATCAGATTAAAATCTATATTAAAGCATGGTTACGTATTTAGATTGTTTGTTCATAATAGTGATTGTATAACAGGTAAATTGCAATCTTTCGCCATAATTGATAATTCCTAATGCCGACCTCACAATGTTTCGAAAGGCATTTGACCTGAGGGAATTCATTGCGAGTAAACTGCAATTCTTTCAAATTGTTCCTATGCTTTGTTGTTCAAATTGCAATTCTTTTACGGAGTGCATACCGGATTAGACATGTAATAAAACTTAAATATGTTAACAATCGAAGCAAGTTTTGAGTACAATAATTCATTGATTATTTTGTCCCTAGTCGCATAAAAATTAATCTTGGAGACTAGAAAGTTTGCCTGATTGTTCTCTTTGTTTTTTGTTTAATTTTGACCCATGGAAAATTGAAATTTTTCCATTTTGAGATAGAGATCTGGACAAATTTCTATTCTGAAAGATATTTTTGTTATCTATATTCTATTATAATACATTTATAACACGGTACGTGCGCTACAAAAACAAAAGGCAAGATTCTTTTTGATAATCGACTTTTGTATTTTTACAATATGCCGAAAGAACCATTAAAATTATTGTAATTTTATAGTAATACTTATAGGTGCGGGTCAGAAAATCGGCATATCAAAAAGCCGACATGTCAAAAAACCGACTGTCATAAAGAAAACACATAAAAAAATAGAGACATTGACAAAACGACAGTCGATTTTTTGTGTCGGTTTTTTGACTGCCGGCTTTTCGATTACCGGTTTTCTGACTGCTGGTTTTTTGACCACTCGGTTTTTTGATTTACCGGTTTTTCGACCCGCACCCATACTTACAACACCTAATAGTTATTTCAGCAGTTATAGGAGTATATCAATGAAAATACAGTTTTAGCTATATGGATAATTTCAGAATAAAATGCAAATTCGAGGTCCAATATTTCGACTAAAAATGGATTCTTCATGAGTATCGCTTGCCAAGAAATTATGCAGAATGAGGGAGCAAGAACGCATAATTTGACAAAGTCATGCGTGCACGAACTTGTTTTAAACTACTAATAATAGTACTACTAATGTCAACGAAAATCAAATTCATGAATTTCTTCAGACACGGAACGTTACATTTTCGTTTTTAATTGATTTTTTATATGTAAACCCGCGCACAAAAAATATGCACGAGAGAAACTATATACAAAGATATGGGAAATAGTATAGGATAAAGTATTGCCGATATTATGTTACGTGGGGCCTACACTTAGTGACACATGATACTTAGGCCCATAGTATTTCAAACCTACTATACATTACTTTAGGACAAAACGCTATTCAAAGAGCACAAAATATGTTTCCTATGAATTAGCACAAAAATCACACAGATTTTCTGAACGTCCTTCTCATTATGCAGAATATTGCCTATTTATCTTTTAGAGATGCAACGAAGTTTAAAGAGTTACATGGCGATTTACCTATAAATTGCAGAAAAATAAAAAAACGAATATAAAAAAGTAACATCCTCGGAATGGCAGCTCACCTTGGAACCGACGAAAATCAGTAAACGATTATCTGAACGGAAGAGAAAACAATACATTTTGTTAAAAAAAAAGAATGCTGAAATGGACAATACACAAGTTCTATTTTCATTTAATTCGTGTTTGTTTCAATTCTATGGGCGCATTACGAAAGATCGACAGATATTGTAAAAAGAACGGTTTTTCTTTTTTTCGAGTCGATAGTTGGTAACGCGATTGATAAGGTTTGTTGACTTCAAAAACGAGCCGAATTTTTTAATGTTTCGAACGAAACTCTTTTACGAAAATTATTTTAATTAAATTAAAAAAAGGTTGCATGATCTACATTTTGTGTTTCTAGTTTCTTTTAAAATATTTTTCCGTTCTCTTCGTTCCCATAATATAATTTATGACAAATAGCAAGGGATTGTCGACATTATTCATTCGGAGTAAGATTAAATGTGCGAAATTTAAACCGTTACATTTTAACAAAATGGACAGATACATATGAAATATACAAGATTATCTAAAAATTATCTGCAAACAAAATTTGCATCAGTCCATATCACTGTATATATCTTTCTGTCTTTACTGTTATTCACGTATCACATTTATTTGAATCTAAATAGTAGAGATCGTAAAACGTAAGATAAGTTCAGACCTACATTGAAAATAAACGATTGGATATTTTGTATATCAGCCATTATCTGACAGTATGTACTTCCCATTGTCATAAATTACGTACTTTATATTGGGTGAAAGCTCGTCGATTGCTGCGGGTGTCCTTATCACAATGACTTTTTCACTCATGTTACACATATAATTCCCTAAAAGTATCCACGGTATATCATACATTCAGGATACTTTCATTATCCTGAGTATTGTATTAATATTCTCATGAATTATTTAATTTATCATCTATTATATATATTTAACGAATTTATTGCCAATAAAGATCTATAGTACATTCGAATTCTAATTTCTATGAATTGTTGAGTACAATGGGGGTTCGAGTGGATCTATCAATTATCTCGAAGAGTCTGCTAAAACTACCTTCATAATCCGGAAGAACAAATTATCTTGAGAGAACGTCGAATTGGAGCATCACTTATGACACATACTTGTCAATGTAATTGTGCCTGAGAAGTAGAAGCTAAGAGTGCAAGTGCTCCACTAAGACATATCCTTTATGATTCATATACGAATAAAATAGTTGTAAGCTAACAAATCGTATCATTCTATTTATTAATTAAAAGGACGCTTACATTTTTATGGAATGTTATTTTTAATGAAATAAATAATTGATTGAGCTTGATTCTTAACAGAATAAAAGACAGTTGTTTCTGTACAAAACCCAGACTTATCAGTTACATTTATAGGTGATTCTGTTCAGTTAATAAACACTTCAAAATTTATTGATAGAATCTGCAAGTATTACAGATATACTCATTCTGTTGTCTAATTCTATTAACCTTATGATGAGTAAATCTTAATAGTAAAAGTGTAAACGTATTTTTTTCTTTCCAATTATTTTCTTACAATATCGTGTTTTTAATTTCGTAATAATGGTAAAGATGTAAATTTGTAAAAAAGTGTTTCGACCTATTTTTTATTCTGTAAAAATTTGTTAGTTTGTTTCCCCTGCATTTTTTTACAAACTAAACAAAACTTAGGAGAAATTGCCCTAACTTGTCATTTTGCTATCACAGTTGAATTGAAACGTTAGTAAACTTTTGCGGATGCATAGATACGGTTATTCGGTTTTTTCACAGTTTTTTGAAAAGTTGAGTTTTAAAAGTGACAGTGTGTGTCGCAGTTTTCTCCTAAAAAATTGTGTTATGTTGAACGTTGGATTACGGTAACTACAAATTGAACTTAGTTTTTAATTAACTTTTTATTGGTCATAAGTGTTTTTCGTAAAATTGTTTGAGGAAAAAGTTATGTGCTTTTTGTCAAAAATTATATCGTTGCCCTAAAGTTGGTCGGCATTTTTACAAACGCATTTCAATATATGACATTTCGGTGTTTAATTAAGTTCTCGCGTAATAATTTGTTATGTTAAAACTATTTCAAAGTGGGTCGCATGGGTTGCGATTCAGAATATTCTGATGAATAAAAATAAATGTACAGTACACACTGCACATATATACAGGTTATATATGTTATAATTAATTAACATATCAAATAATAAAACTAAATAAAACAAATTAAATTTGTTGCATATTTGCCAATTTATGGCAACTTCTCCACACTTCCTATCCCGAATCGTTTCCTATCGATCGAAAAAGGAATTTATAAAAAAATCCTGGTTGTTCGTACGAGCATACGTTCGTACGTAACAATGAATGCATTTACATTTAATTTTCATGGGCAAACGGTCTAGAATATTAAAATACTTAAATTATTTTTAGTGTTTTTACACTGTTATAAGTTTTTTGTCATTTCACCCGATAATTTCTCCAAAACTTAAATATAAAATGGTTTAAAATTAAAAATTAAAATAGATAATCAAGAGAATGCGGCTAAAGAACATTTTGTCAGATAGTTGTATTTTCCAATACTCGCGGATTTTTTTAAGGCAAATATTACATTTTATTTTGAATGGCTTTCTAAAAATCATCTATAAATTAACATTTAGCATGAACTGAAATCGCAGTTACACATATTGTCTTTTCCTCACTCTATGCTCAACGGGTTCTGTCCAGGGCATGGAAAAAACTATTTAATCTCGTTAAGCGATTAGAAATGCAAACATTTATTACGTACTTGATTGCATATCGCATATTTTATTTTGGATGCATTTTAGAAGCAAATCTGCGACATAATCAAAACAAACAGTGAATTGGGAAGAAATTGCCATTGATATCGGTCATTATTCCATGCAAACACAATTGGAAACTACTACTGAATATTAATCAAACTCTCTAGGAGAAAATGTCAACAACTCGATTTGAATCGATCAATCGGAAACATACGTATTGTGATGCGTAACAATAACCTACAGGAGCCATAGTGATATTGCGAAATGTCTAGTGTTACGAAATGAGCGGCAACTTCGCAGATTATCGGATGGGTAACCCAATACCATCGTTGTCCACATGTGTCAAATAATGCCAATGCGGATTACCTTGAAAAATCTCAAATCTGGTTTCCACTTTGAAAAGTAATCTAGACCGGTTACAAAACCTCGTTTGTTTCTATTTTGCCGGTCAACGTAACCACATTGACGATGCGCATTTGCAGTAAAATCAAAACATGTTTTACAAGAAAAATAAATAGAAAATAAAGATGTCAATTCGAGAAAAAAAATGTAATATATCGAAATTAATGTCTTAGAAAAAATATTTTCTGGACTTACAAAAAGTCTTCTGAAGTTGATAAAAATTTGACGATTATTGAGATATACAATGCTTAATTTTAGTCATCGTTTGCTAATTTTTGTACGAAAACTAATGTTACCTAACTAATTATTTATGTATGTTTAGTCTTAATCCTGGATCTTCTGAATATTGGTGATTTTTACGAAAAACAAAGGCTGCATTGCATTACATCTTTCCCTTTTATCGATGTCCCAATTTGTATTGAAACATTCATAGATCTATGAATTAACAATTATGAAAAACATATCTCACTCTGTCGAATGAGAAACAAGTAAAGTATAATTGGTTCGAATGTGTTTTTTATATGAAACATGTCAAGAAATGACTAAATTTAACCATCATATATTAAAATAAGAATTCGTGAATCCATGAATCTTTAATCTAAATCATAACATGATTGTACTGTTGAACTAAGGTTAAGAAAAATTCCAGTGATTTAAAGGCTTTGTCATTATTATGGTACACGCATTTTACTGACGTTTTAGCATTACTGGTGACATTTCTGACCAGATACATATTAAAGCAGAGATCTGTTGTATGATCAGTAATAATTTTTGATCATTTGTTTCGGTTTTTATTTCAACCATTAGGTATACTTGTTGGGAACGAAACTAACATATTTATCTCATATTATGTCATGAAATAAGAATTGAAGTATTATCGATAGTAGCAATTCATGACATATTTAGATCATGAAGTAGTATTTTTTTATAATTAATACAAAACTGTCCAGTCTGGATCATGTGAATACATACGGTTAACACAGTGAGAATTCGAGCAAAGTTTACTCACATTTTTGGTACAAAAGGTGGTAAGGGACATTAATACAGCGCAGCATTTGCAATCGTGATTACGATTTATTAACGTCGACCGAAGATGAATTCAGGGATTAAATTGGCTGACAATTGGTCTGTCTGAGCGGCTTTGCAGCCTGCAAGTGTTGGGTCATTGTACTCGAGACTGGATGACAAAGAATTACAATTGATTCGACTATTCGTAATTAGTAATTATAATATGCGGGTGGTATTCATTCCGAGTGTTCGTAGAATACTTGCCGCTCTATTTCCGTGCGAATATGCATTGAAGATGTTTCAGGTGGATTCTTTTTTTACACAATGTGAAACGTAAGAGGATCATGTATTTTATGAAATTAAGTGTAAAATAGTACTGACATCATGTTGATCTAAATTATTTCCATTTGATTTGAAATACATGTTATTATTTACCCACCATTAATTAGAGTAGATAAATTACTTGTTTACGGAATTATCGAAATACTTTAGTTACGAAAAACAATAATTTATTTATAAATAGTTAATCAATATATATTCATTCGTAAGTCATTAAGTGCTATATAACTCAATGAAATCTGTAAATATATTATGGCTCTTTCAATTATCAAAATATTTTCTATTTATCCCTGTTTATTTTCTGAATTTGATATTGAACCTGCAATGCATGAATAGAGTTAAATTTGACACAACTATTGTCAACATTATTTTGTCGAACATTCTGTTAAATTTATATATGGGCTAAAAAATCTATCTGACAAATTGAACCATCCTTGAAGAGTACACCTAAAAGTAGTTAAAATAACTATTCTACTGGTTAGGTACATCCTGCTGATATAGTTAAGTGTACTATATTTATTTGAAGTAATTAAATTAATGAAAATATTTATAGTTAAATTATATATTTTTTTTATTCAGTCAAGATGACATAAAAAATGATTCCAATAATAACATATTCGTAGTTGATGTAATTACTTTCGGATAATTTTTGCAGTTGAGGACCTATTGCACCAAGAAGATTAGCTGATAAGTAGTAGGGATTTTATTCACTGTATACGATTGAATTAGTATATAAATAAATATCAGAAGTTGAATGGATAATATGATCCAATAAAAAATAATTTCGATCGAAAATGAATCGATGAAAAATGAAAATATCTTCATTATTGGATGTATAAATACATTGAATTCAACTTTTAGTAAATTTGACTGATTTTATATTACACTGTGCAATACAATAGGCCCTTAATTGCATTTCATCATTTGCATTAATTGTCGGAAGTAGTAGTAGTAGGAGTGATACCAATAGTTAAATGAACTGAAATAAAACTTAAAAGTTAGTATTAAGTTTAAAAAAATGATTAACCATACATCGAAGTAAATGTAACTACGAATTATTAATCGAAATAAATATAGCAATATTAACTACACGAACGAAATTTACCTACAAACCAAAGCAGTTGTTTTTATTACTATCTAATTAAGTAAATAAATTTATTTGAATTTGGCTGAGAGATATTAGCTGAGAATATTGCTAAATTTGCCATCTTTTAAAAATTACCAACGTTCCTGAAGCGAATGATAAATCTAAAAATAGTCGGAGACAATATGATTTCTAAAGACACATTAGTGGCGGATTAATTCCAAAAATATCTGATAAGGCTAAAAAAAACAATTGAAGTACATCCTAACCATGCTCCTCCTTTCCAATTGTACAGAAATAGTACGGTATTTGTCAAAGTATTCTTTTTGTAGTGCAAGTAGAAACTAATTTTAAATTTAAAGACTACAGACGAAACAATTAGAAATTTGATCTATGTCTTTATGTAATTTTTTATAAAAGTAACACAGTAAATATTAAAAAACATTTTCTCTTCCATTCCGTAATTTTCAACGCCGGGGAATATACGTTTGCTTAGAATAAAATATAGCTTAAATCCTGTACTTTTTACTGCATTTCAACATTCTTGCTAAAATTGTTATAAAGTTTATTTAATGAGTAAACTAATATACTCTTGTATACTGCTTTTGTACACCACAGCACCAGAAGTCAAAAAGATACATTTTTTTTTTCACACACACATTTTTAGGAATGTAAAGTACATTTATTGATTTGCTGTAATTATTCCATTAAAATAAGTGGGTTTCATGTCCTAGAAACTAAAAACCCTATTTACAGAAGTGTGTATTATATAAATTATTAGAGTTTTCCAATTTTTAAGGGAAAATATTTTTCAATACAGAATATTTTTCCCAACCAGTTGCTTTCTAGTGCACAGTAAAAATTATCGGATAAAAATGTATAAAATCCTCGAATTATTGCAAAATGTACTGAAACTTATGAAAAATAAACAAAATTACCGAGCTTAAAACAATTTTTCATTAATAACGTGTAATATTTACATTTTTTTCTTCAACCTGCAGTTATTTTTTATAATTATTTTTATGGTTGTTTTGATCTATCGGGAAAAACATAAAGGCCAGAGAGAAAATTAAAAACGATTTTACAAAATTTTTAATAAACGAAAATTAAAAGAGAATTAAAATTCTTTCCAAATAATACCATAGAAAGTATAAATTTAATCTCCAATTCTAAGACAAGAAATATTGATTTTCCCTAAAGTGGTAAAAATTAAAAAGCACAAAAAAAGAAGATCGTTGAATCCCCTACCTCAAAATAGTGTTATTATTATGTAATAAAATGTTGATAATAGTCCCAACTGCTAAGAAGATATTAAGAAGAAATGTTTTTTGGTCTGGTTAATTCCAAAACTTTTGTTACTAGTCAATTTAATATGTTTTTATACCGAGAATGAACAACGTAGGTTAGCTACATATTTTTTTTACAGTTGTAAGGATCATCATGAAATTAAATATATATGAATTTATCAGATTACCATATTAAATACAATAATTTTGGTATAACAGATTTGTATAACAATCAGTATCACATGAAATAAAATGCAGAAAGAATGTGCCTAACATTTTAAAAATCGTCAGTCAATGTGTTTATAGCTCTAGTTTCTTCTTAATTAAAATGTAAATGTAACTAAATTAATACAGAATCGAGGTTAAATTAGTAGCTATTCCGATGCATCGAAACAAACTGACGATTCGACTTGGCCAAAAAAATCAACTGTTTTTAAAAGCACCACGTTCTAAAATAATCTAATTACATCAATATTCTTTGCATAACATGTTACAATAAAATATTTATTAAGATTTTGTTTTATTTTCTATATTTTTTACTTTACTATAGACATATAACGCTCTGAAGGCTAAGATATATTTGAATAGGAGTGTTTAAATACATTCCTTTCTAAAAACGTGTTCTATGTCATATTTGTACTTGTCATAAAAGTATCAATTTTGTTACAGGAAATCATGCCTTAAGATATTTTTATATTACAATGAATTATCTCAATTAAATCCAGGAAATTTAACATAAAATGTAATGTCATATTTATACAAGACTTATCGTTAAATTGTTGTGATTCCTTCAATTTTATATTTAAAATTTGTGTATAACTAGAAATCTACAATGTAATTAGTGGTCTGTATTTTAATTACTTTTATCTCTTTTCCAGATATTACTTTAAAGTACTGATGTTTTGAAAAGAATTTTCCAAATTGGTAAAAAACGCTTATTCATTCTAAAATAGATTGATTTTCTGCGAGTGATTGTAAATTTCAAAACAAGAAAGCAGATAATTTGAATATAATTTAGATATTATTAATGTAAAGCGGAAAAAAATAATCAAGCTTTTAATTGATTTATCTCGTGGAATTTCTTCTAAATTCTCATAAAAAACTATATACGAAGTTCATCGAATAGTAAATTGAAATAAAACCAGCAATTCATACTTCCTCATTGATAATTTAGACACGACGAAAATCATATTTTCAGAGGATTGAATAATTTCGTACATTTTGTTCAATCAAATAAATTATCATTGATTATAAACAAATTATTACAAAAATGCAAACATTTTTAAAGATATTTCCCCGACCAATTAATGTATCGGATGATCTTGCAGCATAATGTATCGGGTTTCTTATCTTTATACACGTCGACACCTTGCTTGTTTTTTTAAAAAATATCTTTTCAATCACTGATGTCTCGCTGCATATTATATCTCTAAATAAAATCTGTGCGATAAATTTGGGTTTGTAGATACAGGAGAAATCTGTATATTTATAAATATCGATTTAGATAAAATTATACTCTGTCATGCTGCAATTTCCGCGAATTCTTTTTATGCTGTACTTAGAAATATGACAATTGTGCAAAAATCTGTATATTAAAAAATTATATATATAAAATAATAAAATCGGAAAAAGGAAATATGTTAATTAAATAACTTTAATAGGTACATTGTATGAAGAAATGTTTAGAAATGACAAATTGCGAAAAATTTTAAAAAGGAAGAAAGATTTTACATAAAAATTAGTTTAAAAAAAAGCCATGATTGTAAAAAAAAAAGATATTTAGAATATTTAAGAACACAAATTCGACAGAATTTTTTAAATATACTGTTTTCTGTAATTATGAGGATTTTAATTATCCGTGCAGGATCAATACGAGAAATAACTGAATAAGGTCGAAATATTGCACACTTTTTTTTGGAATATTTAACTTGGCATTATTTAATTATTGTGTCATGTTTTCTTACAAGTTTATGTTTTATGCAATCGTTTGCTTAAAATGTGACATTTCAATGCACAACTCGTGCGCAGCTCACGCGGCCAGTGCGGGAAAGTTAATTTTGCGCACTAGTTGCATAATATGCTATTATTAATTATTGTACGAAAAAAACTTCACGAATTTTTGCACGATTATTTCAGTCAATTTATTCGTTTAATTTTTTACTTATCAATCCGACAAATATTAAAATTAAGTAATTAAAATATGACATATTTATAAAATAGCAGAAAATAAATTTTATCAAAATGAATACAAATCTACGGTAAAAAAATGTTGAAAATATGTAAATAAAATGAAAGATTCTAACTCAAAACTGTGTACCTAACCACATAGCAAAATGGAAAAAATTTCAGACTGTTTTCGAAATGAGCTCTTAAAGAAGTCAGATGTCCAACTTTCTGAGGGTTTTCTGAAGATGAGTTCATAATGACGTCATGTTCAGAAAACCCTCAGAATGTGAGACATTTGACTTCTTTTAGAGCACATTTCGCAATTATTATATTTATTTTGCTATTTGGATCGTTAATATATATACGCCGACGTTTTAATTAACATTTTTTTTTATAAAAAAAAATAAAAATGGCGCTTCCTCAACTCACTATGGAATTTGCGTACATGATCAAGTACAATATCGATCATAAACAAAACAGCAACGAAATGTCGCTAGTAACAAAATGTCGGTAGCAACAAAAAACAAATTCGTAAACATGAAATAAAAATTTACTATTTAAGATTGTAGAAGATTAGAATAGAATATAAATTATAGGAAGACTTAAAGAATATAATTTTCAAAAAGTGATCACAAAATTTATGTTCCAAATATGGCGAAACAAACGACTAACATACTAACAAATTCGTCATCACAGAAAATGTTTCTTTTATATAACTTAAGTATAATTGAAAATTCACTCAATGAATATATTTACTTTAATTCTGATCGAAATTTGAGAATCTTTATTAAAATTATAATATCCATACTTTTCTAAACACAAATACTAATACTGCTCTAAATACTCTCGACTTCAAATGTTTTGCGAACAAAAATGGCTACGAAAATGAAAATGTCTTAACTTAGGTCTGATGATTATAAAATATTGAGAAGATGCAAAGAATGATCATAAATGAAAAAAAGATGAATAAAAGCGTCGGGCGTAAGAGATTAAAAATGTATCGATTTTTACAGGAAATTATTTAGAAAAATGTTTTTTTCATACCCAAAGCTTTCATGAGTTCATCGAAGTTCTCACTGGTGCTGAGCTTGTATTTCTTTCCAGCGAATTCAGGCATTTTGATGCTTGATGATCGATCGGATCGGAGCGATTGGGAAGAGATCAGGTTCTTTCTGCCTTGAGGTTGCCGGTAGACTGAAGTCCTATGCAACGCTAACCTGACTGGCGGGCAGTGGCGGCGGCGGCGGCGGCGCAAACTCGAAACTCGCGTCGCCGCGGGAGACACGCGTGTAAAAGCGACGCCTCGTTGCCGATTCTAATATGGAGACCCTTATATTACCGGACTATACAATGTATTGTACAGAAGAATCCGCAAGATGTTTCCTGGCCCCTCATGATTTTTGCGTGCCAGCGTGAGCGGAAGGACCGTTCAGTGGTGCAAACCTAACATTATTTCTGCCTCAACGAGCATGTAACGATTGTAAAGGATGCGTTTTGGCGGGAAATACGCGTTGCGTACCAAAAATTGAAAAATTCAAATTCGTTCCTAACAGTGTGAAAAATGGGAACTTAATTGACGATTTAGCATTGTTATTTGATAAATATTTAGTTCACTGAACAATTTTTTGTTTAACCCTTTGAGTCACGGTAGTAACCCACGTTACTACCTCGATTTCTTTGAATTTTAATTATTTACGTTCAAGTTAACGTATTCCGATCGGTCTTTTTGTTATTTTCTGTTACCTTAGTACTTAAAGAACATATCCACATGACTAAAAATACATAATTGTTTATTGTTTACTTTATATAAATAAACAAACACAAAAAAATCATGTTTTTTTGGAAAGAATTCATTTTTGACGCTGTTTTGAAAGATAATGACTTGAAGTTCGGGGTATATAGGTTTTTGGGGTCCCTGATCACGAATCCTGCGTCAGATTTACAAAATTCAAAATGGCGGATTCAATATGGCGGTCAGAAATATGTAAACAATCGCCAATTTTGATGAAAATGCGCATTAGGGGGTTTTCGGGGTCGCTGATTGCGAATCCGATGTCAGCTTTACGAAATTTAAAATGACGGATCCAAGATGGCTGATTCAAGATGGCGGTGATCGAGATGTAAAAAAGCGCGAATTATGGTGAAAATGCGTGTTTGGGATTTCCGAAGTCGATAATTACGAATCCAATATCAACTTTACGAAATTCAAAATGGCTGTGAGCAAGATGTAAAAAGGCGAGAGTTTTTTTATGAAAACGCGTGTTAGGGAATTTTCAGCCTCACTGAATATGAATTTTATGTTGATTATGGATAAGATGTTATATTTTAAATAGAATTATATTTTACATTTTTGTCCGCCATATTGGATCCGCCATCTTGAATTTCGAAAAACTAACCTCGGATTCGTAATCAGCTACCTTGAAAACTCCCGAGTCGCAATTTTTGTCCGAATCGAATTATATATTAAATTTTTGTCCGCCATATTGGATCCGCCATCTTGAATTTCGAAAATCTACCCTGGGATTCGTAATCAGCGACCTCAAAAACCCCCGAGTAACAAATTTCAGCTAAATTCGATAAAAGGAAAAATGTGTGACCAAAGGGTTAAAGATATTTTGATTATACCAATAAAAACCAAATGTCGTAAATTTTCAATGAATTTTTTTACATTTTCTTTTATGCTACAGGTACAAAAAAACAATATCAATACACCACATCCGACGTAAAATTTCATAAACTGAATGCTTATAAAGTTATAAACAATTTTTCGCAAAAAATTCGTTATTTTTTACTGAAAAAATGTTTAGATTGAACATTTTTATAAGAAACTGGTGGTATATGCATCCGATTTTATATAGGAAAGTGTTTTCGAGGCCTATATTTTAAAATGTACATGGTACAATTTTGAAAATATGGAGAAAGTATCCAAAATGTCGACTCGCACACGAAAAAATGGTCAAAAAGTTCATACATTTTTTGTTCGAAAATGGTAGACTATTGAGAAATGTTACTTTTTTCATAATAAAATGTATAATTTTTTACATAAAATATTAACATTTTGAAAAATTGTAAAAAATCATAAAAAATTTGTGAAAAAATCTCTTTCCGCGAAACATTTATATATGCCCATATTCTGACAAATCATGAATTTTTACGTTGGATGTACACAGAGAGAACGCAAAAGGTTAATGGAACCATTTTAGAAAAGTATAATGCGTGCTTATAAAAAAATAGTTAATTTAACCATTTCCTTAGTAAAACAAAACAAAAACATTGTTCCGTTTACTATTTCCGGAAACTTAAATATGCAACATAGCACATAACCTCGAATGTACCACAGCTTTACAGTTAAATAGTCACTCGAAATATTCTTGACTAGAAAAAATAGATTTAGTAAAAGTGATTAAATGAAAATAACTATACTTATCATCATAATAAGTAATTAATATAATTGTGTGTTACATTTTACAATATTATGAAAAAAAATAAGATACTGTCAACCCCAACTTTTCACACTGTAAATTGTACTGTTATGACATGTTATCATTTCTACCTTTTCCTCATTATATTATTTCCATATTATATATAACAAACTTCATTGAAAATTGACGATATTTAGGACTTAATTTAAAATAGGCAGACTTTTGGAAAACATGTTGTTGAAAAAAAGTTACTTACAATTGATCAATCAATACGCTGAAATTTTATGAGAATTTATTATTATTAAGATTTTGAAAATATTAATGTGAATGAAAAATTATGGAAAAATTTATCAAAAAATTTAAAAAAAATTTCATCGTATTCTTTGGGCAATTGTAAGAACTTTTTGTTCAGCAACATTTTTCCAATAGTCAATCATTTTCACATAACATATTCCTGAACTTATTGACGATTTTTGCGTGTCTGAGCCTCCATTTTGGATACTATCACCTTTATTTTCAAAATTGTACCGCGTACATTTTAAAATATAGGCCTCGAAAACACCGTTCTATGTATAATCGGATGCGTATACCATCGGTTTCATATAAAAATTTTCGCTCTAACATTTTTTTCAGTAAAAAATAACAGCATTTTTTTTTTTGTAAAGAATTGTTTATAACTTTTTAAGCATTGATTTTAGATAAATTTTCTGGACATACGATAGAGCATGAGATTTTACGTCTGATATGGTGTATCAATATTTTTTTTGGTACTCGTATTAAAAAAAAATGGAAGAAAATTCATTGAAAATTGACAACATTTGGTACTTAATGGATTAAGGAAATTTTTTATTATTGTAGACCCCAAAAATAGAATAGGCATAAACGTGAGAATTTTTGTTTGCGCATTGAAAACAAAAAGTGTGGCTATAATACTTGTTGTTAACCCTTTGCGGCATAGTGGGATGCTCAGCATCCCACCTATTTTCTCTCAGTTTTTAATTAATTATTCGGCTGTTTTCATCTAAGCAATCGGGTTTTTGAGTTAATTATGTTAATAAGATGTATATAATCATAAAAAAAGTTACATATTATCAATTATCGTTAATTTTTAATTATTATAAATAAATAACCACGGAAAAATATCAATAATTTCAGAAAAAATTCATTTTTGATTGAACAATTATATATATTTGCATGAAACTATAGCATTTTATGTTTTTTGGGTCGCTGATTTCGAATCTGATGTCAGATTTGTAAAAATTAAAATGGCGGATCCAAGATGGCGGACCGAAATATGAAAAGTTGCTCGATCTATACGAAATTTGTTACTCCGGGGTTTTCGGGATCGCTGATTACGAATCTGAAGTCAGATTTTGAAAATTCAAAATGGCGGATCCAAGATGGCTGACCAAAATTTGTTTTAATTTCATCCACATTTAATTGTTGAAATCTGACACTGGATTTGTCATCGGTGATCGAGAAAACGTACCAATTTTCAAGAAAATCCAACACTCGATTTTTACGTTCGTTCGCCATCCTAGATCCGCCAATTTGAATTTTGCAAATCTGAAGTCAGATTCGAAATCAGCGACCCCGAAAACCCCCAAGTAACAAATTTCGCTGAGATCGAGCCACTTTTTATATTTCGGTCCGCCATTTTGAATTTTGCAAATCTGAAGTCAGATTCGAAATCAGCGACCCCGAAAACCCCCGAGTAACAAATTTCGCTTAGATCAAGCAACTTTTTATATTTCGGTCCGCCATCTTGGATCCGCCATTTTGAATTTTCAAAATCTGACTTCAGATTCGAAATCAGCGACCCCGAAAACCCCCGAGTAACAATTTTCAGCTGTTTTCCGTGTAAAGAAAAATGTATGCCGCAAAGGGTTAAGCAATTTATCGATATGTAAATGATTAGATGACGCTGTAATTTTTTACGACTTCAATTTAAATGCTAGTATGTCTTAATTAATGATTCCTATATAAATGTTTAAATTTTACCAGAATAAAACGGAAAAATTGAAAATATCTTATACGTTTTAGCCAACTATGAGGGACATCATCAGAATATATTTCAAATGTAAACGGAAAAAAATCATACAGATCACCAACACCAGTTTAGTTAAATGTATTATAGTTATATTTAATAAGTTTCGATCGAAATCAGCGAAATACAATTGTAAAAAAACCGTAATACTCTCTAAATTTCTTGCAGTGAAATTTTCACTCAAAATCTAAAATGAGCAGGTTGCTTAGTGTAAAAACAGTGAAAGACCACTCTAAAAGATAGAGAGAAGTCATTCCAAATGAAAGAGTGAAGAAATTCACTTTTTGGGTGGAAATTCATTCTGTTCGAAGTTAAAATTCACTCCAAAGAGATTGAGATTTCGTTCCTATACTTAGCAGAATTCTAAAAAGTACACGTGCCTTAACTTCAAACATGTCTGAATATTTGGAATATAAAGTTTCAAATTAAAAACGTTAATATAATAATAGAAATTAAAGAAATAAATCATGTTTCCAAAAGAAGTTCCGTGTCAGTTTTATTTGCACCCACCCTTCTCTACTACTTTCAAATAAGCCAAAAAATTGATTGATACAATTTATTTTATGAAAGATAGAAATTTTTTATTTTTTATAACTTTTTATGTTTGTTTATAAACATATGGTTGTATTATTAGATTATCATTTATGCATTTAGGATTTCAAAATTTTATTTAAATTTCACTCCAATTGAAGTGAAACAATCACTTCGTACAGAGTGTTTCTTTCAAAATGAAATTTCACTCCAAGAAATTCAGAGAGTACATAATATAACATTGGGTAAACTGGTAAATTTTGTCACATATTGTAGCTCAAAAAAATCGGATCTTATGCACGGGTAAGCGCCGAAAAATGAGTAAATCGTCAATGTTTCTATCTACTATATCATCATGAATTGATAGAAGCGATTGTGTTACGTTGACATATCGTTACTATTTAATTGGTTAGGGTTTGTCCGGAAGAATGTAAAAGACAATTTTTTATAAACTTTTTATATACTTTAATAAAAACTGACAGGTAATCAGTTTTGGTATCTTGTCCAAAGATCCGAAGGAATTATGGCAGTGATATTGACAGCGAAAAGTATACAAAATACTCTGAAAACTTCATCAATTTGAACTTTCTGACTGAGCTTAACCCTCGTGTTATTGTTATTATATTTTAAAAGGACCAAAATTCCATAATATAGCACGATTAATTATTACAATCTAATAATTGTGAATGCATATCACATTGTGTTTCAACATTTGATTTTATATAACCAACCTTATAATAACTTTTGGAATTTAATATTTATATAGAAATATTTTTATAATGTGCTCACCAAAATCTTAAAACTTTGGTAATATATAATATTTACGATGTATAATGCAATGTTCAATAGCAATGTTCCCTTATTATTTAAAGCGTACAAAGAAACTAGCCTTCATTCCGTCTTATTTATTTTTATACTATTTCATTATTTTCTTAACAAACAGCTGTATTTTTCGTTGTCAAATGTAGCGCTTAGGATGGGATAGGATAGCATTCAGTTATCGCTGTCCCAAAGTAGCGACAAAATATCGCTGGCATACTTATAATTATCGTCCGTTTATGTAAATGTTTCTCACCGTGTACGTGCTATGATGTAGATTATTTGAAAAATTTCCATT
This sequence comes from Trichopria drosophilae, assembly GCA_030407085.1. NCBI lineage: Eukaryota > Metazoa > Arthropoda > Insecta > Hymenoptera > Diapriidae > Trichopria > Trichopria drosophilae. The sequence goes on from CM059583.1 coordinate 168,196,871, forward strand.
CAATTTAAATCACTGAAACCGTTGATGAGTAAGTGCCTAATAAGAAGATTTTCATTAAACCCATACATATATGCGTTTTAAATTCACAATTTATAAATAAAATATATGTCATCTTTTTACTAAAACCTTCAATATCCATTAATCACATTAAAAAAAAACAATATTACACAATATGCAAATCAAAATTTGTGTTTATAATCACTTTTCCAAACCTGCATTTCATCACATTAAAACTATTTGATTTTAAAAAGTTCAAACGTTTTTCTACGAGGATCGTTAACCAATAAGTACACTTTAACATATTTTTGATAATATTCCAAAAACGTGCTACAACTAATTTTAATACACAGGACACGCAGTTATGTATTTTTCTGCGCTGCTTACAACAATTATAATGACAATTATTGGCGTAAATTTGATTTTTATGGTAAAAAACATATTAAAGTACAATAATTCAGAGATTTCGTAATTATCTAATTTAAAAATGTTAAAAAGGTCGAAAAATGTTTTAATAAAAGTTGTGAAACCATTAAAAATTCACATTTCATATTCTGTGCATGCTTTCCCCAAAATCATTAGTTTTCTCTCTAAAACTGTACTCATTTTAAGAGGCAAATGCATCCAACATAAAATATATATTCAGATGGCACAAGAAATTTTTGGTTTTCATTTTTGAACCGCGCATTCGTGATATAATTTTGCCAACAAAATACTCATTCTCAATTTTTTTAGTTGTTTGGTTAGTTATTTGGAGGTTGCTGTTCGACTTTAAAATACATTCATTAAAAAAGTAACGGAAAATATTTGTAAACTGAACTAAAATAAATTAAATGTAGAATTGACTATATATGTATTTTTTTTAGCGAAATAGATATCATCGCCAATATTTTGACAGACCGGTTTGGGTTAACCCCGTCTGAGTTACGTTTTTTTAAATATAAATTTCAAAGAAAATGAAGACAAAAATTTCGGTTTTCAATCATTTTAAGTCAGTGATAATAAGAAATTAATTTTTAAATGACTTCAAACGATATCCCTCAAACTGACTTTAATTTGTTAAAACAGCCATGTCAAATTTTCAGAATGTCATTTTGATTTTCCAAAAAGTCCGTTCTGTGTATTAATTTAATATTTTTATTAATAAGTTAAACAAGTGAGACATGTTGTACAAATTAATCCGTTTCATTTGTTTTATTATCGCTAATAATTGCGTAAAAAATGTTTGTTTCCAAATCTAAGGATTTCGGGGTTTTCATCGAAGGAAATTAAAAATTTTGATTAAAAGAGTGAATAGCACTGTTTCTATGCATTTTAGAAGATAAAACCATACAGGAGTTTTTTTGCTCTCTAAATTTCTTGGAGTGAGAATTCACTGTTGAATTAGTGAAAACCAAGCAACTCTTGTGAAAGAGTGGAAATTGACTCTTTCCTCTAGAGTTGTCAACTCCACGACACGGAAGGAAAGTGTGAATTTTCACTCTTAAAGAGTTGAAATCTGCGCCCTTTCACGAGAGTTGCTCGGTTTTCACTAACAAAAGAGTGAATTCTCATTCCAATAAATTTAGAGAGTGTAGCTCTTTCCAAGTCCTATAAGTTGCTTCTGTATAAGTTTATGAGAAAATTATTATTTTACCCGCACATATCAGTTTGCATAAAAATTTTGCTGGCCGAGTAAAAAAAATGGTATTTGATATACAGGAGGAGTAGCTGACTTCCCTATTCGTTTCTCTTGGTGAAAATTTCAATGTTCATACAGAAAATATTATTTAAAACTTGAAATGAAAATCTTTATTTAAACAAACTGGGCTCATTTAAGCGTTTTCTAACATTTAAAATGTTGAGTAAGATATATTGAGAGTTCAGTAAGTATTGCTAATTACTTGCTACAGAAATTAAAGACTACAAAACTATATATGTACTGAAAGAATACAGTAAATTTTTGCTAAATAAATAGGACTCGACAAATTTTATTTAACCAAATTCGTTGAATTTTTCAAATAGTTTTGATTAAAAATAAGCGTGTATATTTAACAAATATTAGTTAGGTTCCTGTACTACCTATTATATTAAATCAAATATGTAAAGTCAATGTGGAATTGTAATATTTATGATATTCACTGAATGACTAAGTAAATCTACATATTCGAAACTACGGTCTAGATCGCTCCTGAATACCATCTGAAATGGGCAACTTATTGTTGGAAATCATGACAAAGTATGATAAATATAAGAAGTATAAAACTAAGAAAATGGTACTACTGACTTTATTTTTTTTTACTCACAGCATAAGGATAACATTTTAAAACATTCGTATTTGATTAATTATTGAATTACTATTCTTGTAAGAATTCGCAGGATCCGATGATTGTGTATACTCAAATACAAGCAAAATATGAGTTTTAAGGTGAGATGATTAAACCTGTAATAGGATAATTAGTTAGTATCAGAGGTAGGGCGTGAAGTTAAACTTCTCATCCGTGAATAAAAGCCGTTGATTACCAGTTCTCACCTTTTACACCGCAGAAGGGAACATCATTTTTTCTTATAAAAGATGGCAGGCGATAAGTCAACCACTGATGGAGAAAACACCGGTTTCATATTAACGTCTATAATAATTAAATTGCTGCTACAATTATATAAATATCATTTATAAGTATTTTAAATCGGTATCATTTAAGTGCTAGGATTGTATTTACCTACTTCTGATAATATTAAAGAACTAATTGTAATGTTATCTTTTATTCAAATGAAGGTACATCTTCAGATTAGCTGCATATTCGAAATCAAAGAAACGACCACGTGTTTTTTATGTATTTTTACTTCCGAAATTTGTTTACTAAAGAACATTATACCACAATACTATGGCATTTTTTTCCTTCAGGGGGAACCACTAGCAAAACTGTAGGGATTTTTTTAATTTTTAGTGGAAGTTGATAGGTCAGGCAGCGATATACTTAAAGCGCAATAAAACTGTTATATTTCTAAATTTTTCTTTAGCTTTCATATTATATTACTTTATATTCTGAAAATGTATTACTACACATTAATCTCACTGTACACTTTTACTTAAGAACTTTATTATCTGTAAAAATTATTGTAACAAATCTTCGACTAAAGGAATGCATAATCCCGTGTCATGGATAATTAAACCATACCAATAGCTAAATTCAATAAAAATTTTAAATTATTTATTGTGAAAAGTCAATTAAAAAAATCCTGAAAGTTGGTTAACGTTATTAAATTCAGAATTGAACTTTACAATATAAGGTTTTCCAGCTCATAACTACCTCCCAGTCTGGAAAAAATATGAAAATATACGTTCGTGTTACTTTTAGTTGTCAAATGGTACTATGTAAATTGACAAAAACAACCTTGATCAATAATTATTTAGTAATTTTCAATACGGCACGTGTTGTACCGCTCTTTTTACGCTATGAGAGACACCCGAAGCAAGTTAACCTATATGGGTCAATCAAAGTGTTGCCGGCAAGAAATCAAGTAAGTTTATAACATTTTTTTACCTGAAACATAGATGCAAATGTAACATACGTTTCTTATCGGATACGAATAAGTTTCATAATTGACATTTAGTGAACACAAATAAAATTTTAAAATCAAGCGAAGGATAAATTGTTGAGAAAAATGCTAGGTGATGTATTTGTTGTTGACATAATATTTCCAACAAAAAATGCTGAACAGACATTTTTCTAAAAAAAAAAGTTAGATTCATTTTTGTCGTATCTTCTATATAATCGCCTAATCTGCAATTAAACTGTGTTAGTAAGTATCTGAATTATTAAATGGAAAGAATCCTTTATCAATGTAATTAACATATGCAAAAATAAAAAATAACTTCATTGCATTTTGTTTAATGCATTAGCCTCTTGACAGGGGAACTAAATAATAATTTGTACCCCAGTGTCCAACACTGACTGCGATTTATTAATTTGTAGACCAAAGCCATTACTTTTTATTTTTTTTATTACAGCGCCTACAGAAAAATACCATCTATTTCTAACACTATGAAATTTTCATAGTAATAATCTATTTCACCCGTCGAAAGAATACATTTCATTGTGGCTATCGGATGCACATTTCATCGGTTTAATGAATCTCTTCTCATTGTAATAAATTAATATGCCTCCGATTCTTATATGAAAAAGATAAATTCAGTCCCGATTAGCTAAACTGGAAGGAAAAAAATGAAATACACCAGAAAGGGGGATTCAGTTTAAATTTATTCAATTTTACTAACATGAAGGGCACATGAACACAAATAGACTCGTCGTTTTCAAAATTGTAAATCGATTCATTGTGTCACTGGGGGTATTTAAAAAAAGTCCCTTCTAATCCAAGAAAAATGTTGAGCGTTCCACTGCACTGATACAGTAGTTAATTCGAAACGGGAACAGAACACTAATATCTTAATTTCTATAATATTGTCATACAAGGCAAAACTTCACATAAAAAAATTCGTAAAAGTTTTCGTGTGATAGGATGTGATAAAAAACCTACTCAGTACCATTGTTCGGGTTGTTACCTGTTTACAGTACCTGAAACAGTACCTGTTTCGGCGTGCAAGGTCGTTATTGTTTATGTTGTTTACTCTGATTGTATGTTTGTCTCAAACAAACTCGTAATTGCAATTTAGTAAAGCCTATTTCAGGTTCATGGCGAACAGTGCTTGTTGTAAGCCGTCCAGTCTGAAATTTAGAAATGATAACGGCTTCTTTTAATTTTCAAGACATCAAGAATTTTTTCAAGACCATATTCTGACTTAACGGCCAATTTAAGCCAATTTTTAAAAGAAGCCGGTCCTGGTTGTTAGGCTTATTTTTTCTGTCAATATTAATATCTTTGGTATTTATAAAGGCATTAGAGAAATATATTTTCACGAAATTCTTACATGATTAATTATGTTAATAAATATGTAATGAATTCGTACAATTAATGAATGCATGACTAAATTTTCAATTAAAAATAAAACAGTTAATAATTTCGATTTCGATAATTAAACTTGAACCAGTGAATATGCCTTGATTACCAGCGTTTATCCTACAATCTGATAGAGTGCAAGATAATTATCAGGATATGTACACTGATTTGCGATGACTTTGACTGATTTAAAAATAGAAAGTAATAAAATGAATAGGCTCTGATAACAAGCATAAGATCTTGAAGGAGAGACATACGACGGCGGAGATAGCGAACAGTATAATCTATTTTGCACACTTGTTGCGCAATAAAGTATTCCATTCAAGATTATCCGTGGAAAATGAAAATTTTATGTCTGGAGCTAAATATACCATTATACTTCTAAAACAATCGGGCTAAAATTATCAGTTATGTATTCTGACATCGTGTACTTATAACCCGTATAGTATTCATCAAATATACCATGCACCTGGAACACCATTCTAATGTCAATTTTTTCAATGCTCATTCTAAACAAATGAAATTGCCGTAAATTCATTGGAATATGCAGTTCGATATAAGAAGATTATTTACTATTACAAATTATGGAAGATATTAATCACTTATTCAAACATTTTATGCCCAATAAAAAATCTTGGTACATATAGGTTTTTGGAATCGCTGATCAGTAATCTAGTGTCAGTTTTCAAAAATTCAAAATGGCGTATCTAATATGGCGGAAGACATTTTTAAAAATTTATCGAATTGTCTTGAAATGTATTATTTAGGGAAATGGCGGATCTAATATGGTGGTTTTCGAATTTGAAGACAGTTTTATAAATTTCAAATGATGAATCCAATATAACGAACGAAATATTTTAAAGATCTTTAGATTTTGATATACGTTTATATGTAATTTATTTATTAATATGTAGTTTTTGGGATCTTCAACTACTAATCTTACAATAAGTACTTACATAAAGTAACTAATGAAATAAGGATCTTATGTGATATTGTGAGATAGTATGCCTCCAAAATTTTTAAAATCAAGAACTGTTTCAAAATTTGTTATGAAGGGATTGTATGGATAATGGGACATAATAGGTTCGTATGTTATATTGTTAAAGATTTTTAAAGAGTGACAAAATTAATCAGTTAACTTCTTTTGTTGCTATGTGTTTCCATAGTAATATATTACTTCTAATGTGTCAAAAATAATCAAAATATTTGAAGAGTTTAACGTGAATTCCGTCATGTTTTAAGTAAACAATTCATTCTGGACAAGGAAAATGAATTACAATGATTTTAACAATAGTCAAATTATTCAACATCAGATTCGATCTGAACTGCCCCAAAAACCTTCAGATATGAATTTTTATGAAATTTCAATAATGTTTTAAAAATTAGTCTACCATTTTGGATTTGCCATTTGGAATTTTGAAATTTTAAAAGCAGATTCATGATCAACGACCCCAGAAACCCGCAGATATATATTTTTATAAAATATCAATAATGCTTAAAAAATTAGTCGGCGATATTGGATCCGCCATTTTGAATTTTGAAATTTTAACATCAGATTCGTTATCAGCGACCCCTGAAACCGTAATATACCTATACTTATACTAATATCTAGCCTAGAAAAAGTGTATGCATTTAGTAACCACTTTCAAGGTAAGAAACTAGTGCGCAGATGGGTTAAGGAAGTGCAAAAATGAGTTACGCGAGTTATTTCCTATTAACTGGACAATACCGAAGACAATAAAACTAGTTTCAACAATGTGCCTAACAAAAATTTAGTTTTACAATACCTACAAATTTAAAAGTTCTAGAGATATGCCCATATATTTAAATGCAGAATCAGTAAATGAAGTAATTCCCTGATTTAATCTACACTGTTCATTTTCAAAAGTCATCAGAATATACCCCGATCTGTACAATAAACAAGACAATTTATGGTTCCGCAGGTTGTGAATTACCTCTGTTCGTCGGGATGAACATAACCATCCGAATCGAAATTTTAAACCTATTTTAATGATCATGGGGAAGATGTTTATAGAAGATAGAAGTTATAAAACTAGTGTTGGCGTGGTGCCTCGCTCGCTTCGCTCGCTCAGAAACTTCGACCCAGTGGAGAGTCGGCTATTCCTTAAGACTCGTTTGTTTACTAACAGCTTTCAATTATATTATAAAATTATATTGATATTTGGGGGTCCAATCATATTTAGGTCCAAGTGGCTTCGATAGATATGTTACAACAATATAGTGTTCCTTATATGTATAAAAATTGAAAATGAGCATTTTCAAAACTTCGACCCCGACAACAGGCCAGCCGAAGTATTAATAAATAAAAGTTGCAAAACACTTACTTCATGCACTTGTATTCTAATAGACTATTCGATGCATATTACATGTTTACTGTGTGTTTTGGGAAGAAAAAATATCACATAGGATCCCTATGTGGACTGTATAGGGCGCAAGTGTAGTTAATAAATAGAGAGCACCCCTGGCCCCGGGAGAAGAGGGTATGATCGATGAAGAAGCCGTCGGTGGCCTATTCCTAAGACAAAAGTTGGCTTATCCGGTAATCCGGGTAAGAAGTTCCACGCACATATAAACAAGTATTAACTAGTACAAGTTAGCTGATGTTTCGTCCCGGGCCCGCTCTCGGACTCGTCAGTGGGGCTACGAGTAGCGGGCCCTGCCCCAGACATCGCATGCAAATATGTAAATATATAATAAATGGAAATATTAATTAATATTCATTAACCGACTAATTGTTCCTGAACTCATTCTATATACTTACTACTCACTCACAGACGAGTCCGAGCGGCGTCCCGGGGCTCACAATCAGTCGTCCGCACCTCCCGCAGTCTTGGCCCAAGTACTCTCACACGCTCGAGAGCTGATCGCTTAGGATCCTCTCGATAAACTGATTAGAAATGCCCTCAACGGGCTTATTTATATGTTCACGGAAATCTCCCATTGCGCCAAGACTTCGGGGAAATTCAACCAAACACACAATTAGAAACAGCGACTCAGAGTCCTGTATACTCCCTTCTCATATGCATGGGGGTTCAACCAGTAACGGGAGGGCCACCTCTCCTAACCAACTCCGAGCAACTCTTTGTCGGGATTATATCCCGAACATACTCCCCCACAAATTTAAATTAAATTTAAATTTTAACTTCTTTCGAACCGCGGCAAATCGCTGAAAATACTGCTAACAATTGGGATGGGCATCCTGACCGAACGTAAGTTATACTGGGGTTCTTGAAGATCCGACCATGTCGCTTGTGCGAGAATGGCCGTTAAGCCAATGCGCTATTTGTAATTGTTGCGAATCGAAAATCGAGTTTATATCATTTAAAATTATTATAAAAAATCTTCGCGACTATTACGTTCTCATCCCGCACGAAAGAAATCATAATTCCATACGCAGACGCCGATGTTGAGCAACCTAATTTTCGATATAGTGGCGCGCTCCCCCACGAAAGGCAACATGATATCAAATGGGGCAACCGTACCAATATTTGGGAATCCAGTGGGTTCAGTCGGCGGGTTCGTTGGGATAGCCCGCTCAACGGTCCGCGAGGGGGGCAAAAGGCGACGCGGTCGATCAAGATAAGAACGTTTTTATAACGACAATGTTGCGGGCGCCTTCAGCCCCGTCAGCCAGTACAACTAGATATCCCGTTCGAACGGTCCGGGGAAGGGGAGCAAAGTAAGTAATGCGTCTGATTGGAATGAATCTAATTTATTTGCAAAATGAATTGTAACTCGACTGAAAACTTCGGTGCGCGATGGCGCAATTCACCCCCTCGAATGGGGAGGCCCACTACTATGCCGGCACAAGGGTGAGGGAATTCCTTGATGGAGGGATAACGCCACTTGACCCCTCGTAGGCGCGTGAAATACTGAAAAGGAAGGTATTAATACGCATCCTGACACATGGATTGAAAGAGAGAAACTAGAGGAGCAGGGGAGATTGTTCCATAATAATTGATGATGGTGAGTGAAGGCATGCATGATGTGATACGAATCGTGCTGCTCGGTCACGCTCGTATGGCAGAGTACCACGGTATAACACGCTCGGCGGTCTCTGTGATTGCGGCGGTGAGTGAGATGAGACGTGAGAGGGGGAGGTGAGGTCCCTAAGCATTGATGAGGCGAGTGAAGGCATGCATGATGTGATACGAATCCTGCTGCTCGGTCAGGCTCGTATGGCAGAGTACCACGGTATAACACGCTCGGCGGTCTCTGTGATTGTGGCGGTGAGTGAGATGTGACGTGAGAGGGGGAGGTGAGGTCCTTAAGCATTGATGAGGCGAGTGAAGGCATGCATGATGTGATACGAATCCTGTGGCCGTAACCACGATCGTGTGACGGAGCTCTATGGCCGAGTGCGCCATCTCCGTCCGCTTTATAGATGATTCGGAGGGTGAGAAGGTATGGAGCGATGTTAACGAGTGATGAGTAGGTGAAGGGGGGTGCCTGAACTTGGTACATATACGATAGAGTGACCGCGTGACGTGTAACTGCAGGCTTTCAAAAAGGGACGTCTACCGTACCCTTTCAAAATACCATTTTCTGTTTCTGTGAACAATATTCAGCTGTGGAAACGTGGACGTGTTCAATGTGATTCTCAAATCTTAACGCCTTTCATTTACCAGCATCGTTTGTATGAACATGTACATATTTGTCATAAACAGAAAAGGGAATGAAATCATTTCTCAATAGACCCGAGTAATAATTTCCAAGGAAAGGTGTTTTTTGTTTTCAACGTGATTTAAATTCTTACCCTCCATCTCCCTCTCTGCTTACTTAACGAAGAGTACACGATATGCATTTCGTAAATAGTGAATATATTTATATTATTGTTTGCAAAATTCAGTAACCTACTGCAATGTAGAACTTATATTGAAACATTTATATTAAAATGACAGTCATGAAACATTTATATTAAATCAATTTTGTCCGAAAACTGCGCGCAATTTAATAACCGTATGAAGTAATGCGTATGAGGTATTTCCCGCGTTTAAATGGCGCAAACGCCCAATCCTTGTGACATGTGAGGCACCTGATACAAGTTGCCGATTCCGAATTCGGCAACGACGGCGTAAGGTTGTTGGCGCCCACAGTGTTCGCGGTGGGACTCGGTCTGATTTTAATTCAACCAAACACACCATTAGAAACAGCGACTCAGAGTCCTGTATACTCCCTTCTCATATGCATGGGGGTTCAACCAGTAACGGGAGGGCCCCCTCTCCTAACCAACTCCGAGCAACTCTTTGTCGGGATTATATCCCGAACACTGTGTTTTACTAATTATTGTCTGTATTATTATGATATTATATATACAATATATATACATACAATTCGTCAAAGATATCTTGAAAGTGTCGAAAAGATCTATGACGGATATCTTATAGATATCTATAAGACATCTTTTTGATATATCGAAATAGTTATATTCGTATGAAGGGCGTAAAAGAACTTTGCGCCCGTAGGTGGTCACCGCGCCCGAGGGAAATTTGATGAAAAACAATAGGGTAATTTTTTTGCCGCGATGACCAAATTCAATACTTTTTCAGACAATAGTCATAAACATTTTAAACCAGTTTTTATGGCATTATCGTTGACTTTAGGAAGAAAATGCATACAACCTTTTTTGTAGAGAATTTCATGCTCTATCTTTTTTGTTTAAAAAATTTTTTAATAAAATTTGTATATTTTCAAAATAAATGCAAAAAACTACAAAGAAACTTAATTGGGGCTAATTTTTTTTAGTAATGGACGGGTGGATCTGCCCCAAAATCTAATCAGATCTAAGTTATGCCAAGACGCGTATTTTAAAAAAAATTTATGTCAATACGCTTATCCGTTCGCGAGTTATCACGAGACAAAAAAACGGGACGTAACGGGTAAATTTTTTTATTGTTGATTTGGGTTCCTTAGGGTCTGAAACGTCGACATTTGATGAAAAACTATATGGTAATTTTTTTGCCCGAAGTGACCAAATTCAATACTTCGTCCAGACTTAGTCTGGGTCGAAGTAATATAATGAAACTGCATGTAATTAGCTCTTACATTAATGATACAATGGACACACATGTCCAGATTTACGAATTGTAGCTTGAAAGTAATTGTTAATTTAAATTCTGATAAAATTCAAAGTAGTATTTACAGGCAATGAGTTAAAAAATGATTAGGCGTCGTAATTCCGTGAAGGATTAAGAGTTATAATGTAGACGTAGTAATTCCTGAACAAGTACTTTTAAAATTTTTACTCCTGCAGTTTTAATTATGTCATTTTCAGTATTATTTGTTAATGGTTAGTTTTCCTTTCTAGTGGCGCCTCCTTAATATAAGGCCTCTTTGCAAATTAATAACACATTTAATTAGCAATTGTATAAATATTTTCAGTTTACTGATATATTTATGAGAGCAACGATCATCAACAATCGATTCACATACGCCAAAATGAAGATAAAAAATACCTTCTAGTTTGGACATCCATGCTACGTTGGGAAAATATAGCGACTACCTTATATATATTTGCCGCAGACGATCATTCGCAAAGCAGGGCGTCTCCCATTTCTTCTTTTTTCTTCTTCCGCTTTATTTATATCGAATTCCTGTTTAAATTTGTCCTTAGTTCGTTTCTGAATTCCTTTTGAACATCGACTCCATCTAACTTCCTACCTTTTTCTTTCTTTCCTCTGCATCACTGTCTCCCATCCATTTCTCATACTTCATAAAGGTACGCATAATCATCGGTATTTAGAAGTTGAATACCATCTGCGCTTAGCTTATAGGATTTCGTCAACTGATGTACGCATTCCATAATGCGTACATATGACCGATATCATGTGTTCAATGATGACCTCCAATGTTGTTTTAATTTGTTTGTAATATTTTAACTTCGTTTTAAATATAAAAGGAATTTGTAAGAATTATACACAATTGCAATTTTTTGTATGTTGAGTACTAATATTGCAATAAGTTCTAAATGATCAATATCATCCGGAATCGTAGGAAGAATTTTCGCGTTACTGGCATCCGAGTGTAGTGAATCGTACAATACCGGAATTTTCTGGATAATAGACATATCTTTAGAACATGCAACTTGTACCCATACCAAGAATGCAGAACTTGAAATTATTAACCGAAATATTATCATTTTATCATATTTTTACAATATTTTTTTTAGAATTACACAGGAATACAAACAAAATTTTTAGGGGGGGGGGGGGTAACGTGACTTAGAGGTACTGGATCTTATCGATTTTTGACCAATGAAAATTCAATTTGATCCATCACATCAGGATTTAACCCATTAATGCCTGAAATTACGTTATGTAAACTTTGACTATAATAATAGTAATAAAGTATTTAATACCAAAATTTATTTTCAAAATTTACTAAAAATTGAAAGCTTCATATGTTACTATTTCCAATAAGCTCTTGTGAATGGCACTGTCAAAATTTGTTTAAATTTGTAAAGAATTTGTATTTTTGGCACATATATTTAAAAAAGATGATTTTTTGGAGTATGTTTTTTTTTAATTTCATTTTTTTGCTCTCATACCGGAATGTAAATGATCTAAAATATATTTGAATCTTGAACCCGATAGTTATACTAAGAACTTACGTTTATAGAATTTTTAAATTCACGATGGCTTAATCAAAATGGCGTCTTCAATGAGAATTTCTTTGAAAAATTTCTGGAAACTGCAACTCAAAAGCAATGAACTCCCTTAAAAAAGTCATAAGAAAAGTTGTCCGAAATCAGCGGGGATTATACTAAAATTTTTTTTTATCTTTTACATGATATTTTGAGAAATTTTTTATCTAAATGTTTCAAAATTTCAAATAATGTATGAAAAATTCTGAAAAAATTTTAGTATATTTTCTGATGAATTCTATTCATTTTTAATTAATATAGTAATGATTCATCACAAAATGTAATAACATTTTTTAGAATTTTTCGTAAATAATTTTTTTTTTAAATTAGATAACAAATTTCTCAAAATATCATGTTAAAGTCTGAAATCACTTTTTTGAAGAAGCTCATTGCATTTGAGTTAGAGAGTCCGGAAAGTTTTCAAAGAAATTTTCATTGAGGAAGCCATTTTGATTATTCCATTATGAATTTACAAAATCTATCCAATATTTACTATATTATTAGTACCATCGGGTCTAGGATTTAAAAATATGTAAGAGCATTTACATTTCAGTATGAGTATATTCCGGTAAAAAGATATATCCTGTATTTTTAAACGTATGCCCAAAACACATATTCGTTTCAAATTTAGACAATTTTTGACAAATTTTGACGGCACCATTCAAGAACAGTAAGACATGTACATTTCAATGTTTGTTAATTCCATTTTGATACTTGATTAAAGTTGAAGTGTAAAAAATGTCATCTCAGACGTTAAGTTAAGATATCTGTTCCAAAAAATATTCAAAAATATTCTTTTTGATAATTTGAGGTTAGGATTTGTGAAAAGCCTAACGTGTAGGGTCAAATTGTACAAGGAATTTGTCTTCAGTGGCCAAAAATCTATAAGTTCCACTCCACTATCTCTGATTAAAATTATGTCCTAAAAATGTATTTTGCAGTCCTGTGTAATTCATCACTGAATGTACTTTTAGAAAGTATTTAAGTAAGACTGTAAATGGATATTTTTTTAATGTTTTTCGGATTAGATATCTTAAAATCCTGACGTATTGGGTAAAATTGGAGAACAAATTTGTTTTCAACTGTCAACAATCTATAAGATCCACTACCTCTGATTTAAGTTGTCTACTAAGAAATTTATTTTGTGGTCCTGTATTATTATTTACCTTTACGTTGATGTAAAAAATAAGTTTTTATTCTTATGGATCAGGTGGACAATGCTTCAAATGTTCTCTGAACTTGTTTCGTAAAACATTTATAAAACCATATTATTGGAGCAAACTTTACTACCTGAGTATATTTTATGGCAGTGTCCTTTGTACGAGAAACAGCGAAAAGAATTTGTATGTAATCTGCGGAAACAAAAAATGTACTTACCATTATCGTCAATTATCATCTTGGCAAAACCCTCTGCCAAGATGTGCAAAACTATATACAACTTCTTGGAAAAATGTAACTTAAAACTATGAAACTATATCTAGAAAATGTAAAACCGTTTTGTATATACTGTGTTGTATATGTGTGCATAATAATCTCATAAAGGAGATTAAATTGCTTCAATAAAAAAAAAAACCTGCCTGAGTGAAAGCATTTTATTTTTTGGATAGTATTTCACTCCGGAAGAACAAGCTTTTGACTTCTTTACGATATATATTACTCCAACGATAATTTTAGTGTCTTTGATATCATACATTTAACGATTGTGGGTTTTTGAAAAATATCCCTATAATAATACGAAGAAAAATAATTGGATATCTCATGGTTATATCAATAATGCTGAGGATCAAACATAACAGAATATTCATCGCTCGTACCCAACTACAAAAAGTTTCATAATGTAATTTAATACTTTTTTGGCATTGGCGATGATGATTTTTCTAGAATCATTTCGCATTTTAATTTGCATGTTTAGTTCCAAATTAACGTGATCAATAGTAAATGGTTATACAGGTGTATTCAGAAAGTTCGACTAGTAAATCCTTATTTGTTTGAAAAATTACAAAATAGGAATCAGTTGGAATGTTGAGAAACATGTGCTTCAACTTATAGTTATTCGTGAAGCGGTTTTATTCGTAGTACTCAATAGTTTTTATAATTCTAAAAAAATTTTTAGAATCCCTCTTGACCTGTACTTAATACAAGGTCGAGTTGTTATTTCTCATTATGCATGCGATTGCATTCACGACGTTAATGAAAATATTATCAATGTAAATAACTTAAAACAAACATAGAGTTGTCTACAGTATTTTGTACTTTAATAGAAAATAGGAAACTGTTATAAGTTTTATATACGTCTAAATCTTGATAAATTGTCGCTACTTCAATTAAACTGTAGAAATGTACAACGTAAGAAATTATAAATACTGTAATATTTTTGTTTCTGTTTTTTATCTTGTGGATACAACAGCCGCCACGAAAAATATTTCGCGCTTTTACGTTCCGGTTGGTTTTAATGAAATTTGGTTACCAAACCACGAAGTTTGTGTTTATCGCATAATAAGTAAACGTGAGAGATTACAGTATCTGTTAATCACGACGTAAATTCGTTGTTGGACATCAACATTTATTTACAAAAGTGTGAATAGTTCTGTTTTTCTGACAAATTAAAGTATAGTTTTTTACACGTTCAATTTTCCATATTAATAACAAAACACAAGTGTGAATGGTCTTGATTAGCTAGAGCATGTCAACTCATTTGAATAATAACTCATAATATTCGCAATAATTCAATTTCAAGTACTGCGCATGCACACCATTTTTTCAGAATTCTTTCGAAAAAAAAATTATATTAACTAATCAAAATAATAAAAAAATCATTCAGTTTGAATTTTATGATAATTAAATAGAATTTATTACATGTTTATTCTATTTAACTTTAAGAATCCAATGAGTTTTTCGCAACTTCTTTAGTTTACAGTAAATTGTTAACAATTTTTTCATTTCATGTAGATAAATTAAGCGCATAGCATTGTCAATATTTCTTACCAATGAGTTAGAAAGTTGTATTGTCTTATTAATAATTGTTATTTTTAAATGTTCGTTAATCTTTCACATAAAAATGAATTGATGCTTTAAGTGACGACATGCTGGGTATCGCGCAACAATTTGAGACACTGATTACTTTGTTTTTAAATTCAGAGTTATCCAATAAAAATTAATTAATTATCGTGAATCAGTGTAAGAAGTTTATACACGAATTGTCGTCAAGGCGTGATAAGGGCTATTCATAACACCACTCCTATCATTAGTTTAGTAATATGTTTTTGAATTTAATTTAAACGATCAATTATACAATATATTTCAATGCTCTATATTATATTGCAGGTCAATTTCGTTCACTATAATTATAGATGAGTAGACTAATGAATTATCAGATCATAAACACTAAGTTGTCATATTATATTTATAAACATTATATTATTATAGAATAACAAAATAATTAATATATTAATCATAATTTACATTTATCAGCATTAATTTTTTCGATGACTATAATATGTTATTGACTAACCTATTTTCTTTGTTTTTCTTCTATATTTTCACTTATATTTTAATTTTGTGGAGAAAATGTTAATCCTGTACAACGATCAAATCCATTCATTTAGTGCATGGACATGAATTATTTGAATTATCAAAGTTAGTATGATTCTTTATTTTGTCACTTTTCTAAGAATACTTTGTTTAACAATTAGACGCTATGTTCGGGTAATTATCGTATGTAATTACTCTCCTTCATTTAAAAACCTCCCGTAATTACCGTTCTTCTTCAGAGTTCCTTTCAGCATCGACGTGCAGTGTAACATAAAAACCCGGAACGAAGCACCTGTAATATTTAATACGCTATATATACATTGTGATTCTTATGTGTCATTCAGCGAGATACAACTGATTATCTTAATAACTCATTAACGTATAATCCGTGTGGATTATTACTATGAGGCTTATGTAATCAGCTGACTATATTTGAAAATATTAATTACATTTTGCAAATAAAGAAAAGAATAGACCGTTTGTTAAAAATCGGTGTAAGATCGCAACCAACCCAACTACGTAATGAAATAAAACAGAGAAAAATAAGTCTTAAAATTGTTACATCTTAAATTTATCATCAGGTGAGGCTTAATTTAAGCCCGAAATTGCGTTAATTATTATTAAAGTAAAGTAATCAGTGGTTTGGCTTAAAGTCTTACTTTCAGTTAACAAAACTGACTTCTAGACGATATTTTGGCTTAAAGTAAGATTTATGTAGCTTATGGCATCTAACAATAAGTTAGACGAATCTTATTGCAAACCAAAATATCGACTGAAAGTCAAATTTGTTGTCTGCAAGAAAGACTTTTAGCCTAAATATTGACTGAATTTAAGAAAATTGACGCAATTTTGGGCTGAAATTAAGCCTCACCTAATGATGAATTTAAGATGTAACAATTTTAAGACCTATTTTTTCTATGTAACTCTGTATCTCAGGGTGTCCCACAATTCGCATACCATATTGCAGGTACGTATTCTACATGAAATGTCAAAAAAAAAAGTCCTTTACCAAAATTGAATCCGATGCCTGCAATTTGATTGGCGCACCATTGAAGTTTAGAAAAAAAGTTACCATACAAGCAGTAAATTAAAAAAACTGTGAATTAATCAGAACTCTTTAAGGGTACTTGTAGTTAGGTACTACATATAGTCTCCAAAAATATAGGAAAGTAATTGATTGAAAATTGACCGAGAACTTATTACTAATTTTAAAAATTTCTCGGTTGGTTTTAATTAATATTTTTTTTTGTGTTTTTAGCAGATCGTATGAAGTATATTAGTAATTTTTCAATACAGAATTTCGGCTTAAACTCCTACTTTATCGACTGATGACCACTTTAGAACCACCTTAATAATATCGTTTTGAAGTCACGGGTCTGCTCATTGGTAATAGGACGTATAGACGGTAAAAATAATATACTGTAATACTAGACAAGTCGTAGAACAAAAAATCTGAACCTATTAAACGACAAATTTTTATATACAGATCATTTCTGCCGATAAAGTAGACATCTTTCACACAGCACTTCTCAGAATGTCTTGCTAGAAGTAAGATCGACATTTCTATATATAGATATTCGTCTATCCAACTATAGTAGTGTAAACATCTACTTAGAATATTTAATCTAAATGAACGAAATGACTCCGACGATCACCGGGTTAATTATGCGATTATTAGTGTAACACAGTGCAAAAGTAGGAGAAATATAAAATACGAAATCTATGAAAAACATTAATTTTCATGCGTTTTTAAAAATTACGAAATTAGGTTTTGCTGTATCTATAGTTGTAAGAAAATTTGTTTTATCACCTATAAATCTACATTTCTGTTGGTGTAAGCTCACGCTCATGACACCTTCAGTTAGTAGTTAATGGTAGAAGTACGAATGTGAAAGTTCAAAATATTGAGATTCACGTTTTGGCAAAAATGGTATGTGAAACGCGTGTAGATTAAACCAGAACAATTACAATAATATTCACAAAATGATGGTTAAAAATGATGTCTAAACTTTCAGTATGACTACTAGATCATGTTATCAGAAAGACGTGTTTCAATAAGATGGTCAATTGCTGAAAGCATCTGCCTAGGTGCATGCGTAATTGAAATCATGAATGAATATTATTTCAATTGATGAAACAGAAAGGGTTTTCTGATGAGGCTTTAATGTTTATAGCATCTTATAAACTTTTTTTTTTAAACAAAGTTCCTTTTAAAACAAAATTAGTAGACTCGACCCTACGGCCAACAGCTGATGTTCCCCACGACTGGGCACGGTTTGGTAGACCCAGTTATTCAATTTACTATAGAAAAAAATGATTATATTATCATATAACATATTTATAAACACGAATCTTCTTAGGTGATTTAATTTCTTGTATTAAGTCACATTCGTGCCGTTAATGGCATGAAATAAATAAATAATAATAATCTAAAAACTGAAAAGCTCTACTTCGCACATGCAATCCCATTCCCAAAGCACTGCATTCTTTTTAAACTCCTTTGCTGAATATACCAGTGCAGGATACGTCAAGTTGATTTTTTCATCTTTATTCCTTTTCTATGGCATTACCGTTGATTTGACGAAGAAAATTCATATAAATTTTTATATAGAGAATGTGATGCTCTCTCTTTTTTGTTGGAATCACTTTTGTGATTTTTATATTTTATATTTTCATTTGTATTTTTTATAAAAAGAAAGCGATAAAAATCTATTTTTCAGCATTTTTGGTTTGACCTCCGCATAATCTAGTATGGATCGACTCCAAAAACTATTCAGATCTAAGTTAGATCATGTCAAGCTTCAAAAGAGGTTACACTTGTCAATCCCTTGGAGGGTGTTCCTTTTACGCGGGTTCCCTTCAAGATTTTTGATTGCCTGTTCGAAACTCATATTGGAGGTTACTATGGTTCGAAACATTATCTTCGATTTTACCAATTTACTCATTGTTTCGATGGCACTACGTGAAAATTATTTGCGTTAGGTTAACAAGATTTGGAGGTTTACTTACTTAATTAACAACAGCAGTTTGATCTATGTTTTTACTGCTCTATATGGTTATTCCTTATATATCTATAAGGGCACAAGTTTTAAGAAAGTTTTTATAACTGCTAAACATGTTTTTAAAACTGCCATTATTGAAATCGTACAACTAAAAAGTTGTAGTAGCTTATACAACTTTTTCTTCATGTAAAAAGTTTTTACAACTCTAGAAACATCTTTTATCTTATAATATGTACATCAAGTCATTAAAACGTTTTCAAAACTTCATATACATTTATTACATTGTAATACACTATTCAAGTTGTATAAGCGTTTACATGATTCCTGAAAGGCTGCATCGTTGCTGTCTGTATCAGTTTTCGATTTTATGAAGTTTCATATAACTGCCGCTTGGTGGCGAATGTCCGATTTTTGTTTTTTGACCTTGCCGGAATTTTTTCGAATATCATATATATACATGCTATTGTGAGTTGACTTCATATCTGCGATATACTCGCGACAAGATGTATTTATGAGATTAATTGCGTTTAGGTGCGTTTGCGAAGCAATGTTAAATGTGCACGTGTTGATATATATGTAAATGATGATGTGCATATAAAATAGCTTTTGATTAATAAACTTTCACGGTTAGTAGTATAACGGTTGTAAGTTATAAAGACATCAATATACGTTAGGTTTAGATGCATTCGAGTTATAAGGATAATTTTTAAGGTCTTATAAAAGTCATATATACGTCACGACGACTCCTATTTGTGACTATTAATTATTGGTTCCATAGCAGTTGTATTCATAGTTGTAATAACGTTTATATCACTTTGAAAAACAATCGTATATATTCCTCATTTGGGGAACGCGATAGTTAAGAGGTTAGCATGCTCGCCTCGTAAACTGAACGTTCCTTAGGTCGTTAGTTCGAATCCCCATCCGGCAACTTTTTCTGTTTATTTCCATTGCGGATAATTCAGGAATCCTTGCTGGGCGGAGGTACGAATTTGGGACTGCTACCGATATCAGTCGGTAGTTATCGACACCGAGAATGGTTTTACCGTGGTTGATGATTCGTATATAGTGTCTTGAATGAAAATAAGATTTGTGATTGTTTATTTGTTTGTATCGTCCTGTGTGGGATGATGACTAAGCCTTGCCCGGTTGGCCATAGATGGCACAAAGTTGAAAAGTAAATCTTACCAATGTATGTATACTCCTCATGTTGTTGCTATAATTATTTCTGCAACGTTAATATATAAACATTTTAGTTGTATAATGGTTATAAGAGAAGTTATAAAGTTTTAATCGAGGTTCATGAGGGTGAAAATTGTACGCCTGAGATTTAAGCATTGGTTTTTGATACAGTAGGCGTAAAATATTTTGCATAAAAAATATACTGCATAAAAAGTTATATAAACGTTGTTGTACCCATAATGGAACTGTATATATGCTTGGATCGCATAAGTATTACTTTTCTGAAGAATTTCTGCACATCTCGGATAACTTCTAGAGACGGATTAGGATCTATCCTTAGTGTGTTCAAGGAAGATTCGGAGAGATTCTACAGTTGTTTCGTCGTTTTAAGAGACATCGCGGAAGAGATCAACATCTTCTCTGTAATGACTATTGTCCTGTACCTTCTGTTTCTTCCTTTTCAAGACTCCATTCTCCATTATCGATTAATTGTACTCATCGTTTCTTTCATCTACTGTCCCATTCCTCTATATTATTTTCTAAGGTGCCGCTAGGAACTTCGTTTATTCGTCGACTTTGACGTATTCGATCACCTCCATACTTCTATAGCATGTACAAAGCTTTGTAACGATAAACCCCGAATCACGCGGCATTTCTTAATTTCATTGGTTAGCTAGCTTCCGTACCGGCAATTTCACTCAATGACGACATATTTAAAATGCGATGATGGCGCGACGACTTCACCGAGCGATTCTCTTTCAAATGTTCTTTCACGGCATTGAATAATAAATAATGAATGGCCGTGAATGGCTTTCAAAAGACGGCGATTGACACTTTTCATCTCCTCGTGGCGGCACGTCAAACTGGATATTCTTTTTAAAGGTGAAGGTCGATCAAATTGATGAACTTGAAATTTTATTGTCCTCTGAAATTATTTATTAACTTCTTTTAGCTAATTTAATATGTTATTTCAAATAGAATAATATCTTTCTATAAGTATTCTCTATATTATAAACCAATGTTGTAACAATTTATTTATGAGGCTCAAATTTGCACTAAAAAAACCAATCTAATAAATTAAATTAAACAATACGGCTTATGCCCCACTAATGAAAAATCTGTTTTCCCGCTCTCGGCGGACTCTCGTGCATTCCCGAGGAGGAACATATATCAATCATGATGACAAATTAACATTGGTGGGGCATAAGCCTTATTATTTAATTTAATTTGTTATAAACCGACCCACGTTACATCTTTTCATTGTTCTAATAAATAATCCAACCCCTTTTGAGTATAGTAAAACCAATTATTTTTACACTTAGTAACAAAAAGGACTACAATATTTTCATGTATTTTGATCTACTAAATATAAATCGGCAATAAAAACAAGGTATTTCCTGCTCGTTTCGTAGAAAACCTCAAAAAAAAAAAGTTTTTACATTGAATAAGGTTAAAAAAAAAGTATGGATTGTCTCACGTTCAGATCACATTTTTTCGATGTAATAAAAAATACTCGTATGGAAACGTCACCCTAGTTCTAGTAGGGCCCTTAATTGATTGCCTTTCTTTTAGTGAAGCGCTGATAAAAATGAGTGAACTTTACGTTAGATCACACGGGTTAGGAAAACTAGTCGGGCCCTGCCTAGAATCTCGCTACGCTTGACACATGATAGAGTATAGGTTATGACTGAGGAAGCCTCTAGAAGACTAGAGAGGTTCTAACTAGATTGCCCGTCTATCATCTCAATAGACAATTTCACGCTGAAATCATATGGGAAGACAATTTATTTATAAAATACCTTTGTAATAAAAGGTTTTTCGGAAAATTGTTTAGTTATAAAACGGGTTTAATTGTTTAAAAATTATTTAATGACCCAACAAAGGAGAAAAGATTGAAATGTACTAAAAGTAAGTCAGACTCTAGGTTTTGAATTAAATTTCTTGACATTTTGTTATTATTTTTAATATTAATTTCTTTCTTTTCAGAATTAACCGTTTTTGATCTGAATGACTGTATACATAATGGTCCTGGAAATTTTTTCTATTTATCCCTATTCATTGTGATGGCTAGAAACTTTTCTTTCTAATCTGTATATGGTATAACCTATTTGGTGAATACAAATCATAGAAATACATTGATATTTTCAATTATTTTCAACACATTTCAATAATTTTGGTCAAGCAATTTAAATTAAATAATGGAACTTATTGTATGTTAGTTTTTATTCTAACTTAGCTCATCGTATCTAAATTATTCAAAAAATACATAAAAATGGTTGGGCTGCACTCTCCTTCAGCACGATTGAGTAGGATATACAATCAATTAGCTAACAATAACAGTATTAATCGTGATTTACTAAGATTACCACAATCTAGTGCGATGTACCAAATGAAACTAATGATATTTCAGTACAACTAACCTCTGTGATCCACGCTATAGAATTTTGAATTTAGAATTAAGAAAACTACTATTGTACTATTATACTATACTTTTATACTTTTGTACCAATTGTTCACAAGCGTTTAACTGCGCTATACCATGTTATGTACATTTATAGAAGGGCTTCAGGCCTGTTTAATAAATAAATAAATAAATAAAAAAAACTTCATTGACCACTTCACTGGCAATGTAGCAGATATATGTACATCTTTAAATAACTTCAGCAATTTTCAATGAAATTGCGTAGAATTTAGTATATTATAGTTTTTTAGGTCGCTAAATTAGTGTTTCTGTCTCGTCTCGGTATCGTTTCCTTTGGTATCGGTCTCGGGCTGGGTCTCGGGCTGGGTCTCGGTATTGGTAACGGTCCGGGTTGCAAGTATATATTTCCATCATAGTATTCTTTATGCCTATAAAGTATTAATCGTTCTGCGTACATTATTACGGTACTATTAGTTTGATCGCTTGGTGCCGTAATTTTTTTATTTGTCAAATTATTATATAAAATTGCAATAACTATTAATGAAATCACAAAAATTAAATTTAGGGATCCGATATGACAATTTGAAGTATAATATTAAATTATAATACTATGAATATTCATAATTCTGGTAATACAAGATGAACATTGATATAAATGTTCAATTTCAGTGATTGCTGAATACAAGCCCGATTAATTCGAAATTAAAGATGTCAATAGCGAGCGCAATTCTGTTAAGCATTATATTGATAATTCGTATGTTCTTGACTTGAAAAATAATATTCGAAGCATCAGAATGGAATGTCAAATTATGAAATTTTGAAAATTCGAAAATGAAGGGATGAATACGATGGTTTTTAACGCAATTTTATAAGTATTATTCTTCTAAATTATAAGAATTCGACTTGAACATTAATGTTCGACGTTTTTCTCGTCGCTATATCTCTTAAGTGATTTTGTCATGTATAACTTCGTCGTCGATATTAAAAAAAATTCAGTTTTTTTTTAGAAAGTAGGTCGAAAAGTGCCGAGACTCTCGGATTTCGTGTGTGTTAATTTTGGTATCGGCGAGACTTTCACGAAGTGGTATCGATCTCGGCCTCGACTCGGTATCGACCAAAACACTACGCTAAATACGAATCTGATGTAATATTTTCAATATTCAATATGGCCGATCCAATATGGCGGCTACAAGTTATATTCAAGTTTTTTTTCTTCTCGTTTAAAACCAGTGAACTTTGATACTCGGGGGTTTTGAGGTCGCAATTTGCGAATCTGACCTCAGATTTTTAACTGCGCCTGGTGGTTGACGCCGGCCGGTATTGGCTGTTACTGTTGAAAAATTAAATTAAAGAACTTTATGAAATTGGTCCGTCATGTTTTATCCGACATTTTGAATTTATAAACAAATGAATCACTTGAAAATCATTTGAAATCATGTTCAGATAAACACATTTTTTTGTGCAAAATTATGTTTGTATATTTCGGCGCCGTATTAGACTAACCATTTTGAATTTTGAAATTCTGAGTTCATACTCGTATTCTTTTATGATAACATTTATGAAAAAAATGTGCTTCAAAGGGCTGGTCGTATCCCCATGGCGGTGACGAGAGTTACGAGGGGGGGGGGGGGGGGGTGGGGGAAATTTTCCAAACGATGTTTTATGCAAAAATGGAACCCGTGTTTCTCAGTTTTTTGAAATTCTAAAAAGTACCTCGTACCATTTTTGGCACTTTTTATTTAAAAACGGCTACCAGTGAAGTGGTTAAATGTTTATCAAATTTGATTTTCGTGCAATTTATTGTTTCCAATTTTGTTATTTTGGAACCAAAATCTCGCGGAAACGCATTCGGCCGCACCTAGAGATGTGGCAACATTGCGGAAATTTCGAGTCGAGACGCGGGGCCGCAACCGCATCGTTCGACCGCAACTATCGACTAGTACCGTCGGCTATGCTGTGCATCTCCCCCGCACGTTCCGCGACCTCGGTTATTCCAGAACGCGTTTCTCCGCAGTGACGTGCGGACCACCTTCCTATGCGTAATTCGTGAATGTGCCTCAAAATCTTTTTTTCGAATGAAAAATTCTGATAAAAAAGTCGGAAATAGGAATTAGTAAAGACGTGCGATCGCAATTTATGTAGGTAAAACTGGTGAAATAAACCTATACATGTGGCAAAAATGTAGCGCCGCCATGTTTGATACGGAGAAATTTATTGCGGAAATCCAGAAGCGGCCGGCGATCTACGACATAAACAGCATTCCGTACAATGATCGCTATGCGAAATTGTCGGCGTGGGAACAGGTGTGCGAAGCTACCATCTCCGAGTGGCATTGCCTTTCCGTTAAGGAAAAGCGTCTTGAAGGTACGCATTATTTGAAGGCACACGTATCCGTGCAAGCTTGATGAAAACGACGGAAACCGCAGTCGAGTATGCGCCGTAGTACGTATGAGAGATCCCTTTACCCCTTTTTGATCGCACGATCAATCAAATACCTGAACCATTACATTCCATTTTCAAAGTGAAAAGTGCAGGAATAAAAGTACGGAAACACTTAAGTAAAAAAATGGGTTTTTAAATGTCAGAATAAAGTATTTGTTAATAATAAATCATACTACTTCATAAAGTTTATGATAATTCACAAATATGTTACAGATAAATTATAATAATTTACCGACGAAAATCATGTTGACAATCGTTTTGTCTGTTTTCAATAAATCAATTAACAAAAAAAAATGTTTCTAAAGTGACTTATCATTTTGCACCATATTTGGAATAATTAGAAAATTCGATTAGGAACATAAAACCTAATGTTAAGGGTAATTGAGTTTCCCAAGATACACATTCATGCATTTTTTAAAGTCTGTACAGTAATTTCGACATTACGAACAAAATATCGATTATTTTAACCCTCTTGCGTAAGCGTTTTACCCGACTTTCCGTTAACGTATCCAGGTTTGTTATTTAACATATTTGCAAAATTGCGAATATTAATTTCTACGTTTTTGGGGTCGCTGATTACGAATCTGATGTCAGTTTTGTGAAATTAAAAATGTCGGATCCAATATGGCGGCTAAAATAAAAAAATTGACTTATTTTTATGAAACTTGGTATGTTGAGGTTTTTGGGATCGCTGATTAAGAATCTGATGTCAGAAATCAGAAATTCAAAATGGCGGATCCGATATGGCGACTAAAAATATAAAATATTAGCCTATTTTTATGAAACTTCGTGTACAGGGATATTCGAGGTCGCTGATCAAGAATTTAATGTCAGTTTTCTGACATTAAAAATGTTGGTTTATGCATAAATCCATGCTTTGAGATCTACCACACCTATCATACTATAAATTCTGAGAATACTATCGAAAAATCGATTTTTATGAAATATTCTATGAGCGACCAATTCCAGATTTCATGCAATTCTCGATCTATCACAAGACGATATCTTAGCGAGCGAATTTTTTTTTTTCATAAATAAATATATGAATCGATGCAGAAAAAAGTAAAGAATAAGATTATTTATATGACGATAGCATTAGAATATTTTTTCACGAGTTACAAAGAAGAATGTAACTTTGAATTTCCTTTACCTGATTTTTATGAAATAAAACTTACCTGTTCAAAATGATCTACCTTATCTTTTACCCACAATTTTCGACTCAATCACGCTGCATTCTTTTCAGATAATGCCAGAGAATGGAAAAATCTGTGATTCAGATTTTTAGGAAGACTTTTAGAACGAATTACGGGAGAATAAAGAGATAATTGTAACTAGTTCAGCTTTTGCAGTTAATAATAACCAAGTTTAAAAACGCAAAATCTCGGTCGGAAAATTTTTCAAAAATTTGTATCTTGATTCATTACACGCAGAAGGGTATCAAGAAAAGATATTAACACTTGTGCTACCCAAAATTTTTTATTTTGAATACTTGATTTAAAAATAACTAAAAAAGCGAAAAAAACTGTGTTATTTAAATGGGAAAAAGTCCGACCCTGCCGGCACCTGTTCCCTTTGAGATAGGACGCTCAGCCTTCGCAGTACTTTTTTTTTTGTATTTGGAACCGAATGGAGGGGTGGCACGAAAAAAAAATGTTTAAGGTGTTCTAAGGGCCACCCTAATATACATGTACATTGCAATAATTACAGGGACTCAAATTTTACGGTGGTTTGATTACCATACGTACTTGTTGGTTGGAGGTTAGGGTAGTATAAAAAGTGTGGTCTGAAGGCGGAGACCCCCAGGATGCGAGCACCCCCTAGGGGCACGCATTACTTCTCGAATTTATAATTAGTTATATTCTTCAATTTGAAAATGCGTAAACCTAGGGGATACTTGCATCCTGGGGGCCCCGCCCTCAGACCCCCGTTTTACACTGCCCTAACCTCAAACCACAGAGGTGTGAAGGATAATCAAACCTATGTGCGATCTGAACGGTTAGAGGTTAGGCTAACCGTGAGAGTTTAGACACTTTTTTGCAGTTTTTTTAAGATAGCGGCTTCAGTATGTCCAAGCGCCAATTTGTATTATCACATTCGTAATCAGCGCCCCAAAATACGTCAGAAACATATTGTATAATTAATTTTTAGGTGGAGCAGTTCTTCTGCAATTTTACCAAAAAATGTTGTTCGTTTTCCCTTACTTTAATTTCGTATTGATATTAGTTTTTCTCTGTTGTTAGTATTTAAATTTGTACATTACCAACACCGCGATTCTTACATCGTATATTTTTAACGTCGGCTTTTATTGGTCGTAGAAGCTTTTAAAAAAATGAAATTATGCAAAATTTCCCCAGCTACAATTTTGATATATTTCTTTTTTTTGGTTAAAATGATAATTTTCGAGTTATTTCAAAAAAAAACCTATTTTTTGGACACATTTTTCCCCACCAATTCCCTCAGGCTGCTTATACGGATGGAGACTGTTGAGACAATAAAAAGTAAAAAGCCTGTTTCTTAATTTTCAGTTCCGTACTAATTTTTTTAATCCTAATTTCCCCGTTTTACTGGGTTATTGGAAAAAAATCTGTGTAAATGATTTATCGGAGAACAGAACACAATGGAAATTGAAAAGTTAAAAGAATATTGTCAACATGTTGAACTATATTCTGTAAAATTTTGAATAACAGTTAATTTCTGTTATTGTAAATTCCTTTTGTACCAGATCAATATTCTCTTTAGTTTTTTCTTGTTAAAAACTAAGAAGAACACTGCGTACATAAATGATTAAATTCTATTATTCACGATTGTGGCTTAATGAGAAGAAAATATAATTATGATCCACGACTATATAATACTATTTGATGCTCAATTTAGATGCCAGTTAAAACTATTAATCTTATAGAAGCTTGAATGAGAAAATTTCAGCAACTTATCTGCCATACACTGTCTACCGAAGTTAAGTAGTTCGTGCCTGTCTGAAGTTTGCAGAGTATTAACAGACTTATAGGCAAATGTTTTAAAGTAATAAATTCTATCGGTTGTACGTTTATATCTTCCTTATATTAATAAAAAATATGAAAAAAAATAGACAGTAGGGGAAGACGGAGCATGGCGGCGAACGGGGCGAAGTGACGAATCTTAAATATTTATGATCATACTGCTTGTAAAATATCATATGTGGTTTCTTCGTTTACACCATTTTTCATATTTTTAGGCCTGATTTCATTTTTTGTTTTCTTACCTACCTTTGGGAGCGAGAAATGTAATTTTTAAACAAAATTTTCAAGTCATTTTCCTGTACTTTTTTCTTAGATTGGTCAATATTTTCATTTGGCAGTTTAATAATTATTATTTATATTTTTACTCTAAAAGTATATTTTTTTTTACTTTTTTATAAAACATGAGTTGTTCCTTTTTTGCGTGTTTATAATGAGATATCGTACCTGGAATACTAAATGATACTTTGGGGTGAAGCGGCGAAATTTTTTCCTGGATGTCTCTATTACGTGATTATTTTATAATTTAGAATTCCCTTTTGATGAATAGATTGAGTAACTAAAGGCGAAGTTAAAATATGTGATCCTGGAATAATACGAGTATTTAAAGCTTCCGAAGATGCAATTTCTTTTTTTACTGTTGTTGGAAACTTTGATATATCTGAAGAGGTTCATTCCACCGACGTGGAAATTTCATTTTTATTAAAACAAACAATAATAACTTAAAAGATTAAGACTTGCACTTAATTTTATGCTGGGTGTCTCAGAGACCTCTAAAAATAAGGATTCGCCACTTCACCCCGATATCGCCGCTTCGCCCCGTGTTTTTTAAGTTTTTTAAATTTTCCACAGCTGGCCATCTGTAAAACATATACCGTAAGTAACATGCATGTAAATATTGGGAACACGTCTCAAAAACTAAAAAAATATGAACTATTTAATTTTTGAATTTTTATAATGCAACAAATAAATTCAATATGATTTATTGAAGTTTTAAGTTTTTTGTCGAAGTTTTCGAGACGTGGCCCGTAAATATTGACTATGAAATTACCTATCAAATGATACTTTGCATTATCCTAAATAAGAAATTCATGGAGAAATATGATACACGGAAAAAATCCTGGCCGCTTCGCCCCGCCTTCCCCTATTTGAAATATATAAATACATTAGAATTAACCCTGTATCGATCCTTGCGTATCGCCAATGTGTAATATTTGACGTAGTCTTCAATAATAAAAAAACTTGAGGTAGTCCGTATCACATTAATGATTTGTTGTATGATTTGTTTACAGAAAAGATAATACGAGGCAAATGGAGAAATATACGGGATTATTTTATCAAAGAACTCAGAGCACAGAGATCAGGAAAAGGAAGATTAACAGGAAGGAAAAGGAAAAGATACATGTATTTTGACCAACTATTATTTCTTCTGCCTGCCATTGAAAATAATAAGCAAAGGTAATTTTACATGAAAAATGTTATTTATATTTTTATTGTGTTTATATATAATAAAAGTGAGGTGGAGATTTCTCCGTAATGAAGAATTGTTTAGAAACATTCGCAAAATAATTCAATTAAGATTGCGTAATAATTGCTTAAGAATAGCAAGTAATAAAATAAATAATTGGTATGTATTTTTTACTACAATAATAAACTTATTCAAGTAGTTTAATATTCGGGGTTTCCTTTCCCAAATTGGTTGATATAGTGATAGTTTTGATGATTTTCACAGAAAAATAGAATACTCGTCCATTTTAAAAATTATTAAAAATATAATAAATCATTAAGTTACAGAAATTTAAAAAACCAATATACGGAAACATGGTTCCTTCCAAATCCCTGCTATATTTTATGGTTTTTTTATTTAAAGTTTTAGATTTAGGGAAAGGTAAAGAATTTACGAAAGATATTGGTAATTTATAATTTTAAAAATCTGGTAACAGATTGGTACTAGTATAGGACTGGATATGACCAAAAAAATCTTTATAAAAATAAAGACTTTTAATTTTAAAAAATATATTTTTTAATTCCTTTTTCCATCTAAAGCTCCATGTTATAAAAACGTCTTCGCATATTTAAAAATCTACTTTACATTCAAATGTGG
Organism: Trichopria drosophilae; assembly: GCA_030407085.1. Lineage (NCBI taxonomy): Eukaryota > Metazoa > Arthropoda > Insecta > Hymenoptera > Diapriidae > Trichopria > Trichopria drosophilae. The sequence continues at coordinate 168,227,148 of CM059583.1, forward strand.
GTGTCGATAAAGTTAAAATGAAAAGTGGCCCTCATTGATCCTTGGAATATAATTTCTGTAGCTTCAATTGATAAAATTGAACCTGAATTAAAAAAAAAAATTTTTTTAATAACTGAGTTCCGACGAGATAAATAACATCAACTTATAGGGCTATTTTGAAGATCTTCTTGTGCCGTAAAATTAGCTGTAAAATACTCTACTGACGATGCATATTATTATAGCCAGTTAATTTGCAAAACAGCATATTTCTGCGGTTTTCTTTTTGTATAGAGATAGAGAAAGTTATGTATGAGTAAGTGGTAAAGCTTAATTATTTGTCTAGATGCAGGGGGACAAAGTAGGAAAAATTCGAATTTCTCTCTCTGACATTTTCATTGTGTAAAATATTTCGCTCATGAGATATTTAGTGCTCAGATATGATTAAATTATAAGTTAAGGTCAATTTTATCATGAGCAGGCGATGCGATCAGTGTATGCTGACGTCAAAGCTGTGTAGAAAAGTATAATGTTTATAGACCATTTGGAATATGCGGATAGGCTGTTTCGTTTTATATGCAAATACAATAGTTTGCTGTCATTTTAATAAATGAAAATGTACGTTAAAATGTAAAAAACGTATAGTTAAAGTAATAAACCTAACATTCTTGTAAAACATTATTTATAACAATTCTAAATAAAAATCTTATTTCTTTATATAAACATTTTTTGTTTATTTTTGTTGTGAATTGTATTTGCTGTATACAGAGAATTGATTTAGACACCGAAAATCATGAAATTAGGCATTTTTCCGTTTTGTCCGCGAAACCCTGGAGGTTTTTTCAATCCCTACAACTTAGTCATAGATAATTTTTCTCTATCTCTTTGCAATAAAATAACAGACAGAAAAAAAAACAGATACGCATTTTTTTAACTTTGACCCGCTATAACTGCAGAAATATCCATCGTCAGTAAAAGTTTTCCCAGGATGAATTGTAGAGCCTAAAAATATCTTGATACTTATATGTTGATGTTATTTATCTCGTAGTAACTGACTTATTACCAAAAATCAATGATTTAATCATAAAATTCCCATAAAAAATTTTATGAAAAACAGACTTAAATTGTTGTTTAATTTAGGCGTCAAATTATTCGTAGATGTAAAAATGATATTTACAAGAATGATCGAAGGGCGGGCACTTTTCATTTAAACTTTCTTTAAACTTTTTTTTTATTAAAAAACTGCCCACCATGGTCATTTTCTTACTTAATTTGTTTATTTTCTCTTTGAATATTATTAAGGTAAAATTAGCCAGAATTTACTCTATCTGAGGACGAACGGGTAAATCTACCCAATTTAATGACAGTGTGAAGAAAATTGAAAGAAAATATAATATAAAAGTGCTATAAAATACATATTTAGGGATATTTTGTATACTATTGAAATAAATCGTAGCAATTTTGATGCATCTGTTTATTTTAATATCTACTGATTTTCATGTCAAAGCTTTGAACTAAAGTTGATGAATTTTATTCATATGCAATTAAATTTAAGTCTTTAAAAAACACAAAAGTGTTTTTATTAAAAATTGTAGAAAAATTTATAAATTTGTTACATTTCTTAACTCGTGTAAACTATTTATTTATGACACTTTTGAAACCTTCTTAAGCCCTACGGTGAAATTTTGTGAAATACGTATTTCATATTTGTTATTTCTTTAATTTATCATGGTTTTAAAAGATTGGCTTTTCTACAGTGTTTCCAAAAGTAACGGAGATTACTTTCAATGTAAATCGGAAGAGAGCGATACAGAACCAAACGATGAAGTAGAAGAGTATGAAGCGCCAATAATTCATGCTGGAACATCACAAGACTGGCAAGATGAAGTTGATGAAGTTGAGTTTAAATTCGCTCCTGACCAATTTTCAAAACCGGATGAGTCGCGGATGAATCAGATAGAGACTGAAGTTCTAGACATTAACTCACCTCAAAATGACCAAAGGAGCTGTGGATCTTTCTATGATGATGATTATGACAAAATGTTTCTTCTGTCATTATTGCCAATTCTACGCAGGATACCGGAAGATATGAAGCTTGACGTGAGAATACAAATGGAACAAGTGCTAGCGACCGCGATGCAATCATTACCTGCTAGAAATAGTAAAATCTAGTATGCCAATTTGTCGAAATTCAGGCTCTGTAAGGATAATTCTAATTACTATATACGACCAATTAACGGATTCCAAAGAAATTAATTAGGAATTGAATGAGAACTATTAGAAATAGGTAATTTTTATTTATTTTAATAACTCTGGGCCAATTCTTAATGAACTTTTTTGGAATTCCTGTAAGAGGGTTCTAAAGTGCTCGACCGATAGGGTAGGAATTTTCATTTAAAACTGTAAATAAAAAGTTACTGAAACTATTTATCCAAATTCGGGCTCTGTAAGGGCAATTTCAATTACTATAGACGGTATCGTATAAAATGCCGAAGGCTTTAATTGGGAGCTGACCGACAATTTTTGGAAATAAATAAAAACTTCTTATTTCCGAAGATTCTCAGGCAGTTCTCAATCAATATCTTTGGTATTTTCTAGGAAACTATTTATAGTGCTCAGAATTGCCCTTACAGCCCGAATTTTGAAAATTTTATTCAGTCATCTTGAATTTATGTTTTTTAGTGAAATTTCCTACCCAACCGGCAGACCACTTTTAGAACCCCCTTAAGTACTATTTGTACAATTATCACGAACTTAACGTTTCCAAATGTTAGCTGATGGTCTGGAGTAAATCTGTTTTTTGTTTGTATTTTCTGAGTTTCTTTCAGAAAGTTACTATGTTGGTGAATATCGGCGTTTAATACTTAAAACGTATGTTGGTGCCCGCTGCTGATAACTTGTTTTCACAATCAAAAACAAAAACTACAGAATGCTTGAATTGATTTTTATAAACCGTGATGTTACTGCAACAATCTGTGAATATTCGAATGTATTTAAACTTATACTAATCAGATTTTAGGTAGATAAGAGAGCGTACAAAATCGTGACATTTAATAATGAAAGTAATGAAAACTAAAATCTTACGAAAGATTAACAGATGAAATTAAATTATTTGTAAGTATTCAATATTGTTATGGATGTAAATAACTTTTCTGGTTAATTGAAAACTGAAATATAGGAAAGAGACCCGGGAAAAAAAGGATTATATATAATTATATACAATTTTTGATACAATTAGATCCAATTATATATTATAATATATAATTATATATGTTTATATACGATTATATACAATTATATACAATTTTTGATACAATTAGATCCAATTATATATAATTATATATGGATTTTGGCCGTATATAATTATATACAAAGCCGTCAATTATATACAATTATATATGCTAATATATAATTATATATGTTTATTTACGATTATATATAATTATATATAATAATATATAATTGGATCTAATTGTATCAAAAATTGTATATTATTATATATAATCGTATATAAACATATATAATTATATATTATTATATATAATTGCATCTAAATTTATATATAATTATATATAATCCATTTTTTCCCGGGGAGTTATTATAATATTATATATTATGAATAATAATGATTAAAATTATATGGAGAGCATTATAAAAGCGGGATCAATTAGAGAAAAAAAGTTACCGACAGAAAAATCGATTTACCGGCATTCGATTGCGCTTACATTGTGAACTTACAGGTGTCGTTAGTAGTTGCTAAAACTATCTATATGACTGAATATATTGTATATATAGCGTATAGAGATATTATAAAAATTAATAAGTACTTATATGTAAATATTACAAATAATAAAAATTACTCATTAAAGCTAAATTACGTAATAAAGAAGATAACATAAATTTAATACTTTGATGCGAAAGCATCCAATAAATTTTTCGACCGCTTGAAAATATAAATTTAATATTTGAATAGTCTTGGTATATGTCGGTCAACTTACTAAACAAAATTAAGTTAAATTGATTTTAAGTGTCTACTCGGTTTTCGATGGAAAACACATTTGACATATTAAATGTAAGAAGCCGGGATTTGTGTAATTATCGCCGACAAAATCTCTATTTAAAACGGGCTGTATAAGTACGTATAAAATAATTAATATTCATGGATTTTGTTTCCCTCTAGCGATAATCAATTGAACTAATGTCTATTGTAAATATTTTGCGTTTCGTCCCGAGATCTCGTGATGGACTCTTCAGTAAGGCTAACACGAGAATCTCTGCCTTAGACGCAAAAATGGTTTTGTAAATAATTTGAACTTTAAATAAAACTAAACAATGAAGGAAATGTTTAGAATTATTGTAAGCAAATATGCGTAATTATTATGGTAACGGGATGTCGTTACACAGTACGCATATCCGTAATATTCCCAAAATATAAAATTAATACTTTGATGCGAAAGCATCCAATAAATTTTTCGACCGCTTGAAAATATAAATTTCTCGGGACGAAACGCAAAATATTTACAATAGACATTAGTTCAATTGATTATCGCTAGAGGGAAACAAAATCCATGAATATTAATTATTTTATACGTACTTATACAGCCCGTTTTAAACAGAGATTTTGTCGGCGATAATTACACAAATCCCGGCTTCTTACATTTAATATGTCAAATGTGTTTTCCATCGAAAACCGAGTAGACACTTAAAATCAATTTAACTTAATTTTGTTTAGTAAGTTGACCGACATATACCAAGACTATTCAAATATTAAATTTATAACATAAATTTGTATGAAATTTATAAACTTGTTCCTGTTTCATTAGAGATAAAATTCAACACCTTTAAATAATAATCGAAAATAATTGTCGAAAATGATCGACAAAAATAGTAGGCATTTGGAGATTATCAACAACAGCAACATCACTCGAAATTGTGTTCGCAATTTTAACGTTATTATATTCTTACCGTATAATAAATTATATTCGTGTAATAAGTAATATTTATTAAAACTTTAAGAATTTTAGAAGCTTTATTAACGAAAATAGTAAGAATTATCTTATATATGAGTGATAATATAGAAAGGCATTCATAAGTCCATTTATGGTTAAAGAGATTATTGTTTAGCCCAATGCTTCTTTTGCAATAGACTGTGAATAATATATCTAGGTTTTGTTTATAAAAAGGGCATCATTTAAATTTTTATTTTTTATAAAGAACATAAGTCCACAAAAAATTACGGTCTATTATTTAGTTAAAATAAATTCCATTAAAAGTTATTTTATCTCATTTAAGAAATAAACCAATGGCTGGGTACGGGCTTGTAGATTTATCGATTTCTTTTATCGACTTTTTGCGTCGATGTGAAAAATTTAAAAAAAAAACACACGTCAAGAGCCTGTTTTTGTAACTGTCATTGTCCCTGCAAACACAAACGTTACAGGTTATGTAACAACTATGTAACATTTATGTGACAATGTAACCATTACGTAAATATTATATAAATGTTACTTTCCGTGGTTGCAGGGTGTGTAACAACTCTACCAGCACATTTTTATGTTGTTTAAAATATTCTTCACATCCCCATGACACAGAAGTTTTTGTTTCCCGTATTTTAGACGTAATTATCAATTATTAACCATTTGTGTTTTTTTTTTACTCAATATAAAGTGAAAGAGACACGATTGAACACCGATTGGCAACTATCGTAACAATGTAATGTTTGGTTATTCCAAATGATCATTATCTTAGAAACGTATTCATTATTTTGTAATATGTATAATTTATTGAAATTTTCAAACTAATTTTCGAAATCGACACACATATTGGTTTGTAGGTATATTGATGTGTTTTTTGTTGGGTTAGAAATTTCTTGATGTCTTCCTTTATTGTCATTATCCTGAGAAATCAGTAAGTAGAAATGGATCAAAAGGCATTCCAGATAGCAGATTTTTCAGAAAGTCCTCAAAATGAGTCCTTAATTTTAATGTCTTTATGGTTCGCGAATATGATATCATAATATGGTTAGAATTAAAAGGTATATCGGTAGATCATAAAGGTACCTTAAATATATCATATTTATAACACCGCATTTTTATCATAAACAAGCCATAATTTAGTCCTAAATTTTGAAATGAATAATATTTACTAATTACAATAGAAACTGCGATATCGCCTACAAGTGGTGCCTACATTAGCTCAGGCTGATTAAATTCTCAGAAATTTGATCTCTTGAAGGGATTTTCAAACCAATAAGAAAATGATATGAATTAATCATCTGACCACTTTATGATACATTTATGATATAATTTCGGATTTTAGATAGATCAATGTCTTCAAAATATGACCTCTTTAAGCAGTCTTTGTGCCATTACCAAAATGACACGTTTAAGTGGGTCGTCTGACCACATTATGATATAATTCTAATGTCATTTTGAGTTTTCTTAACGACGTCAGAAATTTTTTCTGATATCTTTTTTACTGATATCAGGCTGTTAACGCGCTGGACAACGAAGTCGTAGGTCGTGAGTTCGATCCCCGTCCGGTGAACAATTTTTCGATTTCGTTTTCAAGCAGCAGCTCGCTGTTAGTAAGATGAGCCACGTTGTTTGTTTATATTTCGAAAATATTGTTTATCTGGCGTAAATCGACTCATTACCGCTGCTGTACTTGGTGTAGGTTTCTGCAGTCCTAGATTTCATACACAAATCTGAAGTATGGCGCCATCTTCCTAAGTCGATCTGCAGCTCTCGTAAAATCTTACGATTAATTATATATCAACAATTTAGTAAAAATGGCGATTCCGTCCTTTAAATAATAAATAAAAAAAATATCTTTCTGAGTTCTTTACGAGATCAACTTGCTGTCTGGGAAGTTTTAGTGTGTGATTTTCGGTCAACTCAATTCGATCTCCTTGTGAAACACGTTAAAAAATAACTCAGGAGCGATCAGAAGTTAAAAATTAAGTGTTGTTTATTTCATGAGGCAGAAAATATTTATGAGAAATACATTTTGCGATACTTCATTTTTGAGACGCTCAAATCAAGACGTATTTTAAAAGAGGATACTTCTAAGTGTCATAGTATCTTGATTTAAAACCCCCATAAGACTCCCGATTTGTGTACAAATAATTGTACTCAGCGACCCAAAATATGTAAGAAATCATGCAAAATATATTTTCAGGTTCTCTGATTCTTTCTTTTAATCATCATTTTACACTAAATCTTTTAAAGTGAAAGTTGTTCCATTCTCTGCTACAGGTGACTTTTTCACTATTTCTTAAATGGAAATTTCACTTTATTAGAGTGGCACATTCCCACCCACTAATAGTAGATTGAAATTTCCACTTTTAGTGAAAAAGTCACTTTTACCAGAAAGTGGCTCAACTTTTACTTTAAAAAACATATTAAAGTAACAACAAAATTAAGACAAATTGAATTTCGTCGATTACAGCATCATCTGTCGCGAAATGGGAACAATGTTTGAGGCAAATCATGCTCATTTTTATCAAAACAATTCGAATATGCAATAAAAATAGGAGTTCCTGTTTAAGCTTTCGAACTTTTGTCCTCCTTCACCACTTCCAGGGGCGGATGGGCAATACCGATAGCAACATCCGTGTATAGAGTGCTCTTATTTAGAGATATTCGAAAGTTTCAAGTTAAAAAATCACACTGTAAATATTATATGTTAACATCCATGTTTCAGACAGTTATTTATCGGATATGCGCACGTCACTCCTACGAGGAGGAGAAGATTAATGGTAAACCTAACATAACCTGCAACTCAGGTTCCTATATGTATATACGCATATTGTTTTTTGGTGCTCTTGTCTAATTAAATGCTTATGCTGATATTTCTGCAATTACATAAATTCCCAAGAAAAATATTCGTAGGCTATTATATTGTTTAAACAAAGAATTATGAGAATATACTGCAATTACCTATATTTCCCAAAGAGTAATAAAGTTTGTTTATCAACATTTTAACTGATCATATACGTATATTTCTGGTATCAAAGATAACGTATATGTTTATGAAACAAGCTCAAAATGTATATTTTTCTAAAATAACGTTATATTGTAACGTCCCTGCAGAAGGGCATTCTCCGTTCTTGTAACGTTACCGAACCGTCGCGTCGTTACGACTATATATTTATCCGAAAGATCTTTTCTATCAATTTTACGTTTTATCTGTCTAAATTCTAATAGTTAAAATATGATATCAAACATTAGCAAATAAAGGATAACGTAAATCGGAAATTGCCGACGGGTTTTAAAGAATTAAGCTCGAATTCGAAGCTGACTTATAATAAAAAGGCAGGTTCTTTCGTTTATCATACACTTCTTTTTCCAAAATTCCCGAAACTTGATAGTGATCTTAAGCTCATGCAAATGGGAAATGATGAATATTATGTTTCTCACAGTAAGAATTAGAATGAAGATTAAGGAATCAGTGTTTCTGTGATATCAGAATATTTTTAAAAATTGACCTATTTTCCTTGTTAGAAATTAAAAATGTGTAAAACTTGATATGTTGTCAAATAAATAGGACTCTAAGCACACAGTTTATTGATATATTTAAGTAGTATATGTCGAATTATTAATTCATCATAAGTATTGAAAAGCGTACATAAAAATTATTTTAATTTTGGAATTATATTTATGTTGAACGTAACATATATATGATACTAATTCATTGTAAGATCTTGATATTTTTTCTGCATTTGAGTAGGATGACAAGAAAGATAATGAATTAGAATACTTTATTTCTATAATTAAATCTTTTGGGCCTATAGAGCACGGAAGAAATTATATCTAGTTTTTTATTATAATTCTTGATGTGCGTTTCTTTCTCAACCTAAGAAGTTCTACCAGTCGTTGCGGAACCGTAGAACAAATTTAATTATTGAATATGTGTATCTCTCAAAGTCAAAACTGATACGACCAACTACATCCACAAATCTCTTTACGTATACCATTATGAATATAGCGATCAGATAGATATTACAAACTTTCGGTGAAAAATGTATAAAATTGACAATCTTCCGCAGTTTCTACATAAATTGATTAGTTTATGAAGGGACTCGAGTGAAGTGTTCGGTATATTGAAAAGAGCCTTTTCCTTTGCACACGTGAAATTCATTTGATAGCGAAACTCAAATGTTACTTTCATCGGCCAAAGTGTTCATATCTTGAAAAGGTTTTTCAAAAGCACCGCATACTGAAAGTGGAAAAATAACCGTATGTCTTTTCCCTTAAGATATACATTAATTATTAAACTTCAATTTGGTCGTAAAATATTTTCATAAATTTGATTAGTAAATGTATACATATAAATATATCTCATCAAATATTAGTAAGAAGAACCAGAAAAATTATTAATATTTCCAGAATGATTAACTTGAAGATCTTGCTGTTTACTATTAAACTATATATTTTTCCAATTGATCCTTATTTTGTGACTATAACTCATGTCACAGTACACCATGTTAAAATAGTTGATCAATTGAGATAATGACTGTGGGCCTCTATAACAAAAATTACAAATGTCGAAACCAATGTGGCGGACTAAATTTAAAAAACTTGATGGATATTCGTGAATTTTGTTCCTGAAATTATATACTTTATATGAAAAAAAAAATACTTTTAATAAATTTTCATTTGGTCAAGAAATTCAACGAAAAGTTTGTTCAATTTTGATGCTATGCTCGTGTATTTTTTTAATCGGATATGGCTATATCTCGAAGAGAATAATTCCGTTTTTCATTTCCAATGCCGAGGCTCTTGCCGTTCTTACGTTATAATTTTTGCAGGAGCGCAACCCACGGTCCTCTACTGTGTCAAGGTATCCTTTTACAATAAACTACAACACCCAACATTTTTATACTAGATAATTTAAATGTATTTGTGGCTCCTAGTTATGAGAATTATTATGTTTTAAACAAAACATCTAGAGCTTGAAATGTTGTACGAAAAATTTCTTATGAATTATTTTTAATATCAACGGAAATATTGATAAACAAAGATGAAAATGAGAATAATCGGCGTGGAGGTTAATTACAAGAATTCAATTTTAATGTGGGTTCGATATCTCCTTAAATGCGGGTAGGTTAGGGTTCGTTAGTAAAATAAAGGTGGCAGAGATAGGATAAGAGGCCCCTTACGCTGAAACTTTGAAAGTCAAGTTTGGGTTCGAGAACATTACTGTAGGTTATTTAGGTTAGACTAGCACAAAAAGAGGCTTTATAAAGGCACTGGTAAAGCTCATGGGTAGCCTATGTGATGGGACCGCCGCCCGTAAACTATAATAAACTAACATAACATGACAATATTATTGTCATGTTCGTCCTTGTTTCTTTTGGTATTCCCGTTGATATTACGAATATAACTAATCCGAATTTTTTCGTACAAAATCTCAAGCCTTATATTTTTTGTTGCAAATATTTTTTGGTAGAACTTCTATTTTTCAATATAAATGCAAAAATTAAAAATATCCTTCTTTAGATTTTTTCGAAATGGCGACTTGAATTTATTAAATTAGTTTTGTTCTTAAAATGTTTGATCTTTCTACATCTAATCGAATTATTTTCGATTCAGAATGAACATGTCTTTCTTGACCAATTTCCAACTAGTAAAATTAAGACGGTGGATAGGAAAGAAATTTAAGAAATTTGAATACCTATCACGTACAATGCTATATACTTCGCACGGATTGTGAAAGGCGAATTTTCGGAAATACTGATTTTCATTTGTACTATAATATTAAGAACGTAGTATGTTTCAGAGGTTGAATTTCTTGAAAATGAGCTGGAATCCTGTCATGTGTTGAAATGACCGTTTATTAAAAAATCACAAATGCATTTGAGACATTATATACGAAGTGCATGTTCGGAGGTAACAAATATTATCCAACCTTAAGTTATAAATTATTTACAGAACTAAAGAGAACTAAATTCAGAGCTATTTCTGATACGCTGTAAGAGGGCATTCAAGAAGAAAATTAAACAAATATCATCTATAAACGGGTCATTTAAAGAGGTCAGTTTTCTTGGCCGGGGAACAAAGTTCCGAAAATCAAAACCCCGAAAGCTAAAATTTCGATATTGTGCGAGTCCAAGGTAATTTAATTTGCTTTCTTTTTGCCAAATTTTCAAAGACAATGTGAAGAAAATCATACTAGAGCCATACTATATGGAAATTTTGTCCTTTCGGTGTGTTGATTTTCGGAACTTTGTTCCCCGGCCAAAGAATCGATAACACTGCTGTAAACGCTGTATTGGCATTGTTCTTAACTTGTATTCATTCTCGTGATAATAAGCTGGATAAAGTAAACATGCAATCGAGAAAATAAAACACTTTCACAATTTCAATCCTCACACTGTCGTAGAAAAACATTTTTTTACATCACACCTTTAGGAAATATTAAAATTTTCGTTTTGTGATTTTTAACCCTTAATCCTGACTCATATGGGTCTTTTTCGACTGAGTGAAAATTCAATTTGTACTTTTCAAATTGCACACCTGTAAGCATTTTCAAACGGCAGGACATGTTTGACCCAAGTAGTGGGACGAAATGGCCTTAAAATAGCCGTCGAAACTAAGGGTTATCTTTAATTTCGTTTTGGTTACAATATTTTTTTGAAAGTGCAATTTTTCTACAGAGATCATGATGTGTTCTTTCAATGATCGCTAAGTCACGCACACATTATTATACAATTTTTTCAAACTTATTGACCCATCATAACAGAATCTTAAATCTGTAATTGAGTAATTATATAAAAATTTAAACTGCACTATGCAATACCTGATAGAAAAATAAGAAAGATGGATCATCTCTTTACAGTCAGGCAAATTGCAAAATGCATGCATCCTTAATACACGATCTAATGATTTTACGTACAACCTGTTGTCTGATATTTGCATTATGATCATTACATTTTTTGTTTTTTATAGAAGTGTCTCCGTATTAGAGATAACTACATTTTCCCAAAGATTACACTTTTCTTTAATACAAGTTCTAGTTGGAAATTTTTAAACCAGTGATTGTCTCGCCAGAGTCCAATTCAATTTTCCCTAACCGTCAAACGAACTTTTCCTAGTTCGAGTCACCGGTTTCCGCGTCTTCGGCCACGAGGAAACAATCTCTAAGAAATTCCCCAAGAGCACTTCGGTAAGTAATTCACAACACAGCATAATTTATATCACAGGTCTAATTAAGCGCGTAATTGCCACTTTGATCGAGGTAGTCCATGCGAAAACTTGTGATAGTCATCGTCGTGGTGTGTCAGCGTGATCTTCGTGGCGAACGCGGAAACTTGGTTGGGTATAAAATGAAAGTGAAAGAGAGATAGAATAAACCTATAGGGTCTTCCGAGCAGATGAAAATGGGTCGTACGTTATGTAGAAGGTTATCAGTACCCTAGAAACGTTACGCGTCTTCCACGACTCTTATATAGCACGTGGAGCGAAGTTTAAAAATTGCTCCAGAGGACGTACTCGTTAGAGAAAAAAAAGTATGTATACGTGAATGTGAACCAGGGTAAAAACAAGGAGTGAGGTTGAAAGGGTGAGGGAGGAAAAGAGAATTAAGGTTCCAGTAGTAGGCTCCCGTATATAGGGTGCTAGTAACGCTATTACTTGCGAATTATGGGTAGGATCGGCAGTATAAAGTTCCGGCGTTTCATCGCGAGTCGTAATGACGTTTTTACGGAAATCGTTTCGCAGAGAGGGTATTGCAGTTAACGATGTAACTGCAGCCGGACTTGTCGAGCTGGTTGATTAAAGACGATTTATCCCAATCGGATCGATTGATGCATTTACGAGAGTCGCTATAAAAGGGATATCATGATATAACCGGCATTGTTATGTTTTCATAACGTGGATAACACTCACTTTATATAGTATTTGTGGTTATGACCGAAAATAGCGAAATATAATATGAGAGAGCTTATTTATAACTCTGTAATACAGATCTAATACTTTAGTTTACGTCGTAGGTTTACGTCGGGGTTTTAATGCACTGGGATCGATAAAGCTGAGGTCTAATCAGATACGCTTAGGAAGATTGATTTTTAAAATTAAGCTGATAAAATGTACTTTACCTCGTTTAAAAAATTACCTAAAAGCGCATTAAACATTTTTGTCTATTGATTTTCTGTTCTTTCGCCTATCAATTAATGTTATGACGTCACACTGACAAAACTGATGTGAAGATATATAAACGCAGCTCACAAACAGTGGGTTATGGTACTTTTTATAGTGTTAGATACGCTTGGAGAAATTTATAGTTTATACTTTAAGTTACTCAAGATTATGGTAACTAACACTGTAATTTATTCTGTATAGACATAATAAGTGGCACTATACATGCATTTTCATCTAAAAGGATGTTTCGGATACCATTATTGTTGTTCTTATATTTCATTCAGACATGATAGTAGACACTAATATTTTCTTTGCGTATACTTCATTTCCTGTGCAATAGTAGCGCTACTTAGTGCTGGAAATGCCCATTGAAATATTCTCTCATATATGCATGTCATTTCACGCAGCTTTTGCCTCGTTTTCGCGATGTTTGTCAAATCTGAGTCGTATATACAGATATATGACACTATGAAAAAGTAACATAAAATATAACAACATTATGAATTTAGGAGAAATTTAATATAATACTTGCAGCGATCGGTTTAGCGTTCTGTTTAACTGGTTACACTAAATACTTCATGAATGTCTTCCTAACTATTTTGAAAGTAAAACAAACTATTTTTGTAATCAAACGAACCATTTTTCCATAAATACAAACGTCCATTTTATTCGTCTGACGTCTATGGTATATTTCTTTTAATGTTTGAAGCCATGTGCAATTCCAGTAGCAATCAAAAAACATCTAAATAGTGTATTGCATTTTATATTTTATGAAATGAATGCTCCACAAATATACAATACTGATTCTTACTTTAAGCGTTTATCTATGTAATAGCTGTTTCTGTGTTGAATTCGTAAATTTAAGGTTTTTAAGGAAGCTTATGGTTATATTAAGGTTTATACTTTTACGAAATGCATTAAAATGAATTTATAACCTTACTTTCAGCAATATGTTAATATTTGCAATGTTCTTAATGTCACTGTAAAACATTTGGTTCATAAATTTATAAAGGCACAGTAGTGTTTACTTTTCAATTATCAAGTATATAATGCAGCCCAACAAAAATTTAAGAATTTTACCTTTAAGTAAGAATCGAGTCTGGTAGGATTTTTGTTCCAGAATCCAAACACGACCGTCCAATTATTCAATTGGCTCCATTTTTTGAGATATTGAAGGTCAAAGGTATCGACAATCCGATTTCAGGCTGCTATTCACAGCCCAAACAGAAATGCTGTTGTCCCACTAGTAAGATGCAATTCGGATAGCATTTTTTCCACAGAATCCAAATATGTACACCAAAATATAGATGTACACCTAAATTTTGACCAAATTGAAAGTCAAAGGGGTAAAAATCTTATTTTTGAACATTTTTCGCTATACTATAGAATAATATAAAAACGCAAAAAATCAAGAAATAAAATGTAATTCTTTCTTTTCATCTTAGCTAGATAATTATTTTGTACCTCGTTCTATTAGTATAGGTGTGAAAAATGCCCCAAAACATGATTTTTTACCCCTTCGACTTTCAATTTGAGCAAAAAGTAGGTCCAATTCAATATTTTGGTGTACATATGTGGATTCTGGAGTAAAATTCCTATCAGATCTAATCGAATCTAACCATTTTGCTAATGACAACAGTGTATCCATAACTCCACTCACGGCGACTCATCATTTGCCACATTCTGATACTGGGATCGATCATTGTCTGGTTTTGGATTCTGCTAAGGTATTGCAGTTTGGTCAATCAGCTGTCCCGTTTGTCTTAGGTGATCGTCTCATATTTATTGAATATAACTGCAAAGTACAGTCTATTAGCCGTAATATAATTATTTGCAGGAGCTATGACAAGATCGATCCTGATAGACTTATTATTACTGATCTTGATTGTGTAAATATCTCCTTTCTTCTAGGTTTAAACTGATAGCATTTGCGAATTCATTAGTAAAACTTTTTTGACTTTTCTTGATGAGCATGTTACACTTTTCATCCTAAATCATCGCCTACCTCTTGGCTAACTTCTGAATTACGAAGTTTGCGTAAAAATCGTTATTCCCATATTGCTGAGTATAAGAGAACTCTGATCGGAGAATCAAATCTCGATTGAAAGTTAGTCGTGCTCTCCTTAAACAAAATTAGGTTGAAGACAAACGTGTTTTTACACATCATTACTTTCTACTATCAATGAGCCAAAAATGCTACGACAGGAGCTTGTTCGAATGGCCCATGAAAAATCGAAGGTGGATTCAACATCTGTTTTGCAAAGTGGATGAAATTAACTGAAATTCAACTATATTTTCTTATAACTCTGTTGACATTGCAGTTGATAGAGGAAATTTGACACACAATTGATCAGGAAATGATTATGATCCTTATGTTATTTGATTTCAGTAAGGCGTTTGACTTAGTAAATCGTATTAAGTAATGCTGGATTTTCCAATGCTGCTTTATCCCGGTTCATTTCGTATTTGGTCGATCTCAGGCTGACATGAGTCCTAATGGAGAAAGGTCCTCGTGGCTGCCCGTGAAGTGCTGACGTTCAACAAGGTGCAGTGTTTGGTCCGCCCCAATTTTCCATCTTCACGACTTACCTACAGTTTTGCATTATTCATCTTATTGTATTTTTGCTAACGATACCAAGCTATTTCCCGAATGTCAACCTCAAGAATTGGAATTAGGGATTTATAGGATTAGCTTCGATGCGGAACGAATCGTTTATTGGGCAGATAATAATAAGTTATTAATTAACGTTAATATATCTCAGAGTTTGTTAAAAACCTTGTCGATTCAAGCCAGAAAAAAATGAAATTGGACGTTTGCATAATGTCTCGATTCGTTTTATTTACAGCATTAAGAAATTTGAACACATAACATATTATCGACGTAGATTGGGATAGTTAATCACTGTTAACAGACGCATATACTTTATCGGCTCACTTACCTACCAAATAATTAAAATCAAACAACCGGCCTACCTTTATGATGAATACCATTGGTGCTGAAATATCGTAAATCGTAATCCTCGAATAGGTGTTCCTACCTTGCGAATACCAACTCATCACACTGTAATGTTTACGAGATCATTCATCGTTACCTCTAGTAAACTTTGGAATATATTACCAGCAGCTATGTGAGATGTTGAGACTCTATCTTTTAAACTACTTTCTTTAATTTCATCATGAAAACTTATTTAAACGAACGTGATGCATTTAAGTCTTTATTAATTTAATTGAATTTAGTCTCCAAACTATGTATCTCTAACTATAGATGTTACTGCGTAGTGAGTAAGAATGCTATTATAGCAATATATATTACTTGAGTGTGCAATATTAAATATAAAACGTTTAGTTAACTGAATCAGGTAATTATTATTTTGTAATGGTATCTGTATCATAAATATTGTTGGGACTGCACAACTCTACTCTAAATGACGATAATTACTTGTTCACCCTCATTATTTTGTGACAAAATGCAAAATTAAAACATGCACCCAGGGAAAAATTTACAAAGTTTTTATAAAATCTTTATTCAACTTTTATAAAGATATGATTCTATAAATTTTTTATAAAGTTTTTATGAATTTTATATAAAGTTTTTATATGGGCATACAAATTTTATACAATTGTAATACAAAATTGTATAAAATGTATATGTCCATAAGCAACATGCAGTTGGCACCATGAAACCATCGATTTTATTTGTTGAAAAAAATTCGGCGCAAGAAGAACGGGCTGAGCAAAAAGACGCGATTAGTATCTTTTGCAATGGTTCGTATTGCCTTCCAAGAAATGATCGTCACATTTGTTTTATAAATCGCCGGTTAATTCTATACACGGGATTCGAATAGCACCAAAATGTTGGATCTTGACTTATTTCAATTTTGTTTGTAACGGCGTTTTTAAGCAAAGTTTCAGAATTCTTTTGGTCATTAAATTTTTATGAACATTTGTATAAAGGCGTTTTACGAGTCACAGATTACGAATCCCTTATCAGAGTTTAAAATTTCAAAATGGAGGATCCAATATAGCGGACAAAATACAAAAAAAAAGTAGTAATAAGTTATGAAACTTTTTGGGTTTCTTGTGGTCGCTTATTATGAATCCGTTACTAGTTTTTTAAAAATAAAAATGAGAAACACAATATGGCATATTAAGTAAACAAATATTGGAATAAAAATTTACAAAACCTAGCGTTTGGCACTTTGGAAGTGATTTTATTCGAAATATTATTTGTGCCATTTCGAATGTTTAAAAAGCGATTGCAACGACCTCTAAAACCCCTACATGCTCATTTTCAAATTTCCGCATTCTTCCTTTCCTCATCAATTCTCATCACCTAATAATTAATGACAAATAAATTTTCATGAAAATAATTCACTTTTGTAATGTTTATTTCTCATTAATAATATATTTTTAATCAGAAAAGGCATGTTTGAAATTTGTTTGTATTTATAAATATATCAAAAGGACAACAAGAAAAAAACTGAGCTAAAATCATTTGTTCTTCACTGGAGAAACATATAAAATTATGTCGAGCAACGCTGTTGGACGGCTGTAGCTCATAGTATTAAAACAATGGTCGGATATAAAGGTCAATTTGTACAATGTGTGCATACAAAATAAAGTTATCAATCCTTAACCCTCTTCACGAAATCATTTACGTGATTTATCTTACATTAATGTATAAGATATCATCCCTTCTTATAATTTGTAAAGCATTTAATCTATGAAAATTGACTACACAAGTACTATTTATGCAGAAAACCATCTTTTATGTATTTTATGAATTCTTATTTAGATTTGGAAGACTTTGGTCACTCTCTAATAGCTAAAGATTAAACTAAACAAATCAGTAATGAACAATTCTTAGTATATATCCTATTTCTAGAATGTTAAACTGCCATCGAGCATATACGTTGGTTTATTGAATATTTGCACCTTTAACTTTTGATAGCCTACGTGTAATTACCGGAACAAATAGACTCCATGAAGTTAATCTGAACTGTCCTAGTGACAATCAAGATTTTCAGAAACACCTGCGCAAATTATCTTGATTTAGTCGGACTCAAATAATATCTAAACATGCTGTATGAGCATATTGTTGTAATACAGCATGTGTGTTTAAAAGAGTAAATCTATTATAAATCTTGAGTTTTTAAGCATTTAATTATTTATAAATACATTACATGTAATTATAGTAACTACTTCATGAAGTAATAAAACGAACATTGTAATAGGATTGAGTTAATATTTTACTATACAAACATGGTGGATATTAAAAAACTACATACACATATATAATAACAACAATTATTCCGAATTTTTTAAGTTTCTAAAAAACTGTATTCTTAATTAATAAATAATTCCTCTCCAAATAATCATGATGGTTTTTAGGAGTATATATAATGGGCAACTAAGAAAACAACTAACTACACCTAACAAAAAATAAAAATGCACACTGGATATAAAAAATGATATTGAAGTAAATATTTTCTCGAATAGTGTCTTGATTAAATTCAGAAAATATTTTGGTTTTATTAGCATTTATATATTAATTTACACATTTTCTATTTGATGTTATAAATCTTGTTAGCAATATATGGCGATGAAGACAATTCGTACATGATAATTATTCTTTAAAAATGTTGATTGTCTAGTTCAATTACTTTGCACTTTCATCTGGAAAGTGAATGTTTATATATGAAACCTTTTCATGGGAATTCGGGGGCCTTAAAAACGCTTAACTTGAAGTTTGCGAGCAATGTTTCAGCTGCGCATTTTTCAGCATCATAAAAAAAACATTTCATTTTTTGTTGTAATTACTCGGCTTTTATTAAAGATATTTGTATGAGTGCTCATTTTAACTTTTTTTTCAGTCCTTATAAGCTACCCCAATAAACAATATTGATTCGATTAATAGTTTCGAAGTTATTTAAACAAATCTGATAAAATATGTAATTAAAATATATTCATCGCTTATTCTTCAATAGATTATTTCAGAGGAAGGTAACGAACAGAAAATTACCCACAATTTTAAATATCATTAACGTTATTAAAAAAAACTCAATAACAGCGCCAAATTAAAAAGTGCTTTGCAAGCAGCGCTCAGTGAAACATTTGGAATAGTTTGTGTCAAAACCTAATATTCCATGATAGAATTGACCAAAATTTATGGACTAGAACGAAATTGAAGACATTAAATTATAGAACAGAGAACAAATATTGAGAGGTATTTACCAATCTGTTGACCTAGAAAATTCAGAGAGAACACCATTTTTTATGAAAAATATCTATATCAGGACGAAGCAGATCAAAACTAACTAATCTTACACTCTAAAATTATTGGAGTCAAATTTTACTCCAAAGGAGTCGAAAATGGGGTAGGCCGGGTTCGACTACATTTGAGTTCTTTGGAGTGAAAATATACTCCAATGGTGTCAATAAATACGGAAAAAGAGAAAGGCGGCTGAATGCCGTATAGAGAGGACTAGTTACTACGCGGTCGCCTTTTTTTTCAACTCGCTATAACATAGCCAATTTTGAAGGTTTTGAAACGAATAAAAAAAGAAATTGTTCGTTAGAGATTTCCGCATCTAATGGTGAAGTAATAAATTATATATCTCAATAAACAATAAAGTTATTAATTTTTTTCTATGCAACTGCAATATATACCTTCTGGCTCTTCGTTTATCGAGCAAATTTCGAGTATCCGAAAAGTGTCAGCGAGAAAGTTGTTCATAAAGGTATGAACAAATTTTCTGGAAAGTTTTATTTTAATTGGTCTAATAGTCAAAAAGTAATGAATGTTTAAAGTTGGTGGCAGCCGATGACCAACGCGTCATGTGCTTCGAGGCCCTGAAAAACTTCATTGTTTATTCAGATATATAATTTGTTCATTCTTCATTAGATGCAAAAAACTCTAACGAACAATTTCTTTTTTTATTCGTTTCAAAATTCTCAGAATTGAATAAGTTATAGCAAGTTGACACAAAACATGTTTGTCGGCCGGCCACGTAGTAACCAGTCTTCCTTGCAGCATATAACTACACCGGTAAAGGATTCAAACCTAGCATGAAATACTCTAAAGGAGCGAATGTGACTCCGAGAGAGTGAAATTTACCGATTACTCTCTCTTGGACTCCGCAATTGAGTCCAATCATTTTAGAGTGTAGCAACTACTGTTTGGGTCGCTGACTACGAATATTTTGTGGTATATGCAAATTTCAAAATGGCGGAAACAATATGGCTGAACAAATTTGACGTGCTTCAGGCAAATGTCCATATTTTTTTTTGATCGTTTGTCAGATTTTCGAAATTAAAAATGTCGGATCCAACATTGGCGGTCGAAATATCAGATCTTAGGTGATTAAGATAAATTTCACTGAACTTAGATTTTGTGACTAAACAATATTAATCATCACCGTATATATTAATTATAAACATATAACGTATGATGTTTGATTTGTATGAAGAAACTTTACATGAAAATAATTTTTAGAAATTATTCTTGGACGCTTTACGATTCGACGTGGATTTTATAGGTCAACAGTTCGTGATAAATATTTCTCAATATTTTTCCTCTATTTTATAATTTATTATCTTAAATTTCGTTATAGAAAATGAGAAAAAAAGATAGTTTAATTAATTGATACAGGATAAAAGTATCACCTTGTTCTTCTAGCGATAGCGTAAGCATTAGGTAACATCTATTGAAATCCACGTAAAAAACATACGTTTCGTCCCCGCTATTGGAGCGTAAAGTTCAACTTTACGCACTGAGTGTGACCGATAAGTTAGGGGTAAACCGTCCAGAGACTCGTTCAATTAAATGAGTCCATAAAGATTACTCTCGCGCAGCGAACCTTATTTTTTTGTCAGACGTGCACAAAGACCTCGATATGTAAAGTACGAAAGAAGAAATACAAAAGTGTGTAAAATAACATTTTACGCACCCTGTAACATAAATATTATTTTAAAAAGATGCAGACAATTTAAAATAAGAGCATTTCATTTTAGAATTTGTAAAACTTCTTTTAGATTTCTTCGTTATGGGTTCTCGCAACAATGTAATCGCTGATTTGCAAGAATATGTAAATGTAGTTTGTCAATTATACCCCGAACATTAAGAAAAACTCTTAGTCACTTTTCTTCCGTCCGCTTATGGATATGTAATACGTGTAACTTAATAACAACTTGTAATGAAACACGTATAAAATAGCTGTAGCCTCAAATTGATATCCACGAGAGATACTTGCAATTATCACAAGTATCTGCTCCACCAACCCTCAAGCATCATACTAGTTCGAGTGCTTGGCCATGAGTACACTTCACACATACACGTGTAGTAAATGAGTAGGTCTCTCTAATCCACAAATGTTTATCAACTATTAAGCCAATTTAGTATTTTTATATGGATCATATTAATAGCACGTCTTCACTTTTAATTTCTTGAGAAGATAAACAAGAATGTTTGTGATTATTTTTTTGCGACTGTATTTCAGCCAATCAGAGCGCGATATTCAAAGGGTTCTATGGTCATTTGTTTAAAATTATACTGGAAATTCCACGGCAGCTCCTGGAAATTGCATTCGAAAATTGCACACTCGCTACTAATTTGTTAAAACTTCTAAATTCATATATTCGCCTCTTCTCTCTGCTCAGCTGTAACCTCAAATACCGGTCACAAAAAATAATCCGGCGAATACCCCTCGACCTTCAAAATTAATCGCAATATTTCCCTCTGACTTTCCTGCGAACAAATAAATATGTTAAGTTTTGCAGAAAAATCCCTCATGCTACGCACTCGGTATCTTTAACCTGCAAAACTTGACATATTCACTTGTTTGCAACAAAGCTAACGGGAAATTATCCGATAATTTTGAAGGTCTCGGGATATTACAACTGAATATTCTTTCACCAAAATTAATTCATTTAATTTCATTCGACATTTCTTGCGCAGGGAATCTAATCATTTTATTTTTTAATCTTTGAAATGTAATATTAGAACCTTTACCGAACTGAATATTATAGAATATTGCTCGATATTTCCAGAAATATAAAACAAACATATTTATTTCGTTTTAGTATTTTGTGCAAACTGGAAATCTCGTTTAAGTTTTTACGTTTAAACTTTTCGGGAATCGCGTACGAGAGTTGGAATGTTTGCAGAATCTCCGTGGTTGAAGACTCAAAGTTTTGATAAGGTTTTAAGTTTACGACTATAGATGGTTAATAACCATGATGCTTATAAGCTTTTGTTTATCAAAAATATTAAATCCTAGCATCTGTATGTATTGTAAAGTTTATTAAATTCAGGAGTGTTATCATCCGAATGTAATTTTCACCCTGTCGTGATTGTTCGGCATATGTGTGATAGCTATTCCACGGAATTTCGAAAGTTTCGAAACCTGCTATATAATGTCACTTTTATCATAAAAGTTTGTAGTTATTTGTTTCATAAATGAATTCGCACGATGAACTTCGTTGTTTTATAAAAATTTGGTATTCGTTTGTTTTTTTATTCTCGAACTTCGTACGATATGCTAAAAGTGGAATATTAATATTGTTACATATTCCAGCACTTTCTTCTATTCTTCTAACTATTTTGTAATATAATATTTTATAATTAATTATCACTATCAATAATTAATAATGTGTTCTGAATTAATATAGAGGATGACTTACTGTTATCTCTATACTTTTAATTTAAATTTTATTAAATTTGATAAATTTTGCATTTAAAAATATTTACTAATCAAAATTTAAATTTCCACGATGTAAACAGAAAAGAATGTTTGTAGATAAAAAATACTTTAATGTGCTATTATTATTGCAAATTGTTTTTAAATTATTAAATTGTCAGTCATTTAATTTTTTTAAATTACAGATCATTAACATTTTTTTTACCAACCCAGATTTCGGACGAGTTTTTTTTTGCTAGATGCAACTTTCTCCAATGCTAAAACGAGGTAGTATCTTTTGAAATTCGAATTTGACGATAGCAATATTCTTTAGATGAAAAGCTATTGAAATACTTTTGAATTTTGCTGCTCGGTGGAAATAAGCTTTTGTTGCGTTGATCCATCATTATGGTGGATATGGACAATAATGACCATCATTGCCTTTTTTATGACTTATTCAACAGTTTTATTTTTGTAAATTGCAGCTTGGTAGTTCCTATAAAGTATACCTATAGTTACTATAGCTCTTTAACAAAAAAATTTGTGTAAATTATTATAAAGAATATTGTTTGATATATTATAAAGTTCAATATTTTCTTTGGTAATTGATACAGTCCTCTTTTTCAGTGATAAAATTATTATAAGCATCTGGTAGCAATAAAGTTAACCAAAATATTCAGATTTTCAAGTTTGTAGCTATAATGCCTCTCATTGCACTAGGTTTTATATTCGCGATTTCATCGTTTTTTAATAATTTCTTGAAAACTTAAGAAGTGATTTATAATTTTTGTTTACCTTTTCTGGAATATGATATGAAATCCAGTTATTTATTTAAAGGACGCGGAGAAAGATTGTTTTGGACTTTGACCATCTCAGATGTCAATTTAGGGTTCCGTTATGCGAATACTACTATTAATTCTGGTAAAAATTGCTATTTTGAATTTATTTATTATTACTTTGAATGGTTCCCTGCCCTTAAATTTATGTAATGTTTATTTGTCATCCATATTTTCGGGACTATGTTGCACCCACACGAGAACCTTGATCTCGCCGGCGGGTTTCCTTTAAAATGAACTTTTACACCCTTGATATAAAAATATCAATTTTAATATTTAATTATTAAACTCTTAAGCTCATATTCGACGATACATTTATCAAACAGAAAAGTGTGGTTAAATTGTGTCAATAAGAATTTTTCAAATTCAATTGGTCATGCAAAAAATATGGTACACAGAGCCTAAATTTCTCTTTTACACATTTTTGTCTTTTTAGTAAAATCTTATTTTTCACCCTCGAAAATTATACGTCTGGAATAGGAGTATTTCCTTCCTCACCTATCCCTGTTTCAAATTCGTTCGCTCCAGCGGAAAATATTGGCTTTGCAGTCCCTCGGGCATGCGCGATCTCCTGCGGGCGTAAAACTTTATTTTACGCCCTTAATACGAAACGTACTATTTACTGCTTCGTATACATCAATATGCCTTTCATATGTGACTGTTATAAAATTACTGCTCAAGTTTTCGTATTATTTGTATTTGTCAACAAATAATTGACATAGTAATTTTCCTACTATGCGATAAGAGGCAAATACACGTAATAAGTTGCATTTTTCATATTGTAATTTATAAAGAATTTGCTGAAGTTTAAATTTTTCAGCTTTTAAACAATCATTATGTGTGAAATTATAAGTGATTAGTTTTCTTCCTTAAAAAATATAAGCTAAATGGATTTTGCGTTGATTTCTCACATTTTTTGTTGTTTTGTTTAGCTGAAGTGTTATTAATTCTTATTATTTCTAATTACCTGTAAAGCGTGCAAACATTATGCTCAGTTATTTCATCTAAACAAAGTATGACGCTGATTGCGAATATTATTAATTAAATTTATAATTTATTATGATAGTAACAAGTTAATTGTCACTAATCCACACTCGTATTCTGTACTATTTTTTCAAACACTCGCAGGAAGTTGAAGAATAGGAGCTTTCTACGCAGTATTGGAAAAGAATTTAATATTAATTAAAACTAATTTTATCTACCAATATATCACGAAATATAATAACCACTAAATACAAAGAATATGAAGGGTTTTACGTTTGCTTTATTGAATTATGCACAATGCAAGATTATAAAACTTACAAAAATTTGTTTGGTAAATCACGTGCTTTCGAGTGAAGCCGTTAAGTGAGACAACGTCATGCTGAATTAATTTGATTAACTTTCATATTAAACTATAAAGTTCTTTGCCCTATTTATTTATATTCCAATAAATTACATTCTAAATTTAGTAAACTCTTTCTGTATGATTTAAATAGTTGCAGAGAATCATCTATGTTTAAAATCTGAAGTTTTTATAATTATGATGCTTATCTGCGTTAGTATCCATATGATTGGCGTGCAGTTTGTATCTTCTTTGCTTAGTAAATCAGAAGGGAGCGTCTGCGTATTTATCTTTACCACATTTTCTAAATATCATTGTCTCATGCAATGTTTTCATTCGTAACATCCGTCGAGCATTGTAGTTGTCGCACGGCCACAGATCTAATTTAATTTTCTCTTGTCGCAGGGATATATCGCGTAATTACATCTACTCGAACTTCCAGACTCTCCTGACACAATTCCGCTATACTACGAAGGATGCAACACTAAGTGACGTCGCGTCTTTGCTTAACGTTAATTTCGACTAGTCGAGGGTGCTACATCCGCAGATATCCATAGTCGTTCACTAAGTTATTTGCAGTCCTTACGCGTCTACGTAACCATGTGTGAAGTAAGTGCTTGTGAAGTTTGAAATATATATCAAAATGCCTGTTGCATTCATCTAATTTTCGGTTAAGCAGCAATCCGTTTTATGCTTGTTACGAACATTTAGTTATGAGGTATTTGGCAAGAATTTTGGAACTAGGAATTTTCAGATAATTTATACAATACACGCTCAATTTTATATACTCTCGGTGTTTCGTTTGGAACTCTGTTAAATAAGAAATAGAAGAATTCTGAAAAACCATATGAGACGATGAGTATTTTGAGTAAACAGATTAATGTATTTTATATCGAAAATTCATATATTTTGTAAAAATGTTTAATCTTGGAACATGTATTATAACTTGTTTGAAAAATTAAAGAGCCGAACAGTTGTTTCTTTAGTTATTCGTTCTTTCAATATTTATTCTCATAAGGTATATTTAGATACATGCCTAACATTAATTTCAAATTAGGAGTTACTTTAAACTACCATCTACACTTCCGATTAATATGTTTCATTTTCTCCTCGCAAAATGTCTATAATTACATTAGTAGCTATATTATCAATTATACTTGTATCTAAGGCAGAATAATTTATCTTACCTTAATGAGGAGCCCAAATAAGTTATGTGGGATGAAACACAATTTCATTTTTTATTTCTATAGGTACTATATACTTGTATTGCGATTATAAAACTTATTTGGTATTATTCGATTTGCAGGGCATAATGCGTATTTAAATTTTGTTGCCTTTTTAACCTAATATTATTAACAAACAATTAAATCTCAATTTTTTGCATTCACATTTTGTGTTAATTTTAGGAGGGTGCTTTCTTTATCATGAAATAAAAACCTCAAGTCACTATCATAAAATAAACGATATAAGCATAATTAGAAATAGGCACTGGTACAGTTTTTAGCTAGACTATGAATAGAAAATCTCTTAGTTAATTAAAATCTAGGTAGTTCATTCAAAAATAAATGTATGATTCTGCGTTTACTTAAATATACAATGATTATTGAAGTACCAAAATCAATTTCGAATCCTTTAAAATTTGGCTGTTTTATGATTATTTTAATGGGCTTTAAATTGCGTCCACCAACATTATAAAAAATGTATTAAATGTTAAAAAACATTCTAACAGTCGGCGAAAATATTGTTAAATTATGATAAAAATTTGGCAACCTTTAAAACCTTCTTTGGCGAATGTTGTTACTATCTTTATTTTTAAAAACTAAGCTACTCTGAAGCTATTATTGATTACTTATTTCAACAATATATGTTTAGGATATTTTGCAAGACTAATTAAAACAATTGGTTTCAAAATTGCATTGTATAATAACCATTTCTATTTCAGTGCAGCACACGATGCGGAATAAAATAACAGTGTTTTTCGTTGCATGGCCTCAAAGTAGAAGTTTACGGCCAAGAAACGAACATAGTTTTTCTTTATCCAGGTCTGTGGAATATGACTGGATCTGCAGACAGACATTAGTACATGATTAGCACGCATTAATAAGTTTCAACGATAGCTTCGAGAAATCCTGACCTAAACAAGTATACAATTTATCGAATGTATTCATAGGGATCATGTGGACGATCATTTTAATGTGTATTTCACTGTATTAATAGAGATACAAATTGACTACCGACAAGGAACTGATATAGTGTATTAATGATTGCAATTATTTCAGTACTGACTTAGGAACTATACAGTCTTTAATCATCTCATAAGTGACTGGTGGAGTAGGCCTCCTCTTGTATCAATCTAGAGTAACACCAACGTGTGACACATAGATTGTAAACTATAAGTAAAGTAGTTTATGTTTTTGCATTATTTAGGTCGTATGTTTTGATTGTGAAAAGTTTTTTCAATTTTTTTATAATACCATAAATTAAACACCTTAATAATCGACTTTATATAAAATGTATCACTTGCACAATATTTTTAAATTATTGTCTTAGTTAGAAATATTATGCTGCTAGTTTTGCACATTCAGTTCTTCTGTTCTTTAGCATAAATAGCAGCGTTGTTATTCAGCGTGAAAGGGAAACTGTAATTTGTTTATGTAAATAAGATATGCCTTATTACTTAAATCGTGTTATGCATACATCATTAAAAAGATACGATTTTATTAGTATTAATTACATATTATTCTTTTGAATTTGAATTCTTTGGATATGAATAAATACAATTTGTAGGTAGTGAATAAAAAGTTCCCAGTACATATTTTTAAAAATACATTATAATTATTATTTGTATTTCTGTTTCTTAAAAATTGACTCTCTTCAATTATTAATAATAAACTGTTTATAACGTCATATAATTCTTGCAACAGCACTTCTAGTAAAAGAAGTCTAGTTTTCGACAATTAAAATGAAATGTATATCAGCAACTTTGGAAAATTAATATTATATTTTTGTCTATAATTTCCGTTTAGTGAAATAGAAATATCAAAATAATAATTTAAATCAATCATTGTGGTTATTATAGTCTTCTATCTATAAACTGAAAAAAAATTCACTGGAAAAATGAAATTTGCATTGAGCCAATGAAATGCGTTCATCGTATACCCACCGCGAAATAAAATATTATAAAATAGTTCAACGGCTTTATAAAACACTGAATTAAAATAACAATGATCGCTTCTTCACAAAAAAGAAACATGTTTCAATTGAAAGAAATTCCTTATTGCATTGATAAAATATTTCATCTATTTGACTAAATTTTATTTCGTACCATTAAATGTCGAGTAACTCGATAAACAAAATCCAAAAGCACCATGAGCGTTTCATCGCAAAGAAGAAATCTGCTTCAATGGAAAGAAATATTTCATTGCGGTGTTGAATTATTTTATCGATTGATATAAAATTTTATTTGGGATTAAAAATTCAGAAGTACCATGAGTAGTTTCATTACATTGCAGAAGTTAGATTTGGAACGAAATGTGTATTTGATGTGAAAGATGAAGATGAACATCACTGTGATACATTCGTCGTTTGCAGTGGATGCAGTAGTGATATCTGGGTGAGTTTTTATCGTACATTCATTGATACACATACCGAAAATACAGTCGTCAATCTTAAGCAATAAATTAATCGAAATTATCGAAAAATATCCGAGCTGAATGCGGAATCGAACCCTGGACCTCAGCGCAGAAACGCTGATGCATGTTATGAAAGTTTTAGCAGTCGTTCATATCATGAAATGCATTTCAATAAAATGTTTTCTACATTTCGATGATATCGTTAATTCCTTAATATATTTTCTTTACACTAAGAACAAATCTATTGATCCAATCAAAAGCTTTTCAGAAAGCACAAAGACATTTCGCATCGCTGCAATGAAATATTAATTTCGATTGAAGCACATTCTTGCATGTGACGACGCGCTTATGGTCTTTATAATTATTTTTGTGGTTCCTAATTCAACGGATCGCAGTTTAGCGGCACTTAATAAAATTTTGTCGAATCGTTGAAATATTTCATTGCTGCAATTCATTATTAATTGCGTTTAAAAAACACCTTTCATTTAATGCAACGTTTATGGCTCTTACAGATATCCAAAAATGTTAAATTCTATGAAATCGTTGAATAGAATTTATTATTTTTTTCTTGAAATTCTGAAATAAATGTCTTTGCGACAATGAAGCTGTTCTTTGAAGCCATTACATATACATTTGGGAAAAAATTTAATGCGTTTAACGTTTAAAACTTTATTACGTTTATAGTATTTATTTTTTTGTTATAATGACCCTCAGTTAAATATTTTTGCATCAAGTATTTATTTATTTCATGGAATAAATGCATTAGTGGTAGTACTTTAAGAAACAATTAAGTATGTCATTGAGTTGATGAATACCATTCATTTACTGAATGTTGAGTTTTATCGGGAACGAAACGTGTTAATTTAATGACAGCTTTTATTCACTTAATGATTAAAACATTGCCTTAATGAAATATTTAGTTCAAAGAATGAAAAGAATTGTAATAAAGTATTTTAATTAATGATTTATTTTTCTCAGATTTTAATTACTCGACTTATTAGCAACCTCTGACATCATCTAAAAAACATGAATAAAATCTAAATAAATAAAACAATATTAACGATCTTAGAATGTGTAAATTTATAAATATTTCAAATATATCAAATATCTGTTGGAAAAATGTTCATTAGGGAAGTTCATTAATGTGAAAAGGGTAAATATTCAATATTGTGCTTACAGTGGTCACTTTGTGAGATTCTATTTCACAGAGCACAGTTACGGTATCACTGCCAGGTATAACTTTAGTTACTTTACACGTAATTTTAGGCACATCTCTGTTGTCATATCACCGAGGTTTCAAGAAGTTTACAACTAAAGTACAACAAACTGGCGGAATTTTACTTCATACTTTCTCTAAAAGTATAAACAAGTTAAGAAGATTTTATTTCAAGCAAAAGAATTATAATATAAACAATATTGCACCATATCTCTATGTATTATATGATAGTTCAATAATTTAATGAGTAAATAGTAATTACTATTTTATATATTCGATTGCAACAGTTTGATCAATATTATTCAGGAAATTAATTTAAGTTTGTGAATTTCATTTTGGAGCAATACTCACTTTATGTTATGTATGCCAGACAGCCATTCAAAGCAAGGCGCCCATATAGGTACATTTTTCCACATAGAATCTAGCAAAACTTGTAACTATGTAAGACAGCATAGGCGTACTCGTTATTATTACAAGCATTTAATTTTCTAACATTCCGCATCTATATTATTTGCGAATTTGTAACATACTTTTTATTTCCATCATTGGTATTGTACACCAACGTTTCATCATCGATATCATAAAAGTCCACTAACAATTCGTATCCGGATTAACAGCAGAATTATAGCGGAGATATTGAATGTTAATATAAAATTAATAATTCTCATTATTATAAAAATAAATACCGATATCAATTCTACTTTTTAAATAAAAAATCTGAATATATATTAAAAATTGAACCACGATTGTAATTTGTGAATGTACCAGCGGTGTGTATTAAAATTCAGAATTAGCCCGAATAAAATATAAGAAATTCGACCGATGGATTTATATATCCTCCGCATCCAGCATATTGGTTATCAAAAATGAATTATATAATTTATTCAGGATTATTTCATCACAAATTTTATTACTTATTTGCAGATACCGTTGCAAATTTTTCGTGCTTTAATCGGTATAATTACATTTCATAACTAGTACGTATGTTTAAATTCGTAATACACCATATGAATTTAGTTAAAAGAACATATTTTTACACTTTGTGCTATTTTAAATTCTGCGATGTTTTCATGTATTTTCGACATATTTGCTCAGATCAAATAAATATAAGTTGACGATCATTATCGAAAGTGATATCAAATGATTAGCTCACTCGTTATCTGATAAATTATAATTCAAAAATAAATTCGAATGATAGAACAAAATAAAAGCAGCGAGATAAGCACTCATTCATTGGCTCACAAGATTCATTCATTCGATCTTTCAGTAGAATTATGTCTGTTAACTTTAACTTTCTCAAAAGCATAATTTTCTTTCCAGCTGGATATTTCATAAAATTATTAGTTTCCATCGTCTGCAAACGAAGTAGACTAAGTCGACTAATGATTTTTCAGTTTTGTTAACAGCCACTCAGGTTGGTTTTTCTTCGAATTTTCAAACATTTAATATTATGAGTAAATAAAATATAAAGTTTATTAAATTCCATTTGATATGCGTAATGAATTTTGTCTGTTTGTACTTACAATTCTCGAAAAAATGCTGTTCTGAATTAAACTAATAAAAATATATTTAAAATGATGTATTATCCATATATTTATAGTACATATATCTATAAATGATATTATAAAACATAAATAAGTTTTATCCAAACTTGAAAAACTGAATGCCTGCGACGTATTCAGTTCAAAGTTTCTTCGTCGGTAGTTACCTTCCGCTACAGAACACAATACATTAAGTACAAAAACTAATGAAAAAAACAGTAAAATTATTGATTCTTAATAGATGGTTACAAAAAATATTAAAATCAATAATTTACTGGAAATGTCTATTTAACTCTTTTCTATATACCTACGGACACCTTAACTAGTGTTTTCTTTACATATTTGAAATTAAATTTAGAAACGTGGTTTCAGTTCTTTGAAACACAATGTGATATTATCTCTAAACTAACTATGCTGGATATGCTATTATTGAAACTTTAACAATCCCAATTAAAATTTAAGCTTTCTATGAAATATTTAATATGTCGAGACTTCATGAATGAAGCGTGAATTTTTCATTCCGAAAATATCTTTTCGATCTCTGAAATAATTTTTTATTGGTACCCTTACATTTTACATTACTTTTTTTTGTCACTGACAGATATCAGACCTAAAGTCAATATTTAACATCTGGAGCTATCGTGGTCAATTATTAGTTAGTGTTTGTTTTTTTTTAAATAAGGTTTGATGTTTCATATTCGACGAATACACATTAAACATGTAAGAAATGCTGCTTCTTGACGCTTTGATACCAGAAATTGCATTACTTCATAACTTCATTGAAATTTTATTTTCATCAAGTGCTTAAAAGTCTAAATTCTATTATATTTTTGAGGAATATTAAATCAGACTTAGGACATGGTGATTTTTACATTTTGAAAACGGCTATATCTCAATATTCCTATGGGCATATCTGTAGAAATTTTAAAATAGTAGGTATTGTAAAACTAATTTTTTTTTTAATCCACTAGTTTTATTGTCTTCAGAATTGTCCAGATAATAAGAAATAACTCGCGTAACTCATTTTTACACCTCGTTAAATCACTTGCGCAGTAGTTTCTTATCATAAAAGTGGTTACTAAATGCATAACCTTTTTCTGTGGTTAAATATTCGTATAAGTTGGTATACTACGGTTTCAGGGGTCGCTGATAACGAATCTGATGCTAACATTTCAGCATTCAAAATGGCGGATCCAATATTGCAGACTAATTTTTAAAACATTATTGAAATTTCATAAAAATTCATATCTGGAGGTTTCTGGGGCCGTTGTTTAAAATATTTCGTTCTACCTATTGGATTCATGATTTAAAATTTATAAAACTGTCTTTAAATTCGTAATCCACCATATTAGATCTGCCATTTTTACTTTAACCGACGACACCAGATTCATAATCAGCGACCGCAAAATTTTCTAAATAATAAATTTCAAGACAATCCGATCAATTTTTAAAAATTTCTTCCGCCTATTAGATACGCCATTTTAAATTTTTGAAAACTGTCACCAAATTACTGATCAGCGATTCCAAAAATCTCTATGTACCAAGTTTCAAGTAAATCCACTTTATTTTCTTCAAGAAGCATATGTGTCACGAATATTTGAAGCTCGTATATTTCATTACGAATTCACATTTTTTGGATAGTGTAGAAGTTTAGAAAGTTTAGAAGTATTTTGATATTATACAAGAAGAAATTTCGTCAAGTTAAAAGTATTTTTAAACTAAATTTGACATGTGCTATTTAAATATATGGTTTTTTGTAATGAGTTACGCTTGGAAACTTAACTTTAGAAGTCACCGTACTCCCTATGTATAGGTGGTACAGATTCGTATAAGGGTTAAAATTACTTCTTACTGTATGGATAATGTAATCTCGTTGTATGATTGTGTAGACATTTTTGTTAAAAAAGTTATTCTAGGCTGAGTGCTAATTTGTAACATTTTAAAAAAAGTTGTTCTCCAAGTTTGAATAATTTGATTTTTTGTTTGGCACATCCTTATTTCAAGCCTTTTTTATTTACTTATATATCCGACTACTTATGTTGTAAGCTACACGGCATGGACTTCTTCGCTAAAAAAGTTATGATGTTTAAACTGAAGAAAGCAAACTGAAAAATGTCGAATTTGCTCACTCACACTCATCGGTTCCTATATTATTATTAGTAATTATTAAAGACATGATACATTTAATGTGAACAAAGGTTTATTAATTTATGATGTTTCAAACATTTTTGACAATCTTTAACATATCATAATGTACGACAACCTAAAGTTTAAAAGTTTTGACGATACGCCCATATATATATAATTTATGTGAAATACGAGCGATTAAGTGGACGTTCATATTATAATACTACTCGACTTTGAATTCGAAATACAAAGGGAGATAGAAGGCTAGTACACAAAACATGCTTCGGTTTCCCCGTTTTTCTCTACACATTTTAATAATTACCTGTCGCTATTTGAATAAATTTTATACATTCAATTAGTGAATTGGAGTTTATTGATTTAACAAGTTGAAAGGGCTATTTAATCAGTATCAGATTTTACTAATTAGAAGCAAAAATGTGACATTTACATTCAACGATAAATGCATTAATATTAATTTATACGAATCATCGTAATTATTTTTCTTTTATGACGTGGTCTTTTACGCGCAAAAATACATCAATTAATTTTTCGATATTAATTACGGCTCGGTGGAATCTCCCATAGGTTTTAGCAGTATAATGTGTACGTGTCCCGCACCGACCAGTGTGCCTTCTCCAGCATAGCCTGTAGATCACAATATAACACGGCTGCAAGTATTCGCTGTGATAAATATGCTCTTCTATAGACGCTGAACGATGTATAACTACAGCACAGATAACATACTTGTCCTTTTGTTGCCTTGCTCCTATCGCGACCGGAAGTGACTTTGGTAGGCCAGGCACCAAAGTTCTGATCGCTACGTATATATACTATCCAGCCCCTATTATATACGAACGCTTGTTTCTTCGACCAATCCTGTTTCTTCGCTTTTGTTTAAGTACGTACTTTGTGTGCAAAAAGTATTGGTTCAAAAGTAATTGAGATGTCTCTCAGATCACCCTCATCTCGGGTAGCTTTGTGTATTGTTCAAATTGGAACTTAAAGTTAAATTTTTTAATCCACTGTCATGGTTTTAACTAAGATATTCAAACTAATTTTTACTATACTTTCTAGTAATGATATTAAATTGGAATTTTAATTTGTGTTAACTCTTTTTTTATACCAAATTATTTTTTGGAACTATAGGAGAAAGTCTTCTGGACAAGTGGGATGGCTTCTCATTATAATTACTTGAGGAACATGCTACTTCGTTATTTATATATTGTTATCTTTTTAACGATTTTATTTACTTTTGTAAACAATTTTCAATTTTGAGGTCGTTAGAATGATGTAGGGTACAAAAGTAAAATTTTTACTTAAAATTGACGTATGTTCATTTTGTTCAGAGTTTCAATAGAATCTCAATATTCTAAGGGCTCGAAAAAAATTGGTAAGAATAAATATTTCCCAATTTTCTGGACATTATTTCCAAATTCGGCGCCATATTGAAATTCCCGATGGATGAAACTCAATTTTGACTTTCGGAATCTTGAAGAGCGACCTCGAAAATAGTAGGATATGTACCTCTCAATTTTTGTTAACTTCGATTTTGATACGAAATACTGGACAGAAATTGACGCAAGAAGAAATGGCCGTTGGGCGTTAATGGGTTATGCAAATTATCGAAACATTTTATTTTGACATGACTTGGAACTGTACAAGAAATAAAAATTTTAATTTCTGTCGAAAGATTTACGATTGGGCAATAAAATATAAAACTAGAAAACGAATATCAAAATCGCAAAATATGGAGCAGCAACTAAAAAATGTGCGTAGTTATCCCCTAAATTAAATTTTAATGGTATTTTCAAAATTGTCTGTTATTTCTGTCTCACTATATAGATCACCTCGTGTTTTGTTACATCTCGAAATGTAAATACATCAAGATTATTCGATCAGACATCGTTCGTTTGCATAGAGGAAATCAAGTTTGATGAATACGAGTAAGAAACGCATAAAAATCCCGAATGCATGGTGGAAGCATGAGCTCAAAAGAGCATGTTGTTAAAAAAACCACCCTGGTAATTTAAAGATATGGTTCATGGAATCAGAATTTGTGGCACATGGATGCTTGCAGATCCATGGAATTTGTGAAAAATTATGAATTATTTCAAATTAGAAAGACGCTCTAAATTCGGCACCATTCCTGACTATAAGTAGTGGTAAATATTTTTAAAAATATTTCTTATTAAATATAACTGGCATTTCTTATTTGTAAAATTGATACTCCTGCAATCTATAAGAATGAGAAATTATTTCACGTGATATTTACATGTCATGTTATATGCGTATCTATAGACTGGGAAATCCACAAGCTGAAATCTGTGAAACCATGTCATTTTTACATATGGAAAAATGTTGTATATTCAACTAAATATTTATTTAAATAGTCAGAAGCAGAAGCCGTATTACTAAAATAACATTTTCTTATACTTTTCTTTAAAAAAATTGCGATAATTCTATCTTTGTTAGACTTTTAGTTATGCAATACTGTATACTTTCAGAAGGTTCTATTCAAATATGGAACATTGCCATAAAATACCCACTTCACGGCCGATTTTACTAATTTTTTCAACACTTTTAGCGCACGTGGCTTACATACAATTCCATTGCATAGAGGAAACTTTTACGTAATTCTACACATCAGGTTAGTGCATAAATATAGCAGTTTTGCAGGTTAAGAATTTTATATATTATGAATTTCGAAATTGTGGTCTAAAATGTATTATCCTATAATAAATGTTGTGTAAGTAAAAATACCAAGAACATTTTTAGAAAATACTGAAAATATTCTAATAATTATTAATACGTTTTTGCTATTATTACATGTATTATAACCATATTTATACTACTCTCTTTTATTACTGGTAAGTAAAGTAACAGTAACCCCTACAAATTTATTACGTTCCCAAGGCAAAACAATATTTTACATTAATATATTATTAATTAAATAATGCTGATGGTATCCTACTTCTTTAGAAATTACGCGCCTGGATAAAAAATAAAATATTCGAATTCCTTATATTTATTTTTTGATCAAATTTCCGAACACACAATGATCGAGTTTCCAAATTTCATTCACGTATTAGGGTTTTATTTACTATTTCTTGCACGAGTGTTGAGAAATCTCCTATCGTGCCATTATTATTGTAAATATAACAACTCTACTTGAGATACAAAACACGTGTAAACATTTAACAAGAATCTTATTTGTAAAGACTTACCCTAAAATAGATACTATGTACGTAAAATACACAGTATAATACTATGTATGTAAAAGATATTTTAAAAACGATGCATTTTTTGAACTCTTTATGATCTTCACATATAAAATATTTTTTACATTTGTTAACATATATTTTCGTCACTTATTTAGATATTTTTACGGGTTATGTAGTACAGCATCTTTTGCACTGTTTCGCCCTTTGCACTTTTTATTTTAGTATATCATTTTAGTAGACATTATTATTTTTATTTTTTAATATTATTGCATACGCATTATTTCAGGAGCAGTTTACGAACCGTCTTTTAAAAATATTACCAAATACGTATTTCAAACATAAGTTGCATAAACCTAAACACATTTTTTTATATGTCTGTTGGTGCGGAACGTGTGCAAGTTTCTAAACTATTACTACAAAACAGCAAACAGAAAGTTTATATAAGATGAACAACGTTATATAGCTCTTACAACGAATAAATACGGGGCATAATGTTAGGTGTTAAAATGTTAAAATCTTATAACTCTGAAACTGACGTTTTAAATATATAGTGTAAATAATTTTTTATTAGCAAATCCAAGATTTCTGTAATTGCCGATTTTGAAACGTCATGATAAATTTATATAATATATTAAATTCATAATGCCAGAAAACAGAAGCTATGGATATTTACTCTCATTTAAACGCATTTGTTCAAAATTATTAAAGTAAGTGTCTCGATGGTGGAATAAATTTTGACAGATTTATTTTCATTAATATCAAATTAATTCAAGGAAGAAAATAATGAATAAAGCATACATTAATTGAAAGATTAAATACTTCTAAAATTGGATACTTTTTTCTGCTGTTAGCAATATTGAAATTTACGAAAAACTAAGATAAACAGTATGAAGATAATTTGGAACAGATTAATGACTTTAACATACATCATATCGACGCTCGATATGAAGACTAGGATATCTCAAATCTAACACGAAGACTGAGGATTCGGCGTTAAGGCACGAAAACTAGGATAAGTGAACGTTTTCATCGAATACTAGGATTTTTCATTTTTCGACACGAAGCCTAAGGTCATTTCAATTTCGGCACGAAGAAAAGGTTTTTCCATTTCTTCGGCGCGAAACACAGGATATTTCGTATTTCACAATTATAATAATCCTGATCGTTCCAATCGCTGACGGGGGTAACTTTACACCCTAGGGTCCACTTTACACCTAGTAGGCGTGAAAGTCAACTTTTCGCCCGCAAAAGAGGCGTAAAGACGTACGTCACGCCTACTATGACAAAAATTTATTTTTATGTTCACCGCAATTTTAAAAAATGTTCTAATTAATAAAAATGTTATAATTAATAAAAAAAAAGTGCATTATTTGCAAAAAAATGTGCAAGTATATAGGTAAAAAAAATGATTTCTTTAATAATTTTTTTGCGTGGAAATCAGTGGTGCAAGAATAAAATACGTAAATAAATTTTTTCACCCATAAACATTTTGTTTGCATTTTCAAGATTTTTTTTGCTTAAATAAATTAAATTTGTTTAAATCTATCCAAGATATTTTATATACAAATAATTTTTTTGTTACATCTAAAGACTTTTAGTTATATATTAACGGTAAAAACAAAAAAAAAATAAAAAAAAAATAATAAAAAAAAGACAACAATACGCGGTGTTCCCAAGCGGTCAGCATCCAAGTACTGACCGCGCTCAATGTTTCTTCACTTCGGTGATCGGACGAGAACCGGTTTTATAAACATGATATGATCGTTGTCTGATAAAATAAAATCGCTAAAATGGGAGACACGAAGCGGGCGTATAGTTTTGTTTCGCATCGTAGTTTGCTAGATATTTTTACGTTATTTTTAATTTATTATTAATAATTGATATTACATAAATTATAATTAAACATATGTGCATATATTAGTATCTGGGATAATAATCAATATATGATTATCTTTTCACACTACAATATCCAAAATAGGACGAGTCCAAAGTAGTAATTAGAGTGTCATTAACAGTTGACAAAAAATATTTGATTAAAAATGCACATTTACCAGTTATAAATTTTCTCAGTCGCAAAATAAGTGAAAATTACGTTTAAAAAATATTCAAACTTAAAGTATATTTATTAATTTTAAGATATTTTGTTTTAAAATGGCAGAACTCACATTTTCAAAATAAGCAAATTGTATACTTTGTTTTTCTTAAATACCTTGCTTAAAATAATAATAATTTGTTACATGTAGTATCTATATGATATTGAGTTTATTTTATATCTAAATTCCAAACAGCATTTCCAACTTTTTAAATAGTTTTTATAAATTTTATAAATTCAAGGAAAATCAATGAAACTTTCAAACTCCTTTCTTAATTAAATATTCTATATGTGAAATCTGGAATCACGTATTAGTAATAAAGTACGTTGACCATGACCGTGACTATGACTATCACCATGACCATGACCATGACCATGACGATGACGATGACGATGGCCATGACGATGACAAATCAACGAGGCATACCACGGAAAGCTTCTTTGTCTTACAGAAAAAAGGATTATCTAAAAACTATGGTAGCGAAGGGTTTAATCCCACCATTTTTAATCCCTTCACAGCACCATTCATTTTGTAATGAGATCTTAAATTGATATAAAAATGGTTTATTTTCCATAAAATGTAATTTTTGTGCATTGCCTCGATCCTAATCGAAGTGATTGCAGATTTGTAATTGTAATTATGTTAAAATTATAAGAATTTGATCAGAATTTTGTATCATCCTGATTGCCACTAATTGAGGGGCTACGTGCAATAAGGGGATACGCGCGGATTCCGCTGGAAAAGTATTGTCCAAATGACCAATTTTCAAAAGTGCTCGGATTGAAAATGTAAAAATTGGTATTTGTAGAGAATTTAGAAACGCATCTTTTTTCCCTTTAACAAAATTGTCCAAAGTTTATAGTTTTTTAAATAAACGTCGAAAACGTCGTTTTAATGTAAAGCATAATTTCAATATTTTTCCACTTCAACTCGCGGTAGTGAATTCAGTTTTGCGAATTTGGCAAAGATAAAAACACCAAATTCATTGCAAAAGTTTTCCGCGTCTAACGTAAAAAGAAAATATGAAAAATCTTAAAAAACAAAAAAGTTATGAATTTTTTTCCTCGAATTTCTGAAAAACGTGTTTTGAGTCATTCCAGTGCTTCGTTTCACGGGCAAATTTGAAGCCACGAAAAAGTTCCAGCAAGAAAGTTGTTTATTAGGGTTTCTTAAAGTTTTCTGGAAAATTTCACGTTAATACAAGTAGTAGTTTTTAAGCTATGCAAGTTTTAACTTGTTACCGGGTATGCGGCGCGCCGCGGCCTTCTCGGTCCATTGTTTGCACGTGAAAACTGAATTCATTACCGCGAGTTGAAGTGGAAAAATATTGAAATTATGCTTTACATTAAAACGACGTTTTCGACGTTTATTTAAAAAACTATAAACTTTGGACAATTTTGTTAAAGGGAAAAAAGATGCGTTTCTAAATTCTCTACAAATACTAATTTTTACATTTTCAATCCGAGCAC
The DNA here is from genome assembly GCA_030407085.1 of Trichopria drosophilae. Lineage (NCBI taxonomy): Eukaryota > Metazoa > Arthropoda > Insecta > Hymenoptera > Diapriidae > Trichopria > Trichopria drosophilae. The sequence continues at coordinate 168,267,402 of CM059583.1, forward strand.
TTTTGAAAATTGGTCATTTGGACAATACTTTTCCAGCGGAATCCGCGCGTATCCCCTTATTGCACTATAGCCCCTCAATTGATTCTTGACCGCTTGTATAAATTAATATAAGAAATTTTCATAGAATGAAAATTCTAATGCATCTTTTCTTGGTCAAGTCGGTCCCTCAAATAAAACAATTTAAATTAAAAAAAAAACAGTGTTAAAATTATGTGTAAAAAAATGTTATCCTTAAAGACATAATATATAAATATCGTATAAGTGTTATTTCTTATTATTAAATATAATTATTATTTATTAATAAATATATTTCAAAATCAAAATTGTTAACAATATATAAGTTAAGTGAAAAATAATTATATAAATAAGACATGATACGCCTGACAATAAAATAATAATGTAGTAATCGCTAAGAAAATTCGAAATATCCTATTCTTTGTGTCAAAATAGTGAAATAGCTTATTTTTCGCGTCAAAATAATGAAATATCCTGTTTTTCGTGCTGAGAAAAGTGGAATAACCTAGTCTTCGAATCAGATTTAAAATATCCTAGTCTTCGTGTTGAGTGTCGATATAGTCAAAGATATCATAATCTGTAATATTTAGTTAATACATGTATTGTTTTTAGTATGCAAGTAGTTCTTCACTAAGTTACATATTTGTGTAACGAGTTTTAGTTACGTGGTATTTTGTTTTTATTTGATATAACTTTTATAAAGATTGTTTCACAACATTAAAATCTTGTCGTTTTTGTTTTGGGACCAATTTACCGAAGAAATTATTTCCATAAAATTATTTTATAAGAATTTGTTATGATAACAACACATCAAGCGGTAAGGGGAAATTTCTTTTCAAAAAAGGACAAATTCAAATTGTAATCTTGCCTACTATAAAATAGTTTAAGTAAGTTGCGCAGTCTAATTTAGAGTAGTTGACATGTTTTAATCCTTTGCAGTATACCCAAAATATCTTGGAGTAAATCATTAGCACTCTCAGCACTAACAGTAAATTTGTTTAATCCAAAGGATTGAAAACTGACTCGTTTATGTTGAAAATGTACCTCTATGAATCGAAAATTGTTTCGGAATTCAACCGAACAATATTTACTCTTCTGGAATTAAATTTGACTCCAACAGTTTTCTAGTTTGTAGCGTAGAAAACTCCACAATCGTTATTAATTATATTGTGATATTAGCGCAGTAAATACTCAATCGGCACTTGCTGTTTTCTTTAAAAATAGTTAATTTTTGTAGTCATTTATTTTATGTTCTAGATAATTTTTGCATTTATCAAATTTTGCAAATTACATAATTATGTAATTGAACATTTTTCGTGCAGTAAATTAAACGGTAAAATGAATGTTAATATAGAACAATAGGTACTGTAATTATGTGATTACAGTTGGCATGCATTGGACTCTAAATAGAACATCCATTCTTCTACAATTATTATTCTGCTCTCATTAATGTATATATATGTTATGTAATGTAGTAAACTAATATTTTAATAATTGACTTTTTCATATTAAAATGTTCGGTATATTATACCTGGAGGACGAAATTTGTTTATATTTATTGAGTGAAAAATTAATTTATTCACTAGATTCACTTTTATGATAAATCCACTTATTTAGATCAACAATTTTCATTTAATACATACCATATTTTAATACACAGTAAGATAAAGTCCGTGATAATTAAAAATGTGCCGTTAAAAAGGTACATATATATTAATTGCGAAAGATTGACCTTCACACTGACTACGCACGAGTGATAAACGTCGCACTCATTGAAAAAAAAAGTTCCCCTTCATACGTTATGCACAGTATCCATCATTTGCCCTGTAAAAGAGCAATTTATTTATCAAACATTTGGTTTTGCATAGGAGAAAGCACAGAAAAATAAATTTATCTAATTTATGGATGCCACATAGGACCGGGTATTTTGAATTTCCTACAGTAAATTCAAGTTCACTGACTCAGAAAATGATGCTGTACTTGCCAATGACTATGTGTATACTGAATATACAAAATTATATTTGTTAAAGCTGAAATTAATTCACGAAAATTACATATTTACGAATTACCCTACCAAAACTGGAAATCTGCACATATATTGTAAGCAAATAGTTCAGCGAAAATTCCGTAAAATGAACGAAGATGATCACAAAAAAATATGTGTCACAGAAGTGGTACTAATTCCAGAAGGATCGAGAAATCTTGATCTATTTACCTATCCTGCCAAAGGACAGCCGTCCCCTTAATTATACGAAACGAGAACTAAAGCGCCCGGACAGCCCACATAGAGATTTTTGTTTCCTCCGCCCCCCTGGTTAGTTTCGTAAGAGAGAGAACGTTTTACAACAGCTGTTTTGTACGTAAAGATCAGATGGTCGGTACTTGGACGAAATTTAATTGATTGTTTTGTAGTAGTATATTTCGATCCATGTTCATTTATTTCTATAACTGGGAGGGATTATTGATATACAAAACACATCTGCAGATGCATCAAGATGACATTTTTTGGTGCAATGTGTTACAAAAAAAATAAAAATCACCAATGCGTTAAGTCGCATTTTACACATGGAGAGTAAAAATAGTAGATATCTGTATATGTGTGAAATAGTACATTATTCTTCTTATGGGTAAAGGTACTTTTATGGAGTACCCGAAACTTGAGGGCACTAGTATCTGGCTGTTTTGTATTAGAGTAAAACATTTTTTCTGCAAAAGAAACAGTGAAAGTGAAATTAAAAAAAAATACGTAAAATTACATAATTTAATTACACAGTTTAACAATGTTTATAATACGTAAAAATGAAAGATAAATATTTTTTAAGCGCGTTACGAGACTGGACATAAACGACAATTATCTTTCACACTCCCTTCCTGTCCCTCTCTGGTTCTAGCTTGGGTTCCCACTCCTTTCTATTTCCAGTTGGATTAGTGCAATAAAATTGTGGTTTTCCTTGCCACCCTTCTTATAACAATCCCCTACAAATAAAGCTTTTCTAAATATCCCACGCGCCCATAATCTCGAAAAATGTTACTGTTCTTCAGGAAAATGCGATCCTCGTGCGAAGAAATTTTAATCCTCGTATTAAAATATCGTATGTGAATTAGTTATAATCCAATGTTTTCCTAATGCTTATCATCTGATCAGAGCAACTTAAAGCGTTAGTTTTTAATGTACTTATTCGGGTGTTGAAAATTCAATTGATTTGTGGGAAAACCCAATATAAGGTACCCTTTTTTGCAAAGATATCTCTTTAAAATGATCTATTAGTCGTCATATGTAAAAGACTGAACTGGTGAATAATGACGTGACTATTAGTTTTATAAAAACGCATTCTGAACACTTCAAAGGAAGCATCCAAAAGTTGTAGGAACAAATGTAATAATAGTTAAAAATTTCTTTTCCCATTGATTCAAAACGGTTTAATTTCTTTATTGATATATCAGAGAATTGACAACATGCTAATGATTGTTCCTTAAAAGAGTGTCAGTCTGAGAAAATTTCTGTGTTTACCTTCTGTAATAGAATATTGTATAAATTATCTGTTTAATGCGTTATAACGTTTCTCTGATATCATAATAAGCTGACTTATACTATACTATACTATCAATAATATCAACAATTTGTAATAGGCGGAATCCACTTCAAATCATGCAGGCCAACTAACTTCAAGTTGTAGAATTAGCTATCCCCAAAATATGTTTTTCTCCATGAAAAGTAAAGGGACACGTATTTTGTTATTTTTTGACTATAAGTTTAAGTTGCTTGGATAGCATAATTTTCATTTCGTAATATTTTATTTGGTATAAAGTGAAATGAAAATGTTACAGGAAATGTAATAAATATGCAATCACCCGTTTATGTTATAAATATCGTTTTAAAAGTTTCTTACGGAAGCTCTAATAGAAATTTCCATTTTAATCAAATTAGCACGTAAAATGAATGTCGCTTCATGCAACAATTAATTAAAATAATATAATTGATAGCGCGAAGATCATAATAAATCTATTAGAAAATGGTCCTCTGTTAAAAGTAATACTCATTTGTAATTCAAAGCAGAACAGCATATAGTCAGAAATCCGTTTCGAAAGACGTCCGAATAATTTTAGTTAACTCGTAAAAAGCGATCAATAATCATCAAGTATTCATATTATCGCCCTTGCATGGTTTTTCTTTTTCTTTATGTAAGGAAATAAGTTATTTATATTTATATATTTTGAAATTTGAATAAAATAATATACTACCTATACAAGTAATGTACGATGTCCTCGAGAACGCTGTATTGCATGGTATATATTATTAAGAATAAATCCAACTATTATTATGTGAAGAGAAAATCCTTTAAAAATTTAGTAACTGAATCAGTAAAGTGATTTTATTTTATAAGTATGAGAATATACAACGATTTCATGTGCGAATGAAATCGATAAGTATTCACACAAGAATAATTAATTTGATCAAATGTAGTTTTATCTTTCCATATGATTTATATGGATTTTCGAAGATGTCTATGATAATATTATTAGAAATTTCAAAATTCATTCATGGAAATGAATGTATTATCCATGGAAAATAATTCTAAATGTCTATATTTCAAGTTCCTTGCAGTAATGCGCAAAGAATGTGAAAAAATCTTTTTTGCATTATCAAAGTACTTCGACGGCTAAATCTTATTTCCTAATCCAATACATTCCGAGACTTTAATATGCCTGAAAACCTCGGAAATTTTGATGAATCCCGAGAAATCTAAGGAATTCTAAAAACGTACCTCAAGTTGAGGTCAAATCAGGCTCTTGGGTATAATGGAAAAGAGCTTTCGAAAGTTTTAACAGATTACAAGGCTTTATTAGAAATAATTTAAATCATCACCAAGAACTTGTTTCCTGGCAATTCTAGATATTTCTTTACTTCTGATTTTTCTTCAAGTCTAGTACATGATTATTAAAACTTTTTCCATGGGCTAGAACATATGCATTTCTGTTATTACAAACGTGGTTTTACTACATCAAACTGTTGTATATTATTCACGAAACTTATTTCTGTTTATACATTCTTTCAGAATTGTGCAGAGTAATTTATTTGCTTTAAGGGGAGACACCTATGAATTTTTTTGTGGCATAATTTATCATCTAAAATTATGAATGAGTGTTTTTTTTATTTTAGCTATTTTAGATTTTCTCATTTTTTAAAATCTATCCGAATAAATGTATAAAGTGTAGACCGGCAGAATACCAACCATAATCCGGTCAACTGTACAGGAGTAGTTAACGTTGTTACCGATAGGAGTCTCAGGTCACTGTTTTGTTCTCATTACAAATGTGTTTTACATTTTAAAAAACGCAGTAAGCAGAATACAAACTTGGAATTTATATAATCTAGTCAGTTTTCATGATTAAAATTAAAAAAAATTAAAAGTTCTAGTAATTAAGTTGCAAATGGTATTAATTCAATTATGTGCAATAATTATTAAATTAAATCTCCGAACGTGCGGACAAAATTCATTTAATCACGTGGGCCCTTGTCAATAGTTCTAAACTCGCCTAAATTGGGTTCTGGTTTACAACTTTAGGCGGTTCTGATTATATTTCTATTGAGTATTTACTATAGGATGAATCTTAATTGACTACAGATAGATCGGAATTACGCTCTTTACTTTCCTACAAGTTCGAAAATTATAAGATCAACGTAGATAAGTGAAAAATTACAAGATTAATGTACATTCTTAATAAGAATTTTGATATTTTTAGAATATAAAATAAAACGTTACTAAATGATTTTTAATTTAGTAATTGCTATTACCAAAATTCGTTAAGGATTACTGGTTACTACACTCTATATTTCATTCGGTAATCGTAAATACAAATAATTAATCCTTAATAATAATAATTTTGAATATGTGGTTAATTTTGAAACGAAAGAGATAAATGATCAATCGGTGATATTTTACAAGCGGCGAAATGCTTTGTGTGTGTGACATTATATGAGGTATGATATGATTATCACAATTAATTGATAATTCAAATCTACATCTGAATCCAGTTTACAAATACAGTAATCGATATGATTAATTGAATATTTGAAAATGTGAGATATTTAAATTTCTTGATATAAAATTTGATATGATATGCTGCTACATAAAAGTTGGAATGATGCTACATTCTTATCTGTAGGACGTTCGTATTCCATATATACAACTCGAATGCCTGGTTTTCATCGTATTTCGGTTTTCGATCCCGATTTCTGTCGAAATGTGATATTCGCGGGCGATTTGGATTTTAAATTTACAGTTTATACAATGCTCCAGATCTCGTATAACAGATTCGACAGCACGCACCCCAACCACGAACCAAACATTTCTGATTCCATTTTGACAATAAAACGAAATATCGGCCGTTTAATCCGGATGTCTCTCCCACGAGTCCTTCGAAAGAGAAGTAACTTTCGATCCCCGACCGACTATATTTTTTAAGTTCACGGGGAAACTTTCCGACACTAAGGAAAAGGGTCTGTATCGTTTGTTCTCGGTTTTCCGCAGCTTCCATATCGTTTCTCTAGAAACTGGAAGCATTCTGCGGGAAATTTATGCTTCAGGCATCAGTCATTCCTTCAATTTATAGCTTTTTCTACGAAGAATAATATTGATGATGAATTGAAAGTGTCTGACCTACCACCTACTGTCTTTTCATCTACACCTGGATAATAATGCCGGCGGAACGAATAATTCGGTTACTTGTTCAATACTGCTGATATATTCTTAAATGCTTCAGGGCAGGAAGTGATCCAGAGACCGGGGTATGAGCGAGAGAGATGGCGTCCGGGAAAAAGAGGAAAAGAAAAATGGGAAAAATAGAAAAGAAATGAGACTTGATGCTAAATATGATGGATTGTAAAAAATCTGAGAACATAAAAGCTTAAGTCTAATTATATTAAAAGTGCAAAATTCTGAAATAAAATAGGATAAAACTATAGATTTATTAATATCCATTTTATACAAAACTTATGCAGTTAAAAAAAAAACACAATAAAAAAGATTTTGTTTCCAGTTCATGTTATTCATTTACACGCTATTGACTAAATATAATAACAAAAATAATAATAATAAAAATAATCATTATTCAGAATGATTTAAATTATTAAGACGAATCTCAAGATTAGAAAGTGTCTTCAGTCAATTACATAATGGGTTATAATGTAAATTTTCCAAATATTTAATGATACTTCATAAAATTTTTACAAAGTTTATCAATTTCTAAACATTTTTAATAAGAATCGTATAAAGTTCAGATTTTAAAAACTGCATATTATCTTCTTGAATTACTTTTGGATTAATTATCACTGTAGGATTTTGTGATGTTGAGATTACCTGGATAAATGTATTACCTTCAAAATCCTTCAGTAGTTTAATACACTGAAAAAAATAGTAATTTTGACTAAATATGTGGTTGTCGATTAGCTAATTCAACCAAAATGTAGTTGGCATTACTTAATATTTGTCTATGCTAACAGGCAATCACATGATTGATAAATATTACTAATTTTTTTCTCTGTATACCAAACCCAAAAATATGGGAATGATTAGAGCTAATTCATTAATACTTTTGGTCGAAAACAAATTCAGGTTTATGGAAAATTACACAATCTCTCAGATTCCTGTTTACTGGATACTTTTTGTTCAATTTAGATGGAGATCATTTTCATAAGATTGCACCAAAGATACCGCAGCCAGACAGTAATGACTAAGAAATATAAATGAAATAACATCTCAAAATACTCGACATAATAATCGGGCAAGGCTTTACTCCAAATAACCAATAAAAGTTGAATGTACTCAATGATCTGCATTTCAGTTAACCGTTTAAATAAAACGCTTAAATTATATGTGTAATACGAATGACAATCAGCATCGATATATTGTATAAATGAACGCTGATATATATATATATATATATATATATATATATATATATATATATATATATATATATATATATATATTAAGCAAATTAGATTGATCATATGAAGTTTAAAGAATAATTTACATTCCTACCCGGTTTAACCTCTGTTACTGGTTTAATTGCGACTGATTACTTTCTGTTAGCTTCTGTGGATTATTCAAATCTATTTCCACATGAAAGGGTCAATAGATTAAGGGCATACTAAATTTTCGTGCATAATTCGAATGTATAATAATGCATTTCAATAATTTTGCAGGAAGGTTCCTACATAATTAATCGTAATTTAATTACAGTAATTGAATTAAAATTGTTTTATATTTTTTTTATCTTATCTTGAGATATATTTATGTCAAACACGCATTTTCTATGGCTACTATATGTTTAAAACCACTGTCTTGACTACTTACATAGTAAAATAAATTAATAAATAGTTATTGTTATCATTTCGGAAAAGAGTGCAATTATATCTACATTTAAATAGTAAGTTCATAACATATTTTTCGTATTAATTTATTTTTATGTTTGATTATCGTGATTCGTTCTTCGTTTAGTCTATTTTTGTCAGTGTTAATATTTTGTAGTTTTTTCCCCTTGAGAAAAATGAATTTTGTACTGAGCACGATTTTGTAAAAATGTAATTTTTTAAAATAATGCATTGAAAATGTAAGAAAAGATTCGTTATTCATGAAGATTATGTCTATATTCTATAATTCTACACTAGTGAGAAATATTAATACCGTAAAATACTTTTGCAAATTAGTGGATGTAACTAATGTCTATTATACATCTCACAATTAATTTGCATGTTTATTCATCACTAAAAATTGAGAATACAATGATAAGTATTTAACATTCGTACAAATATTTTACATTCATTATTAGACGATTATATATCCTTCATGCTGTCTATAAATTGAAAAATTCATATTTTTAATATAATATAATGAGTGGCTGCAATAAGTACCACAAAGAATACAATGTCTTGATGTAAATATAAAAGATTGTAAACATTTTTGTAAAAGAATGCAAAGGCTTTTTGCATTTTTGTAAAATATTATAAGGATAAAAGAAACGAAAGAGTTTAGTAACATTTGTCATTAATATTTCGTTAACAGGTGCAATTAACAGGAATTATTTACAGATTTTTTAGACTGTTAGGTTTTGTTAAACTAATATATTTATGATTTTATCAAATGCAAGGTAAATTTGATAAAATAAATCTATTTAATTTTATTAATAATGAACGCATTATTCACGGTCAACGAATAATTCCTTAAGAAATACAAATGATCAAATCTAATTATAGCAGCATATAGAAGAAACAATTAGAGGTTAAATGTTAACCAGCTTGGTGAAAAGAACTGGCCCTTTGTTGTATACATACAGTTGTTCATCAAGTTCATGCACCATTTTGATGACATTAAGTATACATTGATATATCGTTATACATTAATTTTTTTCGAGTGGTCAGTGAACAAAAAGAACGCAATAACAAAAGAACTTCGTGCACGAATTAATAGACAGAAATATATCTAATATATGTCACATAAAATTAACGAATCGAGTAGAATGCAAGGCCAGGCAGATGAACGTCCACGCCAGTTTTAAATGGATGAGTGACAGACTCAAGAAGGGGATGGAGAGTCTAATAACAAATTAAGACTAGGTGCGAAACATTAAGTACGAAAGACAAGAAAGGTATAGAGGGACTATCACGAAGGTGTACTTTTGATATATATACAAAGGATAATCACATAAATAAGCTGATCGTCAATGAGTGACAAATGAATGGAAGGGAGTGATCGTGGGAAGTGGCTATCGATTAATCATGATAATATTTAGGGTCATTGTTTCAGATAAAAAGAAGCAAATGTACGGCTTTCTAAAGATGTAAGATAAGGACGACAGAGACAAATTGAGAGAAATGGCTGGCGAGAAAAATTGAGATCTGTAAAAAAATCGCAGCTACGTAGTTTGCTGCAGACCTTTTATGCATGCTGCGAGAGGGCAAAATATGAGAACGAGGTCTCTGGAGACAGGAAGTTTCGTAGATTGTACTGAAACGAGAACGCGTACAACGGGGAATCTTAATACGTATCAAAATGATAATTTTACGATGACCCATCAAATTTAAACGTAAACGGAGACAAAATCGTATTAACTTTGTCAATCGATGCTTCGTAGGACACTTCATTCAGTTTAGTCGTTCACCAGCATCGAAACCCTTCCGCAATAATCGAGGTTTCAATTTTTCCGTGGTTATCAGTGAAAATTTGCATGTTCATTTTTAAATTTTGGAACGAGCCTTTTATCTCCTCTTGTATCTTTTTTTAAAACATCTTTGACATTTACAAACATTATTGCATTCAGTTTACTTTTAAATCAGGAATAGCCACTGTGCTTCAGGTTTTATCACTTCGTATGACATGATGATACAATATCAAATGAACAATGTAGTAAATTAATTTTGACAATAATCGGTACGTAACTCGACATTATCGAAATTACAGTATACAGTGAAGGCATAATCGAAATTTTACACACATTCTCTATGATTAGTTACCTCAAATGAACCATGATATATAATATAGTATATAAATTGAATTTCGATAAATTTGTCGAAAACACCGTAGGGGTATTACGTTTATAGTGCCCGACAGGAGCATATTGTTAATGAAGCATACGATTGTCGGCTTCAAAATATGGCGTCTATACAAAATTGATTTTTTGTTTAAATATTAATTTTGGTGTAGTTAGTCGTAATTCGATTTTACGAGCTAACTTTAGTTAAGAAATGTACTTTTACGCCCTATCCTTGATTTGGAATTTTATGATATCGGAGAGAAATGTAGTTACGACTTGAAAAAAAATACTATTTCAAGGTTTAATATAGAATTATGTATACTTATACATTTCCCGTGTTAAATTCGTCTATAATGCTCATATGAAGCTGGCTTTTATGATTACTATGTGTGGTAATGGTTAGAATATGTATAGAAGTAGGTACACTCTAAAATCATCGGACTAAAAATTTAACTCGAAGTGCTATGTCGAGTTGGACTACATTTTCAGCAGTGTCTTGCGCACTGAATATCCATGGACATCACAACCTAATCTTTAACAAATATATTTTCGACATTCCATCGGATCAACATAGAGTAAACAAATTTTAAACAAATTGAAAAATGAACCGCGACATTTTAAGGTTGGGATCAATTTATCTGATACAGCTAACTATAATCAGCAACTTGCTGTAGTTAAAATTGTTACAACATAATATAGTGTTGAAAAAAATATAAATAAGATCAAGATCATTTTATTATCAAAAAGCTTTCAGAAAATTATCTTATTTCGTTAAATATTTTTGCGGTTCTTCATCGGCAAGTGGACTTAACTGAGAAAAATGACGTCTGTATCAGACATAAAAATAAAAAAAGGGATTATTTGAACACTCATTATAGGTTTTTAGTAACATTACTAACTAAATCTAAATCAATATTTATGTGTTCATATTTTTACTGAATTAGTAACACAACAAAAAATATAAATGCATTATGATGCACAAGGATGGTATTTATGTATATTAATAATTTCATTTTTTCCAGAACATTTTATTCTACCGCCAAAACGAGCCCGTCTGATTTAGAATAATTTGTTTTATTCGAATAAAACTTATTAGAATAATTTGTTAACAGCAAAAAATTGCAATTGTTACGAAGGTGTTAAGGATCGAAAAGTTTTATACAATTTTTTGGATCATTTTTGGATATTTCTAAAAAAACGTACGACTAACATCGAGAGATTCTCTATGAAACATGTACCTTTGGATTAAAATTCTTTGGAATAAAAAAAATGCAAATTGTGTTCTGGTTCGGATGTGCAAGTCTCCAATATATATATATATAAATATATTTCAAATAATTGGAATTAATTTTTCACACTCATTGTAACTTTTATAATGGAATAAATTTGCACGACAATTACAATGATTATTTTTCACATCCAAATTTCAGGCTATCGAATTGTAGCATTCGACGGTCTTTTATACATATAGCTTACAGAAATTTTCAGTGAGAATATTGACAATTCCATCGGTAATTTTGCAGGGCGCATATATACAGGAAAGCGCTTTATGAAATAGTGATATTTTTAATTTTCGGTTGCAGCAGGAAGAAGGTGTTTCAGACGAAAGTGCACTTGTTTAAACGGAACATTTATTTTAACGGATATTTTATTGCAGATTTTGACTTTAGGCTAAAAAACTCAAAACTTTGATACCAAACATTTTTCAAAAAATGTCAGTGATGTCCATCAAACGGCCATCAGGCCAACAAGGGATAAAATAAAAAACTTTACCAAACATTTTCCGGAAACATGAGTTATGTGCTGTAAGTGCCTTCAAATGGACGTCAAAGTGTTCCTTTTTGTCAAAAACAGCGGCCTTTTAAAGGACATATCTGGCTTTTTTATTTGCAATAAAAATTCCTATGTTCCATGGAAATGCACTTCCGATCTGAAACCCCTACGTCCGGCTGCAACCGGAAATTAAAAATAACCATGTGTTAAGAATCGATATTCGATATGGTAACGGACGAATTGATCGAACCAGTAAACAATCGTGACATATGATCTGTATATGTGCAAGTGGGAAGGGGCGTGCGAGGATTCTAAGGAGAAGTTAGTTCTCTCCGTACCTTGTCTTGAACCACCGAATTACTCGACAAATGTATAAGATAATAGGAAATATAAGAAATTTAATCCATTCGAATCACGTGTTTTTTTTTTCATCCGTGCCACTAATACGCGATCCGCTAAATTTCTCTTGGCTAAAATTTTGATGTGAAAAATGATTTCCTGAATACCACTCAAGCTACAAAAATTACAATGGTAATTCCCTGAAGATTTTCTGTATACAAATAAAGTCTTAAAAGCTTTCCAGAAAAAGATTTCGAATCTGGAAAACAAGATTCCTGAATTTGTTTGCAACAAACCTATAAGGAATTACCCAATAATTTGATATCTCTTGTGGTATTATATATCAAAATATGAAAAAACTGAATGGTTCTGAACGATAACCATATCGTACATAATATTATAATGTTTGTAACGTTTTAGGTAAAACTTCGGAAAGACTTGGCCACCCAGAAAAAAAAATTGTTTTGGATGTATTTTTACCCCCTGATTACGAAATAATAAAAACTGGCGATCTGGCATATTGATGCCGCTATTGTGTAAAAACAAAGAAATGTAGGGCTCCACATTTTCACACCAAAAAAGTTCTGATGAGTATTATTCATAATATCAACGATAATTCCGTAAAATAAAGATGAACAGCAGAATAACCGGCTTTTCCATTTCAACAAGCAATAGCGTTCGGGGTTTCGAACATTTATATGTTGCGGCAATTTCAAGGATCTAAATTCGATTTGGGTTCGATATTATTTGAAATATGTGTTAGTTAATTGGATGGCCTAGCTTCCTACCTAGGAGACGCGTGCGTGCTGGGGAACTCTGCTCCCAAACCCCCTTTATATACTAACCTAACCTAAATAACCCATATTTTAGATAATATCTAACCCACATCGAATTTGGCATGGACATGCAGCTCTGTGCCGATATTTCTTATTTTCATCTTTCTTTTACGGCTTTACCGAAAAGGGCACACAAACATTTTTGTGTAGAATGTTCTGCTCTTTAATATTTGTTGGAAACAGTTTTTGTACGATGAATATTTTTCGAAACAAGTTAAAAAACAGGGGTTTCCCTGGGTTTTTCACGAATGCTGGCAAAATATGGCAGACCGCTGATTTTTATTATCATATTTGCAAGCCGGAGGCAGAAATACATAAGAAACCATATTTTTTTTTGTGGCCAAGTCTTTACGAAGATTTACCACGTTTGGGACGTTTTGATAATAATGGCACCCGCAAATTTCATCCTAGATCACAAAAGCCTTCGCTTTAGGTATATAATATATAATGTGAAAATCCGTTAGTTATATATTTATTAGTATTTATAAACGAGACATTTTTAATATTTCATCTAGAATAAATCATGGGAATGTCATCAATTTCGAGAATATTTAAAGGCTTCAACATCTTTCTTTATCATTCCTGCGAGTTTCGAGATTTCGCGCCCTAGGGCGAAACCCTGTGGCGTGAACAATCATGATGAAGGACCAACGTAGTAAAAAATATCTTATGTATTACAGTGGAACCTCACACTAGTGAAACTCACACTAGTGAAATTCTCGCACTAGTGAACATTTGTCTCTATCACTAGTGAAACATCAACTTCCCCTCGTACCCCCACTCTGCCACTTTCTTATGCATGTGTATGTATGTACACAAACATACTCGAAAAGCTGTATGTATACATATGGGTATTACGTATGTATATACTCAAGCTGTAACACATTACGATTTGTGTATTATTTATTGTAATTAATTTAGTATCGGTGGCTTGGAACATCATGTGAAAATAATTCTACGCTTAAGAACCTAAATGCGGACACAAATGTAAAATTACTTGCAAAAGAGTTCTCTTTTGAGAAAGCGAGAAAAATACAAGTATTTTTGGTTATGAACGTTATGAAAGTGTGTAGACATATATGCACATGTTTGCACATCAGCCGATGCGCATGCGCTCGCAAATACGATACGTCCCTTGAGAGGGGGTAAACATTCCACCCCTCCGCATCTCACTAGTGTGAGAAAAACAAAAAACCGCTGGTCCCGACAGTGCCACTAGTGTGAGGTTCTACTGTACATGGGAAATATCGATCTCCAACGAGTGCGATTGCCACCCTCGGCTCACTTCGTTCGTGCGACACACTGCACTCACTCGCCGAAGGTCGATGATTGGTCCCTTGATGCATAGTATACTATATCATAACGCAACTATGTCAAATTCATGGTAATACAAAATTATTTCAAATTCAACGTAAGGTCTTATTGAAAACTACAGGTTTATGCCTTTAAATACATGTTGTGAAAGATGTGACAAACAAACATTACTAAAAATTACATGGCATAACATGGTTGAACATTTTCTGAACATGTAGAGTCCAGAATAAGTATTATTCAGTATCTTCTTTTATCAGACAGCCGGGATTGCTGTTAACGGCTACATATCTCACAAAACAAACTCAACATACAAATTCAACATTCCGAAACTCAACATTTAACAAACTCCACATTTTGAATCTCAACATTTGACTAAATCCGAAAACCTAACATTACATTACAACAAGAATAAATATAAATTACAACAATTATTAAAATGTCATGTGCATTCAACACAATCATGTTACATTAATACATACCATTCAACAGCATATCTATCATCACCTAACCTAACCTATCCTAACCTATCCTAACCTAACCTAACCGAAATACTAATTTAATGGAATATCTCCGTGGTCAAGCGCACAAAATTCATGAAATTCTTTAATACATTTCTATTATTGACCATTATTAATATAGCTTTAAGATTTAATTTACGTTACGATTAATGCCATTACACTTGACTTTCAAAATACAATATAATTCAATAAACTAAAAGTAATTGAAATTAAAAATAGTTGAATTTCTTAAATGTTCAAATTGCAAATTTTGAGTTTCCTAGATGTTGAGTTTGTCCAATGTTGAGTTTGCAAATGTCGAGTTTGAATGTTGAAATTGCAAATGTCAACATTTCACAGCGTTGATTAGATCTGTTACCCTGTTAACATCACGTCGTACTCTTTGGTTAGGTTTTGACGTTTTCTTTCATTTGACTAACTCCTTGAGAACTCCCTTAATGTAGTAATTAAAATAATTCAAACATGTCATTTTTAATTGAATTGTCTATTTTAAATAATGTTACCCTGAGGATTTCACGATTCGTAATTCAGAAAATATGAAATTTCTGCAGTTAAATAAGAAAAAAACTCCAGACAGCGGTGATTGTCGCAGAAGCACTTAATTTCCCTCGGACCTTAAAAAAAAAGCTTAAAAAAACATCGCAATATCCTACTTCACAATGGATAACCGACTGGTTTTTATATGAAACGGGGAAACTATCGCAGGTAGGATTAGTCGGCTAGCTCGCGGCATGTTAGCGACACTTTTTCCGCAATTCAGCCAAAAAGTTTGTCGAAATTCCAACGCTGTCCGCGTATCAGTGCATTGTACTGCTCACGTGCACGACACGGCCCAGTAGATAACGTTACTTCGGTTCGTGAGGGTTGGCAGCAACTAGTGGTACTGGTCGCGAATCTGTACTTCTCGCTAGTAAAACGGGAAACTTTTGCCAACAAACGTCGGAGAATCGTAAAAAAAGGATGATAGGTAGAAAGTGACAAAGAGGGACATTGAGGAAGGTTGGGGTAAAAACAGATGAGGTTTCATTCTCTCTTTTAGTGTGCAACGCCGAAAGTACACTTCTAAGAATTATCGATGAATGAATCAATTTTATCGCGAAATGTGGTGTTTCAGGGAGTACGTAAATAACATTTATTATTTTTATTCTAATATTTCTCATAAATCAGAGTTACTTCTTTTATTCGTACAGATAAATTTTGTTTGTTTCAGCAAAAAGATATTCGTTAGAAGATAATTCACTGTCTTAACTGATTAGCTAATATGGCAAAGAGTTAACTACATTAGCAAAGAAATGTATTGAGGGAAATGCACTAATATTATGCACTTAATTTACGTTTTAATATAATTTATTCACATAAAATTAAAAAATAGTTCTTCAATAGTAACTTGCCTCTAAAATGTACGTGCTGAAATTACAAATATACAAATTTGAATGCAATATCATTTCGGAACTTGTGTCAGTGTCAACATCATATGCCTATGGCTATTATTACTGGCTAATGGCCAGATTATGACCAACATTTTAGCTGAATTCTGGCCGGTTTTCTTATGGTAATGTAACGTTGATGTACCCATGAACTATCCGTTATTGGTGGCCAAAAACTTTCAAATATAATGCCAGATAGTTGGCTATTTTCTAGTAATCGCAAACTGTATTTAAATTAAGGTGTATAGGACCGGGTAGAAAATGGCCAATAACTCGTCAATCGTAATTGCAGATTTTATGGATCCCCGAGTAAAAAAAAGTTGATCAAATTTTGATCAAAATGAGATCAAAATCGGTCAGATCCAAAAATGATCCAAAAGAGGTCCAAGTTTTGAGACATTCCAGGACTAAAGTTGGAAGCGTTTACAACCAAAAAACAATCTCAATTATAATTGCATGAGATGAAAAAATTAACCATTTTTGGATCTTTAAAGACAAAAATTGGATTAGTTTTCAATCTCATGGAATTATAATTGAGATTATTTTTTGGTTGTAAACTTGTCCAAAGTTGGTCCTAGAACGTCTCAAAACTTGGAGCTCTTTTGGATCATTTTTGAATCTGACCGATTTTGATCAAAATTTGATTAACTTTTTTTTACTCGCGGATCTACATAGATTAGGTTTGTTATCTCCTATTTAGAAATTGCGAGAATATCTGTACATGTATATACGTCAAAAAAAGTTAACAATTAATACATGTACATTCTATGTATTTATATCGCACAATTGTGTGGTTATAATTATATTTAATTGGGAGAGTATTCCGTGTGTTTGCGAGAGAATGTAAATAGGAAAATCCACGTTAACCTACAAATGTTGATGTGATTTCAAAATGTCCAAATTTATTAACCAAGTAGCTTACATTGTATGCGGGAGTTTGTTTTGTCCTTAACCTGTGTTTTCTTTTCCTGGACAAACAACATTCGCAAATTCATTAGAACTTTTTATATACAAATAAAAATACATAGTTTGTTACAAAACTCCATTTCTAGGGAAATATAATCTGATAACCTTCGCACAAAGCAAGTTTTATCCACATTTCTACAATTGCAATCACTGTTTCTGAAAATATGATTCCCCCAGATGAAATAGCGAATTCGGGTCTGCATCGTTTCTGCATTTTTGCACCGTTTATTGCACTAAAATGTAGTGAATATGTATAGAGATATCTAACGTGACGTCACAATCGTCGAGATAGTTACTTAGGTAAATGCCCAGTTTTTTTACTAGAATTTAGGAAACAAATATTGGGCAGCAAAATATCTATATTCTGGGTAATGGCCAGTCAATCTGCTGATATTTTCCACCATGGGAATAATAATGAATATTCAATAATAAACAGTTATAACATTTAACTCAGTTTCCTATGCCGAGAATGTAAAAAAACACACATCAGTACTGTGTTAATACAAAAATAAATAAATATAATTAAGAAATTTTATAGGAATTTCAAAAAGATTATTGTCTTACTAGATGACTATTGTCGTTGTCAAAACTACACCTACTCTTCTAAACAGTAAGTAAACTCTTTCCCAAGTTTAAATAATACTTTGATACAAGCTTAAATAATAAGTTGGATGTAAATATTTCAAAAAACACGCATCAACAACGCGTATAACCTATTTCAAAACCATTTTTCACAACATGAAACGGTAATTTTTATGAAATAAAAAATTAATTAATATCAAACTTTTACAAGCACTGTATATACTAAAATTATTAATAATTAATCAATATCTTTAGTCATAATACCCTAGAAGAATTATTAGTACTACACTTATGACATCGACCCGATAACCTTAATATAAGTGGAGCGAACATTTTTATTAGAGAAATAATTTCAACTAAAATTAAATAAATGGACTATTGGTTCTCAAGTACTCGTAAGCTAAACGCATTGTTAGGCTACGTGACCCTGTTAAAAATATTTTACAAAACTATACACATTTTCACGGTTTTATATTATGACTTATTACGAAATATTTGTAAAAGGATATATTCGCACTACCGTAAAAGTTTGTTAGGCTGCTTAAATATATTGATCAGACTCTGGTTCGTAAGTGGCCATAACTTAGGAAATGGATTTCTTAATTTGAGAAATTTTTATCCTAATTTTCAAGATGTTATTGCATATCTAAGACGACGACAATATGTGCATTTTTATGAGACGAAAAATCAGATGTCCCCTGTCGAAGACTGAAGGTTCTTAACTCAAATGTGTATTAATGGATTGCGAATGGATGCGCTTCCTTGTTATCTTTGTAGTTTTCAGGGAAATTCCTTTCAAGTATTATTAAGACAAATATCTTCAAAATCATTTTAAATGATTCCTCCCTCACAATAATCTTCTTTAATCTGCTTAATACGCAGTTGTACATCCATATGATTTGTTTACATTTTTCGTTTATATGACATGCGCTGTCTTAAAAAGTTCAAATTTTTGATACATGAACGGAATATGTATGTAATAGGTTATGTCAGCTATCGATGAAAGAGTTGCCGAATATTGCTGAAATGGATTTGCGAGTAGTCATAAGGCATCCTGCAGTCCGGATCAGTAATGCAAAGAGCAGAATATATGTAGGCATGTGCGAAGGTACTCGTGCACATACGTATAAGACAAATTATTGCGGAATACTTTTTAAGAGAGTTCTAAGGTTGTCTGGCTAGTCAAACGCTGTGGACTGCTGGTCACGTGTTTGAAACTTGCATTTATAATCGCGAATGTGACAACGCTTTGCGATACAAATACATACGTAATTTTTTAAAACCGAAACTCAAAATGATAATTATACCCATCTTTACTTGTTGTTTAAATACAACTGAATAAAAAGACGATTCTGAAAATCTAAAAACTAAAATATCATTGAATCCATACCCATCGATTATCGATATGTAGATATATATTAATGCGAAGTTGAGAAATATGGTTCTTACAACCAGTTAAACAAAATAGAACAGAAATGTTAGTAAGAATGTTATTTATTTTAACTTTTACAAACACTGAGTGAGCTATTTTACATGTATAACCAGAAAAATGGCACCTATCATAGACAACATTTCCCATGAAATCTCAATGTCAATTATTTTTATATATTGGAAAAAGTGCAAGTTACATTTAAGACTGGGTGCTAAGAAACGAAAAATGAAGACATTGAATTCTCACTTGATAGGTATCCCAGTGTCACGAAATTTGAACTAAAGCATCTTTCTGTCAATTTTCATGTAATTCTCAATGTTAATTCGGATCAAATACAAGATGTCAGTATAAAAAGAAGTCTACATATTTTATGAACCTTTTTTATCACCAGTAGATGCAAGTAATCTTCACCTTATCGAGTGGATAGGATTTCGAACTTCACACTTGTAGGTTGCGATACTAGATGTTTAAACTGTGAGTGTCATTTTTTCGTAACTTACGAAAATTCGTAGCACTCCATATATAAGACATCCAACAGGATCTAGATGTAGATGTACAAGGCAGAGGTCTGCGCCGCAAAGCCTTACTAATGATTCCAGCGGGTACAGACCGGGATGAAACCTCACGAAAGGAGATTCTATCTATTTCTAATAAATAAAATCTCTTTCGATCGACTGATGATAAATAAAGTTTGTAAAATATGTAGACTTCCATTTATGCTAATTGTCAAGGTCTGTAATGATGCGGTGAATACGTGGACCAAAAGATTTTTAATAGAACCTCTAGGTCCGAATACAAATAATCTATTGAGTTAATTCTGATTTCATTATTTGCCATAAAACTCCCTTAATGGCTGTAATACGACACGTACACACCAACAAGCACTGATTCTACTTAAATCGTTTGTAACAGCCATTTTAGAGGAGACATAACGCATAAATAACTACAACGAAAAGTAATGCATGTCCCATTAAAAAAACGTCTCATATTAATTAACACATTTTAATATATTGTTATCAATTTTGTTTAATATTTATAAACAAGACTTACTGTCATAACGAATGATTCATTAATAATTAGAGCATATTTATTTCGCATAATAAAATAATTTTAATTGTTAACGGACACGAAACATTCTTGTATTAGACATTATTTTTGTCTATGTAGTTAGTACAAATCTGTAATTTTTTGTTTACACAATCCGGAAATATAATCAGAATAAAATCTGCCACTCATTACGGTCGTTCAAAATGATCCACTCAAATACAACCATTTTCACGGAGGATCAAATGCTTATGCGAAAATTACTCGTGTTTTTATTGTCAGCACACATCATAGGAAATTTTTGTATCCTAACCTTTAATTCAGAAAATTCTAAATGTTTTTTTTTCAGGTTTTGAACATTTTTCAAAAAATGAGAATTATTTTAAATGATTTTCAAAACTATTTTCTACATTCTTTTGATATCATTTGTCAATAAAGTTTAGGATAATGTTCAGAAGAAAAAAGCTTTTTAAAAATATGCACCGTTCTAATATAGTTTTTTTTCTAAGAAAACATATTGTATTTTGAAAATGCCAAACTTACGTTATTCTATCGTTACCAGAAGATTTGTAAGCTTTTCGAATTAGTTCAATTTTTTGAAACAAAATAATCACCTTGAATTTGTAAATTAATCATTGATCAGAATGCTCGGTTAATGGTAATTAAGGAAAAGGTAATGGCTCCTTCGATAATATTGGTGAATGATTGCATGTAAATCTTTATAACATATAAAAGCAGTTTTGAATTTATTTAAAGTTAGAATATAGGAGGGACAAATTAACCAATTAATTCTTTATTAGTACAATATAAGTATGTGAGCTATTGTATATTATTAGATTTCGCTATATATGTATATATTAATGATGAATTTTCGAGGACTAAAAATATATCTCTGTAACCGCCTCTTTGAATTTCTTTACAATCGAACCTTATATATAATGAGAGATTGAGAGAATGTGAACAGAAAGGAATACATTGATGTACCAGCCTTTGATGTTGGTTAAGTTATGGGCACACAATTATAATTTAATGATCATGAAATCTAAATCAAAATTACAATTTGGCATAGAAATTTAACAAAGCATTCCATTCGTTATTGAACAACCTATACTATGCGTAAGTCCTATCAAAAAAGCAGTATTGATCATTTTTCAACATACTTTATTAGCAGTAGATTTTATTAATACGAAACAATTTGCTTAATTCTATAAAGTAAAAATGAATAAAACACGAACTTCATTAATTTTTCATTTGTTTTTTAAAAACACGAAATATAGCATTTATGTGTTAGATGTGTTATGATAATGTCCTAAACCAAAAAGCAACGAAAATAATACAAATGTTGAACTAGATTATCGTTCTGTTCTGGATTATCTTGTGGATGGATGAAACACAGCCATTGCACATCTACTAATTTATTGATCTTGATGCTGTTTACTATATACCTTTTTAAAGAGTAAAATAAATATTATGGAGGGGCAATACGCAAAAATGGTGACAATGGTTGCAATATATAATAAATTCATAGACTAAAATGTTAATGCTGACAGGAAGTTATTTTTCAATTTAATTAAGTAAACTGTGTGATATAATGATTATTGTTAATAATAATAATAATAATTTAAAGTTAGAGTTGGTTTGGTCACACAGACCAAAAACCTGAGTGCTTGGGTAGTCCCTTTGTACTCCTCCTATGACCTCCTTCTATATGGCACGGCGCATAGCCATCCAGACCGCGGCCATGGTCGCAGCCTCCATGGAGGTGATATCCTGCCTTGTCAGTGCAGGTTTGCCCATCCCTTCCACTCTATGTCTAGTGGTGGCATAGCATTCACAAAGAATGTGTTCGGCGGTTTCTACCGCCTCTCCACAGTACCTGCAGGCCGTCGAGTCTGACAGTCCTATTTTGTGGAGATGTCCCCGGAGATCCCCGTGCCCAGTGATCATTGCCACCAGATCTTTGGCCACCGATCTTTTGGCATTCAGGAATACCGGTTTCCATCTGCAGGGCCAGCTGTCGCCAATAAAGAGTTTGGCTTGCCTGCATCCCGGTGTGGAACCCCATATCCTTTGGTGTTCGAGCTCAACCTTCGTCCGGAATGCTTCCCGAGCGAGGCTTTTGCACACGCCCACCACGGGTGCGGGGCCAATAAAATTCTTTGTTGCTGCCAGTTTGGCTAGCTTATCCGCCATCATGTTGCCCTTGAATCCACAGTGGCTTGGGATCCAGCGCAGCGTGACGCGGGTTTTCGCAGCTAGTCTATTCAGGGACTGGTAGCAGTCCCAGACTAGTCCTGACCTTGTGCTAAAGTTGTTGAGGGCCTGTAAGGCTCCCCTGCTATCAGAAAAAATGGTGGTATTATTACCGTTATCCTCATTCAGCGCTCTGTATGAACACTGAATGATAGCCATTAATTCTGCTTGCAAAACAGTGGTGTAGGCTCCCAAGGGGTATGTGGACCCTTTTCCACCTCTTCCTCTGTATACCCCTGCCCCACTCCCCCGCGCCCCAACTGACCCGTCTGTGAACCAGTTGTTGCCGTTGAGTAGTGCCGCATGGTTGCTTTCCCAGTCTTCTCTGGTCGGGAGACTGATTTTGTATTTTTTGTCAAAAAGATAGCGTGGTGACGTGTGATCTGCGATCTCGTCTAAGACGCTACCCCGAAAGTAGGCATCCAGTGGTCCTGTTCTTTTGACAGAGCTCCTGTACCCACTCTTTGCTTTGATCCTGCGCCAGGCCTTTGCGGCCTCGACTTTCAAAGTTATGTGAAAGGGCTCTATATCCAGGAGAACACCTAGCGCCGCCGTGGGGGTTGACCTCGCAGCGCCCGTGATACTCCTGAGTATGAGCCCTCTCACTTTCTCTAGGTCCTTGACAGCCGTAGCCATAGTGGACCTGTTCCACCAGGCCAGTGAAGCATAGGTTAACCTTGGCTTCAGTATAGCCTCGTATATCCATAGCATAGTGGCCGGCTTGAGGCCCCAGCTGCTGCCTATGGTTCGTCTCATTAGCCATAGGGAAGCTGTGACTCCGGCACATCTGTCTTTCAGATGTTTCTTCCAGCTAAGCTTGCTATCTAGAGTCACCCCGAGGTATTTGGCTGTTTCCGCGTACTCTAGTCTGTGTCCAGACAGAGTGAGCGGACAGACACGGTCCCATTTGTAGTTTCTGGTGAACACCAGCACCTCTATTTTCCTAGGATTTATAGAGAGCCCCGTTTCCTGACACCAGTGCTCCACAGATGTAAGTGCGCGCTGCATTAAACTTGTCAGCGGACTCAAGAACGGCCCCCTGGCAATTATCAGAGCGTCGTCCGCGTATCCCGTGACGTGTAGTCCAAGCTCCGTGATTCCAACCAGGAGCTCATTCATCACTACATTCCATAGCAGTGGTGAATGAACCCCGCCTTGTGGACATCTGGAGTCAACATTGCCCCGGATTTTCGTATCACCTTTCTCCGCTCGCAGACTACGATTCGCCAGCATGTGGTCCACCCAGTCCACGATTGGTTCCGGTGTGTTGTGCGTCTTGAGGGCTCTCCTTATCACTCCTCGCGCGGTGTGATTGAAGGCCCCCTCAATGTCCAGCAGAGCGCCCACTGCGAAGCCCCTGTTCTCCAGCTGGGTCTCAATCAGTGAGACAGCCTGATGCAGTGCCGTCTCAGTGGAGAGACCCGTTCTGTAGGCATGCTGGCTCCCGTGCAATGGGCATCGTGCTAGGACCGTCTCCCTCATGTACCTATCCACGAGTCTTTCTACTAACTTTAGTAAAAATGACGTTAGACTGATTGGTCTGAAGTCCTTGGGCGATTCATAACCGCATCTCCCTGCTTTAGGTAGGAAATCCACCTTAACTCCCTGCCCTGCACTAGGCACATGGCCCAGGATGAGACTAGCTGTAGTTAGTCTCATAAGTGGTCCTATGATCATATCGCAAGCTCTTTGAAGAAGAGCTGGATAGATTCCATCTGGCCCCGGTGACTTATACGGACTAAAGGAGTGTACGGCCCACCTTATCCTCACGGGGGTGACGATCTCCCGAGCGATTCGGCGTCCAAGTTCTCTGCGGGCCTTGGACATCCCACCTCCCGAGCCGGTAGCGGCTCGGTTCAGGTCTTCGTCTCCCCCCTTCCCACTCCCAGACCTATAAAAGCCCGGGAAGTGGGCTCGGATTAGGCAGTCCAGTGTCTCCGCGTCCGTCGTCGTACTGGTGCCATCTGGCAGTTTTAGTATTCCCATGATTGCAGCCGGGTCCTTTGCCAGAACCTTTCCAAGCCTGGCTGCCGCAGGTCCCTTCTCGACCTCCGAGCAGAAGGATTCCCAGCTGTCCTTCTTGGCTTTCCTGACTGCATCTCTGAAGTCATATCTTGCTATAGTATAGCTGTCCCAGGCTTGGGGATAATTCCTCTTCCTGGCTAACCTGAAAAGCTTTTTAGTGTTAACCTTCTTAGCCTCCAGGCTGCGATTCCACCAGGTCAGCCTCCTGTCCCTGACAGGGGTTTCCCGGCAGTTTCGCTCGAAGGCATAATTAATGCCTGCGCTGAACGCGAGGGCTACACCTAGGTCTCTTTTGAAACCCTCCCAGTCTGTACCTCTGGGGTTTCTAATAAATTTCATATTGGCGCCTACATCAGCCGCCAGGTGAAATGCTATCGTCATGTGATCCGACAGTGACGGATCATCTTTAACCCTCCAATCTTTAATCCTGTGGAGGAGGCTACTGCTACAGAGTGTGAGGTCCAGGACTTCTGCTCTGATAGCGTTGCGAAAGGTTGGGGTGCTGCCGGTGTTGCGGATATCCAGGTCGGTGGTGACCAGATATTCCAGCAGCGCCTGTCCTCTTTCGTTAATGCCGGTACTGCCCCATATCTGATGGTGTGAATTCGCGTCACAGCCTATCAGTAGGGGGAGCCCCATCTGCCTGCAATGATCCACCAGTTTTCTTACCTCCCTTGGGGGATTATCAGGCCCATCATATGGGAAGTAAGCTGAGGCCACTGCTATTTTCCCCAACTCATTTGTGTTGATTGTTATCACCATTAGGTCCTCATTACTCAGGTCCATCAGTGGAACTGCGTTGATTCCCTTGGTGAGAATACAGGCCCTGGGTTTGACCGCCCCTGTTTTGCTAAAACAGTGGGAGGCTCCCAGCCCCCTAATGGCATTTCTGACAATCCAAGGTTCTTGGATTAGCGCTATGCCTGTGTGCACCACAGCCATGCTCCTCTGTAAACAAGCAGAGGCGTCCTTGCTGTGGTGCAAGTTAATCTGGGTAAACTGAAGTTGCCCGGACGCCATTGTGAGACGTCGCGCCTCTTCTTTTACCATGTTCGGTCCTTACTGGCCGGTGCCTCCGGTGACCTTGAATGTCACCCCGAGCGCCCTTGCTTGGGCTTCCGGAATCTGAACAACCAGCAGCATTTTTGTGCCGCCTTGCTGCCTAGATGCTGGAGCCTTGGCTGAAGGCGCCGGCTGACGGATAACCCTCCAGCACGACGTCTTCAACGAGGGGTTGTACCCACCCAGACGCCGAAGTATTACCGCCGGATCCTCTGGTTCGTCTGGGATCCAGGCTGTAGCCTTCAGCATCTTTTGGAGGAGTTCAACCCCCCCGGTCCTGATCTTTGGACCCTTCCAGGGGCCCCCCTCGGCCGTAAGTTCAGCCATGAGACGGTCCCTGGTTGCCTGGTTCGCCGGGATGAAGGTGATGGCCCCAGCCTTGCAAAAGGAGGCCTCGATCTTCGGCCATTGCTCCTCTGGCAGCTCTTCAGCACGCCTCGAGAAGACCCGGCAGAAGGTGTCGAGATGCTCCCTTGTCAGCTCGGCATCGGGGTAATCCTCATTCACCACGACGAGAGTAAGGGGGTTCGCCCGCTGTGCGGCCGTGAGACCCGAACCCCCGGCCCTGTCTAAGGCCGCTTGGTTCGCCCCTCCCCCCCTACTTTTTTTGGACGATTTCTGCCCCGACGGGGGAGTCTCCTGTGGATGCCTCCCCCTCTTCGGAGTTTCTTTCGTCCCGGTGTTGATGTTAGCACCCGGGCCACCACTGGCGGCCTCTAGGCGCTCTCTTTCTTTGCGGAGCCTCTTTCTTCCGGCTCCGCAGAGTCTTTTCCTTATTATGGCCGTCGGCGACTCCTGGGCCGTCACACCATCTTGCGAGGGCGCAGCCGCTGGGAGAGCACCGACGGTTGGACATTCAGCCTGGTTTCCAAGGGGCGTCCCGGCCGCCACAGCGTCCGTTTCGACCTCCATGGTCCCCGAGCCGTCTGTCGGTTTTTTATTTTGGTTTTTTGCGGTATCATCCATTTGATTCCCACGAGTAGCTAGGGAAGTAGTCTTCCCCCCGACAGAACCCCGCATGCCGAGGTGAGGCTTAATACGAGGGGTGGCGCCTGGTGCCCCAAGGGACCGTTTTACGACACCTTCATATCCCCCGGTGCCAAGACATTCGGGTCATGGCCCAAATGACAAGTCGATCCCCGACAGTTTGTCGGTTTCCGGCACGGTGTCCTACACACCTTCCGACTTTGGGGCTGTCTCTTCTTAGTTGGACCCGTCCCTCTACCCCCCGATGCGGGGTTAGCCCCCACCTACCGACCCAGCTGGAATGTGCCCGCCGAGCGGTCAGAGCCGCGCCGGATGGGCACACTGGGTTCGCAACCTGAGATCGGCCACTTGTGAGTGTCGTAGTCCCCAGGTTGCCTAGGTGATCCTCCAAGCTCGGACACCCTTCCGATGTCACAGCCCCTGGAAGGACCTGTGGGGATGCCTCCACTCCTGTGACGCCTAGGATCGGACACGTGAGACCGTGTCATAGTACCCAGGATCACCTTCGGACCTCCGAGGTCGGACCCCTGCCGGGGTCATAATCCTCGGGGAACCCGATAGTGGACTGGAGGCCCCCACTGGTAGATTTATCGAGAGGCGAGCGGCGGCTCACAAGCTCCCCCACCAACGACAAGGTCCTGAGACAGCTAGGGAGAGATGATTATTGTTACTACACACGGAAAAAAATAGTTGGCTGGCACAGTCACTAAAGTAGTAAAATTTACTACTTAGATAGTAAAATTTGACATAGTCATCTCCAGTTGGTAGCATTTACTATCTTTAGGTAGTAAGCTTCTGAGATGCACGGTTTTTACTAACTAGATAGTACCGCCAGACACTTTTGAAATTTTTACATCCACGTGTTTGACAGTTGGAAATACTATCTGTATGTTTCTTTCTCGTGCACACATGCGCGCTATTTTCCCCTCTCACTCTCTTTCTCTTTCTCTTCTCCCATTGCGAACAGTTCCATCAGAGCGTCATAACCTACAAAAGTTATATCAGCTGATCAGCTCGTATGGGAGGTATTTCAAAGATACAAGAATTTAAATGTAATGCCTTCTTTCGAATTGGGTTATGTTAACAATATGAGACTTCAGGTCTAATTCCTTCTTTCGGTGGGACTTATTTCAACGATATAAGAATTTAGGTCTAATTCCTCTTTTCGATGGGAGTTGTATCATCGATATAAGAATTTAGACCTAATACCTTCTTTCGATGGGAGTTATATACTGACCTAAATTCGTATATCTTTGATGTAACTCCCATCGAAAGAAGGAATCCGATTTAAATTCTTACATAGTTGATATGACTCCCATTGAAAGAAGGGTTTAGATTTAAATTGATATACTGTTGAAATAACTCCCTTCGAAAGAAGGAATTAGGTTTGAATTCTTGTATCGACGAAATAACTCCCATCAAAAGAAGGAATGAGACCTAAATTTTTATATCGTTGATATAACTCCCAAAGAAAGATGGAATTACACCTAAATTCTTATATCGTTGATATAACTCCAGCGAAAGAAGGGTTTAGATTTAAATTCTTACATCGTTTATTATTATAATGGGATAAAGTCAAATGTAGTTTTTTAATCATTTATTGGTCATTTCTGTATATCTAAATGTCTCGAAAGCATAGATTTATAAAATTAATAGTATATTGTTGAAAAATTGATTGTTCATTATCAATTATCACATTTGATTGGAAACAACTTTTCAAAATCACTGAACAGTCAACAT
Source organism: Trichopria drosophilae (assembly GCA_030407085.1). NCBI lineage: Eukaryota > Metazoa > Arthropoda > Insecta > Hymenoptera > Diapriidae > Trichopria > Trichopria drosophilae. The sequence goes on from CM059583.1 coordinate 168,296,251, forward strand.
TTGGCATTATAATTACTTATATTATAATGTCGTCTTCAAAAATATTATTATTTAATAAAGTTTGAAGAATTCTCAATGTAGTATTCTATATTTCATGTGTATATGCTTAACATATATCTACCCAAAATTTCCTGTCTTCATTTTTGAACGATATATAATTAATTTTCTACGTCTATGACTTAAAAACTTTTAGATGTACAAAAGTAACAAATAAATAATTTAAAAACTACATCTTGACTTTATTCCATTACAATAATCAACGATATAAGAATTTAGATCCAATTCCCTTTTTCGATGGAAGTTATATCAACGATATAAGAATTTAAGTCAGCTAATTCCTCTTTTCGATGGGAGTTTTATCATTGATATAAGAAAAAACAATTTAGGCTGCAAATTGTGATAAAGATCAGTTCTTAATTACATTTTGCTCTCTTTAAAAGTAATATTATTAGTTAGGTAATCATCGGTTGCTTCTTTTAAAAAAAAAATGCATTTTTTGTTTCTTCGTCGAAAGTCCACTCGGAGCCCAATTTCACTAGTGTTTTGTATTAACTATTTCACTACCTTAGAAGTAACTAATTGATATCAAAGTACGTTGAATAGTTTCAGAAGAGTAAAATCTACCAAGTTTCATGGTTATATTAGAATTTTTAGCACAATTTCCATTATTATGTGCTTTAACCAAACCTGATAAAAAACAGTTGCTTGGTATGAAATAAAAATTGAAATTGTTCTAAAAATTCTAATATGACCATGAAATTTTGTATATTTTGCTCTTCTGAGACTATTACAAGTAGTTTGATATCAAAGAGTTGCTTTCAAGTCAGTGAAAAAGTTAATACAACATTTTGATGAAATACGACTGCGAGTGGACTTTTCACAAAGAAACAAAAAAATGCATTTTGTATTAACTTTTTCATTGACTGAAAAGCAACTCATTAATACCAAACTACTTGTAATAGTTCCAGAAGAGCAAAATCGACCAAGTTTCATGTTTATATTAGAATTTTGAGCATAATTTCAATTTTTATTGCATACTAAGCAACAGTTTTCTGACAGGTTTGGTTAAATCATATAAAAATGGAAATTGTGCTAAAAATTCAAATATAAGTATGAAACTTGGTAGATTTTGGTGACAATCGTCTTTTTCTACATTAACCAATAAGTTTATTACAGCAGCCTATACTATTCTTACTACTTCAAAAGTAGTAACAGCGACAGTCGAGTTTTTTCCGTGCAGAAAGAGTTTGTCTAATTAAGCATGCCAGCTATTTAGAAATAAGTAAAGTTACTTTTTATTACTGAACATGTGACAGTATCTGTATAATTAATATTGTTGGGATCTAATGTAAAATAAGTATACTTTCATGAGATTTGTTTGAATCGATTTTCTATACTTAATTTTACACCACTATTAGGTTTTTTCAGATTTACATAGTATACTGTTGAAAATAGTAGTATGTATATAGTGAAATAATGGTGAGTATATTAATTTTTTTACTACTTCGTTTATGGATTCGCATATGTATCTTATAGATGATCCTCAAAGAAACTACTATTTTTATATTCACTGGAATTCGCTTGTACAAAATTAAGCGATTCGGTCATCCACTTTTCGTTAAAAACTCTTCATTCTTATTAAACAAATTCAGTACAGGTTTAGTATATTGTTATGTTATGCACCTGTAGTAGAATTTACCAATTATTTTCGACAATGCCAGGATTCGAGCATCTCAAATATTGATTTAAGAATTATGTAATAATAGTAAATATAGCCAGAATAGTTTTTATAATAATTTAATATAAAAGAAACATATTAAGTATATAAAAATATCATGTCAAGGAATCAGCTTTTCTTTCCGTACAAATATATGTAAACAGTGTATTACCTTTATTTTCAAATCTCTTTTCTAGAATATTTTGAAAGAGAAAGTTTATTTCATTACAAATTGTATGATAGCATTATCAATTTAATATAATAAGCAATATCAGTCTGGAGCAGAGCTTTTATATAGTTCTCTAGCTTTCGACAAATGGGTAAAAAAGTCATCTCAGATCATTCACTATTCCACACATCTCGATTTCAGTTAAGAAATGAATATTATAATTAGTCCTCGTTACATTACATACTTAGATGAAGACCATGAGGCAACTGCTTTTAAGTTATACTTTCTCTTATCTCCACCATTCCAGTTCTTGCTACACATACAAACAAGCTGCAGGGATGAAAAGAGGGCGTATATCGTAAGGGGAAATAATGTAAGGGGAGGACTACTGTATTCTGTAATGATGAACGGCTATTTTTTAAAAAACTTTCGTAGAACTGGTGGACAAAATATAGAAAACAGATAACTTTCAGCAATTTATACAATTTAGTTATTTATATCTAAACAACTTGCTTTCTAATGCTAATTGAATAATTGAATAATAGCCATTGGAAGCCAAAATCACTCCTCGAGAATTAATATAAATGTATAATTTAATAGACGACCACGCGATCGTACATTTGGCACAGGGCTCCTGTAGGCAGCTGTAGTGAATTCCAGAACAGACCTCAAAAAGAAAATTTAATCAATTACATCAAACTTGATCTTTCATAAGAAAGTAACATCGGATATTTATTTCGTGTATCGTTAGTACAATGGGTTTTATAATTCCAGATTGTTGAGTGCGGCTCAAAAAACCGAATTTCAAAAATCCGTAACATTGAAAATTCGACATTTAAACAGCTGGGATTGTTATTTTCATGAATATTACAGCTTTATATTATGACTCATTGGCGTTTTGACCGTCATCGCTTTTGAGTGTCAGCTTTTTAAATGTCGATTTTTTAGTGTTTCGGATTTTTGAAATTGGTTTTTGAGGCGAACTCAAATTGTTTCGTTTCTATACATTATGATGAGAATTCTTAAAATTTAGTGATGAATATTCTCCTGGTGAGATTGTATGTATTTTGTAATGTAGGGTCTTGGTTTTTGTCCACCAGCGGGATATTCATAATGATATCAGATATACGCAGGGCTACGGTGTTTTTTGCAGTGGAAATATGGAATTATTTAAGAAATATCAATTGAGGAAAACTCACGGGTTATTGTTACACTGATAGTAGACGTATAAGTCAGTTTGTTTTACACTGTAAAAATGTCATGAAATTTCATGTACATTTAATGTACAGTATATTAATTTTTCTAAAGGTGTATCTATATATATAGAATATGATGAATTAATGTACATGTAACGGAAGCATTTTGGAAGTTTTTTTACAGTGCATGCTATATATCAGAAGTTGGAGAAGGTCGGTCATTTCACAAAATGTTCTACATAATCAATTATTTTTGTCATGGAGAAAGATTAATTATTTAATATTTCTAAAATGTTAAATAAGTAGTAAAGTAATTACATAAATATTTTGTATATATATAACGATTCCCGAAAATTTAGATAAATCTTTTATATATACGTATTGTAGATTGTGGATGTGTAATTTTGGCTTACAATTCTACGCCGCCATGAATCGAGGTTGTTTCGCAAATAACGGCACAGCACCATTTAGACATATGATTACAAGTGAAGTGTAACGTTATCGATATTATTTCATGTTAATGTTATAAACTTTGATTTATTCAGCAATACATATTAGAATACGGGTGCTCTATATATCGATTTTGAGGCGATATTACAATAAAAATATTTGTAATATTTATTAATCGTTAGGTAAACAAAAAATAAAAGACAGTAGGTGTAATAGTTGTATGATCTAATAACTAGTTTGTTTACATTTAAGAAAGTCAATTGCGGTTAAGAAACTCATCAGTTATGATCTAAAATTCCACGTCCGAAATATTTGAAAGAAAATTTAAAAAATGGTTCTTATGAACATCCACTTGGTGGTAAGAGTATGGAACCAATAATTGCAAAACGTTGGATCTTATAATAATTTCCTTAAAGAAAAATATTTCTAGCTGAGAGCTTAATGAAAACGATATTTTCAAGCTTTAATACAAATATTTTTTTATTCGATAGGAATATATTCCATAAAAGAACTGTTAAACAAAAAATCGTTTGTTTGTTTTGTAACTAATTATTTATAAATATTTACACGATTGTTACAAGCAAATTTAAGTAACAGATTCTGAGAGAGCCATAAATTTTGCGTCGGAAATTATTTGTTTAAAATTGATTGCACAATTTTTTTATGCCGATAATTGGCATCGAAATCTTATATCAATTTGAGTCTTCTTGAGCGTTAATGGGTTGGTAAGTCTGATAGCAATGTGAGACAATCAGTAAACTGTAATACCAATAACAATTTAACAATTTTAATACACTAATATATGGTAATATTAAATTATTATATTACAGAAACGCATCTTTCTCCAAGACTTACCAAAAAAAGTGAAACGCAAGGATTACTAGCATGCTTCATCAGTTTCATGCGGTACATAATACCGTATTCAATTACATTGATAACTTTTTTAAGCAAATGTAGAAAATGCGAATTTCTGAAACTAATAGTCGATAGATAGGTAGTTGAATTGTTAAGTTCTGCAGTAAAGTTTCTCACATTACTCGTAGAAGGTAGAAACTGTAATTGTAACTATCGAACTTTTCTTGAAATTGTGACCAAAATAGTACGGGACGAAAACAATTGATGCATGTTATCTTTGAGAATATCCGATGTATTATTTATTCTTGGGTTTTTGGAATCGATGAATGCGAATCGATTTGAAGTCGACTAACTCCCAAAATACGCCAGATTTTACATGATAGACAATACTTTCCTAGTATTTAGGGAGTTTTGTGGTAAAGGATATGAAGTGAAAGTTAGACTCTCGAAATCCAAAATGACCGCTCCAAGATGGTGGTCGAATTTGAAAAAGAAAACTAATCACATTACAAAACCCAGCATATAGGTGCTTTGAGGATATTGACAACGAATGTAAAATCCGTCTTTTTCAGTGATAAATATCCAACAGTATTTATAAATGTAAATATAATGTCGCTCGTGACTTAAAATAACCTACATTCTTGAGTTTAGGAAAAAATAGTGTTATTTATTTATTGAAAATTATATGTTATACAAGTTACAAAGTAAAACGGACTTCAGATTCGTGTTCAGCGATCTCAGACACATAGGCCCAAATTGACGAGACTTTTAATACTCTTCTTCTAACTTCACTTCAGAAAAAAATCGCTGCACACTATACCTAAACATTTTTTTTTGTTTAATACATTTTTAAAAAGCAAGAAACTGCTGTGCCCCTCATTTTTGGTCATAATTATATATTACTTTTTAATGAAAAATAAAATCATCTTAAAAATCCGATGATTCCTCGCAACCTAACCTGTAAATGAAGATCTGGTTTTACATATGTAAGTTTACCCTTTTTTTGTTCATCGATTTGTCTTGTTTTCAAATATTGGCGAATGGTTGAAAAATTATTTTGTGAGTTTTTCACTTTTGATATTTTTAATAAAGTAAACTTATCGCATTGACATTAGTGCAACATATATTTTGAAACAAAGCGGTCTCAATTTTTAGAGACAGTTTAACTCTAGGTTATTTATTGGCGCACCCTAATGTTCAGTAGATCGTGCCACACAGCAGTGAAGTTGCGATACAAAATTTAAAGTCATTATTGAATGAATTAAAAAAGTTGTATTGTTTGCATGTGAAATAAAATTGATATGCCAAAGTTTTCAAAAGGGTTCGAAAATTGAAAATGCATTTTTTACCTTTGAATGATACAAAACTGCTTAAATGGACTATTCTTTACACTTTCAGGTTATGCTAAGTTGTCAACATTACTAAACAACGGTCATTTCTACTATCTGAATTCCAATAAACGTGTTCCTGTGCAAAATTTTCAGTGGTTTCTGCTTACATTCGATTTGTTTACGCTTTCGAATGAAATTTAGCAAATTTAAATCTGATATTAAACGTTTTCAAACGAATATATCCGAATATATATTTTTAAGTCTGAGATTACGGTCAATTTATACATGCGAAAACAGCTAATTTTGAAATGCGAATCAAATGTAAAACCAAATGAAATCGAATGAAATATCTTTCATTTTAAGTAGGCTATATCAAAAGAACGTATTACTTGGAATGAAAAATGAATATTTTGCCTTTAATATTTTGGAGAGAATTGAATGCAACGTATGACATGAACTCGAAAGACGAAAAACATTTCGAAAGTATTGAACGTATGAAAATATTTAAGAACGTTTAATTTCGTATTGAAATTTATTGAATTTCATTGGAAAGCAGAAGCAAATCGAATCCAAGCTGAAAACTACTGACAATTTTAAATGCCATTACGTTAATTGGAATAGTTATCTTATTCATCATTTCAACTACACAAACAGATCAATAAAATTTATATCCAGAAATCGGAATGTACTTTTCCGAAGGTTTTCGTTTCGCTGAATCCAAATTTGGCCGAACGTCAAGATTTTGAGATATCGAAACCTAGTATAAAAAAATACTGTTTTTGCTCATATTCAGTAAGTTTTTATGGCGGAACAAAACTATATTCTTTGCAATTTGGCATGAACAATATTAAGGTGCTATTTGTCAGCTTGAAAATGCTTATTTAGTCATTCCGATACGATTTTTTTTTATCGCGTTATTGAAGTTTTTGTCAGGGAACAATTATGATTTTCATACATTAAATAAAGGTGAAATTATATGAAAATAAATAACAAACTGAGACCGACTTTCTTGATAAAAATTGTTCTATTACGTCAAGATGTTGAAATATCCTAACCTAAAAGTGCCGAAAAAACTGTTTTTACTAATTTTCAGTAAAATTTTGTGGCTGGATAAATTTGTCTCGCAATTTAACCAAAACCAGATTAAAATCAGACATCAGAAACCTGAGTATATTTTTCCGACGGTTTTCGATGTGCTGAATAAGAACCTGGTCGTATAATTGCTTTATGGCATCACAATTTTAAGATATTCTAACCTAAAAGTGCAAAAACCAAAAACCATAATCGTGCCTTGACAAAAACTTCGATAACTTATTGAAAAAAATCGTGCGAAATGACTAAAAAAGTATTTTAAAGTTGATGAACAGCACTTTAATCTCTTGCTGAAGTGTGAACATGCATTTTGTTCCGACATAAAAACTTACAGAATATGAGCAAAAACAGTGTTTTTCGCACTTTTAGGTAAGGATATCTCAAAATCCAGACATGATGGAACAATTCTGTGGCCAGATTTGGATTCGGCTCATTGACAACCTTCGGAAAAGTAGAGTCCGGTTTCTGGGTATGGAGATTGGCTTCATTTTGTTGGTCTGTGTAATTATCCTGCTTAAAGTTTTAATAGATTTTACTATGTTTTTCGCTTAATGTTATGAAAATTAACCGTCCCCGGACACTGGGGGTCCATCAGACCCCACGATGAATTTAAAGGTAAATAATTCGCTTTATTAGTTTTAATTTGGAAATATTGGAAAACCTATCGGCAATTTAAAGTAGGTAATAGCAATAAATTTATGGTAATGCCGTTGTCTACCAAACGTCAGTATACTCGTGATACGTTACAAAAGATAGTCGATTTCGTGGCGGGGTCTAGCGGACCCCAGTGTGACTACGGTGTATACTTTGAAGAGAATAAAAAAGCTTTTACTTCATGATTCATGTGGTATAAATAGTCGAAATAACACGACAAATAATGGGTATTGTAAGTCTATTATTGACTGTCAATAATATTATGATACATATATTATTTATAGTTTTAGAGATGGCTTACAATTTAAGAGTTCGTAATATTCGCAAGCGATTAGAAGAGACTGAGGACGATGAAACTATTGGCAGAGATGCTTCAGAAATTTTCGATTATCAGGATGTAAATAACTTTATTTGTTCAGTTATATATTTTATATTTAAAAATTATGTATAAATATGCAAAGTATGTAGGTAAAGATTATTTATTTTATTTTTTAAATTCATTCGTCTAAATAAATACCAAATAAAATCCAGAAAATTTCACTTTTAAATTTTTAAAATTTTCAATTTTAAAAAATATTAAAAATATAATAAGTTATGATTAAGTAAAGAAAGCAATTTTCTGCATTTTTTTTTATTTGCAATTATCTTTACTGTGTTAGATGCAAACTTACGCAAATTGAACAATGGGGTCATAATTTTGGATGGTTGAACAACGTCTGAGAATTTTTGTAACTTGCTACGACTTACTCTCCTAATAATGCAGGCACGATTTTAAGCGTTGGGGTTCGGTAGACTCCGTATGTCGTTCTTAGCATTTTTAGGAGGTGTGACCGGCAAAGGTTAAGTGTCTATTACGATAACTCGGTAAAACAAATTATGATGAAATTTTGCTTCTAAGATCATAAGGTTAGATTATCTTAGGTTGTACAATTCTTGATGCTTTATTGTCATTATCCTCAATTCAGTAAGTAAACATTGATCAAAAGTCATGTTTACAGTATGATTTTCGGAAAATTGAATTCGATCACCTTGTGAAACAAGTGAAAAAAAACCACTGGAAAGACCGCAAGAAATTACATTTTTTTTTCATCAGCCAGAAAATATTTTAAATTTTGAGATACTTCTTTTTTAACACGCCAAAATCAAGATGCGTTTTAAAACGGGATACTTCTATGTATCATAGTGTCTTTATTGAAAACACTCATAAGACATCCGATATTGCAGTGAACAAATAATTTTACACAACAACCCAAAATATGTAAGAAATTATGCGTAATATATTTTTTCAGGGGCTAACATTTCTATATTGTGTCAGTCCCGGGTATTTTAATTTGCTTTTTTTTTTACCAAATTTTCAAAGACAAAGTGAAGAAAATCACGCTGGAGCCATAATATATCGAAATTTTGGACTTTCGGGGGGTGTATTGATTTTCGGAACTTTGTTCCCCGGTCTTTTCGGGGTCTCCGAGTCTTTCTTTTAATTATATTTCATAATTGATAAGAATTATTTATTACAGTTATACGCAAGCCATAAACAATTATTCAAGTAAAATTCAGTTAATGTATCTCTTTAGACATGTATTGTATAAAAAAAGTGTCTAGAATATACGCTAATATTCGTTTTCAAAAAAATGACAAAAATGTTTTTCTAGAAATTCGAGTATATCCGGATGTAATTTTTCAAATATTACAAATACATTTAAAATAAAAATGCCTGCATATTCGTAACCGATAAATTTTGTAGTATTTTAGAATTTTTCTAGCCATATCCAGTTACTACAGCACGTGAATCTGTAAATTCCTTTAAACTGCTCTTTGCGTAGTATTATGCAATTGATTCATTCTGAATTGGTTTTTTCTAAAAATGAAATTCTTTGAAATGAAATCGAAAACACGATACGTTGACAACTTTGGATCTCCGTTCTTTTTTCAGTGCAATAGTATGAAAGTGAATCTTTAACGAGGTAGCAAGAGAGAAAAAGCTACAGAGTAATAAAGGGAGAGGGAAATAGTGAGAGAGAGAGAGAGAGAGATCGGGGGTTGGTACTTCATCCCCTCTGAAGTTTCGCCTCTGTCGCTCTCTTCATTCGTTCCCCTCTCTCACTTTCTCCCTTTCTCACTCGCTCCCGCACTCGGCACCGCTCTTGGCGTAGATTCACAGCATCCGTACAGGAGCTCAGTCGCCGTTGAGACCGCGACAGCGCCGCGACTGGAACTCGCACCTGCGACCTTCGTCTGCGGATGACTCGAATCCGGTCCCCGTATCATCCCCTGTCGATCGTTCGTCCAAGAGAAGATCCGCTTGTCTCGACGGGATTTTTTATTTCGGCCGCGTATCGCGACAGTTGACGGCCATCCTCTCGAAAAGCTCGCCGGGCCGCAAGCTCCCGTAACTCGCGGGATAAGTCCTCCAAAACTAATCTCTCGTTTCGAGGATCGTTTAACGGTTACTTCGCCAAGTCGCGAGCGCATCCGGGATTCCCGGCGGGATTAATCGGGGATTCCTCCTCGAAAAGCTTCGCGGGTGTCGGGAATATAGAGCAGTTGTAAGTTTTTAAAGTCCGAAGGTGGTGGACGTGATTTTTTTTCGTGAATCGCCACGAGGACTCGTGTGCCCAAAATCGGATCGTTGAAGGTCCAGAGGAAGCTGTGGAAAAGACATCCAGAGGAGGTACTTAGAGGAACTTTTCGCGTGAACGTGGTGTATTGTGGCCGGGAGGAAGAGGCGACATCGGACCCGGATGCTCGCAAGAACGAGACGCCGAAGACGCTGTCACGTTGGAAGGGAAAATATTGACGGCCGTCAACAAGTTTCTGACGACATCCCCATTGATTAACAAAGTTAAGCTCTTCATGGTGAGTCGCACTGTTTCGCATTTAAAGGCCCGCGATTCGCGACCCTCTTCTTCCGCCGACGCTCGGGAACTTAGGTTTCGATTGACTGTTAATTGAACTTCCACGATTGCTGATAAGTTTCCTCGCTCCGAGAGGGTACGCGGCTACGTTCGCCATTTGCTACATTTTTTTTTCTTTATCTCCAGAGGTGAAATCTATTTGACGAAAGAAGCCGAAGCCTGTATTCTGCCGTTTTTATTGTGACGTTCACAAAAGTGGATTCGAAGAATATGAATTTCATGGCTCGATAAGATCAATTAAAATTTCGTTACTTTGCAATTTACTAAGTGAATTTTTACGACGTTAATGCGGACCTTTGGGTCTAATCACGAGGGGGGTTGATTTTTCAATTTTACAAAGTGTGTTTTATGCAGTTTTGTAGATTTCAGTGATTTTGGTATATTTTACAAACTTGACATTTGAAAAGGTTTCGCCATTGTCTGGGTATTAAAATTAATATCTGTGATTAAAATGGAATTATTATTACCATAAAAATAATATGCATTAGCATTGCTTTTTTGGATTTTTAACCAAAATTTGATGGAAATTCACAAATCTTGAATATGATACATGTATTTTTAGGTTTCGGTTATAAATTATCAATTTTTTCCCTTACGGTATAGTAAACAATTTTGATGTTGAGACTTATTTAAGTATGATTAAAATCCCAGTATTTTTATTATATTTAGTTAGAGCATAACTGCTAAGAATGGGAATTTGCGACGAAAACTTATTTGTAGAGTATATTACAAATATTTTGTGATAACTTTGAGGTTATGTAACTAATTTATGATTATAATTGAAATACAATTAAGATCATTTATTATAACATAACAGTAAACATCATTTGTGACTTTTTACCCGTTTATTGACAAAATAGAAATGAATACAAACATTTTATATTCAACAAAAATGTTTTTTTAAATATTTGATATAAATTCTCTTGTGTTTGTTAATGTTTTTATTTATGTTATCTCGTACCGAAATATTTTTATAAGAAAGGAGAATACTATTTTTAATATACATCAACCATGAACTTCGTGTAAAGGAAATCTATTTAATATCTTGTCAGTTTATGTAGTAAACACGAAGTATACATTCTCAGCAAGATATGATTATGTTATAATATATATAATTTAGTTAATGAATCTAAAATAAAATTAATTATCGATTACATTTTAAATAACTTTTCTATGAAGTGTTAACTAACATAATAATATATGTCGTATCAATTTATCTGAAATAAAATTATTTTCTGAATATCAATCAAATGTATTTTTTTCTTTTCAACTGAATTAAACTCATACTAATTTTCAAACTTAAGAAAATGAGAATTTGTATTATAAACAATCGGAACTTTCAGGTTTATGGAAATGGAATATTCTAAAATGACGTATTTAATTTAATTTTTATTATACATTTTTAAAAATTTAAACATATGTAATGTTTTTTTTTTTGGAAAATACTATTAACACACAAAATGTCTGCAATATTTCTGAAACATTTCTACAATGCTTTGTAAACGTCGTAGAGGTGAAACGGTTTGAAAACGTTTTGAAAAATTTGCTGTAACATTAGAAAAAAGTTTCTCTACCATTTTGAAAAAGTTTCTGTTGTAAGTAACGTTGTAAACACGTTACAGACATTTGGTACCGGTCGGCGGGATTTTATAAATAAGGAGGATTTAATTACAAACTAGGTATTTAAAAATGATGAAAAAACATTCTTTAAAAGCAAAACAATGTAATTTCTATTATATTATTACTATGTACAGCAATCAGTATACTATAATGAAAGCAATAGACAATTACTTTCTTTAGTAGTTAATCCATAATTGTTAATCATTAACAATATTATACTACTTTTTGCTTACTTATTTATAATTAAAATTTCAGTAGTAAATGGTAGTTATTATACGGTAATTATTAAATATTATAATAAATAAGATATAGTTTATAAAAAAAGTGTAGGTTATCGTTTGTCTCCAGATCTGCTCAATTTCTATAGAAAAATGTCGGAAAAACAATATTCGAAATTTTAATAAAAGTAGGGGAGGTCGGGGTATTATTGGACACGGAGTATTGTTGGACAGCGCGATATTTTTCCCGTTTGTAACGCTTGGAGTCTCCATCAACTAGCACCGACTTGTCTTATCACAATCTCATTTTCTTAAGCTTGTGCTAAAATGTTTTGTTGATATCACTGTGCGAGCTCAAATTCTCCGGTACAAGGTGCTTTCTAAGCTAAACATAATGAACTAAAAGAACTTCCGTTTTAAAAAATGAATGAAATCATATCAGATTTTTTTATGAATTTTAAATACTTCTAAAACTTTCTAACTTCAAAACTTCTAAGTATTGTAAAATCATTAAATAAGAAATATATATAATACAAATCCAAGTGCCTAATCTTGAAATTAATTCTTCAATTTTGTTTATAGTTTATTTTCTCACACACCTGTAAATTAATAGTTTTCTACATATTTCAATTATGTTTTTACACTCGCTTAGAAATCAGTTGATTATTATTTTCAATGGAACTGAACTGACAGGGATTTTTTCGAAACTCGGAATTTCGACACAAAATTCGCTGTATAAAATATGTTTTTAGGGATAACATCCATATACTTTCTTAATTGTTGAAAGTCAGATTTAACGATATTAAAAAATTTTAAACACGCTTGAATTAAAACTTATTGTGATATAAGAACTTTTTAAATATGAGATCAAATGACTACTTATTACTATATGCAAATCAAATTATTGTTTGAAACTCGAAATGAGAAACTGATCTTAGTTGACAAAATGTGAAAATAAAATTCTGAATGTTTTTTATCGATATTTTTGTAAATCTTGAACCTTCAAAAATCCGTCGAAGACGTTTGAATATATTTTTGGAGCAAGTAAAGAATGAAAAGTGCAAATTTTAATTATTATTACAAAGTGCATTTTAAAATTGTACAAAATAAATTTTGTTTTTATCTTATATAAAGCACCGAACACTTTAACATTCTCATAACATAAAACCAAACACAGTAATGAGATCTTTACTTTGGCATACAATCAACACGATTTAAGATCTGTTTTTTTCGAGAAATATATACACCCTCTAGAATTTAATATGACCTAATTTGTAAAGTATAAAAAGGTATATGCAAAATCAAGGTGGATTCACGGTCGCGTTTAATTTCTCATTTACTAATTTTTTTTCAAATTATATAGATAACGGATAAATGCTGTATATATTACATAACTAATTTTAATTATTATGTTATTCAATCATGAATTTAATTTAAACTAAGATATAGCCAATACGAGATATTTTAAATATGCAAAAATGTTTATCTGTTGTTATGTTCATCATGAGAATTACGAGATCTAATTGCAGCACGTGCTTATTTACATATGGAGTAACAAATTTTAATACAAATAATAAATATACGGTTTTCTTTTTCCATAAGTATGGTTTATTATTCGCTATTTGTCTAATTAATAAAAATAAATGAAATAAATGAAAAAAGAAAAACGAAATTCAGAGGTTGTATTATAACGCATACAGGTGGTAACATCAACAGATAGAAAGAAACGTATATTTTAATATTTTGTTATTTGTGAAAAATCGTTCGATAAACACTTCGGAGAGGAAATAATGTTGAACATTGTTATTTTCAATGTACATTACTGGAAAAATGCTATTGAAATTGACGTCCTTTTTAATGAGATGTAATTTTTAAAAAATAGCTGAAAGTCATGTGAAGTAGCGTGGAAATCAGAGCAAATATTATTTACGTGTTATCGATTCAAAAATTGTTTAATATACAAAACTTGATACATATAAAGTAAAATAAAGTAACAAAAATTAAAAACTAATTTATAATTTAATGTAAGCCTGTAAAGAGACAGACTACTTAGCATTTATTCATATTTTCCATCATATTTTATCTTGAAATTTGATTTTTAATTAAACGTAAGTGTGTTTTTTATATTGCAAAGCAAATATGTGGATGTATAATTAATTAAAAATTTACGCAACATTCGGTAAATTATATCTGGCATGACTGAAATACTTTACTTGAAGTTGTACGGGACTAACATAAAAGTTCGTTACTTTGACATGCAATATTGAAAATTGGCATGTGTTTTTCAGTTATTCAAAATTTACTTAAAAATATTTTATTTTAATATATGAAAGCACAAATCGTCGATCATCAAGTTACGTATATTTGGAATGTATGTACCACTCATTATTATTTAAGAACATTTTAATTATGTTTTATTCGATTATGATGAATTGCGTCTAAGATTTTATGCGACTGAAAGTTTTGTATTGGAATTATATTTGTAATTTAATTAAAATTGCTCGAAAGTGTATCAATCATTCAATTGAATAGATAAATAATCTCTTGTTTAATTGATGTTTTATATTATCAATGTAGAAGAAGTGTATATCTTTAGTTGCATAAACCAAAGGAAAATATATAGTTTAAAAGCTATTTTACTTACATAAATAAAAATTGGATATATACTATAATTAATGAACCTAGATATGACTAAATGGATACTCGTAATATGCGGCATTTAATTTTCGTTTTAATATATCTCTAGAATGTTAAGTTTCCATTTTATTACTAAGGGATGGAAAGCTCTTAGTGCAGTAAATTAGTTACATATTAAAGCTGAATTAATATCGTATGGTATATTTTACTTTTAGAAATATTTAAGTCTAAAAATGTTTAATTATATAATTCGAAATTATACAACGACAAATTAAAGTAGCTTTTTTATATTTATGTACTTTTTGGTTAAAATTAAAATGAATTCCTAACATTAATAACATAATTATACGATACTTGTAAATGAATTGTTTGCCAATAACTATGTGGACACTGAAACAACTGAAACGGTAATTTTTATTACGACAGGCGCTAGGCTCGATAATTCGAACCCGACGGTTTCGCCCTAGGGCGCGAAATGTAGCTTCGCGCCCGGAGTGTTAAAAATGTTATTCATTAATATTTCAGCTGACATACGGTGAGGGTCGAAGTTTTATATAATATATAATTATATAAATACTCATTTTCACTTTTTACACATTTAAAGAACCCCCTCCTTCACTCCCCTTCTTCCCTACATAAGTCACATAGGGAAATTTCTCATAAACGCCACTCTTTCTTCCAGTTTCTGTTTGTTATATTGGGAATATTCTCGTATGCCCACATTTTCACTGAAAAAACTACAATACGAACTCCCCAAGCAGAAATTTGTTCAGGCCCTGATCAGCGTGTAAAGCTTTTGGTCAGGCTCTGATCAGGGCCATAATAAATTTCTACTCGGGTCGGTTCATATTATAACTAAAAACTGTTAGTGAACGAACGAGTATTACAGGGGTCCAAGTTTCCAAGCGAGCGAAGCGAGCGAGGCATCACGCCAACACTAGTTTAAGTATTAGTTTTGTTTTTATAGAATTTTGCTTATATTTTTATATTTAGTTAAATGTTGAAAACCAATGAATTTTGCCAGAGGCTGCAATGGTGCGGAATTAAAAATATATAAGAATATCCAGTAAATAAATAAAATAACTGAAGGGTATTTTAAAAAAAAAGCTGATTATTTAAAAATTTTCAGAACTATTTAAGACAAGTTCCTAAAATACACACTTATACATTTTTTTACTGGAGTTTTCTTACTTGAAAGAAATTTGAAAAAAAATGTTTAAAATCGAATAAAATTCGGGATTTTATTTTTTTACTGTAGCGCATATTTTAGAAAAATTAGTCAAGATAGATAATTATGGAATGCACCTTGTGAACATTTTTTTGGAGAGGCCCTTATTTTCTACTTTTTATACTTAAATTTTACGAATATAATAAAATTTACCCAACCCAGGTCAGATTGGTTTATATTCACGATTTTTTTCAACTGATTTCCACGAATGTGTGCAAATAAATAAAATAAAAAATATAAGATATAAGTTTCTTGAGATTTCGGGTTGAGGAAAGGCCGTATAGAGGGTTGACATTTTCACATGAAGTTCCTTTTGTAAACAAAAAACTAAAACAAATTTTTAAATCAGAAACTGGAAGGATATCGTAATAATGCAGTACACATTTTGTACGGATGCTTTTCTTGTTAATCGTTATCAGAAAATTTCCATGAGAAAGTGAATTTCAATGGAAAATATAATTTTTTTTTAATTAAGAAGAAAGGATTTTTAATTTCGATTTACAGGCAATGTAAAATTTAAGTTAATAAAGTGCTTATTCCTTTAAATCAGATATGCCATTAGCAATAATATTAATCTGTTCAAGTTTGAAAGAATATCCAGTCTTCTAGACTGACATTTACATTTAAGTTAGAGTTAATTATCTACTCTATTACTTACTTCAAATTGAGTAATACTGTCTTCTTAAATTACATTCCATTAATTAAATTTGGAATGTTGGAATGTCTTTTTAAGTTGCGCGATGACTTCATTTGAATTCTTTAAAAGATAAGGTTAAAATTCAGTTCGCCATTTTTCTATAGTATAATGAAAAATCTACCCAATCATTATTTCACAAAATGTACTATAAACTTTATATCCAGTAACTTTTTTGAACTTGCAGGTGTTGAATCGTTGTTATCATTTCTTGCGAATAAGATTATTGCAAGTGGAAATATTTCAAGTGTTATTCATTCTTAATTAGTGCCAACCTTCCTGATCATATAATTATTATAGCAGGTAAAAATCATTATTAAAGAAAAGAACATATAACCATAAATATTTGGGAAAATTGAATAGGCTCGGTTATTTTTAATAGTTTTCTTTCAATTCTAGTTACCTTGTACCTTTATTAAAATAGCTAACGTGCATTTAATACTAACCTATTTTATAAGTAATTATATTGGTTTTCATTAACAACAATCTAATTATAAGTATTAAATTAAATGAATGTCAATGTTTATTACAAAATGATATGCAGGGCTTGTTTAATTATAACGATTTATATTACAGTAATATTGCGAAATGTATTTATAATCTTTCAGGTAATAATGGGGATTTAATTATTTTAGTGTTTCATTGTGTGCTACAACTTTAATTATAAAATAATTTTCACTACCCTACAATTTGGGAAATAAATCTTAATGCATGTTGTTAAGTTCTTGGTTATCTCTACTTCATGCGTAATAGAATTCGGATATACAACTGATGTAATTCGAACAATTCGATTCCATTGCTGGCCCATCACGTTTTTGCGGTCTCAGCTCCTAAATGTCGATTTCCCGTGCTTCAGATTTAGTTAATAGTTACGCCATTCATGCGAATCAGAATTCTGTACAATTCTACCGAGAATAGAAGTTAAATTATCGCATGTAACGTTGAAAATCATTGCTGCATTGGAGATCGTATGACTCGTTTAAAGTGATACTTTTCTTACTTATTTGCGTAAGTCAGATCATAAACAAACTTGGTAAAAGTTTGTAGACTTTTTCAACAACAGGTTTTACTCCGAATTATGGGAATTTGACAAGATCACTTTTATATTGTTAATTTAACACTTTGGTTCAATTACATAATAAACTATTAGATGGCATCAAGAAAACCAAACATATGTAATATGTCAAAATTATCTTATTATTATATTATCTCTGAATCTGTTACGAAATGTGTTGCATTGAAACTGATGGTGACATTGAGTAAAGTTACTCTCTTTATTAACATAAATGAGGCAGTATTAATTTTTCAAGACGTTTTGTAAATACCGCTGCATTATTATTTTGCGCGTGATTTCAAATTTGTTCTTATTTACTAAATCGTATTTTAAAATCATGGAGAACCTTCGACAAATTTAGTTTTTCAATTTGAATTAAAGAGTTGCGTTGTACCAATTAAACTTTATTTTAATCGAATAGATATCTTAATTAATTATTTACTCAATAGTAATTAAACATTTTCTACGATTGGATGGGCTTCGATTGAAATTTAAAAGTCGTTTCTCAAAGAAAAAGTTTTTAGAACTCAATAAAATGTAAGATTATTTCTGCAGTAAAACTATAAAGTAAAACTATCCTTATTTCCCAAAATGTTACTTTTAACATAATTCATTTATCAGATATACACAGTATTTATGGCAAGTAAAAAATCGGAATGTTGTGAAAACTAAAGTATTTCGTTTATACTACAAGTTGCGTCAGAGTATTTTTACAAAAATCGAAAAAAAATAAATGTCTCATATTTCGTCATCTATAAGAATATTTCTATGTATTCTCTAATCCTAAATTGAAGCCAAACAGTCCATAATTACTACTATGTTGCATTTATAATCTACTGAATTGATTAATTAAAACTGTGCTGCAATATAGATTTCATACATTCTATATTACTTTCCATTTATTTCAGTGGATCATTTTTTTCACTTATTGCAGGGCTAATTAATATGATTAAACATGTTTGGTTATTTCAAAAGGTATATTTTTATTTAATTAGTATATATTGAATATTGGACCTACAATACCTTTTATGCAATATCGCAAAACATATCTGAAAATATACATGTACACACACAAATATTTCGTTAACGAAAATTATATATTACACTCTGTGAAGAGCACATCGTGAATGCCTAACTAAACCCTCAATAGGAATTCAGAAATACATCACGAATTTTTAACTGAATAGCATTCGTTGGAAGAAGTTTGTTTCTGTGAAGCGTATCAAAGTATGAAATCATTAACATCAGAGTCTAGGATTATATTAGCGTATACTGTATACAAATATGGGCGCTGCGATATACCTGAAAGTTATTTTTGGTATTCATTTTATCCATTGCACGAATTTCATAATTAGGCTGCCTATATGAGTATACAATATACTTTACAAATATCTGAATAATTATTTGCTCACACAAAAGTATACACTATTAATAATTTCGAAAATTACGATATATTGGAGGTATTTGCGGAATTACTGAATCTGCTATATACTAAATATTACACGTCACTGTTTTAATAACGATCAATTTTTATATAACTTGGGATACAAATAATGATGGCTCTAAACATTAATACACAGTTCAAATTAATGCTCACCCTGATTGTGCTAAATTCTTAGTGTTCTAAAAATTATACAACTAATTTCATCTGACGTAGAAATATCAATTCGATGTCGCCCGCATGCATCGTTAGATATTCGTTTTACTAATAAAATTACTTTTTCGTAATTGTAAAATCAGATTACACTATCCCCATTTGCGAGTAAAATCGCATGTTATTCTACGGAAAATTACATCGATATTATATGGGTTTCCAATTCTTTTGAGTTTTAATTTGTTGGCACAAACTCAAGTTTTACACGCGTTATGACGAAAATTTGCACCTCAAAGGCGATCACGTGATGCCATCGTAATTGTTTATTTTACTCCCTTGTAACGAAAATAACTATTGTTTGCTGTAAAACATTTAGTCAATACTTAGCATATTTCTGGATATTTTTGTTATTGACTTTCGCTAATAATTCCGAAATATATGTTCATTTGTATCGTCATAAAATTCCAATTCTTCATTACGAAAGAACACAAAAAAGCATATATGTATGGTGTTGAACAACTGGATAGCAATATTTATGGCAACACTATGGGTTTTTCGCTTAAATTTACGAATATTTAATCTACTTCTTGGTTGACCTATTAATAAGCCACATCCGATCACGTTTTTTCACATTGATGTAATATTCTTTTATTGACATTCATTTTTTACATATTCCTCATTGATATTGACCATTATTATTGTATTAAAATGACTGTTATTTATTTCTATTTTAGATTTGTATTGTCGTTCGCACGTTCCATTATATATTCCATTCATTATATCATCTTATGTTAATTGTTCTTTTTATACAGTTTTTTCTACGTTAATGATCAGTAACGTATTTGCACGTTACTCAATGAATTCAATATTTCTGTAGCCAGCTTCTTAAATATTAAAAGTATATTTCTGCATTAACAGATCTATATTGTATGAAATTATCCAATTCAACACATATCTACACCTTAAAAAAATTGTCAAACGGTTCTTATAAATACATTATTTTTGCCATCTTATACAATAACAAAGTCTTAATTTTCAGAGATATTTTAAGTGTATTTTTTCTCTGGAACATTATCTGAGTTACCTGTCAATTACTGTCTTAGCAGTGTTATTTGGCCGCGACGCAAAGAAGTTAAGATTAATTAGAAGTTCAATTAAAAGGCGAAAACTTGCGAGGAATATTTTAATCGTAAATTATTACGCAGAAAGTGATTGTTTAATTTGCTACTGACATAGAATACTAAAAAGTTGTAATGCTAATGAACTTGTATCAAATTATTATCTATGATATGAATTTGGAACTGATTATTTGCATATAAGGGTAATTTTGATAGGGTTCAAATTAATTTCATCAAATCAGTTGTGATGAAAAAGTAACTTTTATATAACTGTAGTAGACTCTTAATCTCAACAATATTGTATCAATAAAATATTTGTACACTTATCTAAAATACTCCTAAATATGAAAATGTCCATGAGCATTAAGTATCTTTGATTGAATGTGCTAAAACCAATTTACAAAACTTACTGATTTACGTACTTAATGTATTCAACTTATTTATTATTAACACAATAAAATATGGATTTAAATTTGTGTAAGGTTAAAAAAAATGAAATAGACGGTTGGGACAACAATGCATTTTACCGCAAATTTTAAAAATAGATTTCCGCGTCCAATGCAAGGTGTATATGTATTTTAAAATTAAATTAACTGACCTTACAAATCCGACAAAGGGATTCGTTAAATGGTAAAAGGACTACAAACAAATGAATACTTTCTCAAGTTTTTTTCATTTTTTGTTCTAGAATTCGACGAGCAAGGCGTTGCTCCTCATCAGCGTAGTGATAACCCAGCAGAAAAAGTTAGTCTGAAAGATTAGTGAAGAATGAGAAGACCTATTTGGATTCGATTTTATAAAGCCTCTGGCTTTGTTCGTGGGGCTGCTAAAGAATAAAAAGCAGTGCGAATTTCTTCTGACGTTAATCAGAATGAAATACTTCTTCAATATTTTTTCCTTTATCATTTGTGCCTGTATTTTTCTTACTACTTAATATAGACGGCACTTCACTTAGTAAAAGGAAATTATACGTTAATATTTTCTATGTCTATTAACGGGTTTAAAAAATAATATTTCTTTGGTTTTTTTTATTTATGCTGAAGTAATATTATTTATTGCCTTTATACATTGTACGTAATATTGCAAAAACTGATTGTTTATTAAAAATAACGAATACTGAACTAAAGTCAGTTTTATTTTATTTTAAATACCAATACTTCTCAATTAAACTTTTTTACCCAGAATATTAACTTTCAGTATTACTTGATTCTATACATACTACATATTTCATAGATATTAATTTAAAAGACAATGACCATTTTGGAATTTTATGTGGTTCATTTTGAGTTGTCTGGTAGTTGATTAACTACCAGAGAATCGAATGTACTTTTATAAAGTTTGCAATTTATGGATTTTATATACGTTGTTTAAACAATATGTAATCAGCCTGCAAAATATATCTGTAATATTTCGTCTACATTTTCTGCTTACAGTTGCACTTGTTATGTATTCCCATTATAACCCGTGTAAAAATGTGCACTTTTTCGGTGTAGTTGCACTGATGTTGATATGCAGTGTAAATTGTTACATGGAACGCTCTTATGGGAGCACTGAGCAAGTGCAGTTTTAAGCGTAACTTGTTGAAAATTCATTCTAATGTTTCTTTTAATTTAATTTTACTTGAGATATTAAAACGAATCATCTACTTCAAAATGTGTAATTTCTAATGTGTAATTTGCAAAAGTCAGAATTTCGGAGTTACACATAATATTTTCGAAAAAATGTCACCCACGATTTATCTTATTGTACTAATTGCACTACTAGTACAAATACTTAAATTGTCTAAGTAATTTAATGGCTTTACTGAAATCAAACATTGTAAAATGTAACATTCTATTTTAGAAATTTGATGAATTTTAAAAAGTTTTACTCGATTTTGAAGAACCGGAAATCTTTAGATAATGCTTGAGGTGCATAAATTATTTTTATGTCTGTGTTATGTAAAACTAATTAAAGGGTGTATTGATCATATATTCGATGAAAAAAATTGATTATGACACGTGAAAAGCCAACTCAAGCTAATAGACTTATTTATATATTTGCTAACCTTACACATATTTTAAGTTTGGAATGTTTCCAAATTATAAATGAGCTATGATACAAAAGTGAAAATCATGAGCTGTAGATGTATTTGAAATGAATCGGGGTCAACAACGCAATAGAGAAAATTCAAATGATGCGATTTCAAATAACGATTAATTACTATTTAACCCCGGTATCCAGCTTCAAAATATGCTTTTTGTTGTTCTGAATTCAATTGCAATTTTTATATCAAAACAGGATTTTTCATTTCCTCGTAAATATCGATCAATCGTTATTTTGCGGTGCATCAGAAACAAATATCGATGACTAATGAAACGTAATAAAACCAATTGAAACGTAATAATTTTCGATGATTACTTTTCAAGGATAAATTGCAGGAAATGTCAAATGGCAATTGTGTACGAATGCATTGAAAATGCGTGGTTCTCCACAAGTTGTATCCATAAAAAAAAGATTTTACTAAACTGAGTCTGCAAATGACGCGATTCGCTGATTATCCGCCCAATCTTTCAGGGTCGTTTGAGTTCGTCGAAAACAATAAATATTAAGCCCGATTTATAACCGAATTGGAAACTGTAGGGTTTTGAAATCGACGAGGCACAATGGGTTTTCGCATTCCTTTGTCCGAATGGACGGTACATTTGTTGTTCTGGCGAATTCTCTTTATTTCGCGACTCAGCCCGAAATTTACCCGCAGTAATTACGCGCAATTACCCACGTAAGAATGTTTACAAATTGTCGTATTTCTTACCAGCGAGAACGTAATTTTCGCACCGGAAAGAACGTGCTCAGCTTAGTAGCGTATTAAAATATTTAATTCAAAGGTTACTTCGAAAACCACATTGGGAAATTAAAAGGGTCGCCGTGGTAAACCGAGAAATTAGAGAGTTCGCGCCGCTCATGCGTCGGCAAATGTTAGCGGCCACTTTGTGCGGCATTTGACACGGTGGTTTCTGGACGCTCTATTCCAACTGGCAGGTGAAAAGATAAACTGAACTTACTTTCTGAGTTGAAATATTTAATAAATAAATCATTTTGAGTTTCATGAAGAAAAGTAATAATTTTTAGGACATTTTTCCAGACCTAGATGATTAGTTATAAAGGGAGATCATTCGTAGTAGAAAATGGGTAATATAAGACGACGTTAACTAGATCACATGCGCAGAAGTAATAACTAAAAATAGCCAAAGCTTTCTTAAAACATAAAATCCTGCAGAATCCTAAAAAAGTCGAAAATAATAATAAAAACAAATTCATTTTTCAATATCGAAATTGATTTATTCTGTTATTAATAAGGGATTATCGCACTGAAAATATTTCAATGATAAATCACACAGCTGAAGCAATAGCTTACGTAAGAGAGTTTGGTTCATTTTAAGTTTTAGTAAAAGCGTACTCTTACTGCATTAAAGTGAAATTATACGAAAAGAAATTTCGTCCGTTCATCCCACTGCAACCATCATCATTTTCGAGATCGTTTAAACGCTGGTCTAAAGTGTTCAACTTTTCATACAATCTGTCGGTAAGTGTTCGGGATTTTACTGAAACCACTTCGCAGGTTTAGGATTTATATTTCTATTTTTTACGGTAGTGTCGTACACATTTTCCTATTTCAAATAACCCGGAATGACATAGGCATGAAAGATAAACCTAATATAATTGAATTTTGAGCTTGCACTTGAAGGTGGTATTTAAAGCATATACGATTCAGGATGAGACATTAATATTTCAAAAGTATAGTTACTTGGATGTGAAAGTTTCATTCACTCTGCAATTAAGCCAATAAGCATTATGGTGCATTTAATCAGATAAAGAGAACTATAAGACAGAAGCAAAATATTGGCGTACAATTCGTTAACTTTGCGGTTTTCAGATTAACAGAATACTTTTGGTTGGTGTTTTACATTTAATTTTTTCGAATCTTCAATACTTAGTCATTGGTCCATGTGATGATGGTTATATGTATACGACGAAATATCTGGAATAAAATTTGATTATTGTAATATGTAACATACACTGCGAAAAATGGATCTGACTAATTGAACTATAATGTGGTAGCTGATTTGAAATTAGTAACTATAAATATTTTCTAGCTAGGTAAATTCTGTTGATGTAGTAGAATAGCTTTTAATATTTATTTCAATATTTAAGTTAATGGTTATTCATTAAAGTTAACTAAATATTTAGTAATTTTATCTGCAGGTTACTAAACAGTTGTATTAATTCGCATTCCACATAATACATTCGTAATTATATTAATTATATTTTCGAATAGTTACTGCAATTAATGTCAAGTTGTGGGCCTATTGAACTATGCACATTTCTTGCAAAGTAGTGAAATTTACTATGAATTAATGTTTAGTATTCGTATTTATGTTTTTTTTTAACAGATCTTAACCAGAAAAAAAAGAATTATGCGTCAGTCACCTTATCTTCAGAAAAAAAGACAACCATCATATTCATTTAGTTTACATTTTAACGACATGCTCGATTATATCGTAATTTAAATTCAAATTGTTTATTAATTTA
Source organism: Trichopria drosophilae (assembly GCA_030407085.1). Taxonomy (NCBI): domain Eukaryota; kingdom Metazoa; phylum Arthropoda; class Insecta; order Hymenoptera; family Diapriidae; genus Trichopria; species Trichopria drosophilae. The sequence goes on from CM059583.1 coordinate 168,321,365, forward strand.
AGTGTTAAGTATTAACTCTTTCATCTTAATATCGTAACGATCAAATCACCACGTACGTGTACAATTTGTATGTCGAGAAATGTAATAGTCTAAAGGAAAGTAGAGCAGAATCTTTCCGGAATGAGCTAAGCTAACTTAAATTAAAATGGAGAAATGTGTTCATTTCGTCAAAGGTCTAATATAAATATAATATTCGCGTTAAGCATATGCTCAACTTTTATTTTCCGTGTGGCATTAACATCGTTACAAATTATTGCAGAACAGTAATCAAAGTAATATTAATGAAGAGCAAGCACCTTCCGTAAATCCCATTTTAACGCGGTTCACTATTTAAAAACTGTAGTCGATGTGGTCGGCAATCTGGATTACAGAGATAGTGAGTGATTACATGTTTTTTAACTATAAAAACTATCGTCGATAAAATATCGGTAGATATTTATAATCGATTTTATGAAGTTTCGGAGGTCTATGGGGATCTCTTGTTAGATGGAATACCTAAATACATACTTTTCTTAAATCATTCAAAAACTTCTCTTAGTGTTTTACAGACTTTTACAAAAGACAACAATTGTTGTGATTTATTGCTCTGGCTCCCTTTTGTATATTGCTTTGTACAATAATGATAATATTATTTTAATTCAACAAACAACATTATTATTATTGTCAACAAATGTAGTGTTAAATTTACTATTAGTATAGTAATACTACTATAAATAATATCTAACATTTGCACAGCATTTAGAACTATGGGTGTCCAATACTGCTTGTAGTAGTTGGTTTGTACTTAAATGCTACAAGTAATATGTTATATGTTGTGTTTTCTCAGTGTAGGTATATTACTGGAAATCTTTCGTGTCTTGAACATTTTATTATTTTTAAAGTCTTATAAATCTTTACATTTTAAGGGCTTACGAAGAAAAGCTGTATTTTCATTTTGTAGCTTCCGTCGTGAACATAAATGTGAAGACGTAGGTAATAACAATTTTTTTTATAAACTTACGATACATGCTAGTTTATTAGTTAAAATGCCAAAAACATGTTTTATTACGGATATTAATTATTGTTCTATGTTTTTTAAATAGTTGTTTTATAGAATGAACAAATTATTCGGGTTCTATTAATGCTTTTAATCAAACGCTAAAACATTAACATTCAAACAACAAAAATGTGACGTACACAAAAAAGAAGTCTTAAAATTGTTACATCTCAAATTAAGCTCTATAAAAGGCTTAAGCCTAAAATTGTGCTAATTTTCTTAAATTAAGTTAATATTTGCGCCCAACGCCTTGTTTTTAGTTTTGGAAACTTACTTTTAGTTAATATTGAAGTTCGAAATATGAATTCTCTAACTTAGGTGTGACAAGGTCGAAAAATTTATCTTTAAGCATAAATCTCGACTAAAATTAAACTTTGCTGTCTGAAAGTAAGATTTTAAGCGCAAATATTGACTTAATTTAAGAAAATTAGCTCAATTTTAGACTGAAATTAAGCCTTTTACAGTGCTTAGTTTGAGATGTATCAATTTTAAGTTTTTTTTTTGTGTCAATACGGCATATGATAGGAAGTAAAAAATATGTTAAATGATTTTGTGTTCACTGATATCATCGTAGTAACCATCCCTAATGCCTTACATAATTTTTAAATGATAATAAAAAATATGTCATCAACAGTAATCTTAGGTTATTTGAGATTTTACAGAAAATATATTTTACTATACAAAACTGTCTAGTTTTAAATATATTTTGAAGCTCAACTAAGTTTACTGAGGTAATTATTAAATTGTCAATAATATTCCATAGAATGTTTATATTTTAAAATAAATACAATTTTTATACATTTTATTGCAACTGATATGAACTACTTATCTCAAGGTCATTAAGTTACTGAAACTTAAGGTCGCGATTTAAGCAGTACCCAAGATCATTGACATTCTTTAGCTACTTAGATGGGCTTAGGTCGTCCGTATATAATACTACGTGTGATTCAAGGTTTTCTGCAAATCAATTGACTAAACTGACAGACTTCAGTGTATCCATATTTTAAAGTTAAAGAAGAACGTTTCAAATAGTGTGTTATACGCGATTTTTACATAATGCGTAATGAGAAAAGGTATTTAAATAAACTGATTTTTAAAAGCGTCAATTTGATTTTAACATTTTAATGAAAGCTATGATAATTTTTAGACTCGTTTTCGGAATTTCTAACGAGTACATTTTTGAACTTTACAATGAAAATTTGGAATTTCAGGAAAAAAGTTTTACATTTAATGAAAGAAAGTTTCGTGCATCGATTACGTGGAAGTGAAATTTCAATAAAATGCTTGTTATAAAATGTCTTAAATTTCAAATATGTATGTATAACAGTAAATTTAATTTCGTATATGATCAGATTATTTTTCAACTCTTTAAATTAACAACTACTTTTTTATTATTATTAAGAATAATTCAACAAGGTATTTAAAATAATAAGGTTTTATTTGAATACTGGTTAAAATCGATTAACAATAATTTTTAAGCTTGATGGGCCATAAAAATTGAAACTAATTACATCCAAATACTAAGACAATAATAGATCATTATTAGGTTACATTATGAAGAATTAATAAACACAGTCAACAAAATATCTGAACATTTCTTAGCTTCATATAGCGTTTTAACTTTTACAGAGGTTGCTTATTTATTCTTTACCTTTGAAATGTTTATTTTTGTCACTTTTTACTAATAATATTTATATCATAAGATTTCTAAATGCAGTTACCATGTTTTACCAAGTTTTTTAAATTGCTCAGGACAGTATAGAACTTCTAATTACGTTGTTTATAAATAATTGAATAACTTTTTATCTATTACGTCTCATCATGCATTAGCAACAAATGTATTATAATAAGCAGAAGTTAGCTTTGCTGAATTCAAATTTGAATAAGAAGGTAAACTGGTGATATTGCAATAAAATATTTACTACCTTAGAATTTCTAATAATGTCGAAAAATTGAAAGTTGTATGCCAAATTTGCAAAATTCACGAGAGGGTAAAGAAAATTATCTCTAAAATGATGTCGGCGTGAAAAATGTATGTGTATATTTGAATAGACAGAACAGGGATGATTGGATCGCATTTATTTTTAGAACGTGAAAATCCAGATTCCAGCGTTTGCTTCCTAAATTGCACTTTTCTCTGCCTCTCTTCTTTCCACATCTTCACAGTTATGTAATAACGGAAGTAACTTTGACTTTACCGAGTGCAACTTGTAAAACGCTTCGTTTTTTATTAATAACAAAGTTTATGCACAAATAGAATATTTTCCTGCCACTCATGCATGAACAAGTACAGAAATCAAGTATAAGTTATCTGTTACGTATAATTGGATATATGTATTTTAATGCATGAAATTGCATTACTGAATTATACATTATTTATCTAGTATGATTCTTAGTCATACAGTTACTATATTTATGTACACTGCTTAGAATGGGAAATTCTAAAATCAGTTACATTAAATTAAAATGGCAAATTGTAGATTGATAATGTTACTAGTATTCTGCAGTGATATGTAAAGGTTAAAATAATTCTAATGCAATTTCCAAAATGAATTGTTATTTAAATTTCCATATAAATTATTCGCTTTTAAACATTATATTTAAGAGCGAAAAAATAAATCGCCTTACACTCACTCAAGTGTTTGTTATTACTAGTTCTGCAAAATAAGCATAGTACAATATATCTACATCTTTTGAATCTCTTAAGCTTGATCTGGCGTAAGCTTCTTATCATTTTGTGTAAGTGATATATCTGTAAATACAAAACGTCATTGTGAAAACGACTTAAATTGTCTGAAGCATTTACGTTAACAACGCGTAAAGAATAAAGTATGAATTATTTACGTCATTATTTGTAGTAATCTTCAAGACATTACTAATGACGAAGTTTTTCACCCTCACCTTTTCTCTTACGAAAAAGCTATTAACAAATTTAAAAAAATGAAGACAAAAACTTGTTATTTATGATCAGTCTGGAATACAAAATAATTTACTCATTATATTTTTATAAACTGTAATTTATATATAACATATTAAGTAGCTTTTAGAAGTACGAAGCCGGGAGAAAGTTTAAAATCCTCTTAAAGATCAACATACAAACACACTACTAACACACATAACTTTTGCTATTTAAACTCGTATTAAATATTTTATATGTTTTAATGCATAAATTATGCCATTAAAGTTTTAATGCATGCAAATGTAGGAATTAACATCTTAGCAGAGAAGTTCTTTATGGTTATGTTTTTATCTTAATTTAGAAATATCTATGCTCACATGACCTACATGTTTAATAATTTATCTATGTGTTGATTGCTGGCAAGTCAATGAAACGTTTACTTTTGACAGTATTTAGAAATTTATTTACGTATAGTTTGTTTATAAATATTATTGTGTAATTTTGTAGGTTCTTGATTTAATTGCATATATGTTATCAATGCATACATCGCATTTAGGCATACTTCGACTCTCTCACTTTGAAACAGTGAAAATTTAGTCACTATTCTCAAACACTGCCTCTTTTTTCACTGACAATCAGAAAATATTCACCATTTCGTAGTGAATTTTATTATTTCAAATTGACAGAGTATGTCTTTTGAAACTTCTGATATAGTCTATCCTTTATGGACGTGTGTTTTATCCTTTTTCAGTATCATCTCCTAACATTGCCTAAAGTAATGAATGTTGTCGGTACGCAGCTATTGGTTTATAAAGGTTTCTTTATGTTTTTTTCTTTATGTAAATTTCAATGGTCGTGTGTCGGTTTTATTCTACTATGTTACATCTGAAAAGAAAACAAAAATAAAGATATGTTCTGCACGAGAGAAAATAAATAAAGTTAATATTTACATATAATAATAATTAAAAAAAATAAATTTATCTTATTTTCGAAGTCGTTAAATGAACTTATTATTCTTATATAATAACTTATCTGCAATGTGTATATGTAACATAATAATATAAATGAACTTTGCTTCTGACTCTTTGATGTGGAATTCTATTTTTTCAGATGCCATCTGAATTCTCATTGGCGTTAGAATTTAGATTCGATGATCGTAATTCTTCAGTAGTTAGGATGCAAACTTCTAATGTAACATATGTTCTATCAAATGTACTGTATGTTGTACCTTTAAACTCCGTTATATCCAATTCACAGCTTGAGTGTGTTGGCTGCTTTAATCTATTTGGCAACAGAATCAGTAGAATGAGTCTCTGTAGTCAGACACACTATCAACGTGAAATTCCCATTTCATTATTTTTGATTGGTTAAGTTTTATATCCTATTGACAATTCATAAATTTTGCACTATATTTTACACTATTTTCAAATATAAACATATCAGAAAATGATTGATTGAACGTTAATTATTCGTTTACTAAGCACAACAGTAAATCGTTTATATAATTCCACCTAAGATAGTACAGTTTATTACACGTATTTTCCACGTTTAGTTTAAAAATAATAGGTACACGATGTGAACGTTTCAAGATAACGCGTGTATTAAACAGTCGTACAATATATTATATTCGTTAACATAACAAAATACGTGTGTAAACATTGAAAAATAATTTTGTGGACCACCACAAAATCAAGTGAAAAAAGTATTTCAAATCTTTAAAATAGGCTGTATATAAAGCCAATTTAAAAATGTTCAAATATTCGTTTACCAAATACCTGAATAATGCTTGAAACATAAACCGTATTTAAGATAATAATATTGAAACATGTGTTATCCGCTTTCCAAACAAAGTAAAATATTTACAACGCTACATAATTGACGCAGAAATTGTATTATATTAATTACATTTATTAATGTACAACCTATAAATCTGTAATAACAAAATATTTTCTGTTGGTAAAAGAAAATTGAATATTCTTATAAATTTTACGCTTCTACTCTAAGTTATAAATATAATACATCGGGATTTCCGATAAAAAATCGATTAAATTTTAAATTTCTTTTGTAAATAATGTTAACCATAAATTAAACGGTTGTTAAACGATAAGGTCTTTATTTGGATAGAACAACAAGACAAAAATGCCACATATTTTGCTATCTACCACCGTGTAAATATGTATATTATCTATATATCTGAAGAAAAAATAGTATTATTTATATTTTCAAGCATAACTCTATTCGGTTAAAATGTATTTACTGTATTGTAAGCGTAAATTTTTTATTTGCTTTGGATTCATTTTAACGGCATATTTTTGTATTTCACTAATTTTGTTCAGAATGTATTTGGTAGATATGCCCGTTCATTCTTGATTCATTAATCGACAAGTTCGGCGTGATGAGTTATGTTATTTTTATATTCCTGACGTATTATATTATCTATTGACTTTTCACGCCTATATGTTCTCAATGTATAAACGTATGAGATATTAGAATATTGAAATCATCTCTAATAATGATTAATGATGTATGAAACTGACAGTTTGGTACATGTGTTTTGTGAATCGGATATTTCGGGTCCGACTAAATTATCATAACACCTTCTCTTTACCGTTCTGATGAATCAACCCATTTCGATACATTCGACTACATTGTACTCCTATTTTTATTTGTAGTAAATGCGAGTCTTACTTTAAAGATTCGTAAACAATTTAATTATACAAACACTTTTGGCGCAGAAATTTATATTAAAATAGCACGAAAAATATCTTCTAGACAAAGGAAAGCGAAAGAATGGTTCAGAATTTTTAAAACAGTTTCATTAAAACTCCTCAGCCAGCCTTGACATAATTGATTAATTGACTTTTATATCCTTCTATAATCTCGTCTATTCATTTATGTAATCACACTTTTTAGCGCGGACGGAAGGCGTCTCCGTTATTTCCAACTCCCCTTTCTTTCCATTTCTATATATCGATCTCGCTTCTGCGAAAGTTTTGCCATTTCTTAACTGTTCTTTTCGACGATTCAAACTTCAGTCTGGGTAATAGTCGGCCAAAAACTTCCCTCGCTTAGTCATTTATCCTACATTTACTTTCGGATTGGTGGCACGAAAAGGGACACCCAAGATGCACATTTTGAAACTGCGGATTGCATACGCTTATGCGAAAATGAATATAATGCATTGTGCGAAATGGTACAGCAATTTCGAAATAATTGAGGCATTATTTTCTTTCAAGGAGCATTATTTCGAAATTATAATTGTCTAAGTTGTTACCAAAGATAAATTCAAAACAAAATATCCTCGATAGTATTATATAATCCGTCTTCAATTATGTGGTAAATAGTTAATTATCAAACAATTAGAAACATTTTCAGCTAACGTTTTCTTTTTTCACTGCACTATAAATATCCTGATATTCCTAACTGTACCAACAGTATAAATTGTAGGATTTAAATTTCAATATAATAGTTTTGTTGTGAACAATTTTCAATTTGAGCAAAAATGTGTCTTTTATTTCTACATAAATAACTAACATAAGTAGCATCTTTTGTGTATTTGTGGTAAAACTGAACATTAATAAAAAGATTTCTATGTAAGTATTTATAAAAAAGAACTATACAACATACAGAATGCAACGTGGGTACTCAGAAAAGGGTATTTAAAATATTATGTAAATATTTTAAGTTGTTTCTTAAGAATTTATTTCCGAAGGACGGAATCTATTTTTAAGAAAATAAAAATTCATTTGTTTTAAAGTTCTACCTACTAAAAATATAAATAATTCATACTGTGTTAAAATACTCTACACCATTGATCTAAATTATGTATTTTATCAAAACTTTCATATTACAGTATGTATATATTTATTAATCATTGTTCTAAAGTTCACTCTAACTAATTTTTCTTAAATTAAGAGAAGTAAGTAATGTAGTGAATTATTAAATTGAATAATTAAAAACCTATTATTAAACCTTTAAAAAAAATAATTAAGAAAATAATGGCAATAACAAAAAATATACATTTTTTGTTTTATTATTTTCCACTATATATATTTATTTCTCAATTTTTATATAAGGTAGCCATTGAAAGTATGCTTGTTACTTTTGTTCAATGCCCCTACAAAGGATAGTACAAATTTGTGTTCCATTGGATTGGTAGGATCTGGTGAGATCCGGATACGTTTGCAGCACGAGGACGATGATACGTTACATATGTACCACGCGTAACTGGAAATGACGATATGGCAGTTTCATTACTAAATGCGAGACACGAGCTCAAAGAGATACTATTATACGGTTGAAACTGTCAATGCTTTTAGGAAAATTCAACTTCACATAAGACTTATTTCCCCGGCATAAGTTCAAACAAATTTTATTTTACAACTAGCACAATTTTGCAAAAGACTAACACATAATTATTCCCTCACGAAATAATTGTTGTTACTGAATTTGTTTAAAATCGGCAATAGAAAAAATTGTATATTTAATGAAGAGTGTCCATACATTTAATATTCGTAAAGGTGTAACCTTTATAATAATTGTAGTAGTAAAGAGAGGCATTACAGTTAATGTTTGAAAAGAAAAGTTCATTCTGAAAAAGGGATGTTTAGAAAATCCGCCTAAAAATCTGTATTATTTCGTCAAATTTTCTACATAAAAGATATACTGTATTTATTTTCAAAATTTCAAATACCTACGAATTTTAGAAATTTTCGTGGTTCGAATGACCTTGAATTCTTTTTTAACAATCAGTATTTTCTATCCTTTTACCTATAAATTCATTTTTTTCTCCCTTTGTTCAGTAACATAAAACTGTTCCAAATTGTCAATCAATAATTGGTTGTTATTTAAATTGATTTTTATTTATTTTTCAAGAAGGTATAAGGCGATGAAAGAATTGTGGTGCATATATTCATTTTTTTTGTTATAAGAATTAGACACAACGACATAAAGAAGACAAGATTCACAATAAAGTCAATTCGAATTGTCTGAAAATCCGCTTGAAAAGACAATTTTCTAGGGCTGTTCATTAGCTTAAAAAACATATTTACATTTTTATTTTGTGAATATTTTAAGGGGCATGCACAAATATTTGCGAAAATAACTAAAAATGTTTATGTTCTTTTTCTGAGAAGCACAATGCCAATTTTCTGAATTTGAAGTATACCAAATGAAAGGAAATAAAATTACCTATCTTTTGGATCTGTTCGATTTTTTACATAACTGACGTATTATTGTGGAAATTTTGATTCAACTGGGGAGACAAGGTTAATATTCGCAGATGTACATTGCTGTAAGAAATATTAATGAATTTTAACTGGACCTCAAAAAATAATTTAGAATAATTAATTTAGTCATTCGAACATATGGCGGAACTTCTTTTACTAATACATTTTAATCTTCGTTTTACACTTGTGGTTGAAAAAATATTTATGTTAATTTTACCCATCAATAAACGCTGTGTCTGGAGGAACATTAAGAACTATTTTGCTATATATAACCAATTTTTTTGCTAAAGCTCGATTTCCATGTTAAAAATATATAAAATAGCGCACTTTTTTCAATGCACTTTTACTACGTGAGCAGTAATCTATTTGATATCTATTATAAATTTTTGCACTCTTTAAACTTAAATGTCAAATAAATTTATTAAAGAGATTAAGGCTACATCAAAATGTTTCCAAACCATTCTTTGAGCTATTGTATTAAAAGAATATATGTATATTCAACAGATTATTCTGACTTTATTTTCCGGACAGCTTATATAAATTAAAAAAAATTTAATATCCTATTTCATGAAGAAGTTTCGACACATCAACGTGCAAATTAATCGATAAAAAATAGTGGCTATCGCCCTATCGGAAATCGATGTCTGCACGCGATAACTGTTGGTTTAACGTTGTTTTATAGGCGTGCACATTTAGGCTGAAAATCCTGGCAAGATTAGATAGATTTTTTATGCGACTGATAAAATGTAGAATGCTCCAATCCGTTATTTAAACGTGGATGAAAAATAGAGCTTTACCGTACTTTCACGCGAGAAAAAATTATCGCGTATACTATTTATATTTATAGTTATTTAGTACAGCATATAAAATCTGTTTATATTTAATATGTGCAATATATTATTAAACAGTAATTATCAAAGACCACGTTTAGCGTCTAATGACTATATGTCTTAAGCAATAAACATATTACTTATATAAAAAAATGTTAACATTTTCGAATTATTGGAACAATTTGATATTTAAAAGACCATTAACGTTTTAATAAGGAGGTAGAAAGTAGGGATGTAATTCCATCACATATTCTTATTATCTTCCACGTTTTATAAATGGTATGAAAGTATTAAGTAGCTTTATTCTTGCAATACAACATATTTAATTCCACTTTAATCAAGCTTCGTAATTTAAATTATTATAAAAATGACACAACAAACTTTAAAATAACAATATGGCTTTCATTATATTATCCATTCGACTCATTAGTATCCCAATTGTAAAAGATTGTAACAAACTTACGTAATGTTAAAAAATATAGACACTAAATAATGACTATTGTGGAAGTCGAAGCACTGTCATGGCTTTTGATCCCAGGTGGTGCTAAATAAGAACATAGACACAAACGTATCCAATAGGAGTTTTTATACACATTGACAGAATTACTCAGCATATTTTATAGAAATTACAAAGTTAGTATTAATGTTACAACACAGAGAATAAGGAAGCATATAAGGAAGCAACCGCCATATAGCATATTCATATTAGTTTTGCAAAATCGATGTCAAATTTTGCGAAGTTAGAAAAACAAAATTCACCAATCGCAAGAACATAACAAAATCTATAAGAATCACGTGGTACAAATTTTTGTATTACATAAGTTAGTTCAGCGAATGTTTTAGGTCGATCAGAGATATAGAATTTTTTTATTGCAACATTTCACGTTGAATGCCCAGTATATGCTATCACCCTGTAATCCAAGGAAGCTGATATGGCAGCAAATGATGCGGGATAATGCAATCTGACAATTATTTGCTGTTGTCATATTGTAGTGGTACAATGTGAAATCGTATCATGTGACGATTGAAGTAAGAAATTCCATACGTATATTATGATACGTCACACGTTGTAATGATGAAATGAGCCAATACAAACTGTTTAGATGGTTTCAATAACTGAATTTATTTTGGAGATCACACTTTCTCTTGACGATTCCAGGTATTTCAAATTACTGGTTTTATTTTTATAACGTATTATTTTTAAAGATTTGTAAAAGAGTTGGTCGCAGATGTTTAATGAAATTCCGAACATACGATTTACTATTATCGAATATCTTCATGCGCAATAAATCGATAAATTTATCAATTACTGAATGCACGAGTTTTCGGACCAATTATTTATATGCACCTTATCCATTCAAAATTCAATGGAATTTTCAAAAGCATTTTAATTTAATTTTAAATAGATTTTATTATAATAGAATCTAGTAAAGGCCCAAGGATTTTGCGAACTTTCCCAATACATATACATACACAAAATTATTGGACTCAATTGCGGAGTCCAAGAGAGAGTAATCGTTAAATTTCACTCCTATAGGCTTCGATTTTACTCTCTTGGAGTCACTTTTAGTCCATTGGGGCAGATCACGCTAAGTTTGGATCCCTTTACCGGTGTTGTTATATACTGCATCGAAATCTGGTTACTACGTGGCCGGCCGGCAAACATGTTTTAATTCAACTGGCTATAACATATCCAATTTAAGGACTTCGAAACGAATAAAAAAAGAAATTATTCGTTAGAGTTTTTTGCATCTAATGAAGAAAGAACAAATTATATATCTCAATAAACAATTAAGTTATTCAAGGCCTCGAAGCAAGTGACGTGTTGGCCATCGGTTGCCACCAACTTTAAACATTCATCACTTTTTGACTATTAGATGAATAAATATAAAACTTTCCAGAAAATTTGTTCATACATTTATGAACAACTTTCTCGCTGACTCGAAATTCGCCTGAACGTATATTTTGCAGTTCCGTAGAAAAAAAATTAATAACTTTATTATTTATTGAAATATATAATTTATTTTTTCGCCATTAGATGCGGAAATCTCTAATGAACAATTTTTTTTCTGTTTTAAAATCTTCAAAATTGAATATGTTATACCGAGTTGAAATAAAAAAGCCTGCCGAGTAGTAACTAGTCCCGTCTATATGCAGCATTCAGTCGCCTTTCTCTTTTTTCGTATTTATTAACGCTATTAGACTACATTTTGACTCTAAAGAATTGAAACGTAGTCGAACCCGGCCTACCCCATTTTCCAACTCCTACGGACTGAAATTTGAGTCCAATAATTTTAGAGTTTAAACAATGCTTTTCGTAAAGCTCTGACAATGTCTTACAATTGTAATAAACATTTAATCCCTTTGTGAGAGTTAGAGTTATGTTTATTTTCAAAAATGCCCATTTCTTCCTGCCGCAAACTTAATCAATTCAAAATGAATGAAATAGAAGAATTTAGAGATGAACCTAAATGGTGGATACCGAACGAATAAGCGATGAGCACAAAACGGAACATAAAAAGAAAACCTTACGCCATGCGTGAACGACTGTCCTGTCGTGTGGAAAATCGAGCAAAGGGAATGACTGGCGAACAGTAAATACAAAGCAGGAGAAAGGAAGGAACTATGACAGAATAAATGAAAAAAATATATAGAGACAAAGAAAAATGCGTACAGGTACTCATATGGGAATAGCGACAGTACAGAAGGATGTGGGTAAATAGAATGGTCGACAGGCAGTGAATAACAAATTAAGGAAAAGTAAGACGACAAGGGAAACGCGAAAGAAAATGAAAAATCTGAGTGAGGAAAGGAGGAAAGGAAAGGGTGACAGGGCAACAGAACGAAGTGACGTGGCTCGAGTCAAGTGCAGCAATCGCAGTACAGGAAAGGAAAAGCGGGATAAAAGAGCTTCGACCATGGGTTCTAATACCTTGCTCGACATCCGTTCAAAAAGTCGAAACGTCTCAGTGGAAGCGAGGCCATATGGACCATTCTCCGGAAGTAAGCCGATTTCACAACGCGACGAGTCTCCACTCGGCGTGTCTGACGTAAAACGCTTCTTCAAGGGCGCCTACCAGAGGGGCCATTACAATGGACAAAATTGCTACCACGCAGCAATTGAATATCAATTCGTATTATGTCGACTTTCTTCCCTTTCGTTTTGTTGTCTTGATTGTATCTTGATAAGTAACGAAAATATCATTTAATACGATCAGTAGAGCGGCTCAACTGTTATTGACACAAATCTGAATCGATACGATTGTATTTAGGCCGCTGTACTCGCTTTGAAAATAGGAATTTTGATCTGGCTTCAAGAAAGAAAAACATGTACGATAGAACTCTTCCCTACTTGTGCAATATGTACATGTTCCTTACATTTATCGTTTTACTTGGCTTATTTTTTTGAAGTAGTATTTCCAAATAGATATTCTTCGGATAAACGGCAAGAAAATATCCATTTTATGAAAATTTAAAACTTCGCTTACTTGTCGACAATATTTCTTTACATATCAGAGAAAAATAGTCTTTTTATCTTTTTTCGAATAGATATTATTTAGACTACAGGTTTTTGAAGAGTAGCAATAATTTACAAGACAAATCCAGAAAAAAAAATTATATTTATTGTGCAGGGATACAGCGAACGCTAATCCAATATATTTTGATATGCTAAACATGATTCTTCAGTAAAAAATGGGGTAGCTGGACAAATTTCAAACACAACCCCAATAATTCATAAAAAATTGACTTTTATAGTGATACAGGCTTCAAAATGTCCACTATATGCTTGTTTTCGACAAGGACCCCACTTCAGAACGATGATCGTGAGGCAAATTTTGCAAATAACCGAAAATATCCGTTAAAAACAGATTTTTTATAGCGATATAGGTTAAACAAAAGTGACATACATAACATTTTTATAGTCAACGACGGCAGGTCAAAAGTGACAAAAGAAATAGCTCACTGTTTTATTATTGTTAAAAAAAATTACTGGCATTGAAATGCTTGATCTTGTAAAATCAAAAATAACTTCTTTAGAGAACCACATTCATAATTGAGTAATTGATGGAAAATAACTAACACGAAATTGAATTTTATACGAGGAGAAGCGGCGAACGGGGCAAAGTGACGAATCTCAAATATTTCCATGATCATACTGGTTGTAAAATATCATATGTTGTTTCTATGTTTACACCATTTTTCACATTTTGAGGCATGATATTTAATCTTTGTTCTCTTACCTACCTTTGGGAGCGAGAAATGTAAATTTTTAAACAAAATTTCCAAGTCATTTTCCTGTACTTTGTTCTCAGATTGGTCAATATTTTCATTTTGGCAGTTTAATAATCACTATTTATATATTTATTCTAAAAGTATATTTTTTGGACTTATTTATAAAACTTGAATTGTTCGTTTTTTTTGTGTGTTTATAATGAGGTTTCGTACCAGGAAGTACAAATGATACTTTGGGGTCAAGCTGCGAAATTTTGTTCCGGATGTCTCTATTCCGCGATTATTATTTAATTTAGAATTCCCCTTTGATGAATGCATTGAGTAACTAAAGGTAAAGTTAAAATATGTGATCCTGATATAATACTTCCGAGTATTCAATGCTTCCGAAGATGCAATTTCTTTTTTTACTGTTGTGGGGTTTTAAATAGAAAATTAAATTCCTCATAAGTAGAAATAGACTAACATTTGTTCCAGTATTTAGACGTCTTATTCAATATTACAAACTAAAAAACGCAAGGAAATCGTTTTTCACGTGAAATTCACACATGTGATAGATCACTTTTAATACTAAATTATTTATTCCATATTTGCATTTAGCGATAGGTATGTAAAAAACACAAACATACTTTGTTTTAATTAAAAAAATATTGTATTTCTTCAATTGATAATATAATATTCTTTGAACCTCGTATCTTTGGAAATTTACAAATCAGCAACAACTCGAACAGTGTAGATAAAGCAAAACGTTGTAAAATAAAGCTATGTACATTATTAACGATAATAAGTCTTGCACCTTGCCGTAATTATAGTTTAATTGAGTCTTGATTAAAATTACCTCTTAAAATTTGATACTTAAGAAACTTATTTTACCATTATTACGCAGCTTACTTTCCATTATTACTCGTTAACTGTTTAGTAGATATTCTTAACATTTATTTATATTAAGTACATCGTGATATTTAATTAAAGTTTAGAACTTAGCAAAAAATTAATAATTTAATGGGAAAGTTGTGAATTTTATAGATTCCATAATTTTCAAATTCTATTTAAATACATGAAGGAAAAAAATTATCTAAAAGTTAATTTCATAATTAAGAAATTAACATCCATCATAATTATTGATGCCGCTCGAGACGAGAATAGTTTATCTCGGCTCAAAAAAAATCGAGTCGAGACGTAACACCTACGGTCTCGTCTGGTTCTTGTCTCGAAATTCTCTGGAATTTATTTGTAAAAATGGTTTATTCCGCAACTCTCCCTTGGCCGCGATGACATTTTCTTTCTCATTTTGCTAATATTATCTAATAAATATTATTTTGGAGTATCCATATACCAAATAATTAAGTCCGCATGCAAACTTTGGTTCCATTACTTACTACCTAAACTACCAAATTTCAAGTACTTTTTTTATTCAATCTCTCAGATTTGTCTGATTGATTGACAACCGCATTCAATATATTTCAAGCTTCTCTAAAAATACTTTGCGTATGTCACTCTATGCATATGTATTTTCTGAATTGTTACTGATTTCTTGACAGCCCACTCGATCTCTTTAGTGCGCTATCTTTTTAAAGCCGCTGTAAGTATTCTTAGTGTTTTCTGTTCTATCAGAAGAATGAAAGCTACTGGCAGAGCCTCTGGTTTATTACGACAGGTCTGGCTATTTTCCTATATCTACTGAAATTCAATTTTGTTGGCCCGTACGATTTTTATCCCTTTAATGAAGGAGTTTCTTTTCAGAAAACGATGCTGCAATATACCAGAAAATTTCAATTACTATATACAGAATTCTCTAAATATTCTTAGTGTATTTCATTGTTATTTTAAAAAAGGTTACATACAGTTATTAAAATAGATTTTATAGTTCTAAGTTATAAAGCACTAGGTGTCGTTATTTATTTAGATTTATAGCGTTGATTACTCCATTTAACTCAATCCATTTTCGCAAATTGTACAAAATTCGTAGAAAAATATTTCACAATAAATTACTTATGATGAGAAGAATTAAAATCAAATCACAGTAGTACTCATGCATTTATTTCGATGTTGAAAGTAGCACGATAGAAACGTATTTTATGAAACACACGAGTTTAGTCTTTCATTTGATTTAAACCAGTCATGTACAAAAGTACACTAAATTGGAATATAAAGAAAGTTATTTCCACCTAGCAGTATTTATCTTCCTGACACAGAATTTCAAACCGTTTTTCATTAATACATTTAAGTCTTTTAATGTCAATCTTGCGTCCAAAGCTTCGGAATAAAAACCCGTTGAAAATTTAGTTACAAACGTAGTTACAGATTCCAGATAAAAAAGGTTTCTGTAAACAAGATTTTCATGCGGGTCGAAAGGACGATTGCACTGCGACCTCCTGGGAGACATGATGGTTAACTTTGCTTAATTTCACATCCCTCGGGTCTGCCGCGCGTCGAAGTCCCCGCAAATACGCATCCGCGTAATCTGGAAGTTTATTTAAATAGGAGCTGTAAACTGTTACGCATTTTTATAGAACGTAAAGTTAAAAAATTTTCAAAAATTTATATTGGAATAAGAATTTTTAGTTTATACACTGAATTTGCTGAGTTGAAGTTATGAGGTGAGAAAATCAACATCGGTATACTAGAAGAGCTTGTCAATATTTGATTATTTAATGACAAAAATAATAATAATATTCTTTCTTATTTGCTAAACTAACTCGAGTTATTTAACTTTGATTAATGTTTTGTAATCATTTTTAATTTGTAATTCATATATTACATATATGGTAATATTTTATTAAAACTTTGGAGAATATATCCTCAATTTTTAAATACTTATATTTAAAGAGAATATTTAATATCCCAGAAACTTTGAAATCGCTTGAAAATATTTTCTGAGTATTTTCTCCATATTTCTTATAATGATGTGCTCTAAAAATGCCAGTGGCCGTTGTAGAGAGAATCGGTCAATTACCGACTTCAGTATTCGGCGAGGCTCATTCATCCTGATATCAAAGTCAGAATTCATTAAACACAAAAACTGTGTTCAGTGAACATTACTGAAAGTTCTGATATCGAGGACATAAGAAACATTAAACATTTTTAGATTGTTCATTTCTTTTCAAGAAAAACAATTTTCTTGAAAATTGCGTGAATACGCAATTTTGAAAATACTCAAAAGTTGTCTCGAATAATCAGAAAATAATTTTGAAAATTGCATATATTCTCAACATCCGAATATTTAGTAATATTCACTGAATAATGTTTTTACTTATAGGTTAGGTATTTCGTATATAATATGAAATCTCATAAAACATTTTTAAGTGTTTTTTGATAGTACTTACATGTTACATTCGGGAAATTTAGCTTGTTAGATATTTTTGTAAAAATTAAACGCTATCTAATTAGATTTGATCTAAATTATAAAAGCTCTAGGTTTTTCTATTAGCGTATTTTTGGAAGATCAAAAATACAAAGCTGAGGGATAGCTATCATAACTAAAATAGATTCATTATCGGAGATAATCATATTGTTAGAATGACATCTGCACCTTAATGTCATACAAAAATTATATAAAATACGAATGGCCGCATCATTTTTACAAACACTGCAATGAAACTCACATGAGCAAAAAATACACAATGATATGCAATTTATTAGATAAAGACATTTTATTATCAGGTCGTGAATTTTTTGCTAAAAATATATACTTGGTAAAAAACTTAATAACCATTCTCCTCTTGATATAGTAAAAAAAGTTTATCAGCAAATTATTATCTCAGTAGATATTTTTAAAAAATTGTAATTTGGCATTGTTCAAAAATTTCTATTATACAGTTGTTTCTCGCTTTGACCTCCTTTACAATTACTTTGTTATTTAAACTTGGATTACTCTATTACAACCAGCAGATACATTTTATGTGGTATGATTCTAAATGGGTTTAACAACTGGCGATCAAGAGCAAGGAACTTGTTACATGTTTAATTGTGACATTTTCACCCATCTGTACAGGACGGATAAAGGTTAAGGAAGGGTGAGAAAAACAGAAATCAGTGCAGATGTACGGTTATGTTACATTGAAAATCGATCATCGATGTTACTAAAAATGTACTGACTGTAAAAAGAACTACATGAACAAGTAATTTTTATTTAAGACGTTAAATTTCAAACCAATTAGCTTATATTATCATTAAATATATATTTGGAGTTATAACGTGTGGTAACAGGGAATTAATAACCTGAAAGTTTGCAAGTGCAGATTATTACTTTAGTTTCGAAAGTATTCGTTTTAAGTATATGTTTTTCGATTATTTACATATAAAAAGTTGATTAATTAATAGTTTTGATATTTGATGGTAATAGAAAATAAAATTTTTATAAACCCAAGTTCATGGGGCAAAAGCGTTTAAGGCGAAAATTAAGATCATTAAACGGATATGTCATGAATTGAGCTCTTTGAAATAATAAAAATTAATATTATATTCATATTTCATGTGTTCCCTGAAAAATTTTTTTACTTACAATTAGTTTAATATGATTTAATTGCTTTAATATCAAATATAAAAACTTGTTCTTAAAAATTATCCTGTTTATAAACAAGACTGTAAACCGTACCATAAATAATTAATTTTACCTCGAAAAATCTAATAATATTTTGCAGCAACGTTACTAAAACTAATTAACGTTCTTTAAAATCGGTATACTTGTTATATTAATAAATAATTTATATAATATTTTAAAACAAGAAAGCTGACGTTATTGGCATTATATTTACGACAAATGAGTTAATTTAATAATATTTCGTAATTATGAATGCTCTTATTTAAAATACTTAATATTTTTTTTACGTTTTTGCAGTAACACATAAACAATTCAATTCTCTTGTCATTTCTTAAGCTATAGTAATATTTATTACATTGTTAAAAATGAAGTATGATATAATGAAAGTTTCGTGAATATTCTCTACTCGTAATTTCTTCGATATAACACAAACTAAAGTAAATGTGATTGATGAAGTTGAATATAAATCAGTACAAAGTTATTTAAACGTGTATGTTCTTTAATATTGTTGGATACAAAATAAATATGAAAGTTTTTTTAGACCGTACGCGAAATACTACCTTAAGAATTAAAAATAAGAGCAGAAACATGTTTTTCAAATATGCATCTTACAGGTCACAAGACTACAACAAAGGGTTCTGCGAACGCATTCATTACATGCAGTAAATGATTGTCGAGAAATATTTGCAATAATTGTAACCGACTTTTAATTAAATACATAAAATTTGACAATAAGAAATATATCTATTACCACGTACCATTCCTATATTATACATGTAACATTTAAGAAATAGAGCTAGAAAGGAACATTGCAGCGTACGTGATAGAGCTTCCTTCTACGGGGATCTAGATATACTCAATTTCCAAATAAAATTAAATATTCTGCATTCAGGTGTCGCAAAATAATATCAAGTTTTATGTGATAAAATAACTTAAAACAATGCATATAGTAGCCGAACACTCACATTTCCTTACATTTGATGTCAACTAAATTTGAACAGCAGTCTGATGTACAAATAAATCTGTAGAATCGAGGATGTATGAAAGCTTAAATTGCCGAGTAGGACATGTAAGGAATGTGATGTTAAATTTAATGCTAAGAGAGTCCTTGCGTGGAAAGTTAGAAGAACAACGAAGATTTCAGCTGATGATTATAAATTTAATATTTGATAATATTGCTGAATTAAACATTTTTACTTAAAAATATATGAACATTCATTAACCCATTAACGCCAAAAAAGCCTGAAATCATAGCTCTATTTTGAAATAATGTCAGATGCAGAAAAAAATTCTTGTAAAATATGTGAATACCGTTTTATTATGTTTTTGGGTGCTTTCTACAAGATGCCGCGGTCGGATTTCATTTTTGATGACATACAAAATCAATATGGCGGCTTTATGGTAAAAAAGTGCGGAAAAATCAACAATTTTTTTTAAAGAAAACGTAATTTTGATATTGAATAAAGTGGCACAAAATGATATAAACTGTTGAAACTTAAAAATTGTGCAGTAGATTATAATGAAAATTCAAAATGGCGTCTTGAAAATTGAGGATATTGTATAAAAAAAAATGTTCAAGTATGTTGGATCGAACGTTATCACTTCAACTAAACTTAACGAAACTTGGTGTGTTGAATTCGATAAACATGTGACTACCTTGGTCCACCATATTGGATCCGATATTTTGAAGTTTGAAAAATCTTGGTCGGATTCGTAATCAGCGAACTCAAAAACCCCTACATACGAAGTTTCATTGAAGTGATAACGTTTGATCCAACATACTTGAAAATTGCAAATTTTATTTACAAAATCCTTAATTTTTAAGACGCCATTTAGAATTTTCATTTTAATCTACTAGACAAGTTTTAAGTTTCAAAAGTTTGTGCTACTTTATGCAGTATCAAAATTACGTTTTCTTATAGAAATATGGAATAAAAAAACAAAAATGTTGATTTTTCCGCACTTTTTTGCAATAAAGCCGCCATATTCGTTTTGTATGTGAACAAAAATGAAATGAGACCGCGACATCTTACAGAACGCACCAAAAAACATAATACAACGGTATTCACATATTTTACAAGAATTTTTTTCTATATCTGACATTATTTCAAAGTACAGCTCCGATTTCATGATTTTTCGGCGTTAATAGGCTAAAAAACGATATTGCATTAATCGAATTTTAAAGAAATGGCTTACAATCAAATTAGTTTCAACTTGTATATCCTAGTAACTTATTTGTTAATGATCATACCATCTTAACATAATGTGAAAATCTTTGAAAATTTTCAAATGTTTATATTACTCAGTAGGCGTCAAATTGACGTGTTTTATCGAATGTCAATAGTATTTGGAAATACGCGCTTGAAAATGCAGAAAAGCGTAACCTCGGCCTACATGGATGTCGACAGGTCGAATCGATGTTCGCGTGGCATAGAGATGCCGCGAGTACAAAGGGCCAAAGCTCGGATTGAGAGGTTGCCAGTAAAGAGGAGCTTTTTCGTGTACCCTGTGCCTCATTTTTTGTAAGAAAGTGTTTACTCCTAACCGCTTATGTCGGGAGTTTACCATCTTAACCTGACAAAGTTTAAACTTAAGGTAATATTCCCACGCATGAATTATGTCTAATATAATAAATAACCGATTAAATGTTTACTGAAACAAAAAAAATAATGATTAGATTGATAAATTTTGATTAGAAATACAATTTTATTACTGAAACACATTAATGATGTTTCCTTTCATTATACATACTCGATTCTATTTATTCACTTAATTATTTTAATTTTATTGTTTCCCATACTTATTAAGTTAATCGGATATGACGTACTATAATATAAAAACATTTTTAAAAATTGAAACATTTCTTAATTGGGCTATTTATTATAGTTATTATTTAGGTTTTCTCCTAAATTAAACCAAGCCCATTAATTGTAATAGTTCAGATTATAAGAAAGGTGTATCTCATATGAAATAATTATACCTATTATTTCCAATGAGGGTCTCAATTAAGGTGCCTCAATTGTCGTGATTTGAAAATATATAAAAGGTTTTATTGTAATTTGAATTGTTTGCATATTGGGCACATTCTTTTTTAAATACAAAAATTCATATGAACGACGGATAACTATGAGAAGATCGATTGATTGTTTAATACTGTTATAGTAGTAAGCTTTACTGCTCATCTTCTGTACCAAACTTGGTCTAAAATTTTCACTGAAGACTTTGTAACGCGGAAACGGAAATTTCCAGTTTTGTTTGACTTTCTCTGGGACACCACTTCACGAACTTGAACATCGAAAATGATTTCAATCTATTCTTCTGAACTTTATTAATTATCTCTGTCAAACAAAATAATTTGGGGATTTGACGAATAACGGCTAATAAAACTCAAAAAATGTATTTACAAAAGGATACATTGATAAATATTGCATAACTTGTTTAGCATCACAGTTAATAAAATTATAAAAAAATTAAAAAAAAAGAACAATTATAAATCGTTAGTAGGAATATGCCGATTTAATTTTTGAAACACCGTAAATATTTATTTATTCTTTACACGAAGAAAATCATTTCAGTCAGTTTTGTGTCATTTGATGCAAAGGATGTTTTATATCCATTGCATTTTGCAAGCTTAACCCTGCCAGCATCGCATGATATTAATTTATAAAATAATTAATCTTACTCAGTTGTTAAGTTGAATAAATAGGCAGCATAGGCACTTAGTCATTTAACCACTAAAAATATTTTTAAAATGTACTTTGTAATTTTTTCAATATTTCATTTTCAAACATTAATTTTCGTTACTATACGGTTATTTATTTATGTTTATTCACATAAACAGACCAACAAATACCAAGAATTTCCATCTCATATCTTATTAACTGTCGAGAAATATACAATGATAAATTATTAATTTTTTTTTAATCACTGGAAACGAAAGTATCTTGCAGATTGTTAATAAAACTTATGGTTTTATAAAATTGATATATAGATTATTGTTTATTTATCATACACAATTATAATAATGGACAGTGTAACTTTCTTCCGTCTTTTACATATCATAGACAACAAAAAATGGTAGGCAAATATCGTGCTATAATTTTCTTTTAAATCAAAGAAATATAATTATTATATTTTAAATGAACAAAAATTAATGGCACGTTATTTTTCATTATTGGTAAAATATGGTTTTGCTCATATAAACTAAACGATAGACTACAAATTAACAACATTTTTTTATTTAATTACAAAATAAATATGGAAGAAACAATCTTTCATTCTATACACGGGTCATTTTCTTGCTTGTTATTGTTGTAATTAAGTAAACTGTTTATTACATAATGAAATTTCGAATGTTTGACAATTTTGTGAATAGGAATATAATATGTAGATCTTAAAAGGTATAGATCTTTAATTGGTTCCCACAGAATTTTCTTTGTGATTATTAATGAAATACGGAGGGAATGTCATATAATTAAACAGAAACGCCAGTGCCTGATCTTCTACAATTATATTCGAATGGCACATGGCGCATTAAATATTTTAATATATTCCAATATAAAAAGTGTAGCCAAACTTCGGTACTTTCTTTCATGTTAAATTTTATTTTAGTTCCACTGATAAATGCGTTAAAAGTTTCTTCGTAAAAAGGAAAAAGTGAAGTCTTAAATTAGTAAGTTAAAGGATGGTATTAAATCCGCCTATAAAAACATAATTGCGGAATATAGTTAAACTATAACTTATATAAAGTTTATTTTTATAGAATGTTTCATAGACATTTTCAGTGAATAATTGATCTACTAATGGTTTAATGCAGGACACTGATAAAAAATAAAATTCTACACTCGCGTAAAAAGATTTTATTTGATGTCATTTTAGATTTGTCTACTTCAGCGACTAAAAGCTATAGCTAAATAGTTAATTGTTAAAGTATCGACATTGATGCTGCAACCATAAATGGAGGAGTAGTTAGGAGTACAAATAATTCAGAGGCAATTTTCTGCGGAATAAAAGCGTAACAATAAGAGTAATCATTAAAGCAACTGCCCAGGGAACACTGCCCTTTTTTGTGCTGAAATATTGGAAAATATCAAACGTATGCATATTGTACATTCTGAATGCAGGATTTAAGCAGCTTATGTGGGATTGATGTTATACCAGTATATTAAGTTCGATGAAGAATCTTATTATAGAAATCGACGGTATTTGCGATGTCAAATGAATAGAATCGCTTATAACAATCGTGGATGGGATGTATGACTATGCGTGGAGTGGATTAGCTTCTCTCCAATCTGGAAAATTCCTTTAATATCAAAACCGTATTTAATAGGACGTTATACGTTTGTAGTACTAGTAATGTTTTTAAATGTGGAATTATATAAATTCAGATTACTATTATTACGGAATAATGAATTCTTCAGTATAAATGAAATCGATTTGGAAGAAAACCGCTTAAGAATGTATACAAGTACAATTTGCAAGTATTATTTTGTATTTATATTTTAGGAAAAATAATTTATGTTCTTATTACATTATTAATTAATTGATTTTGTCAATAATATTATGTTGATTTCCATATAATATGAATCTATTGCCTATTTGCTGTAAGATCATTAAATATTAGTATATGTATACATAATCCTATATTATATTGTCGATTTGTGCGGGTACGTTTGGTATCCCCTATGCTGCGTACAAATATTATACATTCAGTTGCATGGAAGTCGTACGTCGGTTTAAATATAAAAAAAGCATTACATCGCCCTTATATTTGTCAAACATAGTAAGAGTGATATTGGAATTGTATTTGAATTCTGAAATATGAAGCAATTTAATTTGTAACAAAAATTCATGTGAATATTTCATGCTAATAAATTCTCGTATTGTTTCAATTTTCTTTATTCCTTGTACTCTGTCCATTACATTGGTCAACAAAATTATGGAAAAAATATAAGAAGCAAAATACAAAAAAAAAACAACAAAATACAAAAAAAAATTATTAAGTAAAGTAAAAATTAATTAAAGGAGTTACTCAACACGTCCTCGCCGTTGACCCTGGTTTCGACAGAGATCGAGTAATCTTTAAGAGTCTTTATGGATATAATCATGCTTTTAATTTTTGAACATGACATTTATTTCATTCTCTATCAAGTCCACTTCAGAGATTTACCTTCTCTTAGTTTATTCTTATTAGTCTATTAATTAAATGTAGTTTCACATACTGACATCATTTTAATTTCATTTTAATAATTAAAATTCAATGTTCGCATTGCCGAAAGTCATAATTTGTTTAAGATTTAAAAAATAAATGCATTTTTTCACTAAGCGTGGGTGATTTTGATAGCTGTCGTCCGATAAATCTTAATTTTAATATCGGAATCGTAATTTACAACTTTAACAACATATTATGAAACATTTATATTATATAAAAATACATCTTTGTACTTGTAACATTCGGCTTTAGACAGTAACCCGCTCGTCAGAATTTTGGTCGGCAGCGCGGCGAAAATGACCAGTAGAAACAGGTAGTTTAGGTGAGACTACATTTTGCGCATAATAACAAATGCCCATTTAAGAAAATAATTTTTGAACAGATCGTATAACAGTTTTCTTTTCTTGAAATAGAAGTTATAAGCTTCATTTTAAGCTATCATTGAAGCTTTTATCGTGTTTCTATTGAAAGATATACTTCCTCGAACAATTGAGAAAATGACGTTTTTTGCAATTTTATATTACATGGAAACAAGAGCTGATAAAAAATGTTCACTATCATATTCGGATTCAGCGACCCAAAATTAACAAAGATTAGCTACTTTTATCTCTGTAACATTTTTGTGTTGACCAGTGTATAGTACCAGATACCGCTCTATCGGAAATGTATTAGTAAATAGACATTATTCAAATCTGCTACTATTCAATTGCAAACAGTTTATAAAGGAAAATCACTGCAAAAATCATTTTATCAGTTCTAGTTGGTTTATTACGAACGATGTCGGCTTTATTGCACATCAGTCAAACTGCTCGTAAGTTATAACTGAGTGGATTGCTACTGATATAGGCTCCTATGAAACGTCTCCTAAATTCATATATACTACATACGCAATGTCAGAAACTAATTACCCACTGGTGTACAGTAACAAATTGATGCTATTGATAATAGCGAAACGTTTGATCTTGAAAGGAAGACGTTACATTAGTCTTCTTTCTTATGTAGATAGTTCAAGAGTTAAAAGAAAATATAGAAACATGAGTCTTGGAATACTTATTACTCCAGCTGAATACTCTCTGTGTCCAAAGGCAATAATTAATTCAAAGCATCACAAAACAAATTGTTCTGAAAAAAATAGCACGATATCAAAAATTGAATGGGAACGAAGGCATTTTGTTCCAAGAAGGTAAGCAAACCGTATGAAAAGTAGAATAAGGATCGTTCCGACGAGCTTTCATTTCTCGAAGGAGCGTCTTTACGACTTTTCGTAGTTGTTCGTTACTTTTATATTCGCTGGAGCAAAGAGGAGTAAAGAGTGTATAGTAGTGCTAGGGCTCAATGGATATAATACGTACGTACTGTGATCCGCATTTGCCTGTTTATAGCCCCCGGTGGTAAGTCGGTTTACCAGCCCGGCCCTACGGGAATTATTTAGGATCCGGGCACTTGTCGGATTTCGTCGACATTCCCCTAGGACCTTCGAGTGCTTCGAGCGATTCATTGATCACGTGTATTCACCTCGCGTTATGCCAACCAATAAGCACTTCATGATACTAAATAACCAACGTGGAGTGTACTCGTTCTTCTATATTGTCATCCAGCTGCGAATTCAATCGTTAGATTTTACGTCCAAATAATCATCTATAGTGACCACTCAAAAATCATTTCTTGTCAATTTCACTTATTGATACGCTACTTCGATCTCCAGGCTCAATTTTTTAATTTGAAGATTATAAATAAAAATATGGCGGACTGTTCCTATCTAAAATGGTAGAAATAGTGTAAAAATTTATATACATTCTATAAATCAAATGTAGCTTAACTACACTTTACATATTTGAATAGAATTATATCCTTAATTCAGAATTCCTGCAGAAAAAGGAAGAAATGATCCTTCTTTTCACAAATATAATCAACATCAAGTAATTCCTGAAATTATACGTTCTAAATATAATTATGGTTTCTGATCATAATCGAATACGACAGTGGTACCAAATTAACAAAGTTTAAAATCGAAGACGTAATAAGGTGGATATGGATTAAAAATTCGTAAATTTGAATTGAAAGACGTACTCTTGTTATATGCATACACGGAGAGAAATAGATGTTACCCTGACGCTGAAACTAGCAGTGTATTCGCAGCAGTGTATTCAGAAAGACAAGGGCTCTTAACAAAACAAAAAAGCTATCGCTCCAATGATTAAAAATGACATGTCCCAAAGTTCTTCAGTTAAGTTGAGTTTTTATGGACCTTTTAAACATTACATAATAAACAATTAGGTAATATTTTGGATAAAAATATTACGAAACGCAGCAACGAAATTCGGCCTCTATTTCGAGAACAGGAGTATATTCGAGGCTGAAAATTTTACGCAAGCATGTTGATAGTATTTAAAAATAATCCCACCTTGCAAAAAAATGTTTAAAAGTGCGGGCGATTGTTGTAACAATCATAAATAACGAATTGGCGTCTTACCGATCAGAATGCACATTTTAGGCTCTATCTCGAAAACTAGAACTAGAGCTATTATGTAATGTTTAAAAGGTCCATAAAGACTCAACTTAACTGAAGAACTTAACGAATATCTGATTATTAAAAAAATGTTATATTTATTGGTATTACTACTTTTATAAATCGCCATATTTACTACAAAAAGCAATTTTCATCCTGGAAATCATAAGAGCAGAGAAGAAAATGGCCCTATACGTAACTTTAAATATATTATTGCTTCATTTTTTCTACTGCTTTTAAAATTGAAAGATCAATAAAAAAATATATTTCTCTCTACGTTAACGAATTGATAATATTAATCAATGCTGAATTTAAAAGATAAAATGAATTAATTGTTGTTAATTTAGGATCATTTAATGCTATCGAATTCGATACTTGTTTTGCTTTATTAATTCTAGATTAAAAGTAAAGTGTGGTTCAAATAAAAACGCTGCTGAATCCTTCAAAATTTATATGAGATATTTCTTTCGATATAAATCTATCTATATAAATCTTATAACTTCGACTTTCTGAATAAAATACAGCAATCATCTTGTAAAAATATTACACTAAGTATTACACTTTAATAAATATAAATTTTATTCTTATTTAAACCTTCATATATACAGCGCAGTAATGACACCATTTGAAATTAACCCTTTGAGTAACAACGTTCGAAGATCAGTAAGTGGAAACAGACCGGTTTGGTCAGCCGTGAAAAACTTCAGGTTCATTCAACATCGAATATCGGTTTCTTATTCAGTAAAAAGGATAACAATACGGCTCGTCGGAAATTATCGACCTGTTCGATTTATTATTGAAAAGTCTGTCGTAAATAAACATATTAATGGTTGTAGTGAAGGAGTAATATTTGATTTTACGTTCACAGGAAAATAATTTTTCTTAATTCGTAATACTCTTCGTAGAAAAATAATTCAAAACAAAACTTCAATTCTTTATATAATAACGCTTTTAAGGCAATATAAAATTGTTATAAAATAGGGCCCATTATACATTTCTTAAATTATTGTCAACTGTAAGTTAATTTTTGATACTTTTAATGGAAAACACACTGAGCGAAGACATCAGAAAAAGAAGAAACTTCCCGCATAAACATTTGTCTACGAATCGGGTCCGAAACGGATCAGGGACCCTCAGCCCGGAAGTATTCCGGATCCGTTTCGGTTCAGGATGTTACACAACCTCGGATCCGAATCGGATCCGGAACCCGGAGGTCAGGCAATCGGCATCCGTTTCTGATCCGATCCTGATTTTCATTCGCATAGCTTTACCCGGTATAGGTCAGTCGAGGCTCTCTCTGTCTGTCTCTCTCTCGACTGGCTCAGTAGTAATTTTAATAAATTTACAGCATGGAATACAATACTTTATTAGTATAAAATGTATATTTTACAGAACTCTTATTTCAGAGACTATACATTTCAGGTGTCAAACTTTCAACGATTAATTTATATCCGACACTTATTTATAATATTACTATACCTTTGAAACAGGTTTTCATTATTGAACACTGTATTATAACATAAATAATTTGGACTTTGTCGTATATTAGAATATTATATTATCGATTTTAGCTCAAAGTTGTTAGATATTTATGTTTTGACATGTCACATATAGGTTATGTCATTACATACACATCAAGTAGTGTCCCAATAAACGAGATCGTGTGCAAATATTTTCACTGATTTTCATTTTGCATTCGATTTGTTTCCACTTTCGAATGGAATGTAGCAAATTTGAATGCAGAATTAAACGTTTTCAAACGAATATATGCGCAATGTTAAGATTGAGGTTATGTACATCCGTTTGCATGCGAAAACGGCTAACTGTCGAATGAAAAAAATGTTCATTTTTCATTCGATGTGATACGTTCTTTTGACATGATCTGCATAAAATGAATTGTATTTCATACGATTTCATTTGGCTCGGCATTCGATTTGCATTCGACATTTAGCCATTTTCGCATGCAAACAGATGTACATAACCTAAATCTTAATACTGCGCATATATTCGTTTGAAAACGATTAATTCCGCATTAAAATTTGCTTAATTTCATTCGAAAGTGGAAACAAATCGAATTCAAACAGAAAAACAATGAACATTTTTGCACACGATCTCGTTTATTGGGGTGGTATAACCTAACGTGACGTAACGCTTGGTCCGATAAGGGCCACTGCACGTAAGACGTATATCCTTCGCCATAGCATTTCTTACGCTGACATCTAAGGTCGTTGCTTGTGTATTGGCCTTAATGCAAAAAATATCAGACGTCTCATGTATGTTTTAATTCCTATGCGAAATTTCTTTCAGAATACAAAGGTAAACAAATCTATTAGAAATCCAAATACGAATCGGATTAGGGACGGATCCGGATTACCTGACCTACCGAGTAAACCTATATGTACATATGCAAAACCAAATCTGGGCCGGATCAGGAACAGATCCTGATTACCGGACATCCGTATCCCGGGTCCGATACGGATCCGAGGTCGTGTAACATCCTGATCCGGCACGGATTAGGCGATCGGATCCGATCCTGAGCTGATCGTGGGGGTCAAATCAGGGAATGTTTATGCGGGTTCACGTTAAATTCTTGATTGTGTAAGAATCAAGGAATTCATTTTGTTTTGTTTACGCAAAGATAAAAAATTAATTCCAATTATATTGCACCGGATGATTATAAATTCATAATAACGGATGTAATTAATTTAAAGCCTACATCAAGCAAACTTCGTAATAGTAATTAACCTTTTTTCGTAAAATAATTGTAACTAACGGAAAATAATTTAATTGGTTTCGGCTGTTGAAAGTAGATTTGAATTAAGGTGTCTTATTATGTTATGTTAGCCTTATAGGTTGTTAAACCATCACAAGTTCATTAAAACCGAAGAACAAATGCAGTTCATCTTCTAAAAGGAAGTCTTTCATGTTTTATGAAATTATTTTTGATATTTGAAAGTTAAGTTTTGCCAAAGACATTTTAAAAGAATCAGCATAAAGCGACATTTTAAGGTTAGAAGTATATAAGGATACCAAGAGAATATTTTTATCAATTCCCATTTATTTATCAGATATCTCTATACATTTTTATCTTTAGAATCCATTATATTTATAGTATTGAAGCTACATTTAAAAAATCGTTTAGATTATAATCGTAATTTATATCAAGAATTTCTCAGGGACGAACATGAATTAAATTATTCAATTTTAATGTGAAGATAAGTCTTAATCGGAAATTAAGTCTCATAAAATAATGAACACCGTAATTCGTCGAAACGAGCAGATGGTATAGCTCGTTTATGCGTGACGCGCAGTGAGTAACAATAAAAGCAGATGACCTTTAAAAGTAACTTTTACGTTACTTTGATAGACCGTAAAAGTGATAAAATAAAAGTCACTTTGATGAGGCATCAAAATATGGCAATAATGAGAAACAGAAAGTTATTCAACCTGCAGATTCCTGTCATACATTGTTTGTTTTCAAATATATTAATAAGCCATTGTATACATTAAAAATAATATATAATATATATTAAAAGAGTTAAATTATATTAAGTTTTGGTACACAACCGCGTTCAATAAACTGAAATGTATATAAAAAAGCTACAACCATTTCACACCAATTTATGAGATATTTTCAACGGGAATACTTTTCTACGATATCGTCTCCACTCTGTAAACTATTAACTAATTAAAATAAACCTCATAAACTTGTATTAATGAAAAGTTAAAGTTTTAATGAATTTTAGTTCTTCTGCATGGTGTCATACAAATAACTAATTTCGTTATTACTCCAATGGGTTCGCAGAAATAAATATCATTAAAACTTTTAGCTCATTACAAAATTATATTAATGATATTTTACAACTAAATAAATTCAAGTTTTCAATGTGAATGTTACAGAAATAAATTCTATATTAATATTTGTTGACATCTTCCGAAAGTTGTTGATTTGAAGTATTGAATTTGGGAACTCGGACAGAAATAAGTTATCTTCATTTTTAAGAGATAACCGAATATTTAACACTGATGTTACTAGTAATTATACTGTTATCATTTATTCCGATAGAAATCTGCTTGTGAAACCACATTATATGTGTTTCCAAGTCCTCGAAAACCCATACTTCATAATCGGACAATTTTCCAATGGAACGGAGTTACATCAGTACTAGGAAAGCTGGGTCGGTACTAGCATTAGTATTATCCTTTTAAGGCAAACTCGATAATTAAGTGGTTAGCATGTGCCGATCCTAAACTGACGAGTTCGAATCCTCGCCGGGCAACTTTTTCTATTCGTTTTACCTACTCACTAAATTTGAATAGGTGAAAATTCACTTATAAGTCATCTATGTAGATTTCGGTGTGTCTATTTCATACTAAAATTTGTTTGGTGTCTAATTAATAATGAAAAGATAACACGAGAATGACAATAACGCCACTTTTTTTAAACAAAAAATAACAAATATATATACGTACTGGATAACGATATTCCGTTACTGAATAATAGTCGTATATATATCTATATAATAACTCTATCACTTCCTCCTCTGATAGTTTTATTTAAAAATTGCACACTAAATGAAGAAACCATATATACATCTAGGGCAGGGATTCCCGTGATTGCCCTACTGAAGAGTCTACACGGGATCCTGGGACGAAATGTATATTATTTACAATAGGCACTTGTTTCTACGATAGTCGCTAGAGGGACACAAAACCCATTTATATGTAAATCAATTTAAATACAGATATGAATATTCCAAAGTCAAGGTTTTGTCGCGATTATCATACAAAATCCGGCGAAGTTCATCTTTTTACCATTTTCGTGTTTTCCATCGAAAACCAAAAAAATTATTTCATTTGTTTATTTTTATATTATTTGTAAATTGACCCTTAATACCGAGAAACACTATTAGTTATACTTAATTTTAAAAAATTAACTGCATGAAAAAAATCTCATAAATTAATTGTTTATTTAAAAAATAATATGCATTTTAAACAAAATTCTTATCTTTGGTATGAGATGCTGGGAATAAAAAATTGTAATTGATATCTCAGTATCTATTCAAAGCACACTTTAGGTATATTTATAAATAATTTTTGATAAAAACTAGTTTAAATTATTGAATGTTCTAAAAACATATATAGGGTAAGCAAAACGAAAAATTTAATTTGTTTAAAATACTATTCCGGTTTCTGTCCTTAATTGAAAAAAATTTTGAGTACTGTAGTAAAGTTTAGGAAATATATGAATTGTAATTAAATAGGCATTAAAATATTCTTATAGGTTTTGGAAAAATTAATTTTTGTTTGGTGCAATGCTCCAATGTGTCAGGATCGAGTGGTAAAAAAAAACGATTATGACTGGGATTATATGGGTGACTATATCAATCGTCCCTAATATTTCTTCCGCGTAATTTGCCGTGGGTTTTCTCACTGTCACCCGACAAATCGCGAGCCGACGATAAGCGACTTTCCGAGAGCGTCAGGCCTTTCCAGGGCAATTGAGAAGAAAAATATAGGGGCGGAAAAACCAAACTCTTTTTCGTCGACAAGAGCCATTAATTACGCATTTAAAGGAATCCGCCGTTGATGCTTGCACCAGTTATAAATCACGACGCGGCTGCATAAACGACTGTTGGAAACGCTCGATTGCATTTGCACGATTTTCTCGTCTTTGGAAAACTCGAAAAGCCCGGGGAGACGAAATCGGTCCATTTCGAATTGACGATCTCATTTCGCTTTCGTCGCGCAAAAATTCAGGTCGGCGCGTATAATGCATGCAATCGAGTATAGTCGCTCGTCGTATAGACGAATTTCGAGTTCAAATTCAAATTAAGATGGAAATACGCGGAATGACAACGGCATGGAAAACTTGAGTTTAATTGTGTTTCGCGCGAAATCGGAAGTTTACTGCAGATTATTTCGATATCTCGAAATTGGCTTGCGCAGTCGATTAATTTACTCGCGGAGTTTGTTACTACTTGGAGAAACGTCCGTCTATTAGAAATTACTCTTAATTCCAGAAAGAAGAAATGTAATTCATTTCCTGCGTTTGAGGGTCAATCAAGTGATTTAAATTCTAAATTGTTATTTTCTCGTTTCTACCAGGGTAAATTTCTTAATTACTGACCAGTTCGTGTCTTGTTATACAAACGTTTGCATTTATATCTAAAGAAGGAAAATTTTAATTCATTGATATGAATTCATTGATTTAAATGTAGAGATTTATTAAACAATTACCTAATAAACATTTTGGAAAAAATTAACCTATTCGTGTGATTAAAATTAAAAGTAATATAATATTGAATTAAAATATCAAAGCGAAAAAAGAGTACTATAACACTACAACAATACAAGAATAAAATAGTTTATATAAATAGACAATTATTAATAATAAAATTACAGAATTAGTAGCCACTTTTCATATCTAATTTATTTCTTTATTGGTACTTCCGAGACTCTTTTTATATTCAGGTTTAAACCAATACATGTGCATGATAATTACTTCCATTGCATACAAAATTTTAGAATGGTAATTAAATTTATCGCGGAATTGTATCTACAAATGATTCAAACTGGAATGTTACCATTAGATCATGGTACTGTATTATAATTGATGTAATAAAATAACACATTTTTTTGTTCACGTGCAGTTTTTTAACAATTGTCATTTTTTTCAATTACTTGAAACAATTTTTTAGGAACGCAATGCAATCATGTTAGTTATATTTTAAAAAATAATAGCAGTAATACCGAAACTGCAATTTATAACGGAATAAAAAATTTTGTACAATAAATTTGTTATATTTCGTTATCATTAAAAACGATGAAAATTACTCGTAAATTGGAGGGTATATATATTGATCATTCGTGACAATTTTTTACAACAAATATCCTGACTAATATTTCCAAACCAAATTTCCAACATACCTTTGGAGTAAGATGTCGTTCTTTGCTTATTCGTAATTAAAATACCAACAATACCGGCCGAAAGTTCGTGAATACTGAATTTTCGAACTTATCGAATAATGTCTTCTGTCCCTGAGTTCGCTTACGATATTGGAAACCTTCATTGGAAGTCTTTTAAAGTACAGATATAAATGTTCCAATTATTTCGGTTATATATTGGACATATTTTCTCATATTACAAAATGCTTGGAGTAACTTGTTCAGAGAATAGTAAATATATTTGAATCCCATAAAGTGTATTGTCAATATTAACCACTTATTAAGAGTAAATTACACAGGCCAACAAAATTTGTGCCCAGAAATCAATTTACACTTTTCCGAAGGTTTTCGTTCCGCTGAATTCAAATTCGGCCACAAAACTCTTCTACCACGTAAAAATTTTGAAATATCCTAACCTAAAATTGAAAAAAAAGTGTTTTGCTCATATTCAGTAAGATTTTGTGGCGGAACAAAATTATTGTTTGCAATTTACCATGAACAATATTAAGGTGCTATTTGTCAGCTTTAAATTCCCTTTTTAATAATTCCGATAGCATTTTTTTATCCAGTTATCGAAGGTTTTGTCTGGGAACATTTATGATTTTCAATACATTTAAGTAAATTTGTAATTAGGGGAGAGTGGGGCTCAGTGGCACGCGGGGCACAGAGAAACGTGCTAAATATCTCGGACACCGTTTGCGCATTCATTGTAATTTTTTTTTTTGGAAAGCAGTAAGCGATATTGGATTTTTTCAAACGTAAGTATATACTGAACACGGGCCGATAAAACGAATTAAAAAATAAGTCAGGTTTCGAATTGTGAAAACTAAATTTTTTGTTACTTTGAAAACATGTTATTTCAAACTTCACATTTCCCGTCTTGTCAAGTTTCGTGTAAATATTGATAGCTTGGGTATTTTTGAATCGATTAGTGCTTGTGTTTTATGTATTTAAGTTAAATTAATAATAGTTTTTTAATAAAAAATAACTTTATTGCCAACGGGGCACAGTGAAACACTGACGCGTGGGGCACAGTGAGACAATTTTAAAATGTTGGCAAGCAAATGTATTTAATGGCACATAATTCGGTTTCAATTAATTTAATGGAAAGTCTGTCATTATTATGTTTAGTTTTAATTAAAATTGTATTCTGAAGGGAATATACAATGAAAATCAAGGTGAAATATTAAAAATTTTTGTCATTTATTCAATGAAATGTATAAAGTGTATTGAGTAAACTTTTAAATCGTAAGTGAATGTATATTAAAAAAAGTTAAAAAATATAAATAATTAAATGTGATTAATTTTTATTGTGAAAATGGTTATCAAATTTTATTACAGATTCTAATTGAGATTCAACTATACAACAATATTTTGGTTATGTTAATTACGCGCATTCATATTTTATTTTTCTAATTATAATGTTACTGATATAAATATTATTACAAACAGATTGTTAGGTAATTAATTAGTTTGCCATTATTGTAATAAAAATAAAACATTTTACCTATTGGATTTATCATAACCTGTACGCCACGCACGTTTTATTCCTTGCACCACTGTACCCCACTCCTTGTTTCACTGTGCCCCACTAGTGGGGTGCAGTGAACCATAGGGAGATTTTTTTTCAAGCGACTTTTTCAAATACCTTTAACAGATCTATACAAATTATTACAGCTTTAAAATATATCTGAATCCCTACAGAATGCAATGTACGTTGTAAATAAACTTCACCGGTAATCACAATAATTCATTTAAAGATTCTCGTGCCACTGTGCCCCACTCTCCCCTATATGAAAATAACTAACAAACTGAGATCGACTACCTTGCTAAAAATTGTTTTATTACGCCAAAATGATCAAATATCCTAATCTAAAAGTGCAAAAAAACACAGTTTTTGCCCATTTTCAGTAAGTTTTTGTATCGGAATACATTTTTTTCGTTATTTAACAAAAACCAGATTAAAATGCACTCAGCAGAAACGGTTTTCGATTTGCTGAATCAAAATCCGGACGTATTGCTCTATGGCATCACAATTTTGAGATATCCTAACTTAAAGTGCAAAAAAAAAATCATAATCGTACCTTGACAAAAACTTTGATAATTCATTGAAAAAAAAATGGTACGAAATTATTAAAAAAGCATTTTAAAGTTAATGAATAACACTTTAATCTGGTTCTTGACAAAGTGTGAACAGGCATTTTGTTCTGGCACAAAAATTTAATATCAACAAAAACAGTGTTTTTTGCACTTTAGGTTAGAATATCTCAAAATCCTAACGTAATGGAATAATTTTGCGGCCCGATTTGGATTCAGCTCATTGACAACCTTCAGAAAAAGTATAATCCGATTTCTGGGTATAGAGATTGGCTTCATCTTGTTGGCCTGTGTTATTTACCTATTTTGATTGAAAACTGACACTTATAGATCCAAAATTTACTCCAGGTTCAATTGTTCGATTTTTCTTCTTTCGAACTAAATTAGACTCTAACAGTTTTAGTGCATATGCCATATTTGCAATACGTTGAAAATTGACCGTTTATTTTCGAGTCAAAATTCAACCTCTGCAAACATTTATTAATGCCATAAAGATGTTAATTTCCCTCTATTATTTATTTCTTGTTTTATACATTCACGATTGTAAGAAAAACTTGAATATTGACCGTATTTTTATCGAGTTCAGTTCGCTACTTTTTGGATTTGCAAATTTTGGATCCCCTGTATAAATAATATTTTTATAAATGTTATTGATTTTTTTTAAATACGTATATATTAATTATTCTTAAGAAGAACAAGTTATTCGTATTCGGAAAATATGAATAAATTTAATATAATATGATATGTTGACATTAGGAATTTCTGAAATAGTACTGAAGTTTTAAATTTTGTCAAGAATTTCTTATATTAGACTATTATCGAATAAAGCGTAATAAATTGGAATTTGAAAAACATTGAATGTTTTCGTACCTGGCGACATTAATTTGCCGATGCATATAATGATGAATATTAATAGGCATTTAGTCAAATTGTATATTTAGGACTTATTAGGAACATGCAGACACGCAGAGACAAGTTAATGAATCACTATCTCGTTTATTATTTTACGGATCGAGCAGATTGACATTCCTTTACCCTTTGAGATTCTCAAAATGAGCCACCAAAAGAAAAATTTAATTTTGTCAGGGCCGATAGTTAAAAGTTTGAAAGAATTCCTCACATGTGAGAATGAAATAAATTAATCGTAACGTTTAAACCGTCAGTCCAATTAAGCTCCATATTCCCAAGCCAGCATTATTTTACTCACTCAAAAATAATTGGATGTACACTTTCGCGTTTTGTGCAATGTAATCTATATGCAAGTACAAGAAGATTCCTGAGCTTCATCTCAAATTCAAATTAGGAGAGAAAAACGCGGAATGTTAATGCCGTGGGAATCTAGGGCTTAATCGCCTTTCCTTAATTGGAAGTTTCTCAATTTTATTTTTGTGTTTTTGTCACCTATTAGTGGTGTAGTTAAACCATTCTACATTTCAACAATAGACCGCGTGACTAACGCATCGCGTATAATCTCTAATGGATATTTCAAAAGTAATAAGTGCCGTAGAATAATAACTTTTCATATAAAGTCATAATTTAAAACTTTTCCGTATAAATTCTATAACGGCGAACACTTTAAAGAGCTTTCAATGAAGAAGCTGCACTTGTCTCTTTTCACGGAAGCACGGAAACAATCAGAAGCTTCAACGGGATCGTAATAAAATAATTGAAGACGTGGCACTCACCTTTGCCAAGTGTCATGTCGTTTGTAGTATTTGACCTCCGAAAGAAGAAGTTGGCAGTAAATTTCGATGAAAAATGAAACCAGAAGTTACGATAACTTTCCTTGGGGGGTATGCCACGTCACAAGTTGCCAGGGTGCGGATATGTGTAAGACGCGAGTTGTTAAAGCGTGTCGTGCAGCACTGAGTGTACAGTACGTGCTCTTCATGAACAATGCGTTGAACAAGTGGACAAGCAGACTGCGGTTTGCTGAACTTTTCCCCAAGTGCTCGGGGTGTGTTTTGTACAAAAACATTCATCTCGTTTACGAGTGAGGTCTGACCTCGTCTTCCTTTACACATCGTCCTCCCTCTCACTTTGCGATGGTTTATTCAGTCTGTTCTACTGTTTCCTTAATTTTCCCTTTATGACTTAAATGTTGAATCTACGTAAAGTGTCCCTAAATTTGACACCTTTTGAGTACATCATGGATCCATTAATGCCATTGAAAAATTGCTTTTATTTCATTTATAACATAGTTGCTACTGTCATTTTATGAATTTCGTCCGATAAGGCAATATAGGTATTTTACTCATGTTTACTTCCGACAAAATTTATGGCCGTTTTATTTCTTTTCACTGTAATATCCTTATCTCGTTATTTTCTTCAGTTTACGACTTTTTGCATTGTATCGTATTCTCCCACCTTGTTTCCTTTCACATCTCGTTCTATTTTCCTACCATTCTCTTTCATTATGTTTATTTTCGACGTTATCCACCCTTGTCATTCCAGCAATTGTCATTACGTTAAACTTTGTTTTCATGTTTATGCGCTATCACTTTTGTTTCATTTTAATTTTGTCGTTGACGGCTACTAAACGACGTGGACATAGTTAATGTTTATCTTCAATGAGGTGCAAGTATTTACCCGAATATTGGCAGCTGATATTCTTTGAATATTGGAGACCGATTCAGAATGTTGACTAAATTAATTGAAAGCATCTTTACATTCCAAAAACTACTTAAGGTAGACTCATACAATACAGAACTTCGAAAATTCAATTATATTCGACTAAATAGCACATTCGTCTTTCTCGAAATACAACAAATCTGCTGCACACAAGATTTCAGAAATTTAAGGGAAAGGCAGTTTAGTGAAATTAAAATAAATACTAAATAATTAAACAAACAGTGAATAATCAATCAAGAGGAGAATGTTTAAAAGAAAATGTCCACGATATACAGAAGAAAACTCTTAATGTAGTAACCTTTACAAAAACGTGAAACTTGAAGAAAAAGAATTACATTGCTCTGAACAAGAGATATTTTCATTGTCTCATCAGGTTTTCCTGTTTTGATTTACTATTTCTTATTATTTATTCCACGTAGACCTTTTTTAACCTTCTCTAGTCCAAAGGACGTTATTTTTTTTTTAATATTCAGAATTCTATGATCTTTTATTTAATCAATGTTTTACAAGTTACACCCTTAAATGCCCTTTTGGTTACAGTGAAAATTGTCATTTTAAAATAGAAACACTTTTAACAAATTTTAAACTAATACGGAATCTAATAACAGCACGGCTCGCACATATTCACGCTCACAAAATGCACATATCTTACTTTATGCATTATTTCATATTAAAAACAGTCGTCATTTACTAATAATGTATACTATCAAAGGAAAATGCCCACAGAATAATTAATTCAATTTTCAACAAGGTGTTAATTTTTGTAATACGTTATTAACAATAAATACGTTATTAGGAATATAGGAAATACGAAGAAGGAAAGTTTAGAAAATCAGCCTCTTTATTGCGACGTCTGACCAAGTTATCTGTTACTACTTACAAATTATAATATATTTATTATTAAAATTTAGCATATGTACACTTTTTATAAACTTTTCTTACTTGTAGGACTTTTAATTTGTTTTTAAACGTTCAGTAATATCTAATCTATCATTTCACGCACGTTATTCAAGTTACACTTGCAGATTTCTTGTTTTTTTTTGCTGAAGTATTCTTCTTTGTTGGTTGTTCACTGCATCGTTGCATAATACTTCCATTTTTTTTTAAATTTGGCAAAAATAAATGACAATCGTTTGTCTTTTCAAAGTTCCACACAGCATATTATATAAATATATTATAAAAAAACAACGAAAAGAGTTTTCAATGAATTGCCAAACTGAATACTTTCGACTATTAAGTGAACATTAGTAATTTTATTTTTATTTTAAATGATACAGAAAAGCATCTCATCAACTTTCGATATTTTCTGACAT
This sequence comes from Trichopria drosophilae, assembly GCA_030407085.1. Taxonomy (NCBI): domain Eukaryota; kingdom Metazoa; phylum Arthropoda; class Insecta; order Hymenoptera; family Diapriidae; genus Trichopria; species Trichopria drosophilae. The sequence goes on from CM059583.1 coordinate 168,361,840, forward strand.
GTCAAACGAATCGAAAAAATTTTCCAGTTGGTTCGATTCGGTTTAACTGTCAATGGATTCCCCTATTTGAATATTTAAGACACCTCTGCTTATTCACGATCAACGACTTCAAAATCCTTAAATTTTTACTCGCGTTTGTCTATTTCAGTAATTTATTCAAGAGGAAAGGGTAATTCAGCTAAAATTTTAGCAGATCAATACCTTTTTCCGTTAACATTACATCTAATAAATAGTAGACAAATACTAAGATTTAGCAAGCAACTAATCGTATAGATGCATTTTTCTAATTCTAAAATTTAGTAAATCGTTAGTATTCCGAATGAATACTCATTCTCGAAATACGGACTATTTATTGGCTGGTGGTGAGCGAATCTATAGTAAATTCAATTTGTGTGCGAACCGAATTATAGAACAGATACTGTTAATTTCATTTGGTATAGGTATTCCACGGAAGTACTATAATGACAGACAAATATTTCTCGAACATATCTGAGTTCTATATCTTTTCGCTATTTAGATATTTATGAGCACACTAATTTACATATTTTGCATCAGAGGATATCCGCTGAAGTAATTCTAAACCACGGATGATACATTATACTTCAATTATTTTTCTAAAGCAGACGTATTATTTCGACATTCAATTTATATTTATAAGAAACGTATTTGTCTCTTTCTTCAATAGTGAAAAGTGCAACACTACTTCAGTAAAAAGTGATTACTTTTAAGGGTGAATAACAAAACCACTATTTAAAACGACAATTAGTGAGTAAAGATCGAACAATGCAATAGAGGGAACGTTGTTTATGTTGATTAGGTCGGTAACGCCAGTAATTGGTTATTTGCATTTTGTACCTGTTTCACTAACCGGCGTACCGTAAAAAGAGATCATTTGTCTCGATTGGTGAAATGCAATTAAAAGTAATCTACTTTTGGTGTAGAACCCGTTTTCTGGATTAAAAAATCGTGGAATAGCTTGTAATAGAAATCTATGATCGAGTATTTAAATGATTTTTATTTAAAATTATTCTGTCCTATCAAGCGAATTACAACTACTTATATTCGTTGCTGGTATAAAAATATTTTAGTTTACAGTCTCAAAGAGTACTACGAACTACTTTTCATTGTAACATCCTTTGCAAATGATTAAATTGGAAGTGGAATGTTGTCATTAGAAGAACATTGCTAGTAAATGTTCTCGTATTCTTCGTCTATATTTTGTAGTAGACAGAATAATGCAACATTAGTGCATCATGACATCAAAATAAAATAAAATAAATTAATAGTATACTTTTTAAATTAAAAAATTAAGGATTGCAACGTACTTTTAATTTTTCTCAAAATCAAATCACTTTTGATTAAAAATGTGCCTGCAATCTTTGAAAAGTCTTTTTACGTGCTTTTTTATAAGTGATCGTAACTATGTAACTTAATAATATTGGATGCTTTCAAGATTTGCAGTGTACAATCTCGCTATGATATGACGACGGGATAAAATGTGTTGGTTACGTCGATAAACTACGAAGTGAAGAAGACTATGCGAGATAAAAATTGAAAATCTGCCATATTACTTCACAAGAATCTGAAAATGGGCTCGAACAAATTGAATATTTCGATCTTCACGCGTCGGGCATTCTAGCTTGATCGTAAACTTTGAAGAAATCGTAAATTTATATTCTATTCTATTCTAAATATGCAGAAGCGATGTTTATGAGCATCGATTTTGATACTGTGTATTCATAACTAATGAATAACAATACCAATAACCATTTTCAAACGCCAATACAGAATTAAATACAGAGAATGGTGCCATAAGAAAAATTGTTACCATTTTAAATTCTGTATCATACTTTTGATTTCTTCATGGATATTTATTAAGGCCCGGATCAGGACGTAACGCTAATCTGATTAGAGTAAGAACAATATTGATACTTATAATATCTGACGGTATTAAATACCGGATTGTAAAGACGGATAAAATCTGTTAGATTTAAAATATGTTATGCATAATTTATCGACATAAACATAATTCTTTAAGGTGTCAGGAAGATTATTTTGGAAATTTTGTAGGGATAAAAATTCGTTATGCGACAGGTTCTCAAAGGAGGATGACCACGAGTATAATTGATTTCCGTCTTTGACATGGAACCTCCGAAATCGACAAATTCGAGTAGAGTATGATGAGAACTGACACCTAATGGAAAATTCGTTTGTTTTATCATCTAGCAAAGTTTAAAAAGTCATTGTCAAAGTCGCGGATTATACGTAGAAAAATGCTGGAAATTTAAGTAGTAACAGTACGCACCGCTGCGAACAACACACAGTGCGGCCTATTACTACTGAAATTATTGCATTTTCCTATGCAAAATCTGACGCTTTAAAGGCGTTTTTTAAAAACTTTTCTAGATGATAAAACAATTGAATTTTCCATTAGGTGTTAGTTCTCATCATACTCTACCCGAATTTGTCGGTTTCGGAGGTTCCATCTCGAGGTGGGTAAGATTTTTATCGGTACCGGTACTGGCAGTTGGTAAGGGCAACCGGAATAAAACTACTGCTGATGATCCTATGATATCGGTACTGGTCCCGTACTGGCAGGCAATACACCATAGTTTTCGATATTGGTCAACAGGGTGTTGAAAATATTGATGATTTAATTCCAATCGGCGTATTCTAAATTTTGTTTTTAGTTTGTTTTCATGCTGGTTTTTCGATAAAATATCAAATTCATAGAACTGACGAAAAACGACAACATAAATACACAGAGCATATCATTAATTAATTTCGTTATTCTTTCTTGCACCACTGCACTGTGGTTCTCATTCTTTGTCTTGAACCTCCTGGTTACGCTTCGCTCCTTATTTTCTCTTGCTCACTGTATCTCTTTGTCACAGTCTGTTCTTTCTTACCCTGTCACTTGCAGCGAGAACAAACCGCCTTGGTCGTGTAAACGAACAGAATCGATCGCACAAACATTCGAGGTATATAAACCGCTTCTCTGAAAGGAGACTTGCTTCCGGTTCGTTACTCCTTGACGAATACATTCTCCTTTCTTGCATCGGCACTTCTCTCTCGTATACACCGCGCATATACTTAAGAGAGCCACGACTTTGTTTAAGCGCAGACTTAAAGCGAGTTTCGAGTTTGAGGCAAATTACACAGTAGAAACGGAAATGGATGAACATTTACACGGGCCTTAATTAACTCAATGCAAAATCACCTACATGGGGGATATTGCAAGTATTTATGGGTTCTAAAAAACAAGTATAATCATTTCGTTAGAGTATATTGTATTAATATTCATTCATGCGAATGCGCAGGTGGTACAGCATGCAGCATCTTACTTTTTTCAAAGTGAAATGATTTTCGTATTCATTTAATTAATGAATAGTTTACATAAAGAGTCATTGCATGTCAACTATATCAAAACTGTGATCGATGTTACCGAAATCTACGAAAAAGAAATATTTGATGGGTATAGGCTTGAAAAATGTTCTGGTAAAATAATTTCCTAAAATTTAAAAAATGCCGGGCATCGCGTGGTATTTACTGAATTTCTTAAAATTACGATATGAATTTTTTCTACTATCGTATTTACATTCGAGAAAATGCATATTTTTCGTTCGGTGACTACATTTTTCAACTTCAATTTTAGTAAAGTTATACCTAAAAAATTTGTTTAAAGAATATACCATCATATAGGAGAATATTTCACGATTCATTAAAAAAAAAAAAAAAAATTGACGGAGTCTTTTTTCATTCTGAAATTATGATTTTTTTAAGAGCGTAACTCTGAGATTTCGTCATGCGCTATGTCGCGCGGAGGCGAAAGATTCGACGGGCGCACATTGCGGTATTTTGGAAAACATTCTTTCAACAGTGCAATTCTTAACCGAATTGAATAAATCTTTCACAGAAAACCTCGTCAAACTGTCAACAATACGGAGGTATCGCAGAGCATCGTATCAGATGACTTTAAAAATGGCGGCTATACTCTGAAAAAATCTGTAAAAAATGAGGGGACGTTTTTTTTCTTTTTACTGAAATGTGGTATATAATAGTTTTTTAGGTCGCTGATTACGAATCTGAAGTGAAATTTTGAAAATTTGCGGGCGGAATTTTCAAAATCTAAAAGAATTATGAGTAATTTCGACTGCCGATATTTTAATAAAATCGATATTAAAAAATGGAGGATGCTGAATTCTAAGTAGTAACGGAAAAATTCTGGATTCTAAGTAGTAACAGTCCGCACCTACTGCGAACAATTGATTGTGTTCACACAGTGCGGCCTATTACTACTGAAATGACTGCATTTTCCTTTCACTTTCCCACATCATAAAACGATCGAATTTGCCATTAGAAGTTAGTTGTCATCATACTCTAACTAAACTTGTTAGTTTTGGAGGTTCCATCTTGCAGGCCGAAATCGGAACAACGTTTTCCTCTATGTATGAGTTATATATATGTATATATAAACCACGACGTTCAAAAAGTAATTCAGTATTGATTATTTTTTTTATTATATGATGAGAGATGCAGAAGGTAAAAAGATATTGAATTTAACGTTAGAACCTATTCAAGATTAATGTTTTTCTAGAGGTCAAAAAGTTAAATATTAAAGAATAATTTTCTTCCGCATTTTTGAAGAAGCAAAGGTTAATAAAAATAATCGCTGAGTGTTTGTGTAATCTTGTGATTGTTGTAATGTAATATCAAGTAAAATTATCGAACATAAATTGTCGAATTGAGAAGAAATGTTATTGACTTATTTAAAATACCTACGGGAAACTAAGTATTTAGTTTTGTTAAACAATGATGTTGACTAAGTTGGAGTTCTGTCGCATAAATTTCGGAAAATTTAATTAAATATATCTATAAAACATATTAAATATTTTGTTCTCACTGAACTACCATCCATTAATTTATATTAAGTTTCTTATTTTACATTTTTTCCATTCTTTTATTTACATTTATTCTCTTGGTAAAATGCGCAACTCAGATTTACGATCTCCGTGACAAACCTTGAAAATTGCAAAATGAATTGCAGTCAATTAATAAAGTTTATAAGGATCAACTCTTTCATAAATTTAGAATTATTTATTAGGCATAAAAACTACATTTAATAATATTTCATTATTATCTTTGAACAATTAATGCGGGTTCGAAAATATTATAGTAATGTAAGGCACTGCAGTTCATAACAAATGTACCAAAAAGTCCGGTAAATTTAGCGCAATAATAACAAGCTCTCAAAACGGTATTTTCTGTAACGAGTTTTATCATCTTCCTTTGTTTGGAGTACTTTTTTTTATTTTAGTTACTTTTCTGAATTCTTTGATGCTATCCATATTACGAAGCTTATATCTTAAGGGATTTCTTTTCATAACATTAGTCTCCTTTCAGAGTTTAATTTATCAGTGCGTTGCATCAAAAGGAATTTTTGCACCTACAAAGGCATTTCATTTCATACATGAGATTATTAACCATGTTAATTCAAGTTTAAAGTCAAGACACTCCTTCACGTAAGTACTTTCCGAGTGAAAAAATCATCGTTTAAAGATCATTGAAAGTTATATTTTAAAGTTACCTTTTAAAGTTACTTTTTAAAGATGTTTCTTATAAAGAATTTTAATTGGTTATAGACAATTGAACCAAAAAAGTAATAAATTCAAAGACTATCTTTGTTAATAAATCATTATTATGTTGCATAATTGCTATTTCTATTGTAATGTTTAACAAATACATTTACTATTAGTATATACAATCAATAAAAGTAGTATTTTTATCGGTTATTGCATAATAATACGGAAATACTTGCAGTAAGAAAATCGTGTACATAAAAGGGTATATCGAACATTTTCAGTTGAATGAACTATTTTTTTAGTTATATTAACTATTTTATATTACGCGTGAGATAAATTACTACGAATAAGTTTATTGTAAATCGCTGAAAAATCAGTTTAAAAAATTACTTAATAATAAATAATCTAACTTTATGTATTTATTAAACGATGCAGACGAGGAAAATATTCACTTTAAGGAGAGGTTTTTCATTTCCATTAAAATGAAATAATTTCATAACTATAGATGTGCAAACTCAAGTAGTATAAAAGAAGTAAATTCAAAGTGTAAATAAACTGCAGTTATCCTTAAACTTTATTTCGAAACAGATGGTGTTCTTAATGCTTGTGGTAGGCATTCCTACAGTAAGACTGTACCTACATTTCGATATAAAGATTCGCAGGTGTTATATACGCGTCCCTTTTTTATGTTCATGGCAGATGTCAAAGTGCAATTTGTGTCATTTTATGGACTTTAAATTATTATTTTCGCTGATGTATTATTTCTGTCCCTTTTTATATTTATTCGAATATCCAGCATTTAGTTACCGACAAAAACACTAAAAATGTGTATAATACACTACGTAAGAAGCACTGTAAATATGGACATTTTCAAAACATAACAGGAACTTTTCTCATTGGCTCATGAGTAAAATGTAACAAATTTTGGCCATGAGCCTACGACATGATTATCAAAATTTGATAATAATAATAATAATAGCGGCTTTATTGATTAAACAAAAGGCGAGCCTCAGCTTTAGTGCTGTTTTACAGACTAACCGAAACTAAATACACAAACTTACAAATATATAATAATTATCATAACTACTAGTATACACCTTCACACTACCCTATTAAGCAACTATAACTAGGATAGGCGACAAATATTAGACTCTTAGCGTGATCCATCCAATGAATAACATTGATAAGCATTGAAGTGTTTATGTTTACAATACTAGATTTAAACGCGTTCTTATCGCACACATCACTGACCCATTTTAATTCATAACTTACTTACATCATTTTGCTTTATTGCTATAATAAATTTAGCTGGAAATTGAATGTATTTTTGAATACAGAGTGGTAGCGCATTGGAAATTTCATGTTCAATTTTCGGAATGTACGCGTATAGACTATGAAGATATTCTTTGTAAAATTGCTCTTTATAAAATTTTTCTTCACTTTTTTTTTTATATTTTGCTGCCTTGCATGAGCTTATAGTCATTGTAAGTGCAGACTCTTTAATGGCACTTCAAAACTACGATAAGCTCGTTGGGAAGACAAGCGGAAAACTCTTTCGAATCTTTCTCGACAGATCACTGAAATTTTGAAACTTAGCCGTTGTTCGTGTCATGTCATATAATGGTGCTCGTAATATAAGCCTGTTGAGCGCAGTAGCCCGCATATATGTGCATGGAACATTATATTATAATTTACATTTTCGTTTTTGCGCATCGTTGCCAGGAAGATTTCTGTTGGAGGTGTGCGAAATTTGTCTTTGTCAATCTGTTCATTCAAAGGGCGTGAAGTGGACATGTCCCGAAACTTTGATGACGAGGTTTGAATTTCATTAGCATATACGCTTACTTACTGCTACAGCAAATTTCTGCGCATCTTTTTCAGATAATGGAACACATTTGGGGTATAATTATATGTACCGGCCTAGAAATTTTTGGTATAGCACCGGTATAGCACCAGTATTCCTTGAGTATTAGATCATGAGTTTGCCTTTTGTACGGGTCTAAGGTATGGGGTTAGTATGACCTACGAACATACCCGCACTATTATCAGACCATTTCCAATAATAATAATAACATTTTTTAAAAATATAATAGTAATAAATTAAAGTAAACTTTTTTTACGCCAAAATAAAGTCTTAAATCCTTCTGGCGTCCATTTGGAATTAGTCTGATCATAGTATTGGTAATAGTATGAGAAACGCCCATAGGCCATACTAACCCCATACATTTCGCCAATGCGAACTTCCATATCATAGCCATGCTATTCTTGCTTAATTCAACAGTTCCGATAATAAAATCGTAAATTCCAAACTCTGTAATATTTATTTTCCATCCGGGATACACCTATCCTCATGTAAATTGAAAAAAGTGATCAATATATACCGAGAGTGAATAATATTCCTTACGTTCCAGTAGTACAATGGGCATATATTTCAAAAAAAATGGAATTTAATAACGAAACCATACGGTTAGCTAGTCGGGTTAAATGTGCTCTTCTACCGATAGAGGCGAATTTTACGAACATCTCTGACTGACTTGTAATTAAAAACGTACTTTTTCAATAATCCTCTTTCGGAAATTCCAAAGCAGAATTTTTAACGACATTTAAATGAACTTGATCCTCGATGGTCCCTTTCAACTTTGCAAAAACTTTTCATTAATTTTGTTAAACTAAAGCTCAAATGAGGCCGTATTTTACCCAATTTAACTTCCTCAAATAGACGAATATCTGCTACTTTATATTAATGTTTTTAATGTCTTGAATTTTTCAAAACATACTGAAAAATATTATTCAAACGTATTTGTTGTTAATGGAAAACAAAATTTGCAATGCAAATTTTGATGAAAGTCTCTAATACTGGCGTGTTTGTGATACGAAATAAAAATATGCCTAGCTATTTCGTATCAATAATTTTCACATTACACTGGAATGATTTGAAATATTGATGATTACTTATAATCGAAAGTTATTTAATTTAGAAGTAGACTGCTAATGTATAGTATATCAAGGAGCAAAAAACGAGTTTAAACAAGTTCCAAAGTATTCTCGTAATTAAAGTTTACTAATTTGAACAAAAATATGGTGAAGAAAGTGATGAATATATTTGAATAAAGAATTATTTATTTTTTGTGAAATTTTGCTATTTCATATTTTCTTTTTACGGTGTATTACTTGATTTAAGATAAGTAATACATTTTTGTTTTTTTTACAGCCTTTTTACTTCTTTATATTCATTTATGCATCAAATTAATTTTATAAATTTTTATTCAAATATATTATCATTATATATTGACACAGTATGCTGATAGTAAACTGATAAAATACCATCTATTCTATTAGAGGGCTTAAGGTGTTTTCTGCTGTTTAATAGGTAATTAAAATAAATTGTGGATAATAAATTGTTACTTTAAATATACTATTATTTTAAATAATTGCTTGTACCTATCAAACAATTTTGAGAGGCATAAATAAATGAATAAGATAAGAAGGATGTATCGATGTAAGAATCAAACAAAGCAGTGTCCGTGGTTTGTGTGTTTTGGAGTGTAGTGCAAGCAATTTAATAACGAATGGGTTAAAAGTAACTTAAATCATCCTTTACGAATAAAATATAGTATCGACCCTCTAAAATATCTGCATATTTCAAGCATTGATTTTTTTAGCGATGGTTAAGAATTTTTTTTGCACGAGAAAAGTTCTGAACATAATCATAAAATAATATGTAGGTTTTTCTTCTCCCGGAAGTACATTTTCCAATCGCTTCGATCTACAAAAAAGAAGAAATAAACTGCACGATTTGGACTTCGGTCACGTTTACAAGATATCTATAGAATACAGGAGAGATATACATAACCGGGGTGCCACTTTTGCACTGATAAATGCTAAGAAATCTCGTTATATAGAATTGATTTATCACCATTATGACCCTCCGGTCGTCATCGTGTCATATTTCGAAATAACGACACAGACGTTTCGATGCTTTTTATAACTTCACTGTTTCTATAAATGTATATCTAAAAAAATAAATAATGTTACGTTACATTGTTTTTAGCACATAATTTCAATGAAGAACAATAATAAATCACAAGGTATATGTGTACACTTTCGATCATTTTTATAAAATATGAAACATCTAATATCGAGTAAACAAATTATTATAATCCTGACTAAAATAGATAAGAAGATCAGTTGAAACGAAGCAAAATGTAAAATTAACATCAGTTTTAAAATTTAATATGACAGATATAAACATAAAAGCTTTACGTAGAAAAACAGATGTTAATATTGAACATGATAGGATATTGATGTTTATTACCGCAGATATTTCGAATAGAGACATACTGATATTAAAAAAAAGGCATGACTAATATTGAGAGGCTGTAACTGCTTTTCAAAATGAACTGTTATATTAATATGTAGATGTAAAATGCTATGATTAGTGACTATATTGATGCTATTAATACTATTATTATTACTATTTACAAAATAATATTATTTGATAAACTTCCGCATCCGACTTTTTGGTACATAGTCGAATCTGTGTAATACAATGTATCCTAACAATTGTGATACGTACAAAAATCAAAAGCGTACACATAACCTCTTCATTTGCTTTATAGTATGTAATAAGGTTTACACAAGCAACCAGTATATGGTACATCGATTTTGATTAGTTCGGGATCTCGACATGCTCCAAATTGATAACGTCATGAACATCAAAGAGAACTTAATCCTAAACTTTATCGTAAATTATATCTATGGGAAAAGACAATACTTCAGATGACAGAGGATAATGGAGAGAAAAAGTTTTGCAGTTGTCACAAGCAATCTGACTGTATGTTTTTGTTTTAGCACAAAAGCTGCCTTGTGATAAAGTATAACCTTACACAGACAGATGGCGATATCAGTCAATTATGGAAAAAAAGTGCTGATGTTTCACTACTCAGCCCAGTTCCTAACCCAGCCCTCTCCCCTACTTAAAAGTCTGTGAAAATTTCTCAACATTCTTAATGTTTTTAAGCTTGTGTAAGTTTCGTTAAGCTTCAGTAATAATTTTGTACTCTTTAGGGTCTTGTTATACATTACACCGTTTACTTTAAAGTATTTAAGTTAATTAGTAGATTGTACAAGATAGTAAATTTGATGTTTTTTTACACTCTTTAAGAGCAAAGTAAGTCGACTCGCCGACAGAAGATCCGATTTGAGATGAGCATGAACGATTTCAAAATCCGCGGAAAGGGCTAAAACGGATGGGGATGGGAAAAGAATGTGAGTTTGCTAACACATGTTTGAGACTTCAAAAAGTCCACAGCACGGAAAACCGACTTGGGTATCGCGGTGAGCTTCCATGCATACAAATTGTGTTGCGAAAAATATCCGAGTGCGATCACGCGGAGCATGACCCCGGTGGAATCCCCGTGGGATGAATAACGTCGACGGTTGAGTGGTCAAAATAGATAGATAACTTAGATTTGGATGGGCAAAAAGTTATCAAACTGGCAAGAATATACATATGGCGACAAAACGATGATAAGTAAATTGCAAACTATCAAGAATATTGATATTTGCCTTAGACTGTTCGTAAATGTTAAAAAATTTTATTAACCAGTAACCTGCGTGCATGAATAAATATTAGGAATTCTCTCGAACTTTTAATATTTGCCGAACTGATCATAATCTGTTGAAATACAGGCCACACATAAAAGTTCAACGTTTATCTGATAAATTTTGTATGATAGCACAAGGTGTAATACTTGAAACGTTGCGCAGTTGTTTCATATAAAATGCACAATATACTAAATTTTCCGTACTCTCTAAAATTAAATAAGTAAAAATTCACTTATCTAAACTTATAACTCGTCCACGTAGAATAGGAGAAAATTCAATTGAATATTGAACGTGTGAAAATATTCGTTTATTGAATATAAAATAATTTTTAAAAATAATTTGTTGAATGTGGTTATTTAATACGAATTGTTTTTATCTTATTATATTATATAAATCTGTATTTTTATTCCGTTAAGAATTGGATATACCTTTGGTCGAATAAATTATTATTGTCTTGTTTAATTTGTTATGATGCAAAATCAATAGTTTTGTTTATTAATTAAATTTCAAACATTTCATGAGTTCTGATGTCTTTAAATGTCGACTTCAGCAAGTAACAAAGTTGTTGGCTGTCATTTTTCTTAGGGAACATGATGTGTGTCGCTGATTGATTATTACATAGCACGTAAACCGATCCAAACTATATTATTACGTCTCAGCAAAATACTTTCAGATTAAAATGTAGTCCAAAATATTAAATTTTGCTCCAACGCAGTTACATTGCTCTTGAACAATTTTAGGGTGTATTTTTTTAATAGTTTAATCATAACATATATGTATATGTTGCAAAAAGAACAGGGATACTCCATGTTTTCTGAGGATCATTGTTTCAGCACTGTCAATACTTTTTAATGGGGATTGAGCATGTAATATTAAAAAGCGTACTGTCTACCCAAAATACCTGTTTGATATTACGATTCACAATAAATTTGACATTAAGACATCTATCGAATTGTTTTCATTGGAGTGTTGACACTTAAAGTGTATAAAATTGTTCATAAAGTTACAGCCATCGAACATACCAGTTACACGTTCTTAGAACATAAAACGCGTCATAAAATCGTTTAAAGGATTATACGTATATATCTCACTTCGAAAACTGTGCTCTCGAGAGTTTTATGATCGATTATAAGCGATCGATTATACGTTTTGTGGACTCGATTAAAAGAACCATACTTTGTTTAAATTTCTTCTATTAACTCCTGCAACAAATACTACATAGTAAATGTTACACCATCACAACAATTATTATGCGATACAATTTAATGGAATATATTTCATCATAAAAATAATATCTCTTTAAGTTTCTATAAATCTCTTTTAGTTTTTGAAAAGATTACTACACATTACTACATTAATAAATATATAATAAATGCACGTGTCTGAATTTATGTGCCATTTACATTTTAATGTTATAAATATTAAAGCATATTTTAGAAACGTTTTACACTTTAATTGAATATTAAAAATATATTCATACCCATTTTACCTTTAAATGAAGTTAATTTCTTAAGAGTTAATTTAACTACTTTTTATAATTACGTTATGTTTTACTTTCGTAAAATTGATAAGTTCATGTTTTTTGCTTTCTGCGGAATTATCCAGCTAGGTGGAAAATAAATATTATGTTATGTACTTAGTAGTATTCGTTTACAGAAAATTATTTGCGTATTTTGAGTAAATTTTATTAAATTAAACCATCGTTGGTAGTTGTCGCTTTTCTTGATTTCGCCCTTATCGTATTAAAAATGCAGCCTACAATACTTGCGAAATATCGATCTGCATTGTCAATTCGATCGGAAGAGAAATAGGGTTCTAAGGAAAGATTTTATTTGGTTTCATTAACATCGAAAGATTACTTTTCAGCCTTCGTGTCAATATTTTTATTACCCATTTGCGTGTGTTGATTACCTTTAAATACACATTACATTAGTTTCGAATTACATTGAATGAAGTTCAACTAACATGGTTATCCAATATTATTTAAGTATACAACACAAACATAAAATACGTAAAGGAGGTCGGGGTATTCATAGACACATTTTTATTTTGTCCAGAAACTCTAAAGAAAATTGCTTTTTCTCAAAATTTCAAAGCTTGATTTTGTGATTCGATAAATAACCTTTCATTTGGTACTAGCAATTTGACCTAATTGTTTAAAATTGTACACTCTGTATCAGCTGGCGCAAAAAACTGGTTTTTGAGATTTTAAAAAATCTCGGGGTATTATTGGACAGTCTTGTAAATCGATAAAACAATGAAAATTATTGCTGGAAAACGTTTATTTGTTAATAAAAACGAAAGAATATCTATATTTTAATGAATAAAATAAAGTAAGGCACGTAAAAGTGTTCCGGTTTGTTCCGACACAACTCAAGTGAACACCTCGATCACAAGCTATACAATGGGCTATGTTTCGGCGATTTTCTTTCTCGGGCATATTTTTCTTGGAAATTATGGAGAAATCAGTATTTTCCTTCGCATCAGTGTCCAAATCACAGAAGTGTCCAATAATACCCCGAACGCTCATTTTTACAAAATGTCGGCGTATAAGTAACACAATGCAAATTTCATCAAAAACTCTTATATGCGTCAAAAGCTTATAGTTCCAAGAATATTATAAATATATTTTCCTGACTTGGTTCTTCGAAAAATGTTGTAAAAATGACCAAAACACTAAGTGAAAAAAATACTTTACAAACATCAAAAATTTGTTTTATATGATAGCGAGGTAACAATGCGTCAAAATAAGTCAAGTGCTTAATTGAAAATGAGATTATGTTGAGACGAGTCGATGCTAGTTTATGGAGACTCCAAGCGTTACAAACGAGAAAAACCTCGCGCTGTCCATCAATACCCCGACCTCCCCTAGTATTTGAAAAATTATAAGAATTAAATATTTTAATATATATATAAATACAACGGAATATTTCAATAGTGAGTATTGGAGAGACGGTCAGTGATACAATGAAAAATTAATTTGACGTTTCGGCCAATGTGATGACCCTCTTCAGAAATTTATTAAATAAATTTGATAGTATACATAAATTCTATACTAAGCCTTACTGACATTAGGCCAGTGTCACAACGATTCGTCTAGATGTTGACCGACAAAATTTAACACTCACTACACTTGAATATTTTGAACTCACTGTTAGTTAACTATACCGATATGCTATACGTAATAGATTTAAAAATATATATTAAAAAAACTGTTATTGAATTATAAATATCGAAGGGAATGAAATCCCTGGAGAAGCTCCAGCCTTTAATGACGAAAGACTTTTCTCATTCGATGATCCTTTTTGACAAGTTGACCTAGAAAAATAATTTTCCCTTGCACGGATTTGATCTTTAAAAATAGATTCTGCACCAACATATTTGATAGATAGGAAACCCAGACACCGGCGGCCACTTTGTTTCCACGTTGTGAAGTAAATGTTACATTTTAAAATGCAGATGAGGGATAGGGATTTGTGAATAATGTCCGTTTATTGTACATGTTGTAACTACCGAAACGCGTTTCCCATCTAAAACTTATTCAACTTATGACTGCGTGTCCGAAATGTACAAAAATGTTTCTTATTAATGCAACTTTCAATTATACTAAATTGGTCGCACTTATTAAAATCCATCAATATCAAACTTCACCACATATCAGAATTTGAGTATGTAGAAATACTCTCAATTTGCGAAAAACTTTTGAAACCTAAGAAAATCTTCCGGCACGAATATGTAGGCAAATGTTTGCATTATTGCTAAGCTGAGGATATAACCTGCGCTCGTCATTCAATATTTTACAAATTGATTCGGTAAATCCATCGATGAAGAAAACTCGATTTCGCGTAAAAGTATCGACACGTGTGGGTACTTTTAGACCGATCTTTACGCCGCTAACGACCAATTATCAACTTATCTTATGCATTTTCGGTGCTATTACATAATTTAAGCGGAGCAACAATATGAAATTTCGTGAAGGACAAGCGCGAATAATATGAAGCGTGTCTCTGAAAAATAAATAAAATGATATTTCAATTAAATATAAAGGTTCGGTGAACAAATAATGATTTAATTCAGAGTCGCGTACACCCTGCCATTCTCTGTTGTCTGACCTGAAAAGTCTATATCTACTTGTCCGATTTCCCATACTTTACGTTTTTAGTTTCCTATGAGATTTTACACCTATTCCCCATCATGTACCTTCACATGAATTTTGTACCATGTTATTAATACCAGTGAAACAAAAATTTCGTAATTTCAAGTAAATATTTACTTTAATAGTCGCAACAAAATATTGACATAAAAGATGTGGGAGCGTCTGAGGGAAAGAGACATAGAAGTGGATGAACAATAGAGAGGGGAGAAAGTGAGAGCGTCTAAGTCATGCGTAAGTTATGAAAGGGTGAGTCGGGTACCAATATGTATATACGAATCTGTAAGAGAAACGAGGGGAAAAGATTGGTGAGAATAGCGAGTTGGAGATACGGTAACGAGGAGAGGGGGAATAGGTACTGGATGGTGGAGGATGAGAGAAAGTGTAGATTGTGCGAGAGGGAGAGAGAGAATGTTGAGCATTTAAGAAGCAACTGCGAGTATGTGCGGGAGAAAGAGGTGTGGATGTATTAAATGAGGATGGTAGGGGAATCGGATGGATCGAGATGATAGAGCTAGAAGAAGAAAGAGAGAGAGAGAGAGAGAGAGAGAGAGAGAGAGAGAGAGAGAGAGAGAGTGTACATGATTTTAGTAATTGATATGTTTGTTTATTCATGTGTTGTGTAATCGCAGTAAATGTAATATGGAATCAAGTTTTGTATAAAGGAAGTCCTATGTAAGCACATTATTGTGAAGGCATAATAAATATCTATCTATTGACGTAAAATAAGGAAATATTTTCTTAATTTAAATAAATATTTATTTGCTGGATAAAATCTAAATTAACAAACTATTTTTCTATTAAAAGTAAATATTTTGTTACGACTATTCAATTAAATATTTACTTGAAATTAGGAATTTTTTTTTCAGTGTAGGTGGTCCCCTTAAGTGACCGATAACAGTCATGTTTTACCCTACTATGGCTTCTCTTGTATTAAATAAAATATTTTAGAATTTTTTAAATTGGTCACTCAAATTTACCCAATCTTTGCAAATTTACGTATGTTCCAATAGGTTCTCGTATAAAAAGTATTTTCGCGTTTCCTATGAGGACCGCACATCCGAAACGTAAAGCTTTGAAATCGGTCTGAAATTCGATGTTTAGGGGGTTTCGGGCCGTAAAAAACTGGTCCCTTTACGAGTGACGGGACACTCCACAAGAAATCAGTTTTTCGACAGCAACGAGCCCTTGGCACATTCTCCCGCGTATATTTAAAAGCATTGAAAACGGCAGGAGCTCCTGATTGAAACTCGGCGAGTTTTACGCGGCTTTCGCAGTTGACGCCCACTGTATTTTCCAGTTGCAATGAAAAGTGCAAACGGTGAGAAGCGAGGCGATTGAGAAAACGAAAAGTGCGCGGGGCCTGCGGTAACGTATGCGGAGGACAGGGAAAAAAGTAACGCTTATCAGCGGAGAGGCGTATACGAGGATTTGAATAAGATACTATCGGAACTTCGATTTTTCGCACACAATACCGGCGCGCACGATGTAGTGGTGATAAAAATGGGGAAAGGAGTAAAATTCGTGTGTATATGAGCTCCGTGTGTAGTACTTTTATGAGGTGATAAAATGCTTCGCGTCTTATGATTGCGCTTGACTGTTCATTTTATGCTTCTCTTTTTCAATTTTTTTTACCAACTTTCGCTTTTCTTCATATACTATTGTACTAGGAAGCTGTACGAAGTGTTCACTGTAAAACATCTTCAGTTCACATAATAAAATGCATACTTTGCTTATTTTATTGCTACGCTGATTACTCGGTAACGCTTTAATGTTCCGGTTGAATATAAATCAAATTCGAATATACTCCATTATTTTAATATTAAATGTTTGACTTCCGGGATAACACTTATCAATACTGATTTTGCTCAGATAAGCGAAATATTATTTTCATAAGTATTTTTCATTTTTAGTAAAGATAAATTGAAAACCAATTTCGATCAAATATGCGAACCAGATGTTCGGAAATCATGCTTAATTAAAATGGCTAAATAATTTAGTTAAATCAGCAGATCCGCACATTCACTTTTCAAAATTCAAGTTGGCGGATCAAATATGACGGACCAAATTCAGAAAAAGTGACATGATCAATTTGAAACTGGGTACACGGGGGAGAAATCCAGCCTTAAATATTGAAAATTCAAAATGGCGATTCTAACTTTGACCCTAACCAAATTCATGAAATCAATGGTGATTATGGTAAAAAAGATTGAAAAATCTGGTGTGTAACTATCGCATTCAGCCGAAACCGGAGACGCGAACGAGGACGTGGCGCGGATTTTTGTCTCCATTTTTTTGTGTGTTCTTTGTTTTTTTATTATTTTTTAAAATTATTTTTAGCATTTGTATGTTTTTTGTTTTTTCTCTGTCTTCTGTTTCTGTGCTTTTTTATTTTTTTGTTTTTTGTTTTCATTCAGTAACACATGCATGCTGCAAGAGGCAACTGTCCGGTATGCGAAGACTGTGCACAGTTAGTAGGTATTATTTTTCTACATAGTAAATACTCCTTTAAAAGAAGAATATTTTATACATTATTGGCGGCAATGTTTCCAATTTTAAAGATAAAATATCTTGTAATATACAGAGTACTTTTTCCCCAACACGTTACTTTCCAGGGCAGAGTAAAGATTACTCGAAGAAAATGTATAAAATGCTCAAATTATTGTAAAACGTACTAAAAATTATGCAAAATCCAAAAATTACCAAACAAAAAGTAATTTTTCCTCTCTTTTGTGTGATATTTACATTTCTCTTCTCGACGTGTGAGCGCCTTTTTTCCAGCGGAACCTGAGGCTTTTGGTAACATACAACTATAGGTTGGCGTTTTCTTCCTTTTTGGGAAGTTACTTAGTATGCAGCTAATTCGTCCAAAAATCGAAATATAATAACAACAAACAAAAAATACCACCAAAAACGCAAAAAACACACAAACAAATGGAGACAAGCCGCCACGTCCTCGTTCGTGACTCTGGATTCTGCTGAATGCGGTAGTGACACACTGGATATTTTAATATTCTTACCATAATCACCATTGATTTCATGAATTTGGTTAGCAATGTTAGAATCGCCATTTAATTTTCAATATCTGGGGCTGGATTTGTGACAAGCGACCCTAAAACCCCCGGAGTACCCAGTTTCAGCTTGATCAAGTAACTTGTTGAATTTGGTCTGCCATATTGGATCCGCCATCTTGAATTTTTTAAATCTGAGGCCGGATTGGTAATCTGTGACCTTGAAAACCCTAGTATACCGCAGTTTATACGAAGGATTGTAGCATATATGCACTATAAAATCTATTAGCGTAAATGCAATTTCATGAAATAAATGCAATGTTAGTATTCCAACATCCGAAATTAGCTATTCAGAATGTACAGAAATTTCCTAACAGTGCTATTTCAGGTTTGGCTCACCAAACTCGACATGTTCCTCGTCTTCGTGTATAACGCTTAATTTTTAAAGCTAAACTACTAAAGCAATTCCAAAATTCATTAGGGAACAATGCTTTTGTCTGTTCCTATAGCAAATTGTCCTATTTTATCATCTCACTAAGGGGGCTATTGTTCGTTTCTAGGAAATATTTCTAATATAATAACTTCAACTATAACGCAAGATGCATTGGATCCTTCCAAGTGAATTTTCGAGATATTTCCTAATTTGAGAGTACATTTTTCGCTAATGTTCTGCTGCATAATATTCTTAATAATGTACGTTAATCACTATCACCGCATTAGAGACTAATCTACAGACCCTTTTAATATGTTCTTGAGAATTTGCCCGTAGTTTAAAAATTGTGTTGTATAAATACCAATAAACGTTCAAGGAATGCATATAAGGGATTTCAGGACAATTTTCGTTTATTATATCATAAAATAATTCGTTCTTGATGTTTTTGACAGTGCTCTTTCTATTATTAATAGTAATGATTTTCAAAAAAAAAGGCGGGAATAAATTGAAAATTAATAAAAGAAAATGATTTTCCTCTGGATTAAAAAAAATATTACGTTTTCTAACATATTATGAAGCCTAACACTAAACCATACATTAAACTTGTTTAATATAAATATAGTGACATTTTAGAAGTGTTTGAATGATAACACCATTAAATTCCCGGAGCAAGGATTACGGAAGAAACGAATTCGGAAAAAAACAAAAACAGGTCGATATGGCTTGAATGTGGAGGATAATGGGAAAATTCTACAAATGGATTTGGATTCAGCGCACAAAAAAAGAACGATAGAAAAGTATATTTGTATCTCCGATGAATTCATGAACTAAAGTGTTCTTTATTTATAATTAATGTTGTACGCACAATAGTAAATAAATAATTTTCTCGACAGTTCGAAATGTAGTGCAATGATTCGATTAGCTCATAGCACCTTCTAATTATACAATTCTAATTTTATAATTTAATTATTCTGAAACGGTTCGTGCTACCGGTGCTTACTTGGAGTATACTAGAATTATTATCTACATCTTCAACCACGTATGTAATTTAAAATAAAAGGAGCTTGTAATAGATGCGGTGGATTACATCATCAGATTTACATTCGTTGATATGAGCATAAGTTTGCATTAGTTATTATATACAGTTTTCTAAGTACTTTATTACAATTTTATAAACACACAAGTTTAATGTTAATCTTGAGCAATAGCCTGTTCTCTCGTTATTCAAGTTGGATAGTAATTCTGCAATCGAACTTAGTTTCTAATAATACGTGACAGTAAACTGAATTTCCATATCATGATGAAAATAAATATTATATTACACTTGAAGATTAATATTTTATTCTAATTTTAATCTTCATAGAAGACGATGGAAAAGGACGGGCAAAGAATATTATGGACCTGTAACTTTACGTACATAATTTCTGACAAAAATTATATTAATTAATGAAAAGAGATATATCACGATCAAACATACTCATGTGGCTATAAATATATTGTTCTTCTTGACCAGTTTTGTATTACATAAAATGCACATATAGTAATCGTATTCTTACATCAGAACTAACTTCGCATGGTTGATTTTGAAATTTACATATAAATAGGTTTTTAATTGCTTTAATGGGAATATTTATATACCTTAATTTACTAAGAGGTACTATTCTATATAGAATGTATATTATTTTTAGTACTTTATTTGCGACATTTTAATTCATCAAACACCATCTTCTGGCAAGATCAACGCGTTATTCAATCGGGGAAAATTAACATTAAAAACTAACATAAAAGTGCTTTAAACAGACCGTAACCGGAAATATATATTAGAATTTTGTGTAATGAAATTTATGTGTTCAGAAAGTTAATATACTCTCAAGAAAAGATTAATGTCATTCCATCTGATAAAATTTTGCTTATATTATGTATGTTACGGATATTATATGAAAGAACTTAAGTAAATATGTTCAGAATATCGCAGTTGAATTTTGACTTTTGAAAGTACAATTTCATGGTCGATGGTTGCAGGGATAAAATACTTGTAATTCAGGTTGTCAACGTTAAGGCAATGAAATATAGTTACCAATAATTATTTACGTCTTTTTCCTTGCAGAATTAAATTCACTTGACATAAAATATCAAAAGAGGAATGATGCTCTAGATTGTATACAAAATACGAGACATAAGCATCTGGTGCCCTATTGGTAAATTAATATTATGTTGTTGATAAAAATATTATTTTGACTTTATCTATTTTTGTAATATAATAACTTATGTAATTGTTTAAATAGTTTTACATCTTAATTAATATGAATTATAATAAAGCAAGAGACATGATACATTTATTTTATCGAAATATTAAATTTACCAATAGAAACGAAAATTTAAGGATAACGTAATATGGAAATAACGTACATAATTTAATATGTCCGGTAACACCGTGTTATACAGTAGCCCTCCCCCCCCCCAATATTTGTTACCCCCTAATATTTGCGACTAGGTCCGTCCCAATATTTGCCTTACCCCTCGATTGCTGTTCCCCACCAATTTTCACGGAGCGGTAATTCTGTGGCGACATCACGCATGCGCGATGCAGGAAAGATTAAACTGATTTCTTCAGATCGACGCATGCGCGTTCTATAACTGTATGTCGCCCGGATTGGGGGAAATTTGTTCCACTCACTTGGTAAATATTGGGAGGGTTAGAAAAGGATAAACAAGACGGACGAGGGAAATATTGGGGGGGGGGGCAACTGTGTACATATATATCTTTAAGCATAGATTTAGTGAATACAATATTCGTATAAAATGTTACTTAATAGTATGTCAATATCTACAGTGGAATTTTTTGAATTATAGCTGATTCCTTCGTCAATTCTTACAAGCATATTTACCTTACACTAGGCATTGTAAAAATTTTCTAATATTAATTTTTGAATCGTATGCTGAGTATACGAGTACCTAATGTAGTTGTATATACTCCCTTTTTGATAAAATTTCCTATCAATGTTCGCTTTCAAGAAGACAGTTCAATATACATTACAATGTAACATAATTATATTTTACGAATTCAATTAGTGATTTAAATGTTCATACGATGAAAATTTTCGTACTAAATATTTTTAGTCCTCTTGTCCTTTTATCAAAGAGCCAAAATGTTCCCCTGCGCAGCAAGATTTTATTATTTAAAATCAACAGAGATGTCTAATATAAATATTTAATAGCTATATAGAAAACATTTCTAGCTGCTACTAAACATTTTTGAAGTTCTATTCTCGATAATAAGTAGTTGTTTTTACATAAAAAAATATTTATAGAAATTCGAAATTTTTTCCGATTTCTTCCCGATTTTCAGAACGACGGACGACGTAGAAACAATAGAAAAATTATTGAAATTCGGGAAATTACGATGATTAGATATCATGACATTATCTCTGGAATTGCGGCGTAATTGGCGTCAAACGAGTACAGTATATAAACGTAGCGATTAATAGTAATGACGTTACACTGCGCTTCGCTGTACATTTCGTCCATAAGAAGTTAATAGAATTATAATGTAATCTCTTTGGTGTACCTAATTACTTTCCCAGGTCTGTCGTGAAAATTTCACAGTCTAAAGTCATTCCCACGTCGAGTTTAGAATTACATCACGGAGATACCCATCGAAATACCTAGGTTTGCCGAACAGATCACACACATACGCACATCCCTACACGCATTAATTGCGCAGCATAATTCACGAGCCATTCAAAGGGCTTTCTCAACGGATTCTTGCATAATCTTCTGCATTTCGGAATTGTTTCTCATCAAAAATCAAGAATAGTTGACCCCATTTCAAAGCGTGGTTATGTCATTTACGTCATGGATTGGTTTGACATAATATTTCTCCTAATCGACTCCAGAATGGTAAATGCTCAATCAGTGTAAAATGTTCGCGACGTTACGGGGGTTAAAGTGAAGATAAACCTTTCAAATAAATTGATCAATTTACTTTTAATAATATCATACCTCTTTTTTGTACATTTACAGTAACTAAACATCTGAAGCACTTATACTTTTATATAGCATTTGATATTTTTAATTAAATAACAATACGTTCCTTATTTGTAGGAATGTCTAAAAGAATGTAAATAATTCATTAAACGAGTTGCATATAAGGGAAGCAAAGGGTTTCAGACTTTCTTGAAACGATTAAAATGTAGAATGTTAAGACGCTGTTCTCCATTTAAACGCTCTGCAGGTGTTCTTGAATCTCGTTCGCACAGGAAACCCATCGATTACCAAAATTCGACCATCACGTTCCAGAAATGGAATCGAATTTCACACGGTTGGAACGAATGGAACACGGTTGAATTTAATCCAATTGAAACAGGAAACATGCTACTGAATTTTCATCTTTAACAGGATTGAGATGAGATAAGCTCTTCCAAGTTTCTGATCGATTGTTATCGATACTTAACTTTCTAAATATTATCGTACACGGAGAAAAATGACTCCGCTGGATTAGCTGATTCATATCAGCTAAAATTTTCGGCTGGAATTGCCGAAAATATATGCAATTTTAGCTGTTTTGATTCCGCTAATGTAGCCTTAACCCTACTCAATTCGCGCTTAGCTCTAAATTTCCGCTACATTAGCAGATTTGTTCCATTAAATTTGCGGACTTTTTCAGTAAATTTAGCTGAAATTATCGGCTATCCCTAACGGAATTCCAACAGCTGTCCCTATAGGATAAAATTTGTAGAATCTGCGGATTTTTCGGCTGATTTTGCTGATTATTTTTCTCCATGTAGGTCTGCGATTTATTTGCTTTTGACTTTCATACTCGAAAAGTATTTATTCATTTCGTAGTTAACTTCAAGTTTTAATTTATTTTAACATCTGATAAATAACTGAAAATCGATGAGTAACTTGGTATTTTATTCCGTAGTCGTTTATCTGAGTTAAAGAGACAGTATTTCCCGGTATACCTACAGCTGTATATATGTCTTACGGTTTCTAAGGACAAGTTATTAACTGGTTGTTGCAATCTTTACATTGCATTTTCCAACATCAGCAACTACCCGTCGGTCTTTCGAAGAAGCGAGTCGCATCGGAAAATTAATTTTCATCTGCGGTGTTTCATTCTTCACCTGCCGACAGACAGTTAGGATGTCACTTTCGTAAACAACTCTTTTTCAGTTTCTTATATTACAGTTTATTGAAAATTGGCGCGTTGTCATAAGATTAATTTCAGTTCATTTATTTGTTAAGCGTTTTTTTTATGACATTTATTGTTCATTTATATTTCAGAATATTTCCATTATGCCTATGATTGTAATCTTCTACATGTACTATTTTATGGTTGTTACTTGCTATCATTAAATTCAAATGATTTTGTAAAAAGAGGTATGAATATTTTGTCACATTACAAATTGTTAGGTAGGAACTTGTACATCTTCATTGCGAAAACAATAGTATATTGTGTAACACGGAACTAAAACTCTCATTCCGGTCAGAGTAGGTTGTTACCGTTACAAGTCGCAACAAGAGCTATGAGTACCATGTACACATACGAGAACCAGAATAGTTTTAGTTCCATTTTATGTAATGGGAGTGCGGTTTCCGAGCGTTAAGTTAGTTAGGATCGGTTCGTTTGCGTTACCCGAAGCGTCGGTCGGCGCAAGTCGACACAAAAAGATCGAATGCGCATGCGCATAGATACTTAATATTACATTACTGCCCTTGGACTATAATCTAGCGGCTCATTAGAAGCGGCCAATTGTAGGTCTCCAAAACACGCACATAACACCCAGGGAGTTAAGGTCTAAAATGCATTTTGAAACGCAAATGCAATAAATGCTCAGTGACAACTCAATCCGGTACTAGGACTTTAGAAATGCAAATAAAAAACTAGTGAAATAATTAGCATTAGATGGCTCTTTATGTTAAAGAGTCTAGAACATATCTAATTACACTCATTGTATCTACTTAGCCATTAAATTAAAGTACGTCTTTGTGCTTGTAATACAAGCTTTAATGCTGGATTCTGGTCCGGTGCTCAAATAGTACAAATGGTTGCAAAACATTGAATCAGACAAATGTTCGTTTAAATACAAAATTTGTAAAAGTTTTTGGTTTATTTTTTCTCGAAGATATATATTCTACTTTGGATATCTACAAAAGAGATTACCATGAGGATTTTAAATGACTTTAAATGTCGTGTAGATTAATTTACATAGTCCTTTACTTTTTGTTATTTTCATCATTTTTAATTTGGTTTTAGAGTCTTGATAATATCCAGTAAAAATCGTAATTTTTTTAAAGATCTTTATTATTGTTGAAAAGTGTTATTTTATGTATATGCACTAGATTTCAAAATTAAAGAAATCTTTAAATTATGATAAATAAAAGTAAGCATGCGCATTAGGCTTTGATAAACACTCTTAGTTAACATTTTGGATGGTCAGTTAATGTTTATTTATATTTTTAAGATAGCAGAGTAAAAGTTATGATCTTAGCGTCATGTCTAAATTTTGTTGCTTCAAAATTATTAATACTTTAGGTAAC
This sequence comes from Trichopria drosophilae, assembly GCA_030407085.1. Taxonomy (NCBI): domain Eukaryota; kingdom Metazoa; phylum Arthropoda; class Insecta; order Hymenoptera; family Diapriidae; genus Trichopria; species Trichopria drosophilae. The sequence continues at coordinate 168,387,169 of CM059583.1, forward strand.
GAACTAGCGCTGTCACTACTTTGAAAGGACACCTGTGACAAATAACAAGAATTGTCAGTAAATTAATTTAATAATCTGGAATTTTCCTTAGAGATCCTTAGAGTAACAAGTTACATACGATTCAAGTAGATCTTTAACTTTTCACGCCATAATGGATCTGCCATTTTGAATTTTCCAATTCTGAGAATTTATAACCTGCTATTAAAAATAATAAAGATACTAAAAATACTTATAAAACAATAAATTGATTAATGTATACTCGAAATCGTTATAGGTGAAATGAAAACACGATAGATAGACAATATACAAGAAGAACGGGAAAGAACATTCAAATAAGAAAATGCAATCTTCTTAGAAGTTGAAATAATTTGATGAAGTGGGAATACCTACAGGAAGTAGTTGAGCAATTTAGATAGACCTGGTGGACCGTACGTGGACATAAACTACTTAATTTTTACAGGTTTCATTTCTAGTAGCTTTTTAAGTATACAATTGTAAAAGCAAAGATTATAGACGCAAAATTTAGAAATTACATTGTTCTCGAAAATTCCCAAAAAGAAAATTTGCATTATATATATTTTCTTAAATAACGTTTTAAACTATTATTTTTAGGAGTTAGTTTCGGTCCGAATTTCTGGTAGAAATCTATCCTCTCATTGTTTACATAACACTGGGTAACGAAAAAAAGTCGATTCTTGTTTATCTTAAAATTCTTATGTTTATTGAATCTTCAGGTCTCAGTGAACAAAAAAGAGGTTACAAACCTTTTTTTCTTTTGGTCAGTTCCATGCAAATCTTGATAAAAGTGCGAAAAAATTGATTTTTTAGCATTTTTTGAATCCTTATGTGTCAAACATACAACGTGATACAAATTTTTAGTAGCGCTAAAATGAAACCTTCAAACACGAATTTTTCCACAAGAAATTAAAAAATCAGTATTAATAGTGGAGGAACTATAATCGTCGGTTTTGTAAATTTTAATAACTGGGTGTTATAATTGTAACTATAGCAAATTTCAGAGGCAAATTTCGTGTTGTATTTTATATAAATTTTTCTCAAATATTGTAGCTTTAACGTAATAATACAATTGATGTTAATAAACCTATATCCCTCTTAATTTTTTCTTGTATCGAAAAATAAATTTTAGATTTGTAATCAGAGACTTGGAAATCCCTTGGGTAACAAAATCACAATGAAATTCGAGTAAATTAAAAATATTTCGGTTGCAATATAGGACCTGCTATTTTGAATTTTGAATAGTAACCTCAAAAATATCCGAGTAACAAATTTCAAGCGAGTTTGCGTATTATTATTAATTTAGTCCGCCATTTTGTATCCGCTATTTTGAATTTCTTAAGTCTAACTTTCCATTCATCATCAGCAACTAAAAGACCATAATTAGGACCAGTTAAAAAAAATCTGATCATGAAAAATCGTTTTCTATCAGTTCTTGTCACCACAGAAATTTTTTTTTTTAGGTGCTTGATAATTTAAGTCCCCCCACTATTGATAGTGATTTTTCAATTTTTCGTTTAAAAGTATCATGTCGCATTTTTTACTCATAGGGATTCAAAAAAAACCTAAAAAAGCAATTTTTTCGCACTTTCATCTCGATATGCATGGAACTGACCGAATGAATAGGTTTGTAACCTCTATTTTTGTTCACTGAGACATAAAGATTCAATAAACATAAGAATTTAAAGATCAAAATCAATCGACTTTTTTTGTTACCCAGTATAATTTAAGGCCTTCACATTACAGTACTTTAAATAATACCTATAACGAGGGTCGTTTAACTGATTCGTTTCGCTTTCCTCGCTTTCTTCTCTTTCTCACTCACTCAACATCGACTGAAATTTGTATGTTTGTTCGCAATATTGCCTAGATTTTCCACGTTTGTACTAAATCACAATAGTTTCAGTGAAGGTGTAACAAATGTGCTTCTTTTTATAATGACTGATAGAAAAATTGTCATTTCTAACATTATTACTAATTTGAATCATGAATAACCCTTAATTCAATACCATTTATTTCTACTATTCCAACTTTCGATCCATATTTAAGCAATTAAATCCGAATTAATTCACGTCCATCGAAAGTATTTCGTTTCCTCAAATAATCTTTTAATCTCCGTTCGTAGTGAAAGATGTTAATACTTTGAAATGTTGTATACTCTTTGCAATTTACGAAAGCAACCCTTATATCTCAGAAGGCAAAAGTACAAATAAGCTATTTTTACAAAAATATTCACTATAGGATTGATGTCTGAAGAGTAATCATAATTCTTAGCGTTCACGGAAGGAAAGTTGCAAGAATCTAAATGCCGAGGGCGCTTTTTCTCCTGGATCGGCAACCGCGACGTAAACGTTGCTCGGAATAAAAATTCTGTGAAATATTAAATTAATAACGCGAAAAAACACGCCGTAAATGCATGTACTGTTTAACAGTAGGTTAATTAAAAGGAGCCCGCATCCCCAGAAAAATTCCGCGAGGTGAGTTTAGTACTGGATGTTGATCTTCTCTGCTGCGCGGAAGTCGAAGTCGTTTGTGAGCTCTTCCACTTTACATTGCTGCAAACTAGCGTTTCCCACGGAAAAAAGAAGCAATACGAAGTGCATTCCCTCGCTTCTATTCCGGGAGTGCAGTAGCTGCAAATCACCGCGAACGTGTTTTCCAGTTGGTGCCAGCTATACCGACGTACTTAAGGCGAAAGGGTAATCTTTTCGCCCTGGAAAATTCTCGGAAAATCTTCCTCGAATTTTGTTTAGGTTATAGTATTACCTAAATGCTACCTTGAACAATGAATTTACATTTGTGAAAACGTTTATGTAAAATACCGTTCGGAGGAAGTAGTTAAAGTCGAGTTTACGTCGCGGAAAGTTGCTACAAGCTCACGTAATAAGTATTTAACAGGAAGAAATCAAAGTCCAACAATGCATACTTGAATCTGCACTGATACAAGAACCATGCATGTGAGCTTTTCCGAGCTTGAATCGGATAATTTCCGAGTGTAATTTATGTTATTGTAGTTAATAGAAACAGAGTACACGTAATAAAATTAAATTAAGAGTTTTACTGACGTACTTATTTTTAAACGGAATATATTTAATTTTAAATGCAACTGACTTTAAATTTAGAACATTTTAAAAACAAAACTGTCATATTCCTCTGGTATCCTAAATTTTGCCAGACTTTATTGTAATTACTATTCTAGAAATGTTCATCATATTTTTACAGTTTTTCCTGTCTCTTCAATTGAGAATCAATTGAGAATATTAATTAAAAGGAGTTAAGAATAGAAAAGAATTGTAAGTATCAAAAAACTTAATTAAAAACCAAAACCCGAACTGTAATTAAAACATTCTACCTCTTTTCGGTCGTTGGTTAATTATTGTATAGATGTTAACTATTTTAACGCCAACAGAGTTAATAAAATTAAAGGATTAAAGGAAAGACTTTTCTTTCATTTTAGAAAAGAGGATCTAAAAAAGACGTAAATATCCATAGATAATCTGCGTTTGAAACTTAATATGCCTGTTAATGACTAAATTTCATAATAGTGGAATTTCATAAATACTGCAGGTTAAGTTAAGAACATATACTAAAATACTTCTCATAATACCAAATATAATAATGATATTTGGGAAAACGTAAAAAACATTCGAAAAGGAAATAATATTAAAGTAATTCTCGTAAAAATAATCAAAACTCATAATTCCCCTTTGGATGTTCTTAAATGCATTACCAACACTGAGAGTGGATGGCAAACTTATGGAATTGAGTTTTTTAATGCATTAAATGCGTATTCACATATTTTTGTAGTAGAAAAAAAGATGTTACACATTTTTTACCGTGTGCGTACAGGATGTGTATAGAATTAACTATAAATGCATTTAATTGTTTTTTCTGAACTCCATAAACAACATTAATTATCTGAACTCGTATGAAACAGCACGTATCAGAACACAAAATAAAATGCTATATATATAAAGGAATACGTCGAAATTAATTTCGATATTTCGCAACCATTATTGCTCGGACACTGATTTTGTAAAGTCAGATATATTGTTAAATCTCGTGAAATAACCTTTACAGAGAATTCGTTTTGGAATAACTGTCTGTAACGATTGTATTTCATAAAAAATGTTCTGAGGTATGCGAGTTATAACGCCGAATGTCGAAGCGGCGTATAACATCGATAAAATTTTATTTCATAAAATTAAATAAATAATTTTTAGCGTTTTCGGAATTCTGGCTCAGTCAAAATAAAGTAATCGTTTGATACAATCGCTGTTTAAAATGCAGAAAAAACTGAACAGACATGGAGTAGAGAAACATCGGAAACTAATTTTACCGAAAAATCTCGGTGCAAGACCAGTTTCGCACACTCTTAAAGGTTTTAATACTTAAATAGTTTGACGATAAACTAGCATTTAACTTAAAAATTGTCCATTAAAAATGACTGAATCAATTTTTCATTAGATCTGTCTAACGAAGTAATTCTAACTAAGGAAATCTGTCCCGTAAAAATGTACTAAAGAAATTAATAACGAATTGACTGACATTTATCGAAAATAAATAAAAACCAATTGTTTCTGAAAATTCACGGTCATGACTAAAAGATTTCTTTAGTTTAGTATTACCTTTTACAGATGTTCTCCTATTGGATCGGCTCTATGGGCTTCAACCGGTCTTTATAAAGATATATTCTCACGGGCTGTGTAATACTATAGAAAAAATGTACAAGCTGACAAAAAATCTGTGCTAGGTATCCTGAAATTCGAAACATGGTTTCTAATCGTAAGAAATGGGTCAAATTATTATTTTCTCTACAAAATGTAAATTTAAAAGCTATCAAATAATTTTCTTGTCCATTTCATGTTATGAACATTGAATTGTTTGTAAAAAACAAGAAAAAATCGCTTAGCAATTTTTTACAATAATTTTTTAATATCGCTGAAAACATCGGTGCATCCCCTCCCCTTAATAAGATCATGATAAAAGATGAATAATCCCAGTATAAATTTCACGAAGCTCTGCTCAGATTTCCTGTTTGAACAGCAGGCCCTAGTCAAGTATATCACGTCTAATCGGATTATTTTAGTTACTTAACGAAAATCAGTACCAACCAAAATTTACAACTGTGATTTGCGAAACATACTTCAAAATTGTATTGGTTTTATAATTATCGTACATACTCTTTTTATTCCTTAATGTGAAATATTAAGTGTCCTTATATTTTCAATTTACATACGTTCGAATTTAATATGTGTATAAATGAAAATTAAGGGGCTACGTGTAACGTAGCTCATGGACATCTGCGACATTACACGTATACGTTTTTCGTATATCTATAATAATATAAGTTTTATTGCAATTGAGAAATGAAGAGTTAAGCCGTTATTCTAACAATCAGTTTCATTTTTTACGAATATTCATCAAAATTAAGTACTTTTTATGAATATCAGTATCATACATCAGCATCATACATGCAGATGAGTATTAACATCTACAATGACAAAGGTATTGAGGATTTACGAAATATTCACTAATAGAGCTCAAAATAAAATTTGTGAAATCTCTAACCAACAATTTCTTTTTTTATTCGTTTCAAAACCTTCAAAATTGACTATGTTATAGTAAGTTGAAATAAAAAAGCCGGCCGCGTAGTAAATAGTCCTGTCTATACGACATTCAGTCGCCTTTCTTATTTTCCGTATTTATTGACGCCATTAAACTACATTTTGACTCCAAAGAACTCGAACCCGGCCTACCCTATTTTCTACTCCTTTAAACTGAAATTTGAGTCCAATAATTTTAGAGTGTATGATTTTACTTGAAATTATATTTATTTGAAGGTAATAATAAACCATTTTAAAAGATAAGTTCTGTATATTCTAAAATTCATTTTTCGAATATAATAAGAAATAAATAACACTTTTTTTATATTTTTCTGTGACTAAAGACAATGTGCTTTATATCTAGTAAATATATGAATCTATAATACTTTATTATTGTATCTATAGACGTCGCGAAATACTGAATAAGTGTATCTTCTCCCCTTTAAAGCAGAACATTATCCCAGAATTACAGTTAACACAAATCCTTAACGAGGAAAATAAAAATCGCTCACTGGAGGGTTTGCCTTCGTTCTCACTCGTGAAAGCGGCCGGACTGGGAAAGCATCCGAGCAGTCCCTGATAGAGCTTTTCTCGCCCCTTCTCTCGACGGAAGCTCGGGAACGATTATCCCACGAGATAACACGGAAATATGAAGGAAAACCATCGATAAAGGACGATCGGTACGTTAGCGAGTCGTACGTGAAACCGTGAATGTTTTCTTTCGCTTCATCGGTTTTATTCCACTGCGCCCTTCCATTCGAAGTTATTCACCCACTTCACGTGCGAAGCGTAAAAAGCGATCAAAAAGATGAACTTTTATTATCTGCACCACGAGAGAAGGGAGAAATGAGGAGATGAAAGATTGAAGCTCAACCGACAGAGAATTGCACGCGAGCTTTACGCGAGAGACTGAAATTTAAGTCCAACAGATTTAGAGTGTTCATACTGCGTATAGGGAGCTTTCGAGACAGCCGAATCATGAGGCGAACTTCTTACAATAGAAAGAAAAGGATGAAAAATATTCTCAGTCTGCTTGACGTCTGGTTGCGTGATGTGTAACGCACTAAGACTTATAAAACGAGCGTGATATCTTGTGATTTATTCATCTTAACCCATTAACGCCGGGAAGGGCACATTTCCTACTTCAATTTCAATCAAGTATTTCATATGAAAATTAAAGTTCAACAAAATTGAAATCTATGTGTCTTGTTATTTTCGAGATGGGTCATTTCAATGGAATTGTCAAAATTGAACTATCTTAATTAAAAAATGAAATATAACGATTTAAGTGTCGAAAAAAACGCAAAAAGGGTATACTTTTTTATAAAACTTTCATGAAATTTTTTTCAGGAAAAAAATTTGTTAATTTTTAAAAAGAAATTACTCACCGCCATCGCCATTTTATGATCGCGATATTATTTTGTTAATATTTTAAAATATATCTGAATACTACAACTATTTTCTTCACTTTTAGTGAAGGAATTTAGTGACCGCAAATACTCTTTCAATAAAAAAAAAATGTTTTATTCAAAAGTATAACCGATTTTTTGCGTTTTTGTACATTTAAAACGCTATATTTAATTTTCTAATTATGATAGCTTAATTTTCATAACGCCATTGAAAAGAGAAACCTTGAAAATAATACGATACATACTTTTCAATTTTGTTGATGTTCGATTTTCATACGAAATACTTAATTGAAATTCAAGTACAAAAAGTGTCCTTCCCGGCGTTAATGGGTTAATTTTCCGTGAAATCTACAAGATGTGATTAAAGATGTGTTTTTTTTCCAGATGCACTGAAATTTTATCATAATAAGGCAAGATATAATATTCCACAAACCGTTAAATGCAATGATTTTCCTGCAAGAAACTTATTGCAAAAGTCGAATATATGGGGAACAAATTTTACATCTCTAAGAAAAGTGTGACGATTTACACGTTTATTGCTTCTTAAACCTCTACGAAATAGTGCCTCAAATTGGTGTATGATTAAAATCTACCATTATGAAATAAGCTACTTTAAAGAAAATAAATATTTCGAAATAAGTAATTCACATTATAACCCATTTACCTAAGTAATTGTACTATTTACTAAGTAGCATAGTCTTTTTCGTGATCTAAATATGATATTTTAACTACTATTTCATTTTATATTAATAAATGGTTTGAATTACCTTAGATAACGAAGGTGTGTTTGCGATAAATAAATATAATTCTTTTTAGTGTATCTTTTAGAATGCTTCAAAAATTAGTAACGAGAATATTAAGGCGTGTATTTGAGATTCACGTATTTATTAATCATAAATTATCACACACGGTTTGAATAATTTGGCTTCATTTCTACATTAATTTCTTCACCGTATATGCGAAAGATTTAAAACGATTGAAGAAATAACAATATAATAAATTAAAGCAACACGCGATCGTGTCTTTGATTTTTATTTAAGGAAAAGATTAATGAAGTGTGAAGAACATTTTTTCTAATAACTGAATTAATAGAAAACATAATTCATCAGTCAATTATTTTACAACTCGAATTACAGATTTCAGGAATTAATATGTCTCAAGTGATAACATTTCTGAACGATCAACTCAAAAACAATTTTTCTAATTTAAAATGGCGGACTGTATTCCCAAAAAGTCACTGAACCGTTTTAAAAATGTTTAATCCATATTTTTCGAAGTAATCAGATGACTTGATGCTTTCTCAATGAAAAACCTACAATTATCATATTGTAATTCTATAAACTCATTTTAAATTCATAATTGTGTAAATTTGACGTGCATTACATAAATCAGCAAATAATTAATTTGTAATGGAAAAGAAACTCGTTTCATTTCAAATACACGAAGACTAAGATGAATACTGTGACAAGCATGAAAACGAATAATGTGATATTATTAGTCCAATCAAAAACGTGTTATAAAATAAATGTATAAAGCACTATTTGTCTACATAAATTTACAAACACGGTCGTAATTTTACAATTCTCCTGGGGATTTCACCTCTTTGAGAGAGGGTTACGTTAGTTATGTTATACTCTTAGAGAAGTAATTTTACAAGAGGAATTTATAAAGCGTTGAATTTACTTGTCAAAATCGAAAATTTGAAAAAATTTGTTATGAAATTCGAATATATTAATGCAGATTATTATTTTGTCGATTATAAAAATAGGATGTCAGTTAAAGCGACTTTGATTAAACGAGACTGTATTTAGTAACGCCTTAACAGGAAAAGTAACGAACAATATTTTATTTAAAAACAAGAATATTAACTATCACTTTTAGAGAGACCTCATATATTATGAAAAAATGGTGTTTTTTTTATTTATTTAACCTGTAACCAAATCTTTACAAGAAGTAATTTTTCATGATGAGAAAGGCACAAAATATATTTTAGAAAGACAAATGTTGTGTACTGAAGCATGACCTGTACGGACTTATAGTTTTTACGTCATCATTTTATTTTGATGTTAGAAAATTACTTTCTACATTTCTGCTGCAACTCATGTAGAAGAGCATTTTAACGTGAACGGTTACTACTTAAGTACATGTTACAGAGATAAAACATGTAAAATTTTATTAGCAAAGCATATAAATAGTTTCAATTATTCAATAGCACATACATGACATTTATTTGGATGAACTTCGTGTCGTCTATTCTTTTATTTGCCATTTCTATTCGATGGAAACGTGAATGACATATGTCAATGGAACACTTGACTTTTATGTGGCGTATGACGAGGAAAATACAAATATGGAGGAAAATAGGAGACCATAAAAATAATCAAGTGAAGATTTACATTTTTTGACACTTGGAAATTATTTAAGACGTAAGAAAATGTATATTTATTTTGAAAAGATGTCAAGAATATATATCTTTTTGTGAACTAAAAGGCAAATTCTATATAACATGAAAAATAATTAAACTTCATTAAATTTTTAATAAGCATAGAAAGCAATTGTAATATATAAAAATGTATGTAAGAATGGAACATGGAAGCAATTAACTTAATAAAGTGGAACATTATTCAAATATTAAAGAATTACCATTAAAAATGATCTAAAAAAAAATATAATAAGAAAATTTAAGTACGCTTGAAATGTAAAATTATGACCCTGCTTTTAAAACAAAGCAATAAGTCTTAATGATTAAATTACTATAGTTTAGATATATTCTTTGTATATCTTCAGAATACTAACGTAAATGGAACTCTCAACATTTTCCTGCAAACATTACATGCACCACATGTATACGTGTTGCCTTTGGAACATATGTGAGAATTTCATTTAAAAAATTAGAGGTTATAATTAAACGCAATTTCTTTTTCTACGTCCTAATAACGAACACGATGTTAGGTTAGTTATTTGGAAAACTTGATTGAACAAAAAACTTTACGTATTTGCGGAATGCCATTTCCAGTTTTCGTTAACTTGACACTTTGAGATAGGAAAATTATGTCTGCTTTGCTAGCACAAATCTCATGGATTATAACCCGAAATTCAGTGTGGACCGTCGTCACAATAATTTACCAATGTAAATGTTATTCGAATTATTTTTAGAACAACAGTCTCGCACGTCAGTTTATTTACTATAGTTACGTTTTAATTGCATTTAATTTAATCCCCACAACGATCGAGCTAAATCAAATTATGTATTCTTAATTTTCTTTTAATTTTCAGCTGCACACTATTCATTGTTTTTAATCAATTCATTCCATTCTTTATTTTTAAACCTTCTATTTCTTTCAAACTTACTTTTCTTTCACGGAGAACTTTATCAGCGCGTAGTCTTTTAAAGAATTTTCAGTATTTACACTTAATTCAATTTTTATTTTTCAGCTTTTAATTTAAAATTATTATATCGTTACAAATACCAACAATTACAAGAAAGGAAAATGTAAGCTTTGAGAACATAGAAGTAGCGATTTAAGATCGAAATCGATTAAAACGAAATTTGTTTCAACTGTAATAAGTAATGCGCTGCTGTAAGGCAGCAAAGCTCGTTTCCATGCAAAAAACTTAAAATTTTACTTTGACTTTTTTCAGGGGCACATTAATTCTACCATTTGCTGTTATCTTCAGGTATTTATGCGATTTGGACAGCTGAAAGTGAATCTGTTGTATATATTATAAAATTAAAAATAGCAAATTCAATACGACGGTTATAGAAACTTTACCAATGTTGAATAATTAGATCGTGGACAAATCTACCTATTAATTTGCACATGACCTTATAATTGATGTCGAATTTATCTCATTAAAATACATCGTAAAAGGTAATAATTATTAGTTATACAGAATAAAGGAATTCGAAAGACATGACTCAAACTTACTTTGATTATGTAAGATTTTGGTTTAAACTACTTATTTTCTTAACAAATTTATTTTATATCCACACCTGTTATATTATATAAAATCAGTGTTTTGTTTTGAATATTGAATGAGTTATATTTAATTTTGTAATTTGATTTCAAACCTGTGTTGTGTTTTCTGTTTGTAATCTGGTTTGTGTTTGTACAAATGAGTGACAATCATTTAAATATTAGTATATACGTAATACACTGTGATTATGTAAACATCTTATCTTATCTTATTAATTATAGGATCACCGAAAACTCCAATCGCAGCATTTGATATTTGTATAATATAGTTACGCGTTCTATTAACTTGTTACTATCTTCATGGAAAATATCTATAAAAACAGATCAGAATATTGAAGACTTTAATTGTAATGTTAATTAAGCTGTATTAACATTTTAGTTTTTCAATAAATAAATATATTAAACTTGAAAGCGAGTAATGTGTAACCTTGAAATAGTCAGATATTGTAAGAATACTCGATAAACCAAGGTTGAAGTAAATCACATGACTCGCCGAAGGGATGTGACGTATCTGAATCTTTCGATAACGGTACCTCGTATCGACTGAAGTTACCTTCTAGTCGATTCCTGAAGTTCCGTAGTAGACAATTGTAGACAGTAAAGTTCCAAATGCAATTTTAATACAGGTTATTATTCGATTCGGGAGTATAATAATTATAGAAAGAAAACGAAAAAAATGTTACATACCGAATTTCGGGAAAAATAATCTTTATCTTCTCAAAATTAAAAGTATTTTTGTTCTGAAAAAAGGAATCTTTATTTTGCAATTTTGCAATTTTTATTTATTTTTGAAAACTGCATTTTTACACGGCACTAGCGCAGTAATGGTGTATATACTCTCATGCTATTCCAAAGGGAATAACGTTCAAATTTTGAAGTGAATACGTAAAGCGGAAACGGACAAACCCTAGAGACAATCAGTTTACACAATACAAAAGTAGTAAAACTCCATTCAGCTTGTAAATGTTAAAAGCGGCATAAAAGTAATTTTGATAATATTTTAAAATTAATATATTTCAAAAGCATAGTGTTAATAACAGATTTCAATAAAACGATATAAATTAACACTTCTAAAGTTTAAACTCGAATTTAAACGATTGGCTTGATATAAAAATCAGGAACAGCTACTTTATCTGAACTCAGCAAAAAGTTTATGTTTAAGACTCACGTTTCGTATTGTCTTCAGTCTCTGAGTTTGCTTTCTCGCAACAAAAAGTACTAGCACTGGGTCATTTGAATTTTTTACAGCTCTCGGGTTAGATGGAGAACCTCATCTTTTTGATTGTCACACTTCAAGTACCGCAACAATCTCGCAGTCAGCACAGTCGTTAGGTAGAGAAATTTCAAATGTAATTCGAGTAGCATAAAATTAATGATGCATCATTCGTCAATAAGTAGAAAAAATCATTAGCCAATTAAAGTATTTTTTTATCGATTAGAAATCTTTGGATTTTTAATACTTTTATTACTATTATAATGTTAAAGAACTTAAAAAGTATTCACTCATGATAAATAACTTATTTCTATATTCTTCACGAAGCTATGTTGTTACTGTGCAAATTTTCATCTTTGATTTTAATATTATAAATTAATTATGTAATTATAAATTTACTATTTACAATTAACAAATACTTACCTATTTCATAAATAATTAAGCCGTAAGAAAAGTAAAATTTGATAAAATAATAAAAAAAATCGTCGTTTCAGGAAGAATTCTTTATCCAGACAATCATCAACTTTTTTTATTACTTTAACTCAAAAAATATGTAGAAAATTTTATGTAAACCATGGTGTAATAAGGGAGTGTAAACCCGTGTACAAAATATCTGTCATCTTCTGTCATAAAAGGTTTGTTAGCGATCAAAAAGAACCTGCATATTATATGCTACAGGCTCGTTTACCAGTTTTAGGGTGAGTTCAACTTTAAAATTATACGTATGCATCAAAAAGTTGAAAAAGAATTTATCACTAAGTATACATGTAAATATAAAAGGCAAGATAAGAACTGTTACCTTAAGTTCCTTTGAAAAAGAAAAATTCTTTGTACATTTATGAGTTATTATTAACATTTTGTTCAAAAATTAATTTCAAATAAATATACAAATGTTATAGTAAAAAACATTTGAAGTTATCACAAATAATTCTTAGAAGCTTAAACCCTTCGGTATGATTTCATTTGATACGAGTTTAAAAATAACTATGTTAGATACTAGTACTCTCTTTTACATTTCATATTAAGTTAAAGTAATATATTATTAAATCATAATATTGCGATTCCTAATTATAATAATTATTAAGAACTTTAAAACAGAATACATATATACTTAGTATTTGTGACTTTAATACACTTGATTGATTTTTTATTTATTTTAAGACTGTAAGATATGATTCTTTCACAAAGTTTGCATTACTTTACTTTTAATAAACACACTAAATTAAAACATGTTTCATATTAGGTTAACATTAATCTGGATACAACTTTTTCTGTAGAAACAGGCTAGTTTTCGCATTGTAAATAAATAGAATGGAATCTTTTTTCTTACAGGAACAGCCCTGTTGATATAATCGTACACTATAATTTTTAATGATGCATGTCTTAGGACCATATTCATTTAATACATTTGACGAACTTATTATTAATATCACACATACATTTTAGTTTTCAGTTCCATTTATTAACAACTTCATTGTAGAAGTGCAAAAGTTAAATATTAAATGAATATCGACAAAATTTATATTTGAAGTTTAGAAGAAAATGTTTATTTTTTGGTATAACTTCTACTTTTGTATTACTGACTTAAATTGCAAAAACGCATAGCTAGAAAGTCCTGCTATATGTAATTGTTAATTATTCTGATAAAATTTAAAAAAAAATAATGACAACTTCTCATTTGCCTCATAATTTTAGTATTCTGCACATTGCAAAAATTTTGTAGTAATAAGCTGACATTCTATAAGTATCTTCTATCATGTGAACAATATTTTAGTGAACTTGTCTCTTATAACAAATAAATGAATAAGTATAATTTCCAACTTTTAAGTGATACAATTTAAAAGTATTCTAAAAAAAGTAGTGGAAAACCCAATTATAAATCGTATTACATAATTTGTAACAAAATTTATTCTTATCTTTACTAAATACAAAGATTCGTCGAATTCGATTAAACAATTAAAATTGTATACTAACATGATTGGTCTTATTCAAGTATTTTTCAATGATATGTATATTCAAGTTTGAAGCGGATATTTCTGAAAACCTTCCAGTAAATTCCAATTAACGACTACACTGAAAAAAATTTACTTGACAAATTCAACTACCATTGAAAGTAGTTAAAATAAATACTTTTTTTGTTGGTATAACTTTGTTGATGTTGTTAATTTTACTATTTTTACTTAAGTTAATATTATTTACTCAGTAAACGAAAAACCATTCCGAATCATTGGAGATCAGGAAATGCGATACTATGTACAAAACTCAAAAAGGCATGCACTAATATGACACTCAAAATAATTCCACAAGAAAAAATGTCCAAAAAAATTCGTAGTTGATTTCACTACTTTTTAACTACGCAGAGTAGTTCGATACGCTTCAAGAAAATTTTCTAAGTTGCCGTTACTACCGTAAAGAAGTTAAATTCAATTTATAGGCTTCTTTAAATCAACAAAAAATGTAGTTCTGTTAAATTGAATTAAAAATATATCGCTCCAGCATGTTCAATGGTTTTTAGTGTACTACGTAGTTAGACTCTAGCAAAAGTTTTATACATGTGGTAGAATTTACTGCTAAAATGTCATTTCCATAATTATATTTTTTGTTGATTTTACTCCTTTATGGTTGTAATTATAACCTATAAAATTCCGTTGAGGACCTATTGAAATACTTTCAGTAGTTAAAAAGTAGTCAAATTAACTAGAATTTTTTTCCAGTCTACCTTATCAGCAAACTATACGTAGATTTTCTTCACTGTGCCATATATTTTTTCTATATATTAATGTTTCAATATAAGTGGTTTATCATAATTATAAAAGTTTTTAGTATCCATTTGGAAAATATGAAACAAATTATTTTTTCCTATTTAAACAAATATATTGTTGCTATTGTAAGTTTTTAAATGCAAGAATTTTTTACAAAATGTCATATTGTGATATTTCTTTTGCCGTGGTTATGTGCCTATGCATCTGTTCCCCCCAAAACGATTTTTTGGCGAAAATGAAGGCCGCAACATCGCTCGACAGTCGTAATTTCATTAACGCCATCATACCGAACTGACAGCGACGCTAATCTCTCAACTCGATCAACACCTTTTTCCCAACCTCAAGTAAAAATAACTCACATTAGGAGAGTCTTGCGAGAGCTTTATCGAAATACTTATCGTTCGAATTGATCGAATTATTTTATCATTTTCGGAAAAGCCCTGACTTTTCCGCGATAATGGCATTACTACGATGTTTTGCGATTTTCGACGCTCTAGTGGCTGTAGGACATGTATACACCAAGTGAAATATGATACGCATTGCACTTCCTTAGCGAAATTCGAAGCTCCTCGTTCGCTTGTACCATTTGAGGATTTCTTCATGATGCGGCACATTACGGGATTTGTGAGTAATAAACTGTATTTACCGTCATATCGAATACCTAGACCAATTTATAGGCTTCTTTAAATAATTTTTTTTACTTTAATTTTACTTTTTCTCCCTTACATATTTTTTTCTCTATAGGAATATATTTCAGTGAGTGTCAAGTACTCTCTCAATTCGAAAGAATGAAAAGCTCAATATTTGCATCAGTGAATGAATACACACGGCAGGTTAAGTGACTTTCATCGTATTTACTGCATAAACACTAAAACGGCGAACGAATTTTACTGTTTCGCGTTAAGGTTACACTGATTCAAACAGTGATTCAATTTGTTTGTTCCATAAAATAACTTTATTTCACAGACTAAAACAGTGAAATTTCACTATTTCTCAAAGGTTCCTTTTTCACTATGGCAATCACTGACTTTTCTCTGAGAATCAGAGAATTTTAACTGTTTCAAATTGAAAGATTAGTTTTAATTGGTTTTAAACTTTTCAGTCTAGACGAATTAAAAAAAAAGAGATATACACTTCTCATAGTCTGTTTAGGCAAAAGAAGTTTTCGATATACTATGCGTAAAATTTGATTTTACGCACTACTGCTGACCGGGGCTCTCTCGTGCTGCCCGGATGCGCCGGGCACTTGTGCGCCGCGGTCATCACACGTGCGTAACATTATATTTAACCCACAAAAAAAGGCGCACAAATTTTACGCATAGTATATCGAAAAATATCGTTCGGCACGCGTGCGTAAGAATTCAATTTTACGCACCGGCCTATCTAATCGTAAAATCGTATTTTACGCACTAGTATCGAAAAATACTATTATGCAATAATATACTACCCGTAAGAAGTTCACTGCTCAAAATTGCGATTTTAAAAATAGAGTCTTAAAAGCATTGAAGCTGAAACTGGGTTCAATGGATTTCAACAGTTTCTACTAATACAGAGCATACAACATACAATGAGGAGGTTGAAATACACTGTAATAAGTAATACTTAAATCAAAATAAAAAATTAAGAGACTGACATGCATTTCAGTAAGAGTCAACTGAAAGTAAGATGTCATCATGTTAAGCATCTGTTTTACAGTATAGTCTCAAAACTACAATGATTGTATAATTGATCAATAGTCTAGATTTCATTTTAGAAGGAAATCAAATCTAATCTCTTTATCTTTCCACACTGCAAAAAATTCTTAGTTGATTTGACTACTTTTTAACTACTGAAAGTATTTCAATAGGTCCTCAACGGAATTTTATAGGTTATAGTTAGAACACAAAGGAGTTTAATCACCAAAAAATCTAGTTAGGGAAACGACATTTTGACAGTTAATTCTACTGCATTTAAAAACATTTTTTAGAGTCTAACTACCTAGTATACGAAAAACTAATCAACATGCTTGAGCGTTATAGTTTAAATTGAATTTAGCAGAACTACATTTTTAGTTGATTTAACTTCTTTCGGTAGCAACTGAAACTTAGAAAATTTTCTTGAAACGTATTAAACTACTCTACGTAGTTAAAAAGTAGTCAAATCAACTAAGAATTTTTCTGGAGATTTTTATAGGGGAATTATTTTTAGTGCAGCTATTGGAGGTTACTTGGTTATTATTTTAGTGCATGCCTTTTTGAGTTTCATGAATACATTCGGAATACTTTTTCGTTTACTGGGTAAATAATATTAACTGAAGTAAAAATAGTAAAATTAACAACATCAACAAAGTTATACTAACAAAAGAAGTATTGCTTTTAACTACTCTAGACTCAACTTCTCAGTGGTACTTGAATTTGTCAAGTAAATTTTGTTGAGTATAGTAATCAAATTTTATATATAATATGTCGCCTTCTCGACGATCATTTTTCCAGCATCTTTGATAATTTTCTGATTTCAGAAAAACGGATGAAAAAATTGCCAGAGGAATTTCGCAAAAATGCCATCAAACTTGTTTACTAAAGGCACTTTTTACACATCATATTGGTATAATGATTTTATATATTGATTGATCAAATGATGCAAAGATTTGAGGAATTATTTGGATTATTAATTACTTCTCTATATTGACGGAAACTGAATGGCAAAGTTGTTACCATTCTGATACCATTGTCATACCATTTTGACTCTTACAATAGATCCCCCTTCTATTACTACATTTCATATATATTTATGGTTTAGACTTTCTTTTATTAAGTGTATAAATGCGCCAGTCAGTCCTCCGAGTAATAATCAAAATAGTAAAATTTTATTCAATTTTTCCTACGGTGTGCAATGATTTGTAGAAGCTATGCATAACAATAAATCAGTATTTTTTATTACCTAAATATTTAAAACTTTTATTATGTATTTTTAGACTTGTACCATATCAGTTTCATTATAGAATATTCTACTACAAATTCAATCGATTAAAAGTACATCCATCAAATGTCTAATTAATTTTACAGTTTATATTCCTTTTTTATTATATATAGTTTCATTAAGTTTGTTTATGTAATGCATAATCAGTTAACATTATTGTATATTTACTACGCAATACACGTTCCAAAAATTGATAACCGATTTATCAAAAATTTAATCAACGAAGTTTTGTTGTGCTTCGACATAAATAATGTAAGGCGTGCAGTGTTTCGTATTTAGCCTCAATTATTTTACAACTCAACATTGAAATTCCGTGATCATAGTCAGATTTTGTGGCAAAATATCTGGGGTACGATGGATCCTGTAGTTAAATTTTGTTAGCAAGTTAGTTGCACATCGCGTTTTAACTCAAATTTATCATGTTTTCATCATCGTATAAACTCATCAAATATACTAAATATTCACGAAACTTAATCAAAATGTCAGCTCGTATTTGTTATAATTGTTACATTATTTATTGATAATTCTCTATTGCAAATGAAAAGTTATATCCTTACTTAGAATTAATTTGCACATTCTAAATAAAAATTATAACATTATTAAAGACATTAATATAATTCCGCTGATCTAAAAATAATATTTGAGCTTGGAACTAGAGAAAACCATAATATGGGGAAAATTATCAATAGTACGGGTTATTGGACACACAGAGAGTAGCAATAAAAATATTGTAATTATTAATATGGAACTAAAAGTTTTAATTTTTTCAAATAAATTCAGTATAAAATGGTTACCAAATAGTATTTGTCTTAATACATTTTGTTAAAGTAACACTTATTTTGTGGTTTAAAAATTATTTTTTATGTTTCCATACAACTATAGTAACTGGCATATGGAGGCCTTGTTTGATGTTATTTCTTTTGCTAATTTGTGCATTAACAATTACCTATAGCACAATGAAAAATAGTACATTATGTGCCAAGGGCGCAATTATCGATCTTCGACGATTGCGAAGTTTGTAGCCCGAGCAAAGTGAGTCTAACAATCACACTCGTCGGAAATCAATATTTCGCAGTGACCAATAATGTATTTTTTGATCCGATTGTCATAGGACTCCATAATTCGCGGCCGAAGGTTTCGCCCTAGGCCGTGATATCGAGTTTTACGACCGGAGGGTCAAAAAGATAATTATATTATTAAAAAACATAAAATGCATAAACTAAATTGAAAAAATATTGGGCGAATCATATTTATCAAATACGTAAAATTATTAAAATTTTCAAATACTTCGCTCGAGAATTATTTGAATTATAATTTCTACCAGTTAAGGAAAAGTGGTTTCCAGAAAAATGTGTGCACGAGTCTTCCTAAACACTTCTGACATGCATTGCGGCAAAATAACATCTTGACATTCTGTTCTATTACTGTTCAGATTTTAAGCATCATAGAAGGCCACAATTATCTAGACCTTCTGTTTGAGGATTAGTAATTTAAGTTAACTTTTATAGATTATTGTCTTCCTTTTACAAATAATCAAATGTACAAAATTATTTGCAGCTACTTTAAAGAATATTTCAACATGATTGGTCTATAAGGAATTATGTCAATAACGGAAGATACAAAATATGTTTTACAGATCCATTTATTAAAATTATTTAATTCCTGATTTATATTAATGCTTATAAAATAAATTGAATTAATTATCATATGCTACAAAATAAATATTGCCTTTACAGTGTATTGCAATATTTAATGAAATCGATCAGTGTTGAATAATTGTCAAAATACTTGGAATACAATGGACCATTTCCTGGAATTATAAAGGCAAATATTTATTGAATTCCAAACTAAGTCATTTGATAATGTACTATTCATGAATGTAAACATACCCAGATTTAATTGACCACATCACTACATGTTGCGATTTTGCGCTATTCCAAATATAAACAGAGAAATATTTGTCTTCCACCTACGATTCCCGCCACACCGTCTGTATTTTCAGAAGCACTACGCAAAGTATACATGCGAGACCATTCCTTCAAGCTTGTTATACGCATGTGTGGGTGAATAAATAGCCAAATGTAAGGTATCTGAGTTGAATAGCCTTAGGTGAGACGAACTTTACAGGTGTTTGTAGTTTAAATGGTTTCAGCGTGCGGTGATTATCCAGCTAGTTGAATACTAAATTGATCTTTAATTAGTACTGCATTATGTAAACGTAATCAACAACGATGAATTACTTGAACCACGATTTAACTGAATTTTTGTCATCTTACTCTGCAACTAAATATTAAAAAATACATTAAAATCTTATTGACAAATGTTTGAGGAATGAATTTATAAAATTGATTAGATTACTCTTACTTGTTGTGATGGAACATCGACAAAAAATTGTTCTCTACATTGATCACAATATTCATTCCATACTCATATTGTCCATGCACTAGGTAATACATGTAATCAATTATGTTGATCAATTCTATTATTGCATGAATTTCAACTATAGTACAAGTATAAATTCAACGGAAAAAATAATAATCAGGATAATAAAAAAATTGTTAAATTTACGATTAATTTAGCCAGAAAATATGATCCCTGTCTGTTCTATCAACACCAAAGAAACTTTCTGGATAAATATTCTCGTTATCGTTACTAAATATTCTAGTAATGCTTACCCGAAAAAACTATTGAAATTATCAGAATGAGTGGTGAAATCTTGGAAGCATTATCATTACCAGAAACGCTTGTAAGGTCTATTAGAAAAATTCTATTGGAAGTAGAAAAATGGTAACCAGAATTTTTAATTATTTCAGCTAGAAAAATATTAAGGATCTATTAATCATACTTTCTGGTTACAATAACCAGATTTATAATTACTTCAGCCATACTTCTTTTGAGTGTGTACAAATGGCATATTTAAATTTCTGAAATATATAATAAAGGATAGGAAAGCATATTCATAAAACACGAGAGTGATTTTTTATTTTTATATTTCTACTAATATACTCTAACAATGCTTTCTACAAAACCGTTTTCACTATAAGACAATTCGAATTGCATAATGTTAAAAAAAAAAATAAAATACGTCATAAAATCAATTGTTTGACCCAGAAAACGTAAATGCTTTTTTTTCAATGGTGCATATCTATTTAATTAAATTTATGGCACATACTTAAGCGATAAAATGTAAGTAATCGTGGAAATCGCGTAAAATATTTACACTCGCATATCTTTATTTGCAGAAGTATTTGCAAATTGTTGGATTTCCACACAATGGTAACAGTGCATTAAGATCAAACCGATGTTGTATATACTTCCTATAGTCAGATGTTACGGTGGAATTCTTTATATTTGTCTACATGGTAACGCATCTTATGTGCAGTTCGAATAAGAAAGAATGCAATGTCATCACAAATTCCACTTCTACGATACATAAACAGCATATGATATGAACGTCAATAGAGACTTGACGTGGAGTCGATTCCTCATACATCCATTTACATTTGTGAAACACATTTCTCTTTTCATAGGATATTTTATACATTCAACGTATCATAAAATACTTAAATGCAATTAATCCTGAATTTTTGAATAGGGAGATCACAAATTAAACAAGTTTGAGAAAGCGCAAAGTTAACTTGTGTACTATTTGAACGTAGAAAAGTAAATTTATTCAAATATTATACCGTTGGAACTCATTTTAGTTATCCAAGAAATTTTAAGGCACCATAAAAATGTGCATGGAACCAACAATCCAGGAATCATGAGCTTGTCTCAAATATTCCATTTTATTTTTAAAGTAATCCCTAATTAAATTTTTTATCATTTTATCGTCAAAATTGTCATCATAAATAAAGTTTGAAAAATTCAGTTTTCATGATAATATTCATTCGTCACAACGAAATGTATCTAAATAGGACGAGAAAAATACAAAACTATACACACTAAGCATTTTTGTCTAATCTTTTAATAGTATCCGGGGATTCGAACTAACGGCATCTGATTTTTTATCCCTATAACTCGCAGCTTCGAATTAAGCAACGGCACTCAGTTACTTTTATCGTGTTTATTGTAACTTTCTAAGTATTAGAGAATTTAATTGCAATATCCACGTGTGCATATTTTATAAGCATTCCCAATTAACTTTTTAGATTGTTTAAGATGTGTCCTTAAACCCAAAATAAAAAAAAAATCAACCATTTTTATAATTTTGAGTTTTGCTAAAGTTTGAATCTGAGATATTTTGATAGCAGGATACTGGAATCGTTCTATATTTATTTTTCATGCCAATTTGAAAAAAACGGTGTAAATTTTACTGCATTTCTATCATAATAAACATTCTACAACACGGAAAAAGGGAGTAGTTGTAGCTACTACTTTAGTTGTAAGGGCAAGAATTAACTTTTTGTAGTTGATCTTACTATTTAAATAGTAAAGCTAGCCAGTTAAGTTGTAGCATCAACGAAAAGAAACTGGGTATTATGCTACATCTTACTACGAAAGTAGTTACCCTATCTACTTATTTTTGTCCGTAAATAATTAAAATAGCTGGACATGTAGTTAGTGCAATGAAATGGATAAATACATTTGACTAGAGTAAAGAAAAATGTTAATATTTAAAGACGTTATTGGATAAATTTAAACGCTAAAGCATTAACTTTCATAAAACTAGTAAGATTAAATATAAAAGCATTGTTTTTATTACAAGAATAGTTGGAGTTTGTCTTTTATGTTTTTTAGTACGTAATTTTTTTAATTATGAAGTTTATTAAGTATAGTTTAATCCATTTGTACATTCACAAAGTTTTGCGTTGAAAACATTATATTAAATTTCTAATCATGACCTCTTATTTACTTATGTTTAACTTTTAAAGTTTTTTAATGACTCTAATTTCTTAAAGGATTTAAAAATCCCTTCTCTTGATTTAGTCATCATTCGTAAAAGTAATGATTGTAACTCAAGCTTTAATTAGTTCAATATAGGTTCAATATAAAAAATTAGTAGAATAATAATATATAATAAACAATAAATATTCCTATATCTTTATTAAAAACACATAAATACGCGAAAGAAAATAAATAATTGATTTTACTGTTTAAATAGTAGAATTTGGAACAACTACGGTTTTTAGTTGCTTTTACTGTTTGAATGTTGTAGGCCTGGCTACTTAATTTATCGAGGTCACTATTTAGAGAGTAAAACTAACTAAGAACGATGGCTGCGTCTTATCCTACTATCTATAGTTAGTAGATATAATCATTTTTATGTGTAAATGAATCAACATGCACAAAAATCACAATCTAACAATAATTGTTCAAAAGCTTGGGAATAAAAATAGTTCCATTTTTCAAATTGATCTTCACAAAATATTTAAATAATAATAACTCATAAATTATAATATTTACATGATATATGCACATTTTAGAAATGGGAGATCACTTTTGCAATAGACCTATTTCAGAAAATTGTATAAGATAACATTTGTCCAGTCTATATCCTAAGAAATGAATGACACGAAATACGTTCACAAATTTGAATTTCTAACTTGAAGTTATTACTTATTGAGAATTCTTGGAATCCACACTGATAGACTTTAAAAAAGATGGTGACAATGAATGATATTAATTTGACATGTATGCGTATACCTCTGTACGATATGGAACTATTGTGGTGATTGTTAGTATCAAGATAAACAAAATAATGATTAACCTAAAAATATTGTGCTGGATAATGAGCTATACTATACTATTAATAATAACATATTGTAATTAAAAGAATGATGAATTACATTCAAGGTGTAAATCGTGGCTATATTCTTTAAATTAGAATCAACTAAAATTACCGCATACGTACTGATTAGGAGCCTATACCCAACTGCAAACTAATTAGTGAATGTGCAATCATTTTTGCTGATTCAAAATGCAAGTATACTTAAAAGCAATATCGTTGGGATATTCGACGGAAATATATACATCTCAACGAACCAATTACCAAAATATTGTTCGGTTAGAAAAGCGTTTCCTTTGTTTGATACTTAAGATTTATCCAGAAAGTGACGTCACTTTTAATAAATTAGCATTTTTCAGTGTAGACGATTATTTAGATACACCACGGCGGTTTAAAAGGGATGCTGCTTTAGGTTGATAATAATTCTCTTCGTCGATGCTTCGTCATATTTCAAGGTAATGTACCCAACGGAGACGGCTTGATCGAACGACGTCTTATCGTTTCGTCCGTGTAAAATAAAATGCATATTCTATTTCGTCAAA
Source organism: Trichopria drosophilae (assembly GCA_030407085.1). Taxonomy (NCBI): domain Eukaryota; kingdom Metazoa; phylum Arthropoda; class Insecta; order Hymenoptera; family Diapriidae; genus Trichopria; species Trichopria drosophilae. Next base: position 168,411,379 of record CM059583.1, read on the forward strand.
AAATATTTGCCCGTGAAAGTATATCCGCCGATGCCTTTTAAGCCGATGCGTTCAATTTATTTTTAAATTCAATATGATCGACATTTTTGGAATTAAGGTATCTAAAAATCGATACATTTTGCGCTTGCAGATTTTAATTTGCATTTTTAGAGTATTAAATTTTTCGAGTTTAGGTTTAATTATGCATTAATTAGAATAACCATATGTAAAATATTAACTTGAATTCAGAAAGTATTTGTTTATATTCATTGTTTTCATCAGTTTGAGTCGATGTTTCATTACTTTAACCAGATGATCATTTGAATGTTCCGTCTTTCATGATTCTTGTCTGACAACTTCATTAAATTTTGATTAACAACTTCATTTTTATCGAAAAATAGCTAATGTACAGAGTTATATTGGTTATATTGTTTTAAGAAATTAGTGATACTCATACATATGACAAGCACCTTTGAATCATGATTATAATGTCAATGTATTTTTTTTTCGTGACAATCTAATAGGCAACCTAAGCACAAAGGATAATAAATCGGAAAAGGGATAGAAGTCCATAGTGATATTCGATCATCGATTGTTTAAAGTGGAAATCTGTTTGTTCCTGACGCGGTTGAAGGAGCAGATCAACCCGTGATGAACAAAAGGTCCGGGAAAAATGTCAGACGCCCGTGGTAGCTTATTATTAGCCTGAAAAGCCCTTAGAGTATCGATGTTCGGGGATGTTGGAAAAAGAGGGGAATAGTAGCTTTTCAAACTTCGACGCGACGTGATCTACATTTTGTCGTCCGTTAGTGCGCGATTTCATTTAATGAGAGGGCGATAGGATATCGGACTTATAACGATCCTTTACTAATTATCCAACAAAGGATAACAAACAAAATGTTTGTCGAAACGATGACACGGTTGTGCATTAACGAGGGCCATCTACGATTTTCCCGTTATTGCGGACATACTGCCGAAGAAATGGTAAATATTTAAGACAATTTTAAACACTTATATTTTTTGTTTAATCGAATAAGAATAGGGCGTTTGTTATATACGTATGTGTGCAATATCACGTCTTAAATTTCTTATAAAAATAACAAAATATTTTATTCTTGCAAATTAATCAGAATAATACTCTGCATAGCTCTGAATTATAAATTCTTCTTTCACTTTTTGATATAGAACTATAGTTGTGTTGAATATCGTTTCAGTAATATGTGGAAGTAGTTGAAATGCACAAGACTATATAAATTTAGTGCTTTCTAACATCAATTGTACATAGCGGATACTTTTCGATTTTCACAATTTTTTTTTTGCAGCCCTTCCTTCAATAGTTAATTTATTACTGTTATTCTTAAGTAAAAAGAGTAAGCTAATATTTTTTTTCGAAAATATAAAATAGAAATATAAAAAAGACATCAGGACTATCAGAAAAAAATTTTAGGTTAAAAATACTATATGCATCCAATTACAAAATTTCTGATCATGTTAATTAGTTATTCTGGTTAACTGCGCCCGGCATATAATTACTTATTTGAACACTAGATGGACGGTGATATCCATATACGAAATGCAATGTTTCCTGTTTATATAAGGGTGCTAATTAAAAAAATTAAGACTAGTCTACTAAGTAGAGAAAGGTCGTGACTTCTCAAATGTAGATAAAGGTGGCGCTTCTTTCACATGAAGTACAATAGATAGCACAGTAGGTGGTACCCAAATAGAAATAAATGGAGTTGGAAATTTGTTAGATTTATAAAAATTATCAAAAATATTACCAGTGAACAAGAATGGTATAAAAACACATTAACATAAAACCGTAAAATACCGATTTTTTGTAAAAGTGTTAGGTTAGGTGTGGTCGCAGAACCCCTCTATGATGAAAAACGATTTTTTTTGTGCGTATAACTTTATTATTTTGACATTTTCAGCCGGATTTTTCGTGATTTGAGCTATTATCACCAAGACACTTTCGCATCCAAAATACGATTTAAACAAAAATGTATTTGTTTTTTCAATTTGAAAAATAGGGTTGGAAGCGGTATTTTTTTTCTACATTTTCGTGCCGGATTCTGAAAGAGTATATTTGAAAATATCCCCCTACAAATGTTCAGATTTTTTAAGCATAAATAACCAAGTTGTTCGTGCTTAAAATTGACGGACAAAAACGGACAAATTTGGTCAATAAGGGTTAACCCGTAAACAGATTTCTGATTACTTTAACCATACTTTGTTTTAGTATAATTGTATACAATTTGTATTATACACAATTCATAAATACTTCATAAAAAATTTTTCAATCAAATCTGAGTAATCCTCCTGAACTTTGGCGTGAAAAGAAAATTTAAAAAGTACCTTAAAATTGCAAAAAAAACACTCAATATTGCGTCTCATGTTAAATATCAACGCTGCAGTGACGTGTATTTCCGTTATATTTCTGCAATGCACACGATCACAATAATGTAATTTTTAGGAGGAAATTAATTAAAAGTTAAAAGCAGAGAAAACAAAGCTTAGAGGAATTAAATTTAGTTGGTAAGTCGTCATGTCACGTGATAATAAGTGCAGCAATAGTTTTCATCATTTTTTCATTGCAATAAATAAGAAACACAAAAGGATATATTTATTGAAAGATTTACGTATTTTTTATAAACGAAATTTTACGATAAACTTGTGTTCTTTACGAAGATTGTCGAAAGTGCTCCGTTTTCGAGCATACATGGGTGAAATATGACGAATTCATGATGTCTTCTTCTGCAGCTAAAAATGTGTCCATTTGTTTAATAATTATTTATAATATCGACTGATCATGATGCCCGACAAATTGTTTACTGCGATTTGTTAGTCCGAGAGGGTAAAAATGACCACTTTACGAGGTTATGTTTTATGATGAATACATACAATACAATAGCTCATTTTTGCGCAGTTTTTTGTTATTATTTATAAAATCAATTAGTCGCTTTGTCCAATAAATTTTATGCCGACGAAGAAGACATCAATTCGTCATATTATGCGCATATGTACGCGAAAACGCAGCACTTTCGAAAACTTTCTCAGAGCAAAAGCTTGTTAGACTAGCCAAAATAAAGTCACTCACAAAGTTTCAAGCATGTATAAATCACTTGCAAAAATATACTTGGCACTGGGGACTATTGCTCACTATAACCACCAACAAAAATAAAAATAAATGCAACATTTTATTTAATTTTGTACACAATTAATATATATTTAGGGAATTAAAAATGAAAGTAGTCATTCAGGTAGACTTTCTGTGCCGTACGCGAGTAAAAGCGAGAGGATGCAAGGGTGTCTGCATGTCGGGCGAGTTCCGTTATATGTTACAGTGGTTCAGTGGTGGGTTCCGAGGTATTAGATCCTCTCACAGAGGGGATTAGATTCGAGGTCAATTAAATATATCCATTCTGGGTATAAGATCCATACGTTTATGAAACTAATATTACCTGGCACACATTGTTAGAAAAATTTGTGAAATTAATGGAAATATAATCTGCATTGAGTAGACGTAATTATTTATTAATGACAGTTTAAATAAATTATTTAATGATTATAAAAATAAGTGAGGGACCAATTAAAAAATTTAGTTGACTTCTAGTAAGATTCTCACTAAAAGAAGGTGAGATTTTTATTTAACTTTGGTAAGGTATCGTACTTTTCCAGATCAATATTAAATTTGGTTCTAAATTAATCAAAATTGTTTCTTAGTATACAATTTATTTCTAAAAGATTTTATGGTAAATACGTTCGAGTAGGTTCTATTTCTAAAATATGGTAGTATTATGTTCATGAGTCTATAATATAAAAGATAAAACTAAAAAGTTGGCATCCGTAATTTAAAATTAAGTATTAAATTGATGAACTAAAAAAACTACTTTTTAAAAAGATATGTTTTAATTCGATTTCGACATTTTTCTTCTGAAAAAAAAATTTATCTTCGACTGATTTACATTAGAACAATGATTCTGGATGAATATTAAGTTAAAAAAAAGATTCTTCCATTTTAAAATTCCCTTATAGCAAAGTTCGCACGACAACTTCTCAAATTACGTGAAATACATTCAAGTGCTATTTTTACAAACTTTCGACATTTAGATTTCAAAGAAAAATCCGCTTCTTAATGAAACTCGGCATGTCCTTAACTCGAACCTGAGGTTCTACCATAATAAAAGCTTATCATTTCTTTAAGTTCTATTCTTCTTTAGTATTTAACGATTATAATCGTAATAAAAAAAAAGAATTTGTGGGGCCAATGATATTCACAATTTATAATCATATTATTTTAACCACAATTTTTCACCCCTACCTGTATTCATAACTTCATTTCTGAAAGAAAAAAATACAATAACATCAGGGTTGAAAATTTATATTTCTATATGGATTTGAATAAATATCAGTAGCGGTAACAAATCAGTTTTTAATAAACTAACCGTAAACACTTTTCTGGATAAAATATAACTGAAAATATTAATTCCGTCTCTGGTATTATTAAAAATGATCTGTGAAACTGAAAGAGAAAATCAACACGAATATGAAGAATATGTTTATACAAAATATTCATTTTTCATTATTTTCTATTGTTCGAAGAGTTTAAAATCTAATATGAAACTTATATTTGAACACCAGTTGTGTCGGAATACATTTCAATGAGATAAGTCTAGGTACGTTGCTAAGATGTTTCGCAACATTTAATCGGTAAAAAGCTTTAATGGCATTAATTAAGATTATAACGAAAATTAAATCGTGAAAAATGAGGGAACCACATGAAACGACTGCATATAATGATCACTGCTCGCCGAGATAATGAATAATACGATTTCTATGAAAAACAAGATAATTAATAGTTAATGATATGTGGACTATTCGCAGCTAAGTGCTTGGAATCGATTTTTGAACTAGTACAAGTAGACAGCAATTTATATTCGTACTTAATGGAAACATATGGAAACTATTGGGGTGTCCCCACCCCTTATAATGTTCCTCGTGTCAGTGTCCTCAGACACAGCTGCCTAAAGCAGATTTTAAACTGTGTTTTAATATATAGTCGAATTTATAAAACGAATTGTGTAAGGTACAGACTTCCATTAGCGTCCGAAAAAATTTGCAAAACAGGGAAATAGAGTCCCTTTAGTATTTGATAGAGAAACATTTAAATTTGTCTATTAATATTCGTGAAATATTTTTGAAAAAACGTGAATTTTTCATCTAATTTCTTTACCATTTTAAAATATATCTATGCTGAATATTCAGCAGCAACAAAATGCATTAAAAGTGATGAGAATGTTGGTACTTACAAGGTACGGTATACAAGTGTTTTGTACAAAAAATTTCAAGTGGAATACCCAAATTGACGGCTAACCATTAACCTTTTTTTCCTTAGCATCTTTAGGATATTTGACCCATTCTGTTCTCTATTATTTATAATCTTGAAAAAATGACATTCTGAAATTTAGCATACTGATAGGGATACACCTCAGTTTTCGTTTGGAATTATTACGTTAGATAAAAAAATATATAATTTCTCAAGAAAATAGAATCTTTATTTTAATTTTGAAAATCAAGATCTAATTTTGCGAATTTTGAAAAATAAAATTCTTCAATGGAAAGAGCATTAAAGGACTCATGATTCTTGTAATATATTTTACAATACAAGTGCTAAGAAGTTTTCCATTTTTGTTCATTTACCGTATATTCAATGTTTTTTTATTGCACGTTTACCTAAGATGCTTGTAAAAAGCAAAATAATGAATAAAGACACACTTTACGGTAACAAAAATCTTCTGTTATACGTGTACAGTTTCTTAGTTATGAAGAAAGTTGTCAAAAATGGTTTTAATTTTTATTCCAAATTAGACTAGAAAATATTCAATTGCTCTTAAAGAATATTTGTTAATAGTTTAATTATGTGTAAATTATAACGTTGTCCACAAATTTAATATATATTAATCAAAAATTATATTAACGCAAAAATTCTACTGACTGCAAGTTCAAATATCGATGTCACAAAAACTTGTAGCGGAAATATCCATAAGTAAATTTGTTCGTAATCGAGTAATTTTCACAGTAGTAGGAAAACCAGACAATCATAACTGAATTGGTTATTAAAAATTATTTCTATAAAAGTTCTTCTAAAAACTTTCGTAATTAGTGTCCGTTAATAAATACAGGTTTGAAAGTGTGCCTCTCGAATTTAAGCTTCGACCCGTGTAATTATAATTAATATATTAAGATAAATCTCGTATACAAAAACGTACCGATTTAATTACAATACTCTATTAAACTTTTCAAGTAATTTTACATTTACATTAATTGCTATACTTTTAAATTGTTTTTAATTATTTTAAAATAAACTATAAATGTCGACTACAATTATATTTCAAATTTTCCAGATAAGCATGTATATAATATATGCATCAACTGAGAAATGTCAAATCGCACCACGTTCAGGAAATTCGAACTCGAATGAACTTTGCACAAGATAGAAAAGGATAGAACGATTCAGGAGTTCGAAATTCGTATTCCGTTCATCGTTATGCTGAAGACTCATTTTAGAATAAAATCTGACATCTAAGCAAATAACCTGAATTTGTATTTTTAAAATATTAATGGAAAATTAATATATATTTTTTAAATTTAATGTAGAGTAAATAACACAAGGTCTAAACAATATATGCCTCATTAAAGACATCCTACTTCCGAAACTAAATACAGCTTTGGAATATGAAATTCGTAGATTTGTTAAATTTACAAAGCCTTTTTGTCATAACTAAAAGTACATTGTTTTCATTACCACGTGCAACTTTTGATTTTACAATTTAAACCATACGCATGACTTTCAAAGAGATTTTAATTTCAAATTAGATAAAATATCATTTAGAATAAATTCTGGGTATAATGTAAGTAAATTGAGCAAAGCGCCAATATATTACATTCAATTTCAGAATTGCATAATTTAGGAATGAAATTCCAGCAATTCCTGTATACTTTCAGCAAATATTAATACTGTGAGTATGACGAAATAAATTAATTGATGTTTGTCAAAGATTGAACCTTTACAAACACAGATAAACATTTTTTGACATTACTTGACACATAAAATCAAAGTTAATATTGAAAGCGCCCTTTACTGAACGAAAATAAATTAAAATTTATTTAATTTAAGGAAAATTAAATTTTTTATTACATGTCCCATTCATTACAGTCATACGAGCTCGGTTACCTGATATTGCAATTATTGCAAATTAATCATACACAGGCTGAATTATCTGATGTAAAACGTTCGTATAAACAGATGGTGGCATATGAAAATGTCACATGTTTTAATTAACAAATTATTATTAAATTTTAATTCAGTTATAGTCCATTTGAATGAAATTCCATCGCATGCTTGGACGACGTGTGAACTACACGAATCACATACGGGATAAAAAAGTTTTAAAGCCGAAGTACACGATATCAGTACATCTGACGCTATTAAACGAAAGTAAAACATTTTCGCTATTTTAATCGGTATTTTTCATTTTCCTTCGTTAGCAACTGTCGAACGAACTTGAGCAAAATTGGCCCGCCCTGACACTCCTGTCCTCGATAATTCACGATAAATGGCACGCCCGTGAGGCGAGTTTCACACGTGCACCCCTCGTGTCCTTTTTATTTGGGTAACTAATGGAAAAAGCCACCAATGGGACTCGCTACGACACCGGTCGTTGTAATGTTCAATAAAAAAAAAGAAAATAGAAAATACCAAACCGTGGATTCGAACTGATCGTGCGACGAGTGCATTTTCGAGTGGCATAGATTCACGGCTGCTGTACGAGTTTCCAGCAGTAAATGAACGAACCACTCGATTTAATTAACTGTATACAGGCAAGTTGAATACTGCTTCTAGATTACCTGCAGGCTCTAAATATAAAATGGCAATTTTCTGGAATACCTCGAAAATATTATTCATATATTTTCTATTCGATGGATGTAGGAACTTGCTGATGGAAATGGCATGCAGTTTAATCAGTTTTTAGTATCACTGTACTGCAGTCACTAATCGGGAATTTCCACTCATGTCAACAACATAATTTGGAAGCATCATGTATCAAAAACTTTAATTTGGCTCTGATTGTCGATTGACGAAATCAGATATTATTTGTGATACTTATTAACATTTAACTTGCCAACTTTCCTTTTTGGATAGTCATCAATTAGTACATTATCTTGTGTATCATGTTCAATGATTGGCTGAAAATATGACATAAAATGGAGAACAAAATGAAATGCTATTTTATATAACTGCCATAATTTTAATCTGCAGGTTTTAAAAATGGTTAGAACCGAAATTTCGTGTGCTACCGATAAGGTATTCGCTACTTCTTTAAGAATTTTCGATCCATTAGCCTCTAATTGCCCTGTCTGCGCGGCATATCTTCAACCAGCGTCCGAAAAAATTTGCAAAACAGGGAAATAGAGTCCCTTTAGTATTTGATAGAGAAACATTTAAATTTGTCTATTAATATTCGTGAAATATTTTTGAAAAAACGTGAATTTTTCATCTAATTTCTTTACCATTTTAAAATATATCTATGCTGAATATTCAGCAGCAACAAAATGCATTAAAAGTGATGAGAATGTTGGTACTTACAAGGTACGGTATACAAGTGTTTTGTACAAAAAATTTCAAGTGGAATACCCAAATTGACGGCTTACTTTTTTTTTTTTTTTAATTGTGCTTTATTAACTCTTTTTCCAAGGTAATTTAGCTACAAATAATAATTATAATAAATTTACGGAAAGAAGAAACCAAGAACATTTTTGATGAAAATACGCATGTGTTCGAATGCACTGTATACGTAGACGTTGTGTGTTGTACAGTTTAATATTACATTTGTTTGTGAACTTAAAAACTAAGCGCATTACCTTTATATCCGGTAATCTTAGGAATAATTTGATATCAAACGGAGGAAACAGCGTGTTTTTTGCCAATGCACCTAACAACCATTTTCTTTGAGTATCATACATAGGGCATTGCCATATTACATGATTAAGGTCCTGCACCTCGCATAGGCACTCACATCGAGGACTATCAATTACGTTAATCTTAAATAACGATGCATTTAAATTTATATGATTGCTTCGACATCTGCAAATAGTAGCAATAAGTTCACGAGACGGCTTACTTTAAAGACATGCATGTCAATATTGATTTTAACGCCAGTGTGTCAGAAAATGAAGTCTATATAATTTCAGTGTCACAACTTTTGTGTAATGCATTATAATCACTCTTGCCCGGTTTTGGTTACATTTTTATAGCTGAAAAAGTTTAGCAATAAAAGTTTTAGCGTGTAGTATAAAGTAGAGAAATAATGACAAAATTGATAGGGCCCCGTGCAAGTCTGTGAAATACATCTTCAAATTTATCGACTGACATATTGGAGGTTAAACACTATGATCATCATACATCAAAATTATCCTCAAACCTAAATTATCTGATGTCATCCGACGTCAACTCGTCTTAAACTCATCATCGTCGGCAACGTTCCTCTTCGAAACATGCAATAGAAATTCTCTTCAAAATAAAATATCATTTCTGCCAGTTTTTTGTCAATAATAATCTTGATAGGTTCTGTGCGACCCTAATGAACTTAAACTAATTTTATTTGCAACTATTGTAATATATTCTGTCCCGGTTCTAATTTGGTTTCAAAATACTTAATATAACGCAGAAGTATCTGATCCATTAAAGTAGGAATTAGCTACATGGTCGACACATAGTTGCAAATAAATTTCTTACACGACAGAAACTACTATGTTTCTTCGTCCCTTTGATTAGGCGAATAATGCTCATCATGACGTTTATAGCATGCTACAATAATGCAATCGAAGTAAAGTCATTTGTTTTGCATAATAGTTTATTAAAAAGCAGTAGGAATTTGACCAAACTGCTGATTGCAAATTGTAATTTCATTTGAACCCCACGTGGTTCATTAATTACACTTTATAAAAGCCTAAAACACTAGAAAAATAGGTTTGACTATCTTTTAATTTAAATGACATGCATCCAAAGTGCATGCAGTGTATTTATGAAAAATTGAATTTTCGTTAATTACTACTATCATTTTTGGAACAAACAATATTATGGGTCCTTACTTTGGGAAGTCAATTCGCGATATAATAAGTGACATATTTCAAGGAATAAAGTGTGCCTATGCTTATATTAAATCTGTGCCTATTACGAGCTGTAACGTTCGTGAGTAACCGTTGTTGAAAAATTACACTTTTTCTCAGGCACTTTACCCATACACAATTATATGTTTGGATTAATGGCGTCATTTATTATTTTAGGAGTCACAATAATAATCTGCATTTTTCCAGAAATACAATGCGATTTTCAGGGGTGAAACGTGATATGAAATTATTTCTTTGAGCCAAACTCTTTTCTTTACAAGGAAAAATGTTACACGGGGATTTTTCTGGTCGCTGCTCATGAACTCGTTTCTAAATATTCAAACTTGGTGGATACAATATAGGGGTTTCGAGGTCGCTGATCGGTCGAGAGTCACTAGAAAGACTCCAGAAATAATAAAAATGTAACTTAAAGTAGGTAGAAAACCTCCACTGAACAGTTTTTTCAATTCGATAAAATTTGAACCTACTAAATCATCTTTTCGCATTTGGGTCAGGTTAGTAACCATCACATTCGCAGAAGAAGCACTTGCATACTTGTTTTGAAATATGCTATTTATCTGGAAAACCCCCGAATTCACAAATTACACTTTTTAAGAAATCCCGAGTAACAAATTTCAAATTTTTTCCCTGTAAAGAAATATGTTTGGTTCTATTATAATTTTATGTCACATTTTACCCCTCCCTGCACTGGAATATTTTTGAAAAATCATACCATGACGTTTTTTCTACATGTTATGTAACTAGGAATGGCTTTAGGTTGATTTTAAATGTATTATAATTTTTATTTTTCATGAAACATAAAACTAAAAGTTCTTTGGATTTGCCTATATATCCTTAAAAGTTATTGTTCTTTTATTTAATAGGTATTTATAATAAATCTTTTTCAATCCTTATATTCTATAACCGTCTAAACTTTATTAGATTTGTTCTGGGCCTCTCTTCTCGGCCAATTTAAAAATGTTCGTTGAAAATTTAAATTCATTTCTGAACAGATATATTTTATTCATTGGAATGGTTTGTCATGAAGATATTCAGGAAATTGCAGAAAATAATTCCATGCAAGTCATTCTTTAATCAGTGTTGAAAAGTATTGAGAGTATGTTACAAATGCTACATATTTAAAAAACTTGTTTAAACGCGACGGAATATAATAATATTTATATAATTAATGTACAACCGTGCAGTTTGAAACAATGTAAATATAAGGCGTTATACGGTCAACGAACTTGAAAATTAACAATTAAATATAAATTACTAAATTTTACGTTTCGTTTGTTGCTGTGCAACCCTTTTCAAACAAATCTAAAATTGCGATTTGATAATAGTGTAGGGGAATTAACTGTTAAAAATACAGTGAAATTGTTATTTTTAATACCATTGAGACGAGTGAACTCGATGAAAGGTGATTCTAATATATAAAATGGGAAGGATAATAATATCAGGAATTCCATGACTCCTATTGTATAAATTGGAAGTAATAATAAGGTGAACTAATTAATTTTGAAAATATTATATATATTACAGGTAATTTTGATTTTTCAAATCGTATGTTCACTGTATTAGGTATGATTTTTATAAAATAGCTTTCTATTTCTTCCCTTTTAAACGTAATCCGTTCTGAAGCCAATACTGTGGTATTTTTATAATCAAAATCCTGATTATACTATCAATACGATGCATGATGAGTCCTGTATAATTTTCTTCCTTTGCATTTATATTTCTTTTGTGTTCACTAATTCTTGTTTTTAATCGTTTGTTTGTTTCGCGTAGGTATACTTTATTGTAATGGAGACATTGAAATTTATATTCTACGTTGCTATTTTTTTGTAAAGGAAGTTTCTTTATATGGTTTGATACCACTTATATTTTTATGTATAGGTTTTGTAACCAACCTTATATTTTCCTTTCTCATGATGGATCTTATTTTTTCTGCGGTAAAGTATACATAGTGAATAGAAGATGTTTTTAGAATTTGAGTTTCAGTCGTGTTGTTGTTCTTACTATTATAAAATTCATATACTTTTTTACATATGTATACAGTTTTCTATAATATGAACGGGATAGTTGTTTTCGTATGCTTTCCCAATAATATTGAGATTTTTTGTTATAAAACGTATTTCTGATAATTTGATAGCCCTATCGATTATTCCATATATAACACTGATTTTATATGTTAAGGGATGGTTAGATAGAAAATTGATATATCGACCAGACCAAGTTTCTTTGTGATACCAGTCTGTATCAATATACCCATTTTCTTTTCTAATTAGTTTCAAATCTAAAAAATTAATAGTATTATTCACTTCAATTTTTTTCGTGAAAGTAATACAATTAATTAATCCTTTGATTTTTGGAAGCCTATTAAAAACCGATAGCAATAAATTGTCCTTGTTGCTAGGGTACGATATTAATATATCACACTCTAAATTTATTAAAGTGAAAGTAGAGCCAACTCTCTGCTAAAGGTGACTTTTTCACTATTTCGAAAGTGGAAATTTCACTGTGCTAGAGTGGCATATTTCCATCCACTATTAGTTAAGTAAAATTTCCGCTTTAAAAATAGTGAAAAAGTCACTTTTATCAGAAAGTGGCTCAACTTTCACTTTAAGAAATTTAGAGTGCATCGACGTATCTTAGATATATCGGAAGTTTAAATCTTAATTTCTTTAAAAGAATGTCTTCAATAAATTCCATTGTTAGATTTGCCACTGCAGGTGATAATGGGGAGCCCATGGACACTCCAAATATCTGTGTGTAAATCCTATTATGAAAGGTGAATCTGGTGTTTTGAAGAACAAGATTAAGACCTTTTTTAAATTCATTTAAAGGTAAGGAAGTAAATTCCTTGATTTCATTCTATTTTCTATCTATCAACAGTAAAATTATATCTGTAGACACAATCGTATATAAAGAAACGATATCCAATAACATTAGTTTATGGTTTGGTGGAAGAATTTAAGAAAACATAATGGGTAATTCTACAAATAATGGATAACTCAATGTCATCAGTCAGTAGGAATGAAGTGTTGTGATATCTTTTTAATATTTAATTTTATTTTAAAACAATTAATAGTATTTTATTCGGTGACCCAAGTTAAGCTATTTGTTTGAAATAAAAGTTTGTAAAAAACAATAAATGTTCCCAAAACGTCAGTTCTTTGGCATGTCATAAACCCAAAGACGTGCAATCAAATGCCTGTGTGTTAAACATTACCTTTAAATTAAGAAGAATATAATATTTCACAACAATCTCTGATGTATTAATTAACCCCCCCCCCTAAACTCATAATATAATATTCTTGCCATTGTTTAACAAAAATAGGAAACTTTGTGTTCAGTTTTATTCGTCAGTCCTTTGTGTGTTGTTTAAATTGGAAATCGTCGCAAAATATCACCGATTCAAAGTCAAATCCTTGTTAAATTTCATTGTTGGTAGTAGCGTTAACTGCAGATGGCCCCGTTTGACGGATACCATTACTGTCTCAGTGCTAGAGTTGTGTTTACCAGTGCTTACACAAGTGCCGATCCATCCAAAATGTCAGTACTGTGGTGAGTCGTTATTTTTTGGGAAGTTTATGTTATATTTTAATTTATACACAGATAACTACGATTTGTTAAAATGTAGCTTTTCGGTATTCGAAAGTGTCAAAAGAAACATTAGTTTTAATTATAACCTCAAATTTATGTCGGTTTCGTCAGTCCTTTGGCGTCAGTCCTTTGTCTGTTATTGCGCCAGAGGATACAATAATAATTATATTATATTATATATTATATAATTATTATTAATTTCACGTTAATTGGTAAATTTAAGACTGAGACAGTTTAATTTTAGTTTTGTTTAAATTGTTCCTCGATTACTTACAAAATGCGTACTGTTAAGTTAAACTGCCTCATATTATTATAAGTTATAATAGTTATTTAGGTGATTTATTGAAAAGATATGTGCCATTATTAGATAATAAGAGAATTGTTCGACGTTTAATAAAGTGCATAACATTTCCTTTCAAGTTGTGTATATTTTATTAGTACTCTGATATCCCCGTCAGTCCCCGGGCAGTCAATTAAAAAAAAATAAAATATCTCGGAATCTACTTTAAAAAATGACTGGCCCGTTACAAGCAATATATTTATTAAATAAGCTATCTTAAATACCTGAATTTGTAGAAGTTGGATTTAAAAACAATAGCAAACAAAATATCCCTAAAAGTTACCCAACAATTGTATATTCACCCTAATATAGATCCTAATAAAAATTATGTATGCATTATTTTTTGTGACTTTTTTGTCCCAATCACACCTATTGCCAATTAATGTCACTAATTCAAGAGAACTGTCGTTGCCAATTTTTAATTCGTGTTTGTCAAGTAAAGGTGCGCTATGCAGGATTTATTTCCAGCGTTCTCCTGTCGCTTCGGTCGATTCTCCACCCCTCAGCTACTCACCCTTCGTGTTCTTCTGTCCTCTTTCTGTCTGGATCGGCCACCTGTAGCTGGCCTCTCCCAGCGAGCCACTGCCACTACAACATCGGGCTACATTAAGACCCCGCAAGATTATATCAACTCGACTTTCTTCAATTCGCCCGCTTGTCTAATTACCTTCAGTGACGTTAATCGTGCGTCCTCTTGTTGCTTGAACTTCTTTTGATTGTTTGTTTTTTTCATTGTCGGTGTTGATTCCTTTGTTATTAATAGATCGCCCTATTCCATATCTGTCACTACTCGCTGCAATCCATACACTTTGGTTCTGGACCATTCTTGTTAATTTTCGATTCATTGTTTTTTACCCTGTAGCTTTTATTCGTAATTAACTCATTTATTAATAGAAGACGAAAATTAATTGATGACGTTAAAAATATAGTACTTAGAGTCCATAACTGATTCTGGGTGCACCTCAAAAACCGGACATTAAAAAACCAGACATTTAAAAAATGCAGACATTCCAAAATTTCAATTAAAAAAATGACCTCGGGTCGCCGCACAGAGGTAAATTTTCAGGTGCTGGATATTTTTTCTGACAAAAATATTTGCGGGCGGTCAAATTTCAACCAAACGGGACCAATTTTTTTTCAAAATACTTGTAATAGATTGCACATTGATGGGTCACTGTCCAAATTTCGAAATCGAACGGCATATGTGATTAGCAACCTCGAAAACCCCCAGGAATGAGTTTGAGGCTATTACATTTAATTTTTCAAAAAACTTCCGCCATAGCGGATCCGCCATTTTTAATTTTCAAAATAGCGCGAGTTTGTTGATAAAATTGTTCATATTAGGTGTTTATATGAATTAATGAACGTATCTCGCCCGATTTCGAAATTTCGGCAGTGACCCATGAATGTACAATCTATCACAAGTATTTGAAAAAAAAAATTTGTCGCGTTTGATTGAAATTTGACATCCCGCAAGTATTTTTGTCAGAAAAAAAGTCAAGAACTTGAAAATAATTGACCTCTGTGTGTCGTCCTTGAGATCTCACTCGGAGGTCATTTTAAGGTCAAACGAATTTATTAATTTTGTAGATTACTTGAATGTCAAATCAGGTTAACTCCCTGATTATTTATTAAGCACTTTTAGAATTCAATCATTAATTATATTTCCAGAATATGTATATTTTAAAATATCTGGTTTTTGAATGTCTGTTTTTTGAATGTCGAGTTTTTGAAGTGTTTGTTTGGTGATTCTTCGGGTGTTCGAGGTGCGCCCCTGATTCTAGGCAACTGACGATGCTCAGGATTTGGGCTGGACTTGATAACATGTGTTTACCCGAGACTGGCAGCATGCCAGTTGCGTCTCAATATCGACTGTAACCACTGGTCTAATATTATTGGTTCGTAGTATGCGCCAACAGAGAACTTCATACGGAACTTCGAGGAGTTGATTTGCAAAGCGAGAACAGATAAACGTTTCTGGTGAAATGTAAGGTTTTAAGAACGGCATACATTTTGAGTACATACATTTTATAGTTTAAACAATTTTCCAGATCTGAGTTCAAGCCCTACGGATCTATGATACAAATTTTTCTTCGTAAAACATTTGTTGCTTTGGTGGAGAAATTTTAAGTTGAAATTCGGTCGACACAATATTCCTGAATAAAGTAGTTCTTCTCTCATTCTAATTTCTCATATTCTAATTTTTCCCTTCGCCTAGAGAGAGAGAGAGAGAGAGATTGATTGATTGATTGATTGTCTTTATTATGGCTTGAGGTATTACCTCTTAGGCCAACCAATATAGAGCATACATACAGATAACTAAAACTAAAACTAAGCTTAATATAACAAGGCATACTAACGGATGCATATAAAAGCGCAATACTAGTTCTATAACAAAATAGATATAAAATAGATAGATAATAATAATAGTCGAGCGATTACAACGCAGGGTAGGGTTCAAGCATACCAGAAATAAAGTGGACTAAAATACTAATGTTAAATACTAAAAATACTAATACTAATACTAATACTAATACTAATACTAATACTAATACTATAATATAAAATACAAAATAATTACACTGAAGTCCGATCTATAGGAATTTTTTTAGTTTTACTTTAAACAAATGCACATTTTCACTTGCGCGAATTTCGACTGGAAGTTCATTCTATAACCGGGTAGAAGTGACAATAAAAGAGTTGGAATAGGATTCTAGCCGATGTGTCGGTACTCGAAGTTGTTGCATAGAGCAAGGTCGAAGAGCTCTGGATGTAGATTCTTCACGCCACTGATAACGTTCATAAAGATAGTGGGGTACGTGGGTCTTAATAATCTTATAGGTAACGATACCAATGTAGTAGAACCTACGCGATTTGGTGTTGAGCCAGCCAAGTTTATTACGATATGGGGTAATGTGCTCATCGCGCCGTAGATCGAAGATGAAACGAATGCCCGCATTAAACATTCGTTCCACCCTGATTTTTTTGAGTTACATTGATGTCGTTGTAAACTGCGCAGCAGTAATCGAAGTAGGGTTAAATTAACGAGGAAACAAGGGTTTGCCTAACATCAGTTGGTAGTTGAGCACGGTTATTACGTAGTTGACGTAGAGTGGAGAAGACTTTATTGGACATTTGTATAAGATGGTACTTCCACGAGAGCGTTCCATCAAACACGAGACCCAAGTTCCTCACCGATTTAACCCACGGTATGACCGAATTATTAATAACAATCGGTGTGATCGAATCAGTATTAAAGGTATTCAGATAAAAAGCACTGCCGACAATTAATGCCTTAGTTTTTTCAAAGTTAAGGACGAGGTCATTGATATTCGCCCATTGACAGAAGCGAGTGATATCGGATGTTACCTTTGCAATGGCGATGTCAAGTTCTGAAACACGACATTTAAGAAAAATTTGGGTGTCGTCAGCGAAAATCATATGATCACTATGATGGAGAACCCCAGGTAGATCATTAATAAAAACTGAAAACAACAAAGGTCCTAACACAGAACCTTGGGGCACTCCAGCACCCACTGGAAGCCACGACGATCTAGTGCCATGCACCCCTGTGACAGCCTGAGGACACGAGAGGTAAGACGCAAACCACCGAATAGCGGTATCCGATAAATTAGCCATTTAGAGAGAGAGATTAGACGGAGAAATAGAGAGATAGGGAGAGAAAGTGAAACAGCAAATGCCAGTAATGGTATTAAAGAGAAAATTAGAATAAGAAAAAAAGGCCACATCTTGCCAGTCTGCACAAATTATAATAAGAGAAGGACTATTGCAATAGTAATTTAGTGAGATTGTAAAATGATTTCTTCTTGATCTTAAACTCATCCAACTTAACTTGATCAATATCAGATTTCATCAGTTTCAACGTAAAATTGTCGACCTTTTAATCAATCTTTTTTATTCTGCTATCCCTTGCAGATAATTTTCAGTAGTTATTTTTATGCTTAATAATGTTATTCACAAATGTATTATGTGCAAAGAACGTTTTTACGGCTATTTAATGCGGTAATTTTTCTGAAATCACATATCATCAATTGTATATCTGTCTAAGATAGATTTATTAAAATGTTATCTTTCTGTTAACCAGACACCAAAGTATACTTTTCGAAAGGCCTTTGGCGTGCTGAATCCGAATGAGAGATTAAAATCTTTCAATTGTCTCTGATTTCCGAGATACCCTAACATACATATGCCAAATCAACGATCGTGTACTATTTTCAACTATAAACATAATCTCAAAGAAATATCCTGCTCTTTCAAACGCCATTGATTTTACTTAAATACCACTTTTTGTCTTTAGATATAATATTTTGAATTAATTTTAAAATTTTTAATTTTATGATTATATGCAAAAATTTGTACCTGATGAGAACCTATCAAAAATATAAACTCGGAAAAAAACGCAGAGAAACAAAAGTATACTCAACGATATTTGACAGAGGAAGGATTGCACTTAATATCATTTAAAATTTTGTACGCTTTTGGGATAGCGCATCTCGGAAATCATAGTCAATTGAGACATTTTCACTTCGGATTCGCAGTCGGAAGACATTGACATGATTCGCTCATTTATTTTTCTTATACCTAATTCCCAACTCTATGCTTTTGATGTCTTATATTATGAAAAAAGGTTACTTGTAACATGGGAGAACTAATTGAACAAGGATCTAAAAATATTTTTTCTGCGGTATTGCCAGGATATTGAACCGTTCATGCATTTGCGTTTGTTGTTAGTATAAACCTAGAACTGGTTTAGTGCCCTGTCAGTAGTATGAGTAAAGTGTGAGTAGCCCTGCTTTAAAACGTGACATCCACGTGAACGACTGGTTCATCTAATATTTTGGAAATTATTATTAATGTTTATTTACTCACTTCACAGTAATATCTACCATCGAACATCTATGACAATTCTATTGCACACATTTATTTTTCAAAAATGCCACATGGTGAGAGTCATTCGATTTAAATAGTTTCCAAAATTTCCTACGCTTCATTTCACGAAAGTTAGGGAACCTTCTGAAACTCGAAAAAACTTCACGAAACAGCTCCTATTAAATTTCTTGATTTTTCTAACTTATTGTTTGCCGTATGGAAATGTTACTACGAATTTCGATAATCGAATAACAAAGTCATCAAAGGTGGTCCAGAAAGTTCAAAGATAATTAATTTAACAAAGTTTTCTGAATTTTGTAACTAAATATCAAGTTAAGTTACTTGCTCAGTTTTTAAGGTAATGGTCACTTCGCGAGCACAAATCGGAGCTGGAATCAATACCAAATAACGTCTATTTATTTGAGTTCGATCTCCGAACTTGGTCCTATTTATTCCGATATTCCAAAAAAAAATTCTCACATATTAAAACTACTTTCACTTAGGAAACAAATTGCGGAAAAGAAAATTCTTATTCGATAAAGCTGTAATAATTCGAAACTTCTGCTTATAGAGAAGTTATTAACTCTTTTATTTTAATTACTTTAAAATTTTTTAATGTTATTAATTACTTTTACACGTTGGGAATGTACAGTTGAATCTTAATATCATATTCGAAACTACATGTTTGCATAAAAATTTAACAGCTATTTCAGAAATTTATTTTTACCCATTTTCTGTAATTGTTCTCTTTATCTCAATATATAATGCTTTACTCCAAGTCACAACGCCTTACCTTTCATCCTCGTTAAAATACAGCAATTCATTAAACTTACGTATTAATGACAGCTTACGATCCATGCTTCTTGTGAATAACTCATGTGCTATAATTGGAAGCTCTGAACGATAGAAAAGGAAGATAGAAAAAATGTTGATATCGAGCATTGTCGTCTAGTGAAAAATTGTTAATTTTGTACAATTACTACACAATTTTTTTTTAAATTATTTTATTTTATTTATTCTGACCAGTGCTTTTGTGTGCTTCTTTTTATTAAGAACTAGTAACATGCTTATTATAATAATTAAGATAAGGGGAATCTAGTTAAATAAATCTTTTCTATCATTTTACCTTTCAAAATAATTTTGTTGTTGAAGCACCTTAAGTTTTAAATTAAGTAAAAAATTTCCAAATTTAACCGGAAGTATCTATTTTTGTGACTTAACTTTTTCGACATGTATTATTTGCAAAGAAATAATTGCCAATTCCAGTTAATTATAAACGTTAAATTTATCGAGAGTACATTTTAAAACTCATTATTTTGAAGCATATAAGACCAAAGAAGTGATATGAGATCGAAGAATATCAATAAGTAATGCATTATGGAACTTCGTATTATAAAAACTTGATGATCGCGTATTCAAAAATTTAAGAAAACGATGTTCTTGCCCACGCGGATAATATTATATTTTCATAACTACTTATTCACCACTCTTTATTTCCATAATAATCTAGCGTGTAAAATAAATTCGTTAATTGATATGTACATAATTTTATTGGTCAGTTTTAAGCCTATATAATGAGCTAAGTCCTAAAATATTAACTACCGGAAGATGTCTCATTTCATTGATCCTATGAAATCGTCGAATTATTTTCATTAGAGAGCTGATTGATTGATAACTAACATTTTTATATGGTTTATATCATATATTGTTTCAACTTAGATGGTCTGCAAATTTTTTTGACTTTTATTTAGCAGATATGGAAAGAATCATTAAATTGAAGATCAGTGTGTAAAACTGCTTCTTTAAGTTGTGGCACACCTTCGGCATTATAGTTGCTCGCTTAATACGTATTTTAATTTTTTTGGTCAATAAACATAATTGTTATTATTATTCTCCAATTACGACTTTGCAATATTTGTAACATTGCATACAATTAGCATGCTTAAAAATAACCTTAGTATTTGTCTACTTGATGATAATCTACTTCACAGAACATACGTATAACCTCAAAATATCTACAAGCAATCTAAAAGAGTTACTCGTATTTAGCAGAGTCATTTTTCATTTCATTTTTTAATTCATTTTTCTTGCGTATATTCTTTCATTCGATTGCATGGTCGTGATTGAATATAATAAATATTTATATCCAGATAAGTTGCTCAAACCCTCTATATGTGTATTATTTAATGATCATTCTTATTGAAACGATTATTCTTATTTGTGCAATATTCAATAAACCTTTTTGATGCACCAGTCATAAAAGCTCATTTTACGCCCCAGGAGGCGTGAAATAAGCATATTGGGCCCACAAATCAAGGCGCAGCAACATTTTACGCACACTGCATCGAATAGTATTTTTTGCTGTACTAGGCGTAAAATGATCATTTCTTGGGGCATAAAATAAATTTCACGCCCACGGAGGCAGCGTAAAATATTTTACTCCTACTGCATCAAAAAACAATGTTTGAATCTCAGGCGTAGAATTTTCACCATTATGAACTTCAAGCCGGCTTTGCTGTCTCTCGGGTTCTACAGTCGAGGCGTAAAACTCTATTTTACGCCCTTGATACAAAAATAACTATTTCGATACAAGGCCGTAAAGTCTTACGGCTGTGTGTCGAACATTATTTTTCGGTACTGAAACCTGGGAAAATTCGATTTTGCGGACCACATTTAGTCCGTATGGGTTATGTTTTTGACAGCGCAGATTCATGTTACACGTGATCCGTGAAATTTCATTTTACGGACTAAAAGCAGGCCGTAAAATCGGATTTTATGGCTATAGTACCGAAAAAATAATTTTTTTAATCTCAGGCGTAGATAATGATAAAACTATTTCCGTGAATGATTTTTTTTATTTAATAATGGCGTTTAGAATAATGAGTATTGATAAATTGCACGTGTTCAAAAAGCAGTTACGATTGTAAATTGAATCAAAGTTGTATTATTATTATCAGCGTGAATAATACGACAAAAGTAACGAAGATAACTTCACATTTGCATGCGTACACGTGGATGTGCTGTAAAGACTTTAAAATGAATGCCAACGTGAGAAGAGTGCTGACAAAAGGTTGAGCACATTTTTCGTTCACCTGACGTAAGTTTCTTTCGAATAGATTCGCAGGCCGGATATGTCGGGAAGATAATGGCTCTTCAGCATGCGTTTTGGCTATTCGTATAGTACCGTGAAGTCACCTGGGATTTTCGAGTGAAAAGACGACGAGCTGCAAAAGCAGCTCAGAAAGAATCATGAATATAAATAGAAACTCGCATTTCCGATCTATGTCACTGTAGAGTGACGCTCACCTTATGCTAGAACAAAAGAAAAATAATTTTTAATCGTGCATGTAGTACACATTAAGGAGCTTTTCGGTATAAATTCGAATCAACCGTAGCAAAATGTACTTTTTAGTAGGTTTTTATATTTCATTTAGCCTTATAAAAAAAATGAGAATTATAAGAGATAAAGCAACTTTTTTACATGAAACCAAATACCATTAATGGCAATGTTTGAGGGTTAGCTCGGTCAAGTTTATTCTACCCTTTCACATTATGTTACTAGTCATAGTGTCACTGTAAATACACATGATCAACGAGATAAAAGAAGAATGAAAATATTAGAAATATTCATTTTGACTTAATAAATTTCTTACTAATTGATTTTAATACGAGATTAATTGATTTTCGTACTAATTGGAATTTAGATGTTTTTGAAATGGCGTATTAACATACATAATAAAATAAAGCAGACGAATTAGTTTCAATAATTTTTTGTAAATGAAACTTTACATTATTTAGGTTAATATAAGTAATTAGAAGCAACGGGTCTAGAAGTGACATTAACGTGGAATTCACGGCAAGGAAATTGCAAATTTTAATAACAACATGTCATAAGTACAGAAGGCATTTTGTGAAGTAATATTGCAAGCGTTGACAGTTTTGAGCGTATTTCAGAAATGGGTTCTAATTTCATGACTCTGAGAAAATTGCGTAACAAGATTATGATTTAAGTTATCACAATTTATTTCGTTTACTATTTTTATTTTTTATGCTATAAATAACTTTTCGGAAAAATTATAGATTCAATGTAGAATAAAAACGATATTACCTTGACTTCATAGTGTCATTATACATTTGTTAGAAAAATCAGAAAACCATGAACTAATTTGTGCCCTTCTAGGAAGTATGCAGAAAAATTGAAGTACGTTTATGCATCCAGATTCAGGGGGTTGCAATCGAATTGATTTGATTTACGAGTACTAATGCAAAATAATATACTAAATGCCAACTCCTCACGGGTAGTTTACTTACGATATTTAAAGTAAAATATTAAAAATGACAACAATGTTATGAAATATAACATGTGTTAAATTAAGAACCTTGAATAAGGTAAATTTTCGAAATGTTTACATTAAAAGCATTATGTTTTACTAATTGTATTTACATATACATTTTAACAAATGTTCATTACTGAAAACTATTCATCAGAAACATTATTTCCAATAACATATGCTAAACAATAATTATTACATATATAATAAAAAAAATAATAAAACATAAACACTAAATAAAATGTAAATAGCAAAAGATAATAACTAAATAATAACTACTATTATTTTGATTTATACATTTAATTAATTTGTGATAACTTGTCGAGGACGCGAAATTATATTGGGAATGGAGCGATTGCAGGATACGACAATACAACCTATGATCGCGCTTTTAAGAAAGTTATCAATCAAGAGTAGAGCAAACTTAATTAAATTCATTATCGTATTGCAAGGAGCTATGAAAGCATCAGTTTTCTATGAACTGAAGTTTATTGATTCACATGACTCGGTATTCGAAGTTTCAGTAGATAATATAAGTAATGGAATTGCGCACGTATTTCTGAAATTGCATCGCATAAATTTATCTCTAAACTTTGTCCTTATATTGAAGATGTTACAAAAGAATATTTTTTTACTACTCGTATTTTCCAGATGAAATGGTTATATGATATTATGTTCAATAGAGTCTTTTAAGATTTAACCATATTATCCACGTAGAAAATCGGTCAGGAACAAACAGATTAGTTTAAACTAAACCAGTCCATGAATAGTAATTTTTTGTTGAAACTGCTAGTATACATATGCATTTTTTAGACAGTAACCAGCATCTTATATTAGATTTTCAGGAATACAAAAACTGTACGAAAACTATACAGTTACTGTGATTTTCGCTCATTTTTTTATGTCATGAAAGGAAATATGCAAGTAGCAACTACTTTTTGGTAGTCAATTCAGTTCAGTGGCATTTTATTTTATATACATTAGACTAAGAAGTGGAACAATTTCAAATTTTGGAGTAATATAATTGCTAACGAAGTAAAAAAAACTGTTTACCAATCGATATTAGGCAAAAACAGATTATCGGAAAAATCCGCTACTTTAAGTCCGATTATTTATTAAAATCTTATTAATGGGCGACATCAAGTGAAACTGGCGGTTGAAACAAATTGTCATAGATTTTGTTCGAGGTTTTTTTGTTGGTTCTATATCGTGACTTAAGGATTCAGTTACATTTTTTTGTTTTGGTCTTGTAAAAAAAACATGTTCATATCTTTTTTAATAACTAAGCTGGGTTTATGTGTAGTGATATTTCATTTTGAGTAACTCATGGCATTTCAAAAATCAACCATAATAAAAAAAAAATAAACGTTGATTTCATGCATTATTAACGGCGCAATCGTCGAAACAGGTTTTTTTCGAAAAACGTTAATATTTGGAGAACGTAAATCCCGAAATTTTATACCGAATTGGTGTGACAAAGACCTATATTTTTGGAAAGTTTTTTCATGTAGTTTTTCGTAGTAGCTTTTTTCATAGAGGTATTAAAAATATCCAAATTTACTTTTAACTACTTTGTCATTTTCAGGCGTTTACTCGAGTAGTTTTGTGTTTTTTTTTCCATCGGAAATGGCTTTCAGTCGAATTTCTTGAAGTTTTGGTAAATTATAGGTTAGATCATATAAATAAAAAGCGTTCATGGGTTCAACGTCCAAAAAATGTTGGTTTTCAGATTACGAATATTTGAAAGTGAGAATTTTTGCATATGCAGAACTGTGATTGTAATGTCGGGAAATAGGTTTTTAATTTAGCACAGTAATCTCGAACCTTAGTTTTGGTTAACTTAAGAAGTAACTTAGAAATCCCCATTTAGGTACATTCTTATATTTTGCATTATCAATATGATTAAAAAAAGCGTCCTACTCAAAATGCCAAAATTTACCGTAAAAAGTCAAAATTTTGTTCCAAATGCATTGATTAGTCAAGAGCGGTTTTCAGAATACTTTTAGTGCACATCTGGTTGAGTCTGGACTGGTACAAGCTAGGATTTGATCAGTACTATAACAGGGTACAAGATATATTTTGTATGACAAGTTATGCTAGAAAAACGTTATATTTTAGACTTTATACAGTCTAAACTCGAATGAGTTTTTAATGTATAATTCATTCTACATTATTTAAGTTTTTGAAAAATAAATTACGTAAATTACTTTAGATTAATAATCTGAGTATCTTCTTATAGATATAATATCAGAACTTGACTATGTACATAATTGAAGACGCTGCTTTGATGTGGCAGAAATCTAGATTGACCCCAAAGTCGCGAATGCGCATTTCAAGAGGTTTGACAAACAGCATGTTGCAAATATTTCAAGATCAAACGATCGGCCCCAATAACGAAATGAAATCATTGAATTGAAATTATACCTAGATAACTTTTATGAGAATTTTATTTCAGTAAAGATTATATAGTATGCGTTAAGCAGTCCATAAATTAAATTTACTAATAGTTACAAAGTAATGTTCACCCTTTGTTATTCAAAGAGCACATACCATTACGAATAGAAAAGTATGAGTTCCTCCTTTTACAGAAGTACATATTTTATATTGTAAAATAATTTAATGTTTATCTCTCTAAACTTACTAACAATAATACCAGTTATCGTTCTAAAAGAATAATTTTTTTGCAAATAAAAATAATATAATTTAAAAATAGCTCTTTGTCAAAACCTAACGTTTTACAGACTACTATGTCATAAACCTGTTTAAATTACCTCTTTCATTTCATCACACATCTGTGATAATATATCTGATGGCTATGAGCTTCGTTTTGTCAGGGTCCGGATTTTCCAGCATGACGCAATACATCCTATTCATAAAATTGTTTTTGACTTTTTGTTGACGTCTGAATCGTGTGTTGTATTTATTTCCAATAATTACATTAATTTAAATTTGTAATACTTCCGTGTCAGGCATTTTAGCATTACATTTAGAGCCCTGATTAAAACCCCATTTTTCTTAGACTCTGGGCAGCACCCTAAGTGGAACGCTAAATTTCTAGTAGTATGCTGCATTATAATACCGTACAATTTAAGCTACTCAGTAGCAATCTATTGTAATTCTCTGAAAGGTGATATGATTGCACCACCATATGTCTTATGTAAATGAATTCATATTCATGCGGTCATATGTCTAGTTGGGATGTGGAAGAATGTTACCTTAGGAAGCACCAATAAACTGATAACATCATATAAATTTCCGATAATTATGGATTTACCCACTTCCGTATCTCATACTATCTTAGTTTTAACTTTACAAGAAAACAATAATCATGGAGATAAAAAACTTTAATTTATGAAATGTGCGTTGAAAGTGAAAGTCTTCATCATTATACTATCAATCTGTGTATTCCACCAACAATACTATTACAAGTTATGTTAACAATGCTATTTTATATAGCATTATATAGTATTTCAAGGAAAACGGTAATTTATAGGCGTTAAAATTATGCCCGTCATTTTCACGCTGAAAGATGAAATCATGAATATTTCGAAATTAGCAAATCTCTTATAAATTGTGGACATTGGACATTCACATGACCATGAAATGTACATTAAGATCAAATATATTTCTCAACAATTGTGAGCCTAAAAGGTAAAATAATTTAAATAATGAGTTATCTCTATTAACAAATTATGCGACATGTCACGAAAAATATTAGATACTTAGGTTAGGTTAGTTCTGGGAAATGTTCTTGTATTTACTATTTTCTAGTTTTTTTTATTTTTTTAAAATTCAACAGTGAAATTTTGACTGTTTGTTGTGTATTTACGTATAATATTTTGACGTGGTATTTTGATATATATGTTATTACAACGCGTAAATATAATTTCGTTTCGTTATAAGTTTAAAATGTCAATGTATTCAAAATAAAATCATTAAAAAAATAATACAAAACTGTGTCTCCCTGAGCGAGAAAGATTTAGATGAATCACTAAAAAAATGAAATGCTTAAAATTCGTGGAAAAACACCCAAATATTTCTGAAAAAGTTTTGTAATCAAAATTGTTTACTTTAAAAGCATTACATATTGCCTTCCGGTTCTTTTATTCGCGCATTAAATTTATTATCGTCGTATTCCCGTTCCGGTACATTTAGAAGCACATAAACGACATATGCTCACAGATATGTAGGCACGAAGAGAAAATATGGTATGGAATAACAATGATGGTACCTGCTACTATTTTATAAACGTACGTACTGGAAAATACATCGGATTATTGACTTCTTTTAGATGCTAAAATCAGGAAATGAACAGATGACATCTTAGATGGTAAATATGATTTTTTGCAATCTGAAATAGAAACTTTTACTATCAATGATTTTAAAAATGATTCTTAAGTACATCTTTAAAATAGAATTTCCGTCATGAAGTAAATCTTAGATAAAACGATAGTAGCAAACGTTTTTGAACTAAGGGTTACAGGAGGTGGAATCTTATTTGTTTAGAAGACTTTTAAACATGGATGTATATTTTGTTAATGTTATATTGCAATTGTGCGTAGATGTTAAAAAAAACTACTTTTTAAAGTGGTACTTTTTACACAGCCAACAGCGTTATCAATATTTGAAGTATAAAATAAAATTTCAACTTTACGAATTCTCTTTTAATGTTTAATTTACGCTATAATTATTTTTAAAAAATAAGTAACATTTCAAATAATTAAAAAATTTACGTTTAACCATTCATTTCATATTAAGAAGGATAATTTTGAATTAAGACGTATTCATATGATGTATTGTATTTACCTGTTGAAACTATATTTCGTATAGTATAAGCTGTAACTCGTAAAGTAATACGATTTGTGAGGTTTTACTATACAAATTTTAGCCTGATTTATAACTTGATTAATTTATTCATTTCTATTAGTCTAATTTATACACCTTTAATGAACAATTTCTCAAATTAAAGGACCCCGTTATTGGGTATCTGAAATTCCTTCATTTCCATATAGGTCTTAGCAGCTATTCGGATGTACGCATTCACCAGTGGATTTTCTCACTAATCCATACTTACATATGCATTGAGGTGCGGCGCAACTCTAAAAAGAAATAAAAATTTGAAATAGCGTGTAAATATTTACTAAACATTATTGATAAAAGGTCATTTACTACTCTCGCTTCGATGTAACTTTTAGAATGTGTGGGTTTTCTTTTCTAAATTCAACTTGAAACAAATTTAAAGTTCACGAAAAATTCACGATTGCTATTACGTATGAAAATATTAATATTATAATATTTGGTGTTATTTAAGTAGTCTTAAAATTAAATTATACATCAATAACTTAAATTCAGTAATATTTAATAAAGTCTGAGATAAATAGTGTTTATGCATGTTATTGAACATACTAACGAACAACTTAAAATATTAATATTCAATAAGATTCACTGGTTAATATCGTTTAAGATGAATAACTTTTCAATGATTAATTTATTTCTTATCTTACCGCAATGCATATTGGGTTGGGGTTTTCGCATGTTGGTGGGCAGTGGGATCCACACGATCGATATTCTTCACCTTCCTTTTGGCAGCTTTCTAATCAAATATTAAAGATATCGCACTCGATTTAGAAACCAGACAAATGTAATTTAATAGAATGTGTCAAAATAAATAAATAACCGTGCATAAAATTTATATACTTACGAGAAGTCACAACTGATGCGATGAATAGAATAAACAAAAAGTTCAAAATAATTTTCATGATTTTTAATCCAACTTTGTTGGGATTACAATGGGACGTGTGAATATAGTTGTTTCCTTGTAAACGTTAGAAAGCTGACTATTTTCAGTTAATCTTCTGTTTGCATACGATACAGCGATGCGCAGGCTGATTTGTGACGTATGCAATTATTTTCCTCCTATTGCGACAACCGATTATACAATCCAGCTCCATACTTAGTTATAATTCAACAAGACTAATATAATTGTACGTACAGATAATCACTGTTATAACGTAGTCTTTTATTTATAGCTGTACTTCCCAGTCGTATAAATAATAAAAGCATTTAAACATGTAATTCAAATATTTTTTTTGTATAAAGAACATCATAAATACAAGTACAGATAATATTTTGAAAATTGATTTTTTATATTTTATGAAAAATATTACTCGTATGTAATTCACAGTACTCCTTTTCACATTTAAGCCTATTAGTTTTGGGATCAATAAATTTATAACAAAGTTTTATATAATAATTTAAAATTTTTATTTTCATTTCGATTAATTTAAATTCAGCATATTTATTTTTTGATGTTACTCTTTAGTTTCATCTTAGCATTAACACCTACTTTGAGGCACGCATTCACCGGTGTATTTTCTAACTAGTCCTTGCCTACATATGCACTGAGGTGGGGCACAGCTCTGAAATGGAATTAAAATGAAATTTTATTATTTGCTGATTTGTTTGCATTATTACTAATTTCAATATTTCAACAAATTCGTATTAACAATAAAAAATGAATAATAAATAATAACATCTAGAAATTTAAGATTCAGTAAGTCGAATCCAATCTTTAGTCACCTCCAATATATCTTAAACAATAACCAATGCAGCATTGAAGCTCTAATCAACGACGATTTAAAAGATATATCTTATCATGAATTAAAAATTTAAAAAAAAACAAACAATATTTTCAACGTAAACATGTTTTTTCATTCATAACTTGCAACTGAAAGGAAATTTGTCAATAAGTACATCTCGCAATGTACAAATGTATAAACAATTAAAAGTGCACAATAAGAAAGTGAAGTCATTTTCGTTTTTGTTAAAATAGCTAGTCTCTATGAAGATTAATTTTCATTCCAAATGAAAAATTGTTTTTTTATTTTTAATTGCTTTAGCACATAACTGGTAGAAAATGAGGATATTTCTTGACGATATGTAGTCATTATATTGTGGTCACTGGTGCCCATAAACAAAAATCCAAAAACTGTCATTTTAATAATTTTAGTAGAAATGTACCTGAATGCAGATTGGGTCTGGTCGTTCACACGTTGGCGGGCAGTATGTTCCACATTCTCTATATACTTCATCTCTTCTTCGGCAGATTTCTATTGGATTAAAGTTAAAATATTATTACATGAAGAGCTGATGAAAACAGTTATGCATGGATCGCGATTAAAAGTGTCATAATTAATTTTTTTAAATTGTACATTTTGAAAATTTGAATAAACAGAAAACTAGAATTCTCTTTCATTTATTTAGAGTTAAATACTCAGGCATTGCAATACTGTATACTTCAAGAAGGAAAAGACGCCCGCAATGAAAACACTCTCTGGCGTTTGAAAATATGTAAACTACCTGTGTAAATATTATTTTCTTATAGTACACACAAAGTATTAAGTTAAATACTTACGAGCTGTTACAGCTGATGCGACGAGGAGAAGAAATAAAACTTTTACAGCAAATTTCATTTTGAATAGTCGAAGTTAATTATGGAATAACGTTATAATGTTACAACGAAGATGTTGCTTTCCCGTAAAAGAGAGAAATTTGACTTCTTTATACTCATTTTCGTATTTATATAAACCAGGTAGTGACGAGGACAACGATTTGTGATATATGCAAATATTTTCCTCGAAGGCAAGAACTTTGCCACATTATCAATACTACGTGTTTGCGAATTGATGTACATCAATGTAAAAACATGACTTCTTGTGTTCCTTGTAAACTTGTATTTTCCCGTTTCGGTGATTTTATATAAATGAAACTCGAAAACCAATTCAAATAGATTAGATAGACACCATTTGCAGCACGATTAGAAATTTTCCGTGTTAATATGTGAAACAAGAAATAAAATGTTAGGGAATATTGATGTAATTTCTAAAAAATTCTTTATATATATTTTTATATATTTTAAAGTAATATCTATTACTTATTAGTATTATTAAAATAATCTATATTGTTAAAGTAGTATCCTGAATATCTTTACAGTTTTATTAAATGTAGCTTCTGATATAAAAAGACTCCCAAGAGAT
The DNA here is from genome assembly GCA_030407085.1 of Trichopria drosophilae. Lineage (NCBI taxonomy): Eukaryota > Metazoa > Arthropoda > Insecta > Hymenoptera > Diapriidae > Trichopria > Trichopria drosophilae. Next base: position 168,442,737 of record CM059583.1, read on the forward strand.
TTAAATTAGTTATATATTTTATCATTTTTGGAGCTGGTATTGAAGGTAATCCTTTTAAGTTTTTCAAACGGGATGTACTCAATTATATAATTATTATAAATCAGTTTATAAGTTATTTCTAAGAAGTTCTTAGATATATGTTATTTGAAATTACTATCAGCATAACGGCATATATAACGGAATTTTGTGTATTCAGTTTATAAGGAAAATAATAAAAGTGACATACACGAAACAATTAAATATTCAGACATCTTCAGTGCAAGACAAAATTCATATACTTCATTGTATAATTGATATTTGTTTTGGATTAATACTACGCATATTTTATCATGTTTTAATTTTATCAATGTGTATGACTTTCTGAAAGGAAAATATTCATGAATTACAAATTATTTGTAATAATTTTGTGACAGTACAAAAATTCCCTTTGTAAAAAGTAATATAATATGAATTATACAAAAATAATATCATCTAGGAAATTAAAATATTCTTTATATTGCAGTTTTTGAGATTATTTCATTTAGTTTATGATTTAATATTAATTAACATTAAAAAAGAGGTATATTTGTTGTTTTATTTGACACTGGGTATAGTGTGTCCAGAAGCTTCAATATGTTAAGAAGATTATCATTGGCTATATTAGATCAAATTATCTACTGTTGTTTAAATTTAGATCTTCATCTTATTCAATTATAAAACATAGGGTATAATGAAGATGCTTCCAAAGCTCATTTTGCTTTTCGTGGTTCTCTGGATAGTGCAAATTGAAATTGCCTTTACGCAAATTAATATTCGCAATCAACCCTTTTCGTTTATTTGTAAATAACCTTAAGAGATGGAAATTACAATTTTATGATAATTATTGATAATTTTGTGAAATTTTCTACTTATATGATTTATTTATTTTTTGTTAATTCTGTAATCTATAGGTCGTGAGTTCGATCCCCGTCCGGTGAACAATTTTTCGATTTCGTTTTCAAGCAGCAGCTCGCTGTTGGTAAGACGAGCCACGTTGTTTGTTTACGTTTCGAAAATATTGTTTATCTGGCGGAAATCGACTCATGACCGCCGCTGTACTTGGTGTAGGTTTCTGCAGTCCTATATTTCATACACAAATGTGAAGTATGGCGCCATCTTCGTAAGTCGATCTGCAGCTCTCGCAAAATTCTCAAGATTAAAAAACAATACGGCAAAAATTAAGTAAAAAGGGCGATTCCGCCCGTTAATTAATAAATAAAAAAAAAAAAAAAAAAAAAAATAACCTAGACGAGGTTACTAATATTACCTATAGTATATATAAGCAATAGTTTGCCGTTGATGTTTTAGGCTTTATTATTAATACATTACACTTTGCTTTGTAACTGGATGAATATGCCCGTATTGTTCTGGGCATAAATAAATAATTACTACTCAATACAATAAAAAATTACAGAAACCTTACACTTTTTCAGTATAGAATGATATTTATTAAGCATACTAATGTACCACATTCAACATTTATTAATTAACTTGATGGTTTCCAGCTAAACCTGTAATATTTTACTTATTTTTAAGCATTTTTACAGTAAACTATTGGCACCTTGAAGTTTCTTTTTAATATTAAATAGATTTTCCTAATATTGTCCATATTAGAGAAGTGCTCTGCATTGCAAAAAGCAAAAAATGATCTCTATTAGATTCCAAAAGTCTTTTCACCGTAACACATCAGCACAGGACTTTTGCCCTAAAAATGGAGAAAATATTAAAGACGAAATGGTAGTTTGCAACAATCATTTTAAAACCGACGATTTCATACCGACTCGTATACATTTTTTGGTTATTTTTATTATTTATGCAAATTGTGATTTTATATTATTAACTTAATCTTCATTTATCATAGGTGGGACCGGTTTAAGCTAAATTTAAAACAAACTGATGTGTCTTATGTAAATTTGCCAATCAGATAGCATGATAAGGTTATTTTTTCTTCTGTCAAACGTAGAAAAGATATCCCTTGTAGCAGACTGAGAAAAAGATAATCAAGGATGACATAATACTTCTTAGTGAATTCCAATAGTTTCAAATCTATAAAATTTGTTAATAACATACCTTCTTGGCAGGTTGAATGGTAAGCAGAAAGACGTGAAAGTTTTTTTAACATTTTCCTTGTTCTAGTAAAATTAATTAATATTATTTTTCCAGATACTATTCTTTTATGCAATTTTTCGTAAATATTTATTATTTTTTATATAATTTTTACATAATCTTGTTTTTATCAACATTTATGCATTGCGTAATCTTATATTTTTACAATGTTTTTTACACGATCGATTAATTTTGAATATCAGTATTTTATTAACCGGTGCTGATAAGTCTATTCTATATTAGGTAGTGCAGCTGGAAGTAACTAACTTTTTAAAGGTCACCTTGCTTAACTTCTAACCCAAAAAATAAACTTAAAAAACATTAAAGGTGTACATTAAACATATTTCATTAAACACCATATGGTGAGTCGTTTACGTATTAGTTCAAACTCGGCGGCCAGATACATCACTATAGATTTTTTAATTGCAAATATAAATGACAGATCAAGTTGTTACGCTTAACATTATTATGATTACTAATATATGCATCAAATTTTAAAATGTTTTGAAATTTTGTCTTATAGTTTATGAATTAAGCATTTTTCAACGATGATGGAACATTAATATATTTCAAGCCATTATTTTGCAATCGGATGAGTGTTTGATTATTCATAAAGATTCTTTGCAACGATCGTAGTTCGTAAAGTTGATAGTATTGACAAGCGTAATCTAAGCCCTCGGTGTAAACAGGCTCTGTATGCCACCGCAATATAAGCTCCTAAACTCAGGCCATATTTCTCCCAAAATCGGCGTGTCAAAACTAACAAGTTTATGAGGTTACGATGGTTGGAACGTAATTTTATAATTAATTAAGTACATATATGTTTGTTCGTGCAGACTATATGATCATTTTTGTATAATATTTTTAGCATTGGCAGTAGATATTTGTTTCATTTACACCAAACAAAACGAAGCGCTAATATTGGTTATTAGGGAAGAGTGAGAAAGTATATTCGAATTTCATATGTCCTGAGTCTGAAAGTTGTAGCTTTTATGAGCACGAAAAACTGCGCTAAGGCCGAAATCTGTATGACAACACCTTCCGAACTTTAACATTGTTTTGAAGTGGAGAAAAAAATGTGTGCTATTTTTTCTCATGCGTACAAACAAACAAATGTTTCTCTTCAAGATATAATTTCATAAGTTTTATGGATGAGGAATATGCAGTTGACTCTAAATAAAAAAAATTATATTCGTCGGAGTTATTACAAATTGGGTGTGGGTATGTTTGCTAAAAAAATGTTAGATTTTTTGTTTTGTATCTTGATATTTTTGTTTGTATTCATCCTAAAATTGTGTTTTGAAGCAGAGTTATCGTAGATTGAAATTCTTTCCAAATCAAAATGGAAAAATCAAATATTGTCGTGCTGTTCAACATCGTAAACATTATTTTTCGTACATATTGCGATAATTGTTTATTGCAAATACAAACATTTTGTACAAGCTTATGGGTTTCATTACTGTGGTGTCCTGCAATAAAATTATTTATTTGCTGTCAACAACTATCGGAAGTATAAAAAAAGATAGGGGATAGGATGTTGAATAGCGCGAAATGTTTCAACTTCTACAACGTCAAGACTCAGGCCACAATAAAGTCGAAAATTGTAATTTTTCGCGTCACCCCATGAGTTATTTTTATGACTTGGTTGAGACTCTTTAAAGTACATGATACACTACGGGATTTGGAAGGTTTATTAGTGACGACGTCGCTGTTGAATCACTCGTTAAAGGAGAGAATTAGTTATTAGTGTAGAATAGTTTATAAATTCAGAAGCTATTTATGAAATTTGTTAAATCGTTTGACTGTAGTAACTCTTTGTGCACGTAACCCACCTTGTAAAAATTGGAGTTTATTTATTTGTACAGTGACATCCACTAAATAAAACAGTAAATTTTACTATTTTTCAGTGGTATATTTTTGACCGTGACACTCACAGTCAACGCTCATTGTTTTAAATTGATGTACATCTGTATCAAAATTAATTAATATTTATAGTGTTTGGCGCTAAACAATGTTATATCAATAAATAATAGATTTTTCTTGACGTAGGAAATTTCTCAATTATTACACATGAATAAAACAGAAGTAATACCGGAATATTTACATAATTTACACTAACATAATTGAAAATTCGTCACAGATTTTGTTAAATGAGCAATTTGGGTTTGCCATAATAAATTTGGTCGCATTAATCGAATGTATCATATATGCGCATAGAGAAATGCAGTTTAAATCGAATGTAATAAAAGGAGTAATGAAAGGATCGGTTGTGAATTAAATCAATTTTGTTAATCTTCAAAGTTTCTGAAATAATTTTAGTAATGAAATAACATACGTTAATATTGAAATGACATTGAATGGATAAGGTAAAACTTGAAAATCTACAGGATTCATTATTACATTAGTTTCAATCTATAATTCAAAACATTCGTTCTGACTGCATGTAAATATTTAAAAGTATATTTATTATGATAACTGATGATATGAAACATTTTATTCTTCTTTGCACAGCAAAAAACGGCGTCTTACTCTCTAAATCTGAATTAATTAAAATCTACCAATAAGAAAATGAAAAGTGAGTCAACAAATAGATTAGTAATCATTTTTGCTAATAAAAAATTAAAACCTACTAATTTATTACTAATTCTACAAACTACTAAACTAAAAATACAATATGTACGTGTAAATTAGTAGCATTTTACTAATAAATTCATAAATTCATAATTCATACTATTTGGCAGTTAAAAACTTACTAATTAATTGTAACCCACTTTTCACTGTACACTGAGAGTAGTGAATGGCTGTGTTAGGCAGACGTATGTTTGAATTACCCGGAAGTATGGCTAATTCAAGCATACATACGTCTGACTAACACAGCCTTACATTACTTTTAGTGCAGATAAGTCGTTTTTTATTAATTCAAGTTTAGAGAGTATTTATGTCTATAGCATAAAAAATATTAGATACCAAGAACCTCTTGTAATAGGACACCTACTTTTGTAGTAAATTTAAGGAAACACCCATTTCTTCAAGCAGAAAACTACTTTTGAAAGCTTACTATTATTTGCTACCAAGCAATATAAATACGATAGTAATAGTTTAAATAATATCATAAAATGTATATTTATATAATTATACATAAATTATATTACAACTTCCTACTGGTACATAAATTTATATTATTTATATATTTCAACTATCTTGGTCACAGTGAAGCTTTTTGATTTAGGAAATATTAATATCTAAAATGTTGATTACACGTAGTCTACAACTTCGTTTTCAATTCACATGACATATATCCGACCCCATCTACAACTTGCTTCAAAATCCTATCGTGCTATCGCGGAGACAACCTGTAAAATACTAGCATAATTTTTGAAAACTGTAAAACAACTATAACACATGTATATAGTTGGTTTACAATATTGTTAATCATTCTCGACATGAGTATTAAGATTTAGAACGCGATATACGGTATAAAAGAGAACTTTTTATTTAAATCACAGAATTTCTACATAAATTTGGTTAATATAAAATATAGGTATATTACATATAAACATATAAACGTATATACATATAAATATAGGTATTACAGATGAATAAAGTCTGTTTTTCGAAATTATATACAAACGTTAAGAAAACATTTGAAATAACACAATGTAATGCCATTGAATGTAGAGTGCAGAAATAAATTTAGAAGTGAGCAATTATGTCCTTTCAAATGTTACATTTAAACAATTTAAACGATTAAACGTTATTCATTATCGAAAATTAAAATAACTCACAAAATACTACAGCAGGATATCAAAATTTGTATATTTATCATTTTGAACACTTTATAGTAGGTACCTCTTCGATGCTAAATAATCGAAGGATCATTCTCTGTGCAACCAAGTATGGTGATTTCGAAAGGTCGACGCCAATTCTGCAAAGATCTTCGTACTGGGGTACATATCCCTGAAATAGCAGGAAATCCGAGTTTTGAGGTGCGTTCGCTATATCTCTGAATGATGGATAATATGACCTCTCTGGTTGTTGATTATTGCTGGACAAGTACAACGGTGAATTGCCTGCTGAATGCACATTGAATAGCTCTAAAGCGCACGGAAGACAATTCCACAATCGTCGCTTCACATAATCGGGGATTCGAATTCGACTGCAGGTAGAGAGAGAGTGAGAGAGCTAATGACTAGATTCTTGATCTCCTAAGGGAGTATGATATGTGGTTGCGATTTCGCTCATTATCCGAAATGTCATGCTATACGTGAATTAAAATAGACACTTACTATTGAGATGTCTTCCGTTGATCTGGATTCAAATGGAACACTACGTAAAAGATTAATCCAAAATATTCCAGAATTATATTAATCTCATTTAAAATTAAGGTTTGACAAGGTGGAGTAATATTCTATTTTACAATAGAACGTTAGCCCTTTTTTAACCCATTAATGCCCAAAGGACTTTTTCTTGCTTCTGTTTCAATCGAGTATTTCGTATCAAAATCGAAGTTAACAAAAATTGAGAGATATATTCTACTGTTTTCGAGGTCAAAATTGAGTTTCAGCCATTCAGAATTCCAATATGTCGTCGAATTTGAAAAAATTTCAAAAAAATTGGGAAACATTTATTGTTTTTGTTGAAAAGTTAATAGTTTTTGAGAAAATGAATTTCAAATATTATAGCTTAGGATTTTTGTTATCAAAAACTGTCAACATTTTGGAAAAATGGCAAAAAACAAAAAATTCTTAGACTTTCATCAGAGAATACAGTACATTTTTTTCATAATTTTTCGTAAACAAATTACATTTTGGAAAAAAAATGTTAAAAACATCCCCAAATGTCATAACAAAAATTTCTTTGAATTCCATGGATATTTCTCGGTGAATTCTAAGAATTTTTTACTCTTTGCATTTTTTTAAAAAAGATCGTAGTTTGTTAGTTAGAGCGTCCAGAAAATTTCAAAGAAATTTTCATTGTCGCGGCCATTTTGAGGTCATTAGAATGATGTTGGCTATAAAAGTAAAGTTTTATCTTAAAATTTAAGTTTTTTTCTCGCTTTTGTTCAGAGTTTCATTAGAATCCCAATATTCTAATGGCTTGAAAAAAATTGGTAAGAATAAATATTTCCCAATTTTTTTGACATTTTTTCCAAATTCAGCGCCATATTGGAATTCCTGATGGCTGAAACTCAATTTTGATCTCAGAATCATGAAGAGCGACCTCGAAAACAGTAGGGTATGTACCTCTCAATTTTTGTTAACTTCGATTTTGATACGAAATATTCGATTGAAATTAAAGCAAGAAGAAGTGTCATTGGGGAGTTAAATGCGTTAATGTACAGAGGGAAGGGATAAGTGGTGGTATAAAGTAAGGGATAAAGCCATCTTGAATAAAATTGGTTAAAATTGGACAGAATTTAAGTCATTATTTATTTTGTCAAAATAAGATAGCTTTGTCAAATTATGCGTTCTTGCTCGCCAACTCTGAGTAATTTCTTCGTAGGTGATTTTTAAATTGATTACTAAAAATTTTATTAACATTTTACCATTTTTATTTGTATTTGTACCTTATTAATTGATATATTTCACATTATATATTATGCACTATCTAACTTTTGCACTTCTAACATATCGCGAATTGGAATTTAGAATCATCATTTGTTGGGAATTTCAGGGGTCTAGTGCAAAACATGGATTAAACAACATACAGGTATCCTCCAAGTCCTAACAACTTTTACAAGTCGTTTAGAAATATAATTTAACTCCTTAACACCCACATGTACAAAATTTCTTCGTGAAGTTTGAAACTATATTCTAGCATCTAAATTCCACGAGCAAAATTTTACAGTAGCCATATCTTATCGGACAGGAACCGCTCTTTACAATAGTGTATGTCACTATTTTTCAAAATTTTAACTAAAAAGGTTATACACGTTTAAAAAAAAATTGCAGTATTATTTTTAATTTATCGAATTTTATTATAGGTAATGACATTAGCATGCCTCTAAATGTCACAACTATTATGCCAGAAATGAATTTTGAATCAGATACTCATATTTTGGAAAGCAAGCATTCAAAATGGGGACAAAAAGTAGCGATGAAATTGCATTTTTATTTGGAATATCCTAGCCATCTTCAAAACTCAAAACTCAATGAATTATTCTAAAACTTGTTAACAAAGCGTTCTTGAAATCGTCAGTTTTTTATGATAATAAAAGGCCGTTCGAATATGGCGAACACAAATGCTTATTGATTGGATTGATTTGAAACTTATCATATAGGAATTTTTGAGGTAATCGGTGACTACATTGGATCCGATGTTTTAAATATTTAAAGATTGATCCAAATGCGTGATTAGCAATCCCATACAACAAATAAAACAAAAGCATTCAATACCAATTTCATAAAAACCTATTGAGCTTTGTGATTTTTAAAATATGGCTAGGATATCAGGAATAAAAATACTTTATTGCCATTTTCAATTTTTCTACATACATATTATGGCAAGTTCATTTTGGATATGTTGATGGTGACTTTGGGAGGTACGCTATAATCATCATTCATATAATAAAATTCGACAAATTAAAAATAAAGTAAAAAAAATCAAGCTTTTTAAAAAAAACGTGTATGTATTTTTTATTTCGACATTTGAGAAACGTTGATATGCATCATTGGAATGAGAGAGGAACTTAGCCTGGAACTCTGCATTTCTTGATCGAATCGAGTTCGGTTACCATGACTGTTCCATTCAAACTTAATGCCTAATTACAAGATTAATACCTCTATTCAAATTTCAGACTACGCAGCAAACAAAATTTTTGTATACAATTACGGATCTCAAGCAACATAACTTTTGTAAATAAACTCAGAGGCAGGTAGATACAAACTTTAATTAACTCACTCTTAATGATTATGGTCTACGGGAATTACTTATATCTATATGAACGGTGTAGCAGAAAACAGGGGTACATGATTTAAACCCAAATAAATTTATTCCTTTTGATACAATTAATTTACATTTCTCTCTGAATTACTTCTTCAGAGAGTACATTACTTCTATTTTTTTCAAATTAACATCTACTCTTCGGTACGCATTGACCATTAGATTTTCTCACTAATCCTTGTTTACAAATGCACATAGGTGGAGCACAGCTCTGGAAATAAACGAAACAATTATATTTTTTTTCATGTATAGTATAATAGAAATTATAAACATCGTTTCTCTCCTCTCTTTACTTCTTTACTTTCATATTTGATTTTGGGGTATATTATTATTATGTAACGAATTTTTAAAAATATGTTACAACTTTTTTCAAACTATGTTGCCACGCAGCAATGTATTTTTACGTACATTTTATATAAAGGATGAAAGTCGCTAATAAAGTTTTTCCCGAAAAAAAATATTTAATCAAATAAATTATTTAATTTTATTCATGTGTCCTACTTATTATTATTATTGTTAAAAAAAATATATTTCATAGTTTTTGATGAGGATATGGCAGCCGTGATGTCGAATGTGTGTGATTGATTTCACCAATTTTGATCAAACTCTGTAATCCGGACGTCGATAACTGCTACTTATTTGAAAAATTAATCACACTACCTCAAAAGTTTATTACGGCATTTTAAAAATAATTTAGATTCGTTCATTATTTGTTGCAATCCTGTTGTTTCGTATCAAGTCTAGTTTTTATGCATAGAATGTAAATATCTAACTGACAGGTTGACCCATTAGTAGTAAATGAGTGAACAGAATAAGAATATATAATTTTTTATATACATTTTTTCATTTTGCAGCGTAGTAAAAATAGGAGTGAATATTTCAAAAACTTACCGTTATGCATGTCGGATCAGGATTTGCACAAGTTGGGGGACAATGGGATCCGCATGATCGATATTCCTCGTTCGTACCACACCGTTCTATTCAATTAAAATAATTTTGTTATAAAATTTATTATCGCAGTTTTTTAATATATTGATGACATTAAAAAAAATGTACAAAAATTCCAATAGAAGTTATTCGTCTGATGTTATGTACTTACGAGCAGTGGTGACTGATGCGACGATCAGAGCAAAGAAAATGCTTAGTGCAATTTTCATGATTATTGTTGAAGGATTTTACGTGTCAATGAAACTAATGTTTTCCCGTTAACGAGAGAAAGTTGACTGCTTCGAGATGATTAGCATATTTATATATACCAACGAGACGAGTGCAGTGATTTGTTACACGATCTTTTCCTCAAACAGACTAGATTTGTTAATCGTAATCGATACTTAGTTATGTTTAACTAAGGTTTTAGTGGGTCAATGACAAGTAATAATAAAAACTGTTATACTGAAACAGAATTTTGAAGTACATACAAAAGTTTACTTTTTTGACCAGGAATTCAAGGACGATCCTGCATAATTTAAGTAACATTTATTATATTTTTTTGAAAATTTCCTATTTTTAATGGAGAAATATTTATGCGGGATAGAAACAAATTATAATTACATATGAAATTTCATTGTTCAAAATAATATTACACATTAATAAGAATATAGGAAACTATTCTCGAAGTCCTAGTCGAAATAGTAACAGTTGCTTTTCAGTTTACTCTGAGTGAATCTTTGTTTGATTATTTATTTATTTATTGAACTACAATTATTATAATGTTATTGAGATAAATTACGTTTATTGTTATTATTTATAATATTTCGCTATATCGGATCGGACATCTTGAAATGTTAAAATTTGACTTCAGATTCGCAATGAGGGGCCTTAAAAACGCTAAAATAATAATGTTTAAATAAAAATACAGTACTTTGTTCTTGAAGACAATAGACTGTATTTTCGTCTTCTAAAGATTAAAAGTGGATTGATAATGTCCTGAGATCGACCCAGTAAATGTTAATGTATGTATTTTATTGTACAGGTTCAAAAGTGAATAGGTTACTTTGAATTTAAGTTGAAATGTAATGTCAAATGTTTCAGTTTTGTAGACCACAAATTAGATAAACGTAAAATTAACGGAAGTAAACGATACATATTACGTGCAATTATGATGGAAATGATAACCATATTTCCTGGTGAGATATGTTTGACTTACTCGCAACATGATACATTTATATAACATAATATGCAAAATATATGTGGATCCTATTTCCAAAAAATTTTATTCAACACTTTTATTTGATTTAATTTGTTGTAAATAAATTTGATGTATTTTCCATTTACAATTATGTTTAAAACAAAACATCTTGTACCTAAATGGAATAAACTCAGTAGATATACGTAAAATCCTCTTTTATGCAATTTTTAGTCATTCATTTTAAATATTCTAGTTTGGCTTTATAGTAAACTAGAATAATTTTTCGTTACTGATGTTATAAGTGACAAGATAGCTTTCTGATAATAAGGTTTCCTGTGTACCGAATCGCGGTGATAATTTTGATCTATAATTATTTTTGAAAGATTTGTTTTGTTTACGACTTAAATAATTATTTATCAGTAAATAATTGTAGCAATTGCATAACGGAATATAATAAAGACCAGAAAGCACTTTACCATTAAGATATAATGTTATGTATAAGTCAAATTTGTCAAAATTTCATACTATATTAAAACATTACATTTGTATATCTTTAATTTGTAATAATAACGACACTGACTGAAATAATTGCAATCAATTAAATTATACACCTATATAAACAAGTATCACAATTCTCAGATTATCACCTGAAAATTTTGCATTCCAAAGTTTCCAATATTACAACTTTATGAAACATTTCGTAAAAAATGACAATCAGACTCATCGACTAAAAGTTTTCTTGGTAGTTTACTCTTAAATGAAATCTTAAAAAGTTTCACAATGTACTTTCACAGGTTATTTTAGTCGGATTAATTAAAAGTTTTTCTAACATTTTCCTTGCTATTACGCTAAGACAATAACAATAATGCGTTAAAAATGGACTGGAGTTTCTTACGCTTTTTATTTGATTAAATTGGGAATCATACTTTTTTGTTTACTTCATTAATTGTATTGCTTATATATCTTAATAGTAACGTTACAAAGTGAGAGAAATGATTTTAAAATTTTTACATTGAAAATCACAGTAGAAAGCTAATGGTTTCTAATAATGACTACTTAACGTAAATGTACAATACAATTGTTTTTACTAGATTTACTTTATTGTATCAATATCATTTTTTTAACCTTAAATCCACTTTGTAAAGAATATTTTCCTTCAGAAATGTTAATAATCGGTGAAAAACTGAGCTGTGGTACAAGGCACGGGCTTTCTATCAAGTGCTTTTCCGCGCTATGGTGCAGAACTAAATCCGAGTACTTCTCATGCTAATGGAGACATGTTACATAATAATTATTCTAATACTACCAAAATACTATTTGATTTTACATTACATTTAATTTTTAACATCATTGATTACGTTTTGTAGTGAATATCCGAGCAGTCCCCGACCATAATGACGTACAGAATATATTATTTGTATATTTGATCTGATCAAATAGCCACGTGTGTTATTCAGAATCAATCTAATTTATTCTTGTAGTTACAGTAAAATACAAAATATATTTGATTTATATTTGTTGTATTTATTGGCTTTTTGCAACATTTTTAATAAACAACATTGATATATAACGTTATAAAAATTAAACTCATTTTAGTAATAAATATTAAAACTTATCGATAACTAATTTAAAAAATTAGAAAAGATATTATAAAAAGTGTCATCATTATAAATAAACAGCGAAAAGCTCTTAATATTAATTACAAGTGCGTTTTATGCAAGTGTAAAAAAGTAAGCATAAGAAAACAATTTCATTTTGTACTGTTTATTTATAAAACTAACTATCAATTTTGCAATATTTTAATGTTGCCTTAAAGTCATGAGCCAGATTGAGGTTATAATTAAAAGAGTCATATTTCTACATGTGACACTTTTATAGATGTTGAAACAATCACTGCGATATTTATGGCACATAGAATCTATATGCAGTGCATTTAATTTCTTTTAACAGGAAAAAACCGGTCACGAAAAAAGTAATTTTAACCAAAAATTCAATATAACGCTTGGAATGATCACTAGTAATAAATTCTGATATCGTTAAGAAATCTGAGATAATCTGTATATATTTAAAATGAGTTTTAGAATATTGGACATAGGATGATGCAATAATATTTTGAAATTACGACGAAAATGTTCGAAAAATGCTTGCAAATGATCCGAACATAATATCTACGCATACAGAAGATAATAATTTAACACAAAATGTGTATTCGAAAACAAACCGTGACTCGAATAATTGTAATTACATTTTTAAAAATGTCTACATGTTGCATTAAATTTTGAAAATTTTATTTTTATAAATTAACATATATTTTATGTGCAACAATTTATTCACCTCTGTTGGTGAACGGAATTTTAAATAATTAATTACTTTTCTTCTGCATTTATTTAAACAATATTGGGACTCCGTTAATAAGAAGAAATTGGAACGATTTGTACTAATCTGACATATTGAGTTTCAAACTCAATTCCGAAAAAGAATTCCAAACTCATCTGTGAACCTGTTTTAATTCTGTATGCACATCAAGAGAGTTCATTGCTTGTATTAATGATTCTCAACATTTCAACCCATTTCTACCGCGACGTGTAGTAAACTTAATATGACGGGATTGCTTAATTTAATGTTGTGTTTAGTATTTCTGTAAACCAACAACATAAGCTCATGATTTGAATACGGAAACACAATTTTAAAGACAGGGCTAGACTCAGTTAATGCGTATCTTCACGTTCCATATTCAATAATTAAGTCAACTATTTAATAACTATATATTAATTATACCGCAAATTTTATGGATAAATAATTTACTCAACAATAATACGTTACTAATTAATAATTACAAACCATTAATATCAATTTTTCAAGCCCAAATTGGTCTCACTAATATACCAATAGTTGTCTTCTTGGTATGAGAAATATAGCACCATGATTTACGTATTTGAATTAAAGCTGCGCAGAATAGGTCTTAAAACTAATGTATTAAATTTCGTATCTTGTACGGTCGACTCATATTCATCATCGTCTGTCTGAAATATCCCTAGTTTTTTAATTATATTAATATTCATACACAAAGTCATGTTTGAATCTTGTAAAGTTTAAACTTTCGTCAACAAATACTCAGGCTCAGGTAAAACTCAGGTTTCAAATTTAGATTTGGGTGTGGGTCGAAAAAACGACAAAAATCGAAAAGCCGACAAGCCAAAAAACCGACAATCGAAAAGCTGAGATTAAAAAAATTGACAATTAAAAAAATGATTGTCCGCTTGACAATGTGACTATTTTTTTATGTGTCGGCTATTTGTCTGTCGGCTTTCGACTGTCGCCTTTAAGACTTTCGGTTTTTTGACGTGTCAGCTTTTTGAATTGTCGGTTTTTCGACCCGCACCCTACGTTATGAATTTAAGATGGGTTTTTCAGGTACTAAGTTACCTAAATATCTTCACATAAAATTTAAAATATTACTTAGTTGTTTATTACAATATGCTTTATCCTAATTACTAAAGAAAATTATAAGCTCGAAAATAATAGTACATGTAAAACGATTGCTGAGAAAGGCATATATTTTAATTGAAAATTATAGGCTGCAAAGAAAACTTCCAAATGTTATATTTAAATAATAGATAAGAAAGATGATTTGGGTAAGAATGTATCATGGGGCTGTCAGTAACGGATTTCTCAGGTCACTTTTTTGAGACCAACGAACTATATTGCATAATCGCGCGTCGATCGTTTTATGCCTCCCACTACATTCCCGGTTTATGCTCATTTCCTCCTACCATTAAACGACACGAATATATGAACGAAATAGATTAGCATGGAGTGGAGGTGCTTGAGGAGGCACCTTGCGGAATAGTTCATCCTTTCGAAAGTTGCCTCAAAGCAGGTGACACAAAATTTTGTACCATTACATAAGTCGCAGCCCTTTGGAATACATACTAATGACAAATCAATCCAATGAATCAAACACAGTTGAGAAGTTAACCGGCAATCAGTAATATAAATTTTATTTAGAAAGTTTTTTTAGTTAGATGGTCCTATGAGGCATCTAATCATTTTATTTTTATCTAAAATGGCGGTTAGTACTTTCACACTTTAAGTAATTAAACTAAATTAATAAGTTAATTTTCTTCAAGAGATTACAAACAATCGATTAAATAAAATACTGATATTTGTTACAACTAATTTGTATTATAAGAAAAGTAGGATAAAGAAGTATGTGCATTTCATGAATGGTTATTGTACCTCAAGTGAATGCAATTTAACAAAATTAAATTTTAATGACATTTTTCTGACAGTGTAGAGGTATAAATTCATGAACTTGGCTAACCTTGAATAAAAAATACACTGAATGTCTGAGCTGTTAATTGTTAATGTGTTGAAATTACAATAGTATTTCCGTGACTTAGAGTAATTTTCTTCCTAATTTTTACACAGTTCGCGGAAGAAAAATCCGCGTTATTTTCGCAGTTTATTTTGTAAGCAAAGTTGATGCCGGAAACTCGGATTTCCTCGGCAGTTAATTGCGTTATTAGAGTGCATGTATGCGGTACTGTTTTTCGAGTGTGGGTGACTGTGGAATAAACCCAGAGGATTAAAAGTCCGTGACAAAGTTTATACGGTTATAAGTTCTGTAATATATTAGCGTTATAGTGTTACTTTATATGTATAACGAAGGCACATTCCTCACAAGCACTTAACGGGTACCCATCTCCATACTTCCATACAAGATGTGTAAATTAATAATGCTGATGTTCAAATATATTCATTAATTATTAGTTTATGATTTAAATTCTACATTATTCAAAATAGTGTATTAAATACATCGTTTGTGTTGTAAATATTAGAAGTCATCAAATTTCATGGTCACATTCATCGTAGTATGGAGAATTTGTATTTAGTATTTAGTATTTAGTTTTTAATTTTGTTTTAGTAGGGAGAAAGAGGGTATGGTAAACTTAAGGATAAATAGGTACTTTACCATAAAAAAAGTTGTAACTAAAAATATATTTTTAAAATAAATCATTATAAAGTTTGAAATAAATGTTGTTTTTCTTATCAAGGGCGCAAAGTAACATTTTGCTTTTCAGGAATGCATATTGGTTCGAGGAACTTGCAAGTCTCACGGTATAGGTGTAAAATACGATTGAACACTTCGGTTTCCAGTTACAAATGAACATAAGATGTATGATATATATGATCGATACGTTAATTATTTTTCCGTTAATTTTGCCTCCAAGTTCAAAAATGTATGTTGCATCACAGTGTGGTAACAAATTCTGTACTACACGTTTCGGACTGGATGAAGATATTCATACCTGAAGTAAAATTAGTTAGACCCAGTCTTCGAAGTAATAAACTATTTTTGAATTTATACCGATAATATATCATTTCTTTCTATTCAGCAAGTATGAAATAAAATTTTCATAAAATGATACAAAGGAAGTGGTTTCTAAGGTATTCTACAAATACCTGGTATAATTATGTCTAATTACCATGGTCAACTGTTCTCTTCAATTCCTAACTCTCTGTCTGCATAACCTATATAACTTTCTTATAAACACGTGTACTTTTGTTTTGATATCTCAGTTCTGTTTTGGTTTCATGATGCAAACTTAGTCTGTATTTCGATATTTCACTGACCGAAGTTTTCAATGTACATTTCGTATCCAGAGATCCCCAAAATATCAGAGTAAAATTGCTGAAGAATTATAATAATTTTGTTTATTTTGAAACTTCGATTCGTTCGAAGATTGAACCTACAGCCTCCATCTAAAATACTGACGTTATTTATTAAACTACCTTGATATTTATACGAATTTTTATTTCAAATTTCTCAAACTTAAGAAGCAACACTCGATGATAAATAAACTATAGATTATTTTTTAATTTGTCCAAATCTTTACTACATAACCATTAGTTACGGATTTGCATAGTGCCATCAATTTTTAATATTTATTTGTGAAACAATTTAGGACCGTAGCGTACTTTCTAAGTAATTCAATGACGCTGGAGTAAATTGTACGAAATTTTCTAGAGTGCATCTGACATTTTCATTTTGCAGATAATTGTTTTTCAGCGCATGCAAACTTTCGATTCAGTGCCTCGAGAAATTTCACCAGCTAATCAAGAGAATCCAAAGCGGTAGCGCGCGGCTGCGTTCATTTTGCGATTTCCATTCGATCTCGCGCGGTACGTGTCCGTTGCGATCGGAGATTCTAATAAGATTGACCCGATTGTTGGAATACCTAATTGGTCGAAGATCCGTCTAGCTGGCATCTTCCAATTCCCTTTTTTTTATCGGTGTTACCTTTTGTAAAGTCATTTCCAATGGAATTCTCGAAAGTTCTCTCCAACTTTTGTCATTAGATGAGACACGAACTTTCCAACAGAATAGCTCGAAACTAAAAGAAGGTGGCAATAAAGATAAGAATAGAGAAGAGGGAATCCCATGTTCATTGCGTGAAGTTTTTCGGCAGTTATTATGCATATATGCTTATGCAGTATGTACAAAGGTGAAAGAATATTAAAAACAAGCTATCCTTACTTAACAAGTTGAGACATTGTTGCTTGAGAGGCGTTTATATTGACATGATATTAAAGGAATTTATACAAAGAATCATAAAGTATCCAATTCTTGTACAATTTATAACAATAGTTTTAACAAAACTCTGAACATCTCTCAAATCTTACTGCTTGGTTTACTTTTTGATGTAAAATGTTTCCTTTTATATAACTACCGTGAGTATTTAACTTTCGGTTTAATTTATTGAAAATTCGGACTATAATACCACTTATAAATTATGTAGTTAAGACGGATTCCATACCATATAGAGTTCACTGAACAAAAAATGTGCTTGAAACATTTTGTAATGGGATAAGAAAATAACTTTCAACATACAGAAAATCAGGCTCAATCAAAAGGCTGGGGATTAAGTATGTTATATAGTTTATAATATATCGAAATTAACATCGGCAACAAGGTTTGAAAATAATTTTTTTCAAGATATAATGTGTGAAATATGTCAAAAATATCCTTACCCAAAGTTAATACTATAGCATAGCAGGGTGGGCTTCGATGAAATTTAAATGAAAAATGCGTACACCTCGATATTTTCTGCGATGTCTTCTGATAAAATTAATACTGAATTTAAAATAATATCTAGGGGAATTTTTTAGAACATTCAATTTTTGTCGATGTTTCAGACATATGATGCATTTATTTAAGTATTAAATCGATTTAAATAAGATATATTTGCAAATTTCTTTTTAAGTATAATTTTCGTGACGCCTGACAAAAATTGTTAGTCTAAATTTAAAATAAAATCTAGGGATATTTGTGAAAAAATTCGTGCAACTAAATTATGCTTTTTGTTATGGCAACGAATCTAAACTCTCTTATTTCATCATTACATCCTATTGACTAAAAAATAAATTTATGAATATTTATATAGGAAATTATGTAAAATTTATAAATGAATTGATTTATTAACAGATGAAAAACTTCATACGGTGCAGTTTCCGTCTTGTTGTATGAGTTTATTTGACTCTTATAGATGTGGATTTCCAAATATAAGAATTCAATAAAGGAAACAACCGAAGCACACTTAAAAATTTTATTTAAGTATCTAACAATTTACTAGTTGTTCGGTGAGAGCTCCGATGCGCACTAAAATTAATTTTGTATAACAATGTTGTCGTTAATTGATATAAGAGAATAGCATATGGAGAGGGAAGTCTAAGACACTCGTACAAAAATACAACAATAATACAACAATGATTCAACTAAGACATTCATAATCTTCGAAAATACTTTATTTACTAAAATATATTGAAAACAAATTTAAAAGCAAGCATAGTTTTAAAAAATTATATAAGAATATGGTAAACAAAGGTTACTACATAAATAGTTACTGCCACAATTATTTATTAAGAAATATTGAGAATACAATATCATGTAGCACAGCACTAACCCCCCCCCCCAAACACAATTTAACACATTTAAATCAACGTAAAATATTTCGGCAACGTTTAATAAACTGAATTAAAATTCAGCATTTTTAACTTTTCAGTTTATGAAATAAAATAAGCTGTGTGGAAACAAATGATAATCCTCTTAGCTGCTAGAAATAACTAGAGTGATACCAAAATACAGTTTGCAATTGTACTGAATGTGTCAAATCAGTTATAATATTTATATGAATATAAATGTTATTCATAAATAAGGTAATTTATAAAAATTTATGTAAAACTTGATTTAAGGAAACGGAAGTTTTGAAATTCGTCCGAAAGGTGTACGTATATGAGACAAATTCACATTTTTTACTGCGTTATTTTTATATTTTACAGAAACTATATTTTTGTTTACACATGCTTTAGAAAAAGAAACTTTTCTTAATAAAACCATCAGTTTGGTAAACTATGTAATATTGATTGTTTTGAATTTTCCATTGCTTCTCCTTCTACGAATTCAATATTGTAAAATATTTAAGGAATAAACCGACTAACGTAATAAAATATTTATTACTCAGAATCAAAGTAAAATTATACGGCATGTTACCATTTCTTGCGAAAATTTTTTAAGAGAATAATAAGAGATTACTATTTTAATTTGCAGTGAGAAGTGCCATTATTTATTAAGTACGTATTTTCTTTAAATTAAAGAAAGTAATTATTATCGCATCCCGAGTAGAAATTTATTAAGACCCTTATCAGGGCCTGACCAAAAGCCTTACACCCTGTTCAGGGCCTAAACAAATTTTTGCTCGGGATATTATGTGTAGAAACTTTTTAAGCATAAGTGGGAATAAGAATTCAATTTCCTTGCACTAAGGGCATATATTTATTCGATGAATGTTAGTAGAGTACAAAATTTTGTTTTGTTTTTGTAAATCTGTTAAATTAATGTATTATATAAAATGATGTGTGTAGTTTTTACGAGTTAAATAGAAACCACGCAAATTGTCTCGGAACAATAGAAAATGTAAAATAGTTTATTGTATATAAACTGTGAAATCTTCTATATTTAATAAGGGGAATGTCTGCCATTCTGGCAATCAAATCGTACGCCAGCAATATTTGGCATGTTATACATATGTTATTTAATCAAACGAAAGGCACGAACGTTGATTATTCCCGTACGTAAATTTCGCCTTAGGGCTTGAAATCGATAAAACTACTCACTGTGTTAGGAAAGTACATATATTGATATGGAAAAGCAAACGTTTATTAATGCCATGCGATGAATGAATAGAAAGACATTTTATTTCATTTATGAAAATCGATGGGAGTAATATTGTTCGAATTGCACATACGGTTATTTTTCATCATGTAACTGCAAATTTGATTATAAATTGTCAAAGTAATCGAATAACCATTTTACATCATACAAGAATAAAAAACTTTATTTAATTTTATGTTATATCTATATTTTTAGAAAATAGTCACAAACTGTTATTTAATTCTTATAAAAAGTGTTATGTATTATAATGAGATATTTTATAATAAAGGTTAGTGGCGTATTTTCCGTACCTCTTGCGGCTTTATAGTGAGAAGTTGCAAATTCCCGGAGGTGCCACATAAATGAACTTGCATTATTACCATAGATATTTAAATTATCAGGCCTAAAACTCGATTCGGATTTAGGTGCAACTAGTGTTGTAAACGGGATAATGCGATTGTCGTTTCACCTTTCCATTATATGCTCATTTGAACGTAATGCTTGCATAATTCGGCTTTGTTCGCTTAAGCACGGTGCAAGAGTGGCATGTAGAACATACATGATGCACCGTGGAACTCCTTGCCTTAAGAGGTGGCTTTGCTCCAGTACTAATGTTACTCAAACGCGAGCGTATTTCACGTCCGAACAATTTGGGCAGCTGCATTTACCCAGCGTGTCCGAAAACGGTAATAATTGCTGTCGCATAGCAGTCGCCGTTATCACTGAAACTCTCCAAATACTTTGCGCAACTCCTCCAGCTTCCCAAACGTGCCCTGAAATTTCATTGTTTTAATAAACCTATGAAATTCAACATTTCACGTATTTTCTTACAATTTTTTAATTAAACATGTCAAAACTTCGCCAACCAACTTTGAACTCTAGTTTACTTAAAAATAATCTGAAATTTATAGAACGTGTTTAAAGCGTTTAAATTCTTTCAATTAATTTTATATAGCGATTTACAGAAAATGCACATCAAATTTCAAAAGTGATAAATTATAGGTAATAATTGTAGCTGATATATTTCACGTAATGTGAACATGATTGCATAAATGTATTATACGATGTGAAAGTGTGAAAATGATGTATTTATGATAATATAATAGGGCCGTAAAATTTGTATTGAAAATGTTTTAAAAACGTATTCAGTAACTGACTAAATATTACATAAAATACATGAGTAAATTATATAATAAACATTAAATTTATATGTTAAAGAAACCTATTTAACAACGTTTGTATTTCCCAAAAACATGCAAAACAGAAAACGACTTTACACACGATTTATTTTTAGAGTAGGTTGATAATATTATAATATAACTTATTTTTTCCGGGAATATATAATACAAATTATTTATTAAATATCATTCAATATAATGTACAAAGTTATAATTAAGAATATTTAAATAAAGTGTAGCATTTTAGCATATTTACAAATTATATTTTATGGAAATCGAAGTGATGCTGAAAACGTCCCATCAATGTTTATTATTTTAACATTGAATTTTTAATCATTTTTCTTCATAATATATCTAACTTGCTTTAAGGTAATCTCAATTTAAGTAAGTATTTACATGTTACTATTGCAGTAAATATTTATTGTATTAAAAAACATAAAAGACATTGACATAAAACTGCACTATAGTAATAAAGTATAAAACAAAAAACGTGTACCCATTTTAATGAAATATATTAACAATTACAAAAAGCAAAATTAATGCACAATAAATTTAGAATGTTCTTATAGTTATAAAAGTTACGATCGATAAGTTGTCTTTTATGTTTTATGTTTTTCGAGGTAGATTTAAATTTTATGTCGCATTGGAAAGTGTAAGCGAAGAAAATAACAAGGCACATCATAAAATTTGTCATCTTACAGGTCGAGTCTGCGATAAAATGGCAGTTATTTATGGGATCGTACTGTAATGTCTTTATTCCAAAAAGAAAATGTGTAAATGTAATCGTTAAAAGAACAAGATTTTTCATTACTGAAAAAGAAAAAAATTGTAGTGAAATTAGTGAAACGTGTCAATTAAATGCAATCTGTAAATCATTGCGTCTCTTTAATCCAACAATTATTAAAATGCCTCAACCACACTTGGGATCAAATATTACTGCTGGACTTTACAAATGAAATATTTATTTTTGTTTAAAACTGACTTAAGTGACGTTTTACTCTAAACTTTGAAAAAAAAAACGTCATGCGAAGACAACTAGAATCTACTCGAATTTAATCGATTTTGAGGGAAAGTTTAATAAAATTCTGTGACCCTCTGAATAATTCAAGAATGTCCACGCGAAAGGAAAATTCTGTTCGAAAACGATTTTCAGTGTAGAATCTTCACGTTTCCTAATTCTTATAATTAAGTTTAGAAGTTCGTAATAGGAAAAAATAACATCGAACTTTTGTGCAGAATGTCCTTTTGATTGATTTTATTTCACTTTATTTGATTTGATTTATTACGTTCCCATTGCCACAGTCACGTCGTCAGTAGTAAAACTCAATACAAAAATGTACAAGTGTGTAGAATGTTTCAACACCCAGTCGTGTATAACACGACGCGGACTACCATGCTGAAAAAATATTGGATTGAGTAGTATCACACCCAATCGTAAACATATCGATATCAAAGCAGTATTTAAATTTAATTTTTCAAAATAAACACTCCGTGACATGCAGTTGTTATTTTTTATGGCAAAGAGAAATCGATTGTTTCCAGATGATACTGTGCAGCTCCACATTTTTAGGCCTGTAGCACTCATTTATATGCGCACAATAAAATGCATTTATTTTGTGCAAACATTTTATAATAGATATACATATTTAGTAAGAACGCTCTAAACAAACATACATTTTAATGTGAACGTAATATATTTAATATAATCGAATATTTTGCACTTTTAGAATTATATTCAATGAGTTCTTCGGTTTTAATTTACCTCGATTGTTACCGAAATTTCAGTAATCAATACTTTGAAATTTCTTTTAAAATTACAAATCGTACATCGAAATAATTCTGTCTACATATATATGAGTATAAAATGTTTACTTTAGTAAAGCCACGAAATATAATATTTTTATCATTTATCTACAGAATTTCGGGGCAGTAAAAGAAAATTCAGTTCTCTTCGAATCAAGATTACGAGTTTTACATACAGACGGGAATCAGAAAAAAATAGTTTTTATAACGTTTAGCTATGTGAAAGGAAAATATAAATATTTTCAAACAGCAGTTGTAAGAGTACGTACCAAGAAAAGGAATTTCTTTGTTGCACTAATATGAACTAATATTTGTTTAAAATTAATCGCACTCAACGTGTGTTAAAGTGATGTAATAAGAGTAAAAGGAAATAGTAATATCATTGATATGAAGAGAAGATCAGATCTTAAATGCAGTACTTATATGAAATAGTTTTATACTAAACTGACCTTTTATTTTTTAATTATTTGACGATCGTAAATAGAAATTCCAGCAACCTGCAGGCTGCCATCGAATTTTTACTAGTGTCCGGGAAATTAATGTATATTTTGAATTTGAAAATAGTGGGAGAATTCATAGGTCATATGTAATTATCATACATATGTACTAACAATAGGTCTGTACTATATCCTATTATTGTTATATACTAAAGGAGTTTAGTATTAAGCCGGTTACATTCTATTTTTCCGCTTGATAGTTTTAGTCCGATTATCTATTTGATTATATCGATTTATGAATATTTATGAAATTTGGAATTTACAAGTAAGTTGAATGTAAATTTGTTGATCTTTCAAATATTACAAATGTATAATTTAAAATATGCGAATGTACAAAGCATATTTACGTAAGCACTATTTAGGTGAAATATTTTAATTTAGCATTCTCGGTATAAACATAGGCAACAATTTTAAAATGCAGCTTCATGCAACAAGTACGTAAAACTGAATTTATTTGATAAGGAACTCAATCGCAATAAACGAATATCGTCGAAAACTTTTATCTAGATTACCTAGAAAAACACACCACCTTCGTTACGTTTTCGTTTTATAAAATCTATTCTTATGGAATATTATAACGCTATATCGTAAAAGTATACTTTTTCTTTATAAATGTTATAGCATTTTTTGAATGAAACTCTTATTGAAGGCGTATTAAAGACATTTAGATTGTCATACAAGATATGCTAATTTTTCACGAGTTAATCTTAAAGCAATGCAAAAAATACCATTTTTGTTTCACAAGAGTATTATATAGTGATCAAAAATTATAAAAATATTTTTCAAATGGCAAATTATCAATGATTCTCTGCAACCATGTAGATATTTCATTAGATATAAAATCAAATAAAAAATTTGACAAATGTAAGTCTTACTTTCCTTCATATGCAGAATATCATGATTCATTTAGATTTTCTTTCAATTATTCAAAGTCACTGTAGTCCGAAAATTTTTCTAATACGCAATTTGCTCCTCACACTGATACGAATATTTCGAATAGTCTTTATTCTTGCAATGATTACTATTCCTTTTTTGCAATTAATCTGCTCTCTGAATAAATCAATTAACATTCTAAAATAAAAAATGACGAAATTAATACTATACATAAACACGGTGAGAAGTTACAAAATATATAAAAACAAAAATGGTCACTTTGAATACCTTTAAGGTTCCACTCTCTAAGTTCTTTGTAGTGAAATATCAATTTTAAAGAGCGAGAATTCACTCCAAGTAAAAGTGAAAGGTGAGTCACTCTATATGGAGTAACTATTTCACATCAATTGGAGTGAAATTTGAATAAAAATTTGAAATCCTAAATGCATACATTATAATCTAATAATACAATTATAAGTTCATAAACAAACATAAAACATAAAGATATTTTATAAAAAAGTTAATTTTGTTTAAAAGACAAAACATGCTCAAAATTTATAACTTTATTTTCTGAGATGATTTTCTTCTAATTAATGTAACTATCTATTTCATCGTCAAATAATATTAATTTTAACGTCTCAATTATTAGAACATAATCAAAAGTTTCATAAATTCCATGATGATGTCTTTTATTAAGCCAATGTTGTGTTTTTAAATTGAACCTTTGATAATTTCGGCAATCTAATGGTATTTCAATGGAATAGATATTTTTATAATGTTTTTTAAATTCTTTACTTGACCTATCGGTGTATTGAATTTATTTAATAAATTGCTAATATCAAATTTACTCATACGCATCTTAAAGTCAGTGTCCACTAAATTAATACATTTTTTTTATGAAATTTAAAACTATACATTCCAAGTTTCGAAATGCCAATAGAAATTGAAATATTTTAGCTCAATAAATTCGGTAAATATAATTTTAAAAGCAGACAATGTAGAAATTATAGTTGAACTTTGTCACTGCCGCGCTGTGACCACATGTGTGCGAGGTTTAAGGAACAGTGAACGTCAAGGAAACTTTCCGAGTAGCGCGTCAGTCTGCGATCGAAGTCTATAATACTAAACCTATCACACACGAGGAGAGGATGTGGAAGAACAGAGATACATGGAGAGAGTGGGACAGAAAATTATAATAACGTTAGTTTTGGGATGCAGTATAGTTTTAACCGTATTCCAGTTATATCACTACTTACTTAGCAAAGTGTAATAGTTCAACCAATTCAAAGTAAATCAATTTGACGGTCGATTTAATCGTTTTGAAATAAGCGAAAGTGGACTATATTCTGCAGAGCTGTATAGGTTCTAATACCACTTATATCCACATATAAATCGTTTTTTTCAATGTCTTCTATCATTGTATTATCTCCACATCAATGTACATGAATATTTAATAACATGCAAATTGCTAAGAAACATTCTTGACAGATTATCTTGTTGTTCGCTAAGCAGCTGTTTATTGTTTTGTTCAGACCCGTCAAAGCAGCGGAGTCGGTAACGACGAGGAGGAGGAAGCGGAGGCGGTAGCTTGTACCTCCACGAGGACGACACCGACGGACAGGGCACCTTCCGAAATGGTGGGAGCCATAAAAGCTGTGCTTATGGATCCAGTACCCTCGCGATTACTTAAGAATATCAACGAGAACCGTGCCGAGGATTCCGCAAATTTGAAGGGGATTCCGTCGGCGGCTTCGACGTCGGTGTCTGGGGCGTCCAACAAACTCGCAGCCAACGTCCTCTTTGGTTTACCGCCGTCGCCGGAGAGAACGAGCTCCGATTCCTCCAGTAAAATGCCAGCTATATCCAAATCCCAAATGAAAGGTGAGAATTAACCATGGTTTTTTATACTTGTTTCTCGCACCTCGGATTAGTTAAGAATATCACATAGTCCCGTATAATCGACTTGCTAATTTTAATAATTGAAAATTGTTAAATTAAGAGTTTCTTGTTTTAAAATTCCTGTTGACGTCATTCATTGTTGTACGAGGTGTGTAAATCAGAAAACAGTGCCAACTGGTTGACTCGTTTGAACTATAATGCGTATCACCACTCATGGTTTTAAAAACTAAATATAAAATCCCATTGTTTGGATATCATCGTGTGTAATTGAGTGCCCAGATGACAAAACACTTTAGCCGCTCGGTCTGACTCATCATAAGTAGTAACAGCCAGTTTCCAGTTTTCTTTATTTATCTTGTTTTGCTTGATAGATAGCAACGTGCCGCCACTGACAAAGTTATAGGTATTGAAAATATCTTTAACTTGAGCCGTCACTCATTTCGATTCGATGAAAATTGTGCCCAGGGGAGCCCTCGAAAGCTTTTTTCACCAGGAGGGAGGGGGAAAAACGGGACTTTCGAAAACTCTCCTGGGCACAATTTTCATCGAATCGGAACGAGTGACGGCTCAAATTAAAGATATTTTCAATACCTACAACTTCGTGACTGGCGGTACATTGCTATTTATCAAGCAAAACAAAATAAACGCAAAAAACTGCGAAACTGGTTGTTACTACTTACGATGAGTCAGACCGAGAGGCTAAGGCGTTTTTGCATCGGGGCACTATTCATTTTCAAGCATTAATTTTAAGCTGTAATAAGATTTGTAATAAATGCAAATAAAGGCATTATAATGTATCATTGAAACAGCAAAAAAAAAATCGAAAAAATGTTGATAAAGGCGGATTCGAACCCGGAACCGCGAAGTACACATCCAAAGACTTAACCAGTGAGCCACGTTACATTGCAGGATATAAAGTATTTAAGATGATCTTCGGCGACTATTTCAATGTATTCGAAGAGTTTTTTCAAACATTTTTATTAAAAAAAAATTATACAAATAAACTAATAAGTTTCTTTGTTATGAATTGTTTAATTGAAATGTTCTTATTTTTTTCAGAAATATGTTCGAAACCCTGAAAAATATTTAGTAATATATTGAAAATTCTTATATAATTTACTACAGACATTCAATACCTATTCGCTAATAGTAACTAATAATAATAATTTGTCTTTATTGACTAACAAAATAAATATACAAAATATATAATCGTAATCAATAGCCTAATCATAAGTAACAGGAACTGTTTTACTGGCTAAACTTAATAAATTCGTAACTTTTGTTTAAGAAATATCACGATGTAAACAAAAATTTAGTACCATGATACAAACAAAAATCATGCATTTTTTGAGAACCTTTTAGTAATTTTTCTGCAGATAAAAGGTACAAATGTGAAAAATACACTATTTCCTATACCTGCATTTACAGTCGTGGGTGTTAAATTTACTACCATGTAAAATGTCTAACCTCAAATATGGGTCTTTCTTCACATATGGAAGCTTTTTTTAAACTGTACACTCAGCAAAATTGTCAGTGGCATTTACTGAAAACCTAAGTTGTTTTAGACACAGTAACCAAAATATCATTTCGGATGAAGAAAAAATTACAATTAAAATTCCAAATCATCGAAAATTAACTTTTTAAAACCAGAATCGTTTTTGTATGACGTTCACAATATTTGTTTATTATTTTTAACCGACTTAGTTATTTACATTGTTCTGAAAATGCGTTTAAACTGAAAAAGTAAGTTTATTTTTCAATTTTTAAGATGTTTGTATTGGAAACGGTGAAAGATACAAAAAAAATGAACTCAACATTTATTTTCCACGTAGAAAAATGTCAAATGACAAAAACATCTATATAGATTTTTACATAAATGCAAGTGTATTCAAATTCGAAGAAAAATATGTATGAAAATAAATGCAGATGTATTGTAACTCATTATCAAACGTGTTGAATAGGTTCCCATATTTTACGCAGTTATAAATCTGTGTGCCTTATTTCGTCTACAGATGACTGTATTTGTATAGTTGTAAACCATTAGTCTAAAATGACTATACTTAATCGTGAAGGCCTTAAATTTTTATATATACATTCAAAGTTATACATTATATAATTTACATGCATACATATAAAGATATGAATTTTTTTGCATAATTATTAATGAATTTTATAAAAAATATTATCCTTAAATTATTCATAATTATGGAGCATGCATGGCATTGCCCAATACAGCAAACGATAATAAATATTAAGCTTCATTTGACACACTAGGATCTAAAACATGGAAATTGATACCTGTTGTTTAAGATATCATTATTTCTAGGGCCAATAAAAAACAAAGTGTGACAAATGAGGGTTAACCCATAAACGCTCAGACGGACGAATTGTCAGCATTAGTTTGAACATCGATAATTTGTATATAAATGCCTTTAGAAAAATATGAGCTCTACTGTTTCTAACGTAAAATTGTATGCTCTTTCAGAATCTTTCAATAGAATCTCGATAAAATGAACCGTAAAATAGCTATGCACGTTTTTCTGTTAAAAAACATCGCTTTTTACGTTTTGTTTTTCACAAAAACATCAGTTTTACCTCGAAATGGCGTTGGGAACATATCTAAGTTGAAAATATCTCGTCCATGGACCCCCAGGAATAAAATGTACCATATCTGAATTCATAATTCAAGATGGCAGTTTTCAAAATGGCTCCTAGAAGCTCAAAATTCTTTTTATAACTTAACCATTTTTTTCTTAAAAACTATGGACTTTAGAGAAAATTTTCTAAGAACAACAATGCTTTGGAGTGAGTCAAAGAATACTCTCAAATTTTATCAGCATGCAATAATGCACTACTTGATTTTTCAAAAATTTGAAAAATCGAAAATTTGAAAAAAATTATTTAAAAAATTTGAGTAGGTTCTTTAAATAGTTCTAAAATATTTTTATTCTAAGAAAATTTTCTTTAATGCCTATAGTTTCCAAGAAAATAAATTATTGGTCTTGAAATATAGAAAAGTTTAATAATTTATTTTCATGAAAACTATAGACTTTACAGAAAATTTCCTTAGAACAAAAATATCTTAGAATTATTTAAAGAAGCTACTCAAATTTTTTTCAGATATTTTAAATGACTTTTTTCAAAATTTCGATTTTTCGAATTTTTGAAAAATCAAGCAGTGTATTATTGCATGCTGATAAAATTTGAGAGAATTCTTGGACTTATTCCAAAGCATTGTTGTTCTTAGAAAATTTTCTCTAAAGTGTATAGTTTTTAAGAAAAAAATGGTTAAGTTTTAAAAAGAATTTTGAGCTTCTAGGCGCCATTTCGAAAACTTCCATGTTAAATTATGAATTCTATTATGGTACATTTTAATCCTGGAGGTCCATGGACGCGATATATTCAACTTAGATGTGTTTCCCAACGCCATTTCGAGGTGAAACTGATGTTATACTGAAAAACAAAATGTAAAAAACAGTGTTTTTTAACAGAAAAACGTGCATAGCTTTTTTACGGTTCATTTTATCGAGATTTTATTGAAAGATTCCGAAAGGGCATACAATTTTACGTTAGAAACAGTGGAGCTCAAATGTTTCTAAAGGCATTTATATACAAATTATCGATGTTCAAACTGATACTGAAAATCCGTCCGTCTGAGCGTTAATGGGTTAATGCATTTTTGTACTATTACATAAACATTTACACATGTACTATTACATTTATATATTTTGATAACTTCTTGCAAAGAATTTAATGTTATCAATTTTCATAATTTATTTTACTGCATCGAAAGACTTCGTTTTTCAGCTTGATAAATACAGCACTAAGTGACAGTTTGATAAAACACATTAGGAAATTCGTAATTCAGAACTATGAATTGCTACTTACGATAATACGTTGTCCTTAAAATCATTTAAAATAAACACATGCACACGTGCACATGCATACTCATAAATAATACATTTAACTATGTAAATGTTTTCTTTCATTATAAACTATCGCTTGATGAACCATGTATATGTAGCTTAACATATGCAAACAGTCTTTATCTCACTCTATTTCTGTCTGGATGTCATGTTAGACATTGTTTATGTTATATTAAAATGTACAGAAATAAATTTCTATCTATCTAAAAAAATAGCAAATTTAGCTAAAAACGTTGAGTATATATACATCAGAAATTTTTTTATTTGCGGCAACTATTTCCAGTTTGTTATTTTATAGTCATAACAAATAGCAGAATAGCTATTTCAATTCCTTAAGTCAACTATTTCAATTAGTTAAAGGTAAGAACTACGTTCCGTTTTAACCACGACTATATCAAATAATTGAAATAAATATAAAAATAGTCCATTTTACTATTTTTATTGTTAACCCGTTACTCGCGTCAGAATACTGAAAAAAAAAAGAATTGCGGTATAATGTGTCAGTTCTTTGACTTGTTGAACTAATATTTCAATCGACTACTACCGATTGAATCGAAAAAAGGTCTTATGTACAGATTTGTAGTAATCAATTTTATACTATACATTCTGTTAGGATTCTGTATTAAATTTCGGAAATAAGATGTATTTGTCTTTATTATGTAATAAGTTATTCATCTACTAAAAAAATGGTTCTTTTAACAATCAATGGTAATAACTGAACTGACTATTTTTTTAGTGTGATGTATATGGTTGAACTGACTACATGATATTACTAAGATAACAAAAAAATATGTTTATTTTACCATATTTAAAGTTAAAAATTTTACAAATTTAAAATAATTCATTCATTCATGGTTGGATTATCATCTTTACAAACTAGTTCGTTTTTTTTTGAAGAGCTATTTTTCAGGTAGTTAAATCAACTATTCTCTTTTTTCTGTGTGCTTCTATTGACATCTGCCACCAAAATTAGATTTTGTTATTATTGCATTTTCCATACTAATCGAAAGAAAATCCTGTTATCTGTGAGTATATGCATCTATTGTATTCCTCGATGAACAAAATTGATGACAATTATCTCAATTCTACTTCCGATTCGAAGTCCCCACAAATAGTCTTACCTAGACAGTGCATTCTTAAAACCGAAAGTCGGTACGAATCGAAAATGATTCTACTTGACTTTTCATATGGTGTTTTTGATATAAATATTCTTGCATATCTGTGTATAAATCTTTATTAATGCCTTTCGTGATTAGGGTTGTTTAAGCGAAGATGCTTCATAACTAATTTTCGTCAGTAGATTCGACTTTGAAGTTAAATTAGACTATGATTATATCCAGTTAATTATTATTGGAATATTTGACAATTAAAACTTTGGGTGCATATGATTGAAATAAGATAATTATTGGGTTCACAGTCGACTATAATATTGAGTTAGAAGTTCAATAGAGCATGAAAACATCTTTTTATGTACATTAAGATATCACTTTGGAGACGCAGAATTTTGTAGGTAAATTTAATATACGTTTCGGTAATATTTTATTTTTAGTGCGAACCTGAAATGTTATCATTGACTTAAAAGACCATTTGTATATCCAAATAATATTCTGTATTTGGCATTGTCAAAAGAAGGAACATTGCTGCTTGCACTTCAATATGAACATTTAGTTGTAAACTTGCTTCAACACTTATTTAATTTACGTAAAAAATATATTCAAGTTTTTTCAAGAAATATTAATTAACTTTATCAGTTTCGGTGTGTCTACCTCTAATTAATTGGAGTTCCTAATACTTAAGTTTAGGAGTGTAGAAGAAATTTCTATGGTTAGCTATTTTTCTAATTCGTGCTCTTAAATCTTGGATCAAGTCAGTAATAAGAGAGGTGTCACAAAAGTACAGATTGACCTGATTTCTCGTATGTTGTTGGTCTGTTTTTGATTCATCGATCGTAAGACAGAAGCCATTTCGTGCAATTTTTATTATCACCCTGACTATAAGTCCTTGAGGGTGATCGTAAATTCTTATTAAGCTTATATTAGTATCATTATTCTCAGGTAGTTAATTTATATGCATTTTCGAGCTCTTGTTAATGCGTTCTTACAAATTATTATCCAAACGTTTTCAAAGTACATTTCAATAATAATGTTAATTTCAGGAAATAATATTATCCATCGAGAGATCTGAGATTGGATTAGTAAATAATGTTGAAAATGTCCAGTTTTCCTTGCATCAACTGATCAGATTTTATTCAGATAGTTTTATGAAAAAATTTGTATTGTGAATTGACAGATTTAGAAAGCCAAGTGTAATGTTTTCAAGGTTTCACAAATGATAACTTTTAAGGGTTATTTGACAAATTTGAAAAGTGATGGAAGAAGAATTTTTTATGGAAATTTTACAATTTCAAATAGTAATTTTGAGATAGACTTTTAGAAGGTAAAAAACGTCCGTCTCTTCTACTAAAAATGATTATAAGTTCTTTGAATTTTTACAACCTAAGTAGTAAAAACTTCAATAAAATCTAGCTGTTTTTAGAAAATCAGGCAATTTACTTCACTCTTCATTCTACAGGTCTGTCTCAAAATTACTATCTGAAATAGCAACGTTTCCAAGAAAAATTTTCTACATGCACGTTATCAAAAATATTCAAAAAGATTTCATTATACATATACATGGGTCCTTAATACTTTATGTCTGTTTGTACATGGTATGGAGATATATAAAATTCGAAAAATTAATGTACTGAACATTTAAATACACATAAACTATTAAATGTACATGAACTTTCAAATTTCAGCTTAAATTCCACTATTTCTGAACCCGCTAATGCGCAACTAGATATCCATGACATCACCGAGTGAATTTATAAGAGAACTAATCCTTATAATTTATTTTTATTAAGAAATATTGTCGGCAATTAAGGCACCGTATTTTAATATTTCTAAAGATGTATTCTCTAAATTTCATGAATATCTTAATATCGCTAAATAAACAGTGATGTTTGTTTCCAAGGATTTTAGAGTGCACCTTCTGAAATATTATTTTTTTGTTACACCAGCACAGAAACCGCGCCTTGGTAAGTAGGTAAAGCGTACGATATGAAACGTATTTAGCGCTTGTGCCTTCTAGGGTCCGACGGGCTCTTTTCACGTGTTCGCACCCGCTTCACGATTTTGCACCTGCTGTCTACTTCACCGTCATTATAATGGCACAGTTTATTATGTACAAGTATGACAAAAAATATCGTGTATATCACGGGCGGCAATGGAGGCATAGCAGACAAGCTCGTCTCCAATCCCCTCCTTGGCGCCCTAGATATACAATATACTATTACGATGCCTTAATTACACAGGCCAACAAAATGAAGTCAATCTCCATACCCATAAACCGGACTATACTTTTCCGAATGTTGCCAATGAGTTGAATCTAAATCTGGTAGCAGAATTGTTCCATGACGTCTAAATTTTTAGATATCCTAACCTAGAATTGCAAAAAACACTGTTTTCGCTCATATTCAATAAGTTTTTATGGGGGAACAAAATGCTTAATAACAGTTTGACAACAACCATATTAAAGCGTTATTCATCAACTTTAAAATGCTTTTTTTAGTAATTTCGTACGATTTTTTTTCAATGAGTTATCGAAGTTTTTGTCAAAGCCTCATTATGATTTTCGTTTTTTGCACTTTTAGGTTAGGATTCTCAAGATTTTTACGCCATAGAGCAATTTTACGACCAGATTTTGGTTTAATACATTGAAATCGTCGGAAAAAAATATTCAGGTTTTTGTTAAATGCATTCTAATTTGGTTTTTGTCAAATTCCGAGAAAAAATTTATTCAACCACAAAAACTTAATAAAAATGGGCAAAAACTGTATTTTTTGTACTTTTAGGTTAGGATATTTCAACATCTTGACGTAATAGAACAATTTTTATCAAGAAAGTCGGTCTCAATTTGTTAGTTATTTTCTTGTAATTATACATTTATTTAATGCATTAAATAAATGTATAATTACAAGAAAATACGCTGATAACTCGATTTAAAAAAATCGTATCGGAATTACTAAAATAGCATTTTAAAGCTGACAAATAGCACCTTAATATTGTACATGTCAAATTGCAAATAATAATTAGATTCTACCACAAAAACTTCCTGAATATAAACAAAAACAGTGTTTTTTGCACTTTTAGGTTAAGATATCTCAAAATCTTGAAGTGATAAAGCAATTCTGCGGCCAAATTTGAATTCAGCACGACGAAAACCTTCGGAAACGTATAGTCTTATTTCTAGGTATAAATTTTGTTGGCCTGTGTTATAAGTAGTTAGTAGGTAGGTATATATTATACTTTTGGGCATGCCTCTATGAACTTCCTTGGCGATTTCCTTAACAGATTAAAATATCTGAATATCACTACTTAATCACTTTTTTTATAACATTGACAGCCCAAAATAGACCGTATTAAAACAATTGATAAAAGTTAACAATTTTTGCAAATTGTTTCTTGTTTGTGTTTTCTAAGTGCCTTTCAATATTGACTAGCTTCTCACGATCAGTATGTGCTTTCATCCTGTGTACTTGCCTTAGAATTCATAATATTTTATAGAGCCGATTAGCGTTATTGAACGTTCAAAAGGTACGCAATTTGTACACTTCATTTCGTCATAGAATTGGCCATTCGGCTTCTGGTATGTATATTCCCTTCTCTCGTATTTCCTCCCTCTCTGGTTCTCTCTCTGTCGATCTCTACCAACCTTCCTCGCACGATCTGTAGCGCATGCAAAGCGCCATAGGTTATCCTGATTCTGTCTTCACCCACGTAACTTTACCATGTATTTGCTCAGAACTCACAACTGTCCGACTACAGTCCTAGACAAACTACATGCCACCAGTTCGCCATTGGTTGTGAGTTTATACCACGTTAATGTAATTTGCGCAGCGTCTGGTATATAACCCTGGCCTACACGTTTTCTTGTTTACGCAGCATTACTAACAAGTATTCCAATTTCGTGGCTGGGAAATTTGCAAAGTTTAGTGTCTGGCAATAAGTGATACCCTACTAACTGCAATTGATATGATTTCTTTTTGAGGCTACAGGTTTTTCCCAATTCTGCGTTTTGAAAATCTTGAGGTCACAATGTAAAAATATGGACCACCATATTTTTTTAAGGCCTTTTTACGGGTCTTTTTAACATATTTTTAAGATTTTCTTTATAATAATGAAATCTGATCAAACTTATTTCATATTATTGTTCACATATTCAAGTATATGAAAATATTTTTTAAACAATTTTTTACGCATGCGCGGTGACATAATGGTGGCCGCTGTGGATGTCGTAAAAAAAGTTGCAGTTAAAATCATCTGGAAAAAAAATTCTAAAGTATCTTATAATAAATGTTAAGCCGGACCTAGTACACAGGTCTACAAAAAAGAGGGTCGTGGATGTCTTTAGGAAGCTGTGGGTCTTTTCCGACGTAATTGTATGCGTAGAATCCAAACTCGAAGTCAGAATTGGTTCATCACGTCAGGTTTTTGAGATATTTAGGGTCATGTACTCGAAAAACGCGTTATTTTGCTATGTTTGAGGTTACGTACAGGACGCAACAATTTTGTTGCCTTCTGTACTATTTGCATCTTTTAGTACTACCTTTACCCTTCAAAATGAGGCTTTATTTGATCACCCAAGATTTTTTCTTACAAGGTTACGGCCATTTTGAAATTACGAGGTATATTCCATTAACGTTACGAAAAAAACAGTGACAATATTGAATCGTGATTTTAGTTATTAGTATCCATATTTTATATAGTTGTTTATATTTATATAGGTTTCAGGACATTGATTTTGACCTTCAGCTTGTTCTCCAAGAGCATTTCAAGGTTAATTTGTTTACATGTATATCGTAATTTCAAATTGGAGTATCTTGGTGAAGAAAAGTCGTAATGGAATTGCATTCCATATTAAAGAAAAAGAGTAGTATCGCATGCTCCAACAAAAGCAAAAACTCTTAAACATGTTGTGTCTTCTGTAGATGACCTTAAAAATAGCAAAAAACGCGTTTCTTGAATAAATAACCTCAAATATCTCAAAATCTTGACGTGATGGGCCACTTCTGACTTCGGATTCGGACTCCACGCACAAAATTACGTCGGAAATGACCCACAGTTTCCCAACAACAAAACCATGTTGACCTGTGCTATTGAACGTTTGAGACACTACAAATGGCAGACTTTTAAATGTCTTTATACCCCCCTTTAGTAACCCTAATATCGACTAAAAAAAAGGTTACAAATCAACGATAAATTATGATCCCAATTCGGTCTTAAACTAGTCATGTTCTGAACAATCCCTGAATATTTGAGATTGGTTAAATATTTCTCCTAAAATTGTGCCCGTAAGATGGGAAAATTGATTTTAAGTAAAATTAATTCTGAGCGCTCTAAGAAATGTATACATATATTTCTATACTTAAGGTACCCTAAAATGATGTTTTTGGAAAATCACCAAATTTCAAAAGAAGAGATCCGTAAAGTGACCATAAAAGGCTTTTAAAATTAGATATTCATATACAGTAAATAGAAGAACGTATTATTTTGCATAAGAAAATAAAAAAATTTGTGGCGTGATAAAATAAGTAAAAGCTTATTTGTTCGGGAGCAAACCGAATCTGTCATGACAAATAGGAACATTTAACTTTTTTATCTTATTATGGAGTATTATTTCAATTATTTCCATATTTTATGAAAAGAAATAATAAAAGTATGCAATTCATAACACTACATCACAATGACAAATGTAGTATATTATAGTTCAGCAGGGTGATGATTTACATTAACGTTCAGAACGACCAACCAGATGATTTCAAAGTTCGTAACTTGATGCTAAAAATGCCTAAATAGGGAAATTTAACTTAAACCGCGAGTAATGGAGTCTTCGAACTTTGACTGATAGGTCGAGTATCCGACAGTTAGTTCGTAAGTTAGAAGCACGCTTCATATTATACCGACAAAGTAATAGTGCCTTTCACGTAGTCCAATAACCACTCTTTTCTGATTAATTGAATACTTTGTCTACTACGTATTCGTAATGTTGTCAGTTAACGTTATTCCATTTTTTCAATTTGCTGAAACGAAAGTCATTATTCCTAATAATAACCCAAATTCTATTATTTAAAAATTGCCAGTCTTGTGCAAATTTAACAAAAGAAATCATGTAGTATTTTCGTCGCAATCATATCATCAGTAAAATAGTTCTGTCGTTTCAAAATGAATTTAGTTGATGCGTTTTTACAGATGCATTGAGCACAATTTATAAACTAAAGGCATATGGCTCTTAAACCACTTTGTTTTTAAAGATTGTTCCAACAATAAACATGCATGTTTAGACTGAATAAAAATAAAACGCATTACCGGATATAATAAAAAGTGAATTACGTAGAATTCCAATTTCAATCTTGAGGTAAAATTTAGTAATTTAAAACTGGAATGTATCTGATGAAACGTTTTTTCTTATTCCTTCAAAAATTTATGAATTTAAATTTGGAGAGACGATTTTATGCTAGAATGGAAAAATGAAAATTACTGCAATATATTGAATCGGGAAATATTTGGTACCTGCGTTACCGGTTATGTTAAATATTTTATACCAATTACAATCAACAAGTTAATCTCAGATATGTAAAAAAATGTAATATACATCAGCTAAAGGCTAAGGTAACAAGTCTTATAAACATTGGAACTTCTGATAAATGTATCAATAAATTATTTCACTATTTGCATATTCGGTCATTAAAGTATAAAGATAACATTGTAATAATAAAAGTTATAAATTAAACAATTTAGAATAATTTGTCCCAAAATTGTAAATTTCTTTTACGGTATGGTTAACCAAAGATTACAAACAAAATTCTTCTTATATAATGATCTTATTAAATGATAATTGTGAAGTATTTAACTTATAGATAACATACTTACTACGTTTTGTATTTATTGAAATATATCAAATTGACTTTAGCTAAAGGAGTATATCAGTCTTTCAATTCCAAAATCTTACAATCATTTACAAAAAAGAAAAAAATTGTTGTTTCTTTTTACTGAAAATGTTAAATAATTTAGTTTTATAAAAGTATGAAAAATGGTTCTGAAAATAAAAGCCATAACTTTAAAATTAATGTCTTACAGAAATAGGGCCAGTTTTAATAAATCATTAAATGTACACTAGCATTTGTATTAAAAAAAATATTTTATAAAAAAGTTCAATAATGTCTTGGCGACGAAAGTTGGATGACGTTAGTAATATCTTTAGCTGTCAGATGTGTGATATTACCATAATGTATTCTATAAGGTTCAATACTTGCTGTTATAAAGTAGAAAAGAACGAAGTTACATTATTCAGCATATGCTAATTATTAAAAAATATTGAGCCTAATATTGAATTGCTTTAATACAGAATTGTTTCACGCGTTAGAGTAATTTTATGGAAAAGTAAAACTGAAGGAGACTTTTATTTTAAGATACGCTTTTGTAGAAGGTAGATTTTATTACGGAAGAGGTTGATCTTATATGGAATTTCAGGACATACCCACATTTCTGTTAAAATCCTGTATGGTGGAATATATATTCCGTGGATATATTCTGCAGTTTAAGCAGGAAGTATGCGAAAAATATTTGTTATATTGCATTTTGGCCCCATTTACATATCTACGCTTATATCAAAAGAGATTTTCAGGAGATTTCTGATATATATCTAACAATAAATATTACATAAAACGAGAACTCGAATATAAATGGTTAATACATATGAGAAATAAATGGGATACATCTCAAAATATATTTCTGTAAAATCTCCGGATATTTACAGCCGATATATCCGGCATATATCGCGGATAGAACGATTTTGGCCCAACGATGCCATTTGGTTTCACTTAAAATTATGTAAAAAAATGTTGGTTTCCAAATCGAATTCGCATAATTTCGGGTTTGTTTTATTAAAAGAAATATAAAATTTTGATTAAAAGAGGGAATAACACGATTTCTACGTTATAGAATAAAAACTTACAGTGTTTTTTGTAGATTTTTCCAAGTGTTATAAGTCGTCCCTCTATAAGTTTGCGAGAAAATTATTATTTCACTCGTTACATCAAGATAACGCACAAAAACGAAAATTTTTGGGGTAACCCAGAGAACATGCGTGCGAGTTCGCGAATTGTTGCAATAGTTGTATATATAAGAAATAAATAATAAACCAATGTTTCATATACGACAGTTTCATCCTATTTTCGTCGACATTAAACGAATTTTTTGTTACATTTCGTTTAAATTTTCCTCTAATTAAGACGATTAGATCGAACTAAAAAGCTTTTCAGTAGCTTCGCAATAATTGTGTTCTAGGTGGGAATTTAATGATTTCCTCCTTTATCGTGATGTAAAATCAAATGGCACCTCATAATTGTAATAACGGAAACGTACAGTTTTTAATTTTATATTGAAATGCAAATCTACAAAATTCAATATAATTATTACCGTT
Source organism: Trichopria drosophilae (assembly GCA_030407085.1). NCBI lineage: Eukaryota > Metazoa > Arthropoda > Insecta > Hymenoptera > Diapriidae > Trichopria > Trichopria drosophilae. Next base: position 168,482,843 of record CM059583.1, read on the forward strand.
AAGTAATCAAACCGCCAAATTTTTTGGTGGCTTCTGATGGAAGAAAAGAATTTCGTTTAACTTCAGTTTTCAATATTTAATTTCAAAACTGATTTTGAGATTATTTCCGTCAATTTTTATGCCGAAAGGAAATATTAATTGCACATATTGGGAACCTGCAACCGTATTGGAAAGTCGGACTCGCATTGTCGATGAAACAAGATACTATGTATCATGTGCATTATAATAGGAAGGAGGCAAATGAATGATTAATTTAATTTTGTATAGAACGCCAATTCGATTGATTTTGCGACTTAATTGTTTAAATTTCAACGTGAAGGTATACCAACTTTAACGGTTTTGTATGATTTGTTGACAAGTGTTTTTCGTAAATTCTGGAAAGATGATCAGAAATCGTACCCCAACAGTTTTTTTTTAATTTTGCGAAAAAAGGCAAATATTGAACAATAATATTGAAATATGCAACAAAGGCACATAAGATTTCCTTCTTTTTATTCTGCTAACGTTGTAACGAATACATGAAAGGAAAAATGGGCTGTAAATAAAAAAAATCTCATGTAAAGGGAAAATTTGAGCAAAGTAGAAGGATATCACTGGAAACCATTAGAAAATACATCAGTAATTTCGTGCATGTCGAGTCATGATCTATAACTGGCGTATATTTTTATCGATATACGATACTAAATATGATAAATATTTATAATTACATTAATTACATTTTTTTTTAAATTTTTTAATGTGAATCGTCTTTTTACCTATCTTCTAATAATGAAATATTTGTTGTGAGACTGAATCCCCTCTCATTCTCTTATATATGATAAGGAATCGTGGAAAAACAAAATTATATCAATTTGAGACAAATTGACATATCCGTTTTACTTTTTAGAAATTCACTTTTGGTAATCATATGCACAATAGAGCGCAAATTATACGTAAAAAAAAACTATATATGAAACGATGTCGGACAAGTCTTGCATCCTAGTCAGAATTGTAAATTTGGTGTACAACTTCCCTCGGTGTACATAATTAATCAGTAAATAAGAGAACAATATAATTAATTGATGAAGCTTTAACGTATATTTGAAATAGATAAAGCCACAGTGGGCTGGTGTCAAGAATTGGAGCATGTGATGTATCGTGATAGTAATTATTGAACGCAATTTTCTAACGTCTCTATACATTCCTCTAAAACGTGATGACAATCGTACGTATTTATCGGGTACTTGCCGCATATGCAAATAGTCCCCAGCGTTTGTGGTCTGTTTAATGGGAAACGCGGAGATTACACCTTGTTTCAATTCCGGCCAATGCACGCTTTCCGATTTTGTCAAACGATCTCATTTACATTTCGACACCCATCTTGCACCACACATACGTAGGATTACGAAAGTAACCCTTGGTAATCTGTTTCTACACGGTGGCGACTACAGAGCGTGAATTTTCCACAGCGCAAATGGCCCGATTACATTTAATTACGTTCTAGAACTAGATTCTAAATTAGTGGAATTATGAACTTTACGTGACAGGAATTGCGACTCACGATTACATGAGCTCTGAGACGTATAACATGGAGGTTATTAGTAAATGGTAAATAAATCTAACTAACATTGTTTATTTTCATGAAAAATTAGGCAAGAAAAGTAGCCTATCATTGATTATTTATTTGTATTAGATAACTTTTTCATATCAATTCATGACCGATCGTAAATTGAAAGTATATGATTTTTCTGAGTTTACAGATCATTTCAAATTATAATTATAATTCTCTTCAGATATTGTAAATAACCTTGTTTTATTTAGGTATTCACTAAGCATGGCTTTGTTGGTTTTAATTAGTTAGTCAAACTTTTCATCAACAATGTGTGTCTGAAGGAATACAAACTTTGTGACAGTCGAAGAAGTACTTGATTTTCTGTCAGTTTATTTAAGGAGAAACCTGTTTTTTTAAGACAAAAAGAATGAATAAAGTATAAGAGAGTTTCAAAACCCGTCTTTTTAATGCATCTTTTTACTAGATATATTGGAATTCCAACGAGTGTATGCATTAGCCGCAGGATCTTTAAATTTAAAATTAAAAAACACAGGATCACCATATACACCTCTGAATGTAATTCTGAGAGCTTTAAGTTTCTCTATTCGCAAAGAGGTACAATTATTACACTTAGGAAGAAACTTAAATCTTTGAGAGCATTAAGTGAAATTCATACTTTTTTATTTCCATTTAAATTGAGTGAATTTCCCTATGAATATCCAAATCCAATCTATGCTGATCTCACGTTTTATCGCATCCATTTTTGTGTCGCATAACTGTAATGATCTATAAATAATATCATTACTCTCTAAAGAACTTGGAGGGAAATTTCACTCTTAAATAGTGAGCATTCACTCGAACTTAATTGAAAGGTGAATGAATTTCCACTCTTTCTTTAGAGTGATTTTTTTAATTTCAGAAATGGAGCGAAATATTAGCTCTAGTTACAGTAACTGTTTATTAAGTCGAGGCAAAGTTATGAAAACTTTCTGGAACAAGTTTTCTTAGGTTATGTTTCACGTTACATGTAAGAAATTATAGTATATTTCTCATCATGGGAGGAACGACATCTATCACTCTTTCAGAGTGGTATTTTACTCTTTGTAGTCCAGGTTTGGAGTGAAAATTTCCCTCCAAGAAATTTAGACAGTATGATACTTAGTCAGACATACTTACTAGGAAGTTAGAACACGTACCTTTGGAATTCGAAGGAACAGAATTGAGACGTCATCGGATTTGACAAAAATTTTGCTTTTTCTCTAATTCGAAAGGACTCTCTCAAAACCGGCATAATTAACTGCGGTTACACGTGGTCGAGTCGGTGTTCATGTATCATGTGAATATCCCTCTCATTAATTCTCGTCGGACTAATATACATACGCCGCGATTCATCCGTCGGCTCTTCCCTTAGTTTCCCAGAATTAATGCTCTAAACTTGCGCTGTTCCCCAGGATCGTAAAATGAATTTGATTACTTTAGAAATTAATTGGAGGATGATTTTCGCCAAAGTAAAACTCTGCTGTACAAAGTTGTCAGCGTATTATGAATTAAGTCAAGAACGGAAAGAAAAATAGAAGAGCAAAACTTGGGTGCATTTCACTGGCTTTTTGAATAAAAGGTGATTAAAGTTAGAATTGAAAGTAACGGAACTTTTGAGAGATGTCAACGCGTGTAAAATTGTGTTAATTAATATCTTCATATTTCAGAAAAATGGAGACTTTTCTTTTTGTGCTATAAAATATAATAATTGAATTACTCAATGTTTAACTTCGATATTTCTGTATTTCCTTTTTCAAGATTTATTAAATTTAATTAATATACCTCTGCTAGATTTTCTAGATTTTAGTAGTGCAAAAGTCCAAAACAATTTTCCAATTTATTAAATACCTTCGTGAAAGCAATTTGGTTAATGGAAAAAGATAGGGACGAGTTGTACACACCGACAAAACAAATTCTAACTGATTACCGTGTAAAAAATGGTGGTCTGTTTCGGGCCACCAGTAGGTATCTTTACTTCCACTATGGAATCTTTCACTTGAGTCCTTCAGTTTTAGAACTGGCGCCGATGTAATTTTAAAAGTGGGAATTAAAGCCAAGAACATAAATAATAAAAAACTTACCTTCTTCACTCAAGAAATGGTTGTGTTGAATTCAAATGTTTTAAAATATATTTAGACGATATAATCTTAGAAAAAATGAGAAATGTATTCGAAATTATGACCTTCGAAACTACGTCAACCTTATGGCAACGTTCTAGTCTCACTACGATCATATGACGGTAGCGCCATCTGCGAGACAGACGAAGAGGTTAGAATGATACAACCGGTCAGTATCGGGCCACTTTTTATACTTACAGTGTCCAATGTTATTATTGTTAATCATAATTATGTAGGTTACATTTTTTGTTAAATGTTTATAAAGAAAATGTTTTTTTATTCGATATTTCGGCCACATATATATAAGGAATCATCCCAATATATACAAATAATACGAGTTGAGTGGAAAATGTTATTCAAATCATAAAGAATGAAAATACATGAAAAGATGCGCATTATTCGGATTCAATATAAAAATTTTATTAAGGGCCATCGAGCGAATGAATGGATCAGGGGAAACATGTGCAAAAACCTTCGCCCTTTTATTCATCTAATATTATTATTATTAATAACATATTGTAAGTACTTCTCGATACAGAAATAAGCTTTGACTTGCTTGATTTTTACCTTTTTGTTTCTTTTTTAAATTATGAACATTCTATCATTTCACTCATTTATTTCTGCAGATTAATTATGCAATAAAAAGATTATGAGGCATAGAAAGATTAATAAAAAGTCATTATTTACTGACTTGGAAGCACTAATTTCAAAAATACCCTGAACAAGATAATCATGCAAGGAAACATTAATATCAAAAAGTGCTGTCAAGAAAGCTATCCGACAACCTCAATTACTAATGCGTTAAATTTTCAATAATATTCTCTGAATCTAAGGCCCATTAGTTTATATACAAGCATTTACTGTATTAGTAGCTTGTTATTTTTCGCGTAACATTCTTTCTATTGTTTTATTTGTACCTGTCGCAAAAATCTATGTTTGAATGATAACTGCCATTATTTAATATCAGATCGTTGTACGGAATTGATGATTGCATAATCATTCTGTACAATATTTTAACAGATAAACGCAATATTGGACGCTTCTATTGGATTATTTAATAAATCTTTCATCTTCCTTTCCAGTTGTTTCACATTAATTAATCACTTTTCCTTACCTTTTTATATTGATTTTCTAAATTGATGAAATAACGCGAAAACTGCAGAATACTATCGATGGCTGTCTATGATTTATTTCCGACTTTAATCGGAATGAAGAAGTTTTACCGTGCTGGAACGAAATACAGGCTAACTTACAAACAGCCAATTAAACGATTTTTCAAAATTTTATTTAATATTTTTCTAGAATTCTATATGGTCTGCAGATTTCCAGCCTCAGAACCAATACGAAACGTTTCAATATACTTTTTTGGTTTCGAAGATGTATAGGTAAATCTTCTTCAGAGTAACTTTAAATCGCCTATTACAAGTTCAACAAACAAATTCCGCGTTCTACTTATTTCTATTTTATATATGTAAATTGAAGGGAAGAGGTGTAGATCAAGTATGGAATATTTTCTTCTATGTTTTATTCTCATTGATATCTACATCGATGTGTTATATTATAATAGTGTACTGTATTACATAATTGTTAAAATTCTGAAATACATCTAATTTTATATTAAATGTTTGTAATGAATTTTACATGCATTTTAATAAAATGCATCATCTATGAATGCTGTGCTTAAAACATTGTATCATTGCACGAAATTGAATTTCTCTCAAAGAGTAAACCAAAAAATAGCATACACGTGCGAAGTAGTTGACTCGATTCACTCGTGCGTAAATAGCATCTTATCTGCTTAAAAAAAAACACGAGAATTTCGTAGGGCAAAAATACCTCACTTTATTTTTTAAGATCTTGCCATATTATAAAATTGTTGACCTTTTTATCTCATGCGTGTAGAAAATCAGTGAGGTTAGTTTCGATTACATTTTTACATCTTTTGAGTAAGCACCTGCGTTCTAACAACGGATTGAATACAATATAGCCTATAACAGAATTTATTTGTTCATACCATTTGGTTCAATATAGAATGAAGAAAGCCGAAAAGAGCAGAAAAGGAACTGATCACATTGTAAAGTTAAGATAAACCACTAGTTTGCTTTTGCATTGTGCTTATAATAATTCGTTTATTTTTAAAATCTGTAAAGAATGGATGTCGCGTGATGGTGGTTGATCCGTACCAAAACACACAAGTATAAAATTAGTCACTACACTAAACTTTATCCTCTTGTATTGTATTCATCATCGTGCAATCAGTAATTCAATAGAATTAGAAATATTCTTCTGGGTTCAAACAAACAATTTATCTAATTATCTTCCTTAAATAAGAAAGACTTTTAAATTTAAATCCATCACATTGCGATCTAGTTTTCATAGAAGGCAGCATTGGAATTCTATTCGGGAACGCCATCTTCCAGGGATAGATATTTCGAGTTGAATGTTGGTCTAAATATTTTCCCCGATGTTGCTAAATGATTTCTGCAAAACGAATATGTTGGTTTCAGAAAATTCTTCATATCGTACTCGTGTCTTCTTTTAGAGTCATCAAGTCTCAATGCTTCTCGTATATCCCAAGGTCTTCGTGCATCTTTTTCACAATTATTAATATGTTTAGCCTGATGACGTATGTATTTTTATGACTTTTTCGGATTCATCTTCTCTTTTTCGTGAGTGGTCCATTTCGTCGATGATATTGGTCATTGCACTTCATAGTGGTGGACATCGAAGGCCACATTAGTACGTTGTAATAAGTCTTTCTATGAGTAATTTGCATCTACTCATTCCGACGAATTATACAGCTACTCCGGTAGAGGAATTGAAACTTAGCTAGTAGTCCAAAATAAAATTGGCACCAAAAGAATGACATTTAAGTCTAAAGGAGTAAAACGAAGGCACCCACAAGCATAGGTGATCTAAGTAGTAATAATCCGCAGTCTTTTGTTGGCAGTATAAACGGACGGTTACTACTTAGATTACTGGATTTTTCTGCTTATTATCAGTGACTACAACAAAGATTTGTTAAACTCTCCCACATGATAAAACATTCGAATTTGGTAGTAGGTGCTAGCTCTCATTATACTCTAACCAAAAGTTTCGATCTCCAGAAAACACCAATGTTCGTGGGTATCCTCCTTCGATTCAAATAATTTTAGTAAGCAAAAACAACAATTAGGTCTTCAGACAATGCCTAGAAGCTACGAGTCGAATAACTGAGTCCATGCCCTGTGAACATCTTACGGATGACAGTAATCATTATTCAGTGTACAGGTGACATGTAGCATTCGCTCGGAAGACAATCTCGTAATGCGTATTGTATATGTTGGGAGATGGCGTTAACATCAGTCTCGCCAAATCCATATACGAATGTCTGCAATTATCTTGGTGGGACGAAACATACGCAAGCCACGTTCTACGCCGTGCGACGTGACAGAGCAGGGAGCCTGCAGCAAGAACCAGGATCGAACCACC